>CM057458.1:1125122500-1126372500 GCA_016271365.2 Neoceratodus forsteri
CACCCAAAAGGTGATTTTGAGGAGTGACTGAAGAATCACCTTTTGGGATGGATTTGATGAATTCAGCTACCGTGTTCATGAGGTGGGATCTCAAAAAGACCATCTTGAAAATTTGGGAGAAAAATATTAAAATGACCAAGTTATGAGAATGAGTTCAAAATGCATTGAAATACATTGACTGCATACCTGATTTCCTGAGTTAATGGTACGGCATTGAAGAATGAAGATGTCTCTCTGGTCCAGACAGGATTGGACCCCTGCTAGGTAAGAAAGGGATGGGGGTGTAGTTTAGTGGGTGCTAAGTGGGGGAGTGGGGGAGGGTAATGGTGGGGGGCGGGAGACAGAAACAGCAACAGACATCAATGGACCATTTTCTTTTTTTCAGTGTTAAAAAGATAAAAAAGCCTATGCGGGACGGTTTTCTTTATTTCAGGTACCGACACAGGATTGGACACCCAAGTGTTGCTGTCATGTTTAGTGGCACTGGGGATGGGGGTACTAGCTGGTACCAGGGATTGGGCACCCCACTGTCAGAAAACTCAGAAGGGGCATAAGAAACAATGGGAGGTGGGAGGGATTCTTGGAAGATGATGGGATTGTTTTTACCATTTGGGTGGGAGGACAACAGCAGGCTAATCATGATGCCAGTCAGCTGTGCTTGTTGGGCAGCACCATGCAGATCAAGGGAAAGAGCCGCCCTGTAATTCTGGCAGCTCTTTTCTTTGAACTTTCAGTCCAACAAGCACTGAAGAGCTTCATGATCAGGCTGACTGATGATTGGTCTGACACTGCCGACCCCTTGCACACCATCCTGCATTAGACTGACAGTGACACACCTCTCAGATCCACTATCACAACAACATGTTTGATTTGCGCAAGTGCGAACACAACATTTTTTTATCTCTGGGATCCTCCACTATGGTAATACTCTCCCACTCTGCCTCCCCTTCCAGATTCTGAAAATAGGTTGTCATAATAACCATTTCCTTCTATTGAAGTTGCTTGAACTCTGCTATTGCAGTTTTTCCTACAGCTGTAAAGTCTGGTTCTTTCTTTACATTTTACATAATTCTTGGTTCACCGTGTGTGCATGCGCAGCAAACATTTTTTTAGAAGAGTGAATTTTGAGGGGTGTGACACTGTCAGTCCAGTGCAGAGTGGTCTGCAAGGGGCTCGTCAGCGTCACACCAATCATCAAGCAGGCTGGTCATGACATTATTCTGGCTTGCTGGGCAGAAACTTTGTGCATTTCAAAAGAAAGAGCCAACCCAATCATAGGTCGGCACTTTCCTTCGATCTACACGGCCCAGCAAGTGCAGCTGATCTGTCATGATCAGCCTGCTGAGGGGTCACACCCTGTGACAAAGAAAACTGTCCATCAATGTCTGTTACTGCTAGTGCCTTTAGTCCCCTTCCTGACCCTCCCACTCAGCACCCCCAACCCCCCACAAACATAACATGGACAATGGGGGTGCCCAATCCCCCAGTGTCACCACCTGAAATAAAGAAAACTGTCCCTCATAGTTTTTTTTAATATATACCCTGTAAAAAGAAAACTGTATATCAATGTCTGTTGCTGTGACCACCGTTAGTCTCTCCACCCACCCTCCCACTCAGCACCCACCCCCACCCCCACAAACATAACACTTACACTGGGGTGCACAACTTCAGTGTCACTACCTGAAATAAAGAAAACCATCCCTTGTTGTTTTTTTAAATATACCCTATAAAAAGAAAAGCATCCATCGATGTCTGCTGTGCTGCCATTAGTCCCCTCACCCGACCCTCCCACTCAGCACCCACCACCACACCCCCAAGCCCTTAGGTACCCAACAGGGGTCCAACACCATAATCCTCTCTAGACTGCAGATACGTCTTCACTTTTCAATGCCAGACCGCATAATGAGGAAATCAGGCATGCAGTTCAGTGTATCTCAGTGGGGTTTTGAACTTTGTGATGTAGCTTGTTCATTTTTGAATATTTTTGCCCCAAATTTTCAACATGCCTATTTTGGGATCCCACCTCATGAACAATGCCAGTGAAATTAGGCAAATCTGTGTACTTACTTCTCTGAGAAATGCCTTTCATCCTAAAGAAAGGGGTATATGGACACCCAAAACATTGGTGGGTACAGGGGGGTTTCTTTCTGAAGTATACATGAATAAATCTTTTAACTTTTAAAATAATTTCATGGGATAATGGTCCTATGTTCCTGTACTCTGCATTTTTTACATAGCACCCAATCCGATATAGGGACTGAGCACTTTACAGGGCTGGTCATGACATAACACATTAAAATAGTAAAATAATAACTGGCAGATAAAATTAAGATATGTCACACTGAATAAACTTGATCAAACAAGAATGTTTTCAGTGAGTTAGTGGTCCAGTGTTCCTATACTCTGCATGATTCTATGTGACCTTTTTAGGAACAGACTTCTTCCTGATTTGGTTTTTATTTGTACCAAAGGAAGATCTGGAATATTCTTTTGACACTATGGCCCAGATAGTCAAAAGGGTTGCGCCATGCGCAACAGGGTTGCTCATGCTCAAGTCCTACATTGCACCATTCTGCGATATTCAGCAGGAGGCAGTTGCGCCACTGAAAACAGGTTGAGCAACAGCGCAATGCAAATGAATGCATGCTCAACAGGAGGGGGAGGAACCATGCATAAACTGCACAGCCCGATATTCAGTCGGGTTGTGCAGAGTTGTGCAGGCGCAACCCCCAACCTGCGCCTGCACAACTTTGAGCCAAAAAAGGATCAAGTTGAGGGCCACCCACAGGTGAGCTGCTGTATTGCAGGGCGCAACACAGCAGCTGCCACCGTGGCTGGCCCCCAACTCAGTCCCTGTGCCCCCCACCAGCCCGATTCGGGCATCAATGTGCCCCGTTCACATCCCTGGTGGTCCAGTGGACCGTAATGCCCGATCGGCGGGCAGAATGTACAGTGACACCCCCTCCAGTGCCCGATCGTGGGCAGAGCGTGAAAGAACCCCCAAACATCTCCCAATGCCTGATCGCGGGCAGAGCATTATAATGACAACCCCCACCCAAACATCTCTAATGCCGATCGCGGGCAGAATGTATACTGACAACCCCCAGTGCCCGATCGTGGGCGGGATGTAAAAGACCCCCAAACATCTCCCTGGTGTCTAGTGTCCCCCCCACCCACCACCATGAAGCCCACCACCCGCTCCCCGGCAGCGGCGGGCGGCAGCATCCACCGCCTGCCACCCGCCGCCCGCCGACTGACTGTCAGTAGGGCTGCGCCCATTGGTGCAGAGCTAGAGCCAATGGGCGCAGCCCATACTGTACATGACAGTCAGATTTGTGAATGAACATCATTCACAAATCTGGACTTCATCAAGCTGCACGCCCATTGGCTCTAGCTCTGCACACACGGGCTGCAGCCCTACCGACAGTCAGTCGGCAGCGGCAGCAGGCGGTGGGATGCTGCTGCCCACTGGCTGCGCGGGGAGCAGGGGGTGGGGCTTCGTGGGTGGGTGGGGTGGGACACTAGACACCAGGGAGATGTTTGGGGGTCTTTTACATCCTGCCCGCGATCGGGCACTGGGGGTTGTCATTATACATTCTGCCTGCGATCAGGCATTACGGTCCACTGGACCACCAGGGAGATATTCGGGTTGGGGGTCTTTACATTCTGCCTGCAATCGGCACTTGGGGGTTGTTGGTATACATTCTGCCCGCGATCGGGCACTGGGGTTGTCAGACATTCTGCCCGCGATCGGGCATTAGGGATGTGTTTGGGGTGTTTCCACGCTCTGCTCTGTGATCGTGCTGCAGGTGGGCGCCGGTCCCCGACGGCTGCTGCCTGGCAGGGCGGCCAGGCGCAAGTCCTCGGGATCGGGCGCATCATGCTAATGGCATGCAAATGGGGCATAATCAGATGCAAATGGCCCCTGCGCCTTGCATGAATTATGGCCCCATTTGCATGTCACCTTCTGAATATCCGAATTTCATGGCACATTGGTACTTGCACCACCGCAAGTTGAATGCTCCACTCTGACAACTTGCGGTGGCACAAGTTCCACTGCGCCATGCACAGTGGCTGTGGCTGGGGTGATATTCCAAGGTTGCTCAATAGCGCCTTCCTTTGAATCTCGCCCCGGCCACACCCCTGCGCAACTATTTTGAGCAGCACAAGGGCTTGCGCCTCAGAATGGCGCAGTTTGAACATCCGGGCCTATATAAATAAACCTTGCCTTGCATTGCCCTGCCTAGTCTAATTTTGAGATTTTACTGGGATTCTACTGTTACTCTTTTAGTATGTGAATAAATAATCAGAATAAAAGAGGACTTAAAGAGCAACTTTCCAGGTGCTCACAAGAAGAAGCATGAAAAACCCTTACCTGCCCCCAAGTAATATGGTGCCAATGTCTCCATATGTAATTACCCCTATTTTGGAAGGTAAAGGATCATATTTTGGCTCCATGGAGCTATGCCGCACCAATCCCTTCCACTTCCTGGCACCTCCTGAAGCTCTGGTCTGCCCTCGATCCACCTCAGTGCTGGCATGTTTTCTGATGTCACTATATGATGAGCATGGGGCGTGCTCCATAGACATGAATGGGGCCATGTTTTAAACTCTATTTTTCATATTTTAGATGGCCATTGCGAACAAATCAAGGGTGCTGCTCAAGTAACAGTGTCCTTGTTAGTTGAGCAGTGCCCTTGATTTGTTCTCAATGGCCATCTAAAATACAAAAAAACAGAGTTTAAAACATGACCTCATTCACGTCTATGGAGCGTGCCCCATACTCATCATATAGTGACATCAGAAAATGTGCTAGTGTGGGGGCAGATAGCCATTTCAGGAGGTATCAGGTGTAACAACCTGCCCACTGCTAGCCCTTATTTGTAGATGTTATTATGCTGTATATTTTTTTTTTGTAATTCTCTGTACATGCCAGTGTCAACACAAGGCACCCAGAGAAAAGACTGGATTTTTAAAAGGGTTTTGACCTTCCTCTGACTTGAGAGGCCAGCTGTTTGCAGGAATCTGACAAGTTTTTGTCAAAAGCTTGTGGATGCATGATCAAAGGGGTATTTCCAATAGGAACTGATCAAGGGAAACAGAAGTAATAAAATCATCCATGTAATCATAAAACTTACAGGATCTTTCTTATAGCTAATTAAATTAAGCCAGTTCAAAGCCCAGGATGTTTTTGCAGGAAGTATCCTTCTAACAGGTCTGTGTGAGGTAATAGGAAAAGAAACACAGCCTTATAGCATACCTGTGTGAGACTGTAAAACCTAGGTTAACTATGGGAATCTGACACATCAAAGATTATCAGGAAAGTAAGATTTTTGGGAAGTTGAAGAGTGACACCCGGTGGCCTAAAGAGAAAGGCCAACCACTATTCATGGACCTGGAAGGGCCAGTCTTTATTCAGAGACTGGGGGGGGTGGTCTTCTATATAAACTCCCCAGCACAGACACTCAGGGCCATTTTGCCATTTTGCTTGAACCCTCTCTGGACCACAAGTGAACAGCTGCTAGTCTAAGAGCCAAAGGCTGCTACAGAAAGACTGCAATATTTTGCAAACCAGCAATTTCTCTGGACTTTGAAATCTTCATACCTCAGGTAGATTAGTTAGCAATCTTAGTGCATTTCATTGTACATTTTTCCATTTTCATTTCCTGTATACCGTACCCCAAATTAATATTCTATTTTTAGTTGTACTTGTATTTGTATTTTAGTAAAACCTTTGTTTTCCTAAAGAAATTCTGCCTGCATGACAGTTCTTATATTGCATGTGTGACTGTAGAAGTTTATTAATAATATGTGACAACTGTTAATTGCTTAGGGGGGCCATCATAAGCAACCAAATTGAGAAAAGAGTCTGTAAAGGGACATCTGGTAAATAGGGAGAATACCAGAGTCTACAAAGATTTTCAACCAGGATGTTGTATGTCCTGTAGGGAGAATGCTAAATCAGGTTCTTACACTGCTACCTGAAGAAAGTGTGATACCTGGGTCTTCCTCCTGTGTGTAATAGCCAAGGAAAGGTTCATATTTGTCCACATGACTCTAGATTGATATTGTTCACTTATCCAGAGCTAGTGGGATGCCCAGGATCCTCATGCCAGAGGTGCAGTCGTGACCTCGGCAAGCATTCTAAAAATGAGGAGGTTATCCCTGTCACCCCCCATCATGGACTGCACTTACGGGTGGGCACTGTGAACCCAGTGGGCCTGACCCACAGGAGTGGATTCATGATACCAGAAAATGGAAGGAACTGGAGTAGCTTGACTTCACAGAGCCAAAACATGATCCTTTCCCATCCAAAACAGGGGCAATTACAGATGGAGACATTGGCACCATATTACTTGGGGGGAAGATAAGGGTCCTTTATGCTTCTTGGGAGGGGGCATTTTGAAAATGGGCAGTTGATCTTTAATATAATAGGAAGGAATTATAAGAAAAATGAAAATTCTGTAGATTTACTGATCTGGTATAAAATGCCAAATTCCATGAAATTTGTTGGTTTTACCAGTGAGGAGGTGGTACAGATTCTGAAAGTTTATTGGGGTTTCCAGTAAAAACTGAAAACCAGTGGCCTTGCTCATGAGCAAAGGGGAGATGGTGCATTCCAAATGGGTTAACGCCTTTGCTCCAGGGATCCATATTCACAGGCTGTAATGCTAAAAACCACATATGCAAGCTCTGTGCAATGCCTCCATGTATCAGTATGTGCGAAGGCCCTGAACAGAGCTGTGTCCACTACCCCACACTCACCTGATCTACATTCACTAGAGGATAAATGCCTGGCAGTCTAGTGGTATAGCTCACACCACAATTTCTGTAATAACAGGTACAATTACCTAGACAGTACAGTGGTACCTGGGAAAGGCAGGAAGAAAGGGCACACACCTACATTCCTCAAGGTGTTGCTGGTCCCAACATGGTCATAGAAACATAGACTTTGATGGCAGATAAGGACTGCTTGGCCCATCTAGTCTGCCCATTTCCCTACCTACAGGATAGGCCACAGATCCTAGTTAACCAACAGCATATTTCTTCCTACTCCCCCACAAGAATTGCCTTATGTCTGTCCCATGCATTCTTGAATTCTCCCACAGTTTTAGAACCCACAACCTCCTCAGGAAGGCTGTTCCATGCATCCAATACCCTCTCTGTGAAATAATACTTCCTCACATTGCCCCTGAACCGCCCCCCATCTTTAAATTGTGTCCCCTTGTTCTTGCACATCTCTTTTTCTGAAAGATGCTACCCTCTTGGACCTTTGTTGATTCCACTGAGGTACTTAACATTTTCTATCATGTCCCCTCTCCTTCTTTCCTCAAGGGTATACATATTAAGCTCCTTTAGTCTCTCCTCATACGGCTTCTGCAGACCCTGCACCATTTTAGTTGCCCTCCTCTGGACTGCCTCTATCCTGTCTATGTCCTTGCGGAGATGGGGTCTCCAGAACTGGACACAGTACTCCAGATGGGGTCTCACCAACTGTCTGTACAGAGGGATAACAACTTCCTGTTTTCTGCTGCTGATGCCTCTCCCTATGCATCCCAGTATACTCCCAGCCCTCCCTACTGCCTTCTCACATTGCTTGCTAACCTTAAGGTCATCTGATATGATTACCCCCAGGTCCCTTTCCTTTTTTGTTGTTGTTACTACCTCCCCCCCATTGTGTATTCTTCCCCTGGGTTCTTGTTTCCCAGGTGCATTATTTTGCACTTCTTTGCATTGAATCCTAGCTGCCATACTTCTGACCATTCCTCCAACCTTGCCAAGTCCCTTCTCATCCTTTCCACGCCTCCTTGTGTATCAACCCTGTTGCAGATCTTTGTGTCATCTGCAAAGAGGCATACTTTTCCTTCCAGTCCCTCTGCAATGTCACTTATGAAGACATTAAAAAGGACTGGACCCAATACTGAACCTCTGCGGTACCCCACTAGTAACCCCTCTTTCTTCAGAGTGGACTCCATTTACAATTACCTTCTGTGTCCTGTTGTCCAGCCAATGTTTTACCCAGGCTACCACCCTGGGACCCACTCCCAGGCTGGTTAATTTGACTATTAATCTTTTGTGTGGAACTGTGTCAAATGCCTTGCTAAAGTCTAGGTAGGCCATGTCCACAGCCCCTCCCTGGTCTACTACTTTGGTCACCCAGTCAAAGAAATCTATTAGATTCGTCTGACATGACCTTCCCACTGTGAACCCATGCTGCCTTGGGTCCTGTGCACCACTGGCCTCTAGGTACTCAACTATTCTTTCCTTCAGAAGTGACTCCATCACTTTCCCTACCACAGAGGTCAGACTGACAGGTCTGTAGTTTCCTGCCTCTGTCTTGGTCCCACTTTTGTGAAGGGGAATCACATCCGCCTTCCTCCAATCCTCGGGTACCACACCATCCTCCCATGATTTATTAAAAAGAGTTGCCAGTGGTTTCACTAGTTCCCCTTAATTCTTTTAGAATTCTGGGGTGAATTCCATCAGGCCCCATTGCTTTGTCCACCTTCAGTTTTAGGAGTTCTTGCAGAACCCTTTCTTCTGTGAAAGGACTGGGATCGACCCCCTATCAAGAGTGCTTCTGTTAATTGGATTAGGCACTTCCCTCCTTCTTGTGAATACTGAGCAGAAATATTCGTTTAGTATCCCTGCTTTTCACTGTCCCCCTGCCCACCCACGCTCATTCTATTCAGCCTCACTATCCTCCTTTGTCTTTCTATGCTCGCTGATGTACCTATAAAAGGTTTTATCCCCCTTCTTAACCGAGTTGGCTATCTTTTCCTCAGTTTGGGCCTTTGCTATTCTGACTTCCCTCCCTGCTTCCTTCTGCCTTAACTGGTACAGCTCTCTGTCCTGCTGTTTCTGTGTTTCCTTATACTTCTGGAATGCTATCTTTTTCTTCCTGACTTTCACAGTCACCTCTTTTGAGAACCATAGTGGCTTTTTCTTTCATTTTGATTTGTTTATTTGCTTCACACAAAGGCTTGTTGCCTCTGTGATGGCAGTTTTGATGATTCCCCATTGTTGCTCCATACCTCCTTCTAGCCTGTTGCTAGTGCTTTTCTGAGGCACTCTCCCATCTTGCCAAAGTCAGCCCTCCTGAAGTCCAGTACCCTCACTTTTGTATGGCTTGACTCTGTAGCTGAGTTTAATGTGAACCACACTGTTTGATGGTCACTTGTTCCCAGATGGCAACCCACTTCTAGATCTGAGATCCTCTCACTGCCCCCGTTTGAGAGTACGAGGTCTAAGATTGCTTCCTCATGAGTGGGTTCCAAAACTAGCTGTCTGAGGCCTGCCATCTGTAGGGCACCAAGAATGGCCCTGCTCTTGGATGTGGCTGCAGCAAATGTGCTCCAGTTAACATCTGGCATATTCAGGTCTCTCATCAACAGTATCTCCCCTTTCTCTGCCATTCTAAGAATGCCTTCTGTCATATCCTTGTCCATTCCCTCCCCCCCTGACATGGAGGTCTGTACACAACCCATGTGCGGATTGTGGTGCCCTTTCCAGTCTCCAAGGTGACCCACAGTGCCTCCTCTCCTCCCTGGTCAAGTAAAAAAATAATAAAATAGTGCATATGCCATTTGTGATGTTCAAAATGTATTTGTATAACAGGAATGCAGAGCTAATAGTCTTACATTCCACCTCTTAAATGGAGGCTTTCTCAGTGTAGTGGTACCTGCCTTCCACCCTGCAGTAATCTCCACTGTAACATGTATAATTACTTCAGTAGTCTACTGATACCCCCAACCACCCTAATCCTCACTGTAACATGTACAACTACTCTAACAGTCAGGTGGTACACCCCACCATCCCAATCCCTGTTGTAACATGTACATTTACCCTGGTAATCCAGTGTCATTGAGGCACAAGTCAGGAAGCATAGGCAAACCAGAAGTCATAAAATTCACAAGTGGCATTTTATTATTATCGGTAACAATAAAATAAAAAAAAACTGTGCAGGATAGCTCTTATACAGGCAGTTCAAACAAAACAAAGTCCTTCATCTGAGGGTATCTCTAAATCTCAATCTCTCTCTGTCTCTCTCTCTCTCTCTCTTTTTAACTCACTAAACAAACTGTTCTCTTTTATCAAATGTTTTCACCTGGCAATTAAATTCTGCATCCTGATCCCATTAAGCTATATCTCCTGTTGTCACACAACATATCAGACTTTGTCAATGTCTTTCCTCTGACCAGTACACCCAGTCTTCTGAACAGGTGTAGCCAGTTAAGACAATCTGGTCAGAGCTGGTTTTCCTGCTGATAGCTCTGCAAACAAGTTTGTGAAAAGTCAAAAGATTTCCCAAGATCAACCTCCGGTGTTCCAGATAAACTCAAATAGCTTTCTGTAATCATTTCAACAATAAAAATGTATACATTTACAAACTAAGGGATCTTGGTTTCACATGAAGATTAATATATTTTTAACCACAAAGAAGCAAGGGAAGAAAGAAAGAATAGAAACAGCAAGTAAAGGAAGGGAGATAACAGGAAGAATCTGTAGAACCATCAGAGTGGCCAGTTCTGAGGTTCCACATGAAAAATTTGATTGCCCAATCAGACAGACAAGAGATAGACAAGTGACAGAATAGGAGAGGACAGAATAGATCCTTGCTTTTAACTCCATCTGCATAACAAATGGAATAGGGTCTTACCTAACCCCATTGCATCCAGTGATGCCCCCTCCCATCATAATTTCCATTATACAATTACACAACTCCCCTCTCTGGCCAACTCACTCAGAACCCACCACCTTCCACCCCATGTCCGGCATTTGACACTCTAGAAAACCCATGGACACTGGCAAGCAAAGCATTGGACAGTAGCTGACACAGACCCTCCTGTTGCCACCTCAGCCAGCCACCACCTGAATAAGTACAACTGAGCATGCATACTGTAGAGGCAGCTGTTTTTAAAACAATCATCAAAAATTCACAGACAGTTATTAATTGTATCATATGTATTAATATGCCTGATTACATTATTATATTTTCTTAAATATAAAAAGAACAACTACATTATGTCATAGTATGTTACTTAATCACAGTTCTAATTGTACAATTATATATTAATCTCTATAACTGGGGGGGTCTATATGAATATAGAAGAAAAAATTAATTATTTTTCATGTATCATGGACTGGTAAATATCCTAAGGGAAAAGAAAAGCCACGATAATTAGTATAAATCTATAGAAACACAATTTAGCATGTAATTTCTTCTATGTGTAATGACTAAAAATAAAAGTTAGTCCCAAATGTTTATATACAGTATAATCTAGCCAAAAGCTTAGATGTTAAATTTTGCATTAGGACTAAAGATGTAAACAAAATGATCTAACATTTTACAGCAGAGGAAAATTATATAAATACACCTCTTAATAAAAGATATATATTTTTTATTTTTCCCCCCAAGTTGGCTGGCAGTATAGCCTAGAGGTAAGAGTAATGAGCTGTGAATGGGCTTGGTACATCCAGCAGACCAGACCTGGGTTTGATTCTCACAACCTCCACTTGCATACTATTATGCCTGGGTTATACCCCCTATCATCCCACATACACCTCACACTTTATTCCTGGTCTGTTATACTGTGATACTGCTATTTTGCACTAACATTAGAGATATGGGCACATATCATATAAGCATGTGTGCTAGGAATGTGCTTTGCTGCTATGATATGCTAATATTGCCATGCATGATTCATTATACCTCACTATAATACATTTATCTAGATTAGTTTGTCTTTCATGGATATTCCATATATAATCTACCTAATCACTGATATGATGACTCTGACAGATCATCAGTGATTACTGTATACTTATATTCTCATATAATTATATGTAGTGTGCATTTTACACTCAGGCAGATATGCCATGTGCAATAGGGACCTGTCAGCAGTTCTCTTTGTCTAAGCAAGCTGACACAGAGAGAAAGCCTTTGTTATGTCTATGTTTTATACTGTATGTAAGCAAGAAATGCCGCATGTAGTTTGAACCAGTCAGCATTTCTTTTGTCTAAGCTATAATGCTAATTGAAGCATGTTCTGTCTCATATGATACTCATTAGTAATTCTGTCTCCTAAGTCATTCTCCAATGGAGAATGACTTAGGACCAATACATATTGTTTCTTATATCTGTAACTATGTGGAAATTTCTGTTGCTATGCTGTTACCTGTAGTATATAGTTGTCTCCAACCCATTGTATTGCTCTAGAAGAGTGGGGAGAGAGACAAGACCTCAGAGAACCTAAGATCTACAATCCTGGAGATTATATAAATTCTTCAGACTAGTGGTGAGAAACCCATCTCCCTTGTGATTTTCTCTGTTACATGCTTGGCGTAAGTAGTATAATAAACTTTATTAGTACTCCTTGCTTGTTTACAAATGTTTCTTGGCAGACTCCGAGACACAAGAATCTGTATTATTATTATTTACCCTATGCACCAAGAGTGTTTAATTACAATACTGTGTGACTCTGAGCAAGTCACTTAACCACCCAGTGCTCCCAGGTCACCCCCGAAAACAGGCACTTGTGCCTAGTGGGCCTTACCCAGTTACCAAAGACTAAAATAAAATAGAAATAAAAAGTTGCTTTAGATATGTTAGCTTGAGCAGGTATAATATGTAAGTAAGTGTACATGTCAATGATCATTTTATATTTTTTGTACTTTATATTCAATATTTGTGTAATTTTATGTGCTTGTCACAAGTGAAAATGGACAGTTTTCTGATCATCTGCTAACAAGTATAAAAAATAATCAAAGTTTTCTGCTGAGAAGCCAAGAGATGTGGTAGCTGTGTTAGTCCAGTCAAAGATGTAGAAGAAGAAAACAACAAATATTTTTCTGGTGATACCTTTTATAGGACTAACAAAAAGGTTTTTGAGACTAGTTTTCAAGGAGTTATACTCCTTTTATTCAGTCAAGTCGACTGGTCATTTGTCAGTTAACTGACCCGATGAAGGGAGTATACAGTTTTTCAAGAAAGCTAGACACAAAAGCAATTTTATTAGTCCAGTAAAAGGTATCACCTGCAACATAGTTGTTTTTTCTTCTACACTGTTAAGAAAAAGAGTAGGATACATTCAAAATCCAGCACTCACCACCCAAAATCAAAGACTGCTTCATTTTATTGCCAGTGCAAATGTGCAAAAAAAGGCTTCTGAAAAAGTCTTTGATCAAATCACAAGCTCCGTCAAAGTCCTATGGTAGGTCTTGCACAGCTCTTGATAAAATAAAGTACCACACCACAGCTTCATTTGTAAATACTATATATAAATTTTCTTTACTAACATTACTTTCAAATGAATTGGGGGAAACAAAAATACTTGAGCAAGAAGCACATGAAATCTGTTTTAAAGTCTGTATAATCAGGTAAGAACATCAGTTTCTTATTGTTCAGCATGGAATATCCCATTGTCCTGTTTTTGGTTTTTTATGAGCAGCTCTTCTCCATTACTAGGGGGAGACATGGGAGGGGGCTATGGACCTGTGGAGGGAAGGGAACAGTGTGGCCGGATTGGGGTAGTGGGAACGTTGAGATGCCCTGTGGCGAAATGGAGACTGGAGAGGGGTCCTCCCTGTCTAGTCCCCATACCCAAGGGCTTCACTTTGTGTGGGCAGCTGATTTGATCAGCCTCAGACTATCATATGACCCAGCTGGTGTTATGCAATGCCAACTCCATCGAGAACAAGATGGCAATAATTGGTGATCTTGTCGGGATAGCACATCTGGCTTGCATCACAAGACCTGGCTGGCCGATAATGCTGGCCCCATTTTTGAGTCAGAAGTTCCAGCCGGGTTCTCTGTGATACACCTCCCAAGGTTGGATCATAGGGGTGGGGCCATTTGTTTTAAATCAGAATTGGGCCTGATAGATGTACCAACGGGGGAGACTAGATCCTTTGAATGCATCCTGGGAGCATTTGTGGGGTGCAAAATTCTTCTCATCTACCGTCCACCCGGGGATGGGAAGCAATTTTAGCAGGAAGTAATGGACTTCATTGTCAACATGGTATTAGCGTCTCCAAGAGTGATGGGACTGGGAGGCTACAATGCCTGGGTCGATGATGAACTCTCGCATTTTGGACAGGACTTCCTCCAACTGATGATCTTGTTTTGCTTCACACAGACAGTTGCCTCTGTGACTCATAATTCAGATCATTCTTTAGACCTGGTCTTCCTGCTGGGTATGGAGGCCTCCAACTTGTTGGTGGAGCCAGTCAGTTGGTCTAACCATTATACTATCAGGTTCAATTTCCAGGCCCACACTTATAGGCCTGCCCCTTGGGAGATGGTCCAGTACCACCCATTAAGGGGTGTTACCTCAGAGGGCCTGATGGTGGTGCTGGACCTATTGGGATTTCCGACTGTGAGCAGGAGTCCTGACAGTATGCTACAGGCCTATAATCAGGCTGTGAGGGCTGCTCTGGACTCTATTGCTCCTGTTTGTGTTCACCTCCTCACCCTTTGACCTCGGTCCCATTGGTTTGATGGGACCTTGAGGGAGATGCAGAGAGAGGGGTGAAGGATGGCGCGCAGTGGCAGAAGTCCCGACTTGATGCCGACAGGCTTAGATTGATGTTCCATTATAGGGACTATCAATCAGAGATCTCCCATAAGAAGGAAGAGTTCCTGTCCGAGGAGATCTCTGCTGCACAGAACCGACCAGCTCAGCTCTTCTGAACTGTGGACAGACTGTGCAAGCCAGCCTGTCTGCAAGTTTGGAGAGCATTGTCACAAGAGAAGTGCAAGGAGTTTGCTTGATTCTTTGCGGATAAGGTTGCTGACATTAGATCCAAAATCCACCTTGCTTGCTGCAATGGGATGTGCAACGGTCTGTAGGAGCTCACGATGCCCCAGTTTGGTTGGTCAACCTTTAGCTGGCCAGCAATCACTGATGTCATAAGGATTATCCAGAATAAGCTGCTGCCTTGCTGTAGTTTGGACCCGGGCCCAACTCACCTCTTGGTGGGGTGTGTTGAGGTTATTGGCCCAGTCCTGGTGGAGATAGTTTGAAGTTCACTTGAGAGAGGTGAGTTTCCTGACTCCCTGAAGGAGGTGGTGATGATGCCCCTCCTTAAGAAATCTTCTCTTGACCCAGATGTTCTTGCCAACTACAGACCAGTCTCTAACTTGTCCTTTGTGGGCAAGGTTATTGAGAAGGTGGTTGTGCTGCAGCTGGAGGACCATCTTACCATCTATGACATCTATGATCCTCTCCAGTTGGGATTTAGGAAGATGCACAGCACCGAGACCACTCTGGTTTGAGTGCTTAATGATCTCCTGACAGTGAGAGATTGGAGGAGTCACTCCATCTTAGTCCTACTGGATCTCTCTGTGGCTTTTGACACCGTGGATCATGGTGTGTTGCTGGAACACCCGCAGGTTATCTGTGGACTGTCAGAAACAGTCCTCAGATGGTTCCGTTCATTCCTCTCTGGTAGATATGAGAGTTGTGTAGGGAATTTATTCCTCGGATGCATTCTCTCTACCATGTGGGTACCCCAGAGCTCTGTGCTCTCATCTATGTTATTCACGGGGTATATGCTGCCATTAGGAGACATTGTAAGGTGGTATGGCTTGAGTTTACACTGCTATGCAGATGATACTCAGCTATACACGTCCTTTGCACCTGACCAGGATGGGGCAGTTTTGGTGTTTAACAACTGCCTCACCGAGATCCAGGACTGGATGAATGCCAACCAGCTGAGGCTGAATCCTGACAGAACCGAGGTTTTGGTGATGGACACAAGTCACCGGACCGAGGGGTCCTTGGCTGTGCAGGCCTCTGGACTTGTTCTTGGTGGTCACCAGCTGATAGCCTCTAAATAGGTGTGGGATCTGGGCATTATTTTTGATGAGGGCTTAACCCTGAAATCCCAGGTGTCAGCTGTTGTTAAGACCTCATTTTATCATCCAAAGAATATCGCCTAGACTAAACATTTGGTTCTGACCGGTGATCTTCCAACATTGGTCCACGCCTTCATTACCTCCTACCTTGATTATTGCAATGCCTTGTATCTAGGGCTTCTGGGGGTTGATATCCGCCACTTGCAGCTGGTGCAGAATGCTGTGGTCAGGCTGCTGATGGGACTTCCTCACACCAGCCATATTACACCTGTGCTCTGCAGGCTGCACTAGCTGCTGATTCAGTGGTGGATCACCTTCAAGGTGGGTCTGTTGACATACAAAGCCCTACATGGACAGGGACCAAGCTACCTGCAAGAGCTCATGTGCCCCTACTGCCCCCACATGACCACTCCGCTCCATCGACGAGGGATTACTGGAGATTCCCAGGGTCCATTTAAAGTCTTCTGGAGCTCAAGCTTTTTGCTTTTGTAGCTCCAACCCTGTGGAATTCTCTGCCTCCAGGATCAGATGGTGCCTGACTGTAGAGAGCTTGTTAAATATGCTCTTAAAACTTATTTATTCTCTCTTGCTTATCCTGAGTATTAATTTATAGATGTTGATCTTAGTTGGTTTTAACTTTTACTGTTTTAAAGATTTTATTCTGTAAAAGCGCTTTGGTACTGCTGTGAATTGCACTTCAAAGTTATTATTATTATTATTACTGTTGCCACAATCAGAATTATAGTCAAGCCTATAGCTTTGAGAGTAGTTCATGAGTGCTGTATCATTTTTTTAATATAAAATGTATTACTGACTGTCTCGCCTGAAAAATATGGTACTCTTAGAATGACCTCACTCATCCCCTTCCCCCAGATTTTAGCTGAAAGATGCAAGTCATAAGAAAAATGCTGACAGCATGTGAGTTCACACACTCTTAGTTTTTAGAGACCATGTGTTACATGAAAGGCCTTAATTAAGGATCCTGTCTGTCTGAGTTAATTACAGTCATAGTTGCTAGAACATATCCATTTTATGACGTTGGAAGGAAAACCCAGGTTATTACATAGAAGTGCGAAAATCATAAAGATGCTGTCATGTCCTGGAAGGAGGAAGTTTATTATGAGATCAAAAGAAGTATTATTTGAAGGACATGAATTATGCTGAAGTTGCAGAATGTAATACTTTTGTATAAGATATATATTTTTTATACATAATCTGACAGAGAAGGAGCTAGCTTACCTCACACAAAAATGGGTTGTCCCATACAGTTGTTTAAGGAATACTCTGGTTTACTTACACACTTTTTACCTAGACTCTGACTGAGGAAAGATCTTTGGAGCACTTGTAAACAGATATTTTGAAAGATTTCAAATCTAAGTACCGTAAGTAGGAATTTGCACTGTTTAAACCTTGTTCTTTTAAAAGATTTGCATGTCTTGTGGTATAAGAGTTCTGTATTTTGCGTTTTACATATTTTTTTACTATTTTAGCAACATTCTTTTTAGAACTTACTTGGTCTGTCTTTGACTTCTTCTTTTTGCAGATACTAAACATAAGCTTGAATGGTGGTACCAAACTGGACAGAGAAGCATTTTAAATCTGAGGTCTTTATTAAAGTTTTTAAGGGTTCATCTCTGTATACCTGGTTAGGTGCCCATAGGCAAAGATATCTGGCCCCCCGAAGACAGAAGTATCTGAGCCTGTGCATTGGGTATGCTAGCAAAAGGTTCACAGTTTGAATCCCTCCAGAACTTGAGACCAATGGTTTATCCGAACTCACAAAAACAGACAAAGAGGGTTACCTTGTCTGTTACACTGTTCAGAAGACTGCGCTCAGAGGTTGGCACTTTGGGAGTAGAGGACCTGACCTGCTGAGTGGTTTTGTGACAGATTGGTTGGCAGTGGTGGCATAATTTTGGTATCACAAGCTTTTATTGTTCTGTGTCAGCTGAGACCATAAGCTCTCTTGCAAAGAAAGACAAAAAGGCAGAGTTTTATTTTAAAAAGGAAACAGAACTATATATCACTTGGCGTACAGTCCAGTTCCTACCCATTTTATTTTTTTTCTAAAGTGCAAGTCAGAGTAGCAGTAATGATGGAAGAAGAAGATGGCTTCCGACTACAGCAGGCACACTGTAGATTACTTGAAGCAGTTGTGTGGGGACAGGGGAGTCCCGTTCAAGGTGACAGCTGAAAAGCAGAACCTCATAGAGGCCCTGATGGTAGCAGATACCCAGAGCAGTGAGTCACTGACCATGACTGAAAAGGACAGCAGGGCCACCGTCAGTGAAGGGCCACAGCAGCAGGGAATGGCCACCAGTATCCTGAATCCAGAGGTACTCAAACTGCAAATTGAGTTGTGCAGGATGGAACTGGAGGCAGACTGAGAACATAGGAAGGCAGACTGTGAACAGCGTGAGCACCAGCGAGCTGCAGAAGAGAAGGCAGAGTGAGAATGCAAAGAGACAGAGAGGGAACAGTGAGAGGCAGAGCGACAACAGAGGGAGGCAGATCGTGAGGAGCGTGAGCATCAGTGAGCTGCCGAGGAAAAGAGAGAATGAGAATGCTGAGATGCAAATCATGAGGAGAAGGAGTGCGAAAGGCAACACGAACTGGAGAAGATACGACTCCAACCAGCGGCACCAGAGCAGATAAGTGGCTTGGGTTTAACTGGGACTGCAGGACTGGGTTACAAACTGAACTCCAAATTATTAGCCGAGTTTAAAGAAGGGGAGGACATGGATGCCTTTTTAAATTCTTTTGGAAAAGTTTGTATTCAGGATAAAATTCCTAGAGAGTTCTGGAGCTTCCAGCTATCCCCGCTACTTATCGAGAAAGTTCGTGATGCATTGGGTCAAACAGACAATGAGGACAGCAATGATTACGGCAAGCTAAAAGCTGCACTGTTAAAAAAGTTTGCATTAACTGCTGAATCATACAGAGCTAAATTATGTAAGCTCAGGAGAAGCCCTGATAAGAGCTATGAGGAGCAAGCCATGAAACAACGTCAGTTTTTAAAATGTTGGTGGGAAGGAATTGAGGCAAACTCTGTTGACAAAATTGAAAATGTGATTTTATTAGAACAGTTTTATTGGGCTTGCCCAGCCGAGCTAAACACCTGGCTAGAGGACCGAGATCCAAAAACAGTGCAAGAGGCTGCTGAACTCTCGGACCGCTATGCCAAGAGCAGACCTGCTCTGAGAGTGAATGTGGTGGGTGTGGCAGTGCAGAAAGGGAAAAGCGCACCTTCAGGGCAGCTAAAACTCTCACTGCCTCCACCAAAACCAGTTAGCCCCAGGTTTCAAAGAAAAGATTTCTCTGAAGTAAGAAATGCATGTTGCCTGTATAAAGAGACTGGGCATATTGCCAGACAGTGTCCCAAAAAGGTGAGCAATAAATTACAACAGGGTGCTAGAAAAGAAGTGGGTTGTTTGTGTGTCCCTGGAGGCCTGCCAATGAACATGAGGGAACACATGCACCCAGTCATGATGAATGGTGTACAGATGCAGGGGTTAAGGGACACAGGGGCATCCCTGACATTGGTGAAAGGGGATCTGGTACAACCTGGTCAGCTTATACCCAATAAATACATTAGTGTCCAAGGGTTCACTGGTGAAGAGAAAACATTGCCCCTCACTAGTGTTCTCTTACATTGGGGTGAAACAGGGAACTGTGCAACAGGTGGCTGTAGCCAAAACATTATCAGTGGATGTGATCGTGGGTAACAATCTCCAAGAGGGGATGGTATGTGCAGTTACCCATAGCCAAGCGGCAAGGGAAAGTTGTAGCTCCCTGAACCCCACAGAAGCCATTGTGGAAACCACTGAGAGGCTGGTTCCCCAGCCTGTGTCTCCTGATATGGAGCTTGATAAAAAAGGGGTAGAAATGTCCCCTGTAGCAAGTGACCACACAGCTACGGAAGGTTACTCCGAAGAGGGAGGGGTGACCCATTGTCCGAGGGTTGGGATTGACAGTGATTCTGAGGGCCCTGATGCTAGTGCTAGGGACCCTAGTTTAGCAACTGAAGGAGACTTGTCCCATGCTTTGGGAATGTGTGAGGGGTTTGCAGCTGCTCAGAGAGGGGTGACCCTAGTTTAGAGAAGCTGAGGGCTTGGGCAGACTCTGATGGAGCACAGGAAAGTGATGGCTGACATAAGGTTTATTGGGAAAATGGACTTATGTATACTCAGGCAGTACAGACAGAGAAAGAAATGCTAGGCAGGCAGCTTGTCGTTCCCCAGGGGTATTGTGAGCAGTTGCTCAAGACTGCACATGTTATTCCCTTGTCTGGTCATCTGGGAATCACACACATGACACAGCAGTTGGTCCAGAATTTCTACTGGCCTAACTCCACTCAGCAGGTGAAGGAGTATTGCAGGTCTTGTCACTGGTGCCAAGAAATAGGGAAAGAGGGCAAAAAAAAACCCAAGCAGCCCTGATTCCATTGCCCATAGTGGAGGAGCCATTCCAGAGGGTTGGAATGGATATTGCGGGGCCTTTAAATACCCCCAGCTCCTCAGGGAAGAGAGTCATACTGACTGTGGTGGATTATGCCACCCGGTACCCAGAGGCAGTCGCCCTATCCTCACTGAGGATGGACAAAGTGGCAGATGCCTTATTTGGGATTTTCTCCCGTGTTGGGTTTCCGCAGGAGGTAATCACCGATTGAGGGGGTTCCTTCAAGTCGAACCTGATGAAATGTTTATGGGAGAAGTGTGGGGTGGTGCAGAGATGCACGACACCGTATCACCCACAAGCCAATGGACTTGTGGAACGATTCAATGGTACCCTAAAGTCAATGCTCCGAGCATTTGCTGAACAGCATGGGAGGGATTGGGAGAAATACCTTCCCCACTTGCTGTTTGCATACAGGGAGGTGCCCCAAGAGTTGACAGGATTTTCCCCCCTTTGAACTCTTATATGGACGCCGGGTACGTGGGCCCCTAGACTTGATCTGGGAGGACTGGGAAGGCAAGCATGCCACCCAGGGAACTCCCATTGTGGATTATGTCTTTAGGTTTAGGGAAAGGCTGAAGGAGCTTATGGGGACAGCCCAGAGCAACCTGGCAGTGGCCCAACAGAAACAAAAGGTGTGGTATGACTGTAGAGCCAGAGCTGGCTCATACATGGTGGGTCAGGAAGTCATGGTCCTTATTCTGGTCTGGAAAGACAAGCTGCAAGCTGAGTGGGCAGGACCGTATAAAGTGGTTAGGAAGGTAAATGATATGAACTACATTGTGGAGTTACCTGACAGAAGACAGACTGAAAGGATGTACCATGTCAACATGATGAAGCCATATGCAAATAGGGCTGACATGGTGTTTGCAGTGTGTAGTCATGGGAAGGGGATGGACAAAGGAGAACCCCTTCTGGATTTGCTGGAAGAGAGTAAGCAGGAGCCTCTGTAGAGGCAGTAAAATTGTCTCTCCAGCTGGCCCTGGACCATGTCCAGAAAGTAAGGGAGGTTTTAGCAGATTTTGCCCCCTTTTTTAGCGCCAAGCCTGGACTAACCCCTTTAGCGACACATGATGTGGAGACAGAGACAAAGACGCCCATACGGCAAACAGCATATCAGGTGTCAGGGGTTGTCCAAAAGGACATTAGGAGGGAAGTGGAGGAGATGCTGGATTTAGGGGTAATCCAGAGGTCTCACAGTCCCTGGGCCTCACCCGTAGTCCTTGTGCCCAAGCCAGATGGCTCAACTCATTTCTGTGTGGACTATCATGGACTGAATGCAGTCACAAAGTCCAACTCCCACCCGATGCTCCGGAAGGTCTAACTCCTGGACAAGTTGGGAGGAGCTGCCTACCTTATCACTATTGACCTGACCAAGGGGTATTGGTAGGTAGAATTGACAGACAGAGCTAGGAAGAGGTCGGCCTTCATCACTCCAATAGGCTTATTTGAGTTTAAAGTAATGCCTTCCGGAATGAAGAACGTCCCAGCCACTTTCCAAAGGTTGGTGAACCAAGTGTTAAATGGTGCTGAGGAGTACGCCATGGTGTACCTGGATGACATTGCCATATTTAGTACCAGCAGGGAGGAACACCTATCCCACCTTAGGGAAGTGCTGGGCAGAATACAGAGGGCCAGGCTCACTGTCAAAGCTGAGAAGTGCCAGGTGGCCATGGGAGAAGTGGCATACCTCGGGCATGTGATAGGCCGGGGACAGCTCTGTCCTAACCAAATAAAGATAGAAGTGATTCAGGTGTGGCCCAGATCAGAAACCCAGAAGCAGGTCAGTAGCTTTCTAGGGACAGCAGGGTACTACAGGAAATTTGTACCCAATTACAGTGCCCTGGCTTCTCCCCATCTGACCTGACAAAGAAACAGATGCCAAAAAAAATTACCCGGGGCCCAGCCTGTGAGGAAGCCTTTACCAGACTGAAGGAGGCACTGTGCAGTGCTCCTGTTTTGACAAGCCCTGACTATAGCAAAACCTTTATAGTTCAGACGGATGCCTCAGATGTGGGTATTGGGGCAGTACTGAGCCAGATGTCCAGCCAAGGGACAAATCACCCAGTAGTGTACCTGAGCAGAAAGCTGCTTCCCAGGGAGCAAGCATACTCCACGGTGGAACAGGAGTGTCTTGCCATAGTGTGGGCCCTAAAGAAATTAGAGTCATACTTGTATGGGCATCATTTTGTGATGCAGACTGACCACAACCCCCTGGTTTGGCTGATGCAGATGGGGAAAAACAATGGCAAACTACTAAGATGGAGTCTTGCTTTACAAGGGTATGATCTAAAAATCATACATAGGGCTGGAGCGAAGAACCAGAACTCAGATGGACTGTCTAGGATCTATGAGGAGTGAACTGATTTGGGAAGCTCATCCCATGTAGGGGATAGATCCCCCAAATTCAGTCTAGGTGGGGAGGAGTGTGACATAGACAGCCAGCTCTGAGTGCTGTATCATTTTTTTTTATATAAAATGTATTACTGACTGTCTCGCCTGAAAAATCTGGTGCTCTTAGAATGACCTCACTCATCCCCCCCTCCAGATTTTAGCTGAAAGATGCAAGCCATAAGAAAAATGCTGACAGCATGTCAGTTCACTCACATTCAGTTTTTAGAGACCATGTGTTACATGTAAGGCCTTAATTAAGGATCAGGTCTGTCTGAGTTAATTACAACCATAATTGCTAGAACATATCCATTTTATGACATTGGAAGGAAAACCCAGGTTATTACATAGAAGTGCGAAAATCATAAAGATGCTGTCATGTCCTGGAAGGAGGAAGCTTATTATGAGATCAAAAGAAGTGTCATTTGAAGGACATGAATTATGCTGAAGTTGCAGAATGTAATACTTTTGTATAAGATATATATTTTTTTATACATAATCTGACAGAGGAGGAGCTATCTGACCTCACACAAAAATGGGTTGTCCCATACAGTTGTTTAAGGAATACTCTGTTTTACTTATACACTTTTTACCTGGAATCTGACTGAGGAAAGATCTTTGGAGCACTTGTAAACAGATATTTAGAATGATTTCAAATCTAAGTACTGTAACAAGGAATTTGCACTGTTTAAACCTTGTTCTTTTAAAAGATTTGCATGTCTTGTGGTATAAGAGTTCTGTATTTTGCATTTTACATATTTTTTTACTATTTTAGTAAAATTCTTTTTAGAACTTACTTGGTCTGTCTTGACTTCTTTTTAGTTGTAAGAAAAGTATATGGTTATTGCAGATACTAAACATAAGCTTGAATGGTGGTACCAAACTGGACAGAGAAGCGTTTTAAATCTGAGGTCTTTATTAAAGTTTTTAAGGATTCATCTCTGTATACCTGGTTAGGTGCCCATAGGCAAAAATATCTGGCCCCTTGAAGACAGAAATATCTGAGCCTGTGCATTGGTATGCTAGCAAAAGATTCACAGTTTGAATCCATCCTGAACTTGAGACCAAAGGTTTATCCGAACTCACAAAAACAGACAAGAGGGTTACCTTGTCTGTTACACTGTTCACAAGACTGCGCTCAGAGGTTGGCACTTTGGGAGTAGAGGGACTGACCTACTGAGTGGGTTTGTGACACATGCCACATTGTTTCTTGGACTGGGGTGCTACTGCATTTTTGTAAATGAGTGAATCCTAAGAGCACAATTGATCACAAAGCCTGAATCAGATTTATCCCTCAATAAAGAAGTAAGTTCCTTAATCAAACACTGTTTCCCAGGCCGGCCTATCAGTGCAACAGTAGCATTACTGCCCACAATTCTGGTGACTTGGGTTCAGGAACGAGCTTGGGTTATCAGGGTTGGGCCAGGTACGAGGAGGTTCACGTATCCCATAAGGCACTCTCCTCCTCCTCCTCCTCCTCCATGGGAGAAATGGCTGTCACACTGCCCCATTCTCACTGCTGGTAGATGCATCGGCAGCAATACTGGAATAGCAGTGTGTGCGCAGGGAAGGAAGCCGTGAGGTGCTTTGCTGAGACATAAGTCATGCCTACAGTCTGAACTTAACCTCCTTTGTGCTGGTGCCCTCAGGAGTAGATCCACAGGAAAGAAAAAACAAGAAGAGCGAGGCACAGACTGGGAGGATGAAACAGCTTGCCCACCACATCCAATACCGGATCCAAACCAACAAACTCCAGAGATCAAATCAAATTAAATCATACTTTATTTTTAAAAAGCGCCAGCAAATTGACCTTGAAGGTGATCCGCCACTGTACTGGCAGCCAGTGCAGTCTGCGGAGGACAGGCATTATATGATTGGTCCTAGAAGTACCTGTCAGAAGCCTGACCACCGCATTCTGCACTAGCTGCATGCAGCGGATATCAACCCCCAGTAGCCCTAGGTAAAGGGCATTGCAGTAGTCGAGGCAGGAGGTAATGAAGGCATGGACCAAAATTGGAAGATCATCAGAAAGAACCAGTTGCTTCACCTGGGTGATATTCCTCAGATGGTAAAAAGAGGTTTTGACAACAGCCAACACCTGTGATTTAAGGGTCAGGCAGTCATTAAATATAACGCCCAGGTTCTGCACCCAGTCTAAGGTGGCTAACTGGGCACCCCCAAGCCAAAGACCCGAAGGTGATCCTGTCAGCAAACCCTCCTCCTGACAACCTGGGTCCACAACCAACACCTCAGTTTTTTCAGGGTTTAACCGCAACCAACTCTCACTCATCCAATCCTGGATCTCGGTGAGACAGTTGTTAAAGACCGAGACAGTATCACCCTGGCCAGGCACAAAGGACAAGTACAGCTGAGTATCATCTGCATAGCAGTGAAAACTCAAGCCTTACTGCCTAATAATCACTCCCAGTGGCAGCATATACACCTCAAACAACATAGGTGCCAAAATGGAGCCCTGCAGCACCCCAGATTATAGGGGGAGTGATGCCAAGGAAAAAATCCCAGACACCACCCTCTGAGTCCTACCCTCGAGGAATGATCGAAACCAACTGAGGACAGAACCGGACAGTCCACAGATAAACCACAGGCGCTCCAGCAGCATTCCATGGTCCACGGTGTCAAATGCTGCAGAAAGATCTAGAAGGACCAAGATGGAATGGGTCTTTCAATCTCTCGCTATTAGGAGGTCATTTAGTACCCGAACAAGGGCCATCTCAGTACTATGTCTCTTCCTAAATCCGGACTGTAGAGAATCATGGACATTGTGGCTGGTCAAATGATCATCCAGCTGCGACGCAACCACCTTCTCAATGACCTTGCCTACAAAGGGTAGGTTAGAGACAGGCCTGTAGTTAGCCAGACAGTCTGGGTCCAAGGAAGGCTTCTTAGGAAGGGGCCGAACCACGGCTTCCCTCAAGGGATCAGGAAAGATCCCCCTCTCCAAAGATAACCAGAGTATCTTGGCAAGGACGGGGCCAATTTTATCCACACATCCTACTAAAAGGCGTGTGGGGCCTGGGTCCAAACTACAGTTGGTCGGTCGCAGCGACTGGATGACCATCACAATGTCATTGATTGTGAGTAGGTTGAAGTCAGACCACACAAACTGGGTGTCCAGCATCTCCTGCCGACCAGTACAACTCCTATTTGAGAGAGTTAAGGGGTGATCGGACCTGATTGTGGCAACCTTATCTGCGAAGAATTGAGTAAACTCCTCACACTGTTCCTGTGAAAACACACTTCCAGGCTGAAGATAGATTGGATTGCACAATCTGTCCATGGTCCAGAAGAGCTGGGCTGGTCAATTCTGCATAGCAGCAATTTCCCTGGACAGGAATTCTACCTTCTTACAGGTAATTGCTGATTGATAGACCTGATAATGGTCCATCAAACTAAGCCTATCACACTTCAGTCCCGACTTCCACCAGTCTTCATCCCTGCAGCCGCAGGTGTTCAGATGGACAAAGGGGAAAAATGCCAAGAGGTATTCATACCCAGCTGGGGGGGTAAGCCAGGAGGAGGCACAGCGGTGGGCAATGGATGGCCAATGGCTCTGGTGGGTTTGGTGGTGGGATCTCAGGCAAGACAATATAAGAGAGCTTTGCCAGAGGTGGAAAGAGGTTGTAGTCTGGGCCATAGTGGGGAGTATAAACAAAGTTTGAAAAAAAAAAAACCCCTTTCCAAAATCACTGGTTACATGAAACACTCAGACATTTATTTATTTGAAATTGGTAACCGGGAAAGGCGCACTGAGCCAAGGCTTGTTTCCAGGTGCAACTCAGGGAAGAGGAAATACATAGAAAAGTACAATAAGAATAAAATCTTTACAAACAAATGTACAGACAAATGTAGTGCAAAATGGCAAAAGTGATAAATATACAATATATGGGTATCAAGAGTGAGCAATGTACTCTACAGTCTGAAACATAAATAAACAGCTGGAAGAAAAATAAATCAAAGTTCAGAGAAATGGGAGGAAAGCAACCGACCCAAGGGGGAAGACATGAGTTGGGGAGGGAGGATTGAAAGGCAGGTCAGGAAGAGAGCTGACAGATATGGGATGGGGAGGGAATGGAAGGAGTTTAAGCTGGTGCTTCAGGGAGGTAGGCGAGGGTTAGAGATGGATTGTAGAAGGGAGGAGGTTCCAGAGAGAGAGGAGATGATAGTAGAAATCAGACTACCCAGAGGAAGTTCAAGGGTGGTGAAGGAAGAAACTGTGGGGATCTCTGGAACAAAGGGGCTATGAAGCAGATGGGATGGGAGAGATGATGGAGGATAAGTATGAAGGCATTTACTCAAAGTAATATTTGGCAAAATGACAGAAGGCATTGTAGAACATGTCCAGTTTGGCAAGGGAAGAGGAGGGAGCAGAACAATATACCACACCAGTGTAGTCAAAGACTGGTAACACCATTTTGGTAGCCAGTTCCTGGCAGACATGAGGGGACAAGCAGTCTTTATTACTATTACAGTACAGGGCTCCAAGTCTAGGACAGAGCATGAATGGCATCAATGTGAGCAGAGAAGTTGTCTGCTGTCAAACCACAAACCAAGATACTTAAAAGAATGGACCACTTCAAGGGGAGAACCATACAGAATGGTGAATGAGGGAAGGGAGGTGAGCCTCAATATTTTCTGGTTGGGGCCAAAGGTCATGGACATAGTTTTCTTTGTACTGACCCAAAGTTGGTTGGCCTGAAACCAGTACTTGACGTTGTGGAAATCTTGCTGGAACATGACTTTAACAGCCTCAGTTGAAGGGCCTGACGTGTAGAAAACTGTGATGTTTGCATACATGTGAATATGTGAAATGACACAGGCCGAGGGGAGGTCATTTAGAAAAATGGAGAAGAGGATGGGACCCAGGATGGAATCCTGAGGGACCCTAGCCTGGATGGGGAGTGGAGGGGTTTCAGTATGCTACTACCTGCAAAGACTGTTAATGGCCTGACAGGCAGAAGTGCAACCACTCAGCTGCAGAGTCTAATAGGCCAGCAGAACTCAACTAGTCCAGAAGAAGTGGATGGGCCACTGAATCAAACACTTTGACTAGATCAATGAAAATGGATGCCGGAATGTGTCCCTGGTCCATCCCAGGGATGATGGAGTCAGTGACATGTAGGAGGGAGAAGATGGTGGAATGGTGTTTCTGAAAGCCAGACTGGAATGGAGAAAAGATGTTTAAAGAGTGGAGAAGTCAGTCAGCCAAGAGATTACCATTTACTCTTGCAACTTCACAAGAACAGGGAGAAGGGAGATGGGACGGTAGTTTCAAGGGGAGACCTCACCACCTTTGTGATTTTTCCCACTCACATTTGTTCCCGTGGATATATTTAGGATGGGATGTTCAAAATCTGGATGCAGCACTTGCACTATTTCTTCCAGCACTGCTGCATCAAGTTCAATTTGTCAGGATGTTTACACCCTGGCTTAAAATCTCCCTTACACATTTATGACACTTTGTCCAATTTACAGCAGAAAAACAATGCATGCATTAGCATTTTAATGCATGTGTGATTTTTGGAGCTCAGTTTGTTGTAGTTGTGTCCAGAAATTAGACCAATTTGGTCTAACAGTCTCGGTGCATCAGTTCAACTGTGTCAGACTAATGAGGCCAGCTCTTTGAAAACCCAGCCCCCAAGCTTTTCAAGTTTGGTATCTTATAATTTGAGGCACAACCCAAATATAAATTCATATTTCAATAAACATGCAAATATGGAGTGTCCTTATTACCACAAACAAAAGACACATTCATATAGGCTGATGTTAAGTTTAAATAATAATAATAACTCCATCTCCACAAGTCTGTACAGAACAATATTTACAACTACAGTGTGGCTGGTAGATGTTATCTAATATTATCCATCAATCAATCAATCAAATCTTTATTTATTCAGGCGATCATCATTGAGCAAGGCTCATTTACAAGATGGACCTGATAAGGTCAAGGTTCGAGTTGATGCACAGCAATTACATCACATACTTATGAGACAGTTATACATACAGAAAAAAGAAAATGTTATTTGTGACACAATAATATACAGAGAATTCACATGTTAAAGCTTGGCAAGAGAAAGTTAAACTAACATCTACAATATGTACAGTACATATGTATCACAATGAGGGCCATGACAGTCACTCACATAATGAGTACAAGGATGGTGAAGGGAATATTGGGTGCCATATACTGGCGGTGTCTGGCTGGAAGGAATATGCCATATGTGATTGGAATATGGTTTTGTGGGATGACTAGTCTATCTCTAGCGGTAACAACTGCATTTCTCTGTGAAGAAGGCTGTACAGTGCTGCTTGAAGGATGTAAATGGAATGATAATGGACAGTTTTAGGGATTTTTGTAGGGTGTTCCATGCTATGGCTAGAGAATAGCTGATTGCTGCCCTCCCTATTTTGGTGTTGACTTTGGGCAATTTGAGCAGGATGATATTGTTGCTTCTTAGGGCATAGGAGCTGGGAGTGGTCAGGTTGAAGCAGTCTAGGATATAGCTTGGAAGTTTTTTTGATAAAGCTCTGTAGATCCATAGAGCTGCATTTCTGCTCCTCCTGACATGAAGGGAAACCCATCCAATTGCATCATAGAGAGAACAACGGTGAGTATTATATGGCAGGTCTGTAATGAACCTTATTGCTCTATGGTATAAGGTATCCAACTTTTGAAGGTAGGGAGTGGGGCAATGACTATAGAGGAAGTCTGCGTAGTCAATGACTGATAGAAAGATGGCCTGGACTAATCTCATCTTTGAATTTCTATTAAGGAAGGGTTTTAATCTGGAGAGGAGGCCAAGCCTTAGGCGAAGCTTTTTCAGCTGTTCTAGATGCTGAGTAAAGTCAAGTCTGTTGTCAATCCACACACCTAGGTATTTGAAATTTTCAACATACTCCAGATTTTCTCCAAGTATAGTGCATAGCTGGGGGAGACTGATTGAAGAGGATGTGTTGGTGGAGTTTTGGGTTGTGAACATCATTGCTTTTGTTTTCTTTGCATTTAGCAGAAGCTTTTTCTCGAGAAGCTGATGTTGTAACAGGGAGAATTCTGCTTGTAGGATTTCATGAGCAACTTTGGGTGAAGGGTTGCTGACATACAGTACAGTGTCATCAGCAAAGAGATGTACTGAGGACTTGGTAAGGGTTGAATCAATTTTATTTATATAAATGGCAAGAAGGATAGGACCCAGAATAGAGCCTTGGGCCTTATTATATAGTGGGTAAGGGAAATACTGTACTGTAATTGGAGAAAATGCTGATATCCCAGCACAACAGTACAGGTCAGAAATGCTGGAACTTTCTGAACCTCATTACTTGGTCCTAAAATGAAGAAAAAAATAGGAAAGCAATTTTATAATCATAATAAGGCATTCCCAGAGTGTGCATAATTGAGGGATAACAGCACTTCTTGGGTGCTTAAAGACCTTGGCTTTGCCTCGGGCTTCACTTCCTGAGGCTTGCTCTTATCCCACAATAATGCACACCCTGTCATGCCTCATTGTTTAATTAGACCATAAGGAATCCATTACATCGTCCAGGTAAGTCAGATGGTAATAAGAATTCTCCACTAATAAAGTTTCTTCATTGGGGTGAAGCTAGCAGCCTGTTTGAACAGAAATGGCACGTTGAGTCTCTCTGACTAGGTCAATAAAATATATTTATATTCTGAATAAAAATCACTTTTTGCAGAGCAAATTTGTATCATCCTACTTGTTTGCATTCCACAACAGCAAGATGAGCCAGGTTCACAAAAAAGGTACCTCGAAATATGTTTTTAAGCCTGTAAACCCTGCTGCAGCTGCAGACTGTCAGGGGAGCAGGGCCTTCTTCAGCCTCATGCACCACTGAATAGCCTAAAGTTACTCTGGATGTGCTGAATCACAGCAACAAGATGCTGTGCAAGTTTGTAGTTGATATGGATAAAAAGGTGAATTAATTTAACAGTTTACTGGTATGAGCAGAAAGTGAGGCCAGTGATGCCAAAACTACAGCCATGGAGGTGCCCAGCATGGCAGCAGAGATGCATGGCACATTGACAGGGCTGGTGTGCAAAAAGAGCTGGGCTGAAGGCATGACATGAACACCAGGAAGCCAGGCAAGATCTATGTACTGTATATGAAGATACTGGGTTTTCTAGAAGATTTTGAGGGCCCTGATCTGAAGGAGTTTATCTCCCAGTTGCTCTGGTATTATCTTTCTAGGTGGTGGTAACAGCAGCATTAAAGATTTTGGGACTGAAAAGCTTTACTACATTACTCCATGCTGATCACCTGGCCCAAACCCACCACTCTGCATGATGATACTGATCACAGTCAATTCTGAAGAGAGAGAGAGAGATGTGATCTTTCTGGTGGTGTAACGAAGCAGCAATCTTCACAGCACCGAAGCTTTGGTCCAACTGTATTCAGACCTGAGCATCATACCTCTCAAGTGTTCCTGATTTTCAGGGACATCCCTGATTTTGCCTGAAAATTTTACTCTGACTTTCCTAAAATGTGTGTTTTTGTGGCTAAACAGTGGGGACTGTAAGCACACAACAATGTCAAGCATTAAAGTTACAGACTTGTTCTTCTTTAGAAAATCCATTTTGCACCAAGCCCCATATTCTACCAGCTTTATGGGTGGCTATCTCTAATTTTGAAGATGTGTCCCTGATTTTGGTCCTTTGTTCCTGATTTTTTTAAGCCTTATCCCTGATTTACGAGGCAGGAGGTTGAGAGGTATGCCTGAGCTTTGAATGCCAACAAAGGTGAAAGTCTTTACAGGGAGTAAGGTGCTGTTTCTTTGCTCTGGACATTCCCACCATGCTACATCTCCCTGCAAAGTGAAAGATGCTTTACAGAGATAAAACTTTCTTGTTTACTGACCATATTGATTTAGGGAAGTTAGTACTAACAATTGTGTCTGAGACAGCAAAGAATATAACTCAGTGGGACTCAACTTAAGATGCTTAATTGAACGATTAGTACTGTACTTTGTAGGACGCTGATGTGAAAGCATCCTCAAAACAACTTCATATGAGGACTTCAGGGCAAGCAGTTCTCTTTTTTACAAGATTGACTTTGCTTTGGGAACTTTGCCTTATGGGGCAATATGCCTGGAGATTATATTGAACACTTGGTGGATCCTGTTTTCTGTGGATCTCTAAGTCTTTCTTTTTCTTGTAAAAAGGGATTATTTCATTATTGTTTAGCAGTCAGCTCTAATGTAACTCACTGTTACTACAGAGGATTTGCTGAAAATGTTGAGCTACCATTATTACTTTTTCCTGCATGTTCATTTAGGTTTGTGCCGTCATTTGCAACTCACATTTAAAAAAGCATTTGTCAATGTTGAATGTTTGCTTGCAGTTCAATAGAGCTTCTAAAGGAAACATAAACAATATATATAATTTCAACCAGCTATTTCTGGTGTTTTCTGTTCATTACTGACATGCTGTTAACATACTGGATACTATTATATTTGCATTCTGCATACTGAGTATTTTTTGTATATTTTGTTTAGTGCTTTCAAAGAAATGCTCTCCAGACTTCTGTCTGTAACTAGGGGAAACCATTAAAAGTGGGGGAAAAAAACACACACGGGGGAGACTGTGAGGACTGATGACTATCTTCAAAGCCTGATGATGGTGATGATGAAGATCTCTGTTAGCTGGCTAATGGGCAGAAAATCAATGTGATTGGTGTGGCTGCATCCTTTGAACTACACAAAGTTTACACCCATCAGCCAACTCAGTACTGTCCTCATCAGCCTTCTCAGTACTGATTTTGAATAGTATTCCTTCTGCATGTCTACATTAATTGGCTTATGCAGCACATACCTCCACAGCTCCTTACACTGCCTGATCACCACCAATATGCTCACTTTGCATAAAAATACCCTTGTTGAACCAAAGGGCTTTAGGAGCTCTTAAATGTTTTGATTATGCTAAGATATACATAATCTGACAAATCAGAATTGAGTATGCGAGAGTATGCAGAAGAGGGGGTGTTTCAGATGCACTTCTATCTAGGTATGAGGGCTACTGAATCTACACTTCGGTGGCAAGGAACTGACCAGGCCTAAGTGACCAGTATGATCTTAAACCTTTCTTATAACACATCAATCCTGCATCTTTGTGTCTGCTAGATACTAACATTCTCCAAGATGCCTCTTGTATTATCCCCTATTTGTTAAAATACTGTGACAGGCGGCCTATGGGGTGGCACTTCTTGACAAAATGCTTTGCACATGCATGAAACTGTTCAGATTTATTGTGCTACCTCTGGTCATCTGTATCTCAGTGTGCTGCTGCTGTTTATGCATTTTTATTGTGTTACATAATTTAAGAAAATCTTTTTTGTCACGCTGCAAAATATTTTTGTGAAGGATCTTCACTTCTTATCTTGTACCATTTTTTGTTTTGTTAATCCCATTTAATTTGGTCTCAACCTTTACCTATGCAAATACCCGTAATTATCTTATTTTGTTTAATCCCTTCTCATAGAGGGCTACAGACAGAATAAAGAATATAGGAGACAGCTGTCAACCTTGCTTTGCACCATTGTGTATTACTATTTCTTGGGATAATGTAAAATTTATACAGAAAATGTTTTGGGGTGACTTATCAAGTTGCTTAATCATATTTAAATTGCCATTATTAAAGCATTATATTCAAAGCAAAGAAACATACAGGGTCATTCTGATAGGTGAAATGCCCTTGAAACATCAGTTGCTAATAGTAATGATTCTTCTCATTTTGCATATAGAGGTCTGTACAAGGGAGAGGAGATCCATCCATCCATCCAGAAGGGGAGCAGCAGTTCTGATTGGAAGATTTAAGTGTTACTTTGACAAGCATTTAAACTAGCCAAGGGGGAAGGCAGAAAGATTGAGGGAGGCAGAGATTGCCCCCAAGACTGGGGGGTTATCCCAGGAAGAAGAAATTCTCTGGAGGTTGATGGAACAAAGAAAAGGACAAGGCAGGCAAATCTGGAGGAGGAACTTTAGTTGGAAGAGAGGGGAAGGAGGGAAGGCAGGAAGACAACATAACAGGTGAGGGCAGGACTGGGGTAACAGCAGAGGGGGCAAGGAGGAAGCAGGAGGAGGCAGGTAAGAGAAGAGAGAAAGTGACAAAGAGAATGGAGAGCCATGCGTGTCGATCAAAAGGAATCTGGGAAACAAAATTCCTGCGCCATAATGGAATCATGGTACACGGACAACCACAGCTGGGAAGTGACCATCCCAGGCTATACCATGTTTGGGTAGGACAGGTCAGGAAGGAAAGGTGTAGGGGTTGTTTTATATGTGAAGGAAGGTTTAAAGGGCCATAAAGTTACAGGGGAAAAATTCAAAATGGGCCTTTAGATCAACACAAGCTGTGGTAAACAGCAGCTTGCATTGAATGCCAGTGCACCAGAAACCCTGCACCCGATTCTCGTACAGGAGGGGTCCCTGTGCCAAACTCCCTTAATTTGTCACAATCGCCCTGTGCGACAGACAGAAGGCACATGGGAGGAGAATTCCTCAAGCTACAGGACAGCCATGCGGCATGGCAACCAGTGCCAGAGACCTGCCAGCTGTGTGCCTTGGTGGTCAGCAGATGCTGTGGGGGACAGGAAGGTTTGGTCAGGAGGTGGTGGGTGCATTGAACCCAGGACAGGGACAGACTAGTGTGTGATGTTATGACACTGACAGTACAGGAGGTATGGCCAGCACTATGACTGGTGCCACTGGGGGAGGAACCATAGACAAGAGGGACAGGAGATAGTCTAACAGCTCTAGCCATCCCTCTGTCTGAGTTGTGTCCAAACGTGCAGTAACAAACAGATGCAAATTTACTTTGCAGCATTCTGTGGACACAAAGTGATACTTCTAGTGTCAACTGGGTGGGTGCTGCAGACACATGCAGGTGGGAACAAGGAATATCCTGTAGGCAGCATACATAGTGCTTAGTCTAAATGTGTTTTGCTGCTGTATCTAAGATGTGGCATCAGGGTCTGACTCTTGACCCTCCTGCGCACCCTGTTATCAATACCTCTGGATGCTTAATCATGTTACAGTTTATCATAATGATGTGATTGGTGGTTCACAAACCTCTGTGGTCTTTGATAATCTTGTGCTTCCCAAGCAGCTGGAATCAGAGTGCAGTCATATTAATATAGAGTCACTATGTATGTGGGTGCACCTTTTTGGAAGATGGCAGCACAGAGCACAGAACAGTATACTACGATGACATAAGTGGCTTCACAGTGTCACCAGATGCTTAGCTGTTTGGGTCTAAGCTACACACTGGGCACATACTTCCCCAGAACATGCTGCATGTAGTGTCATGCTCCCTGCTTCTGCTGTTGTTATTCCTATGACACACAGACATTGACACTGCCCATTTACTCCCACTCATGCCCATGCGATGGACTACCCCAGCTGTGCCGTTACAGCAATATGGCCATCCCGGGCAATATGTACAGTGTTTGCCTACGGCATGTGCAATGGCTCACAGTAGTGGGCACAGTCCAGCTCACAACATCACTGTGTCTAGCCATTGCCAGCAAACCATCCACAGCTGCCGCCTGTGTGCCCTGTGCCAGCGGTTCACACCTGGATTCCCTACCCCAGGTTTCTCTCATTGATGGTGGTGCAGCTCTGTGTGGTTTAATGGTGAGCAATGTTAGTGGCCTCTGCTGGAGTCTGAAAATTCTGCATTTAGGGATGTGGCAGCCATATAGTGGCGCAACACCCCTCGGTGCCATAGAAACATAGACTTTGATGGCAGGTAAGGACCACTTGGCCCACCCAGTCTGCTCATTTCCCTACCTACTGGATAAGCTGCAGATTCTAGTTAACCAACAGCCTACTTCCTGCAACCCCCCACTATAATTGCCCTATGTCTGTCCCATGCATATTTGAATTCCCCCACTGTTTTAGACCCCACAACCTCTCCAGGAAGGCGGTTCCATACGTCCACCACTCTCTCCATGAAAAAAAATTTCCTCACATTACCCCTGAGCCGTCCCCCCTCTATCTTTAAATTGTGCCCCCTTGTTCTTACACATCTCTTTTTCTGAAAGATGCTACCCTCCTGGACTTTGTTGATTCCCTTGAGGTACTTAAAAGTTTCTATCATGTCCCCCCATCCCTCCTTTCATCAAGGGTTTACATATTGAGCTCTCTCAGTCTCTCTTCATATGGTTTCTGATGTAGACCCTGCAGCATTTTAGTTGCCATCCTCTATAGCACTGCCTGCAACATGCCACAAGCTGGATGCAACTCTGTGGCAATGAGTCCTGATGGTGCCGTAAGTACTGATTTAAAATCAAGGATGAAGCAAGGTGTGGCGCAGTGTGCCCCGTGCAACATATCCCTTTGATGCAGCCACCTTACATCATTCCTGACCCTTTGAAAATCGAGTCCCAGGTGTCTAGTGCAGAAGGTCCTGTTGCTGATGCCATGCCAGGTGGAACCCTTAGTCTGCAGTTGCAGCATGCAAGTAGTGTGTGTGTGTGTATGTGTGTGTGTGTGTGTCTAAGTATGAAGTGCAACTTAAGGAAGTGTGAAGGCCAACCTAAATCAGAGACAAGAACTGAAAACCCTTAGGTGAAGGGGAAGCTATGTTTTGCTGAGTAGAGAACAAGGTAGTTTAGAGAGCCCACTTCCTGGTAACTCCATTTGATAAGATCCAGGGAGACACTTACACAGTTAGAGCTGCAGAAAATGTGACCTCAGCATAGGGTATGCACTTTTGTCTCACAGCAAAGTTTAGAGTGATAGTATAAGGGCCTCTTGTGTGGCTGCAGTACCTGGTGACCCCCAGAATATGGTGCAGTGGACATGGATGGATGACTGGTCAAGATTAGGTATTTTTTCTGAGATTTTATGTGTTCCAGGAGGCATTTTGTCTGTGAGATTTTAACTGTTCCAGTAGGCATTTTGTCTGTGAGATTTTGCCGCTGGGGGAGGAGACTTTTTACCCAGTAACAAAGGAGCCAATCAAATAGGAGCTGTGAATCTGAATCTTTCTTTAACTATTCCAGGAGGTATTTTGTCTGTGAGATTTTAACTGTTCCAGGAGGCATTTTGTGAGATTTTAACTGTTCCAGGAGGCATTTAGTCTGTTCATTTTGCTTGCTGCCGAAGGAAGGGGGAGAGAAGAATGGAAAGTAAAAAAAAAAGCACACTATAGCAGGGTCTGGGAGGCTGTCAGGGAGTGACCACCACTCAGTATGGCTCACATTGGATATGGGCAAGGAAGGAGTGGAATCTGGCACAAGAGTGCTGGACTTCAGGAGGGCCGACTTTGGGAGGATGGGGGAAGTGGTAAAAGGGTACCTGGCCAGAATACAATCTAGTATGGACACTTACCAGAGGTGGAAGCTCACAAAGCTGGGGATAGTGGAGGCAACCAAAACCTGCTGCAAAGCCCAGAGCAAGAAGGCTAGGGCTAAGAAACTGAGCTGGTTGAGCAAGGAGGTCATGGAAAAGGTAAGGAAGAAAAAAGCTGCCTTTAGGAAGTACAATAAAACAGGAAGGGGGGAGGACAGGAGGTACTTGACAGAATCGAAGGAGGTGACAAAGGGCAGTAAGGAGCCAAAGCATCTATGGAACTCAGGCTGGCACAAGGCAGTAAGAGGGAAGGACTTCTTTAAGTACATCAGGGAGAAAAGGAGCTGTAAGGACCACATAGTAGGATTAGGAAGGAGGGGTTGGGTGGACGAGGGGTGATAAGGCAGAAGCACTAAATGAGTACTTCTGCTCAGTATTTACTAAAGAGAAGGGGGGGGTGACACCCAAGGTGGGAGAAATGGCAGAAACGGGGGGAAGGGGTGACAGATGGGGAAATCATGGAGGGCAGAGTTCGAGAGGGTTTAAAGGCACTGATGGTGGACAAGGACCCAGGCCCAGATGGCATCCACCCCAGGGTACTGAAGGAGCTGGCAGAGGTCCTTGCAGGACCTTTGGCAGACCTATTTAATGCCTCACTACAGTCAGGGTGTGTACCTCCAGGACTGGAGGATGGTCAGTGGTGCCCTCCACAAGAGTGGCCCCAAGGGATGAACTGGGAAACTACAGACCAGTGAGCCCCACATCCACATCGGGTAAGCTAATGGAGACTATCCTGAAGGAGAGGCTGGTGGCCGTCCTAGAGGCCAAAGGACTACAGGACAGCAGACAGCATGGCTTCATACGTGGCAGATCCTGCCAAACCAACCTGGTGGAGTTCTATGACTGGGTAACTAGGCAACTGGACAGGGGCCATGCAGTGGATGTCCTGTATCTGGACTTCAGTAAGGCATTCGACTCTGTGCCGCATGGAAGGCTGGGAAGGAAGTTAGTAGGCACAGGGGCGGGTGCAAAGCTGGTGAGATGGGTAGGAAACTGGCTTCAGGGAAGGCAACAGGGGTGGTGGTGGTGGGAGCTCTCACCCAAGGGCAGTGACAAGTGGTGTTCCACAGGGCTCGGTGTTGGGACCAGTGTTGTTTGGGATATTCATTGCAGACATATCATGGGACATCAAGAGAAAGATCAGTCTGTTTGCTGATGATACCATGGTAGGCATGGTGATGGATGACCTAGGGGGATGGCAGGGGTTGCAGGATGATCTGGCAAAGCTTGAAACCTGGTCAGACACCTGGCAACTGGGGTTTAATGCCAAAAAGTGCAAGGTGCTGCATTTTGGGATGAAGAACCCAAGGAGGAGTTACCAGCTGGGGGGGAGTGCAGCTAGCCCAGACAGAGGAGGAAGAGAAGAACCTGGGTGTGCTCATTACAGGGTCAATGAACAACTTGGCACAATGTAGGAAGGCAGCTGCAAAGGCCAACAAAATGCTGGGTTGTATTGCAAGGGGTATATCCTAGAGGAGGGAGGAGGTGATTCTGCCACTGTATAGGTCATTAGTTAGACCACACTGGAGTACTGCGTGCAGTACTGGCACCGTATCTGAAGAGGGACATTAAGTTACTGGAGGGATGCAGTGCAGGGCGACAAAGATGATCAAGGGGCTGGGGGACTTATCATACGAGAGGAGGTTGAAGGAGTTGAACATGTACTCACTGGAGGAGAGGAGGGACAGGGGTGACATGATTGAAACCTTTAAATACATGAAAGGAATAAACAAGATGGGTACAGAGGGGCTGTTCAAAGTAAGGGAGGGGAGGGCCACCAGGAGCCATGATATGAGACTGGAGGGAGGAAGGTTCAGGAGCGAGATGAGGAGACACTTTTTTACAGAGAGGGTGGTGGCTGGGTGGAATGCGTTACCTGCAGAAGTGGTATCCAGTAGAACAGTGGACTGCTTCAAAAGGGGATGGGACAGGACAAGGGGGAGGGTTAATGACGGGGAGGGGTGGAAGGGAGGGGCAGCTGCAGAATAAGGGGTGCTAGCTGCACATTCGAGCAGACTTGATAGACCTCTAGGCCTTTATCTGCTGGCAAATTTCGTATGTTCATATGGTCTCGCAATCAGGGATTCTAGACGCAGATATTAATCAGCAGGGAAGAAGATCACAGTAGAGAAGCACATTAAACTGCAACTGGGACATAAGATGGCAGGAGTGGTGCAGTGCAATGGTTGTGGAGCAGCAGTGTTCAGAAGGAAACTCTGGGCAATGCGTGCTGCCCAATCTGTAGACACCTCTCTGGGCTGAGGGCAGAGGTTGTCAGCCTCTGAGCTGCATTGGAAAGGATTCAGGCTTCCTCTGCCCCCATCCAGAGACCACCTAGTCAATCCCCACTTGCTCAGAGGTTGCCTAGTAAGAACATTGGATAGAAACATAGAATTTGATGGCAGATAAGGACCGCTTGGTCCACCTAGTCTATTCACTTCCCTACCTAATGGATAAGCTGCAGATCCTAGTTAAGCAACAGCCTACTTCCTCCAACCCCCGCACTAAAATTTCTTTGTCTGTCCCATGCATTCTTATATTCCCCCACTGTTTTGACTCCACAACTTCTTCAGGAAGGCCATTCCATGCATCCACAACCCTCTTCGTGATAAAATACTTCCTCACATTACCTCTGAGCCGCCCCCCCCATCTTCAAATTGTGCCCTCTTGTTCTTGTACATCTCTTTTTCTGAAAGATGCTACCCTCTTGGACTTTGTTGATTCCCTTGAGGTACTTGAAAGTTTCTATCATGTCCCCCCTCTCCCTCCTTTCCTCGAAGGTATACATATTAAGCTCCTTTAGTCTCTCTTTCTATGTCTTCTAGTGCAGACCCTGCACCATTTTAGTTGCCCTCCTCTGGACAGCCTCCATCCTGTCTATTTCCTTGTGGAGATGGGGTCTCCAAACTGCATGTAGTACTCCAGATGGGGTCTCAACAACTGTCTGTACAGAGGGATAACAACTTCCTGTTTTCTACTGGTGATGTCTCCTTATACATCTCAAGGCGGGCTCAGGGAGGAAGGGGGTAGAGGTGCAGAAATCCATCCCCCCAATCCCCACTGGTACAGCTACATAACTCCTTTGCAGTCTTGGAGGAAAGGGATGGTCCAGCTGTGGCCCCCAAGGTAGTGCCTAAGGGAGATGGAGGGGATGTCTATAATCGACCCCAAGGGAACAACAGTGGTGGACCCGAGTGGAGAAGGAAGCAACTCCTGGTGGGGGACTCCATTGTCAGGGCACTTCAGCTGGGGACAGGCAATGGAGTGGAGGGGGAAGTGAAGTGCCTAACAGAGGGCACTGCTTGGAGGGATGGGGGTGTATCCTTGGGATCACAAGGGCAGTAGCTAGGAGGGGGTGCTCATTGTCATAGACCACTTGGGGACAAATGACCTCGCAGGTGAGAAGGAAGATGTAGGTCAAGTGCAGGGAGATTTTAGGAGACTGGAGAAGGGCCTCAAGAAGACAGCAACCTCCGTGTCCTTCTTGGAGGTGCTGCCTCTCCAGGGCATGAGGGAGGACAGGACACAACACATCCATGACTTCAACACCTGGCTGAAGGAATGGTGTGCAAGTGAGGGTTTTGGCTACGTGGTGAACTGGGGCCCCACCTGGGGGGATGGGGCATGTATAAAAGGGATGCTCTGCATCCTTGTGAGGTGGGAACCACAGTCCTTTACAAGAAGTTTAAAAACTTCCTTGAGAAGGATTTAAACTTACCTGGGGGTGGTGATATCGTAGTACACAAGGAAAAGGACCCACACCCAACTGCACCACAGACACAGGGACAGGTAGGGAAAGAAAAGCAGGATAGCACCAAAAACCATGGGAAGAAACTAGGTGACAAATACAAGATGACAAAACAAGGGGACAAATACAAGGTGGGGATTCAGGGAGACAAATGCAAGGCAGGAAAAAAAGAGGATATCATTTCGTGGACGGTCATGTACACCAATGCCCACAGTCTCAGGAACAAAGTCCCAGACCTGGTGGCTGCAATGTTGGAGGCAGATCTGGATATAGTGGCCATAACTGAAACATGATACACCAACCACAACTGGGACATAAATGTACCAGGTTATGCCCTGTTCAGAAAAGACAGGGATGGCAAAAAAGGGGGGGGGGAGTGGAGTAGCCCTTTACATCAGAGATAACATCAAGGCACAGCAATTCAGAGCACACAAGGGCAGACAGAAGAAGTATGGTTCACCCTTGAGCCAGGCAAGGGAACAACTATTCACACAGGGGTCATCTACAGGCCCCCTGCTTAGGGAGAAGGAATTGACGAGATACTGCTGGAGAACATACAAGAGATGATGGCAAAAAGGGAAGTCCTACTAATGGGGGATTTTAATATGCCAGACATTAACTGGTCCATCCCAGCAGGAGCCTCAGCTAGGGCAAGGGACTTCATGGACTCCCTTCTAGGGGCAGGACTCAGACAGCTGGTGCAAGAACCCACTAGAGACAGAGCTATCCTGGATCTGGTACTGACCAATGGGTACAAAGTGGCAGGACTCCAGGTGGAAGGTCAACTAGGGCCTAGCGACCACCATATGGTGTGGTTCAAAGTGGACACAGGGACTCAGTTAACTCATACAAAATCAAGGGTCTTAGACTTCAGCAGGGTAAACTTTACCAGGATGAGATTACAGGTTCAGGAAACCCTTGCAAAAAGAGGGATAGGAGGGGGAGTAGAGAAGAAATGAACACACATCAAGGAAGCCATAATAGAAGTCACAAACCAATGTGTAGGGCAGGTAAGTAAGGGGAAGAGAAGAAAGAAACCACTTTGGTTCTTGAGGGCAGTGACAGAAAGGGTGAGGGCCAAGAAACTAGCCTTCAGAAGGTGCAAGGAGTCACAAAGGGATGAGGACAAGGAAGTGTACCAGAATTGTCTGAGGGAGGCAGAGAAGGCTGTAAGGAATGCAAAGGCTCAAATGAAAGAGAAAATAGCTCACTCTGTTAAAAAAGGAGACAAGACATTCTTTAGGTACATCAGCGAGAGAAGGAAGGCCGGGGGGGGGGGGTTGCTAAACTCAAAAAGGACAGGGAGGAGAGTGTATGGAGGGGGACATGGAAAAATGATTTATCTTAAATACTTCTGTTCTGTCTTCACTGTGGAGGGAGAAGGGCAGGATCCACAGTGGGACTTCAAAGTAATGGAGAGGAAGAAGGTAGATGCCAGCCTTTTCACAGCAGAAAAAGGTCCTGTAAGAGCTTACTAAGCTAAGGGTGGACAAAGCCATTGGTCCAGATGGCATACATCCAAGGATCCTGAGGGAACTGAGGATGGAGCTCGCAGCCTCTCTGACGGACCTGTTCAGCGAGTCCCCAGACACTGGAACAGTCCTTGATAACTGGAGAAGGGAAAATGTTGTCCCTCTTTATAAGAGTGGCAGCAAAGAGGATGCAGGGAACTATAGGCCAGTAAGTCTTACATCTGTCATCAGGAAGATCATGGAGTCACTCCTAAAGGAGCAGATAGACCAGTACCTGGAAGCCATTAGAGCCCTAAATCCCAGGCAACATAGTTTCACAGTAGGAAGGTTCTGTCAAATAAATCTGATCAATTTCTTTGACTGGGTGACAAAGACAGTGGATCCGGGGCGTGGCGGTAGGTATCACCTTCAGATACCTTGATTTCAGCAAAGCCTTTAATACCGTTCCACATAGAAGACTAGTCAACAAACTCAGAAGTCTGGGGGTGGGCCACAAGATAGTAAGATGGGTTACAAACTGGCTAGGGGCAGAAAACAGAGGATGGTGGTAAATGGAACCCACTCAGATGAAATGGAGGTTACTAGTGGGGTACATCAGGGTTTGATACTAGGGTCATTCCTCTTCAATGTCTTCATCAGCGACATTGCATATAGGCTGAAGGGAAAAGTTTGCCTGTTTGCAGATGATACCAAGACCTGCAACAGAGTAGACATGCCAGAAGGGGTGGAAATGATGAGAAGGGACCTGGAAAAGCTAGAGAGATGGTCTGAAGCATGGCAACTGAGGTTTAACGCAAAGAAGTGCAAACTCATGCACTTGGGGTGTAAAAACCCAGGAGCAAGCTACAGGATGGGGAAGGGGGGAAGCTGCTGACAGCTACAAGGGAGGAAAGGGACTTGGTCATTATCACAGTTGACTTGAAAGTCACCAGGTAGGCAGCCAAGGCAGGAAGGCAAATGGGATGTTGGGTTGTATTGGGAGGGGTATCACGCACCAGAGGGGGAGATAATAGTTTCACTGTACAAAACCTTGGTGAGGCCTCATCTGGAGTACTGTGTACAGTTCTGGAGGCCACACCTTTGTAAAGACATTGACAGGATGGAAGCGATACAAAGAAGGGCGATGAAGATGGTCAGAGGGTTACAGCAAAAGCCTTATGAAGAGAGAGTGAGGTACCTCAATATGTACACTCTGGAGCAAAGGAGGGAGAGGAGCAATATGATTGAGATGTTCAAGTACCTCAAGGGTATAAACAAGGTTAGAGGGAAAACTATCTTCCAGTTCAAAAAGAATGCCAGGACCAGAGGATATGGCATGTGACTAGAGGGAGGCAGATTAAGAGGAAATGTGTGGAAGTTCTTTTTCACTGAGAGGGTGGTGGACACATGGAATAGCCTGCTCCAGGAGGTAGTGGCTGCATGTACAATGGCAGGATTTAAACATGCATGGGTAAGGAATAAAGGAACACTAGTGATGGGAATGTAAAGCTACAGCCAATGACAATGTAGAGTCATGGGCCATTTTTACAAGTAATAAAATGGACAGACTGGATGGGCCTGGCGGTCCTTATCTGCCAACAGTTTCTATGTAGATGCAAGGACTATAGGCAGCCAGGACAAGCTTGTGATTAAGGCAGTGAGATGCCACTCAAGTCTGTAATCAGATCTGTGAAGTCCCTACAGTGTGGGAATGGGTCCACCATAGGTAGTGACCAAATGACTAGAAATGGTGGACCAACAACATGACGTGGAGAGGTACAAACAGATGACTAGCAGCAACAGAGCCAATGAGGCTACTGTTAGCAGCCAAACTTTAGTGTGCAGAGGATACATGCCCTGTACATTACATAGGATGTGCGCTCTCTAGATTTGCATACAGCAGACAGCCAAGGCGGTGTGAGGAAGGCTGTGCCAATCACCATATGGGTTCCCACAGCACCAATGATACAGGTCAGAGGGTTTTCAGGGTGGGTGGTCAGTGTTGCGGGGGGGACTGCTTGATGCCAGGAATTATTTACATGATGAGGAGGCATGATGATTGGAAAGTGGAGGATACATCAGGACACTTGGGAATATTTTTTTTTATGCCTCATATTTTCTAGTACACTTTGTCAGATACACAGGACAGGAGATTGTTTCTGTTATGGGGCTGGGGATTGGTGACCAGTGGGGGAAGGGGGAAACCAGTGGATGACAGGGAATATGTTTCACCTAATGGAGCCAGGGATCGGGGGGAACCACTAGACACCAGGGACATCATGTTTGGTACCAGGAATGGAAATCAGAGACTGAAGGGGAACACTAGATGCCAGGGATGCACTATTTCATGGATTGGCAGGCAATTGGAGGTGGAACATTAGGCACCAGGAACTCCTTCTCCATGCACTGGGACAGTGATCAAAGGGAGCAGCACACCACTGGGTACCAGGGATGTGGTACTGTTATAACGGGATGGCACTTGGTGGGAGGCAGGAAGCACTGGTCACCAGGGATGTGTTCATGTTATACAGGGATGGCAATCAGAGGGATGGGGGACCACTGGACAGCAGGGATCATTTTTCTATGCTCAGAATGGTGGTCATTGGGATGGGGGCCCACTAGACACCAGGGACATCTTTGTGTGGCTGGGTTGAGGTGGGCGGCTACAGTACCTTTGCTGCCACCAGAGCCTTGTGCCCCGTTAAGAGGGGATTTGCAATGGCGGTAATTTGTATCTGTTCAGGTGGGATTACCACTGGTGCAAATCTCTGAATATACCACTAAGCCCATATGCTGGGAGAGCCCCCTTCCTTTGCATAGGAGCAATGATATCTTAGCACTCAGGTGCTAACGGGGTTTGCCCCCACAGTGAGGATGTCTGAAAATAGATCCCACCACCCACCAGGTGCAAAAGTTGGTTGGCACCCATGCAATCTAACATTGGGCCCCAGATGTATTATCAGACCAATTTAGTGATCACAGTATCATCCTTTGCATTAAAGCACTTCCCAGTAAAAAATTAGGAGGATAAAAGGTAATTCCTCCCTATGGTACACCTCTGAGCTACATAAAATAACAAAAAACAAAGTCAGATCAGGTTTGGGGGTCTCTCTGAACTGGTCTTGTATATGGAAGGACTTACATAGATATCATACCCAGGACAGACTACGGCTAACCCAATACTATATTGTTAATAACCTCTATTATACCCCTACTAAACTTTTCCAGCTCAAGAAACTTCCCCAATCGACTTGCTCCAGGTGCTCACGAGGAGAGGGAACCTAATTCATATGTTCTGGGACTGTCCTAAGGTTGCCCCTTTGTGGTCCCTTGTCCGGGATAACCTTGATCCTCTTCTGGGTCTGTCTGGCTTCTTTTCCCCTGAGATATGTATTCTGGGTGAATATTCCCGTATAGATAGTGTTGAACGTCGATACCATATGGCCTTGGTGTCCATGGCGGTTAAGAAATTAGTCTTGAGACATTGGACAGACCAGCTGGCCTTGTCATATGCTGACTGGCTGACTGAACTTATCTCGTATTTACAGTCGGAGAGTTTGATTGCCAGTCTGCATGGTCGTATGGACCTGTTTCGGAAGAGATGGGGTAAACTTCAGGCATTATGTCTGCACTAATTATTTAATTTGGGACCTGATCTCTATAGTCCGCATAAATATTTCAACTTTGGTTATGTATGTCATTTTGTATTTTTGCTGGTACTAGTGATTGGTTGTATCAAGATGACTGACTGTTTTACCCAGAATATTTTATTATATGAGATGGCGCACCCATAGAGGGGGAGGAGGAGGAGGAGGTTGAGGGTGGGTGGTTTTGTTAGAAGTTGAACCATGCTTTACTTATATGTCTGTGAGTGGGGCGGGTTGGGTTTCTTTTCCTCTTTTGTGGGGAGGGTGGGGTAGTGTTTGTGGGGGTTGGGGGTGGAGGGGGTTTAGGTGGGGTTTTGGTTGTACCGTTTTCTTCTATTCTGTACCTTATCGAATATGTATGTTTTGTTGTTTTTGAATTTGTTGTTAAAACCTAATAAATTTAAATTTCAAAAAAAAAAAAAAAATCAGGTTTGGGGGAAAGCAATGTAACTAACTCTATCGCACATGGGCAGTTATATAGACATCAAAGAAATGTTGAGGGTGTAGATGCATGGAACAGCCTTCCTGAGGAGGTCGTAGAGTCAAAAACAGTGGGGGAATTCAAGAATGCATGGGACAGACATAAAGCAATTCTAGTGGGGGGTAGGAGGAAGTAGGCTGTTGGTTAACTAGGATCTGCAGCTTATCCATTAGGTAGGGAAATGGGCAGACTCGGGGGTGCCAAGAGGTCCTTATCTGCCATCAGATTCTATATTTCCATGTTTATGTTAATTGTATCAGAAACATGAAAGTGATTTTTTTAAAGAACTTAATCAATAATAGTGTTTAAAATCCTTCTAAAATTTGAGAGATAGTTAATTCCTTAAAAAGGAGAACAACTGATGGTACTTTAAAAAAAATAATTTGACTGAAGTTGGTCAGGCCAATATTTTTGAAGTTTTTTTAATAAACTGAAACATTATTTTACAACTTTTGTTCAGTGGCCAACATTGTTTGGATCTGAACAGACTTCCTACTCGTGGGATATGTGCTAATATGGAATCAGAAGTCAACTGTGAGATCCCCCCTACTACCATCTCTCCCTTTGTGACCCCCACTCTCAGCTTCTGCCCCTAGTTCTCTATCATTTTCATCCCCCTGCTATGGTGATCTGTAGATCACCACCATACACAATTTCTTACTTAATGCTGCCAAGAACTTACCCCTCAGTAATTCTATTTCCCTGTTTCCTCCCCCCTTGATCCATTTTCCACTGCCTCAATGCCTTCCCTAATAAAGAAGGCTACCCCTCATCCTTTACCTTCCCCCATCTCAACTATGCACGGTGTAGTCTGCGACCATCAGGTACCAGTAATTATTCTCTATGGCACAAGTTTCAATAATGGCTATGAGGTCCAGCCATGCATCTGCTACCATCCAAAGCCACAGGAAGGCATTTTGGTGCCCTGGGCAAGAGGACAAATTTTGTACCCCACCCCCTGGAAAAGAGCCGGGAGTCTGGGGGGGGCTACATGGTCCCCAGAAGCTCTGGGGGCTTTACATGCTCTGTGGTGAGTTTTGGGGCTTTTCTTGTAGAAAAAACACACTTTTATTACATGTTTCCTGCCCCTGATTTAAGGGAAAATTTTGCTGCCATGGAATCTGAGGGGTGGGAGACTGGCTGACTGGCATCCGAGTGTGCAGAAGCAATTGTTGTGGACAACTGGCTGACCAACAGTGCCATCAACCACCCTGTATGCAGTTTTGAAATATACCATGAACGATTTCTAAGAAATGTCTACATAAAGCATGGGGTCTGGGGTCTGGGGGCTGGGGGGTTTACATGCTCTGTGGTGAGCTTTGGGGCTTCTCTTGAAGAAAAAACACACTTTTGTTACATGTTCCCTGCCCCTGATTTAAGGGAAAATGTTGCTCCCATGGAATCTGAGGGGTGGGAGACTGGCTGACTGGCATCCGAGTGTGCAGAAGCAATTGTTGTGGACAACTGGCTGACCAACAGTGCCATCAACCACCCTGTATGCAGTTTTGAAATATACCATGAACGATTTCTAAGAAATGTCTACATAAAGCATGAGGTCTGGGGTCTGGGGGCTGGGGGGTTTACATGCTCTGTGGTGAGCTTTGGGGCTTCTCTTGAAGAAAAAACACACTTTTGTTACATGTTCCCTGCCCCTGATTTAAGGGAAAATGTTGCTCCCATCTAATCTGAGGTGTGGGAGACTCTGGCTGGCTGGCATCAGAGTGTGCAGCTGCAGTTGTTGTGGACAACTGGCCGACCATCAGTACCATCAACCACCCACCCTATATGCATTTTTGAAATATACTGTGAAAGATTTGTACATAAAGCAAGGGGGTCTGTGGGTCCGCTAGGCCCACTGAAGTTCTTGGGAGGGGAGGGGGGGGTTACATGCTGTAGTCTGACATGGTTAATTTGGGTCATCTACTACTGAATCAGTCCCCTATTGAACCAAAATGCACTTGTGTTACATGTTCTCCCGAATCAAGTATCCCTACCCCTGATTTCAGAAAAGTTTTTTCCCCATGGAATCAGAACAAACTGTGTTGTAAGTGGCCAAATGACAACCAGTTCACCTGGTTTAGGATTTAAAATCGCAGTTTGCTAACAGAAGATTCTGTATTAGAAAGTAATACAGATGCTGTTGCTAGTTCAGTACTCCAACTTAATTGATAAATATATGTAATGAGAGAATTGAACAATCTATATAACACACAGGAACACAGCAATACAAGATATGGAGTTGGAGCTGAATGAATCAATGCCCCACACACAAAAACACAGCCCACTGACTACCAAACCGAAAATCTCAATGCAGTCAGGATAGGAGGGAATCCTGGTAACTGATGAGGGGTGATGCTATATTCATGCAAAAATGTTATTTGCATTGCATATCCACAGTAGATTCAGCATACGCATTTCACAGTTGTCTGTCTGGCATATGTATGAACCTTTCTTGCCTTCAAAGAGACACATTCGTCAATGACTTTGTAGAAGTTAATGGCACTGGCTACAGCATTTTCAATAGATAGTATAGCAAGATTTAACAGTCTTTCTTGTCCCATATATGATCTCAAATAGGTCTTGATCAGCTTCAGTTTGCTGAAACTACACTCGCAAGAAGCAACGGTCACAGGGAGCGTCAAGAAGATTTGAAGAGCAATTTCAGTGTTTGGATAGGAAGTACTCAAAGACCATTTGTGAATGAGCATTAACAAGCTGAGCAGTGAGGGATCTGAAAAATTGGGCAGCACTGAAGCTGCCTGAAATATGAAACACTCTACCTCATATACTATCTCACAGGCATCTAGATCCTTAGACTATTTCATTGCCAGATCTGCTGCACATTTCTTTAAATCGCTAATTTCCATTGTTCAGAAAGATACCCCTGTAAGAAAGTTAAAGTCAGCAACCACTTCAGACAATGCCTCATACCTCTGCTGAATCTGGGAAATTAGGATGTTTAGAACATTGCTGAACCGCATTTTGAAAGCCTGTTCAGCAGAAAACAAGTGCCCTTCATCTTTGACATTCTCATCAGCCATCCTTTTCACCTTTCTTTTTCTTTTTTCTGTGAATTCTGCATTCAGTGACATCTGTTCAGCAAGTTCTGCTGCATGTTGTACAACATCATTTATTCCATCATCCCACATGTGCTGCAGTGCATCCCTTAATCCACTGATATGTTTTGAGGCGCTATCGACAGGCAGTCCCTTGACTTGCAAAAGTTGGTTTACTCGTTCAACCAGGTTCAGTATTTTGTCCCACATTCCTAGGGTACAAAGAAATTTGAAATCTATCTGCTTGATTAGGTCTGGGCTGTTGATACCATATCAGCATTGGTTGCATCTTCACTTATATGGTATAATGCCTTTAAGATATCTGGTATTTGAAGATGAAGGGAGTGAACTGCCCAAAACTTTGAAGACCATCTTGTTTCAGTGTGACTTTTATTGCTTGGGACAGCACCTCCCAGCAGCTTGTTGAACCTACAAAGAATGTAAGCAATCTCCACACTGTACCAAAAAATGATACCCCGTCCAGTGATACACTCGTAGCATGGACCTCAACTAAATTAAGAGAATGAGCTGCGTATGGGACAAATCTAGCATGTTATTCACTTGTGCTATACAGGCTGGCACCCCACAGTACTTTCCTGCCATATTAGTGCCGTTATCATACCCCTGGCCACGACAGTTAACTATATCTAAGCCATCATCACTTAATTTCTTTTCAATTTCTTCGGTTAGCCCACTTCCTATCTTTTCATGCGAGTTGATGAAATCAATGAAACTTTCCTCAACACTACAATCATTATCCTGTATCCTCATATACGAATGATTTGAGACATTTGCTCCTTGTGAGCCACATCTGGCATACAATCAAACATAATTTAGAAATATTTTGCCTCCTTAATTTTTGAGATTATTTCATGCCTCATAGTGGAACCCAGCAAGTTAATGAACTCATTCTGAATCTTAGGAGAAAAATAGGTGGTAGCCCCCTTCTTATGGTTGGTAATGTGCCCTGCAAGCTCCGGATTATAGTGACTTATCAGCTCTAGCAAATTAAGAAAAATTCCAGAATGTGTGTGTCCGATCATATCTGTGGACCCCCTGAGAGCCAAGTTATTCTTTGTGCAGAATAGTATAGCATCAAGAATAATTTTAAGAATCGTACACCACTTTACTTTTTCAGAGGCAATGGACCTTTGCAGCTGATCATCTATCACGGCCCCTGTCTTCAAGCGCATTTCAAAATTCTTCCAAATTAAGTAATTGTCACGGTGTTCAGGTGAGTTTTCATTATCTGGAATTCTGGGATTTAAATGCAACCACTCACAAAATCAATTTTTGGATTTGCCAGACTTGATGTAGTGGATGATTTCTTCACAAACAGCATGCATGGGAAGCAATAGATAGCTTTCTTGTTCTCACTATACATTAGCCATGTGCGTTCGACAGTTTCTCCATTAGGAAGCATTTTGGGAACCAATCCTGATAGAAGCACCTGCCATCATCAGACTCTGAGAAACTAAAATCAGCATTCTTTTTTTGTTCAGGGCCATGTACCACCAAGCAACATCTAAGTCTATCAGTTATGTCAGGCCATGATGTCGGGTTGTTGAAATGAAGTTGGAGTATTGAACTGGCAACAGCATCTGCATTACTTTCTAATTCAGGATCCTCTGTACCTTTTTCAATGTTGCACGCAAATGGTGTTGACTGGCAATCATCATCTTCTTCTTCTTCAAGTTCTTTTTCTTTTTCTCTAATATTGCCCTCGACATATACGTGATCAGTGTCACCATATGTTGACCTTGGGCTTGTTATACCTATTGTCATGTCAAACTTGTCTCGGTAGGGGTAGGATCAGTGATGTCATCAATGCCAACAATGTCGATTGGTGTTGCTACTGACTGAGTCACTGAACTTCCCTCCTGCTCCTTAGACTTGGTAAGCCAGTTTTGCCACTGCTGGGAGAGTTTTCAATTTTCTTCTCTGGCTTTCTGCAGTTTTCTAAACTCTGCCCCTGATTGTTTCTTCAGTGGCATCTTCAAGAAATAGACATTCCTTTACAAAATACTGTAGGTAAGACTGACTGGTCTGTAGTTTCCTGCCTCCTCCTTGCTACCACTCTTGTGGAGTGGGATCACATGAGCCCTTCTCCAGATTTCTGGGCCTTCTCCTATGCTCAGAGTCTCACTAAACAGTTTTGATAATGGCTCTGTTAGTTCCACCCTTAGCTCCTTTAGTATCCTGGGATGTATGCCATCCAGTCCTATTGCCTTGTCCACCCTGAGCTTAGTGAGCTCTTGTAGGACCCTTTCTTTTGTGAAGGGACTTGTGCAGACCTCCCCCCCCCCGTGTCCATGGTGCTGAGCTGTGGACCCTGCCCTACCTTCTCCTCAGTAAATATTGAGCAGAAGTATCTACTGTATGGCAGATTATATTAGCTTTCTGTTTATATTAGCTATATTAGCTGAAAGCAAAGAGCCGCTAATATAAACAGACCACTAAAATAATCTGCCATGCTAAATGTACTCCAGTAGTAAGCACTGAGCACTAATTATATCGGGTGCTAATATGTACAACTGGAGTCGTCACGCTAAATATATCAGGTGCTAATATTAACTGCTATACAGTATTTAGGATATATGCTTTTCCTTGGTCCTCCTCCACACACTCCCCTTATCCCCTTTGATCTCAGCAATATCCCCTCTGGACTTTCTCCTTTCACTAATGTATCTATAGAAAGTTTTGTCCCCTTCTTTTACGGTTCATGCTAGTGTTTCCTTGGTTTCAGCCTTTGCCTGTCTTACTGCCGTCCCTGCTTCTCTTAGGGAAGTTTGGTATGATTCCCTATCTTCATCCCGCTGCGTACCCTTATATTTCCTGAAGGCCAACCTTTTGACTGTGATCTTTTCTGTTACTGTTTTTGAGACCCAAAGTGGTTTCCTCCTTTGTTTGCTCTTGTTTTTTTCCCTAACACAATGGGGTGTTGCTTCAAGTATTGCATCCTTAATGCCTGCCCACCTTGCCTATACCCCCTCACCTGTATTTCTTCTTACCAGGGCTAGCTTAACTCTGTCGACCATCATATCCAAGTCAGCTCCTCTGAAGTCCCATATTTATGCCTTTTAATGGGAAGATTTAGTTCTAGTAGCCAAATTGAACCATACCATGTGATGGTCACTGGCCCCAGGTGACCTTCTACCTGGAGATCTGTGATCCTTTCCCCATTAGTCAGTACTAGATCTAGGATAGCCCTGTCTCTTGTGAGTTGTTGTACCACCAGTTGTTTGAGGCCATCCCCCCTTCAGGGAATCCACTATGTGTCTAGTTCTGGTGGATGTTCCTGCTGGTATTGACCAATCTGCACCTGGCATGTTGAAGTCTCCCATTATCAGAACCTCCCCTCTAGCTGTCATGTTTTGCATATCTTCTAACAATAATGTGTCTATGTCCTCCACCCTTATTTGGAGGCCTGTAGACAACTCCAGTTTGTATGGCTGTCCCATTTCCTGTTTCCAGGGTGACCCACAGTTCTTCTGGCTCCTTATGTGTATTCTGAATTTCTGCAGCTTTGATATTTTCATTGATATAAAGGGCCACTCCTCCCCCCTTTTTGCACCTCGGTCTCTTCTGAACAGTACATAGCCAGGTACTGAAGTCTCCCATGTGTGGTTACTGGTGAACCATGTCTCACCAATGGATACTATGTCCAGTCAAGCCTCTGTCATTGTTGCCTGCAGGTCTGGGATCTTGTTTCCCAGACTGCAGGCATTTGCGTACATGATTTTCCATTGGTCAGATTTTGGTGCGTTAGTTGTTGGGCGAGGTCCGGCCTTTCCCCTGTGCATCGTATGGGAGGCCGGACCTTTTTCCTTTCCTGATGATGCAGATGAACTATAAACATGCTGAACTCCTGTTTGATCACTAGCTGAGGGGTGTTCTTCCCATTCAATGTATCGGGTGCTGCACGCCTCTCCCCATTTGTTAGTTTAAATATTCTACAAAGGAGAGCCAGCCCGGTGGCGCTGAGGGTTGAGGCACCGGATGCCACACCTGACTCCATGCCGGTGACCCGGGTTCGGGAGCGGAGTCGGGTCGCTGGTGGGTCTGTTGGGAGGAGTATGGCTTGAGCGTCCCTCGACAGCTCGCCATCTCCAGGAGAGGATTGGGTGGGAGGGCCATTGCCCATCGCACTTGCACGACTCCGGGCAGAGGCTCAGGGGACTGCAGGCTCCCATTAGAAGGGAGGCAGGTGGCCCAACACGTTGTAGATGTCGGTGACTAGAGCCATGACGTCGGGAGGTTGGAAGCTGCGTGGGGGAGGAAGGAAAGCAGAAAAACGTCTGTCGGCTCTGGGAATATGGGCTTTCCGGGGTGTGCCTTCAATGTGCTCCCTGCTCACTGACTACCTCCGGACCCAACGAAAGTTGATTTATGGGGGTCCGCCCCACCTCATCCCCACTCAGGGGGTAAGTCTAAGCTACATGGGGGATCCAGAGGTAAGTACTGGTGGGCAGGATGGCAGAAGGATGACCCCTTGGATGCCCTGAAGAGTTGGGGCCGACAGGTAGTGGGAGAAGACAAAATACAATTAAAAAAAAAAAATATTCTGCAAAGGTGTCAACCTTCTGCCCCAATGCACTTGCTCCCTCCTTAGTCAGATGCAGTCCATCAAATTTAAAGAGCTTTTGTTCCCAAAACTGTTGCCAGTTACCTACAAATTTGTGTCCTTTTTCCTGGCACCAGCCCTTGAGCCACATGTTTAGCTCCCCTATCTCCCCTTCTCTGACCTTCCGTCCATCTGCCCCCCTCTACCAGACCAGCAGGATCTCAAAGAAGGAGATGCTGGATGAAATGGATCACAATTTGTCTCCCAGCCTCTAGAGACTGCTGAAGACAGTTTCATTGTGCAAGATAAAGAACATAGTACACACATTTCGAACATAATAATACACTCTATAAAAAATACATGATGCACATTCACACTTTATGCATATGCAACCCCCACCAACTTGCACCCGCCTTCCAGTACCACTTATTAGCCCTGACTATAATTTAATGTGGCGTTTCTCCCGCTCTCATTGCTGCTGCATTCCAATGCAGCACAGCTGCTGTCAGAGTTCTAAAGGACATTATAAAAAGGTTTTTAGAAATGCATTGCTGCAATCTGATTGGCTGTAAGAATTCCAACAGCCTTACAGTAATCCCTGTTCAACTCAGCTGTCCTGTACAGCCTGATCACCATATCACATGGATTCTACCTGTCAGCATTCCATCCTCTTGCACTGCTGACTGACTGGAATGATGCATTCTGATTTTGAGCCAAAATCTTCAACTTAGTGCCCCACTCCCACTACTCATAGTTAGGAGACATGTGGCACAATGCAGTGACAGCAGTTAATGTGGCTCAGTGAGGTCAACAATGTACAGTACGTTTCACAGTGCAGTTGGCAGTGCACATGGCACAGCACAGTGGCAGCAATACCTGTGGCAGAGCAGTGCTTCAGCATCAGAAGCACCAAGGGAGGTCGACAGTGAAAATGCCGACCTCCCGAACAGCGACGGCACAATACCGATGCAGGTATTGTGCTGCCTGTTCTACAAGTGTTTTCTGTGGGGGCTCTGCCCGCACCCCTGATTTAGGATTATCAACTCCAGGTGGAGGGTGGTCCAGGGAGGGGCAGAACACTGGGGAAAGTGAAACATGGAAAGAGTTCCATTACAGTGATTGTCGCCATAATGGTCTTTTTTCATGTTTCGTTGTCGGGGTGTCGACCTGAAGGGATGCACCGTTCAGCATCGCATGTGACAGTGCAGCATCTGTGGCCAGGGAGGACTCAGAAGTCTTTGGCCGGGGTTAGGGGGCTCTAGAGCCTGCACTGAAAGGTGTTAGCAATAGTACTTTTGCCACCGGGCCAGAAGATTGTGGGTACTGGTCCCCCAGCTGGGTCTGACCTCATACCATAAATGCTAGCACTCTGCTGCTGTCCTTTGGATGAAACATAACCCGAGGTACCATCTGTCCATCTCTGCTGCTGTCCTGGTGAGCCTCCAGGTGGAAGTAAAAGAGCATGGGGGGTGGGTGGGTCATGGACCGCTGTTTGACAGCTCCTGGTGCTGGCTAATGGCCAGCTTTCTTGGTGGCATGTGGCCTCAACATGCTGCTGAACACCCCAACCCCGGGATGCTATTGCGGCTGGACCATTTCGTGGGAGGTGGGGAGAAAATAGGAAAACTAGCTGCTCAATCGACTGCATGATGGCAGCCTATTCTTGCTTGCCATGAAGCCCAGAAGTGTCTGTGTTGACCCCTGCCATGCTCGGGATATGGTTGGAATGTCTATGGGTGGCTCTCCTCTCCGAGTACCCTTCCATGGGGGAGGGCCCTCCTAACAAAGGGCTACATCAGGTTACCCAGGTTGCAGCAATAAGAGGGCAGCAAATGGTGAAGGGACATGGTGGTGGTGCAGGGACCTAGGCAGCCTGAAGGAGTGGCCAGCCAAAGGCTTGGGAGGAGCAAAACAAACAAAAAAAACAGTAGTAAACAGAAGTTTTGGCTATATGCCGGGGGAAGCTTGGTAGCTAGAGGTGATTGATGAGTGGTGGACTCAGGCGGTGAAGCTGCAGCAGCTCAATGACTGGAGGTATAGAGTGTTGTATGGTGGGTGCACAGCGGCTTAGGAGGAAAGAAGTGTCATGGGGACACAAGAAAGAGGGGGTGAAGGAGAGAGGTGGATGTCGGAGGGGAGAAAGGGGGCTGTCCAGGGACCCAGGAGGGGTTTCTGGGAAGGGATAGGCATCCAGGGAGCTGGGGAGGGAGGAAGGTATCCAGTAGATGGGGGCAGGAGGTCTCCAGGGGCCCAGGAAGGAGGAGCGTCTAGTGAGGGAGAGGTGCTTGGTGGACCAGGGAGGGAGGTTTCTGGTGCCCCCAGGATGAAAGTTGCCCAGAGGGCCGGGAAGGGAGTCAAGGGAGGTAGGTGTCAGGTGCCATGGCGGTAGTGAGAGTGGAGGTGGTGGAGGACTGTGGAGAGAGTGAGGGTATTGGAGGGGACTGTAGAGGGAGCAAGGTTTTTGGTGGGACTGGGTGGTGAGGAGGCAAAGAGGAAGGAGGTGGTGAGTGGGGCTTAGTGTGGGGTTGGGGAGGGAGGGGGTAATGTCACAGGTGGAAACTCTTGCTCTACAAACCAGGCACCATCCCACAGCTGGAATCCCCCCCCCCCACAGACCAGCAAACCCCTGTTGCCGCTGCTGACCTCTTGTATTTTGTATACTGTGGGTGGGATATTCAGACTGTGTCAGGCTGTGGTGCAAGCCTGGGTGCAGCGCAACTGGTATGTGCCAGGGCGTTGACAGGGTGATATTCAACAGTGCTGCGCCATGGCTCAGCAGCGTTGAATATCGCTCTGTGACCACCCACATTGTGCATGGCGCAGTAGCACTGCACCAGTGCAAGTAGCCAGAGAGGGGCAGTGGATGCCAGCACAAGTGCCGCTGCACTAGGCACATCAACTGTGATATTCAAAGGTGCACATGCAAATGGGGCCATAATGCATGCAAGGTGCAAATGGGGCCATTTGCATGCAAGGCGCAAATGGGGCCATTTGCATGTCATTATGGCCCCATTTGCATGCAGGTGTGCCCATCCCGGTGACTTGCACCTGGTGCCCTGCCAGGCTGCAGCCATCGGGGACTGACGCCCCCTGCATAAGCGGCAAAGTGCCCCACTGCCCGATCGCGGGCATATGTATAAAGTTTAAAAGCGTCCATTTCCGGTGGTACGCTCACAGCCCGATCATGGGCATATGTATAATAATTAGAGCGTAAGGTCTAAGGAAGATTAAATCCCATCCCTGGTGGTCAGCGGTACCCCCTCCTCACCCTCCCACCGAGCCCCACCCGCTCCCCGGCCAGTGGCGGGCAGCAGTTCCCACCCGCCAAGCCTCCCGGCCGCCGGCCGACTGACTGCGTCGGTACAGCTATACACCCATTGGTCCTGCGTGGGCCAATGGGCATCACAGGCTCATACTGTACTGACACAGGTAAGATATATTGAATGGATTCATTCACATATCTGAACTATGTAATGCTGTTGGTCTGCACGCCGATAGCCAAGCTGTGGACAGCCAAGCTGTGCTGTACCTGATCGGTCGGCGACTGAGAGCTGCCGCCCGCCGCTGACCGGGAGGAGGTGGGTGCTGGGGCTCAGTGGGAGGAGGTGGGAAGGCATCCACTGGACCACCAGGGATGGGATTTAATCTTCCTTTAGACTCTGCCCGTGATCGTGCTGTGATCGGTCCACTGGACCACCAGGGATATAGGACGTTTTAAATTTTGTACATATGCCCGCGATCGGGTTGCGAACGGTCCACTGGACCACCAGGGATATGGGACAATTCATTTATTATACGTATGCCCGCGGTCGGGCATGGGGGGGCGCTAGCCGACGGAGGGTGCCTCTGGAGCTCAGGTGGCCACTGACAGCTGGCAGCTGCCGTGTTGCGCCCTGCAATACAGCAGCTCACCTGTGGGTGGCCGGCTGTTGCTCCTTTATTTTTTGGAACAACTGTATGTGGCGCATGTAGGGGTTGTACCTGCATGGGCTCTGCATATCCCGGGCTGAATATCGGGATGTGCTGCGGAATGCATGGGCACGCCCCCCTACTTGCGCCACATACATTACTGATGCACCCCGGTGCATCGGGATTTGTGCCATGCACTTTCCCCTTTTGAATATCGTGCCGGGGCGCATCAGTGAGTTGCACATGGTGCAACTGTGTTGCGCCATGCGCAACCCTTCTGAATATCCCCCCCTGTGTGTTTACTAACTTATTGTTTGCTACATTACCACGATCTGTAATTTGATGTGGAATTTTTGTCACCAATGTGTAGAAAATGACATTTAGCAATAAGCTTCATTTGATTCTTGAGTCATATGCTCTGCATTACTGTCATATAATACTTAAGTAAGCAATAAAGCTGGACTGGGATGGGTGAGTTGAGCGGCTAGCCCATGGGTGAGAAGGATGATCAGGAAGGGGGCAGATCCAGGAAGGTTAATTGACAGAAGGACCATGCTACTTAGATGTCTCTGTGTAGCTGTTAGTGCATTGTGCCACCTATACTGTAGTGCCATCACTGTACAACATGTACTGCTCTCGCTGTGACACCTGTACTGTAGTGCCATCACTGTACAACATGTACTGCTCTCGCTGTGACACCTGTACTGTAGTGCCACCACTGTACAACATGTACTGCTCTCGCTGTGACACCTGCACTGTAGTGCCACCACTGTACAACATGTACCGCTCTCGCTGTGACACCTGCACTGTAGTGCCACCACTGTACAACATGTACCGCTCTCACTGTGACACCTGCACTGTAGTGCCACCACTGTACAACATGTACCGCTCTCGCTGTGACACCTGCACTGTAGTGCCATCACTGTACAACATGTACCGCTCTCGCTGTGACACCTGCACTGTAGTGCCATCACTGTACAACACGCACCGCTCTCGCCTGTGACACCTGCACCGTAGTGCCACCACTGTACAACACGCATCCGCCTCGCTGACACCTGCACTGTAGTGCCACCACTGTACAACACGTACCGCTCTCGCTGTGACACCTGCACTGTAGTGCCACCACTGTACAACACGTACCGCTCTCGCTGTGACACCTGCACTGTAGTGCCACCACTGTACAACACGTACCGCTCTCACTGTGACACCTGCACTGTAGTGCCACCACTGTACAACACGTACCGCTCTTGCTATGACACCTGCACTGTAGTGCCATCACTGTACAACACGTACCGCTCTCGCTGTAACCCTTGTACTGTAGTGCCACCACTGTACAACACGTACCGCTCTCGCTGTGACACCTGCACTGTAGTGCCACCACTATACAACACGTACCGCTCTCGCTGTGACACCTGCACTGTAGTGCCACCACTGTACAACACGTACCGCTCTCGCTGTAACTCTTGTACTGTAGTGCCACCACTGTACAACACGTACCGCTCTCGCTGTGACACCTGCACTGTAGTGCCACCACTGTACAACACGTACCGCTCTCACTGTGACACCTGTATTGTAGTGCCACCACTGTACAACATGTACCGCTCTCACTGTGACACCTGTACTGTAGTGCCACCACTGTACAACATGTACTGCTCTCGCTGTGACACCTGCACTGTAGTGCCACCACTGTACAATGCGTACCGCTCTTGCTGTGACACCTGCACTGTAGTGCCACCACTGTACAACACGTACCGCTCTCGCTGTGACTCTTGTACTGTAGTGCCACCACTGTACAACACGTACCGCTCTCGCTGTGACACCTGCACTGTAGTGCCACCACTGTACAACATGTACCGCTCTCGCTGTGACTTTTGTACTGTAGTGCCACCACTGTACAACACGTACCGCTCTCGCTGTGACACCTGCACTGTAGTGCCACCACTATACAACACGTGCAGCTCTCGCTATGACACCTGCACTGTGGTGCCATCACTGGCCACAACACGTGCCGCTCTGGCTGTCCCAACTCTTGTGCCAGGTGCCACCACTGTACAACACGTACCGCTCTCGCTGTGACACCTGCACTGTAATTGCCACCACTGTACAACATGTACCGCTCTCGCTGTGACTTTTTGACATATAGTGCCACCACTGTACAACACGTGCCGCTCCGCTGTGACACCTGCACTGTAGTGCCACCACTGTACAACATGTACCGCTCTCACTGTGACACCTGTGTTGTAGTGCCACCACTGTACAACATGTACCGCTCTCACTGTGACACCTGTGCTGTAGTGCCACAACTGTACAACACGTTACTGCTCGGCTGTGACACCTGCACTGTAGTGCCACCACCACTGTCCTGTCTGCAGCTCTTGCTGTTACACCTGCTGTGGTGCCACCACTGTACAACACGTACCGCTCTCGCTGTGACTCTTGTACTGTAGTGCCACCACTGTACAACACGTACCGCTCTCGCTGTGACACCTGCACTGTAGTGCCACCACTGTACAACATGTACTGCTCTCATCAAATGAAAAAGAGTGTGCATACGGACGAGGTGATGCTGAAGGATCTACAATCAAGTAGATAAACTAAAGTTCCAAGCACACACCAAGCCTATAAGAAGGATGCCACAACAGAAATAAAGTGCAACTTACATTTTATTGCATTAAAAGTGCCACGCCTGACATGTTTCGGAGCAGAAAAAATCCTTTTTCAAAGGCTAATGTGAACCAAACAAAGACACTTCTTAAATAGTGTAGCACAAACCATGTGGTACCATTCTAACTAAAAATTAACTAACCAATCACATCTGTGTGCTGTTGAAATCATTGGTATATAAAAAAACATCAAACAGACATTACATTTTAAATAATTTCTAAGTTAAAACTCTTCTGGCATATAGAAAGATGTATGGCAAAAAACAACTTATAAAAACAGTTCAAGTAAATTCGTACAACACTATAGTTGAATACATTCTAGATTCTTCTTTCATTAATAGATCTACACTTAAAGTTGCTTTAAAAAGAATAATCTTGTACTACTTATCCTTCTATTTACAAAACAATCACAGGGGCAAGGGCTACCGGGTAGAGAAGGGAGAGGGAGCACAAAATATTCACCTAAATCAATTTCTCTTCCTATTTTAATACAAGAACACACTTATTTTTAAAGATATATTCAAAAAGGGGCTTTTACTCATTATCTTTCTCCCTTATAATTCGTTTTGCTTCCAAGCGTAAAGCAAGAAAAAGATATTCAGGGAATACAGAAATAACAAATAATCCATCCACGAATATGTTGGGGGGGGTGTTCTTGACACCTCACTCTGCTTCTAGTTTATATACTGATCTCACTGTGACACATGCTACCTTCTCTGCACTGTGCCTCGTCTACTTCTGTCATTATACTGTGCCACATGTTCGGCAATCATTTGGACTGTACCACGTGAACTACCGTCAGTCCATTACTGTCTGCTGCTTCATGCTACCTGCCGGAGATGGAGGGGGTACTTCTAGAATGGCAACGTATTATCGTGGAGCACATAAAGCTCATAGCCAACGCCATATTGTGGATGTCAAGACCTGGAAGCAGCCCACTGATGTTCACATGTTTCAGGTGGCGCGCTTATTCTCCGCAGCATTTTAAAATTAATGCCATGCTTATAACTGTCAAGTAGAGCAAGTCAGACTGTGAGTCAGGGAAATGGGGGTGGGGAGCTGTACTTTTCTTATATACCAGAAGTTACACTGTGGGACCCTGGGCAACAGTTCTCTGCTGTGGATCTTTATCGCCACATCAATCTCCCGAAGTGGGAAGCAGCTTGATGTGGCTTGTCTGTGGAATGGGGAGGGGGGGTCATGCTGTGCGGTAGAGACAGGACAATACAAGTCTATTCTTCAAAGGGGTAAGGCAAACCAGCTGCAGGGTGGTGGCTCGCCTGTAGAAGGAGAGGTTCCAGCTGTGTGTGTGAGAACTTAGGGGCTGCTTGGGGTGGGAAGGGAGGCTGGTCAGGGGAGGGGGGGTCCAGCCCTGAGAGGGTGCTCTGATTGTGGGAAGCTGGTGTTTGTCTAGCATAAGCATAGAGTGGCTCATGGGGACATATACAGGCACCTCGGTGGCATAGATGCAGTCTCAGAGTGCTGGGCACATGTACCTCTGAGATGCCCCACCTGCAACCACCCATCCTCACATAGAAGGATGTACCCCCCTGAGCCCACTCACTCAGCCCCGACAGCAGGCTCCACTACCCCTGTAGTGGAATCGTCACCACCTAACAGAAGGAAAAGCCTCCACCCCCTGACCATCCTCCCTTCAGCTAGACTAGCTCCAACACTCAGCGCTGCTTGACCACCCTTCTAGATCATTACCAGACTCCACCCCCCCAACCGTCCTACATGTGGCTTGAACATCTTCACAATACCACACTCCTCATCCTATCTGCCTACCTTCCCTATAGCTGAACCTCCACCCTACACCAAGACCGGTGTCCATGCCTCCGAACAATCCCTGCAACTGGACCAACCCCACATACCTCTAAACTGTCCTGATTTTCAGGGACATCCCTGATTTTGCATCATAATTTGCATTTGTGCCTCGTAAAGTTTGTGTTTTTATGGCAGAACAGTGGGGGTTAAAATCATGAAAAAATTTCAAACACTAAAGTTACAGACTTGTTCTTCTTCAGAAAATGCATCTTAACACAAATCCACTTATTTTATCAGCTTTCTGGGTGAATAGTGCAATTTTTAACATGTGTCCCTGATTTTGGGTCTTTGTCTCTGATTATTTTAAGTCTTGTCCCTGATTCATGAGGCAAGAGGTTGAGAGGTGTGCAGCCCCAAGTCTAGCATCCCTCCAGAGGACCACTGTCTCTGTAGTGGAATCCCCCTGCCAAAGAATATTCTGACTGTATCCAATCCCCCCCACTGCAGAAATTCCCCTTAGAACCCCTCCCCACAGCTGCCTCCCCCCCTCAGTTGGGAGAGGGCCAGGGAGTAGAAGATTCATATCATGGAACTGCTGCTTTGGTGCTGTCCAGGGTCCCACAGTATAACTGAGGCCGGGAGATCAGAAGGTTGTGGGTTCTATCCCCACACCAGGCGCTTGGGTTAATATCCCAGTACTGACACTGTAGTGCAGCATGAGGGGGGTACTGCACTCCTGAGGTGCCGTCTTTTGGATGAGACATTAAACCAAGGTCCCATCTGCCTGTTCTGGTGGTAGTTCAGGTGGATGTTAAAGATCCCATGGCACTTCTCGAAAAGAGTAGAGGAATTTCCCCAGTGCCCTGGCCAAATTCCCTCATTCACTAAAAATACCACCAACAGCTTACTCTGGTTCAAGGTCAGTTGGCATTTCATCTTATCCCCAGGTCATGCCTGAAAATAGGCAGACTCTTCCTAGTGCACTTACCCAATCAACAAAAACTAAATAAATAAATAACTTCTGGCATACAAACAAAGTGCAGCTCCTCTGGTCCACTCCCTCCCTCTCTCTTTCCCCAGCTCAGACTCATATGCTCTGTTGGCAACCACAGATATGGTAGGTATTTTTTTATGTAATTCATAAGCACTGCAGAAATTGGCAGATGTCAAGACCCAGAAGCAGCCAACTGACATCCACGGTTTGGGTGACATGCTCCGTCTCCGTAGTGTTATGAATTAATAATAAAACTGCCATGTTCATGGATGCAAGCAGAACTAGTGAGTCGGGGACACAGATAAAGGGAGGGAAGGGGAGCTTTCCTTGACTGCCAGAAATTTTACTGTGGGACCCTGGACAGCACTGTAGCAGCAGTTCTCTGCTGTGGATCTTCTGCTTCCTGGCCCTCTCCTGACTGGTGGGGGGGGGGCTGCAGGGGGTAGCTTGTCTGAGAGGGGTTCCTGCTGTGGGGTGGGGATGGGATAAATTATGTTGTAATGTCCCCAGGTAGCAGTGTCTAGGTGGGGCCCTGCAAAACATAAAGGCCTGACAGGGCATGATAGGGTGCTTGAGGCCTAGTGAGAGACAGTGTGTAGGGGCCCTGTGGTGCAATGAGAAGTGTCATTAGGGAAAAAACATTCTGCCTAGCCTACAGCAGTTTTCAGTATGCTTCAGCAGCGCAGCCCCTCTGCCCAGTAAATACCTAACCCTGCATCCAGCACAGCACCCCCCACTACAGCTGAGCCAGTCCAACCGCTCCAGTCAGCATCCCTGCAGCCAGGAGCCCCACTGCAAATCCCCTGCAGAACAGATTCCCTTCTCTGCAATCAGTTCCCCACCTCCACAGCCCAAGTTAATGTAAATACATGTTTATGTTTATTAGATCCAAACTGTACATCCTCTCACACGGCATCCGAGGCAACTAGGCAAGGCAGGCAAGGCCTCATTTTCTAAGCAAGACAGGTGTGGGTGGCCGGTGGGGTGAGAATGAGGACTGGGCTAGGGAGAATGGAGAGGACACGGGAAAAAAGCCAAATGGCAATGGATTGGGAGTCCAAGGAGCGATGTGGGTCAAGAGGAAAGAAAACGTAACAATGTGGTGGACGAGAGGAATGGTGCTGTGGCCGGCGCCACAGCAGTCAGACCAAGGCTGAGGCAACTTCTTCAAAATCTTCACTCCCAGTCCCCAGTCCCATGCGTGAAGTACACAACAGCAGTCCAGTCGCCACCCACCAGCAGAGCCGACTCCAAGGCAGGCCCGGCCAGGCCCAATAATTGAAAGGAAAGGAAAGCAGATCTCCCGACCTCCTGAGTGAGACTATTGACCCCCCCCAATGCCGCCACGTAGATCTCATCATTTCACAATTCGGATTCGGAAATTGGAATTATTCATTGCCGGGTCTGCTTGCTTCTGCTTTTGGCTGCAGTGCCAGTGACTTTTACTACAGACTCTGACTACTACAGTCTACATAGACAACAACTGAACTTAGTGTGCATTATGCTAACGCTTATTTATTTATTTTTATTTAAATTTTGGTAACTGGGTTGGCCCACTGAGACCTTGACAGTCCCTTTTTCAGGGGCAACCCAGGATTAGTTGCATGTACCTAAGGGAAAAGAAAACCAATGCTTTGATACAAACAGGAGAACAGAGCTTACATAGTGCATAAGACCATCAATTCAGCATGTTATACATCATCTACAGAATCCAAACAACACCCTGATATTTAGTTAGAAACAGACAGATCAACAAAACAGCTTAGATAAGTGCCGTTGCAGTAGTATTCTGTCCTACTTTGCGCCCCCTCTCATCTTTAAACTATGAAAACCATTCCTACCATCCCCGTTACGGGGAAACTTTCGGGCAGCCTCAGTTGAGGCAGCAGCACGTAGTCCCAGTGTCTAGGTGTGATTTTAGTGTTTTCTTAAAGCCCCCAGGAGAGGTACAGCCCTGTATCTCTCTTGGTAGATTGTTCCAGAGTTTGAGTAGGGCTGCTCTGGCAGACCGAAGGCCAAGGGATGATTTTGCTCTGGGTATTTCAAGTAACTTTCGATTGGTAGATCTGAGCTCTCATCTGTTTATTTTGGGGGCTAGCAGGTCTCCATAGACTTGGGGGAGCCCCAGGTTGCTGTAGTTTAAAAGCCAAGCACAAGTAAGGATAAACGATTCTGACTTCGAGGGATGGCCAGTCAATGGCCTGGAGCACCTTGCAGTGATGCTCCATCCATTGTGCCCCAGCTGTAAACCGGCTGACTGTGTGGTACAGTGTCCCAAGACACTGTCTTTCTGTTGGACTCAGTGTTTGGAGCATAGTCACTCCATAGAAAAGAGTGGGTAATATTGTCCCGTTGTCAATCGCTTTCCTGGTTTCCTTGTTTGTAAAGGGGTTTAGCCTATAGAGGAGGCCCAGGTTTTGGTTTACCACCTTTGTAAGGTGGTCCATATGCTTCCTGAAAGAGACCTCCTAGTCTAGGTACATCCCCAGGTACTTGATGTTTCCCACTACCTCTATCCCCGTCCCATTTAGGGTGGTGGGGGATAGAAGGCTCGATCTGTCTGGGCCAAGTTTTTTTGGGCCAAAGAGCATGGCTTTAGTTTGTGTACTGTTTAGGACAGGCCGGTGCTCCTGGCACCAAGCTTCAAGGGTTCTGAGGTCCTGTTGCAACTCCAGATAAAAAATCTAAGACCATATAAGGATCTCTTCTCTGTCTCTCATGACTCGTCTCTCCTTTCTCTCTACACTTGTCTATCACTTTTTTTTGCTGCCTGGGCACCTGCTAGTCTCTGTCTGCTCTACGCTCACAACTTGCTCCACTCTCTGTCTCCAATATAAACCGCCTCTCACTCTCAGTGCCACGCGCTCCGCCCGTACCTTTTATACTAATGGGTGGCACTGGCCCACCCACAGTTTCTCTTTCTCAGCAAAACCACCACACCTCACCACATGATTGTTGCCTGCGGCAGACTATGCAACCATGTGACCCCCCTTCCACACTTGCTATACCTTGGTCCGCAGATGCGCCCCTGCTGACAGCCAGTTGTAATTACAGAACCAAAATTAAAAAGAACTATTTAAAGCAGCAGCGCAAGTGAATTAGAAAATCAGCTTTAGCTGAAAAATGCACCCCTCAGAGGCTTATGCCCAAGGCGGGTGCGCCACCCACCCTGCCCTTCCTATGGTACTGCTACCATTACCTGGACCTCTCTTATTTTGTTTCCCATGCTTTTGGTGTTAAAACAGACTGCTTTCTACCTTGTGCTCAAATGGCTTTTGTTTGTTTTTTTACCTGGCCCCTCCCTTCATCTTTCCCTAGCCTCCTTAATTTCTTGTTTTTCCAGTTTTTGCAGGCTTAGTGAGCCCCCCTCAGCATCTTTCCTTACCCTTTTATAAACACACGCCCCATGCTTCTCTCCCCAATGTTTCAAGCCCCCAGTTCAGGGTGAGCCGTAGCTAGGCTCCACAAATCCACTCCCTGCTTAGTGGTTTTCCCAGTGTCAGCCTTGCCCACATTCAATTTAACTGTCCATGAATGTAGACATCAACATTCTCCCCTCTCTTGTTAGGTGAAGGCTGTCACCCTTGCAGAGCTTCCTGTCTCAGAAGCTCCCAGGCCAGTATCCCAAAAAACCTGTACACCTCCTCCTGACACCATTCTTTCAGAATCCCATTAAACTCTTTGATCTCCTCCTTCCTCACTCTGTCTTTCCCATACTCCCTACCCTACACAGGGAGTATTTCCTTATCCTATCCATATCCTGGATTCCCAATGTTCCAGAAAGGCAACTGACCACTCCCCTTCCCTTCCCTTCCCCCTCCACACATTACCTTCTCCACCCCTCTAATAATTGAGTCCCCTATGACTAAGATACTCCTTGCTAACCTCCTCCTAATTTTACCTCGGGTGCCACCAAGTAGTTCTGCCCTCTCGTCCCAACAGACTCAGTGCCCCCACCCCCACCCCAATGGAGTCAGGCCTTGTGCCTCCTTCAGGGCTGCAAAGTGATTTGCTGTCAGGATTTCATGGGTTAGGTCAACTACTTTGTGACTACCGCCACCCTTCAGCTTCTCTGGTCAGTGGCCTCTGGTGGAGTAGGGGTATATGGTGTGGGCACCAGCTTAGCTGGCGTCACAGCTGAGATATCTCTTCTCTTGCTGCTACCAGCTGAGCATGGCGCTCCCAAAACATCCTATGTAGGGGCAGTATCCCCTCCACAGGAGCATAACCCTGGAGATGAGCACCTCACAGTCCCTGCAGCTGACCAGCTCCCCACTGTAGCTATACACCATACTGTCAGTTGTCACTCTATACACAATAACTGCTGCACTACCAGTAGTTCTCTTCTACCTGCCAATTACCCTATAACATATACCCAAACTGGTGTACCCTATATAGAGAGTCTTGCCGAAGGTACTGCTTTACACAGTTACATGCCTGATTTGACTTTGGATGCTTTCTTTTCACCTCTACCCTAGATAGGTAGTTAGCTAGAGAAAGGAAGTTAGATAGGGTGTGTCAAATCCCAGGAATGTCCCAGTATGATTAGACATACGCAGTCAGCTCAGGATCTCTGATTGCCCCGGAGCTGTAGTGATGTCATGTGGAATGTATGCAAATAATGGAACTAGAATGCTACATTCTTACTGCTGCCTCTTGGTGGACTGTGCTCCATCTAACAGTCAGATTCATTTTCTCCCTTCAGACAATTAGATGCCCCAAAGAGCTTCTCTCAGCAACTTCACTGCAAGCTTCTTTATTTCTGTCAAAAAAGTGTTATTTTACTATTTTACTAATTTCTCTGCCTCTAGTAGTTTTTTAGTTAAAGTTCACACTGTTTTTGGTTGTTTTCTCAATTCCTAGCAGTTTCTTTGTGGTTCCCAATTTAACTATGTTTTAGCGGTTTTTAACCGCTACTTTATTTGACGAATTTTCATTCAAAGTGACTTATTTTTTTCTTATCGTGGGAGCGATTTGCATTATTTGTGTTCGGTTCCCTTTTCTGTCAGGGACCGATCGCGTTTGTTTAAAAAAATTAAGTAGTTTCTATTTAATCGCAGTTCCTTTTTTCCTCAGGAAACCAATAGCGATTTGTTTATTTTTTCCCTTTTTGGGAGTTTTCTTTTTGTCTACTGACATTTGGTATATCAGAAAGAACAAAAAAGAGGACGGGACCTACAGGTTTTAAAAACTGTGTTGTTTTCAAATATTTGTTCAGGCTAATCGCCATGATTTATGTTTGGAGTGCTCTGGGTCCCAGTTATATATTTTCTAACTGTGAAGTGTGCAGTACATTTTGTCCTAACCACTAAGAATGTGGCCAAAAAGCTAGAGGAAATAGCTTCTACTCTCACCTCAGTGTCACCTATGTATCCTGAAGAGGTTCTTCTTCTTCTTCCTCTTCCTCTTTCTCCTCTGTCTCCTCTTCCTCCTCCTCTTCTTCTTCTTCTTCTTCTCCTTCTCTTCATAAAACAAAGTAGAGACCTTCAAAAGATTCTTCAGATCCTAAAAGTACTGGGAAGGGGTCTGAACAGAGTAAACATAAAAGACCTACTGAGCTGCCTCTAGAGTCTGCGCCTGCTGAAAACCAAGGGAGCTCCCAGCAGACAAAAATAAAATGCCCTCTGTGCAAGACATTTTAAAGCCCTACAGGTCATTCAGGCCTTACATACCACAGGTCCTATTCTGGGTTCATCTGTTCAAATCCCAAAACTGGTTCCCACAGACCAGGGTCAAGGAATCTACCTTGAAGAGGAAGAGGAGGATCCGGATCTAGGAGAACCCACTGAGCCTGAGATATCACTAGAACAGGAGTTTGGTACCCCTCCTCATGGGCGTGATGTTTTTTATTCTACTTTTCCTTTGTCAGACATAAGGCTGACACTTTGGGCCTCCCCTCACAGGAGTCTATGGAAGATGGGGAGGAGGCAGAATTTTTAGATATGATGGGTTTGGTTCCCACAAAAAGGGTGCTCCTTCCTATCCGTAAATCTCTTAAAAAAGTCATTTTAAAAATTCTACAGGCACCTTCCTCTGTTCCTGGAGTGGACAAGAAGGTGGAGAAAAAATATCAAGTGGATAGGTCTGCTGCTGATTGTTTCTGTTCTTATCCAGACCATGATGGTGTCGTACAGGCTGCTGCCTGTGATAAAGCTAAAGTCCCCCTATCATCTCATCCTCCAGATAAAGATTCGAGTAAAACTGACACAATAACACAATGGGGAAGAAGGGTTGTTTGGCCTCCTCCCTTCTCCTCAAGCAGGTAGCTCATATGGCATATGCTGCGCAATATCAGAAGGCCCTTCAGAACTCTGTACTCGCATTAACTGACAGCGTTCCAGGCGATGTGGCACATGATCTGGCTGACACTGCCAGGACGGCATTGGATGCAAAAAAATACCAGTTTCACATGGCTGTGGATGCAAACTCCACTGCATCCAGGCCGCTGGCCTTATCTATGTCTCTCAGTTGGTTTGCCTGGCTCAGAGCAACCAGTCTCACCCCAGACACCCAGTTAAAGGCCATGGATTTTCCTTGTGAAAATAATTCCCTTTTTGGTGACAAGACTAAGGCATATATGAAAAAGGTGCAGGAGTACAAAACCACCTATAGGAGTAACTGTATAAGATAAAGAGCTCCTACTTCTTTTAGATCCACAGGAAGGTGAGGTAGGGGTAGGGGATATTACCCCAGATATTATGCCTCAGTCTCCATGCCTGTATATTACACTCAGGTTAGAGGCTACTACAGGCGCAGGGGCAGGAGGCCTTCTAGGCGGGCTGGTTCAACTGCAGCTCCTAGAGCTCAGCCCGGACAGAATCCCTGACTGTACAAGACAGGCTGCAACCCCCTCTTCCAGTAGGGGGCAGACTGCTCATTACTTCCAGGACTGGAAAACTATCACCACAGACAAGTGGGTTCTGGAGGTAGTGAGTCAGGGTCTCTGTCTTCAGTTCAAACAATTTCCAAAACTCCACGGCTGCAGAGTTTTCTGGCCTTCAACCGCTGCAGAGACAATTTTTCTGGAATGGGAGGTAGAAAAGCGTCTACAAACCAGAGCAATCGAGCCAGTCACTCTCACCCAAAGGGGTCAGGGCATATACTCCAGATACTTTCTGACCAAAAAGAAGAATGGGGATTGGGGGCCAATCCTGGACCTCCGATTCCTCAATAAACACTTGGAAAAGCCCAAGTTCAAAATAGTAACACTTGCCAGCCCTGTGGCACTGAGGGCTGAGGTGCTGGACACCTTACCTCACGCTACGCTGGTGACCCATGTTCGGGAACAAGCATGGGCTGCCACGGGTCGGCAGGGGAGGAGAAGGATTGAGGGTCCAGTGGACTGCTGTCCTTCTCCGGGGAGGGGGGTCTGCAGCAGTCGGCACCCGTTCGACCCCTGGCAGCGGCTGGGGGACAGGGTGCCATGCAGCAATTTCAGGGAGGAGTTGGGGCAGACGCCTGGAGGGAGCATGTGCAGACACATATGCACTTCACTTCACTGGCATCATTGGATGCCCCCAGCTCCAGGGAAGAAAACAGGGAAAAAGATGGCATCCTGATCACAGCTTGATGGCTGTCCACACATTTGCCGACACTGAGCAGGGCATTCCTTTTCAACAAGAGCACCACACTGTGGTTCTAGCAGCAGATGCCTCCCTCCTAGGGTAGGGGGTCACACACAGGTGACCTCACAATCAGTGAGACTTGGTTCCCTAAGGAGTCCAAGTTGCATATCAACCTCTTAGAGTAGAGAGCATCCTTCTTGCCCTAAAAGCCTTGCTCATCAAATGAGGGGTAAGTTAGTCCAGTTCAGGACAGACAACACAACCACCATGTGGTACATCAACAAGCAAGGGGGTACAAGATCCTCAAGGCTGTGCACAGTGGGCATGAAAATTTGGTCCCTAACATATTTACTGGAAGTGCATCTGTGTGCCATTCATCTTCCGGGAAAGACAATACACTGGCAGATTCACTCAGCAGAATCAGTCAGGAATGGATCTTTTTTTTATCATACTATTGTTTATTCTCCTTGGCAGAGTGGCCCTACATGATCTCTGGCCGCTGGCCCTGCACCCTCGGACCTGGTTGTGCATGGAGGCCACACAAATCCGCTCTCCCAGTGGGTCAGCCATTATTGCTCTTGCACCCACCGGGCATGCGCCCCTCTCGGGTCTCTCTGGCAGCCATCAGCCATGAAGATCGCCCTCCGCATTTTCCACATTTTCTCCCCAGTGGAGAGCCAGACATGCAATGGCGTCAGTGCACGTAGTGCTGACGCCCACTGCGCTCTCCCCCCTTACTATTGCATGCCACTTGTAGTGCGGCTGGCCTCCACCAATCGCCGCTACAGGGCGAAGCAAGTCCCACTACCCACCCCAGAGAAAGGAGAGCAGTTGTCGGACACTCAATCCTCCCTCTCACCTGCCAGCCCCCGGTGGCCCGAGTCCGTTCCCGAACCCAGGTCGCCAGCGTGGCGTGAGGTGTGGCGTCCAGCACCTCAACCCTCAGCACCACCGGGCCGGCTAGTCAGGAATGGATCTTCATGAATTGGTTTTAAACAAGCAAGTGTTGGACACAGTTTTCAGGTGTTGGGGCACTCCAGAAATAGATCTGTTTGTCTCAAAAGAAAACCATCAGCTTCCTCATTATTGCTGCAGGCCCCCCTCCTTGTACACATTGCCCGTGGAGGCATTAGTCCTAGATCAAAGAGGGAAATTGCTGTATGCTTTTCCTCCATTGCAACTGCTTTTTGAGTCCTTCTTAAACTCAGGAGTCAGTCTGAAACTATGATCCTGGGTGCTCCAGACTGGGGTAGGCAGCCATGGTACCCTCTATTATTTACCCTGTCCACCAAGCAACCCATTCGTCTTCCCCAGAGATACAATCTCCTAACAGCTGTTCAAGGCCAGATAGTATTTCTGAACCTCAAGATCCTTTACCTGAAGGCCTAGTTCTTGAGGAGTTAGAATTTTCTGAATTTAATTTGTCAGACGAGCTCCTTAAGGTCTTGAAAGTTTCCAGGAAAACGTCTACCAGAAAGACTTATGCTTCAAAGTGGAAAAGATTTTCTATTTAGTGCAAGTCTAAACACATAAATCCTCTTAAGGCAAGTTTACCTACACTGCTTGACTACCTGGTGTACCTGCAGGCTTTAGGTCTGAGGCCTGCAACCCTCAGGGTTCACTTAGCGGCAGTATCTGCTTACTTGTCTGCAGGTGCTCAGAGAGCAATAGCTTCACACCTTATTTTTAGGAATATTTTCAAAGGCTTGGCACTTCTGTTTCCTCCTGTTAGGGAACCAGTCCCTCCTTGGGACCTGAATTTTTGTATAGCCAAACTCATGGAACCTCCCTTTAAGTCAATGGCTACAGCTGATCTGGAGTATATCACTTGGAAAACTGATTTCCTGGTGGCAATTACTTGAGCAAGAAGAGTGTGAGCTCCAAGCTCTTTGCACTGATCCTATTTATATTATCTTCCATAAGGACAAGGTGGTACTTAGGACAAACAGGAAATTCCTTCCCAAGGTGGTATCTGAGTTTCATTTAAACCAGTCAATCACCCTTCCTGTATTTTCACAGCCAAGTCCAGTTCAGGGGAATTGAAGCTTCATAGTTTGGATGTAACAAGGTCTCTCAGCTACTACATCAGTCGTACTAAGGACATTGAGCATTCTCACTCACAACGGTTTATCATCTATCGTGAAGTAGGAAAAGGCAGACCTGCCTCAAAGAGATCAGCTGCACACTGGATAGTATCCTGCATTCAATTCTGTTACAGTAAGGCTGAGAAACAGCCACCACTGGGCATCTGGACACATTCCACTCAGGACACATTCCACTCATGGAACTGCTGCCTCTGTGGCAGCTGCAAGGGACAATCCTTTGCTAGAAATCTGTAAAGTGGCTACCTGGAGTACAGTCCACATCTTCACAAAGCACTATTGCCCGTAAGTCCAGTCCAGAAGTGATGCAAGGTTTGGCACCGCAGTATTGCAGAACCTTTTTCCTAAGTAGGTTCTGTGCCCACCTCCCAAAGCACTGCTTGGTAGTCTGCATATGTCTAATCATACTGAGAGATTCCTGAGGGTTTGTAGAAAAAAATTCTTACCACAGCAATATTGTTTCTTCCAGGGGATCTCCTAGTACGATTAAACCTCCCACCCTACCTCCCCTTACATAACCTGGATTAGGTTCAGCAAAACTTTCATGGGGGTTCTTAAGGTTGCCATTAATCATTGGCTTAACTTAATGTTTTTGATGCATGCAGAGATAACTAGGGGGCTTATCTCTCCCTTTGTGTTATTTTTATCCTGTTTTGGTACCCGTTCTCTTCACCAGGGGGTGGGTATTATTGCTATTGTTGTTTGGGTTACAATTACTTAATTCAGATAGTCTAGTATTTTTTCATCTGCAAAAATGAATCTGACTGTTAGATGGAACACAGTCCACCTAGAGGCAGCAGTTTGAATGTAGCATTCTAGTTCCATTATTTGCATACATTCCACATTACATCACTACAGCTCCAGGACAGTTAGAGATTCTGAGCTGACTACATATGTCTAATCATGAAAGAAGAAAAAACAGACTCCATACTCTCAAAAACAGATAGTTAAATATTGCTGTACAAAATGTATTTGGCAATGTGCCTGGACAAAGCCTATACCCCCAGCACTTCAGCCCTTCAGCGGACCTTCCTCATTGGCCAGAGAGTATGGAGTCTGTTTTTTCTTCTTTCAAGTCGGAATTTGTAGTGGGCAACTGCCCAACTCCAGCACTGCTGACCAGTGCACACCATTTCCTTTGTTTTGATATGTGTAATCATACTGGGAGATTCTCTGGAAGAAACAATATTACTGTGGTAAGCAATTTTTTCTTGTTCCCTAGCAATATACTACACTGGGTTACCCCATATAGGGAATTCCTGGGTTCTCTTTACATGATCTGCCTAATGCCTATCAGATATCTGTACTGATTTCCAGAGTCCCCTGCAGTGATGTGGTCTTCCTGCGGCTGCCCTACAGAACTCTCTAGGTCAGATGTTTGACTCTTTCTCTGCGCCTTTCACTCAATGGGATGCAAATGCTATACCATTTCTACAGTGTGGAGGGTCTTGGACCATATCATCTCTGCTGTGGGCAATGGTAAGATGACTAGCGCAGTCTTTATAGTTTTGTTCAAGGCAGGGCCCTTGAGACTGTGAGGGACCAGAGGATAATTCCTGGGGTCTATCACCAAGAGGGGTCCAGGCCTCCCAGCATACTGTTAGCAGGGAAGGGGCTGCGGGCTGCTAGGGGCCCCAGAGTCTGAACTTTCCCCAGGGCTCAGAATTCCTCTCAAGGGGCCTGCTTCAAGGCCTTTAACATTGTGAATCATGTCAAATTTATATCCAGATTGTCTAGTCTAAGAATTGACTCAGGTGCTCTGTCCTGTTGTTCTGGTTATTTTTAGAAGTCAGAAGGTGAGAGCTGAGAGCATGGACTCTTTGTCTCTGCCCGTCTCATTGGGGGGGGGGGGGAGATCCTTAGGATTCAATTTTGGACTTTGCCCTGTTTGCTCTTTAAATAAATACTCTGGGTAAAGCCACTGGTACCTTATATTATCAACTGTATGCTGATGACACTGTTTCTTTCTGTTCAGATTTTAATGTCTCTGCAATTCAGAAACCATTAAAAGCTTAGTTTTTTGAATGTTCAAGCATTGTTTCATTCCTCAGCTTAAACTGAATGAGTCGAAGACTAACATAATGATGTTTGGACTTTAAAACTAGAAAAAGGAGGATGAATTGCTTATTCTAACCCTAAATGGCCATTTGTAGCAGGTTGAAGCCTACAACTATCTAGGCCTTTGACTGGACCCTTTAGCTTCTTCTGACATTAATGTTGATAAATGACTGAAGTCCCTTGCACCAAAACTGGATATTTATATAAATATAAAGGAATATTCAAACCCCACTAATCTCTCACTTATGCTTAACAACTACATCATTCCCCTGGAATGAGCTGCCCCAGAGCTTTACAATTTTATATTAATGTATGCCCCCTCTCAATTGAGAGGGGCTTATGTTCACCTTAGGGACCCCTCCTCTTTCCTCTTTTCCCCAGGAGAGTTAGGCTTTTTGGTGCTCTAGGGGAAGTAATTCCTGCTGGCCGCCACTTGGGGTCAGTAGAGAAGTGGGTATCTATAGAGGAAGCAGAGAGAGCGAGGGGAAAGTGTGAAGGGGGTTCCCCCCTCCTTCCGTTAGGCAGGCTGGCCAGTTCAGTGGTGAAGCGCTGGGTTCCTGGGTTCTGGGCTTCCAAGGTTGGAGGTAAGTAGCCACAGATGTGATCATTTTAGGTCCCGGGGCCCTGGGGTGCTGGGGTATGGAGCGATCTTGCACAGAGTAGGTTAGGCCCTGGGGGGACAGCTATGGGACTCAGGTCAGTAGTATATCTCCCTGGGCTGTCGGGCAAAGTAGGTTAGGCCCCGGGGGGACAGCTATGGGACTCAGGTCAGTGGTATACCTCCTTGGGCTGTCAAGGCTGCAGTGGTAGCGGCATTACAACTGCAGAGGGAGGGGGCCAGTGGCAGCAGTCTCCTCCTTTATCACCGGCAGGGTGGTCAAGGTGTAGGTGATGGGGCCGGGGAAGCCTTTATCAGTATTGGGGTCTGTTTGGAGGGACAGTCCCCAGGGCACTGGATATATTTATCCAGGTGGGTGCTCCAGGTTATGGAGGCCCTTTAAGCTCCCCATGCCAGTTAGCTGTTAGTGAGCACTGGAGGAGTATGTGAGGGAGACTTCTTGTGGCTGGCAGAACTACCCGAGTCAGAAGGTTGAGCATGGGAGGCCTTGCAAGTGGGGCCAGGAGATTGAGAGGCTGAAAGAATGGAGTGAGCATGGGTGAGCCAGAGTAGGCAGGACAAATACCAGGGCTGCAGAGTGCTTGAAAGGTATGGTGGCAGCTGGGATATTAGCAGGCTGTACCATCTGTGTCCCTTGGGCTGGGAAAAGAGAGTCAGGAAACGGGTTTTGGAGAAGCGTTTTGCTTCTCAAGGAAGAGGTTGAAGGAGTTCCTCATTTGAGAAAGTGGAGAGCCATAAAGAGAATAGTGTGAAGCTTTAAGGCAGGTACTGACCAGTGCCGGAAGGTTCTGGGGTTGTGGAGCTTCATGTTCCAGGTTAACTAAGAGTTTTCGTGTCCTGGGTAAAAGAACTGTCACTGTGTCTTGAGCTGTAGCAAATCTTTCTCTGCCTAAGACCAGTCTAAAAGTAACCTCTCTCTCCAAAAACAGGATCTTGTACAAAGTTTTAACCCCATGGAGCTGTGAGCTTTATTTTTAAGCAAATGGACCCCTGAGCCCTGTTGATCCTTTGGGGCTCAGGTGAATAAAATTGACTGTTTGGGGGAAAGAAATTTGGAGTCTCAGTTTTTATTTGTAAATAAGGATCTAATGAAATAATAATCCTTAAGTTTTAAAAGACCCTATGAGTTTGCTTGCAGAGGTTCATTTGAGATCCTGCATCCTCACGTCTCCGGGGCCAGTGAGGGTCCAAGAGGCTGAGATACAGAGAAGAACTAGAGTGGCGGTCCCTCTTTCAGTGAATCATCAAGTGTAAGTGCCAGTTCCTGCCACAGAAGCCTTGGGTCCCGGTGATCAGAAGATGTCCCAAGGTAGGCTGCATTTATTCTGTGAATTTTATTGAGAAAGTCTGGTGAGATTTCTATGCTGTGTAGGCCCCCTTCCCCCAGAACAGCTGACCCCTAGGTGTTTGGGGAACGGGGAGAGTCACACTAATTAGAGAACTTAGAATGAAATTCAAACTCTGTTGTGTGGTCACGCTCACCCCTGTATTCTAACATCAGATTTATTTGTCCTCCTGAAGAAAGCAGCCACCTCGAAGTCTTCTCCTCAACTTCAGAGCCAATTACACTAATTATTTTGAGTTTTAAGTTTTACTTTAACTTGTTTGTTGTTTAGATTCTGTACTCTGCATTAGTTTGGGTGTATTTGTGTTAAAAATATACTTATTCTCCGGTTCCACATCAGATCCCAGTTACCGGAGAAGGCTATTTTGTGGCACGGTTCCTGCCCTTAGGAAACCGCTTTCATTACAAAAAAAGAAACTTACTTTTACTTTTCAATTATACTCCTTAGCAGTAAATTGGTGATTCTATTCTCAGTTTCCATTTTTTCAGGAACCAAGGTAATCGTTGACTTAAAACTTCAGTTATACATCATTAGGTGTTCTCTTTATCACTATTCTATTTTTAAAAGGAACTGAACCATGTTTGTGTTTTTAAAATCCTTTTATTTACATAAGGAGTGTTTGCTATTGTAAATTACATAATTTTCTGGCAACCAGAATGTCTTACCTGGGTCATCAGCATTTGCCATGACTGGCAGCCTAAAAAGAAGACAGGACCTACAGGCTTTAAAAACTGTAGTTTGTTTTCAACTCTTGACTATGGTAGACTGCCACAAGTTGTGTTTAAGGGGTCCAGATCATAACTTTATTAATTGTGAGCTTTGTATTAAAGAACAGGTTCCCTTCCCCCCAAACACATAAGGCAGCTTACCTGCCCCGAAATGGATTATGACCACAGGTTTCATTTATTTTGCTGTATTTTCATAATAAATGCTCATAATTTCCTCCAAGCCAGCCCCAGCCAAAACAGACCTAGTTTCTTATATGGAGACACGCTCCCATGCAAGCATGTTTTGTGACGACATTAAATGAACAGCGCTGGAATGCACTTCATTGACTATAATGGAGGCAGTTTTTAAAGGCTTTTTTTTCTACACTTTTGAATGATGATTTTGACAAAGGTCCTTATTAGCCGAGTGGTGGCCTTTTCCACAGGCCTTCTGGATGGGGAGGAAGAGGTAGGGGTTACTTTCCCTGTGCTTACATTACATATGACTACCCTCCACAGAGGTGAGGGTAGAAAGGCACCAGGCCTGCAGTTGAACAGCTGATCCCCAAGGCTTATGCTAAGCAAAACCCCTGATAAGTCTGCACAGGTTGCCCAAATAAGGAAACGCAAGTCACAAATCTCAATAACCCTCTGCATCACAGTGAGGAAACTTATCCTAATGATCCTCCTCTTATCTGGGAATATACACCCAAATCCTGGCCCTCTATTGTCACCTGGGTCTGTGGGTTTCAAGACAAAGAGCCTGAAAATAGCCACAATTAATATTTGCAGCCTCACAGCAAAGTTTACACAACTACAGGCCTGGACAGCCCAGCACAAACCGGACATAGCCTGCCTAACTGAGACATGGATGATGGGCAAAATGAAAAACAGCAAAATAGCACTGCCAGGATATCAGGTATTCAGGATAGACAGGCAAGGCAAGAAGGGTGAGGGCTGTCTTATCTACACGAAAGACTCCCTCCACTGCTCTGCTCTCCCCATCTCCAGGATGACCACTGACCACGAGCTCCTTGTAGTGAAAATACAGGTCGGGCAGCTGGGTAAGATACTGACCATTGCATCAGCATATCTGCCCCCCAAAAAGCACAGGACAGTTTACCTAAGATCCTGGATGCAGTGGTATCACTATCTAAGGACAGTGATTTACTAATCACAGGGGATTTCAATATAAACTGGGAAAGCGACAACTCCACTCCACTCAAGGGTATCATGACAAGCTCATACCTGACACAACTAGTCATGGAACCAATCAGAAGAAACCACAGAACAGGGAAGAGCACGCTCATTGACTGGATCCTCACAAACTCCCCAACATGAATATCTGAGGTCAGGGTGCTTCCAGACATGCTGAGTGACCACTCCCCGGTCACCCTCAGATGGTTAAATAGGTTCAAAAACAGACCCCCCCCCATCACTATTCAGAGCAGAATCCTGGAGAGAGGTCAGCTAGGATTGTTTAAAAATGCCCTATCCCTTCATGACTGATCACCCATTGACACACTACCAGATCTGGATCAGGCTCTGATGTATTTCACCAATAGTTTCAACTTTATTTGCGACCAGTATGCGCCGTTAAAAAGGAGAAAAGTGCATGGGACCACAAATGGATGGATTACAGGCGAGTTCCTAGCCAGGATAAAGGAAAGGGACAACCTCTGGTTAAAAGCAAGGGCATCTGGTAAGGACCATGACCCCCAGCTGTACAGGGCTGCCAGAAACCGTTGCACGCACCTAATAAGGAGGGCAAAAGCTGATCACCACGACTGCCCTAGTGGAGTTCACTGACTACACTCACAAAGCTATAGACAAAGGTAAACTAGTAGGATTAGTGTTCATAGACTGAACAAAAGCCTTTGACACTGTTAACCACACCCTCTTACTGGCCCAGCTACAAAGGCTGGGGGTAGCAGCCAATGCAACACTCTAGTTCCAAGACTACCTGTCCCTCAGATCACAATGGGTAAAAATAGGACAAACAGTGTCAGACACTAGGGAAGTCATGCTTGGGATCCCCCAGGGATCCCTCTTGGGACCCCTGCTTTTCTGCCTGTTCCTGAAAAATCTCCCTCAAGCCTGTGACTCCAAGTCAATACTATATGCAGATGATGCTGTCATCCTCAACAGAAATTCTTGAATTGAACCACTCCAAGCTGAACTTCAGCACTCCTTCAGTAAAACAGAAGACTGGTTCTGTGAGCACAGGCTTCTGCTCAATTACAAAAAAACAAAGACCATGCTCCTATCCAGCTCCCCACCTCAAGAAAAGGTTCCCCACCATAGACATCACCAACAATGTCCTTGCCCCCCCCAGAACAGGTTCACTCCTTCAAATACCTGGGGATCACCCCGGACGACACCTTATCCTATGCTCAACATGTTGACCTGTTGATCAAGGCAGTGAACACCAAGCTAGGTGTGCTTTACAGGCACAGAAAATACCTTACCGTGGCAGCCATCAGCCTTTCAGTCACAAGCTCTTTCCTCTCTACCATTGACTATGGCTTGGTCATCTGCAGCGCAGCATCAGATTCCATGCTCAAGAGGGTACACCTAACTCTCAACAAGGCCTGCAGGCTCATCCTGAACAGAGATCAACTGACCCACACCTGCTTCCTCTACAAACAGACACACCTGCTGTCCCTTGGGAGCAGGACTAAATTCCTCACATGCCTTCTAGGCAAAAAACCATTAATGGGGAAAGCCCCCTTCCCCTGGGCATAGCTGGCATCTTCTCCTTACCAGGCTCAGAGTATGAAACCAGAAGTAGAACGAAGGGGGCCCTTGTGGTGCCATTCCGACGCACAGCTCTCAGACAGAGCACCTTCTTCTATAGAGCCCCACTGTGGCTTAATGAGGTGCCTGAAACCATTTGTAACTCCAATAGCCTGTGCAGTTTCAAGTCAGACCTTAAGCACTATCTGACTTCCAGCTCTGTGTGGACCTGCTTCTTCAATGGCTGACCTAACCTCCAGAAGCCCAGGTCTAGCTCTGCTGGCAGCAACCATTCTTAGCACAAAACTGAAGCCTCACCCCACACGAGCCTTGACAATGCCCCTCAATCACTTTAAGAGGCTGCTCCTGTTTCCTCTCCTCCCTCCTAACCCCTTCCCTCCACACTAGACCGTGCCCTCACCAGTACCGACCTTTGTTCATGCCACTGTGCACACTCTCCTGGAGGCCCTCCCCTCTCCTACCCTAACCCTTACCTGCCTGTCCCTCTGCCTAACCTCTAGTACCTCTGCACTGTACCAGTACTTTAGCAGCTCAAAATAATGTCCACCGTGGTGTATAATGCTTCAAATGTCTAAAAAGCTCTGTAACCTTATCTGACTGTTGTGTTGTTTCTTGTCACAAGTGTCTAAACACTCTGAAACCTTACCTGACTCTTGTGTTGTATCTTGTCACAAGTGTCTAAAAACTCTGAAACCGTACCTGACTCTTGTGTTGTATCTTGTCACGAGTGTCTAAAAACTCTGAAACCTTACCTGACTCTTCTGTTGTATCTTGTCACAAGTGTCTAAAAACTCTGAAACCTTACCTGACACTTCTGTTGTATCTTGTCACGAGTGTCTAAAAACTCTGAAACTTTACCTGACTCTTGTGTTGTATCTTGTCACAAGTGTCCAAAATCTCTGTAACTTTTCTTGACTCTTGTGTTGTATCTTGTCACAAGTGTCTAAAATCTCTGTAACCTTACCTGACTCTTGTGTTGTATCTTGTCACAAGTGTCTAAAACTCTGAAAACTTACCTGACTCTTGTGTTGTATCTTGTCACAAGTGTCTAAAAACTCTGAAACCTTACCTGACTCTTGTGTTGTATCTTATCACAAGTGTCTAAAATCTCTGTAACCTTTCTTGACTGTTGTGTTGTTTCTTGTCCCAAGTGTCTAAAAACTCTGAAACCTTACCTGACTCTTGTGTTGTATCTTGTCACAAGTGTCTGAAAACTCTGAAACCTTACCTGACTCTTGTGTTGTATCTTGTCACAAGTGTCTAAAAACTCTGAAACCTTACCTGACTCTTGTGTTGTATCTTGTCACAAGTGTCTAAAAACTCTGAAACCTTACCTGACTCTTGTGTTGTATCTGTCACAAGTGTCTAAAAATTCTGAAACCTTACCTGACTCTTGTGTTGTATCTTGTCACAAGTGTCTAAAAACTCTAAAACCTTACCTGACTGTTGTGTTGTCTCTTGTCACAAATGTCCAAAATCTCTGTAACCTTTCTTGACTGTTGTGTTGTATAGTGTCACAAATGTATAAAACTCTGTAACCCTCTTGCTTGAAGGTCTGTACTCTGTGCGCATGATGTGGAACCTTTGTAAAAGAGCCTTGGCTCAAAGGTGATTTCCGAATTCTTAAATAAATGAATAAATCTGGTGCCAGTGGGGGGAAGGCTGACTTACTGTTTTCAGAAATTGTCAAAAATGATCACAGACAAGTGAGTTCTGGAAATAGTGAGTGAGGGCCTGTTCCTGTAGTTCAGAAAATTCCCAAGACTGTGGAATCACAAAGGCTTTCACTCTCAAATTCCAGCAGGAAGAATCATGTTGGAGATGGAGATGAAAAAATTGTTGCAAGCAAATGCAGTGGAAAAGATACCTTCCTCACAATATGGAAATGGGCTTTACTCAACATACTTCCTGACCCACAAGAAAAATGAGGAGTGGTGACCCATTTTAGACCTCAGATATCTGAATAAACATTTAAAAAAGGAAACATTTAAGATGGTAACACTGAGTTCAGTGATTCCATCACTGCAAAAAGGAGGGTGGCTGGGGTCACTGTATCTAAAGGACGCATACAGTACTTTACAGTACTAGTCGGGCCCAGTCACAGAAAGTACTTCAGATGCAGGGTAGTGAATTGCCATTACTAATTCACAGCCTTTCCCTTTGGCCTATCCTCAGCAAAAATAGTGTTCACAAAATGTCTAGCCATAGTGGTAGCACATTTGTGGAGTCAAGAAATGGCAGTTGCTCCTGATCTGGACGACTGGCTAATCTCAGGAAACTCTTACCAGGAGGCCAGGTCCTCCCTCCTTCTGACACAAGGCGCCATGGAGGACTTGGGCTTCCTCATAAATATACAAAAGTCACAAACAGATGAATTTCAGGCTTTGGACTTTATAGGTGCATAACTGGCTAGCTACCCTGCAGAGGAAAGCATTCCTTCCCCAAGCAAGGGTAGCAAAACTGATTGCAACTGCAAAATCCTTCAAGGCAGGTCAGCCCAAACTTACAAGGGATTTCCTGTGCATGCTGGGGCACATGGCATCATCCACAACAGTGGTTCCAGGTGCCAGGTTCCAAATGAAAGATATCCAATTGATCCCAAAGGTGGGAACCACTTTCAAAGCTAGTGTCTGTTACAAAGTTCCTGCTAAGGGCACTGGAATTTTACGAGGAATGCAGCCTCAGAGAAGGAGTCCCCTTCCTTCAGCAATCACCTACAGCCATACTCACAACAGATGCCTCCCTCCTGGGCTGGTGCACCCAACTGGAGGACCTCACTGTAAGTGGCATGTAGAGTACACAGGAGACTCAGGAACACTTAAATCTCCTGGAGTAAAGGGCTGTACACCTGGCGATGTAGGCTTTTCCCTCCCACATTAGAGGTCAGTCTATCCATATCAGGGCAGACAACACAAAAACTACATATTACATAATCAAACAGGGAGGAACTTCATCTTCAAAACTCTGCACAGGAGCAATGATGATCTCAAACTTAGCATAATACCTGGAGGTACAGCTTTCAGTAGTACACCTGACAGGCAAAGACAATGTGCTGGCAGATTCCTTGAGCAGACTCTGCCAGGGAAATCACAAATGGACCATGAACCAGCAGGTGCTAGCAACAGTGTTCAGAAGGTGGGGTACACCAGAAACAGACCTGTTTGCATCTCAGGAAAACAACCAGTTCCCACTGTTTTGTTGCAGACCCCCACCGGTGGGTACAGTCCCAGAGGATGCTCTAGTCCTCAAGTGGTCAAGAGAGTTTCTTTATTACATCCCACCTTTCCCACTTTTGTTGAGAATATTTCTAAAACTGAGAAGGGAGTCAGCAACAATGATTCTCATAGCTTCAGATTGGGCCAAGCAGATTTGGTACTCTCTGCTTCAGTCATCTCCCAGCAGACATACTATCAACCTGCCCCATAAATACAATCTGATGACATTGTTTCAGGATAGGATAGCATTCCCAAACCTGAGCTCTCTGAGTCTCAGAGCATGGTTCTTGAAGAGTTGGAGTTCTCTGGATTAAATCTTTCTGAGAACACTATGGAAGTGCTTAAGATTTCCTGGAAACCAACAAGGAGGACCTACATCTCAGAATGGAAAAGATTTTCCCTTTGGTGTTCCCCTAGACAGCTCAACACATTGCAAGCAAGTCTAGCTTCAATCCTGGACTACCTAGTCCATCTACATTCCTTGGGCCTCAGGCCCTCAACCCTGAAGGTTCATTTGGCAGCAGTGTTAGCTTACACTTCAGCCGACAAGGACAGGTCAGTTGCCTCCCATCTCATTCTCAAAAGTTCTTTAAAGGCCTTAATCATCTGTACCCACCAGGATGAGACCCTGTCCCTCCATGGGACCTGAATATCTGCATTGCCCAGCTGATGGATGCTCCTCTTGAGCCTATGGCAACTTCTAGTTTGAAGTTTGTCACCTGGAAAGCAGTTTTCCTGGTGGCACTGACATCTGCGAGGATGGAGAGCAAGCTGCAAGCACTCTGCACAGATCCTAACTATATCATATTTCACAGAAAGAAGGTAGTCCTAAGAGCTATCAGAAAGTCCCTCCTTAAAGTGGTGTCTGAATTTCATCTGAATCAGTCAGTTACACTTCCAGTTTTCTTTACAGCAAAATCCAACTCAGGCGGGCAAAAGCTCCACAGTCTGGATGTTAAAAGAGTTGTGAGGTACTACCTGGATCACACAAAGGATGTATGTACGGTCTGCTTATTCCCAGTTATTCATCACCTATGTTGAAGAGGGGAAAGATAAACCAGCATCCAAGAGAACCATTTCTCATTGGATAGTTTCCTGCATACAGTTGTGTGATGGTAAAGCTGGCAAACTGCCACCTGATGGCATTAGGGCTCATTCCATAAAGGGCACCTATGTCTCTGTGGCAGCATCAACAGATGTTTCCCTGCAGGAAATTGGTAAAGCAGCTACCTGAAAATAGTTCACACTTTCACAAAGCACTACTGTTTGAACAAGGTGTCCAGAAGCGCAGGCACTTAAGTCTCCTCCTCCTACTACTCCTTATCTCAGGCTCCATTCACCCCAACCCCGGCCCCACACCCTCTACCAATTTCACCCCTCACTCCTCCCCCAAACCCACTAAACAGCTCACTTTTGCTCATCTTAATGTGCAAAGGCTTTTGGCAAAAAAAACCTTAATTGAGTCCTGGGTGACGTCTAAAGCTTTTGATGTCATTGCCCTCACCGAAACCTTGCTGAAGGAGGACATCTCTCCCAATGAAATCCTCCTTGAAGGTTACTCAGTCTTTAGAAAAGACACGGTGGGGAAGCATGAGGGAGGCTGCCTCATCTGTGTTGCCGATAACCTCCTTGCCACCAAATTCAACCCTCCACCACCCACCTCCTCCCTTAAGACCATCTTGATTAACCTCCTCCTTGGAGCAGATAAAATGGTCAGTCAGTGAGGTGTACCTGCCACCCTCCTCCTCACCCCTTAATCTCGACCTCTTCCTCGATATCAAGACCTCTCTCCCTGAAGGGAAGGATTGGATCATCCTTGGGGATTTCAACTAAACTTGCTGTCTCCTCACTATGACTCCACCAGGGAATAGATACTTGGTCTTGGCCTATACCAGCTCATCACTGAACCTGCCAGAACCAACTACAAAACTGGATCTCAGTCCCTCATCGATTGGGTACTAGTCTCACACCCCTCCCATGTCACCACCTCCAGAGTTTGTCATGACTTAATCAGTGACCACTGTGCTGTATTCTGCCGATGGTCCACAAAAACACCCCCCAACCAACATAAATTCATCCAAATTAGGCAATTGAAGAAGCTGGATGCCTCCGAGTTTTCCAAAGCTGCCCTAGCCCAAGACTGGTCCTTCACTGAAAACATTTCTGACATTTGCAAAGTGCTTGTAGCCTTTAGCAATAAGTTCCTTGCCCTCTGTGACCATTTCATCCCACTTAAAAAAATCTGGGTTAAGGGTTCTAGCCAAGTATGAATGCCCCCGAGCTTTGCAAACTAATGAGGAATAGGGACTGAGCCAGGAAGTTATACAGAAAACACAACCTCCCCCCCAACTCCTCCAAGACTTCAAAACCCTCAGGAACAGGTGCAAATCTTCCACAACATCTGCTAAATCCTCCTACATCCTGGAAAAACAATGTGCTGCCCGGAGGAGCCTTAGGAGGACCTGGAACATTCTTAACAACCTTATTGGTACTGGAATTTCCGAAGATCATATTTGTCTTACCTCCAAAGGGACAACCACCCCCGAGCCAAGTGAACTAGCCTCCCTTTTCAATAAATATTTCAGTGACCTTGACCAGTACAAGCCCAGCTCCACTTCTACCTTGTTTACCCCTGCATCCCTCCCAGTCTCCCACCTTAAGTTCCATTTCAGGTACCTAACGCCTGGTGAAGTGGTCAAGTTCATCAAAACAAATGACCCAAGACCATCAAGGGCACCAACAATGTTGACTTCAGAGTTCTCCGTCTTGTCTGTGACTCCCTGGCCATCTCTCTTACTGACATCCTCAACCACTCCCTCTGCACGGGGTCCTTTCTGAAAGCTTGGAAATGTGCCATTATTAAACCTCTTCACAAATCTGGTTCAAAGGATCTGGTATCCAACTACCATCCTATCTCATCTTCCTCCTTGCCCCTCTCTCCAAAATGTTAGAGAAAGTGGTCCACAGGCAAACCTTGGAATTCCTCTCCAGATACAACCTGCTCACAGAGGCCCAGCATGGGTTCCATGCTTGACACAATACCGAAACTGCCCTCATCAAGTTCACCCACTCAATAGACAAAGCTAACAATGAAGGCCTCTACACCAGTGCTGCATTCATAGACCTCACCAAAGCCTTCGACCTTGTTGATTATGGAGTCCTCCTACATACCCTGGATGGCCTCCATTTCTCACCTGAGGTCTGCCTCTGGTTCAAGGATTACATAACGGGCAGATCCCATTGCACCGTTATTGGTGGTGTCCTCTCTGAATACTGCCCTATCAAATACGGCGTCCCTGAAGGGTCCATCCTGGGCCCCTCTTCTCTTCTCTCTCTGATCATTAACTCCCTGCCTGACATTTGCACCACCTCAGAACTCATTCTCTATGCTGATGATGCAGCTCTTTTCTGTCAGGACAAAAAACCCAACGCTCTCATTAACAAACTCCAATTTGATTTCAGCAGACTTCATACCTGGTTCATGTCCAAAGGTCTTGTACTTAACTCCAAGAAAACTAAGTTCATGGTTTTCTCCAGCCCCTGCAAACCCCTTGGCTTTGACCTCTCCCTCTATGATACCTTGGTAACGCCATTGAAAGAGTCAGTGAATTCAAATACCTTGGCTTACTCCTGGATAGCCATCTCAATTTCAATGCTCTCATTAGCCTGATAATCAAAAAAGCCCACCAACTACATGGTATCCTCCACAGAACCAAGCATTTCCTTAACAGGCAATCCAAATCCCTCTTAGTCTCTAGCTTCCTCCTTCCTGTCTTTGACTATGGTTCACTTGAGTCCCCCCACCGCCTCTCCATCAAACATTTCTCCAGACTTCGAAGCTCCTACCACAATGCCATCCGCTTTGCCTCTGGTCTCCCTAAATTAACACACCACTGTGACCTTTATAAGCTCAGCAGTTGGCCCTCCCTTGAGGCCCGCCTCAACTGCAAGATGGCCACCTTCTTCTTCAAACTCTTCCATGAACTGCTCCCTGATTGCCTCACTTTTCTCATCCAGACAGCCACCACCACCAGGACCACTAGACTGTCCTCCACTCTCTCTTTCACTGTTCCTTTCTGCTGGACCACTCAAGGCAAGAAAACACTCTCTTTTATGGGACTCAAGCTTTTCAACTCTCTCCCTCCGGAACTAAAACCTGTCCCTCCACAAATGCCTTCAAACACAATATCAGGAGACATTTCTCTTCCACCTGCACCTACTCGCAGCCCTAATCTGGCTCCCATTCTGCAGTTTTTTCCCCTCATTCTCTGGTTATTCACCTCAGGCACTTACCCTCTCTTTCTAGCGCTTGTAGTATTGTTACTCCACCTAGGCTAGTTTAGATTGCACTTAAATGTTTTTTGTTTCCCACTGTTATATTATATTATTGTTAAACCCTCACTGAATGCTTAATGTCACCTTGTATTTGTTAATTCACCAAGGCTAGTTCATGATTTGCTCTTTAGTTTATATTATCCTAAACTGATGTACCATTTTATTAACCCTCGCTGTTAGTTAAATGTTTAAGCCTATGTCATGTCTCATGATTGTTGTATGTAACTGGACGCTTGTGTAAATGGGCAGCAATGCTCACATGCCTCTCTAGTGTAACCAATAAAAATGAAAATGAAGGGGTACCAGTTTTAGCACTGCTATCTTGCAGCACCTTTTCCCTAAATAGGTTCCTATCCAGCTTCCCAAAGTTACTGCTATGGAGTTGTTATGCATACAGTAAGTGAGGGTTTCCTGTGGTTTGAAGAAAAAATTACTCACCATAATAATGTTGTTTCTTCCAAAGGGATCCCTCACTATTCTTAAAGGAGAACTGTGCTGAACCAGTAAGAAATTTTAACCAGTAAGATCTGTTTTTAAGTACTGGTTCCAATTTTGGTATTGTTCCCTCTGCATAGGCCTTTTAGTAAACACAGTGAGTGTATCTGATTTACACTCTGATGTAAAGTACCATTTTGGAATTGTATGATGTAGTTTATTTCCCACTTAGCTACAGAGTTCTATCACACTACATGGATGCCTTGTGCCAACAATGGAAGAGCTGAGCAAGGGGCATGAACTACATCATACAGTTACAAATTGTACTTACTACTTATATGTATGTCAGGAAGACCAACAAGGATAACTAAAAAGCCTTTAGATATGGAAGAGTAACAAAGTTGAAACCAGCATTTGAAAATTGACTTTTACAGGGGAAAATGACATGCAGGTTTACTGCAGTTCTCCTTTGACAATCCCTAATCCCTGCCTCCTCTTCCAGAACCTGAAAAATGTTCATACAAAAATCAGTTATTTTTGGTTGCTTCAGCATTATTTGCTACAGTGCATTTTCAGTTGATAATAAGTGATCCAAGATGTTTAATTTTTCATAACATTTTAGTATTATTCTGCCACGTTGAAAACATTTTACAGACTTTTTAAAATGTGTTTTGATATTCTTGTTAGCTGTTTAGCTAGTTTAGTGGTTGCTGCTTACCCTAGCTTTAGAAATAAATCTGATGTTAGAATGCAGGGATCAGTGTGACATTACTACGGTGAGTGATTTTTCCTTCTCTCAGGAAGCCCTTTTTTTATGTTTGATGCATGCCTGCGCATCAAATGTTTTGTCAGGAGTGATTGGGATTCAAGGGTATGGCACTGCCGAGCCCGTTGCTGTTCACAATAGCAAAGGTTCGCAGTCTAAACCAGTAACCACATATTAAGGTTCTGACACAACTCTCTGCTTTGTGGGCATAAACTTTGTGTATTTCAAAGGACCAAAGTCACTCCAATCAGAGATTGCTTTGGTCCTTTGATTTACATTAAGCTGGTCAGCAAACAGCTGAGTGGCTTTTTACTGCATCAGGAGCCTGTCAGACTATAAAATAGAAAATCGACCATTGCTTTCCGTTGCAGCCGCCGCCATAACTGCCCTTCCCCAGCCCAACCCACATTATTATAATGGCACAGGAGTGCCCAATCCCCCATGCCAGCTGCTAGCCCCACCCTGCCCATTTTAGTTATGCAGCACCAGGGAGCCCACTTCCACACTCAATTACTGGGGCTCACTGCATCTTGGACTGTATGGGGTTAAATACTGGCTAAAAAAAAATGCCCCTGTTATCTGACCACACTGCTTCCCTATTTCTGAATCAGGGCACAACCTAAGCTCCCATGTGATTATGGATTCCTCATCACCAGGCCTAACAGGAGTTCTGATAAACTTGCGTTCTAGTATAGGCTGCCCCAGGTATGGACTAGCATGCCCTGGATCCTGTCATATCATTCAATGTTCCATCTGCCAAATGGTTACTCAAGACTGTTAGAAAATGGGCATCGCAAAACTCAGATTCTGATTGGCTGAACCCCCTTAACTAAATGCCTGGTTTAAAACAAGTTCCAATTTGGGGTGCCCCATGACTTCAGATATTATTGGGCACCCTGAATTCTCAGAACTCCCAGCTGCCATTTCCCCCTGCTTGCATATCATTAAGATCAACTCACCCCACCACACACACAGACCACAACAACCCTCAGCTGTAAATTTTCCTGCCACCCACGCTAAAGGTATAGTAACTGTAACCAAATACAAATAATTTATTTTCCTTTTAAACAGACCTGGCAGATACACATGACACTTTTTTTAATCAGCCCTATCATGGCCTCCATATGACCACTACCCTCCGCTCCTTCATCCTGATTGCACATAACTTGGAGGTTTTTAAAAAAAACTATGTGTATTGCCATCACACTCGCAGCCTGCTTTTCTCCCCTTGCTATCAGTACCTTCGTGACTGTAGCTCTTCCCCTGAAGACCAATCTCTCCCATTCTGCCTACTTCATTTCCAGACACCTTACCTAGAGGACCGCGACTACTTTCAGTTTTAAAAAAAGGCTGCATTTTTGCCGTGTGCTTATGAACAAACTGCGGCCACGTAAACTGCCTGGGGTCACGTAAACTGCTTCAGTCTCCTGATGGCACTGTCTTCACTACACTATCACTGGGCCACAATCCCTATGTTAAAACCAGCAGATAGCCACAAAAAACTCATCACAATAAAATAAACAGTGCCCTCTACTGGCAGCTACAGTACAGGAACTACTTTTCCAAATACTACTTCTCTCTTCATTTCTAGTACTTTTTTAACTAATTATTTGTCATTTATGAATAATTTTCTAAAACTATCACAAATTACCCATTTTTCAAAGCTCAATAATACCCTCCAGGGCGGGTGTTATGGGATATAATCAACCTTCCAGTTGGCTATAATGCCCTCTGCCTGCTGCATCAGGCCTCATTACCCCCCTGGATGGTCTGTTATATCCCAATAATGTCCACCCTGGGGGGTATTATTACTTTTTTCATACATCTCATTGTGATTGTACGTCCTCTATACTTGACCTTGTTATAATCCTTGCCCAGACTGGTTCTCTACTGCTATATTCACCTATCCCTGTACTATACTGTGTATTTTATTACCTGTTTAGAGTATCTCTATATCTACTTCAGCATATTGTAATTTTTTTATCTTGTATACTTCCTGATTGTTCCTTGCCCCTCCCCCAGGTAGCACCTATCAATGAGATTTTTTTCTTAATCTTTGTATGTTTACCTAATAAAATAATTTATATAACTAACTAAATAATTAATAAATCTATTTTGGCAATTCAGTTTCCATGCCACTAAAAGAAATGCCTAAGATATCTCCTAAACCTAAAAGCAACCAGCTTCAAAGCTAAATACAGATAAAAGTAAAGGAAACTGTGACTAGCTTCAAACAAAAAATGGCATTGAAACAGGTGCCAGATTCACCTTGCACTGGCCTGGGCTTTGATGTAACTGTGTGTAAGCCCCCCTCCCCATGTCTAGGGGTATTCCTAATGTTACCAAATGGGAAGGGGGCACTTCAGCAGCATGGCAACACAGTCCAGGGCAAATAATCGTTTGTACCTGGGTTAATGCTGGTGACACCAAGAAGGTGACCTTAGGTGGGGTTGCAGCAGGCTGATCCGAAGGTAGTTAGGAGTGGCAGATGGTCCTCCATTCCAGGGAGCTAGGCAAGTTGGTTGGAGCACTACAGTCTTGACTAAAGAATAAAAACGATGTCCAGGCACAGTTTAAAGATAAAAAAAAATGACATTTGATTTAATAGATTAAAACTAATCACAACTCCATGGAGCAGCTGATAGTATTTCTGTGTAGACCACAATAATCTTCACAGCACAAATGCTTAAGCAGGTTTCCTGGGAGCCAGGGCTCCCTGATGATGGTAGCTACAGCATGAATTCCCAGGCACACTATGGCCTCCACACCTGCGCCAAACTCTGCTGTCCCTATAGACTTCATGAATGTGTGAGGTGCTCTCCTCATCGGTCTGTGTGTCCTGATGGCACATAGAAGGAACTGGAAGGGGACAGGATCAGTTGTGTTCCAGGACAGTAGCTGCTTCTTGTTGTTTTTACAGGGTTTCTTGTGGATTTTACTTGGTAGAAGGTTATTTCTTTTCTTTCTTACTTCTAAGGGGCTAGCAGGGTATTGTTTTGGGGCTGTTGGAAGTTTGAAAACTGGTTTGGTGGCTGTAAGTGGGCTCATTTGTTGGATGTTTCACTGTGTAACAGGCTGCACTGGTGGAGGCCTATTTCTTCTGATTTAAAACCTATTTGGTGGGATTTGCTTGGGCCTGGTTCTTTGGCTGCTGGGCTTGGAGGGGAGACACAGGGCTGATACACTCTCTCGAGAGTCGGGTGTGTGCCCAAGACCCACCCTCCCCACCCCTCCCTCCCCAGAGCTCTGCTAATTTATAGGGAACACCTGCCCTGCAATTGAGGAAAAGGCTGCAGGTGCAGCTCATGTAGTTCTAGCCACTGGGGTTGGATTTAAAGGCTGGGAGAGAGGAGCTTAGGAGTTGTTCATTTCTTATAAGTTTACTGTGTTGTACTGCACCTAGTAACAGGGTTAGTGGTTTACTGTGGGACTGTATCTAGGATTAGTGGGTGACCTGATTAGGCAGTAGGGTGACCCGATTAGGCAGTAGGGATGTATCTTGGACTAGTGGGGAACCTGGTGGCTCACCCAAGGAAACCTACTTGGAGGGGGATGGGACCACACGTCATTAGGGCCGGCATCTTTGGGAGGGTGGTGGGGTGCACAGGGTGTGGAGCAGTCATGATACTGGACTGGGCTTGGAAGTTCGGTGGTTGCCCAGTGTGCTACCAGCTGGCACAGCTTAGGGAGGAGGTTGTGGGATTAGGAGACAGCTGGGGGAAGGGGGGAGGTATGGTTGGGGAAGGGGCAGGAGATCTCCCATGGGGTTGTACCAAGCACTAGGGGGGGGCATAGGGAAAGGAGTGCAGGAGAATACTGGGGTCACATAGGAACCCTGGCAGAGGGGGCCCAAAAGGAGGACACTACCAAGGAAGCAGGCAGGTAACTGGGGACCCTCACAAAGGGGGGCCAGAGGGAAAACATTCTCAGGGAAGTAGGCAGATGGCCGGGGCTGGACAGAAGGAAGCAAAGCGGGGAGGTGGATTGGACCTTACGCTCAGTAACCGCTTCAATTCTCTTCTTCTGCTTGAGGATGAGGGGGGTGATGTAGCCATGACAGGGTGGTTAGAGATGGAAAGGAAGTGGGGGCAGGAGGCGGGGCCAGATAGCAGGAGGAACAGGGGGACCTGGAATGCAGGAAAATGGGGGAGCAGTGAATCAGAGCAGGAGGGGCAGGGGAAGAGGGAGGAAAGCGCAAGGAGAAGGACCAGTTGGGAGGAAAGGGCAAGGAGAAGGACCAGAAGTACAAGGAGGATACAGTAAAGGGAGCTGAGGGTTTAGGCCAGGGGCATATGACAAGCAAGGAGGGACTAAATGGAGACAGGAAGGAAGGAGGAGGATGAGCCAGGCTAGTTTAGCAGATGGGGAGAAGGACCAGTCTGAGCAGTGAGGGGGAGTTAGCAAGGTACAGAAGGATACTCAGGAGGAGGAGAGGCATAGGATTGAGGAGGGGTGGCCAGGGTAAATAAGGAGGGGCAGCATGTGGCACCCAGATAGGGGAGGAACAAGGAGCCGCTGGGTGGAGGGGCCTAGAAAGGATGAGGGACATGGAAGGGGGAATGGAGGAAAAGGAGCGGTCAGAGTGTCCTGTTGGGGATTCTATGATCAGGGTATCAAATGGGATAGGGAGGGAGAAGCCTGGCCAGTTAGAACAAAATGCTTCCTGGACTAACGGTGCACAGGGCTAAGCATGAGGTATATCAGCTGGCAAAGGATTGTGGGGTTCCCAGACATACTGGTCCACCTGGGAACAAATGACATTGAGGGAAATAGCGAGCTAGAGATAAGGCAAGATTCAGGAGCTTGCCAGGGTCTGTCATGACATAGGATGCACAGTTTCTTCTCAGAAATCCTGCCATGCTAAGGGCTAGTGGGGAACACAAAAGGAAGATTAGGGAGATAAACCAGTGGCTCAGGGAGTGGTGTGAGGCCAGAGGGTATGGGTTGATGGGGGATTGGGGGGAGACCTGGGAGGATAAGGAGCTGTATGCTAGAGATAGACTCCATCTCAATTTGGAGGGAGGAATCCTTAAGTTGAAAATAGAGGGGTTCATTGGTGAAAAGTGGGGTTTAAACTTGTGAAGGGGGAGGGATGGGAGAAAAGCTGTCGAGGAGGGCTGATAAAGGAGGGACTTTGTCTCCACCCCCCTGGAGAGCTGGAGGAATGCAGGAAAAGGCCGACTGGTAAAGTGCAGACCAGGGAAAACAGAATCCACATGGGGACACGAGCAGGGGAAATGGAAGTATAGGGAAAGGGTGGAAGGTAGTCCTGCTAAATGCCAGGAGCTTGGGCAATAAAATGCCTGAGCTCCAGGGGATGCTAACTGAGGGAGTGGTGGATGTGGCAGCGGTCACTGAGACCTGGGCCACTGCAGGACACGACTGGGACCTGAACCTGGAGGGTTACACTATGTTCAGGAAGGACGGGGGGAGGAAGGGAGGAGGGGTAGCAATGATAGTCAAAAACTGCATTGGCATAGGGGGAGTAGAGGAGGCGGAGGGAACCGTGGAGGCAATTTGGGTCACCTTGATAACAAGGGGGGCAAGAGAGTAAAAATAGGAGTGGTGTATAGACCCCCTGCACTGGCGGAGGAGCTGGAGGAGAGTCTGGTGGCAGATGTTGGGAGACACTGCAGATTGGGCAGGGGAAGGGTGGTGTTGGGGGACTTAAACATGCCAGGAACAGACTGGGAGACTATGACATCCTCAGTGGCCAGGGAACAGAGGTTGTTGGATGTCTTTCAAGACACGTTCCTAACTCAGCAGGTGGGGGAACCGACCAGGGAGGCGTGGTACTGGATGTGGTCCTGGCAGACAGTGACCAGATTGGGGGCCTGGAGGTAAGGGACCCATTGGGGGAGTGACCATGCCACGGTCTGGTTCTGCCTGGACCTAGGAGGGTAGAAGGCTGCACAAAGACGGAGGTAACTGACTTCAGGGGCAGATTTTAAGGAAATGGGAAGGATCCTTAAGGAGCATTTGGATGGGATTGGGTCAGACATGGACGCTGATAGTAGGTGGGAAATCATCAGGAGAGGGGTGCAGGATGCTACCAGCACCTGTGCAAGAGTAAGACGAAAATGCGGTAGGGCCCAAAACCCTGCTGGTGGACCAGGGAGGTCCAGGAGGTGGTACGGGGAAAGAAGGCAGCCTATAGGCAATTCAAGTGCTCAAGGAGTGAAAGGGATCGAGGGGAGTATGAGCTGATGGCTAGAAGGGCCACTAGGGTGGTGAGGGCGGCTAAGGCAAGGAAGGAGCAGAACCTGGCCAGGGAAATTAGGAGAGGAACAAGGGGTTCTTTAGATACATTGGGGAAAAATGAAGGGTGAAGGGGCAGATTAGCAGGATTAAAACAGGGGAGAGATGGGCACAAGACCCGGGGGAGCAGGCTGAGGTACTAAATGAGTACTTCACCTCAGTTTTCACCAAGGAAAATGGGGGTGCTGCATCATACATGGGAGGAGACAGTGATACTAGGGGGGACCCTTACCGATCGGCGGGTCTGGGGAGAGGGAGAGGCATCACTGGCAGGAGGGGGGAAGGCTAAGCAGGGAGAAGAGGTACCAGAAGTGGAAATCGCAGCAGAGAGAGTGAGGGAAGCCCTCAGGTCACTTTAAGATGGAGAAAGCACCGGGGCTGGATAAATTACATCCCAGAGTGCTGAAGGAACTTGCAGATGTCCTGGCAAAACTCCTGGTGGAGCTTTTCACCATCTCTCTGAGGACAGGGTGGGTGCCCCAGGACTGGAAGGTGGCACATATAGTGCCTATCCACAAGGGGGGATCAAGGGAGGTGGCAGGGAACTACAGGCCTGTCAGCCTGACATCGGTAGTGATACATAGATACATAGACAGTGTCGGCAGATAAGGGCCTATGGCCCACCTAGTCTGCCCATTTGAGCTTGTAAGTTCAGTTTGTTTTCCTAGAAGTCTGTTTCCCCTTACCCCTGCCCTCTAGAATCCCTTTATGTCTATCCCATGCATTCTTAAATCCCGTGATTGTTTCAGCCCCCACCACTTCCTCTGGCAGAGTGTTCCACTTGTCCACCACCCGCTCTGTGAAGAAATTCTTCTCATGTTTCCTCTGAATCGTCCTCCCTCCAACTTCATCCCATGCCTCTAGTCCTGAAACATCTTTTTCGCTTAAAAATAGTGTATTCCTGCACCCTGTTCCTCCCTGTAAGATACTTGTATGTCTCTATCATATCCCTCTCCCTCCTCTCCTCCAGGGAGTACATGTTCAGTTCCTTCAACCTGTCTTCATAGGACTTGTGATGCAATCCCATGCACCATCTTTGTTGCCCTCCTCTGAACCTTCTCTACCCTGTCTATGTCCTTACGTAGGTATGGTCTCCAGAACTGTACACTGTACTCCAGGTGGGGCCTCACTAGTGTCTTGTATAGCGGGATTATGACCTCCCTTTTCCTGCTGGTGATGCCCCTGCCTATACAACCCAACATCCTATTTGCTTTACCTGATGCCTTGTCACACTGTTTCCTTACCTTGAGGTCATCAGAGATGACAACCCCAAGATCCCTTTCCTGCTTGGTGCATGCTATATCCTCACCCCTAACTGATATATTGTGCCAGGGTTTTGTGCCCCATATGCATTATCTTGCACTTCTTTGCATTGAATTTCAACTGCCAAACCCTTGACCATTCTTCAAGTTTCTGCAGGTCCCTTCTCATTCTGTCTACACCTCTGGTGTGTCTACTCTGTTACAGAGCTTTGTGTCATCAGCTGAACAGTGAAATTCTGCCTCTAGATCCTGTGCAATGTCACTGATGAAGATGTTGAATAGGACCGTCCCAGCACTGATCCCTGTGGTACCCCACTGGTCACTCTTCTCCTCTGTGGAGTGACAGCCATTTACCACCACCCTCTGTGTCCTGCCACCCAGCCAGTTACCTACCCACCACACTACTGTCCTGCCCACACCCATATTCCCCAGTTTGTGTAATAGTCTTCTATGTGGCACAGTGTCAAAGGCCTTGTTGAAGTCCAGATAGGCCATGTCCACTGCCTCCCCGATCCACCTCCCTAGTCACCCAGTCAAAAATTCAATGAGGTTGGTCTGACATGACCTCCCTGGTGAAACCATGCTGCCTTGGGTCCTGTAGTCCATTGACAACCAGATGTTCCACCAATCTCTCCTTCAGTAGTGCTTCCATGATCTTTCCCACTACCGAGGTGAGGCTGACTGGTCTGTAGTTCCCTGCTTCCTCTTTGTTCCCACTTTTGTATAAGGGGACTACATCTGCTGTCCTCCAGTCTTTGGGTACCTCCCCTGTTTCCAGTGATTGGCTGAACAGGATAGCCAGAGGTTCAGCCACCACCTCTTAGTTCTTTAGGACCCTGGGGTGCACCCCATCTGGCCCCATTGCTTTATCAACTCTTATTACTTCCAGTTCCTTCAGGACCCTTTCTCGTGTAAAGGGACTTGTGTCCATTTCTGCACCATTCTCACCCCTTGTACTCCCTTCAGACCCATTACCCTCCTCTTCCTCAGTAAAGACTGAGCAGAAATACCTGTTCAATATGTCAGCTTTACTGTTGTCATCCTCCACGCGGCTCCCATCCTCCCCCTTCAGTCTCACTATCCCTCCCTTTGTCTTTCTTTTTTCACTTATGTACCTGTAAAAGGTTTTGTCCCCTCTACCCACTGATTTTGCAATGTGTTCTTCTGTCTGAGCTTTGGCTTCCCTTACTGACCTCCCTGCCTCCCTTTGCTTCTCCTGGTACTTCTCCCTATCCCCTTCTGCCTGTGTCTTTTTGTATTGCCTGAATGCAATCTTTTGGCTTTCACTTTTGCTACCCTTTGGAAAACCATAATGGTCTCCTCTTCCTTTTCCTCTTGCTAACCTGCTTAATGCATAATTCTGTTGTTCTTATAATCCCCATTTTAAATACTGCCCACTGTTCCTCAACCCCTGATTCCTGTCCCATTCCCTTAATGCCTCTTTCAAGTATCTCCCATTTTCCCAAAGTCTGCCCCCTAAAATCCAGGATACGTGTTTTGTGTGGTTTGGTTCTGCTCTTCTGTGATTTCAAACCACAATGACTGGTGGTCACTGTTACCCAGGTGCTCCCCCACTGTTACCCCCATCACACTGTCCCTGTTTGTGAGCACAAGGTCCAGTATTGCCTTCTGCCGAGTTGGTTCCATGACCAGTTGCTTGAGGAAGGCACCCTGAAGGGAGTCCAGGATAAATCTGCTCTTAGTTGATGCTGCTGCTGGGATGCTCCAGTCCACGTCTGGTATATTGAAGTCTCCAACCAGTACTACCTCACCCTTGTCTGCCATCCTTTGGATGGCTAGCATCAGCTCCCTATCTGTTTCTTCCTCCTGGGCTGGTGGTCTATAGACCACACCTGTGCGATGGCTGGCCCCATTTTCCTTTCCAGCTTAACCCACAGTATCTCTCCCCCATTTTGTTCCTCCTGGATCTGTGTGGCCCTTATGTCATTTTTCACATACAGTGCCACTCCTCCTCCCTTCCTGCCTGCTCTGTCTCTTCTGAATATGTTGTAGCCAGGTATGGCCATCTCCCAGTCATGGTTATCATTACACCAGGTTTCAGTGATGGCCACAATGTCCAGGTCTGACTGTACCATGACAGCCTCCAGATCTTCCATCTTGTTGCTAAGGCTCCTGGCATTTGCACACATGGCTTTCCATGATTTGACCTCCCTAGACTGTTTCACTGTTCTACTCCAGCCCCTTCCTTGGTTGTCATTTATCCCTGGTTCTCCTTGCTGTCTGCCCTTCTGCTGAATTTTGCCCCTTTTCTGCTTATCCACCTTTTGGACACTAATCTCCATCTTTTGCACACTGCTTTGCAGAGATAGCCACTCCTCTGGTTCACTGGTTCCACTGCTAGCTGTGGGGGGTGAGCAAGTAGGTACCCTCCTTGCTGGCCTGCCACCCCCCTTTGCTAGTTTAAATGCTTGTCAATGTAGCATTTAAACTTATCATTGAGTGCTTGGATTCCCCTCCAGGATGGATGCAGGCCGTCAGGCTTGAACAAACCTCCATCCCTCCAGGTGGGTCCCCAGTCACCAATGAATCCAAACCCTTCCTCACAGCACCAGTTCTTCAACCATGAGTTAAAGTTCCTGGTGCATGCACTCCTATGCTCTCCCTTGCCTCTCACAGGTAGTACTTGAGAAAGTGACAGAAGTAGCTACTTGCTTGAGACCCTCCCAGTTTCCTAAACTCTTCCTGAACTTCCTTTGGCTCCCCATTTGCCAGGTCATTAGTACCTAGGTGGATAATGACATCCAGCTCACCCTCCCGTCTTGCCTTCCCAGTGATCCCAGTATCTTCCTTCCATCCCTCCATGCCGTGGCACCTGGTAGGCACCTCACCTCCTGTCCTCCCCTCCTGTGTTCCTAGCTGGATCCCTCTATGATGGAGTCCCCACCAGGATTGCTTCCTCCTCCTCTGGGGTCCACTGCTTTCCCACTGAGGTCACCTCCTTGCCTAACCTCCACATCCTTTCCTTCCACTTCCTGGGTACCTTATTTGGTTGTCCTCATTTGCCAGTGTGGCATATGAGTTCTTGAGAGGAATAGGATCTGGGATGTGCCTCTGCCTGACTGCTCTAACCTCCCTGAGCCCACTGTCATCCAAGTGCTCCTCGTTCTCGGCATCCTTTGAGGCAGCTGCATTGGACTGGGTGGTCCCTGGATAGGGGTGATGGTACTCCTGACCCAGTTTACTTCCGCTCTGAGTCTGGCTACCTCATCCTGCAGTCCAGAGAGATGCATGCAGATAGGGCAGCACCTCAGTGTCCAGAAGGTCTGCCTGAATATGGCTGCCCCACAGCCACTGCATTGCACCACTCCCCACATTATACTGCAATTCCACTACTTCTCTGCTACTGAAGCTCTCTTAGTTCTCTTTTTATTTATTTACAGTACTAAAAATCCTGTAACTGATCCTCAGATATATATTTTTTTTTAAGGAAAAAGAAACCAATAAATAAATAAATGAGTCAAAACACTTGTCGTGTTGAGGGTGGTCTTCTTCCCCTTATGCCCCTCCTACTTCACACCTCTTACTATACCCTGTGTTTAGCTCCTGTCAATCAGATTTATCAGGGCATATAATTAAGAGTTGGGGAAGGGGTGGAAGAAAATTTGCAGCAATTAAAGACAGCACAGAATTACACCACCACTATGTTTTAAATTTTCAACAGCCCAAAAACAATTATAAGTAAAGACAACACAGAAAGAAAGTATAGTGTCACTACAAGCCACAATCTAAGTTTAAAAGAAAATACCAATTACCAGTTACTCTAAAGCACTGAATTGAATATGTTTCCTTCCTTCACCTTCTGGCTTCTTCTGAGAAGATGAACTCTGTTTGCTGCTTTAACTGTGACTAAGCCCCACCTCCAGTTATCACGTAGCTGAGGTCAGAGGCCAGACAATTAACACCCTTCACCCAGCTACAGGACAGTCAGACAAGCCAAGATAAAATTTGCAGCAATTAAAGACAGCACAGAATTACACCACCACTATGTTTTAAATTTTCAACAGCCCAAAAACAATTATAAGTAAAGACAACACAGAAAGAAAGTATAGTGTCACTACAAGCCTACAATCTAAGTTTAAAAGAAAAATACCAATTACCAGTTACTCTAAAGCACTGAATTGAATATGTTTCCTTCCTTCACCTTCTGGCTTCTTCTGAGAAGATGAACCTCTGTTTGCTGCTTTAACTGTGACTAAGCCCCACCTCCAGTTATCACGTAGCTGAGGTCAGAGGCCAGACAATTAACACCCTTCACCCAGCTACAGGACAGTCAGACAAGCCAAGATAAAATTTGCAGCAATTAAAGACAGCACAGAATTACACCACCACTATGTTTTAAATTTTCAACAGCCCAAAAACAATTATAAGTAAAGACAACACAGAAAGAAAGTATAGTGTCACTACAAGCCTACAATCTAAGTTTAAAAGAAAAATACCAATTACCAGTTACTCTAAAGCACTGAATTGAATATGTTTCCTTCCTTCACCTTCTGGCTTCTTCTGAGAAGATGAACTCTGTTTGCTGCTTTAACTGTGACTAAGCCCACCTCCAGTTATCACGTAGCTGAGGTCAGAGGCCAGACAATTAACACCCTTCACCCAGCTACAGGACAGTCAGACAAGCCAAGATAAAATTTGCAGCAATTAAAGACAGCACAGAATTACACCACCACTATGTTTTAAATTTTCAACAGCCCAAAAACAATTATAAGTAAAGACAACACAGAAAGAAAGTATAGTGTCACTACAAGCCTACAATCTAAGTTTAAAAGAAAATACCAATTACCAGTTACTCTAAAGCACTGAATTGAATATGTTTCCTTCCTTCACCTTCTGGCTTCTTCTGAGAAGATGAACCTCTGTTTGCTGCTTTAACTGTGACTAAGCCCCACCTCCAGTTATCACGTAGCTGAGGTCAGAGGCCAGACAATTAACACCCTTCACCCAGCTACAGGACAGTCAGACAAGCCAAGATAAAATTTGCAGCAATTAAAGACAGCACAGAATTACACCACCACTATGTTTTAAATTTTCAACAGCCCAAAACAATTATAAGTAAAGACAACACAGAAAGAAAGTATAGTGTCACTACAAGCCTACAATCTAAGTTTAAAAGAAAAATACCAATTACCAGTTACTCTAAAGCACTGAATTGAATATGTTTCCTTCCTTCACCTTCTGGCTTCTTCTGAGAAGATGAACCTCTGTTTGCTGCTTTAACTGTGACTAAGCCCCACCTCCAGTTATCACGTAGCTGAGGTCAGAGGCCAGACAATTAACACCCTTCACCCAGCTACAGGACAGTCAGACAAGCCAAGATAAAATTTGCAGCAATTAAAGACAGCACAGAATTACACCACCACTATGTTTTAAATTTTCAACAGCCCAAAAACAATTATAAGTAAAGACAACACAGAAAGAAAGTATAGTGTCACTACAAGCCTACAATCTAAGTTTAAAAGAAAATACAATTACCAGTTACTCTAAAGCACTGAATTGAATATGTTTCCTTCCTTCACCTTCTGGCTTCTTCTGAGAAGATGAACCTCTGTTTGCTGCTTTAACTGTGACTAAGCCCCACCTCCAGTTATCATGTAGCTGAGGTCAGAGGCCAGACAATTAACACCCTTCACCCAGCTACAGGACAGTCAGACAAGCCAAGATAAAATTTGCAGCAATTAAAGACAGCACAGAATTACACCACCACTATGTTTTAAATTTTCAACAGCCCAAAAACAATTATAAGTAAAGACAACACAGTAAGAAAGTATAGTGTCACTACAAGCCTACAATCTAAGTTTAAAAGAAAAATACCAATTACCAGTTACTCTAAAGCACTGAATTGAATATGTTTCCTTCCTTCACCTTCTGGCTTCTTCTGAGAAGATGAACCTCTGTTTGCTGCTTTAACTGTGACTAAGCCCCACCTCCAGTTATCACGTAGCTGAGGTCAGAGGCCAGACAATTAACACCCTTCACCCAGCTACAGGACAGTCAGACAAGCCAAGATAAAATTTGCAGCAATTAAAGACAGCACAGAATTACACCACCACTATGTTTTAAATTTTCAACAGCCCAAAAACAATTATAAGTAAAGACAACACAGAAAGAAAGTATAGTGTCACTACAAGCCTACAATCTAAGTTTAAAAGAAAAATACCAATTACCAGTTACTCTAAAGCACTGAATTGAATATGTTTCCTTTCTTCACCTTCTGGCTTCTTCTCCATGCAAAAGACTCAGTGTGCTCCACAAGGAACAATATTAAAGTAAACAACTGTATTTTTATCTATTTATTTATTAGCTTTTGTTGACCAGGTAAGTGCATTAGGCAATTAGACCTGCCTATTTTCAAGCATGACCTAGGAGAGTACAGAAAACAAAGTTACAAACTCGAGAGCATAACAGTAGTTAATAGTACATGTGACAGGCAAGACCCCATGCAGAAAGAAAGAAAGAATACAACACTGTCTATTTGTACAGAAAGACACCCACGCAGGAGTGTGAACTAGAAGAAAAAAAACATGCAAGCATAAACCAGCACAGGATCCCAACACAGGAAGGTCAGGCAAAATTGCATACTTATAAACATAGGACACTCAGAGTAAGAGAGAGAACAGCAACAGGAAGTAGTATAGGAGAGCTCAACACAAATGGTAATTGCAAACAAGACAGGCAACAGATGCACTGGGGTAAGAGCAATTACAGACACCATGAGTTCGTAGGTGAGAGAAGAGTGCTTTCTTGAAAGAGCTGTGAGATGTCAAACTCCAAATCTGGGGAGGAAGGGGAGTTCCAAAATTTGGTAGCAAAGTGGGAGAAAGCTTGTTCTTCCATTTTAGTAGAGCAAGTGGAGACAGAGAGCAGAGGAGAGGCAGAGGGCCTAAGGGAGTGAGAACAGGTCACAGGAATTAACATAGCTCCAAGAGATTCAGGATGGGGGATTCTGGTTAGAGAGTCAATAAAGCATCCAAGGGTGTAAGAGTGCAAATCATTGGGAGACAGCCAGTTTAAGGAGGAGTAGAGTAAACAGTGGTGGGTGAGTCGAGGTGCAGACAAGGCAAATCTGCAAATGTTATTGAAAGTGACATCCCACTTATGGAGAGCACCAACAGTAGCCTGGGACAGCACAGGTAGAGCTTATTTGAGCCCCGGGAGGAGGATACCTCGGGCTACAGAAATCTTGGCAAAATTTTGATGTTTATTTAAAACTGGGACGGGGCCCTGTAACATTGCCTTGCACCCAGGCCCTCTGGGAATTTGCTACGCTACTGTCCAGATGAGGGCAACTAAAATGGTGCAGGGGTTGCATCCAAAGCCCTACAAAAAGGGACTGAGGCGATCTCAACACATACACTCTAAAAAAGGAGAGAGCAAGAGGGGACATGATAGAGATGTACAAGTACCTCAAGGGGGTAAAGAGGGTGCAAGAGGGGAGTCTCTTTCAAATGAGAAAGAGCACCAGGACCAGAGGGTATATGATGAAGCTGGAGTGGAGGGGGATGATTAAAAGGGATGTAAGGAAGTACTACTTCACTGGTGGACACTTGGAACAGACAGCCAGCAGAAGTGGAGGTGAAAGCAGTACTTTTTTTTTAAATAAACTGATTTTATTGAGATTTTCCATCACATATACATAAAAAACAATTACATTACCTGGACATTAGACATTTGACAATACATAAACCCTCAAACGCCTCCACCCCCTGCAACTTGTCATAGACTGTGCTTATCTGGATTATGGTTGCATACACTTTCACTTAATTAAGTGATGCAATGTAAATGATCTGACAGATTAAATTATATGATTTTATATTTTACTATCTAATATTCCCAGTTGGTGGCCATCCAGTGCATCCACCCTGCCTCTCTATCACCCTGTCACCCACAAAGGATAGCTACATAACTGGGAATACCAAGGCAGCAAAATTTAAAATACTTAAAATGTATCTCCTATGCTGCACACTGTTGCTTCTATTATTTCTCTGGCAATATAAATCCCAGTCCTGGCCCCACTGGGCTGAATCATGTCTGCAAAACCAACAATGGAGCACTAAAACTGGCCTACATCACCATTCATAGTCTCTTACCAAAGACTGACCAAGTTCAAGCCTGGGTCCACCTACATAACCCAGACGTTCTTTCTCTTGCAGAAAAATGGCTCACCCCAAAATTCCTGACTCAGCCCTATCTCTTAATGGTTACACCCTTTTCAGACAGGATCGAACTGGCAAAAAAGGCAGAGGCTGCCTTGTCTACTTACGAGACACTCCCCCCAGGGCCTCGCACTCCAACAAATAGACACGGGTAATGATGCACAGACCATAGCCATTAGGATACTGCTTGGCAACCATAACAAATCACTAACCATACTAACAGTATATATTCCTCCTAGATAACAGCCTGGTGGCTACAACAAGGTAAATGATTACATGAGGGACTTGTGCCACAACTGGGATGTAATCCTAGGTGATTTTAGTATTACTTGGCTGTCCCAAGATGCAGCCCCTGCAAGGATACCCTGGCCAGCCTAGGCATCTCACAATTGGTGAATGTTCTGACTAGAATCAACTACCATACTGGAACAACTACCCTGATCGACTGGGTGATTAAAAATCACCAAGGGAGAATCACTGATATCTCAGTCCACCCTGACTCACTTAGTTACCACTCCCCAGTCATCTGCCACTGATCCAACAAAACCACAAACTCTTCCCCTAATATAACTGCAAGTTGGGTCCTAAGAAAAGGGCAGCTAAACTCATTCAAGACCCACCTCAAGCAGCTTGACTGGTCCCCTCTTGACACATGATGTTGACCAGGCCCTGGATCACTTTATTCACACCTTCAGTGTGGTCTGTGACATCTATGCACCCGTTAAAAAGCAGAAGTTGAAGGGTTCCAACAATGGCTGGATTACCCAAATTCTCCTTGACCACATGGGGACTAGGGACCACCTGTGGCACAGAGCTAAAGCCACCGGCAAACCTGTCGACCTCCAGAGACATAGGCAGCGAGGAATTCCTGTACCTGTGAGGTCAGGCTAGCCAAAGTATAATGCTATAAAGATTGTCTCAGCAAAACCTGGGGGATGGGAAAAAATTCTGGAACAACCTAAAGGAACACACAGGAAAAGACAGCAAGTCTTCCCCTACCATGCACCTTGTTGATGGGAAAATCATTCAAGATCCAGAAACAATAGACAATATTTTCAACTCTGCCTTCTCTGATCTTAATGCCATTCTCCCCCTGGACTTCTTAGACAACAAGGCAGACGCACTGGATGGTATCCTGTCAGACCAGAGCCTGCCCCCTAACCCTCCCCCTTTCTGTTTCAAGCAGATCACCCAATCTGAAGCAAAAAATACCTTCAGCACTCCCTAGGAAAAAAATGGAACAGTAATGACCTCCTTGACTAAAACTGATTGCACTCTTCTTGATGAAGTTGTACCACCACTCACAAAAATACTTAACCTTTCCCTCACACAAGCAAAATTCCCCATGAAGTGGAAATCCACAGTGGTTATGCCAGTACATAAAAGTGGCAATTGTGTAACTCACTCTAACTACACGCCCATATCCATCCTAACCCCACTGTCTAAGGCCCTCGAATGTATTGTCTCGGACCAATTAGTTGAATACGTAAACAAGTATAACCTCCTGTGCCCCAAACAACATGGTTTTTGGTAGACCCATAGTACCACCACAGTGCTACTAGAATACTTGGACTACATCCACAAGGCACTAGATACTGGACAAATAGTGTGGTCGATATATATTGACCTCCCAAAAGCATTTGACACCTTTAATCATAACATTCTACTAAAAAAGCTGCTTGCTACCAGGCTATTTTCAGAAACCGATGGATAGTTTAAGACCTATCTTGCTCACAGAATGCAGCAAGTAAAGATAAATAATACCATCTTCAATAGTAGGAAGATGTTTGGTGTTCTGCAAGGTTCCATCCTAGGACCTCTCTTATTTAATGTATTGCTCAACTCTCTCCCTAAGGTTTGCCTGGCCAACATTCTTCTGTACGCAGATGATGCTGCCATTTTCTCTAGAAGCCCCTAGCTATACCTGCTCAACAGTAATCTCCCAAGAAAGATTCACCACAATTGAGGACTGGTTTTAACTGAACAAACTCCTACTAAACTAGAAAAAAACTAAAGTAATGCTGTTCTCCAACCCACACAGCAAAATCAAATCCCGCCAGCTGACAATACTTAACAGTGAAAATTATCCCCTAGACCAGGTAAGCACATTCAGATACTCTGCTTAGGTATTACCCTTGACAGCTTCCTCTCATATGCCCACCACATAGATCATGTGGTTGAAACAGTAAATATGAGAACTGGCCTGCTCGATAAGCATAGACACTACATAACAGGTGAAGCCTTATCTATGGCAGTAAACAGCTCAATCCTCTCTGTCATTGATTATGGTCAATTTGTGTATAGTACAGCCACCAACACCCTCTGAAGAGGATTAGAACAGCCTTAAACAAGACCTGCAGGCTAATCATTGGCACGAACTAACACACCTGTGACTTGTATGCCCAGACCAAATGTCTTGAATAAACTATCAGGTCTACCTTTTTTGGTAAGAAAACCCTGCTAGGCCTAACCCCACTGGCCATGCAGAAGTTCCTCAAACCTGCAGTAAACCCACACCAGACTGGAGGTAAGGTAAGAAGTGTCCTGCACATCCTATTTCATCATACAGCACTAGCCCAAATGATCCCTTGCATATATGGCCCCTCTTTGGCTAAATGAACTTCCTTCTGTGATCGCAAATGCACCAAAGCTTGGAGCATTTAAAAAAGAACTAATGCAACACTTGACTACCCTATGTGTATGCGACTACATGAGCTAACTTCCATTCCTCTTCTGTCCTACCCAAAGGCACTCTGCCCCTCTACTCCCCTAGCTCACCACCTTTGGTCCCTCTTCAGTCCCCAGTCCCCTCCCCCACCTTCTCCCTCACATGCTCACCTTTGCTCCCCATCCCCTCACTCCCAAATGTGTTTTTCCTTGCTCCCCCACCAACCCCTCACCCCAAACGCATCCCCTTCCTCTCTCACCCTCCTGAAAATCTGCTTCTCCACTGTTTATCCCTCTCCCCTTCTGTGCCTTCCTCCCCCCCCACACATTCCCAAGTCTCTATTCTTCGTTCACTTCTTCTCACCGCTTGACAATGCTGTTTCCCACCTGCACTCATGTCCTCACCCCTTGCCTAGCAGATACCCAGTGATACTTACTTGTATATTCTCAGCTATCTAATCCTCACACTTTGTAAAATGAAATGTAGACATTTTGTGTATTCCATGTAGTCTAGCAACTTTATTCTTATGTTTATTCATCATGTCTATGATTGTACCTGTACTGTACTTTTTCTGTTTCCTGACGTGGAATCTTTGTACATGAGCTCCAAGCTCAAAGGTTGTAATTCCAAGACAATTAATAAATAAATAAAGTAGGGCATACAAATGTTCCCATCTCCTCTATAATGGTGCTTCATGGATGCAAGCATTTTGTTTGTAACACTTCTTGGTGCCATTCTGCTAGGGAAGGGGTTTCCTGGTCTAACCAGTGGTGTATAATCGCTTTTTTTATCGCCTTTGTGATCAAGGCGAAATGGTATTTCCTCTGCCCCATCAAGTAATCAGTTCCTAAACCTATTAGGCAGCTTTCTGGTGAGATGGTGTCTTCTAGGTCCGATATGGGATCCAACATATTTTGGACTTGCTGCCAATACTTTAATACAGTCCCATCATGGGCATAGAGTTTGGGGGGCTTTGGACTGAGCCCCGAAAAGCAAGACCCCAGATAGGATAGCCTAAAAATAGGTTAACTGTTTAGGCCAGTAGTTTTGAGCCTGACACCCCTCCCGATCCGGAAAACCAAACTCCATGCCCATGAGTCCCATAATATGTGTTTCAGATTGTCCTCTTCCAGCCCACATTTTGTGCATTTAAGGGAGTCTAATATTTTCCATTTTCTTTCAGCTCCACAGGTGCACAATATATATCTTGCAGTATTCTGACCTGTATTAGGCAATAGTGCTCAATCTTAACACACCAAAGGGCATTATTCCAAATGGTCTCCCAGTTTTTTCTGTTGGTTCCCATGCTAAGGCTGTTTGCCAATATTTAGATGGTGAGCCAAATTTATGTGGTGTGAAGCCCCTAATGATTTGTATAGCTGTGATATTGATTGTTGCACCAAAGCTGCCTGGTGTAGTTTTGGGAGAGGGGCCGGCTGGTGCTGTTGTTGGGACATCTGTCCTGTGTTATTTGTTATTGCATGTTTCAGTTGTATGAAAAAGAATGCTTCCCTGTTATATAACTGATGTTTAGCTTGCAAGTGGGCAAAAGTTCTCTGTTTCTGTCTAGCATAAGGTTTTCTACTGTGGTTATACCTTTCTCTTCCCAGTATTTCATATGGAATGTTTTCTTTGCTACCTTAACATTTAGGTTGTTCCATATGGGTTGTGCTAATATGGACCTAATTTGAGTTTTGGTTATTTTACTTAGTTTTCATTATGTGTAGGGATGTGGCAATGGGCATATGCTGTAGAACCTTTGGCTATTTGATAGTAGTTGTGTGGAAGAGCATATGGGGACCAGTGTGATGTCTGCAGAGGAAGTCTTCAATTTCTAGTCATTGTGGTGTATAAGTGGTGGGATTAGTTACAGCCAGCAAACCCTATTTCAAGTTCTGGGCATCATGATAATATATGAGGAAATCTGGTAAATTTAGCCCCCTGCTGTTCTGCCTGTAGCAATTCTGGTGTAAGCCCTTCTGTTTTTTTCCCTGACCACAGGAATGTGACTATTAGGTTGTGGAGTTTCTGAAACCGTATAAGTGGTAGATTGACCACTAGCAAGCTTAGTGGATGTAAGAGCTGGGGTAAAATATTAATTTTAATAATATTTATCCTCCCCCACAGAGTTACTGGTAGAGTGGACCATCTCTGCAGATCTTGCTTGATGTTTATTATCAAGGAAGTGAGATAGTCTTTTATCAAGGTGGTCCGGGAAGTAGAAACCTTAATTCCTAAGTATATTAATGAATATGTCAACCACTGCATGCGTACGTGGGCAAAGTCTTGTTGTTCGACCTTATGGTTGAGGCCAGGAAAGGATGGCAGTTTTTGAGATATTCAGTTTGTACGTGGAGATTTTATAAAGCTCTCCACTTCAATGAGTACTTCTGGTAGAGATGTTTTTGGATGCTGTACACACAGCATAATATTATCTGCATAAAACAATAATGTATAGCTTTTGTCTACGAATAGGATACTCTGTATTTTTTTATTCTAATTTATTTTTATTGCCAATGGTTCTAGGTACAAATTGAATAAAAAGAGAGATGGGGCAACCATGTCTTGTTCTATTCGTGAGTGAAAAGCCAGATGATAGCACCCTGTTACATTTTATCTTAGCCTATGGGAGACAGTATAGCAACATCATCCATTATCTAAATTCTTTGGTATCCCATAATAATGTAGCACCCTAAAGAGATATCTCCATGACACTTAGTAGAAGGCTTTTTCTGTGCCCAGGGAAGTGAGAATTGTGGGGCTCTCTGCCTCTCTAGATGCAGAAATGACATGGAACAGTTTTCGTAAATGGTCAGAGGACACTCTCTCACTCACAGATCCAGTCTGTTTGTAACCCAGCGAAGGCATCCATACACTTTGCAACCTAGTGGCCAGTATGTTGTCCAGGATCTTCAGATCTATATTTAATAATCAGATTGGTCTGTAGTTGGCTGTGGTCTTTGCCTGGATTTGGTATTACAGAAATGATAGCTGTATGTATCAGTTTCTCTAAGGTCTTTTGTTTGGTTGTTTCAGTGTACACTGCTAGCAATGGTGTGTAGATCTCCTTCAGGAGTGCTTTGTAAAAGATAGTGGGCAGGCTGCCTGGTCTTGGGGCTTTATCTAATGACATTGATTTAATGGCCTGTATAACCTCGTCTGGGGAAATGGAATGCTGTAGGCTAGGTTGTTGTGCTAAGGTAATCAATAATTTGCTGGTCTGAGCATTCTGAGCTGTTTAGATTGTACAGGGTGGAACAGTATTTCTGGAATGCTTGTGCAATTTGTCTGGGCTTGGTCAGGGAGGTCTGTGTGTCCAGGTTGCTGATAACTTTAATTGTTCTGAGGTTCTCTTGCTGCTTCAAACGTAAAGCCAACAACCTCCCTGCCTTTTCCCTTCTGCTACACATGTGGTTTTTACTCTGAAAAGAGCAAGCTCTACCTGCTGTTTGTTGAGCTCAAGGTACTTTTCTCAAAGCGTGGCCGGCTCTGTTTTGATCTCCTCCAAGGTGTTCCTCGACAGACCTTTCTCTTTCTCTCTAATTTGGGCTAATTAGGCAGCACTTTTGCTTGCTTTATTCTTTTTTGTTTGGTTGAAATTCTAATAATTTCACCTCTGGTAGCACATTTACAAGCATTCCATGCAGTACTTACACTGGGAACCATACATTTTGTTTTCCTGAAAAAAAACTTTCAGTAAATCATTTAAGGTGGTTTGGGGTTCTAGAGTATTTTAATAAATTGGTATTGAATATCCATGTTTTGTCTATGTCTATCTGAGTGTCTGTCTTAAGTCTGAATTGGACTGGGGTATGGTCTGAAATAACCTGCAGTAGTTTCTCTGTGGTATAGAGCCCTAGTACAAGGAGATGGCGGATCATAAAATAGTTCAATCTAGAGCTGGTCTTATGTGTCTGTGAGAAAAAAAGTACACTCCCTGTCTGTAGGGTGCAACAGTCTCCAGGGATCTGTGCAGTTAAATGAATCCTGGAACTCTCAGAGCAATCTTTGTGAGGGTGAAAGCCCCTTCTGTTTGTGGAGAACCTGTTTAGATCATTGTCCATCACCACATTCCAGTCTCCAGCCATGACTATAGGAGTATCTGGCCACTCCACCAGGTGCTGTAGTAGTGCTGAGAAGAAGGTGAAGCTCTCTGAATTTGGGCCATAAATATTAACTAATACACTCTCTATCCTATCTAGCAGGCCTTTGACTATCAACTACCTCCCTTTGTGGTCCAGGATACTGTATTGTAACTGGAAGACAGTGTTTCTAGATATTAAAATGATAACTCCTACCCTTTTGGAGTATTTCCCCACTCCAAATACTTGCCCTACCCAATGCCTTCTAATTGGACAAATGAATGGTTTGCAGAGGTGGGTTTCTTGTAGAAGGACCAACAATGAGTTATGTCTGTTAAGACTGGTGAGGAGTTGAGATCTTTTCTGTGGGGAACTGGCTCCTTTTGACATTTCAGGTTATGATTATCATGGTGATATTAGCCATTTACTTTAACTAAATACTTGCACTTTTAGGATATGTTCTTAAGCAGGCTGGTAATGAATTTATTTCCTCTTATTTCTACTCTGGACTCTATAATACCACTTATAAAATGGGCAAAAAAAATCCTGAAGCCTAATTGACTGAAATAGGTTTTCAGCCGTGTCCTTATCAGGCCATATCCATTCAACGAGCACTACTTCTGGCAATCTCAGCCCCACAACAGAAAAATATCAATGTGCCACCTTCACCAGTCTTCAAGACAACCGCAGTATTCTGAAACTGTCACTCCCACTACCTCACACTTCAAAGCAGACACTCTCTCTCTCTCTCTCTCTGTCCTCTGAGCCACCCACTTCCATGCCCTAATACTTTTACAAGAGACACAGTCCTGACTAAGAGTGATTTTGTGATGTATACATGTATCCACATCCTCAGACACTACGATACTTACAAGCACTCTCAGTCTGTATTCGACTACCCATACAGTACCTCTGTACAGCATCAGCACATAATAGTGAGTCTCAGACCAAGGCTTACTCTCTTGTACTCTATATGTGTTTAAACTGCATCACTTGCAGGCTAGCATCCGTAATCCCCCACCCCCCCCCATAATTTTTTCAAGTTACAAGTTAACTGTTCCAAATTATTACTGGACTCGACTGCTTCCAGAGTAGTCTGCCTCCTCCATCCTCTCGCAGTTGATATGCACCATCTGGTGTTGCTCAGTTTTACCAAATGAGTCCTGCATGTGACAGATTTCAAATATTGCAACAGATATCCAGCGAGCATGTCACCAGCCGATGGCAGCTGCCTTCAAATAAAAACAACACACCCGCTTCTCCGCCCCAAGTCGTAACCACATATAATAAATAAAAAATGTGAAACTGTCTGAAGTGAACACCACACTCTATTAAGCTGTTTGAAAAGTGCTGGCTACAGCAGCTGCAGAAGGACACACTTGCTGACACTGAAATGAGACAGTGTCGTGCTATCAAACACACAGTATGAGTGTGTGCGAGGAGTAGAAAGGTGGCAAAAGCGGCAGTGATAAAAAAGACATCTGCAGAACCCAAAACCAGAGTGATAGACATAGAAACACAAACAAAAAATACAGACCCTCTACTGCTAATGAAACACTTGTCCAAGTAGTTTAATAGTGGACTATTTTTTTGCATTTCAGCAATTAAAACTTCCCCTTTTTATATTTTTGTGAGGATTTTTTTTGTTCTTTAAAAAAATGAATTGGCTGGGGGGCAATTTTATAAGCACAATAACACACTCTGAGGTGTGGCTTATGTCCTGATAAGAGCATGCCCAGGTGCATAAGGCACTCGGCGCAAGCACCTTGTGCCTTGTAACGCACCTGGGCGTGCTCTTATCAGGACATAACCCGCACCTCATCATGTGTTATTGCTTGCTTATGTGATTTGATTTGCTGGGTTCCCTCCCTCCATGCATATATATATGCCTACATACATACATATAACCCCTTCCCTCTCTTCCCCTCATCATAATGATATGTATCCTTTATGATTTGTAGCTATATCCATTCCCAATGTCTGTAGGCATGGCCCCTGCCCATTCACACACATCTATTCTGAGATTTGTTTGCAACTCTGTGTATTCCTTCTGCAGACATATATGTCTGTCTTTTTCCACAGCTCCTATCAGGTGGACCATTGGGAGGCAGTATGCATTTGAGAGCCTGAGCCAGCTGAGTGCACAGGTTTTAGTTGCATAATCTCCCACCCCCAAAACAAATACCCAGTCCAAATTTTTACTGTGGGTTTTGTTCTACATCTGGGTTACCCCTACTTCTATGTATGGAGACAAACAGAACATTCTCAAACACTGTCATTTTTTGACAATCTACACTGTTCAATCAAAGGTACAACTCGAGTTATTATCACCTGTTAACTACAGTTCAGGGTTTCAAGATATTAAGAAAGAAATAAGAAAACAAAAACTGTCTGATTTTAGATAAGCCAGTTAATTCATTTTGAGCCATATTAGGTCTGGAAAATACTGTCCCTTGGTATAGCAGTTCTCCACCCCCCACCCCTTCTGTAGGTCTGTAAGTCATTTGGATACATTTGAGCTTCCTATATATAATGTACAGTAAACAGCTTGCTACACTACCTTGGCAAATCCACAGTGGGCGTAAACCCAGACCATGTACCCAATGTAATTAGTTCATGCTGTAAGTCTCTGTAATTGAGGCTTTATTTGCAAGTTGTTCTATCCCTGTCCTCCAATGTTTCATGGTCTGGTGAGTGTGGCAGCTCAGGGTTGCTCGGTTACCAAGCACATCTGTGGTAGCGGGGTGGTATTCAGGGGGAGTTTGGTACCTTCTGGCTTGGGATCAGCCTGCAGTGAATGGTTGTGGGTTAATACTTACCCACTTCCATGTCCAGCACTGACATTCATCTGTTGTTTCCCATCCACCATCAACTTTGTTTGCACTGTTCTGAGATTAAACTTCTTAACAAACATGTGGTGTAGTTTTTGCTACACAGGCATTGATTGGAGATGAATCTTAGCTCAGCTGGCAGTTGTAAGTCTGGACACAGCATAATCTTAAATTGTGGTACAATCTGAATGTTGCATATTATTGGCTTACCCTTCTTTTAACTTTGTTCTTTGCTCTAGAGCATGATCCCAAAGTCTGCTGGTTTGTGTATGTAAATTCCATTTTGTGCACTGTGAGTCAGTAGACTGACAGATGGCACAGCAAATTTATAAAAAGAACTGATACACTAGTGTATTATTTTGAGCCACCAGGAGACAATAAAGGGAAAAAAAGAGGACCTAACGTTTGATGCATAGGTTGATGGTCCAGTACCAGTGGTCATTTGCTGGGTACTGCTGTGGTTCAATTCTCCATCTCAGTGTGCCTACCCTTTGTGTCAGTAGGCTTAAAAAGATGTGGCAGAACCTTGGGAAGCTGTTGCATTGTTGCCTGAGCGAAGTCAAAGGTTTGTGTCCCAGGAGGTAGGTCCATGATAAGTTTTGCAGGGAAGACCACTTGAAATTGAATCCCCAGTGTAGTTTGCATTTTATATCTGTACAGGATTTTTACTCTTCAAGTATATCCTGACTGACATTTTTAAATATGAAGTAGTGGGCTTCCTTCCTGTGCAAAGCTGGCTGGGCTGTGGCTGCTTGTTGTATATAGAGCTTGTCTTGAAAATTCACGAGTCTACAAATTATTGCTCTTGGTTGTTCCCTTTCTGTGGCAATGGTCTAGGATCTCTGTGTATCCTCTCTATGAAGTATCGGTATCCTTGCACTGGTGGGCCTCTATTTTAATAAAAAGGTCATTGACAAAGGAGATCATGTTTTTCCCTTCTGCTTGCTCTGGTATGCCAATAAGGGACAGGTTATTTCATCTGCTCCTGTTTTCTTGGTCATCACTTTTTCCTCCAACCTGATGATCTTTCTCCTAAGGGCAATGTGCTTGGTCTTTCTTAATTTTGTCTTCAGCCAAACTGATTCGGGCTTCTATGTCTCCAGCCCTTTTGGTGAGTAGGTCAAGGGATGACTACCATTTTCAGATCTCCCGCACTCTCAGTTACAAATAGAATAATAGATAGATGAGGGTGTATTACAAGGCAGTAAGACCATCAAGAGGTTTTGGGGACTTGGAACCTCGACAGTGAAGCTCAAGAGGTTCTTAAAGTCCCCAAAACCTTGAGATGGTCTTACTGCCAAGAAATACACCCTCATCTATTTGTTATTTTTCATAATATATGGAGCCATTTAAAAGTTCTGTGTTTTTCTGTGGGCCTTCTGACTGTGCGCTGTGTTGACCAGCTGAAAACTCACTCGCTCAACCCCTGCCCCCCTCGCGTGTCTGCCACATTTAAATTTGGCATGTTCTGTGGCAATAAGTCCTACCTTTCACTTTTGTTGTCCTTCAGTGAATGGAGGAAGAAGGAGATAACATGGTGATAAAAATAAAAACAAAAATAGAAAAGTGGAGAAATAGGATGACCATCCACTAAGCAAGGGTAAACAGCAGCCATGTTTTAAAAGTTGTTCTGCCGCCCCACAGAGGAAAGCTGCCAATAAGAATGCATGCCATCACTTTGACTGTGCAGGAAGAAATGTGGCACCTTGGCAACTGGGTCTGTGTGGCAGGCAGAGTTGCACATGCGCTGTGTCATTTCTGTGATAATACTGTCTTTCAGAGCTGAAACAATAGTATTATCACTTCTGAACAATAGTATTATCAGGGAGCAACAATGGTATTATCACTTTGGATAGTGTTGTATTACAGGGATTTTTTTATATGGGAAAGGATGGTATTATTTGGCCATATCCATATACTGTATTATAAGACATTTTATGGACAAAATCTCTGCCATTAATTGTTCTATTAAGGAAATATCTTCCATTGACTGTCATGGGATTGTCAGCAGAGTTCCTGTTTTGTGGTGTTTAGGGGCTTGTGATTGCATAGGCATCAGAGGTGCCTGTAGTTGCTCTGGTGTTATTTCTATTGAAGCATGCATCATTTTCAAGTGAAATGTAGTTGTTTTCTGCTTGTTTATATCTGCAAACTGGTTTGAGAGGTGGCAGGCATAGAATGGGTTTAAAAACTTTTAAACTGTTTTGTTTGTGCTTAACCAGCTCTGGAGCTCTGCAGCCCATGTCCACGTGCATCGGGTGTGTCACCAGAAGTCCCTAACCAGTACTGTTTCTATGTAAATGGGCACCTCTTAACCTAGCTTTTTACAGCTGTAGTAGGTGGAGCCTGCAGATGTTTTGCATGTACAAAAGGAGTGATGTAATGTTTTCTGTCTGTGGAACTGACTGAAGGTATAAATAGTCTCCTCCACCTTACCCTCCTCCAAGAAATGTTTTCCACCCACAAAAAAATACGCTTTTATGTTAGTCAATGGTTGCAGGGTACTATTTTCTTTCTTAAATGGACGGTACAAGAACGGAACCTGAGTAGCGTGAGGCAGCATTTGTTTTTTGGGGGGAGTAAGATCCACCCCCACCTCCACCAGAGAAGCTCCTAAAGATCCACCCCCACCTTTTTTTATTCATGTGGGAGGGGCATGAGGTGGATCTATCATGTTGGAACAACTGACTATCAGAGCTGCTTGGGGAAGTAATTAAGGAGTGCCTGAAACTGCATCTAGGCATACCCCCCCAAACACACACACACTTAAGCTCCTAAAGATCCACCCCCACCTTTTTTTTGATTCATGTGGGCAGGGCATGAGGTGGATCTATCATGCTGGAACAAGACACACTAGTTTGGGACCTGGACCAAGCAACAGAACAAGTCTGTGGAGTGATCGAGTTGTGGAGCCCCTGCATTTTTATTAAGGACTAGAAGAACAGAAGATACTTAATGCCTTCAAATTGCTTAAAAACCCTTGGAACAAATGATTATCAGAGCCACCTGGGGCCTCAGAAGGAAAGAGTAATTAAGGAGTGCCTGAAACTGCAGCTCCCAAGGAAAACAATAGACACAGCATTCTGATTCAAGTTGAAAGAGCCACAGGTTTTTCTTAAACATTTATATACTAAAAACATAAAGTTCAGCTTTTGGGATTAACAATATTTGTTTACTATATATATATATATATATATATATATATATATATATATATATATATATATATATATAGTTTGTCTTTTAGTAGTTTCAAAACTTTGAAAACATTGGTGTTAGTAATGCAATTAGAAATACATTTTGTAATTGTCTTTACATTTAAACATACTGTTTCATGTGAGGGCGCATTTTTTGGGGGGGTCAAATTATTTTAATCATGGGCACAATACTTGGTAAAACCTTTGATGATAAAGTGTATTTTTTTCTTTTAAGTTTGAGAAGTATGTATTATATATAAATGTAGCAGTGTTGTAGATGGGACTGGGGAATGAATAATGGTTAAGTGCCTAGAATTTTTTTAGTATAATTGAGTTTATATGTGGCAAGTAGGTAGGGGATAGTGTTTTACATGTCGCAGTAGGACAGATTTGTTAGGATAAATATATGCTGTCTTGCAAATAAGAAAAATTGTAAGGGATACATTTTGCAAAACTGATATATATCATAGGGTTTTCTGTCATGTATTGTTGGAAGAAATAGCTATGGCTCATTTTGTACTATCAGTAAAAGGAGAGAAGAAAACATTGAACAAGAAAACAATTGGTGATTTTAAAATCTATTCTGATCAGAGCTGACATTAAAAAAAATCTCAACTGCATTTTTTATTTTATTTTATCAGGGACACTAGAAACAGGATGTTAACACATTTGTGAGCACTGATGCCATTTGTCTGTGTTAGGGAAGTTGTGGGTGGAGTTGCCTTGCACATGTTAAAATATACCAGCTGCAATTAACAACTACTTGTAGAAGCAAAAGGCTGGGTGTTTCATTTTCCTACTTTCTTTTCACTGATATTATAAACTGAGCCAGCAAAAAAGAAAGACTGAATAGATCAGAGCTGACATTAAAAATTGTGATGTTCCTAAGGTCTGTTGCATGCACTATGCTTTCATATTCATGGGAGGGGCATGAGGTCGATCTATCATGTTGAAACAACTGACTATAGTCTACAATAGTATCTAACTATACTTATTTTTACTGCACCCAGATATTTTATGTATGTATATGTTGTCTATATTTTTAACTATTGCCTTGAACTGTACAAGTTCTTATGGGCTCTTGTTTTTGGTTGCCCTGTATTCAGTATTTGTACCTATTTGCTCTGACTGTATATAAATGTACTGCTTTGTGTTATTATGTCTACTGTGTTCCTCCCCAGGTCCATCTTGTAAATGAGCATTGCTCAACGATGATTGCCCAGATAAATAAAGATTTGATTGATTGATTGATTGACTATCAGAGCTGCCTGCAGAAGTAATTAAGGAGTGCCTGAAACTGCATTTAAGCATATCCCCCCCAAACACACACACACACACACACACACACATAAGTTCCTAAAGATCCACCCCCACCTTTTTTTGATTCATGTGGGAGGGGCATGAGGTGGCTCTATCATGTTGGAACAACTGACTATCAGAGCTGCCTAGGGAAGTAATTAAGGAGTTCCTGAAACTGCATCTAAGCATACCACCCCCAAACATGCACACACATAGACATCATGATTTTTTTTTTAACTCTAAGTATGTCAATATTTGACTCTTACAGTATGGGCAAGTTGGGCATAAAAATAAAATAGAAAAAAAAGGATCAAGCAGGTGCCTTTTCCTTTGTCAGATACATGCAGACAGAAGGTCACAAATCATGTATGACAAGTTCATTATATGGATGTTTTCCATATAAAACAGACATTTTGTTAATGTCATGTCTGTAGCATTGTTTGTAGCCAGTAAACTATTATTCACATAGGTACTGTAAACGACAGGTTTTAATTCAGAAATCCAGTCTTGATAAATTTGTTTTTTTAGCAGTTCTGTAAGATTTATGTCTCTCTGATGTAACAGTGCATATAATAGAAATGAAAGGGTTTCTGTAATTGATTGTTGTTTGCATGAGAAGTGGGAGTGACAGTGGCATGCAAGAGTGAAGTTTAAATTGTTTCTTGGCCATTTTGGGATCTAAAGTTTAACACTATTGTGTGAAGAGAATAAAGTCTTGTGTTTTTTTGTATTTGAATAGGTTTAGTGCTTTGAATTTAAAATATATAAATATATATACATAGTGCCATGGGCACCTGAAAAGGAAGGCTATACTACTAAAATAAATGCTATTCTGATATTTTATTTATTTATGTGTGAGATTTTAAGTGTAGTTTTACCTAGGTCACAGACACATGAGCTGTAAATAAGGATAGATGTGTTAGTCAAAGCTTGTAGTAGCAAAATAAAGCAAGAAAAATAATATATTGTGTTTTTTTCTTTCAATTGTTTAACCAGGAGTGGCACACTAGGCTGAAAGCTTGTTTACAGGGGCAACCTGGGAGCATATGGAAGTTATGTGACTTGCTCTTGGTCACCCAGTATGCAAGTGAGGGCTGAGGGATTCAAACCCAGATCTCCAGATTTGCAGTTAAGAGCCTTAAACCACTGTGCTATACTGCCTCCCTAGTTATGGCAGTCATCTGTTTTATGGTTCATGATGTTGGTGTAGAAAGCATACTAACATACAAAAATGCCAGCAGAATAGGCCTAGTGGGCTTTCATGCCTACTCATTTTGTCAGTCCCCACCCTGGGAGCTGATCTTGCTGCCCCCTCACCCTCTCGGGCTTCTCCCTTCCCAGTCCAGATTATTCCCGCTTTATTGGACTTTGCTTCCACAACCCTTCCCCTGTACCTGTCCCAATCCCTCTTGAACCCTCCATAGTCTCTGTCTCCACCAGCCCCCAGGCAGTACATTCCATGGTCCTACCACCCTCTCAGTGAAGTAGCACCTCCTACTTTCTCCCACGAGTCCCCCCCAGCTTCTGCCCATGCCCTCTAGTTGCCCCCTTCCTTCAGAGCACCATGACTGCGCCTCCCCTATTTACCCCTTCATGTACTTGAAGACCTTTATCATGTCCCCCACCCCTTCTCTCTTCCAGTGTGTACATATTTAGCTCTTCAAGCCTCTCCCCATAGGTCCTTTCCCCCAAGCCCCAGATCATTTTGGTTGCCTTCCTCTGGACCCTCTCCAGGAGTTCAGTGTCCCTCTTTAAGTGTGGCCTCCAAAACTGTATGCAGTACTCAAGGTGAGGCCTCACCAAGCAGTTATACAGAGGGAGTATCACTTCCCTCCTTCTGGAGTGATTCCCTTCCCCCCAGCGATGCATCCCAGCATCATGTTGGCCTTGGCCGCTACCCTCCTACAAGTTTCTGAGTTGTTCATCTTGACATCCACCACCACCCCCAGGTCCCTCTCAGCCATACAGCCATAGCAGCAGTGCATTGCATAGCAGATATAAAATGTCAATAAGCAGGTCATGCAAAAGATGTGCTGAGCAATTACTGAAGCAAGAAATGTACAGCTGTCATTTTTAACATCCTGTTCAAAATGTGTTTTTGCACCCGTGGTGCCAAATGGCACAGTTGCTGTGCAAAATCTCCTTCCGGCTAATGAACTGATAGTGTCACTGTTCATGCAGTGGTGTCACCAAAAGCCCATGCTGAAAACTTGGAATGAAAATACCAAGAAATGCCGAGGGCATTAGGGTTTCTCACCATAACACCCTGCACTGTAGGGACTGACAGGCATCAGGGGTGTGACTTGGGATTGACAACAGTAATGCTCATGCCATTCCACCCCCATCCCGGCCCTGCAGCCAGTGACAGGTATCAAGGTGTGCCTTTGATTCTTCAGCCCCAAAGTTCACTCCATTCTCTTATACTGTACCTATTTCAGTGTATTTCCTTATGGAATGGGGTGAGTGTAAAGTCTGAAAACCCCAAGGCACACCTCGACTCTTGGCTGTGTCTGCAGGGTAGGGTGAGGTGAAATGGCATGAGCATTATGGGCAATGACCCAGAGGCACACCCCAATGCCTGTCCATGTCTATGGGGTGGGGGGCGGGTTGGTGTCACTTCAGTACTTCACTGCCATTCCTATTCTGCCTGTCTGTGTCTCTCTCTTTCTATCTATATGTCTATGTAATTATCTATCTTTCTATCAATTGCATGTATCGCAATTTTACCTATTTCTAAAACAAACCTGCATATACATTTGCCTGCCTCTGAGCACATACTTGAAACTGTGCATATTTGTGCTCCACTTCTGCGTAGACCTCATACTTTCCTAACATTCCCGTTATCACAAGCATAACTACCTTGCCTTTATCAAAAGCGACCCCCTCTGAAAGTTAATATCACATTTTCTCTAACAGTCCATCAACATTACACCTGACTTCCTGACATCAACACATTGCTTAAATATAACTTACATCACCTTATGGACAAAAACCCTGTTTCTCTAAAAAAAAAAAAAAAAAAAAAACTGTGAAAATAATCCCAAGGCTGAATATATGCCAGCCATTACTTTTTCATGTACTGCCACCTTATGTACCATCATGGTGATTTGCATATGTTTCCCTTGATGCTTTGCATTATTGGGATATGTATAATTGTGTTTTCTTTAAAATTTGGCTGTCTGGCCAATATCATCCAGGATAACACATACATCAGTGACATTTGTTCTGGGGTTCTTTTGTATGCTTCCTGTTCCTTCCATTAAAATGTACACCTCCATATATTTTCCTAATAATGTGTATACCTTCCTTAGAACAGAAACGAAAACAAATCTTACTACTTACAAATCATTGTGTTGTTTCTCCATACCTCCTTAACAATTCCACACAACTTCACTAACTTCATTATGCAGCCGTAGTGGATCTGACCAGATTTTGTTTTCTGTATGAGAGCATGTGAACTATGGAGGGTGGTGCAGAAACGCTGCAGAACCTGTTCTGAGATTAGATAAACTTGCCTGTTTGTCTCTAGTCAGCATTAAAGAGATCACATAGGAAGGCAGCTATGTAAGAATAAGCTTTCCATGAGCCTTAGATATTTGGATCTTATGGATGCAAAAAGTTATATAATGCTCACTGACCCAGAGAGTAGTAACTTGTTTTGTGAAAGGCTTAGTGTAGCTAGCATAAAAGCAGAACCCCAGCTTTTATCTAATCTTTTCCAATACACTCACACTGTAGAGATTAGAGCTGCAAAATGAACAGCATGTGTGTGTTCAGGGGTTCTACTGAGCAGGAAATCAAAAACAACTTAACATAGAATCTGACAGCAGATAAGCACCACTTGGACCACCTAGACTGCCCATTTTTCCCTACCTACTGTATTACCATAGACCCCACTTGATCTCCGGCTCTGCCCCCCGACTTACCACTGAGGTTCCCTTATACCTATCTCAAGCATTCTTGAAGCACACTACAGTTTTTGCCCCACCACCTCTGCTGGGAGTCTGTTCCAGGCACCTACCACTCTTTCTGTGAAGAAGTACTTCCTCATCTCTTCCCTGAATCTACCCCCCGCTTCATAGCATAACCCTTGTTCTTGAGCATCTTTTTTTCTGAAAAATGCTTCCCTCTTGTACCTTTTTTAAACCCATAAGGTATTTGAAAGTCTCTGTCATATCCCCCTCTCCCTCTTTTCCTCCAGGGTGTACATATTGAGGTCCTTCCCTCTCCTCATAGGGCTTTTATGCAGACCCTGCACCATTTTAATTGCCCTTCTCTGGACTACCTCCACTCTGTCTATGTCCTTCCAGAGAAGAGTTTTCCAGAATAGGACACAGTACTCTAGATGAGATCTCATCAGTGATCTATACAGAGGTAGTGCCAACTGCCTCATTCTGCTGGTGATACCTGTCCATATGCACCCCAGCATCCCACTAGCTCTCCCAACTGCCTTGACACATTGCCTAGCCACCTTTAGGTCATCCGATATGATTACCTCAGGTCTCTTTCCTGTTTGGTGGTCATCAATACCACTCCCCCCATTTTGTACTCTGCCCCTGGGTTTCTGCACCCTAAGTGCATGATTTTGCACTTTTTTTGCATTGAAAGTTGCCACACCCCTGACCACTCCTCTAACTTTCTTAGATCATTGCTCATTTTTCCACACATACACCCCACAGAGTGTCTACCCTATTGCAGATTTTAGTGTCATCTGGAAAAAGTGCAGTCCCTCTCATCCAGCCCTTCTGTAATATCGCTAATAAAGACATTAAAGAGGACCAGTCACAGTATTGATCCCTGTGGCACCCTGCTAGTCAGTCTCCCTTCCTCAGAGTGAATTCCATTCTCCACTACCCTCTGTCCCCTCTCCTCTAACCAATTTCTTGCCCAGTTAACTACCTTTGGACCCACTCCTAGGCTGCTCAGCTTGCTTAAGTGTCTCCTATGCAGAACAGTGTCAAAGGCCTTACTGAAATCTAGGTAGGCCAAATCCACCCCTCTGCCCTAATCCTATTCCCTGGCCACCCAGTCAAAAAAAAACTATGACATGACCTCCCCCTATAAATCTGTGCTGCCTCTGATCTTGTAAGCCATTGGAATCAAGATATTCCACAATCCTTTCCTTCAGTTGTGATTCCATTAATTTTCCCACCACTGAAGTCAGGCTGAATGGCCTGTAGTTGCCAACCTTCTCCCTGCTACCACTTTTGTGAATGCAGACTGAATGTGCCCTCCTCCAGTCCTCCAGAACCACTTCCATTTCCAGTGAGTGGTTGAACAGGACTGTCAGAGGTGCAGCCAGTACCTCTCTGAGATCCCTCAAAATCCTTGGATGCACCCCATCTGGCTCCATTATCTTGACCACTTCCAGCTTTGCAAGTTCCTTCAGGACTCTGTCATGTGAAAATGGGCTAGTGTCCACATCCCTTCCCTTGATTCTCCTGTTACTTTTCTGTGACCCTCTCCTTCCCTTTCCACTGTGAACACTGAACAAAAGTATTTGCTCAGCATGTCTGCTTTTTCCAGGTCCCCCTCCACCCATTCCCCTCCTCGTTACCTTCAGTTTTCCTTTTAATGTTTGCATGTACGCAGGTGCAAGAAACATAGTGCCACCATACAACTTTTTGTAGGTGTGCCACCCCCTTTTCCAATGTCATGATCCTTTATGCAGGCATGGCCACACCACACCACTGAACTGCTGAGCTGTCTATGACAGCAGTTCAGATGCAGTGGCATACAGTTGAAAGTGAAAGACCACTGCAATGAGCAGTGGTAATGTGTAGGTAATTTGCATAGTTAGCCTGTGGTCATACCAATCAGGTTTCAGCTGATTGGTATGACAACGGGCTAAATATGCAAAAGACATGCACGTTACCACCACTTATTGCAGCGGTTGTCTTTCAGCTGTATGCCACTGCATCTCAAACTAGTTCCATTCCGATGTAACAAGAAATGTTGAAGAATTATTTGCTACTGTATTTTTACTTGGCTTCTTTTTAAGAAAAGAAGGCATCCATGTTCATAATGCACTTGAAACCCAGTTAGAGTCCATCCCCTCCGTCTGATGTACATTAGGGCTGCTGCAAGGAGTGCTTAATTTAATGTGGAGCAAATGGATCGCAGCATGCTCTCGCCAAATGGATCCTTCAGCCTTGCTGACCCTGTGGCCCACCCAGGCAACCAACTAACTGCTGTTGTCTTCCTCTGCTGCTTGCAATATTAAAATTTTTGACTTAATACTTGTTTGATGTATTTGTTTCTGTGGCTGAAATACGGAACACACAACTCTAGGTTCTTGTCAATCCTGAGGTACAAAAGTAGAGTCACTCTGCTAGCGTCAGCAAGGTGTGAATTCAAACCTTGCATTCTTTATGATTTGTGGCATTTTGCATTCAAGGCTTTCATACGTTTGCTAAAATATTTCACCGGTAAATTTCCAATTGAGTTGCCTGAAAATGATAGTATCAGCTAATGTAATTGCATATCACTGACCGAGTTTATGCATGCTGTGTTTAGAGAAGCTAAACATAAACCTTTCCATACCATAAGAACTGGCAGTGATAGTGATAGGGTTGTAAAAGCAGCAGCAGGGCTAGTATGTGAGAGGGAAAGAGTTAAGCTGCCAGTATTGAGATATTTGTTTGCCCCTGTTTGCAGCCTACTTTGAGTGACGCGATCATCTCCCTCCTGGTTTCGTGTATGAATCTACCTGCAGTCCCGCTGTGGAGCGGCTCTGGATCTCGGGGGCTGAAATAAGTCTCCCCAAAGGGTGAAGCATGCTGAGAAGGAAGCAGCAAGCACGCAGGTGCGCCACAGGTATGAGACCATGCACACATTCGGCTAGTAAATGTATTATGTATCTTTGCTGCCTTTTTACAAACCATTGCGATGGAACTTTCTAATGCCTCACCTATTCTAAATCCCCATCCCTTTTTTCCCAAAGTGTTTACAGTGTGTAGATTAAAAACAACATCTGCATCTCCGTCAACTTCAGGGGTGGAATTAGCTAACCTAGTCATCCATTTCAATTTACAGTATGTCTTTCAAACACATCCCTTTGTTGAAGGTAGTGAATTAACAACATTTTGAAAATGGGAGAAACTAGACCGCTATAACAAAGTTATATAAAGAACTATAGTATGCCAAGGTGTTTAAAGTTACTTTGCCATACTTTGTTAGCTGGTCACACTGGCAACAACCATGATGCTTTTAATTTTATATTTTACAGCCAGGGTTAAAGATCTGTGGGGAAGCACGGTAAAAGGACTGTGTATTGTCAGCTGACTGTCATGATCTCTTTGATGCCTGTGTGCAGCTTTTTTTTTTTGGTAACTTATCTTAGCTCTGTGTGGACTATTTTTTTTAAATCTAAATATCATCTCTAGTTAAGTTGTAGCATTATCAAGAAAAGCTAAGCATTACCCTTAGGCTGCCGACAGAATTAGAAGGTATAGAAATTTTGGATTGATATATTAGTCTGCGGCACAGCAAGGGTTAAGTTTGTAATCCAGGAGGAGGTTATGTTGAAAGAAAGAGGGTTTTAAGTTGAACATTTGTAGTGCAATACCAACAAACACCCGGGGTGTTATGCTTTCTAACCATAACGTCTCACCCTATTCAGACTGACAAGCATCAGGGGTGTGCCTTTGGATTGCCGGCTGTAATGCTCATGCCATTCCACACCCACCCCCACCATGAAGCCAGTGACAGCCATATAGGTGTGTCTTACATTCTTTGGCCCCAGACATCACCCCATTTTCCTATACTGCACCCATTTCAGCATATGTCCTTATGAAATGGGATGACTGTGAAGCCAAACACCCCAAGGTACACCTCAGCATTTGTCGGTGTCTACAGGATACGAAGAGGTGAAATGCCGTGAGTATTGTGGGCAATGACTCACAAGCACACCCCAATGCCTGTCCATCTCTGAAGTGTGGAGGTGGGGGTGGCGTGAGTTCAGTACTTCACTGCCACTCATATTCTGCATCTGTCTAACTCCTGCACATCAAATGCCAATATCAGCAAGCAAACATTCGGCATTGACAAATGCTTGTTTCACTTAAATGCCTGAAAAATGTATTGTCCCATTTAATTACTGCTTAGGCTATTCTCTCCTCCATTTGAGCCCTTGCATTCCTTATTGCTTTCCCTGCCTCACTCTGTTTTAGTGTTTCTTTCCTGATACACCTCCCTTTCCTCCTTCCTCTGTGTCTTCTCATACCTTCTGAATGATAACTATTTTGCCCTTACCTTCTCAACCACCTCTTTTGAGAACCATGGAGGTTTCTTTTTTCCTCTTGTTTTTGCTCATTTGCCTGATACAAATGTTTGTTGCCTTCACTATGCCCCCTTTTAGCTTCATTCACTGTTCTTTGACTCCACCCAAGTCCCCCAACCGCACCCCGGCCAGGGCATCCCTGAGGCATTCACTCTTTTTTTTTTAAATCAACCCTCCTGAAGTCCAGGACACTCACCTTTTGTGTGGTTCAATTCTGCCACAGTTGCTATGTTGAACCACATTGTATGGTGCGCACTGGCCCAGGGGTGGCCTCCCACTGTGACATCTGCAACATTGTCTCTGTTAATGAGTGCAAGGTCCAGTATTGCCCCATCATGAGTAGGCTCCCTTAATAGTTACCTGAGGAATGCCCCCTGCAGGAAGTCCAGGATGTCCCTGCTCCTAGCTGAAACTGCAGCTGGGAGGCTCAAATCTACATCATGCAGATTGAAGTTCCCCACCAGCAGCACCTCCCCCTTATTTGGCATCTTTTGGATAGCTTTCACCAGAACCTTATCCAACCAGGTATGGCTATATCCCAGTCATGGTTCTCATTGCACCATGACTCAGTAATGGCAACAATATCAAGGCCATCCTCTGCCATAATGGCTTCTAGGTCCAGAATTTTATTTCCCAGACTTCGAGCATTTGCACACATGGCCTTCCAGATTTTGCTACTACTCTGCTTGTCAACCCCCCTTTTACCCTTTTGCCCTCTTTCCTTACTCCCTCTGCTTGCATTCCCATCTCCCTTCAATACTACCATTTTGTTATTGTTATTAATAGGTACCCTTAGGGATTTCTCTCCCTTAGGGTTCTCTCTACTGACTACTTAAGCCTGTGGGGGGAGACAGTTATTGCCTCCCTGCTTCCTTCCTTTTGCCACCCCATCAGCTAGTTTAAATGTTCACCAAAGTAACATTTAAATCATTCGCTGAGGACTGTGATTGCCCTCCCAGATGGATGCAGGCCATCTCCTCTGTATAGGCCCTTATCCCTCAGGTGGAACACCAGTCCCCAATGTAGCTAAACCCTTCCTCTCTGCACCACTCCTTCAACCATGAGCGGAAGCTCCTGGTACAGATTACCCTATCCTCCCCCTGTCATAGACAGGCAGCACCTTCACCCTCCTGTTGCAAAATTGTACTAGAGTGCCTGCACCTCAGTTATCTTTTCTCGTTGATGACTGTAGAATACGTTTGCCCGAACGAATCCCTTACTACAATAGTAACACACCAACACCACTTGTATTGGGTACAAAAAGGCCACAGCTTTACTTAAATTCAAAAATTCAAATATATTTACAAACAATAATATCCTTGTAGAGATTGTTATACAACATATACAATACATGCGCACATGTACAGTTTTAAGCAAAGATCCAGGGTAGCAAATTCATGTCCCATTTAGCTTGACCCTTAGCCATCCATGTCCTGTGTACTTGGGGGAACTCTGGCCCATAGGTCAGGCAGCACAGGATCATAATGTCATTGGCATTTACATCAGTGTCAAAAAACGCGCAACCAAAATGCTGAAATCAAAGGTAGTGCTCATCAAAACAGTGAACACTATCAAAACAGTGAGCGCTGTGACGCTTGGCCAGCTGGTTATGATTATTGTATAAAATTTGTAAAATAAAAATATAGTATGTGATTGTCTCACGTAAGACAGCCTGTGCTTCCATGGGTGCCCCCCCCCCCCGGTTTAAGTGAAGCTACAGGATATGTAAACTGACCAGAGGATGTGTGAAACTGACCAGTGAAGGGGGAACCTAGAGTTTCCTGTCTGTTCTTAATTAAGGCTCTGGCCATCTGCCAGAGGATAAGCCTAATAAACTTTCATGATTTCCTAGAGGAACCTATTGATAACAGCAATGTGTTAAAACATTGTAAAAGTCTTTGATCTCCTTGGGAAAACAGGAACCAGCCACCAGTTCAAAGGAAAGGCTTGATTAAAGACTGTCATAATTCAGGAAATGTCTTTTTTCTTCTGAAGTCACATTATTTAAAATACCTCCTGATAGGAAATCATTTTTTTATAATTTTATATTCTAAAAGGAGAAGCTAGGTGACTCACAGAAGGGGTGTAGAGACATAGAGTTTAATCTGATACTTGTGTGTGAAATAATGATATATAATTTTGGGACTCTGAAGAGACACAGCCCTCTGATCTAACTTTTGAACACACTTCCAGATGTAATACCTTAGACAGCAAAGGTCTAAATGTATTGAGGTAGGAGTTTTGGTTTTGTATTTTTCCTTTGTTCTTTTATGTAATTGTGCACTCTTTGATATATTGTTCTGTGTTTACAGTTTTCATATTTTTATCATCTTTTAGTAAACAATCTTTTTTTCAAGATACTGGATGGGTGTGTCTTCCAAGTACTTTTTGCATGTGATGTATATGTGGTTAAGTCTGGCAGCTGTTTTGAAGGGCTTGATGGTGTTACTAAACTGGAAAAAGGTAAGAATTGACCTAAGGTCTCTTATAGAGTTTTAAGGGCATCTCCCTAAGGGCTTCAAAATTGTACACCTAAACATATGCAGCCTCCTAAATAAAATAGCTGCCCTACAAGCAACTGCCCTAGCCCTTCGCCCTGATATTGTAATCATCACAGAATCTTGGCTGAAGCCCCATAACCGGGATGAAGAATTCTCTATTCCTGGTTTCTTTCTAATCCACCAAGACAGGCAAGGCAGAAAGAAGGGTGGTGGCACTGCCATGTATATCTCCTCACATCTCCAGTTTTCCGTAATCTCTCCTACAGCACCCTTACAATCTATAGATTCTCTGCTAATCAAAATCACTCAGCCTGACTCTATTCCAGTATACATAGCTGGGTCATACTGTCCACTGGACACACCTCAGAGTAGCATCCTTGATCACCTTGGTAACCTGCGGTCCCTTACGGAAGGCGGCGAACTCCATATCCTTGGAGATTTCAATCGGAACTGGCTAGGCAGCACTGCCTCCAAATCACGATGTCAAATAAATGCACTAAACTTGCACCAGCAAATAGAGGAACCCACCCGCTTAAACCACAAATCCAATAAACACACACTACTGGATTGGGCACTTACTACCCACCCTCATCTGATATTTAAAGCTGGTCTACTACCAGACTCCCTTAGCGAACACCATATGATTTTTATAGTGCGAAAAATCTTCCGACCAATGGCCCCCCCACCCCGCATGCTTTACAGCAGAGTCTATAAATCACTTGATCTGACTGCACTACTAAACAACCTTAACACCATTGACTGGTCTTTCATCCCCAGGGTCACCTCCATGGACGAGGCCCTGGAATATTTTTCCACTAACTTCCTTGCCATCTGGGACCTACATGCCCCACTCAGGAGATGCCGAGTAAGAGGATCCCACTTACCATGGGTAACAACAAACCTTATGGAAAAACTACGAGCCAGAGACCGGGCCTGGAAATCTTTCAAGGCCACAGGTGGTCATACGGCTCAGCAACAGTACAGGTCACTGAGAAATGCCTGTACAAGACTAATACGCCAGTCCAAAGCAAATTACTTTAAAACTACGTTCAACAACAACTTCGCTCACCCTACTCAATTCTGGAAGTCAATAAAATCCCTTCTCTCCCCACCGGCCCAACCCCCCACTCCCACTCTCAATCTAGAAGGTAAAATCATCAAGGATCCTTGCTTGGTTGCCACCGAGTTTAATTCATACTTCTCCACCACTACTTCTTCTCTACTCCTCCCATCCCCACCCCCGCCTTTGTGCCCCCTATAACATCCCCTGCCTCCTTCTCGCCTGACCAGTTACTCCTGGCCAGGTGCTAAAATTACTGCACTCACTAAACCCATCCAAAGGCAAATGTCCATTGGGACTTGATTCTAAAATGCTCCTTCTCTCTGCACCGGCCATAGCCCACCCTTTAACCATGCTCTATAACCTGTCCTTTAAACTCAGGGCAGTCCCCAAAATATGGAAACAAGCCACAGTCATCCCCCTACCCAAAGGAGGGGACCTCTCCTCCCATCCAACTATCGGCCCATATCTCTGCTCCCATCCTAGCCAAAATTCAAGAATGCCTTGTATTATCCCAGCTCCAGCACTACCTAGATACCATATCGTTTTTCACCCCTACCAAGCTGGCTTCAGAAAAAATCACTCCACCACCACCTCTCTCCTTCGCCTCACTAACTCCATCCTTACAGGCACGAACAAAGGGGAAATTACAGAAGCCATATTTATTGATCTGGCAAAAGCCTTCAACATGGTCTCTCATCCCCTGTTGTTGGCTAAACTTGCCCAAGCTGGTCTGTCTGGGAACACAAATAACTGGTTCCTGTCATACCTGTCAGGCAGGTCCCAATCAGTCCATATCGGCTCGGCTCGATCCACCTCACTTCTTGTTACCAGTGGAGTCCCCCAAGGGTCTGTACTCGGCCCTCTGCTGTCCTCTATCTTTCTCAATGCCTGCCTGTTGCCTGCCCTCAAACGGCTATCCATATGTACGCAGACGATACGGTGCTGTTCGCCTCTGGCCCATCCACAACCGCCGTAAATGCTTGTCTCCAGGAGGACTTCGACTCCATCCAAAGTTGGTTCCTCAGAAACCAACTATTCTTAAACTCAAAAAAAACAGTCTCTCTCACCTTTGGCTCTCGGACCAAACTAACCCGGCTCACTGTTCCACCCATATTCTACACCTTGGACAGTTCTCCACTCAAGGCCTGCACCACATATCGTTATCTCGGCATCTGGTTAGATCAGCACCTTGACTTCTCAGCGCATATAGACGCTCTACACAAAAGATTGCATCCCATGCTGGGAGCCCTCTACCGCAACAAGAATTGCATACCTCTACCAACCAGATTAGCAATTGTCCAAAAAATGATCCTCCCGATTATGGACTACGGCGATGTTGTATACAGTGCCGCCCCCCCAAACTCACTTAGCCAGGCTTGACCCCCTTTACAACTCCTTCTGCCATTTCTCCTTGGACCATCCTACCACCACTCATCACTGTGACCTCTACCAGTCCCTGGCCCTCCCCTCACTTCAAAACTGAGGATTACTCCATGTTGCTAGAACCGCTGCAAAGTTCTGGTCACAGACACTCCCTTACTACCTGTCATCATCCCTAACCACCCTTTCCCCACCTGCCTACACTCTCAGAAACATAGACTCTCGGCTCCTACACACTCCACACAGATCCACCAGATCTGGCCAGGCAGCTTTCAGCTTCAGGTTGCCCAAATTATGGAACTCCCTGACAGCTGATATCAGACACACCACAAGTACTCCTCAACGGAATGCCCTTCTTAAATTGCACTTCGCTACAAATTGCTCCTGCTTTCCCCCTCGCTGAATCCCCATTTCAACTCCTACCTATTCAGCTGCTAGCACCAGTCTGGGTACCATTCTAGGTCTGCACCTAAGGTTATTAAATACTAATTGAAATTGAACCTATGCTATTTTGTATTTAAGAAATGCCACGCCCAGTGTTTGGAACAATCACCCTATGTATTGTCTTATTTCTTCTGTACTGCTGTACAATTGTCTGTGTAAATCACATAATGTATAATTTTGTCTTCTTCTGTACAACTGCATTCATTTGTAAACCCTCTACCCCTAGGGCGCATCTGGAATTGAGCGGTACTCCGCTCAGTATGCCTTCCTTGTAAATCTCTTAAATAAATAAATAAATAAGGGTTCATTTTGGAAGCCTGGCTTGGTGCTCCTGGTGAAAGATTGTACCGCAATCCCCAAAGAGGGTACGTATCTGAGCCTGTTCATTGGGTATGCTAGCATAAGGTTCACAGTTTGAATCCCCCCAGAACTTGAGACTAAAGGTGATTCAGACCCAAAAGCAGACAGGAGGGTTATCCTGTCTGTTACCTGGTCACACTATTGTGCTCTTAGGTTGGCACTGTGGGAGCAGAAAGCCTGACCTGCGGAGTGTGTTTGTGACAAGCGCTACCTTCCCAAACTTGGCACAAGACTTACATACAGTATATTTGCGATGAGCTATGCCACCAGCATCTTCCTGTTACAGGGGGCTGTACCCACTGGAACCCCCCCCACACACATTTAAAAAAACTAACTCCTGGGGGGATGAAACTTGGGGGGGGGGAGATCTTGAGGAAAGGAAATGAACACAAGACAAGAAAAAATAAAATCAGATGTCCTGTGTGGAGGGGTTGTGGGATAACGGATGGACCAGACACCAAACTTCAGTTTCAACACACAATCTCTGTGATGTTTATTCAAAACACAGAAGATAACCTTCAGCAATGGCATAGTCCTTCTTCAATACATCAGTTTGCAGCAAGTCCTTCCTCTGCACTTGTCAGCACCTACTGACTCACTGATCTACTGATCTAACTTTTTAGTGAAAATCACTTCATCCCTATATTTGTCCTGTTTGCTTGGGTGGTGGGGGCTCAAATAAAAAAAAAGTTAAAGACAGAGACCCTCAGTGCAGAAGCACTGAAGCAAGGGTTACCCCAAAGGGCATTGGCAATAAGTCAAGTTTCAAAGAAACACATCATCATACATAACCCTATAATGTAAAGCATCATGGAATGTATATGCAAATCACCATGGCATTTCAGACTGGCACAGTTTACAGCAGGAATGCATGGTACCAAAAGGGCAATCTGCAATTTACATGCATTTAACAACACAGCTGGGGGTTTCTGATATCTCTACCCCGGTAACTTAATTTCTGTAATACAGTTAACTAGTACTTTTTTACCTTTATCAAAAACATCTTGTGCCATGGTATTTTCAACATTTACAGGTTTCAAACACATAAGGTATATACATCAAGGTATTTTATGACATAGTGCCATTGTATACTAAATCCAACAACAAGGAACACAACCTGTTGTTTTACTTCAGCTCAGAGGTCACAACAATAACCTCCCTGTACGAGTGTAACCCCTAGGTGGTGCTATCCCAAGGGCTACTACCCCTGCCTGCTTAACTACTAACAGGGTGAGGGGCCTAGGTCCAATAGCGAGTGCCTCCACCCAGAGGTCAGGGTTTGTAATAGTTAAACTAGCTTGGTCACAGCCCTCTGGGACACTGTAACCCCCCTTTCTTCCCACTAGTGGCCCACACAATGTATCAGGAATATCTTCACAATGTACACTTACCCCCAGGACTGGCTCTGTCGACTGGACCCCGGGGGACCCCTGCAAAACAAGATGATACAGTGCAAAACCACAGTACAATACTTTAACATAAACAAATACCTCAGTCAGTGTAACTTTGCTGAAACAAACAGATCTGATTTATTTAAGGAGCTGTAACAAGGACAGGGGAATCAGGTTAATTAGGTTAAACACATTAATAATCACAGTACTGTGCGCATATTCAGAGTCCCAAATTGTCACTTTCACTGGGTACCCAGGATGGGGGCTAGCCAGGATCAGTGCAGCTGGTTGGGGCCCTGTGATGGAAAAACACTGGTACAATACCCAAATTGTAATCAGGAGCCGGTTGGCTCAGTTCGTGAAGAAATGAAAAAACAACAATTAGATGACACACTTGCAATTCGATAAACAGATGGCAGGGAGCTACCCTGCTTTGTACTCACAAACTCAATGCTGGGAACTGGATGGAAGGCAGATTGTCCTGGATTGCCAGGAGGAGCAGACCATGTGGACAAGGTCCTTGTGACTGGACCCCACTGCAGTTTAGAGCAAATGGATGTCGTCTGGATTAAGCTGGGGTTTACTTCCAGCTTCATGCACTCAATTCATTGTACAGGGGGGATTTGAAACGCGCGATTCCCCACAAGCACTACACACATTTATATGTACAGTAAAAGGAAAGTACTATACCAGGTAGGCTGCTTCTGTATCCCGATCACAATTACTACACAATACCCAGGAGAACACACAGCAGATTCAGTTCCTGACAGACCGAGCACGATTCAGCAATTTCTCCAGTCTTCTACAGGGTGAGCCTGGTTTCTACTCTTCAGATCTCCTTGATTCTCTTCACAGGTCGGATTCAGTCCAAACAGGTGCTTGCACAAGCTGCAGACCTAAACTCAAGGCCTTACACGTGCTTCCCACACGAAACTATACACCGCAGAAGCACAGAGCTCCTTGTCTCTTCACTGCCAAAACTCATCTGATCTTTCCAGTAGACAGAGCCATGCATTTCCTTTGAGTTCCTCCCAGTTCAGTTGGCTGGTCTGGCTGTCACTCACAATAAACTCCCCCCTGTTGGTGCAAAAAGACGCTAAAGTCCAAACTACAATTCCCAGAGGCATCTGCCATACAGTCCCATTGTGGCTGGCTCAACTTAAGAGTCCAAGTTCTGATTTGCCAGCAGCAGGCTCCATTTTAAAGGTCCCCATGCTGATTGGTCCAGTTCAGCAGTTCAGTTCCAACATAGAGGGGGAAACACACACAGAGTCCCAGCTGCAATAACACAGGTTAAATAAACTGCAATCTCACAAATGCTGTTAAATGATTACAGGCAAACAGTTACAGCTTTCAGATGGGCTCCCTTTGCACTCTTAGCGACTGCAAAAACGGAGCAAATTGGCAGCAGCCCAGGTGGGATTCAGGCATTAGAACACACAGTCCCCCCTCCTCAATTAATTATGGTCACAAGCAGGCAGTTCTTAAAGAGACAGTACCAGAGGCTCTAAAAGCACTCACACTCAAGCAGCTTAAACGCTGAACACCTCCAGACTTGGAGCATTCAAGCAAGCTCCTGGAAGACTTCTGGGAACCCCCATTTGCAGGGGGGTTACACAAGGACCTGAGAGGGAAAAGGAAAATTAAAGAGGACACTATAGCATAGTCAAGAAGGGGGAGGGGTGCCCAGAAGTGGCCAACCGTGTGGACTAGAAATTGTAAAGGATAGATTAGGCTAAGAAATAGAAGAACTGTTGCAACAGATTTAAGAAAAGGTCGGTCCTCAAGAGTGGCAGGATCTCCCTGTCACAGGGAATTGACCCCAGGACACTGACACTCCACTGCCCTTCCCACCTGTGGCTCTAACCTCTGAGCCAGAGCAGTTGCTTGGCAGCACACTGTCAACCTGAGGCTTTCATCTCTTTCCTTAAAAGCAATATCTGTACAGGGATAGCAGAAATTTACCTTTGCTATTTTTTCCCTGTAGCTACTTTGCTTTTAGCTGTTTTGACAGCGCTGTTTTTCACGTACGGTTTTTACTTCGACATATTGACCCGGTACGGGTCAGACACACCCGCTCAGGACCATGTCTCTCCACTGGACAGTCCCCTCCCCTTCTCACTGGATTCTGGGAATTCCAGAACTCTTTCCAAAGGGCATGCCCACCCAGGGCCACACTCCCTGCCTACAGTCCTGTCTGCCCTGCTTGCCAGTGCATGTCCTAATTGTGTGACAGCGTTATATTTTATTGCATTTCAAACATACGAAGTACATAGAAAGTTACCTGGTTCCAAGTTAAGGATATTTTAACATTTAACAACACTTTATAGTTAGGACTACATTTACTTGTGTTCCATAGCTACAACACTTGGGAGTCTTGTAACCTTATTTGATAGTAATTCTTAATTGTAACTAAATAAGCCATTACTGCTGTGACCATGGACAAATGCTCAGTAGGAGGAGTCCTACAGAGATTTTTCTTTCTTGCATTGATCACCACGAGGCGATCAAAATATGGCCGCTACCTTGTGGCAGTCCTGAAGCATGCTCTCCGTGCACACTGCCCCATTTCTCTTGAATGAACCCTATGTTTTCAGTGTCTTGATTATCACACCATTACATACTAAGCTGCACATAACAATTCAGATAGGTTCAGCAGTCATATTTATGGAAGGGCTTTAGGACTTGCTTATCTGCACATATATCTCTGTCGGTTGTTGTTGATCTCCTCAACAAGCTGACAATAATGACAAAACTGTAGTCCTCTTTTGTATTACCATCTGTATCACAACAATATTAGCAATTGTACCATTGGTTATGGGGAGCAGGGGCTCATGTTTGGAAGTGATCCTCAAATAATTATTCAGTTTCCTTTTCAGGAACTTCAGGACCTTCATGGACTTAACATCACTTAAATGTGATGTGATGTGATTTGGTGTTTTATGCACTCCATTTTTTGTACACTGTTTGAATTCTTGCTTGGAAAAAAATTATTTCAGATGGGTCATGACATGAATTTACAGCCCTCAGATTACCTTATTATTCACAGCTGCAACTAACAGCAAAGCAAATACAGAAGCTAATGGCCTGCAAGAAAGGGTTGATGGGTGTGTGGGGAAAAAACATTGTGCTGAGCTGGTCCAAAGAGGGTGATTCTTCTCTGAACCAGCTCTTCTGTAGTAGCCCAGGCCACTCCTTATTGGAATGGCCTGTGCCGGTCCCTTCAGGTACTTCCCTACCTGACTGGCCTTTTTGGTCCTGGAACTGCCTTCTTTACCTGAAGACAAAGGTAGTCTGTCCCAGCAGGTAATGAGGACCATTTGCAAAGCTACCCCCTGCTGAGAAGCTGGGGAAGTCATTGCCCTAGATCCCCTATTAAAATAATAACACACAAATACATAACATACACACACACACACACACACACACATACACACAGAAAGACTCCTGGGGCAGCAAATTGATGTCCCATTTGGCTTGACCCTTAGCTGTCCATGTCCTGCATACTGGGGGGAACGCTGGCCCATAGGCTGGATCGACCTGCCCAGAGCCATGTTTCTCCACTGGCTAGTTCCATCCCTTCCCATTGGATTGTTGGAACTCCAGGACCCTTGTCAAAGAGCATGCCCATCCAGGGCCACACTTTCCACCTACAGTCCTATAGTCCTGTCTGCCCTTCATTCCAATGCATGTCCTAATTATGTGACTGCCACCTTTGCCGTAAAGCATACCCACCTAGGGTTGAGCCTCCAGCCTGGCTGTCACCTAGTCCCACCTTTCTCAAATTCTTGCCCAGAAAAACTTATTTTAGGTGGGTCTGACATGAATTTATCACCACTTAAATGTGCTCTGCACTTTTATCCACCATTGTCCCAGGTGTCTCCCCAAGTACTATTAAAAATAAAGTCACGTACATCCTGCACTTCCGAGTTAAAGATGATATTCCCTATCCCTGGCAACTACACACCATTCTTGCTGTACAGAGCCTTCCATGCTTTTGTGATGTGGAAGTGTCTGATGACTTCCACACCGCACAAGAGAGTGAACTGGGATATCTCCATATTTACTTCCCTGTGTACCTTATCTATAGCTGGGACACTAGGAGCTCCTCACCACTGCAGTCTAAGAATGATGTGGGACCACACCATTCATAAATCAGTTTGGGGGCCCCCAGGGTGACCAAGTCGTTTCCCCCCCAAATGCACCACCAAACCAGCAGGGGGCTGCTTGTGGAGTCCCAGTTGATAGATGGCTCCCAACAGCTGGCTCCAACACATGCCCCCATCCCACGTAATGTAACACGGGCTGCTGTTTCGGTACTCCCAGCTGGGTTCCAAACGGTCAAACCTTCACCCTGCTTTGAGCTTTCCAAACATAAGAATGGCCAATAATCCATATTTCTGGAACCACTGTGCATGCACATGCAAGACAGAAGAAACAATGTGAGTGGACTGTAAAGGCCCATACTCTGCTGAAACAGAGATGTATACGCAGAAACCAGCAAACTGGGCCATTTTATTTAGTTGAAAAATGAAAGGTTGTGGAATAAAGGTATAGAACAATCAGAAATATTGGTATAAAGGTATATGGAATGAAATATGGTGAGAACAGGAGATTGTGAGTGTTGAACAGGAACAAAACCAGGAGTACACCAAGATCCTGATGAGGTGGCCAGAGGGCTACGAGACATTGACTGAATAATTGGTGCATCTCTGAGAAGTATAATAAAATAAAAAAACTCCAAAACATCTTTCAGGTGAGTGGGTCATTTTCTCCATATTGGGACTCGAACTGAAAAGAATAAGCTATAATGTGTTCACTATGTGCAGTGGCCCAAGTCTTCCCGCCATCATCTGTGCACACCCGAACTCCCTACCTGCAGTCTGACGTACCAGTTCTGGGCAATGGATAACCATCTACCCACCCCTTTTATTTGTTCTTCTGGCAAGCCTAGCCTGGCTGCTTCCATTGCTGTGCCAGTCCTAAAAAAATGTGTATTAAATGCCTTTGTCTCCCTGCCTGCCATCCATAGGCTCTTTCTGAGGACTGCAGCAAATTGCCATGTGGTGACCGGCTTCCTATCCCAATGAACAAACAGGTGACCTTGTCCTTTTGGTCTGTCCACCAAATAACTGCGAAGCATAGATCATGGGCATATGTTATCAACCTCGACCTTATGCAAGGTTATGGTGGTTGGTGGTCCACATTGATTTGTTTTGGACTTGCAAAGGTGGAAACATACTGTATCCTGCCATATTGTGGTATCACTGAGCTGGAGGTTGTCATTCCACCCAGTCACAGCCAACTGTGGCACCAACTCCAAGGCTCAAAAGGCTCAGAAAAACTCACATGAGAACAGCGATCTGAAAAGCAGTACTTCATATCTGGCGCTGCAAGCCAAACCTGGAGGCCTATGGGCTTCCTGCTGTCTTGTGTGCTCCCTGGAGACCTGACCCACCCTGCTAACATCTTTCTGGTTGTAAAAGTGATGGTGGGACCAGAAGCAGTGTGCTTTGTGCAAAAAAGGCAATCACCGCCAGTTGGGTGCGTATTGCCACCAGCATCTTACTCACCTGTATCTTGACAAGTATATACAGTAATCTTGGACCCGTTTTTGCACTTTATGCAGGACCATGCTTACCTTATGTCCACAGAAGTAAAGAAAAGTCAACGCAGCCCAGCCACCGTAAGCCAATGGGTTACTACCCCTGCCTGTTGACCTGTGCACAGGTTAAGGGGCCTGGGTGCTGCTACGGTGGTATTCAGGGGTTCTATCCCAGAAAATAAATGAAAACAGTATGTTTCCTCCACCCAGAGTAAGTTGCAGTGGGTCAGGTGTGTGACTGGTACAATTCCCTGGGATGCTGTGCCTACCCACCTCCCCTTTCAACCACCCCACACACTGGATGCCAAACAATTTCCCAATATCATATACCACATACACCTTATAGTTGATTCCCAAAAAAACACCCTTCACACAGCAATTTCAAACAACAAAACACAGCTTTAATGAGGACAAGTGCTAGGATCAGGTACCTGGAATTGGGATAGCTGTGGAAGAAAGATGGTTAGAGAATATGCTCAGAACAATTGATAACATATGGGGCCATAGGCCAGACCACTCCAGTGCTACCATCTGTCCTGTCTGAGTACCCAGGAGTTGTGGGCCTGCTCAGTGCCATGGGTTGGCCGGCGATGGAGCCCTAGAAACAATGAAACTGGCTGTGGCAATTAAATAAACATTCCTCCTGATTGCTAGGGCAAGCCCTGGGTACTCACAGTCCTGGGGATCTGGAAGTTCCTGGTGCAGAGGACAAAACAAATGGGCAGCAGATGGTATCCTCAAGACTTGAGCTTGATTGATCTGTTTGCTTGTCCCCTTGACTGAAGATCCGGCTGCTTGACACCTTCAGGCTATTCAGGCCCATAGCAGAGATGCTGCGCAAGGCCCACCAACTACAGGAAAACCCAGACCTGGGAGTGGCTCCACAGCCCGGTTCCCGCACAGGTCACAGGTGCCCTAGCACCTCAGTACACGCCGGTGGTCCCTTGTAGCCAGCAGACCTCACTGGATGGGGGTTAGCAGGTTCCCCACCTGGCTGTGAAATTAAGCTGGGACCCTCATGGATTTGCTTTCCCTCTCAGCACAAGGTCAGCTCCGCTATGCAGCCAAAACAGTTTCTCCAAATTTTCTACTCTATGAGCCTCTCGGCAGCAGGCTCCAAAACTCCAACTCTGAATCTGCAATTCCAGTCCTCAGCTGGCTCTCAAACAACAGCCACAGGTCCCTGAAGTTGCTAGGGCACCTGCTCACTCTCTCTCTCTCTTAAAGTCTCTCTCTCACTCTCTGCTTTAAATCAGATTCCAGCTTTTCTCTGGCTCACTCACAGTTCCTGGGAAATCTCCTCCCCAGCTCAAGTTGCTCTCTCAGTTCCAAACTGTTGCAGGATGACTGTAGCAAATGTCTCCAGTTAACAGATCAAACTCCAAAAAAACACCTGGAACAATTAACTCAGGATGCTCAGCTTCTCCAAATCAGCAAGAACACTTCTCCACTGTTTCTCTGACAAACTCCACTTTTCTCCAAATGAAGCCCTGTGAAAGGCGTTAGATGTTTTCTTCTGTGGCACAGAGCCCTCCTGACTCAGTCAGAGCCCAGCCACAGACTGACCCAACTGCCCAAGGTCTCTGGGATTTCTCCTCAGAATCCTGCCCTCTGATTGATCTGTTTCAGTCATCAATCACAATATTAAGCCCTTTTGCATTATTTATTGGTCAAGTCTCTTGGGCATCTGAAAATAGTTCAACCTTCTCCCATGAGTCTTTTCAAGCAGTCTTTGGGCACCCAGTTACTGGACTGGCAGTCTTTAGGGGGTCAGTGTCAGAAACATGGCTGCAGTTCATTTGCATCCCGCATTCTCCACCCTCCTGCAGCCAAAATATACATTTTCATTAAGCACAGCCTCTTCGTTTTGAAGCAGTCCCTTTCCCCTTTCAGCCCATGGTACCATTTACAATTTCTACTTTACTCCATGCCTGTCGCTAGCACCGATGCAACCTGTTCCCCCAGACGCTAGGCAGACTCAACTCATTCATATGGATACCACCTCATTATTATTCATGAGGGGAGTCCCAATTCTGCATCGTGATTGGTGCTCCTTAAAAATACTTTAGCTGCTTCCCTGGTGCCTCTTTTGCCCCCTCTGGGTCTCCAGTCCCCCTTTTGCTTAGCACTGGGACTGGAACCACGGCAGAGGTGACTTAAACATCACAGAACAGTTGAAACTGATATTCACTTCTTCGCATGCGTGGAGTGCCGAACTGCACAGAAGTGCAGAAAACAAACCGTCAGTTCCACTCTTCAGCTCCCCTGGCCCCGTTCTTGGCTAAAAATACTGCAGGGGCTGGAGGGAGGATCCAGAACACCAGGGACCTGTGCCAGGAATGTGGGGACACATTGGGGAAGATGGGAGACAGAGCTGCCTCAGGGGCTAGTCAGGTAAGACTCAACAGGGGGGTTACACAAAGAAACTACCTTCATACTTTTTCTAGGTTGAGCAGGCAACAGAGAGCTGTACTAGTTGCATTGTTTTTGATTTCCCTGCTGCCATACTGACTCTGGTACTCACGTGGGTGATGGGTCTGCATCTGAAGCCAGCTGCCTGAATCATTCGAACTGAAATCAAGATAAGGCATCAGAAATTACATACTCATTTCCTGGAAGACAGTGAGCTCTAAATGTGATGTTTTGTTGGAAGCAGCACAGGACAAATACACACAACACTCTCATGACATCCTTAGACCTGTATGACTGAGCATTAGCTATGTCTGCAATCACTCTGTTGCCATATTAAATAATATGTACTTGTTTGCCAGTCTGTTCCCCAAGACTGCTACCATAATTGGAAGCAATTCCAGGAGTGTGATATTCTCTATGAGGCCCTGATCAACCCATTCCTGCATGACAGATCCACCTCATGCCCGTCCCACATGAACCGCCCCCCAAAAAAGGTGGGGGTGGATCTTTAGGACCGTCTCAGATGTAGGTGGGGGTGGATCTTACCCCCCCCAAAAAAAAAACTTATGCTGCCTCCCACTACTCAGGTTCAAGTTCTTGTACCTCCCATTTAAGAAAGAAAATAGTGCCCTGCAACCACTGACTAACATGAAAGTGTATCTATTTGAGGGCGAAAGCATTTCTTGGAGGAGGGTAAGGCAGAAGAGGCTATTTACACCTTCAGCCAGTTCCACGGACAGAAAACAATGACATCAGCCCTTTTGTACATGCAAAACGTCTGCAGGCTCCGCCCACTGCAGCCGTAAAAATGGGATGACCAGAGCAACTGGAAAGTAGACTTCAGAGAGCTTGCTGACTTTTGGTGAGTGAAGTGCCTCTATTATTAGGAAGAACTCCTCAGTCCTCAGTGCCAGTTACCATTTGAAAGCACAGACCCAATTACTGTTTGGGCTCCTTGAGTGCGGAAGTTGGGGTGGGGGGTGTAGCACAGCAGTGTGTGTGTGTGTGTGTGTGTGCGCGTGTGCGTGTGCATGTGCGTGTGTGTGTGTGTGTGTTTGTCACAGTTCAGCAGAAAAATGGGATGAGCAGGGCAACTGGGAAGTAGACTTCAGAGAGCTTGCTGACTGTTAGTGAAGTGCCTCTGTTATAGGAAGAACTCCTCAGTGCCAGTTGCCATTTGAAATCACAGACTCAATTACTGTTTGAGCTGCTTGAGTGCAGACGTTAGGGGGGTGTTAAGCAGCACAGTGGCACATTATTTATTTAAATATAAATGTACTCATGTATTGATTTATTATATATGTCCTACGAAGAGATGGGAGGGTGAGGGGGGCCCAGTCCTAAAAGTGTGTCCTGGGGCCAGAAGTTTCTGTCGGCACACCTGTGGGCAGACTAGGAGGGCCAAGTGGTCCTTATCTGCCATCAAATTCTGTGTTCCTATGAACAGGTAATTTTCCATGGCTGTAGCAGAACCCGAAAATAATATATTTTTTTAATAGTGGCTGGAAAAGAAAGAAAGAGAAAGGAGGAGAAGAGAAATGCCAAAAAAGCCAGACAGCAATAAGGGGGTTGCCACCTGTTGACAGAAGCCAGGCCGAGCAAACCAAAGCAAGCATACTTTGAGAGAAATAGGGGCAAAGCACAATACAAGACACCAGGGATGGGAGAGGGAATCCATTAAATTCAGATTATTGTTCTATAGGTATATTTTAAACAGAGCAGCAGCATCTGAGGATGTGGCAGCAGAGCAACATTTCAGCCAGGAGGTGCACTCAGCGGGCAGGAGGGGGAATGCCAGCAGGGGAGGCAACCATAAGGCATCTGGACAGGGCCGGGAATGAACAGCCCTGTTGTAACATTTAAATCCCCCAAGCTGGGCTGACCTGCTGGTAGGGTAGAGACAGTGATGATAAATAAACCCCCAAAGAAGTGATAAAACAGGCTTGGGATTTTTGTAGAGAAGCCTCTTAAGGCTGCAGGGAGAAACAGGGACCAGGGCAGAGGAGAGTGAGGTGAGCGTTCAGAGCAAGCAGCAAAACCACAGCAGAACAGCCAGATGTGGTGAAAAGCAGAGAAGAGAAATCCAGTGAAAAGCAACCACCTGGAGGGCTGAAACTGGAGCTGAGCACACGAGGGAAAACATAAGGGGGGGGGGGACACCGGAAAGGATGGCAGGGCAGCCAGCAGAGGAGAGAAAACAGCCATGCAGCAGGAATGGAGCCAAGCAAAACAAGGTGACAATCCTCAGGTCATGAGGGCAGCGTGGAAGACCTCCCAGGATCCGGAGTGCAGACCGACCCCCACCAACGGCAATTCACAGGCAGCGCTAAGGTATGGCTCGTGGTGCTGCTGCTGCTACTACGCAGTTTGAACAAGCTACAAGAGAAAAGGCGCCATCTCTTGAATTTTAAAGTCGGCAGACGTGTGGAGATTTTTTGTCTGCTAATAACTCCCTAAAATACTGTGCTTTTTCAATGTCCTGTTGAGTTACCCTAATTTGTTTAAAATTGATTTAGCTGCAGCCAGATTTAATTTCAATCTCTGCCTTGCTGTACTATACAAGGGGCTTAATGCAGACACAAAGAAAGGTCTAACGTGCTTAATTTATCTGCTTAAGGCACCTCTGAGCTCCCCATCTAAGGGAAGTTTGAAACTTCTGAATTACTAGCTGCTTTCATAACTCCCTAAAATACTGTGCTTTTTCACTGTCCTGTTGAGTTACCTTAATTTGTTTAAAATTGATTTAGCTGCAGCCAGCTTAATTCAATCTCTGCCTTGCTGTGCTATACAAGGGGCTTAACGCAGACACAAAGAAAGGTATAACGTGCTTAATTTATCTGCTTAAGGCACCTCTGAGCTCCCCATCTAAGGGAAGTTTGAAACTTCTGAATTACCAGCTGCCTTCAGACACCTCTGAGCAGCGCTTCAAGCAGGCTAAGGTTTAAATTATTTAGAGTTTCCCACTGCAGTAACTGCTCCTCTGAGCCCCGACTCCCTTTGTTTAAAGCTTACTTAAGATTGTACCAAGCCCCTCCCGCCATCCCTCTTACCTATTTAAATTCTGTCTTTCTCACAGCTTTTGAGGTAATCCTCAGGTCGTGAGGGCAGCGTGGAAGCCCTCCCAGGATCCGGAGTGCAGACTGACCTCTCCATGGCAATTCACAGGCAGCGCCAAGCTTTCGAGGCAATCCTCAGGTCATGAGGGCAGCATGGAAGCCCTCCCAGGATCCGGATTGCAGACCAACCCCCAACGGCAATTCACAGGCAGTGCTAAGCTTTCGAGGCAGTCCTCAGGTCGTGAGGGCAGCGTGGAAGCCCTCCCAGGATCTGGAGTGCAGACCACCACCCCCAATGGCAATTCACAGGCAGCACTAAGCTTTCGAGGCAATCCTCAGGTCGTGAGGGCAGCGTGGAAGCCCTCCCAGGATCCGGAGTGCAGACTGACCCCCCCAACGGCAATTCACAGGCTGCACTAAGATACGGCTCGTGGTGCTGCTGCTGCTACTACGCAGTTTGAACAATCTACAAGAGAAAAGGCGCCATCTCTTTGAATTTTAAAGTCGGCAGACGTGTGGAGATAGTTTTTTGTCTGCTAATAACTCCCTAAAATACTGTGCTTTTTCACTGTCCTGTTGAGTTACCTTAATTTGTTTAAAATTGATTTAGCTGCAGCCAGCTTAATTCAATCTCTGCCTTGCTGTGCTATACAAGGGGCTTAACGCAGACACAAAGAAGGTATAAGTGCTTAATTTATCTGCTTAAAGCACCTCTGAGCTCCCCATCTAGCGTGGGAAGTTTGAAACTTCTGAATTACCAGCTGCCTTCAGACACCTCTGAGCAGTGCTTCAAGCAGGCTAAGGTTTAAATTATTTAGAGCTTTCCCACTGCAGTAACTGCTCCTCTGAGCCCCGACTCCCTTTGTTTAAAGCTTACTTAAGATTGTACCAAGCCCCTCCTGCCATCCCTCTTACCTATTTAAATTCTGTCTTTCTCACAGCTTTCGAGGCAATCCTCAGGTTGTGAGGGCAGCGTGGAAGCCCTCCCAGGATCTGGAGTGCAGACTGACCCCCCCCGCCATGGCAATTCACAGGCAGCGCTAAGGTACGGCTCGTGGTGCTGCTGCTACTACGCAGTTTGAACAAGCTAGAGCCCCGCTGACGCTGCGCGTCACCCCCACCACCACCCTTGGCAGTCACTCCCTTGTATACCTGAAGTCACATGCCAGTTTTAACCTACTTTCCCATCTGCAGGTTATACCAGCCATCCACTAGAGGCCACTACACCAAGGTTTTGCAAGTTACTTTCCAGACCCTTGCCCTTTTAGCCTCTCCATTATGCCTCAACCTTACTTATTAATCTTCTTTATTGTCACCCCCTGGGTGTCCTTCCCTCCATCAATTTACCCTCTGCTCCCAGCCCACAGCACATCTTGCGACAGGCTGCCAACAAATATTCCTACCTCCACTATCTCAGCTGAATCGCACCATGCCCATCCCTACCATACTCTCTCCACCTGCCCCGGGCTAATCCCACCTACTTTCCGAATCAGCCTCCTAGTCCTTCTACCAGAAACCTGGAGACCAAAAGCTGACGGAATCGCACATTATACCACCACCAGAAAACTTCTGTGGATAGCCCATCACACCAAACTAATGGTCACCCTGCTACTTCTCCTTGCAGGGGATATCGAATTTAACCCAGGACCAACCCTCCCCCATGCCCAAAACCCTTCTGTCCCACTCCAAATCTTCTCGGGCCTCAAACTAATACACATAAATATATGCAGTCTCTTGCGTAAAATAACCTTGCTACAAGCCCTCGCCGTGTCTCTCAGCCCAGACATTCTGATTGTCTCTGAAACCTGGCTAAAATCACATAACACCGACGCAGAATTTGCCATACCCGGCTACACAATTCTCCGCCATGACCGAGTTGGCAGAAAAGGAGGCGGCATAGCCACGTACATTGCTTCCTCCATCAAATTCACCATGGTTGCCCTATGCCTACCAACGGACTCCATAAATGCCTTCATGGTAAAACTCTCCATCCCCCGCTCAATCCCAATCTACACAGCAGGTACATACTGCGCGCCAGGCACCACCTCACCTTACATATTGGACTACCTAGTCTGCGTAAACTCCCTGGCAGCAGGTAGTGAGATCCACATATTAGGGGATTTTAACCAGAACTGGCTTGCTGAGTCCCTTTCCAAATTTCGTGACAAGGTAACAGCCCTAATCCTAACACAACAAATCACTGAACCTACTCGGGCAAACCACAAAACACAGAACCATACACTGCTAGATTGGTCCCTCACCTCTCACCCTCACAGGATTATAGCCTCTGGACTCCTTCTGGATACCCTTTAGTGACCACCACGGGGCCTATACCATGCTCAAATTTCACAAATCCAAAGATCCCCCTCCCAGAATCCTACTTTCGAGATCCTACAAATCCCTGGACCTCCCCTCATTATTGGGCAACTACGATTGGTCGTGCATCAGTCATTTCACCTCAACAGATGAGGCACTGTCGTTCTTTAAGTCCAACTTCATCGCCATCTGGGACTGCTATGCCCCCCTCAGTCGGTCCAGAGTCCAAGTTGCTCATCTACCATGGATCTCTCCCGATATCCTAGCCCACCTCTGAATCCGAGACAAGGCCTGGAAAACTTATAAGACCTCCAAATCCCAGGCCAACCTCCAGACCTACAGAGCGCTCCACAATTCTAGTACTAAAATAATCTGCCAAGTAAAGGCCACTACTTCTCATGCGCATTCAATTCCTCCTCCCATCTCCTATCTCGTTTCTGGAAGGTGGTCAAATTGCTTCTATGCCCTCCATCACAACCACCAATCCCGTCCCTGCAGGTTGGTGGTCACACCATCACTGACCCTGAGCAGTTGCCGCCTTGTTTAACACTGTCTTCACTACCAGACATGCTACTCCCAGGGCCACCCCGCACCAGGCTCAGCATGCCCCCACTGACACCACATCTTGTGGTGCTATAGCTCAGCCTTTCTCTTTCCTGCACCTTTGGGATGAGAAAGAAAATTTCTAGGCCCCCTTCACCATTAGTTTTTCACACCCTGGAAGGGTCCCCACTGGAGTCCTGCACCACCTTCAAATACCTCAGAGTCTGGCTTGACCAGCACCTCAACTTTTCCACACATATTGACTCCTTACTTAAGAAGCTGCACCCAAGGCTTGGTGCACTTTACCGGAATCGTGACAACATACCCCTTCCAGTCAGGAAGGTGATTATAAATAAAATGATCCTCTCAGTCCTCGACTATGGGGACGTAGTCTACAGTGCCAGCCCAAAGACCACATTAGCTAGGCTGGACCCTCTCTTCCACTCTTTTTGTCGCCTCGCCCTAAACAGCCCCTACTCCACACACCACCGTGCCCTATATCAAGCAATGAACCTCACCTCACTTGACTATCGCAGGCTAACTCACTGCGCAAAAATTACAGCCAAGCATTGATCTCAGTGGCTCCCATCCTACCTCTCCAACATCTTAACAAACCCTAGCGCACAATCATACACACTCAGAAACTCAGACTCCAGGTCCCTAGCTGTCCCATACTGATCTATCTCCACTCGGCAATCATGGTTCAGCTACCACATTCCCTCGCTATGGAACTCCCTCCCAGCTAACATTCGTCGCTTTACCTCCCAACCACACCTAAACTCCATGCTCCAAGATCATTTCGTCCCTACTTGTGCTTGTGTCTAGGAGCCTACCAACTACTAGGCAACTCTCTGGGAATGTTGGCACTTAGCAAATTTGTAATTCATCAGTATCTAACTATTGTCCACTCGCCTTATACTGTATCTCATATGGCTCAAAACTTAATTTTGTTGTACACTTGCTGTATGTAACTGTGCTACCAACTGCCACGCTCAATCCTGTATGTAGTGGTTTCCGAACCAAATGTTAGTGATCTTCCACAATGTATTCACTTGTCAATCCTGACTTCAAGTGCTTTTTCATACCGTACGTACTGTGGTTACCAATTTGTCTCTCTCAAGCTACTACTGACATATAACCAGATCCTAATGTTAATATTTCTCCCACTATGTATTTTCTTGTCTATACTGTGTAAACTGTTCTCCTATGTTCTCCCCACCCCCAGGACACATCTGTAATCGAGCAGTACTCTGCTCAGTATGCCTTCCTGGTAAAACGCTTAAATAAATAAATAACAAGACGCAAAGCTGGAAAACATGACACTGCTTCAACCCAGAGCACAGCGAGAAGGGGAGGGAAAACAATGCTTTTGAACTAATTAGTATTTACATATTTAATAATAGTTTATACATATATTTTTACATACAGGAAGGCAAGAAAGGAGAATATAGTTCAGCAAAGGCACGCATAGGATAGAAAGGGGAGGAAGGGGGCACCAGGGGCAGCGCTGTCCAGGAGGCACAAACAAAAGGAAAAGGGGGACACTAATAAAGGAGGATGCCAGAAAGGAGGCCAAGATTAGAGCAGGAACATGCTGACAAACTGGGAACACAGGCGGGTGACAAACTGGGCCGCATGGGGGGAAGAGAACTGGAGAGGCAAGAGGGCACAGGGCAACAGAAACAAAGGTTTGTAAGAATAAAAGAAGCAGGCCAGGGAGAGAAAAGCATGAGGATGCTGGAGAGGGATTATTTGGCCATGAGGGCAGTGTGGGGGAGGGGTTTGAGACTATGAGAAAAGTGGCCGTGGGGGCAACCACAAGAAAGCAGGAGTATGGGGAAGGAAAAGAAGATCAAACAAGGGCAGAGGAAGCAGATGTGAATGGAGGACAGGGCCATCAGGATGGCAAGTGGAAGAGAGGGGCAAGCCACCAATGGGTAGGTCTGTTGCCAGCCATACTCAGCCATTTCTGTTGGGGCTGATGATTGGGGGTCTAGTACATTGGTTCCCAGTGGGTCGGTCGCCAGGGGAAGGGGGTGTAGTGTGGTCATTGTGGGGGTTTGGGAGGTAGTCATTTATTTATTTGTTCACTGGGTAAGTGCACTGATCCTAGGGACCGTTTTCAGGCATGACCTGGACCATAAAGATGGTGCATATGTATACAGACACATCCAAATTACATAACTTGAGAATGGTACAGGTGAATACACAGACTGGAAAATACATTGCAATGCTTTGAAAACTGAGGCATATAGTACTAGGACAAAATACACTGGAATGCAAGATACACAATGAAAACAAGTCACCTACTGTTCAAGGAGTGCTGTTACAAAGCAAAAATGAATATAATACAGTACAGGTAATGAGCAAGTGCAAATTAAAACAATGGTGCAGCCAGTGCAGTCTATGGTAAGCCCCAAAAGAGGAAAGGGTGGGTAGGACACTGGGGTCAGGGAGGGGCTCCCATCCGTAGGTTACCCGGCAAAGCAGGAACATTTAGCTTCAGACAGCAGCCAGGCTTTAAGATGAGTTTTAAAATTAAGGTGCGAGTCCAGTGAACGGTGGGAGGCAGGGAGTTTGTTCCATAGGGTGGGAGCCGCGAAGGACAGGGCCTTGCTACCCAGAACAGTGGAAGTCATGGGGATGCCCAAAGGGGGAAATGAGGATTCCTGGGTGCACCTGGGAGAGACCCTGTGGTTGAGGAGGGACGTGTAAGGTGACCAGTTGCCCCTTCTAATGGCGTTATCAACGATGCAGCCAAGTGCATAATCATGCTGTCCTTGTTGGGGGAACCACCTTAAGGACTGGTATAAGGTGCAGTGATGTATGGAGTAGGGTGCTAGGAGTGCGAATCTACAGATAGTATTATAAGCAGTGGTAAGCCTAGTGTGCAAAGAGGAGGAAACATGAGTGTAAATTTGGGCGCAGTAATCTAGGACAGGGAGAAGGTTGCCTTGGGCAATGGCAAGGCACGCCTCAGGGGTCAGATAGTGTTTGAGTCTAAAACCAGCTGCTAGCTTCTGGTTTACCCTTCACACTGTGTTATTAATATGCTCCGAGATAGTGAGGGAGGGGTCAAGGGTGATCCCAAGGTATTTAAAACAGGGAACATTCTGGAGGGGTGGGCCTTCCAAAGAAAGTACTGTGAGGGAGGAATTTGTTCTGGTGAGTTTTGAAAGGTGCAGTTTGGATCCCAGGAGTATGGCTTCAGTTTTTTTCTCATTGACTAGTAGCCTGTTGGACAAGAACTATATTTGGGCTGCCTCATAGTTTTTGGTAAAGGTGGAGGATAGATTTGACAGGGATTTGTCGCTGTGATACAACACAAGATCATCGGCATACAGTAGGGCCTCACAAGACAGACTATCAGCTGGCAGGGAATTTATTAACAGGGAAAACAGCAGAGGTCCCAGAATGGAGCTCTGGGGATCTCCAGTGGTACGGACATTGCCGGGGAGGTGATTAAACTGATGCTTACAGATTGGGATATGCCCAATAGATAACCACCAGGAAGAGATGGCTATGTGGTTCAGGAGCTATCAGCGGTCCAGTTCCCAGGCAGCTTTGTTTAAGTTCCATGGCCCGGGATTCTCAACGACTGCAAGAGTTAGTGCCGACCAGCCACTGGAGGCTGCAGGGCATGATAACGGCGGCCATATTTATCACAGGAGAACAGTTGCTGCCAGGGCATGTGTACGGAGGTCCGAGTCGGTTGCTCAGGCCAAGGGATCACAATGACGCATAAAATAAAGAAATATATATAAAATGATAATAATAAAAGCTAAGCATGTTTTATCATATGAGCAGTTTGGTAGCCAAAAAAGATGGGTCGCATAAGATAGCGGTGGCCGTGTGGTGGCCATAGTGAGCCATCAAAATCAGTCTTTCCTCCTGGGCCCTGGACTTCCTCCAACAATGCTCCAACCTCTGCCCTTTGTTTTCAACTCCCTCAGCTCACCATCAAATTATGGTGAGCCAAGGCATGAAACAAGCAGGTGTACACAGCCACTAGATCCAAAGCTGCAGTGACTACACTATTATAGGCCACCACTGCTCCACCACTGCTTCTTCCTATCACTCGCAGCATGCTGCCAACACATCCGAGGTATCCAGAACCAACAAGAGGTCCTCTGGCCATAGCACATGTAAAGGGTGAAACTGGACTACCTCCACAGGGAGTGGACTACAGTGGGATCCCAGAAACTGAATCTGATGGTACAAACATCCAATCAACTGACAAGATCATTCTCAAGGTTACTAATATCGAGCCCAGAGAGAATGCCTGGTCCAAGGCATGGCCATGTTGGTGGGTCATGGAAGTAACAACTTGTGCAAGGCTCAGGGATTGCATACCCTGGAGGAAATCTTGACCAAACTGTGAGAGTTTGTCATCGACCCAGGCATTGAAATCCCCCAGAATAAGCCATCTGGGTGACCCCAACACCATTCTGGTGATTGAAGTCAATGATTTCCTGCAGAAACTCACCCTCATGTCCTGGAGGCCATTACACAAGGAGGATTGTGCAAATTGCACCCGAACCCCCAAGCACAGCATTCATTCAAATAAGTAGGTATCCGCCACCGGGTATACCACCTGGTTCAGCTCATATCTTAAATAGATAGCCAACCCCCCATGGCTCTTCCTCGAGTAGTTTACTACAGAATACTCGACTGGGACAGATGACTCCAGGGCTGGGTTGGCATCATCACTTAGCTAGGTTTCCACAATGCAAGCCAAATCAACAGAGGAAATAAGATCTACCATACTAGCAGACTTATAAAATGAGCAAAAGAAATTCTTGAATACTGATTGGCTGGAAACCTTTTCTAGCTGTGTCCTTATCAGGACATAATGTTGCAACAGGCACTACTTGTACCAACTTAAGATGCAGTACACAGGGAAATCAATCCGTGCCACTGCTGTCCTGCTGCAGCTCCTCAGTTAACAATCAATGGCAATACTGCAGTGGGAAACTGGTGGGAGCAACATAAAACTGTTCAGTGCTGCAAATATCCAATATGAAACCCCCTACTCCCTGCAGACACACACAAAGTTTACAGTATGGCCACACATGATACCACCAGCATAAATAGTTTAAAAATCAAAGTAACCTGCTGCAGTTCAGGCTGAAGTGCGAGTATGATCTCCAAACCCGTCCTTGTCACAGAGCCGCTCCTCCATCATGCTTTTCTCTGTAGACCCCCCCCCATAAAACAACAGACCAAAACAAGTAAATTAAAAAAATTATAATTAAAAAAATGATCTCCAACAGCACCGCAAGTTAGGAGACACGCTCGATGTCAGTTAAGCGGCACTCAGTAGCAAAACAAAACAGCCAAACTGAAAGAGACAAAGATGAAAGAAAAACAAAAAGATTTGTCGATCTTGGCATGGAGGGGAAGGGGGCATTACACAACACCCGTAGTCAGAAACCCTGGCTAAAAGTAAAACTGAGTCAAGAGCCAGTCACTCCTCACATGCATAAACAGAGTAATAAATGTGAAAAAAAAAAGAAAAAATGTTAAATGTATATGGCTTGTGCAGGTTTGGGGGCCGGGGGGGGCTTCATGCCTTGTATAATTTTTTTTTTTTCACTTTCTGCCTCCGAAATTCATTGGAAGACCTCTGCTGGCAATAAACACTTATTGTAATGGGGGACTATTTTTTATTATTTGACCTAATGAAACCTCCATTTTTATATTTCAGTCTTCCCTTTTTCTTTTTTTTTTTTAAATACTTACTTAGGGGCCCATTTTATAAGTGCAGTAAGACACTCCAAGGTTTGGGTTATGGCCTGATAAGAGCACTTCCCAGGTGCTAAAGGCACTCAGTGCAAGCGCCTTGCACCTTATAATGCACCTTGGGCATGCTCTTATCAGGCCATAACCCACACCTCGTTGTGTCTTATTGCTTGCTTATTCCTCATCGATCTAGCATTTCACAGTACTGCTTGAAGAGGGCAACTGGAGGCAGCTGACCCCTCAGCCACCTGCCCATTCAGTCCAGTGGGATCCCTGAACATGAGAACTAAACACATCTAGCCTCTCTCAAACCCCCATTTCACCCCCCGGCATCTTCTGGTCCTCACAATCCTGACTGCACTCTCCCCATCAGCCCTCCCCAAGTCACCTGCTTCACCTCTACTCCTCTTCCTGAATGTATGAACAGGGAATTGCATACCTTAGGGCAGTAACAAATGACAAGCAGTTGCCCTGAGGGCAGCAATTTCTTAGACATGTCCATCAAGTGCCACAAGGGCAATATACTGTACCTCATGGGAACCAGTACCCCAGGGCAAACACCTATGACAAAATGGGGTTAGGGTGCAGCACAAACAGAAAACTGAGCAAATACGGAACCAAAGCCACCTGCGGGATCAACAATGGCAACCACAGTTACTAAATACACAATTATATAATTTATACAATTAAAAATATTAATATTTTTAACACTGGGCTATAATGGCAATCAGCAGAGAAGAATACATTACTTACCATAGTTATCTTGTTTCTTTCAAGGGAATCTTACTGTATTCTGACAAATGCAGTATGGTCTCACCATAGGACTGCCCCGGAGCTGAAATGGCTAATAGAACCAATGCTAATAGTGGAATGTTAGGCTTGAGCTCAGATTTCAAACCTCTGTCCCTGGTTGCACTTCCTGCAACCATCAGATTCTTATGAAACAATATAGTGCAGTGGTTTAAGGCTCTGAGCTGCAAATCTGGTGACATCCAGCAGACCAGACCTGGGTTTGAATCCCACAGCTTCCACCTGCATACTGTGTGACCCTGAGCAAGTCACTTAACTTCTCTGTACTCCCAGGTCACACCTGTAAAAAAAGCTTTCAGCTTAGTGTGCTACTCCTGGTTAAACAAATTACAAAAAAAAAAGCATGCAGAAGCTAAATAACACTAGCTAGCTAATCTAATCGAACAACAACTAACACCCTTTTTTTGGGAGGGGGGACACCTCTTAAATAATAGAGAGCATCTCTAAAGACTCAAGTCAACAGATGCCCAAGAAACTAATAGGTACCCACAGGTTTCCAACATCAGTTGTACAGACAGTATGCAGTGCCCTGTAGGTCCTAGCAGGGGAGGAAGGGTGGGAGCTTAGAATACAGAAAGTTTCCCTTGGAAGAAACAAGATTACTATGGTAAGTAATGTTTTCTTCAAACCCCAGGAAATCTTACTGTATTCTGACAAATACAGACTACCCAAGCAGTGCCTTTGCAGGCGGGCAGAGGACCTACTTAGGAAATAGGCTCTGTAGAACTGCTGTGCCAAACCTGGCATCACTCCTAGCCTGAGTATCCAGGCAGTAATGTTTAGTGAATGTGTGAATTGCCTTCCAGATCGCTGCTTTACAGATTTCCAGCAAAGGGATATCCCTAGAGGCTGCTATTGATGCAGTTGTTCCTCTGGTGGAGTGGGCCCTGAGCCCCTGAAGGGGTTGATTGACCACTTTGTCATAGCAGAACTGGATACATGCCACAATCCACCTTGCTATGGACATTTTTGTGGTAGGTTTACCCTTTCCTACTTCCCTATAGTTCAAAAAGAGCTGGGTCCTGTCCCCTCTGTGGCCTTTTGTATGCTCCAGGTAGTAGCTGATAGCTCTTTTAACATCCAGGCTATGCAGCCTACGTTCCCCTGAAGTAGAATGATCAGTAAAACAGACTGGTAGTGTAATGGATTGACTGATATGGAAATCTGACACCACTTTAGGAAGAAACTTGTTATTAGTCGTAATGACCACCTTGCCCCTATAGAATGCAACATAATCAGTGTCTATAGACAAGGCCTGGAGCTCACTAATCCTTCTGGCCAAAGTAATTACAACTAGAAACAGAGCTTTCTAAGTTACATATTTGAGGTCAGCTGATGACACAGGCTCAAAAGGTGGCTGTATGAGCTGTGCAATACATATGTTTATGTCCCACACTGGAGTGGGAGCCCTATGTGGAGGGTGCAAGTGTAGCAACCCCTTAAAGAATTTCCTAAACACTGAATTCAATGCCAGAGATGGTGCCTTACCTGCTGACAGGTAGGCTGATACAGCAGCCAAGTGCACCTTCAATGTGGATGGCCTAAGGCCAAGGGAATGGAGGTGGGTCAGGTAATCCAGGACTACTGGCAAACCCGCCTGAGTGTGATTCAGATTTCTATCCTGACACCAAATGGAAAACCTTTTCCACTTGGATGTGTAAGTCTTCCTGGTAGAGGGTTTTCTGGAAACCCTAAGGACCTCCATGACCCCTTCCAAAAGATGCAAATCTGCATACTCTAAGTCCTCAAGAGCCAGGCCTTGAGCCTGAGGGACTGAAGGCCGGGATATAGAATCCTGCCCTGGGAAGAAGTCAGCAAGTTGTGCCTCCTGGGGAGGCTGATTGGTCTGGACACTGATAGTGCCAGGACCAGGGAGTACCATGGCTGCCTGGCCCAGTCTGGAGCAATGAGGATCATTGTGGCTGGCTGGGATCTGAGCTTGTTCAGGACCTTCAGCAGCAAGGGGAATGGAGGGAAGGCATAGAGGAACTTCCCTGTCCAGTCCAGGATCAGAGCATCCAATGGGACTGAGCCTATGATTGGGGGCCTACAGCAGAATTTGGGGAGCTGGTAGTTGTCTGGGGCTGCAAAGAGGTCTATCTCTGGAGTGTCCCATCTCTTGAACACCACCTGTAGTACCTGCCTGCTCAGGGACCATTCGTGATGGTTCGGATTTATCCTGCTCAGTGCATCTGCCAGCACATTGTCCTTCCCTGGGAGGTGCACTGCTGACAAGACAACCCCCAGAGAACAAGCCAACCCCCATATTTTCGTGGCTTCTGTACACAGGGGTGTAGACCTTGTGCCCCCTTGTTTCTTTATGTAGTACATTGTGGTCATATTGTCTGTCCTGACCTGCACCAAATCTAGACTAATTCTACCTGTGAACCAACGACACTGCTTCAAGAAATCGAAAATAAATAACGGACTCTGAAAAAAACGAGACAAATAAATTTCTTCAGTCAAAGTGAGGGACAGCTCTCCGGAGACATCTTACTGAGGCAACCTGAGTAAAGAATCTGACGGTTTCAGGAAGTGCAACCAGGGACAGTGGTTTGAAAACTGAGCTCGAGCCTAACATTCCACTATTAGTATAGGTTCTATTAACTATTTCGGCTCCTAGGCAGTCCTATGGTGAGACCATACTGCATTTGTCAGAATACAGAAAGATTTCCTGGGATTTGAAGGAGAATGGTAGCCAGAACAGCACAGGTATGACAGGGAAAGCCAGAGAATCAATGGGGGGGGGGCATGCTTAACATATTAAAATTACTATGAATCAGCACTCAGCAATCATGTCATTGATTTTGGCATTCAGGGGTGGATGGACCTTCTGCCCACAGGGTGGTGCTGTGAGCTGCACACAACTGGCCAATAGCATTTTGGCTTTCATGGGCCAGTGAAAAGATGAGCTGAGCAATCTGCTGCATCCAATTGGCATGAAGAGGGGAAGGGATGAAAACGAAGCCTATGGGGCAGTACTGCCCGCAGGTCAAAGCTGAGGAGAAAAAAAAACAACCTTAAGCATGTGGCATGCCCAGTTTCTGCATATTGGCCCCTTGATCCTGCAGGATTAGACCAGTACTAGACTTGATGGTTCATTCCTTAAAGCATTATTAACAACAAATAGGGATGCTTTCATAGAAAGGTTGTAAGTGAACTTGGAAATAACTTGCATGTCAGCGTAACATTTGGATATCACAGCTCACTTTTTATCATTACAGCTGAGACTGAAAACAGCTCCTACATGAAATACATTATTCAGCTTATTATATTTATGGGGATGTGTCTCACTGGGCACCCACTGTTGTTTTAATTGAGAGGTGAGATTATGTCCAGTTTCTCTGTATTAAGTGGTGATGTTAACATTGGTTTTATAACTAAGTCTAAAGGATTGGATTCTGTGTTTGGTAAAAGAAAAGTCTAACCCTCACAATTGCTGCCTCCCCCTCCTAGTCCTTCCCTGGCCCTAAGATGCTATCAGTCTATGGAAACTCCAGACTGGCAGAGCCCCAGGGCTCCCCTCTCCCTGCTTTGAAAATACCCAAACCCAAAAATAAACCAAACATATTGGGCGGGATATTCAAAGGGGTTGCACCAAGTGCAACCCCTCAATGTGCCTCGGCACGATATTCAAAGCGGAAGGTTGCACGGCGCACCCCCCGAAGCACCTGGATGCATTAGTAATGTATGCAGTGCAGATGCAGGGGGCATGCCCATGCATATGCGGCACATCCTGATATTCAGCCTGGGATGTGCAGTGCATATACTGGTGCAACCCCTACATGCGCCGCACACTGGTGCACAAAGTTGAGCCGAAAATTACAGACTCAAATGCTGGCCACCCACAGGCGGGCAGCTGTATAGCAGGGCACAACACAACAGCTGCCAGCCATAGGTGGCCACCCGCCCAGCAGGAACACCATCCACAAGCACCCAGACCCTCCCTGGTAGTCTAGTGGCCCCCCTCCCCATACGCCCGATCGCGGGCATCTGTATATGTAAATTAATTCCCTGGTGGTCTAGCAGTCCCTTCCCCGTACGCCCGATCGCGGGCATCTGTAAATTTCATATAATCACATGGTGGTCTAGTGGTACCCCTCCCCACCCACCCACAGAGGACCCGGCCACCCAGCACCCCTTCATCGGCAGGCAGCAGCATCCCGCCCACATATCACCCAGCTGGCCGCCTGCCAAATGACAGCGTAGTATGATCTGTCGCCCATTGTCCACAGTATGGACCTTGGGCTTGAGACCATACTGTACTATACAGGATCAGATATGTGAATGAACGCTTATTCACATATCTGGCTCCTTGTGTAGTACAGTATGAATTGCAGCTCCATTGGTCCACACTATGGACCAATGGGCATATGATCATACTGTAATGTCATTCGGAGGGTGGCTGGACAGTATGCAGGCAGGATGCTGCCGCTTCACCGATGATGGGGGTGCTGGGTGCTTGGGGTCCTCTGTGGGTGGGTGGGGAGGGGGGGCTACCACTAGACTACCAGGTGATTATATGCATTTGTGTCCTTCTGTTGCTTAGCTCTGACTCCTCCTGTCACCCATCACTGTCAACTCTACCATTCCCTGGCGTTTCCCTCACAAAAAAATAGACACCTTCATCATTGTGCTAAATTTGTCTCTAAATTCCGGTTTGGATCCCATCCTGTCTCACTTCCTCTCTATCAGTCCTCCTCCCTCCTGCTGCCCTCTCACTTAGATTTACGATTCCCGTTCCTTGGTTGTCCCTCACCAGTCTACCACTGTAGGCCAGTCTGCTTTCTTGTATCACATCCCAAAACTGTGGAATTCACTTCCTTACCAGATTCGCGACTCCTCCTCTCCCTCCTCTATATCTTCAGCCCTACATAATTTCCTCTCTGTGAACTGTACCTGTAATTAACCTATGTGGTATTCCTGACCTGCTCCCCAGCTTCTAACAATATATTAAGTAACTAATCTGAATTACAGCTCCCTTCCAGCCCCACTACTTTCTTTCCCTGCAGAGATCCCTACCTGGCCATTCCTTTGGGTGATCTATAACTACGACTTTAGGTTCTTATCAATCTACTACTATCATTATATCTATAACCTTGATTTCTATTCATCTGCTCCCCTCCCAGTCTCACTACCTTTACACCTCTGCCGTTATTCCCTATCCACTCCTTCCTTTTGGGCTAAATGGTACCATCATCATGAATTTAAGGTGTTATCCTAATGTAATGCACTTGACCTGTCCATTGTGACCTCTGTAAACAATTGTACTGTTATGCTGCACTTAACATGTTCTTTCTGTTATTTGCTTTTCACCACTGCCAATATTGTTGTAATAATGTTTACTGTTGCATGCATGTATGTATTTCCATTACCCTTTCCCCCAGGACACACTGTGAGACGAGCAACTTGTTGTTCGGTGTGCCTTTCCTGGTGAAACATTTCAATAAATAAATAAATTATATTGGTGAAGTTTTAATAATAGCCTTATGTTCTTTTTAAAGTAGCTTTTAAACAATGAGTTACTTTAAATTCCGTTTTCTCCTTCCCACGTGAATGCCATTTTATGCTATGCCATTGTCTCCCACACTGTCAGCAACTGCACCTTCCACCTAAGTCCTACTGATACCTCCCTCCCCAACTGAATGAAACAGCTCCCACCCTCCAGGGAGCTGCACAGAGCAGCTGTTCCCACTGGCCTTGTCCACCCCCAAGTCCCGGCAAAGTTAAATAAAAAATGCACATAAAATCCCATCCCACTCCTAATGTCTGCATATCCGTACAAAGCCAACCCTCCTCCCACTGCCCAACCCAATAAATTTATCTGATGTATACCCACTACCCCACCACCCTCGTCCCACTCCTACTCAACCCCCAAACAAAGGATATACTGCACCTCAGTGGTTGACTGGTACATCCTTCCTGCCACCTCAGCCAGCCGCCGTCTGATGAATGAAAGCCACCGCACACACTTCTGGGTTGAACCATCGAACACATACCTTCCCAATTGTTTCTACCACACATTATCACATTGACCCCCTTCCTAGAATCTGGTGCACCTAATTACTTTTCAGTCATCCATATTATTCAGCCCCACTGGTTAACAGAATAATCACAAAATTGTCTTCCTTGTTTTTAAAATGTACCCCTGCACTGCTTGAATGAATTGTTAACAATAGCTGTAGTGTAAATGCTCTTATAACTGCTCATCAACCCACTCCAGCCCTGCACTCAGCCAGCTAAGGCCATTCGGTGAAGGGGTGGGGGTTGGGGAGGTTCCAGTTCCGGGCATACCACGTTAAGGGACAATGCCTTTTCTAGTGATGGTTCTTCTTGGTGGGATTTGTTGCTATCCCAACTGTGTGTGTGCAACTACAGTGGATTGTTTTGTTCTTATATCAAAACTAAAAACCTGTTTTATTCCCATGCTTTTCCTAACTGATTACATATATTGCTTTAGTTAAAAGCCATGTTTACGTGGTTGCTGAATTTTGCTTCTGGGACCGCTCTTGTGCTGCCCTAACCTCCTATGCCAGTCCTGACATGTGTTTACATGGCTTCACTTAGCGCTAATGCAAGCCACACTGCAGAGGGACTGTGAGTCCAGGGGCCAAGCAGGAGGAACACCCAGGACCATACACGGTGTGCCAGAGTGAGTGGTGCAGCCTGTCCACATGGCTGTGTAGTATGTATATGGGTACTGATATATGGTAGGAAGTACGGGGAATGCCATTAGGGCTGTAGTTCATGCATATAGATAGTTGTCCTTTCTGTGAACAGTTCCTGTCATGCCCAGTGGGCTTTCCTTTGTCTGTGTCCAGTAGTATTTGACCAGTGACTCCTGTGTAGGAATAAAGATGGTCACTGTACTGATGTGCTGTGTTTGAGTCTGTCTGTCTAGGGCACCAAAATATTACACTGGTGACAAGGATCACAAAGAAAGAAAATAAAAAAACACAGCTGTCTAAAGGGTTGTGTAAGTTAATGCATGTTCTGCAAGTGTACCAGGAACCCTCCCTGCTGAATCACATTGGTCCGTTGGGCTGCTAATCCTCCCACTGGCTAGCTACTTTAAGACCCTTAACTTACCAGCTGCAGTCTCTTGTTTAAACTACAGACATAGTGCAAGATTCACCAATTGCAGCACTTTCTTCTACCTGCTGTTACTTTAATCTGCTGAGCAGGGAGCACTCAATGTAAACAAACATCCAGCTCTGTCTCCAAGCTTAATGGCAAATGTAATTCCAAGCATGCAAAATGTAAGGGAGCCATAAATCTGCCACCAGACACAATACTCCATCGAGTGGTGAAAATAGCAAGCCTGCACAGGCACAACATTTATTGCCCACAGTACCATCTAGGCTGGAGGACTGGAAGTGCACCTCTCACAGCACCATCTAGGCTAGAGGACTGGAACAGCACCTCTCTAACACCAAGAAGGTAGTATAGCGCAGTGGTTTAAGGCTCTGAGCTGCAAATCTGGAGACCTGGGTTTGAATCCCACAGCCCCCACTTGCATACTGTGTGACCCTGAGCAAGTCACTTAACTTCCCTGTGCTTCCAGGTCGCACCTGTAAACAAGCTTTCAGCTTAGTGTGCCACTCCTGGTTAAACAATAGAGAAAAAAAAAAAAGAAACACAACATCAGCACCTGGTGGCTGATCTGCATAACTGCAACCAACTCAGTGCAGAATAGCACACCTGAGCACAGTAAGCTCCTCAGACTTCCTATCAGCAATGTAAAAATTGGACATGTACCTGAATTTGATGAATCAAAAGAGGAGTTTGATTCTTACTTGGAATGCTTTGAACACTGGTTGGTGGCAAACGAAGTTGATGATGACAAAAAGACGAATGTCTTCCTGGCAGTTTTGGGACCTACAGTGTATGGACTCCTCAAGAATCTGACTTCACCTGTCAAGTTGGTGGACATGCCATATGCACAACTCACAGAGATACTTTCATGGCATTTCAAGCCCAAACCGATTCTCATTGCAGAACACTTCAGAGTTCATCGTCAGGACCAAGCAGAAGGGGAAGCCCTTACTGACTACATTATTGCTTTGTAACATCTGGCAAGTACCTGTGAGTTTGGCCAGTTTCAGGACGATGCGCTACGGGGTCACTTTGTCTGCGGTCTGAGAGAAGAAGGTTATCACAGACGCCTGTTGTCAGAAAAGGACAACCTTCAAAACAGCCTGTAATATTGCACTCACTTTGGAGCTCACTCAGAAGGATACCAGGGAGCTAGTAGGACATTCTGAACCACAAAGGAATGGCGTTCACAAGGTCACCCATACACCACAACCCAAAGGACATTCCATACCATGAAGTGGTCCACCACCTGTTTATCAGCAACCCCAAACATCAAGGTAGCCAGCACCACAGGGCACTTCCACAAGGTCGGAACAACTGTGTTACAGATGTGAAGGTAACCACCAGCAAAGCACATGCTGATTTTGACATGAGAAATGCCATGGCTGCAGAAAAGTGGGTCACTTATAGAAAGTGTGCAAGACTGCTGCATGGACTGCTCATGCACAGTATGTCACAGATGTCACTTCAGCCACCGAAATAGAAGCAGTGCCACTGTTTATGGTTTATGCCACACAAGCCAATGGAGAGAATATCTGGCTCCAAATTGAGTTAGCAGGAAAACCAGTTAGCATGCAGCTTGACACTGAAGCATCAGAATCTCTTGTGCCAGAGCACATCTACAGAGAGAAACTTCAGCACTGCCCATTGCAACCATAGCATACTGTATTCAGCTCTCATCTTACACTGGAGACTGAATTCCTGTGCTAGGGGAGATTCCCATACCAGTCACCTACGAGGGAGGAATGTGGACCTTGCCTCTGGTGGTAATGCAAGGAGAAAGACCTGCATTCCTATGAAGAAGCTGGCTTAGGAAGATCAAGTTGAACTGGGAAACAATCTTCAGCTTAAAAATCGTGATCATGGCACTGCAAAAGTATTGGACAAACATGGTCCTATTTTCCAGGACGGTATTGGCACAATCCGGGATTTCAGAGCAAAGATCCGAGTGCAAGGGAGCCGCTCCAGTTTTCCACAAACCTCGACCAGTATCCTATGCTTTAAGGGAAGTGGTGTAGAAGGAACTGGACCATCTCAAAAGCCATGGTATTATGTCACAAGTAGAGAGGAATGACTGGGCTGTCCCTATCATTGTGGTACTGAAATGAGACAAAGCAGTAAGGCTGTGTGGTGACTACAAGGTTATGGTGAACCGTTCTATAAAGCCAGATCCATACCCATTACCCAATGAGGATGACTTGTTTGCCACACTAGCAGGTGGATCATTCTTTAGCAAATTGGACTTACTTTTGCATACCAGCAGTTGGAATTGGAACCAGAGTTGGAACCATATCTGACCATCAACACCCACAAGAGACTTTGCCAATCTCATTGCTTGGCCTATGGAGTTTCCACAGTGCCAGCAATTTTCCAGAACACAATGGACTAGATAATGCATGAACTGGACCATGTAGTCTGCTTTATGGATGATATCTTGTTAACAACACCCACATTGGAAGAACATCTGACAAGCAAGGACCACGTTCTGTCCAGACTGCAGTGGTATGTACTGAGAGTGAAGCTAGCCAAATGCCAATTTCTACAACATTCTGTTGAGTACCTAGGATACCAGATTAATGCCCAAGGCCTACACTCAACAGAGAGTAAGGTGGATGCTATAGTCAAGGCACCTGCACCAACAAATGTGACAGAGTTAAGATCATAGGCGTAGAGTTTGGGGGGCTTCCAGGCTCCAACCTCCCCAGAAAGCTGAGCCCCCCCCCCCCAGATAGGACAGTCTAAAAATAGGTTAACTGTTTATGCCAAACGTTTTGAGCCTGAAAGCTTCCCCTGGGAAACTCTAAACTCTATGCCCTTAGTTAAGATCATTCTTAGGCCTCTTGAACTACTATGAATGGTTCCTAGTTCATTTGTCCTCATTGTTGCAAACACTCCATGACTTGTGACAGAAAGAAGCTTAATGGAATAGGTCACCACAGTGTGAAGAAGCATTCTAGGCTTGCAGACAACATCTTCTAAACAGCAAGTGGTTAGCACACTATGATCCAGCCAAACCTCTAAGACTGGCATACAATGCATCCCCATATGGAGTGGGGGCCATCATCTGTCATCTGTTACCTTCTGGGGAGGAACACCCAGTTGCTTTTGCTTCCATGACCTTGTCCCCAAGTGAAAAAAAAACTATGCTCAGATAGAGAAAGAAGCCTTGAGCATAATTTTCAGTGTCAAGAAGTTCCATAGGTACTTGTTCAGCTGGAAATTCACTCTGATAACAGATCACTAGCCTCTATTGGCAATTCTGGGGCCAAAGGCTGCAATAGCAACTCTTGCAGCATTCAGGATGCAGTGATGGGCCCTGATTTTGTTGGCTTATGACTATGACATTGAATACAGATATTCTCAGGATCGTGCAAATATGGATGCCTTATTGAGATTGCCATGTAAAGGAGCCACAGAGAAGGAAGATGATGGGGCTATATTCCACTTTTCACATCTCTCGGAATTACCCATTGCTTCACAGGATGTCTCAATAGAGACACAATGAGATCCTGTCCTCTCTCAAGTCCTAGACTTCACCCTAAATGGTTGGCCCAACTTCACAAAAGACCAGACCCTCTGACCTTTCTTGGACAAGAAGGACCAGTTGTCCACACAGCAAGGCTGTGTTCTGAGGGGAGCTCAAGTTGTGATACCTCCAAGGTTCCGCAAGAGGTTACTTTCCATCTTACATGACAGTCATCCTGGAATCTCTCGAATGAAGGCATTGGCCAGAGGATACCTCTGGTGGCCAGGACTTGATCTAGATATCCAATATCTTGTCAACTAATGAGCACCATGTGTGGCTGTCCACAACCAACTTGCAACCCCACTCCTGCATCCCTAGTCCTGGGCTACCACACCATGGGAGCACATCCTTGTCAACTATGCCGAAGTGGACAAACAACATTTCTTAGTAGTAATCAATGTGTCAGTCGCAGCCACTGAAAAGACTGTAAACCTTCTGAGACAACTTTTTGCTTTGTATGGACTACCATGGGAGTTAATGTTGGACAACAGTCCCCAATTTTCATCCCATGACTTTAAACTATTCTTAAAGCAGAATGATGTCTGACATATTTTGACTCCTCCTTGCCATCCAGCATCCAATGGAGCAGCTGAATGAACTGTACAGACATTCAAGAAAGCTTGGACTAAACCAGATTCACAGCACATATCTACCACTCAAATGTTGGTTCATTTCCTGTTTGCTTATAGAAAAACTCCTCACACAGTCGCAGAGCGAACACCTGCTGAACCGTTCCAAGAACATCAACCTCATACCTGTTTTTCATTGCTCAAGCCAGACTTGGCTGATACTGTCACAAAATGTCAACAACAACAGCAAAAGGGTCATGACAAGTCAACCAAGCTAGTACATATTTTTCATCCTGAGGAGAGGGTGATGGTTCAAGACTGTAAATATTCCAGGGTTTCTTGGATTCCTGGGGTGGTGATTGAAACACATGGACCTTTGACCTATGCAGTTCGCTTGGGACAATGACTTTTTCATTTACATGTGGATCACCTGCTGCATTTTGAGGTTTCAGTGTATGCAGCAGAAGACGTCACTTCAGATGAGGACAGTGACACAGAGGACTTTGCTCCTGCCCATGAAGCTCCACTGGGGCCAGTACCAAGTAATAACATAACTCCTGTTTCACCAGCAGTGGTTGTTCCAGCCTGCAGATATCCCTTGAGGCACCAAAGACCACCACAATGACTTGACCTTTAAGTCATGTACTGAACCTGTACCTCCGTGCAACTAAACTCTTACCTGTACTGTTACTTAGCTAGTGACAAGTTCTACCCAAGGCACAGAATAATCCCCTGAACTTGTCTTTGAGTAACGAATAGTCTACTTTGGCTTGGAAGTTAGGACATTTTACGGTTGAAGTATTTTAGACTAGTTTCTGTCTAAGGGGAAGGAGTGTAGTACAGTGTGTATATATATATATATATATATATATATATATATATATATATATATATATATATATATGGGTATATATGGTAGGAAGTACAGGGAATGCCATTAGGGCTATAGTTCAAGCATATAGATAGTTGTTGTCCTTTCTATGAACAGTTCCTGTCATGCCCAGTGAGCTTTCCGTAGTCTGTGTCCAGTAGTGTTTGATCAGTGTCTCCTGTGTAGGAATAAAGATGGCCACTGAACTGTTTAAGTATGTCTGTCTAGGAACCAAAATATTACAGGCTGCTTACACCGCTTACTCTGGAATGCATTCCCAGGACTGCAGCAGAACGGGGAGTGGTTCAGTGAAGGACTTGCCATGATCTGCTAAGTGTTCACACAGCCACATTTGCTCTGCAGCAACCCAAGTGGTTGGGTTGCTGCAGTGCAAAATTCAGTCATGTAAACTGGCCTGTAGTATACTCCTAAGAAGAAAAGGGTTCAGCACTCAGTTCCATTCACAGAAAAATGCACAAAAGCCATTTCATACTGCTGAGAACAACATGTACTGCAAAATCCAGATTGTGCAAAACAAGCAAAGAAATGCATAGTCAAAAAGACAAGAGGATCCACTGGAGCCTCAACCTTTTATGCCCAAACACTCCTGATGCTACATCTAGGTGTCGGGCCTCCTGTTGCCAGATCAGTTTATAGCTGGCTAACTTTAAGGTACCATCAATAAAGTGCAAAACAGTGACCACCACCACCACACTAAGTGTAAAAAGTTAAAAACAATAGCACGAATGTTTTATATAGATAGCATATAGGATCTGTACATCTATATTAATTTACATAGTTCTTATTCTCTCATGGATCCCAACTCAGTTCAGGGAATAAAATCTGAAAAAGATATGTTTTGTTTATGAGATGTTGAACAAGGCTGTCAGTGGAGCAGTTAACACATCCCCAAGTTCCTTTAGAATCCTTGGATATATCCCATCCAGTCCCATAGCTTTGTCTACCTTCAGAGCTGCAAGTCCTTTTAAGAAAATAAGAAAGTTCCGGCAGAAGGGGACCTTGCAATCCATCTAGTCTGCCTGCAAAAGCTACCCCCCTCCCAGTTTCTGTACTGCCTTAGGTTTCCATGGTGCCTATCCCATGCTAGCTTGAACTCCCCCACTGTCTTTGCTGCCACAACCTCTGGAGGCAGACTGTTCCAGGGCTCCACCACCCTTTCCATGAAGAAAAACTTCCTGCTGTTTGTTTTGAAACTACCTCCCTTCAGGAGCATGTTATGCCCCCTTGTCCGTGTATACGTGTTTACCCTGAAGAGATTCTGTGTTTGTGCTGAGTTGATACCTTTGAGGTATTTAAATGTCTCTATCATATCTCCCCTGTCCCTTCTCCTCTCCAGTGAATATATCCTAAGATGGTTTCATCTTGATTCATATGGTTCTTCATGTAGTCCATGTATTATCTTCCTAGCTCTCCTCTGCATGGTTTCCAGGTGATCATTGTCCTTCTTGAGGTGTGGTCTCCAGAACTGTTCGCAGTACTCTAGGTGAGGCCTCACCAAGGATCTGTACAGTGGGACTATCACTTCACTTTTTCTACTTATGATACCCCATTCTATGCATCCAAGAATGCTGTAGCTTTTTGTGCCGCCTTTTCACACTGCCTGGTTGTCCTTAAATCGTCAGATACGAGTACCCCCAGATCCCTCTCTACCTTAGTTTAAGTCAGCTGTTCCCCTTAGGGTATATTTCCAGCCTAGGTTCTCCCTCCCCAGGTGCATAACTTTGCACTTCTTGGCATTGAAGTTCAACTGCCACTATTTTGACCATTCCTCTAGTTTTTTTTAGATCAGCAGTCATTTCTGTGACCCCCTCTTGCGTGTCCACTCTGTTGCAGAACTCAGTGTCATCTGCAAACAGGCATACATTTCCTTGCAAACCCTCCACGATGTCACTGATGAATATATTAAATAGAACTGGCCCCAGCACCGATCCCTGGGGTACTCCACTGGTCACCACTCCCTCTGACAGAGTGCCGTTTACTAACACTCTCTGGGTTCTCCCTTGGAGCCAGTTTCTAATCCAGCCTACTATTTTATGTCCCACTCCTGTGTGTTCCAACTTATTTATCAGCCTTCTATGTGGAACAGAGTCGAATGCTTTACTGAAGTCCGGATATACTGCGGCTACTGCTCCTCCTTGGTCCACCGTTCTGGTCACCCAATCGAAAAAATCAATTATGTTTGTCTGACATGATCTCCCTGCTGTGAAGCCATGCTGCTTTAGGTCTATTTGGCTAGTTGCTCCTAGATGCCGTACACTTCTTTCTTTCAGTATTGTTTCCATGATTTTCCCTGCCACCGAGGTGAGGCTAACTGGACGGTAATTTCCAGCGTCTTCCTTGCTGCCACTTTTGTGCAGTGATACCACCTTGGCTTTTTTCCAGTCATCCGGTACTGTGTCACTCTCCAGTGACTGCTAATGGGGTGGCAAGTTCTTCTCTGAGTTCCTTTAGTATTCTCGGGTGGATACCATCAGGTCCCATAGCTTTGTCAGTTTTTAATTTTGCTAGTTCTTTTGGGACCCTTTCAGTTGTGAAGGTATCTGTGTCAGCTTCACTGGTGTGGTGTGCTTCATTCTTTAGTACTGGTCCACTTCCCTGACCCTCCCTGGTGAAAACTGAGCAGAAGTATTCATTTAGAACCTCTGCCTTCTGTCCATCTGTTTCAACATTCTGGCCTTCTCTAGTTCTCAACCTTACGATACCTCCCTTACTTTTTCTTTTCTCCCTCATATATCTGCAGAAGGTCTTATCCCCTTTTTAACTCATTTTGCTATTCTTTCTTCTGCTTGAGCTTTGGCTAACCTAATTGCCTTCCCTGCTTCCTTGAGTCTTGCTCTGTATTCCTCCATGTCACTTTCTTTTTTAGTTTCTTTGTATTTCTTGAAAACACTTTTTTCCCCTTATACTAGAACATACTTTAGTAAACCAAAGAGGATTTTCCTCCTTTTAGTTTTACTTATCTGTTTTGTGCATTCTTCTGTTGCTAGATTGATTACGCTCTTTATGGCTTTCCAGGTTTCCTCCACATCTCCTCCATCTACAACTCTGAGATTGTTCCTAATGGATGTTTTCATTTTGTTAAAGTCAGCCTTCCTAAAGCCTAGAATCTTCAGTTTTGTGTGACTTGTGTCCTTAGATCTTTTGACTGTGAGCCAGACTGACCTATGGTTGCTTGAACCTAAATTGATTCCTATCTTTTGGTCTCTTTATTCTGAAAATGGACTTGTGTTCATGCCCCCATTTCCTGCTGCTCTTTGGTGACCTGTCTCCATCCTCCCTCCCCCACCCCCACTGTAAAGACTGAGCAGAAGTACCTGTTCAGGATTTCTGCAATCTCCCCCCTCCTGGCCCTTCTAATCCTCATTATCACTCCTCTTGATTCCCCCTTCTCACTTATGTATTGAAAGAAAGTTTTATCCCCCTTAGTGAACCCTGTGGTGATTCTTTCCTCAGTCTGTGTTTTTAGGGATGCAATGGGTGGGGCCCTGCAGATCTCTTGCTTTGAGAAAAAGGACTCCCACATTCCTTGTGAATGAACAACATGCTGGAATGACAAAAAAAGTCACCTCTGTGTTAGAACACTCCGTACTCACACTGTTTTTTTTTTTTTTTTACTTTCGGCAGTCCGTGACCGCTGAAATGCATAAACCCCCCCACCTGACCCTCCCTCTCAGCACCCTCCCCAGAAACATAATAGTGACACTGGATGTGCCCAATCCCCCAGTGTCCTGATCACTAAATCCTTCCCCCACTTCCATGCATGTGCAGCTGTACTATTTTTCTTCTCATATTTTTATAGTTTCTCCCCACCCGACCCTCACTCAGCACCCAGCACCCCTCTCCCCCCTTCAGAAATGTAACAGTAGCACTGGGGAGTGCCCAATCCCCCAATGCAGGAATACTCATCCCTGCCCCCTCCACTACCATACATGCACGGTTATTTGTTATTATTTTTTTTTTTTACTTTCCTTCCCCCACCCGACTCTCTCTCTCTCAGCACCCACCACCCAGCCGACCCCCCCAAAAAAAACATAACAGTGACACTGGGGGTGCCCAATTCCCCAGTGTCGCGATCGGCATCATGGTCCTGTTTTTTTTTTCTTTTAACCTGTAACAAGAAAATCATCCATCGATGTCTTTTGCACAGTTTTTTTTTTTCAACTTAATCTTTTTTTGAAAGATTTTAAAACAGTATAACAATATAAACCAACAAATAATGGAATACATCTCTGTGGAATAATAAAACAGGATCAAAAAACAACAACAATCATAACAATCCATACCAAATGAGTGGAAAAGTACCCAGGTGAATAGGGGTTCATGGGGTTTACCATAAACTAAATTCATAACATCGTGCCTACCATAGCCAGCTTAAACATACTAAAAAGTAAACTAAAGGAGGAAAGGAAGACATATCAATGGTGACCCCCTCACCTGACCCTCCAACTCAGTGCCCAGCACCCCACAACCCCCCCCCCAAGTCCTTGCTTACCCATAGGGGGTCCAATGCCGTAATCCTCTCTGGACCGCAGACATGTCTTCACCCTCAAAACCAGACCATGAATTGAAGAAACAGGTATGCCGTTCAATGTATTTCAATTGGGTTTTGAACTTAGAGGTATAACTTGGGCAGTTTTGCATATCATACCATATATCTTTGATCTGAAGCCGCGGCTTGTAATCCAAATTCACTGTTTGAGCTGCGGCTAATGATCGAGGGTGGCTATTCTTAGAGGGTGGCTATTAATTGATCGTCTGATTTTTGAAGTTACATACCAGTAGTTTGAGAGTGCTGACAGAATGTGAGATTGAGAATGCAGTCTAAACCATAACCAGCAATGGCCCCAATACCATCAGCTGTAAGAAGGAGATAGGGCTAGCAGAGAAGGTGACAGAAGAGTTCTTCAGGAAACTAGCCATCAGTGTCAATACCGAGTGCCAAAGTTTGTTGTTTCTAGGTTGCATGTCGCACATCACACCTGGGTATGCCTAGAGATGTGACAAATAATGACCATGGATTTGAATAAACAAGAAAGATTTTATTTGCAAACTTGCCTACTTGTCTCTCTGCTCCACTTGTTGCCAAGACATTGCCTGGATATGGTCATTGCTAGGTACCGAGCTCCTGGTTCTCAGCTCGGTCACATTTGCTTATGTCACACGCCGCAACAAAACAACATAGAGTGCGTAGTCAGGTCGTACCATGGATATAAATCGTTGGGCTTTCTAAGAAAGTAACTCAGGTAATGGGGCAAACAAAATTACCGTAGCTGTATTTGGCTGGTGGAGGGTGACAGTGTTAATCAACAAATGTAACAGTTTTGCAAATCCAGAGGGGTGGTGTGAGATGAACAGAGGGAGGCATACCATATTAACAAAATATGTTGGGAGGGGGTGAAAACTTAATAAAAATGAAGGGATTACATTTCTATGAAATGAGGAGTGTACCATGACATTATCCCACAGCATTCTTTATTATTTGACGAAAACTCCATATTAGCGATAGCTGCTAATATTTGAGGGCAGCTATTGTTAGAACTTTGGTTTTCCACCTGTGACTTTAGTACAAGGGTGGTTAGTGATCGAGGGCAGTTTTAACTCAAAGATATATGGTATTTTTGGCCCACATTTTCAACGTGCCTTCTTTGGGACCCCACCTCATGAACAATGTAACTGTCCCAAAAAGTGACTTTGCAGTCCCTGCGCAAAATCACCTTTCTGGCAGGAATTGAAAATGTTCTCTGCCCCTGTGCATGAGGTGGGGTCATAAGAAGACTATGTTGAAAATTTGGAGTAAAAATATTAAAAAACAACAACGTTATGAGCCTACATTGAATTTTGTGAACACAGCCTCGTAACTTTGGTAATTGGCAATATATTTACCCCACATTTACAGCATAGCCATATCTTTTCAGCACTTCAGCTGTCATTTTTCAAATCCTGACCAAAATTTTTTTTACATCCTGAAAGGTGATTTTATGGTCCTCACAGAAAATCACCTTTCGGGCAGGAGTTGAAAATTTTCTCTGCCCTTGTTCATGAGTTAGGATTATAAGAAGGCAGTGTTGGAAATGTAGTGTAAAAATATTAAAACTCATCAAAGTTATGAGCCTACATTGAACTTTGCAAATGCAGGCTTGTACGTTTGGTAATATTCAATATTTTTACCTCAAATTTTTAATATAGCCATTTCTTTTTGTAAGTAACACATGTTCACATGTAAGCATCAGGCTGCAGGAACACATGTCCACTTTGCAGACCAGAAGAGGCTGAAGGTTATTAGTTGTAGGCACAGAAGACATAGACACATGTTCATCTGGAGATGAGGCATACTGATTAGTCCTGGTAGGACGTAAACACGTGTCTATGCTGTTAGCACCCTTTGCAACTGTGTGAGAGGCCTTTCGGCACCATGCAATTCTGCTTAAAGTTGGACCAGCATAACATTCTGTGGTGATTTGCATATGCTCATGATGCTTTGCATTGTGGGGCATGTGATTTTGTATTTTCTTGAAACTTGGCTTCCCAGCCAAATGCCCTTTGGGTAACCCTGCCTCAGTGGTTATGCATAGAGGTTCTTTGTTTTTTTTTAAATAGTTTTTTATTTTAATGGGTTCACCACAATATATCCAAGGCACACTGCCTTAAGGATAGCTGGTCCATTCCACTGGGGTGTCAAGCAGATGAGGCATACTAATGAGTCCTGGTAGGACGAAACATGTGTCTATGTCTTCTGTTAGCACCCTTTGCAAACTGTGTGAGAGGCCTTTCGGCACCATGCAACTCTGCTTAAAGTTGGACCAGCATAACATTCTGTGGTGATTTGCATATGCAGCCCATGATGCTTTGCATTGTGGGGGCATGTGTGATTTTGTATTTTCTTGAAACTTGGCTTCCCAGCCAAATGCTCTTTGGGGTAACCCTTGCTTCAGTGGTTGCGCACGCACAGAGGTTCTTTGTCTATTTCTTTACAGTACCTCAAGAATGTCACAGCTGCCATTTTTCAGCTCCTGCCCAAAATGTGTCTTAGCATCCTGAAAGTTGATTTCACAGTCCTGGTGCAAAATCACTTTTAAGCAAGGAGTTGACAATTTTCTCTGCTTGTCTTCATGAGGCAGGATCATAACAAGGCTATGTTGAAGATTTGGTGTCAAAATATTAAGAAACAAATTTACAATATTTTTACCCCAAATTCCTTAGTTGCAGCCCTGTTGGCTCTGGCCAGAGTTTGCTGTTTCTGTCACCACATTGCTGGCTTCCCTCTGCTTTAATAGGTATACCCAGGGCCCCTGGTGCTCTGCGGCACTTTGTCCTGATTTCTGCGGCAGGGCTCATGAACTTCTGCGGCAGCATTTTCTGATTGCTGCAGCATGATTTATTCATTTCTGTGGCAGAATGCAGTCCTACCATTGGCTAACATATGATGTGATGTCATTATTGACATGGAATATGGAGCATTGGGGGGCTTCAGAGTAAACGAGATGGGGAAGGGAGACGAGCACTATGGAAAAACTGTATATATGAATGAAAATTCACCAAGAACAATAAATTCTGTGGCACTATACATATTCTGAGGCATGGTGCAAATTCTGCAGAAAATTCCACAGCTGTGGAATCACAGAATTCAAGGGGCGTTGGGTTTACCTCGCTGTCGTCCTCCCTCTGTGTTTCCTTGTACCTCCTGAATTCCACCCTTTTTTCCTTCATTTCTTTGCCACTTCCTTAGAAGACCAGAACAGTCTCTTTTTCCTTCTGCTTTCACTCACTTCCCACACATGGAGATTAGTTGCTTTAGACATACCCTCCCTTATTTTTGCACACTCTGCCTCCACCCCTCCTTGGCAATCCATTCCTTCAAGGCAGTTCCTGAGGCAGTCTCCCATTTCTTTAAAATCTGCCTTCCTAAAGTCCATGGCCCTCATCCTTATGTGGTTAGCCTCTGTTCCTGTCTTAATGTTATACCACACTGTATGGTGCTCGCTCACACTCAGGGGTCTGTCTACTGTGACATCTGCAATGCTGACCCTGTTTATAAGCACTTGATCCAGCACCGTCCTGTCATTAGTGGGTTATTTGACTAACTGCCTGAGAAAAGCCCCTTGTAGGGAGTAAAGGATGTCCATACTCATTCCAGAAGCTGCAGTTGGAAGGTCCCACTCCCTATCCGGCATATTATTGTGAGGCCCAACCTGAAGTACTGTGTCCAGTTCTGGAAGCCCCATCTCAGGAAAGACAAAGATCGGGTGGAGGCAGTACAGAAAAGGGCAATCAAAATGGTGCATGGCCTACATCAGAAGACATACAAGGAAAGACTCAGGGAATTAAATATGTATTCTCTGGACAAGAAGAGAGAAATGGGGAACACAGAGCAGAATTTACTAGTGGCAGGCATTGGAAAGCATTCAGAAATTTCTCTCAGTCAGTAAGTATTTATTGAACTGCAGGCAGCAACTGACATGCTGAGGATTTTACAGAACAGGCACTGCTACAGCGCGAGGGACAGTTCTATTTTGTTATGCTGCAGTACACATGTAGCTACTGCAGCATAACAATAGAAATGACGTCTCTCGTACAGCATAACAGCTTTTAGAAAATTTGGATTTTTGACAATAACAATGTTCTATCATACACTATAAGGGTATTAATAAGGTACAGGAGGGTAGCATTTTGCACAGAAAGAGATGCTCAAGGACAAGGGGGCATGATATGAAGCTAGAAGGGAGAGACTTAAAGGAAATGTCAGGAAATATTTCTTTACAGAAAGGGTGGAGGATGTCTGGAACAAGCTCCGAGCAGAGGTGGTGGGCACCAAAATGGTAATGCATTTCAAACATGCATGGGAGAGGTACAAGGGGACCTTAGTAACAGGGTGGGGGGAGGGAGAGTAAGGCTGGAGATCAACTAGGGTCTACGGTAGCACAGTAGGCAGGGAGAAAAGACAGACTAGGTGGGCCAGGAGGTTCTTTTCTGCTGACATCCTTTATGTTTCTATGTATTAAAGTGACCAATTAGCAGCACTTCCCCTATCCTCACCATTCTGATAATTGCCTCCCCAAGTGCTGTATCCAACTCCTCTCCGTTTGCTGGAGTGGTGTGTGTGTGTGTCCAGGGAAATGAACACAAAACTAGGAAACCACCAAACTGTGAAGGTGATGGCTGCTGATACTCTTGGCCCCTTGCCACATTGACCCTTGTGGCTGCGTTCCCACTTAGGCAGCAATAGTCTGAGGTGAAATGTTGCTGAACAACCTAACCTGAACACTGGGTGGAAAAGTACGGATGGCAACTGTGCCTGGTCTATATGGAAACAAAACTGAGACAATGACCAGTGAAGTGAAGTTCTTTTCAATCAGCGAGGAGCATTCTGTTCCGAATGGTGGGTTAGCAGTTTTTAACTGAACTGACTCTGATGTCACCTGGAACACTTTTGCATGGAATGGTTAATAATGACGGCATTGACCTTTACTGCTGACCCCATTTTAAGCTCTGCTATGGCCTTTTATCAACTTACAGTTTCCCATTCATATTTTGCTGTTCCCTTTTTAATGACTTTTTGTCACATCCTGTCAATGTTTCAGTACTCTTATTTCTGTTATGTTAACCTATTTTTCCCATTATTTTACAGGTCTGACTAGACGTCAAACCCTGCCACTCGGATAAGTATTATTTCATTTATAGCTACTCTATTAACAGTATCTATTTCTCTCCCTAAGAACTACTGTACAAAACCTTTGTGACCTCTTTGTTATATTTTCTTTTACAGATACACCTCCACCCTTAAGGATCTCCACAGAGGATCCTTCACCTGGGCTGGTTAAGTGCCAACAATTAATTAACTGAGAAAGGAACAGAGAAGATGAAATAAAAGGTATGGCCCATAATGGAACATTTTCATACGTTATACCCCTGTCCTCAAAGGCCAACAGAGTCAGCACAAGTTATGTGTGTGTGTGTGTGTGTGTGTACACATGCGTGTACATTTTGGTGTGGCTGTGTCCTACAATTTATAGCTCCCCCATCCCCATATCAGTGATATTCCCAGTTGTTTCCATTATTTCTTTTTGTTTAAATGTACAATTTTTGGGACAAAGCCTTTTGATAGACGCTTTCCGACAGTTGTGCGTTGTCTAATAGTAAACATCCAACACCATAAAATTTTGTCTACCCATCCCCTGCTGTCAGTAAAGGAAGAGTCCTGAACAAGGGCAGCTGCTTTTAGTGCCACAGCTTTTCATGTAACATGATAAAGTTGCTCTTGCTGTAAAGTAATCTGGCTGGCAGGTCAGTCTCAACCTTGGGATATATTGCCTTCCTACCCCCACTATCTAGCCACCTACATTTCTTATTTTACCCCATGGATCCCACCACAGACACCTTCTCCTTGAGTGTGGCCAACTTTTTCCTCCACTCTCTAACCTGTTTTTTATCTGTGTGGAGGGCTGCTGCAACAGGAAGATTTCCCTCCTTCTCAGTTCTTCTAGCAGCAACAAGTTTAAAATCCAGATCAAAGGATTTTCTTTTTGACATTGCTCAGTTCAGTTGCACTCATTGTCAACTCCTTTCAACTTTCAAAATGCCTCCCTTTTGCCCCACTACAGCTGATCTTTTTAACCTTTAGCAGATTGTCAGTTGATGTTACAAGACACCCTCAAACATAAGCCGTGACTGAAACAGCATTAATGGTAATAAAAGCCACAGCTTTTAATCGAAGATACGTGGTATTTTCAGTTTGCTTTGGTTCCCTCAGCCCACTCTGTGTCATCCTGTGATGTTACTTGCCTGACCCTTACTGTGTTCACATGTTCCTAGTTGTATTTACAAAGAGCCTTTTAGGCAGGATTCACTAGCAGATACAACTGTGTATTGAAGTAGTAGGCACTTCCCCCTGAGGCCAGCAAACAGTATCTGTTTTACTCTAATTTGAGTTTTAAAAGAGAACATTTCAAATTTTTCAGGGAAAGTAATGCCAGCTTGACAAAATTGCTACTCCCTCGAAATAATTGTAGCAGTGCTCCTGACAGGGTTGTTATGTCTTGATTGAAAGGGCAGATTGCTTATTGACAAGGTGCTCTTGAGGGGGCATGGCTGGCTGAGTGTGTACCTAGATGTATTTTTAAGATCTCTGTCTCTTGCAGCACAACTTTCTTAAATAAATATATTTTTGCAACAGCCAACTTTAAATTTTAAGCTACATTGTTGGTTAGTAAGAAATCTGGAAATGGGCAAATCATCAAAAAAAAAAAAAAGTATTTTTTAAAAGAAAAATCCAGTGGGCATGGTAGACTATGAGGCCGTAGGTAGTACAGCCAGGAAAAATAGTGTGGAGCCCTCAGAAGTTACAATTGAAACTGTCAGCCATCATGTAAAGCTTCTGTGCAAAACAGTTGCTGATTCTGACAAAAAAGGTAGATACCTTTAAAGAGAGACTATGGTCAAAATTTCTGGCATCAAAAAATTCAGAATTTGGATCAGCATAGCCCCAATCAGTCTCATGCCAAAAATGAGATCTCTAAGTTACTGTGTTTAAACGTTACAAGTCATTTTACAACTCTAAATTCACTGCCTGTTCAAAAAAGTCAGTTTCAGTGAAGAGCTGCTGATGATGTCATGTCCTGAACTCACAATTTAGTCCTCCCTGTCAGCAAGCTTATAGGACCTGTTTCTCCAAAGTTTAAATATCATGTGCTGTGGTTTTCACAAGCAAAACAGGCAGCACCATTCAATAAACATTGCTTTAAAAACTATATGTGTTTTTAGACTTTGTAACAAAGTTGACAAGTTTGTATTTTTTGGGGTGCCTTTGTATTGTGGTCCTTTTCTCCAGGGTTGCTAGATGCTGAGTCACAGACAGCACACCGCTGTGAAGTTTGCAGACTGGATAACTCTGATATGCTGAAAGACTGTACTCATTTACACCTGTCATTCAACTGAGGTGATTTCTCAGGATGGCACTTTAAACAATTGTTTCATCTACCTGTAAATGGGGGTGGGAGAGGTAATGATGTTTTGAAACCTTACTACAAGTTTCTATGCAATAGTCAGCAAAGTGTTTTCTCCCTGGCAGGCTGTTATTTGACCTACATTAAGGCTTATCTATGGTGTACTCCACATCAACAATGATCATTTTACCAAGGCTATCACTTTCACCCGTAGTAGGAATTAACACATATAAGGCCCCTATTAAAACTTATTATAAACAGAGACTGACAAAAAGCAAAGAAGTTACCAACATCACACTACTAGTAGCAATACAACTTCCTAACAGGCACAGCAGAGTAGCACTCCAAATGGTATCAGCAGCCTGGAGGCATGCCGACTCAGCATCCAGGAACCCTGGAGACGTGGCGCACACCACAAAGGCATTAAAAATACAAATTGGTCCACTGTGTTACAAAACCTGAAACACAAATTGTTTTTAAAGCAATGATTATTGAATGGTGCTGTCTGTTTTACTTGTGAAAACTTTTGTGCATGATATTTAAACTTTGGAGAAACAGGTCCTATAAGCTTGCTGACAGGAAGGACTAAACTGTGAATTTAGGTGATGACATCATCATCAGCTCTTCACTGAAACTATCTTTTTTGAACAGGCAATGAAATCAGGGTTAGAAAATTCCTCATAACTTTAAAATGAAGTAACGCGAGAAACCTAATTTTTGGTATGAGACTTACTGGCAGTATGCTTATTCTAATACTGCAATGTAGCACTTTCGACCAGAGTCCCTCTTTAATAAGCAAGTGGTGCATCTAGAAAACATTTCAGAAGTTAAACTAATGTAAGCCCCCCCACCCAGCCTATGTCTAGGGGCCTGATGTTTAGGTAGGGAACAGAGCGGAGCTCAAGCACAGTTGAACATCCTGAGAGCACATAAAAGATGGCACATACCTTATAGTACTGATAAACAGGGTCCTTACTTGATGACTTGCTGACAGCAGCAGCTACCGCAGCTCCGATGGCAGACTGAAACCTGGGCACTTAGCTGGGGGAGGCAATCTTTGTTAGAAAGAGCAGCATAATTCATCAGTCTGGACACACACTCCAGTAAAATAAACAAATTACAACTACAATGCTATCGGAAACTGTACAGTACTGTACTTAGCTTGCATTTGTGTCCTTCACACTGAAGTAATCCTTAATGCCCGTCTGAACTTTCTTTGAGTTAGCAGTTCAGATCACCTTACCCCGAAGCTGTTGTAGCAGTAACAGATGAAGCGGGTCAGTCTCTGGCTGGTTCTCCAGCAGCTGCATGCAATTATCAAAACTCTGTACTGCCTCTGAGTCCGTAGGCATGAAATAAAGGTTCTCCTCCTCATCTTCACTGCTGCTGCTGGTGTCCCGCATTCTCTGACCGGTAGCCCCCTCAGACACCTCTTGAACAATATCATTATCTGAGAGCACTGTAAAATAAATAAAGAGCTACCAGCTTCTTGTTACTGCCAGTTCAGAAAAGCTAATCAGTGTTAATTGCCTTCCAGTTACAGTAATCACTTGACTGCATTAGCACTAATGCGCCTGGCATTTGACAAGATTAATGAATGTCAGATATTTATCAGTTCATTCTCGCTGACATCGGGGGACACGGCCGATGTTTGGATAACTGAGGGCCTCGGTTATCCGGGGTTCAGTTAAGTGGGGTTGTAGTGTAATTTATTTTAAGACAACAAAATAGCTCCATGGAGCTGGGGACACAACTGGAGACAGGCACTTGAAACTGTGTCCACAACCATGGCACATTACTTAGGGCTGAACAGGCCCAATAACTGCACTTCACCAACTGCAGGGGGGCTCACAAGTTTGAGCAGCAGCAATATCAAGGCCACAGTTCCCTGTGCTTCACACACTGCGGCCTACCTCTTGGTGGCTCCCTCACCTGCACCGATCCCTACTGGCTCTCATGCTTCACTGGGCAGGAACACTAAACGAGACAGCCACTTTTCTTGTCTTCTGCTCTGCTCAACCCTACCGTCCTGCAACACAGGGTGTCAGGCCTGACCCCGTATTATCCCAGAGCAGGCTCAACATCGGCTATGCCAGGGGGAATGCTCTAGACCCTTTCCCTCTCCCCACAGGCTGTCAGTTGGGGAGACAGCATGCCACACAGGTAACGGTACCAGACAGTGGCCACCACCACTGACACATTTGCTTTCAAGGCCAGATTACTGACCTATAAAGTCCTGCACCAGGGACCAGACTACCTGCAAGACCTTCTGGTTCCTCATCACCCAGTTCACTCTCTTTGTTCCTCCAAGGGTTACCTCTTGGTGGTTCCCAGGACTAGGCTGCATCAGTCAGGAGACTGGGCTTTCTCTGTTGCCGTGCCAACCCTGTGGAATTCACAGCCAGGTTATTTGAGGTAGGTACCCTCACTGGAAGTCTTCAAGAGAGGAATGAAGACATTTTTATTTTGTCAAGCGTATGATGGCATGTAAGTGAATATGATACATTTTGCTGACGGTCTTATTTTAAGATTGTTTTAAGTTATATAGATACAGTTTGTGTTTTTATTTACTCTGCATTGTCAATTTGTTGATTTATGGTTGTGTTTTTAAGAATTGTACCGCACTCCGAGCCTCCAGGATGGGGTACTGTATAAAGAAAGTATCTATATATCTGTCTGTCCATCTATCCGTCCATCCATCCATCCATCCATCCATACATCCATCTCTTTCTAATCTATCTATTTATCTACCTCCAGGCCCATGTCATGGTGCTGCCACCACCAGGGCATTCCCACATGTCCCACTGGCTTTATCTCCCAGGGACCAGGCCCCACAGCCACCCTGGTGCCACGGAGAATGAGGTAGGCCTCCTTCTCTGGGCTGCGACTCCCAAACTCCAAACCCAGTCCCACAACAGCCGCACTCCCTGCATTCCTCCCCCATTCCTGAGCAGACACCATTTTGCCAAGTTGCAAGGCCTGAACTCCCAGACCAGGGGACGAACCCCTGGCCCATTGCAGTGTCCCTGTCCCATCAGCCTCCTTGATCTCCAAATCCCATGGCGTAATATACCCTGGGCCAGCAGGAATTCCACCCAAGGGCAGATCAAACACACCCCTCGCTCATATATGGAGTAAAGGGAGGAGAGAGTCATTATAGTAATTCCTCCCAAAGGGGGGCTTACACTCCCCCCCTTTAAACCATACCCTCCTTGGGAATGGGGCACCAGGCTACCCAACAGGGGAGGGCCAGCAGGATATGCGCACTCTCCTGCTGAGCCCCCCCCCCGAAAGGAACACCAGAAAACACCCAAGGGGACTCGAAGCAAAATCCCAACCTTGCACTGCTGCTGCTCCAGGGAAGCCCAACTATAAATATTAGCATCAACCCCAGCATATTTTCCCCAACACAATTAATAAAATGCAATAAAACAATACATGCCAGGACAAATTGATTGGATCAACATAATTTTTTTCCAACTGATGCCTACCCACATACACACATCCAAACATTCACATGCACATGCCTGTGCCCTTCCTCACCAAACAGATCGTCCTTTTCTTCAGTCTTCACAGGGGCCTCAGGAGTGGTTGGCTCCAATGGGGTGGTCTCCAATTTCATATCCTCCCAAGTGTCCAAACATCCGACTGACAGAACTGAAGTCGTCCCCAGGGAGGGAACAGGAGGCCAAGTCCATTCAGGGGTGTAGGGTGGCAAGGTGTAAATACTTGCCATGAGAGGCACCCCATGGGCACAAGATGAGCACAGTGGAAGGCGCACCACCGTGATGCCTTGGTAACTGCATCAGACACATCGGTCAGCTGGAGCTCCATGACCAGCAGTCAACCACAACCAGGAAAGAAGAGAGGCTGTTACCAAAGCCTGCAGTTTGCTCTCTGGAGTTTTCTCAGCCATAGTTGTTTCTCTCATGCTCTGCTTCTACTCCACCAGAAAATGATGCTCAGATGTCTCCACCTCCCAGAATGCCATGCTTTTTTTTCAACCAATCAGCAACCAGAGGGCTGCCGCCACCTCCAGGCCCATGCCATGGTGCTGCCACCAACAGGGTATCCCCACTGTCTCCCATCAGCTTCACCTCCCAGGGTCCAGGCTGCACACCGGCCTCAGTGCTGCAGAGCGTGAGGTAGGCCTCTTGCTCCTTCTATGGGCCAGAGCTCCCAAACTCCAGACCCACTCCCACAACAGACACACTCCCTGCTTTCCTCCCCCTATTCCCAAGCAGACACCACTTTACCAATTTGCCAAGGCCCGAACTTCTGGACCAGAGGACAAACCCACTGCCCACTGCAGTATCTCTCTCCCATTGGCCTCCCCAATCTCCAAAACCCATGTCCTAATATACCCTGAGCCAGCAGGAACTCCACCCAAGGGCAAATGAAACACACCCCTGGCCCATATATGGAGTAAAGGGAGGAGAGGGTCACTACTGTAAGCCCTCCAAAAAGGGTGGGGCTTACACTAAGATCTACTGTTGCATACAGGATAACAGAGATGGCACAGGGGTTGGTGGCAGGCCCCATCAGGGAGAATGCAGTCTTGAACTGCAACTCGAGGATCTGGAGAACAGGGTCAAGGAGATGCATGTCAGAATTACTGGCATGCTGGAGGAAGTGGAGGTCCCTGACCTAAAGACTTTTCACAGAGGTGGTTAGAGGGAGAACTATGGGAGAATCAGGAGAAAGAGGAGTCTTTACATATTATAAAATCATACTGGATTACTCCAAGGAGATCCCAGGTCCTGATCAACCACAGTGTACTATCCTGTTGATTCTAGGAATGGTCCAGACAAGGCTAAAGTACTATCAGCAGTACATAGACATGGGGCCCCACAGTATGAGGGTTTGGCAGTGAGGCTGTTCCCTGACTTGAGCTTTGCCACGGGGCAAAGAAAGCATTCTTTCAATGCTGCTAGGAAAAAGCTAATCATACTGGACATTCTGAATTCCTCTGCTTGCCCTGTTAAGTTGCGGGTTCAATACAGAGGTAAACATTTCCTGGACATGGACCCTGCCAAAGCCGGCAAGCTGATCCAAAAAAGAGAAGTAGCTGTCACAAACCCACTCCTGGGTGTCAGGTCCACTGAGCTCATAGTGCCCACCTCTAAGTGCAATCTGTCATGGGGGGGACAGGAATACCCAGTCCTCCTAGAGGGCTTGCCGAGTTCACGACTGAACACCCACCACGAGGTCCTAGGGCTTCCTCTTTAAACTCTGGATAAGGGTGCAATACCAGTCTTGAGTCTTGCAGCCAAATGAGACCCCTTCTTGGTTGTTGCACTAAGGGGCGAGATACAGGCGTCACGATCTCTTCGGGGGTAGCCTCATGACCCTGATTTTGTCTTCTCCCACAGGACGTGCAACAACCTGGTTCAAATCCCCACAGTCTCTTTCCTGAGACTTTTGTATTCTCCCTATCTTTACCCAGATTTCCCTTACAGATCCTTGCTCAGTTGAAAGCTTATGGTGGCACCCCGTTAGCGATAACAGTTTGGTCACAGATTGCTAATAAATGTCCCACAATCACACACAATATAAAAATCTCACTCAGGCAGGTTTTCTTAAAAAAAAATGTTTTTTTTTTTACTAAATACTTAAACAATTATCGTACATTTACAACTAAAAGTTTCATAAATGTGGTCACAGAATAACACATATAAATGTGGACAGATAACAAGAAAATGCATTATGAACTTTTATCTAATTTCTACCTTAAGTTCATGGTGAATTGAAGACCACAAGAATAAGTGAAGTCTGAAAAATCCTTTCCTTCCTTTTCAGCCCCTGGCTTTCAGTGTCTGCTGGCAGTTTGTCTGTGTCTTGTCAGGAAGTAGGTCCATTGAAATGCTTCAGGAAAATGAGAGATTGCTACTGTTTCAGAGCTTGTTAAATAGTGCCAAAATTCCTGGTCTAGTCCTAAGCTTTAGGCCAGTAGATGTCTCTCTCTCTTGCACTTTCCCAAAAGTTTAGGGAATTATTATTAGTCCTTCTCTGGGTTCTTATATCACAACTTCCTGGCACATTAATACATTTAAGCAATAACGCATGACAGGGTGTGCGTCGTCACTAAATAACATCACACCTAGGGTGGGTTGAAGCACAAGGCTGCAGGCCGAGTGCTTCCGCCACCCTAGGTGTGACGTTATTCAGGGATAATGCACACTCTGGAGTGTCTTATTGCGATTATAATATGGCTATAAAAAATCCTACAGATCTTTAATGATTAAGCAATAAACATAAGAAACACATCAGATCTTATAATTTTATTATAATTAATTTAGACATAAAATAGAGAAAAAATAGTCCCTTCAAGAGCTTTACTGGATCCCTCCAGGTTTTATGTGATAATGGCGATTGCCGATGGGTGATCACCATTAGGGTGAAGTCACATCGCTGAAAGTTTTTCAGGCGATGGATTCCCCGGCGCACAGCAGCACGGCACTGGGGACTTGGCTTTTTATTATTATTTGGGGAGCTGAGCCCCTGCTCCCACCAACAAGATTCTCAACTCCGGGGGTGCATGTCGGGGTGTAACTCGGGGTAAAAAGCTCAGGCTGGGAGCAACAAAGGTGCCGCACCTGGACCGAACCTGGCAATATACCACCGCAGCCTCGGACCAATCCCGATGCCACGGCGCGCTTGACAGCTCACCACAGCACCACCCCCTACAGCTCCTCTGTCCCTCCCAGTCCATGCTCGCATACTACTCCCCCATGTAGACATATAGTGACATCCGGCTCATTTTCACCCACCCCCCACCATCTGGTCACCCAGCTTCTCCAATCGCCCCATCCACAGGCGCTGCGATTGAGTTGCCCTTTCGGCAGGCGCCCAGTCATAGTCACCTTCATCATGGGATACCATCCCTCCATATTGCTTACACTATCTTTTTTTATTGCTGATTTTACTACTTAGAGCTTAGCAATATTTTTATACTCCTGCTTTTATCTAATTTTTCACTTTGCAGAATTGAACACATTAATATTGACAGTCCCATTTAGTGTCTCTATAGAGATCAATTGTGCTGTGGCAGAGGCATCCATATGGTTATTTTCTATGATTTCATGTTTTGTTTTAACAGGAGTGAAAACTGTTCTAACAAACAGAAAAAAACAATTAAACAAAAAGGTTTGATAGGGTATGCATTATGGTTGGATAGTGGCACACCTCAGGTGTGTCATGAGGCATCACTGAGTGCCTTCACTTCAACCACTCAAGAAGTACCATTACCACACCACAATGTACACCCTGGAGTGTCTTACTGTGATTATAAAATATGATTATAAAATAGGTCCAAGAAGTTTTTTTTTTTTTTTTTGGGGGGGGGTGAAGAAATGCACCAAATCAAAAAAAGAAACATTTTTATGACTTTTTTAAAACAGTCCCAGCACATCCCAGCACTGGTATGCCATCTCAGGTTTAAATATTATGTACAGCAAAACTCATGTATTTTTAATTAGCTCTTATAACCTCTAGTTTCCTCCAACCCACCCCCTTTTACCATTCCCTCACCTTTCTTTCTTTTTCTTTATAATATTCCCTCCCTTTTCTTTGTCTTCTTTATTTTCTGTCTTGCCAATATTCAAGAGATGGAACGTTTACTATACACACACTAGCTCTTTATCCCTAAGAGCTAATCCTCTGTCTCAGTATACCATTAGCCTTCCTACCCAAGTCAAATAGTAACACTATGGCGAAGTATAGTCTGCTATGGGCACTCTTGTCATTTGTCCTTTTACTCAGCCTGGACACTGCCACATGGGCTCTCCCATGTAACCAAATGGCAAAAGACTCCTCAGAGGCTTACCGCAACTATATTTTCTTTAACTTGATTGCAGAGACAAAGCCTGATCTGCAACCTAACCCTATCCTCCTTGTTAGAGGCAGCATCTATTACCCTCTACATGCCAGGAGGAAGCTACCATGGAGATGTGCTTTCACCCTAACATTCCACTGTGCAAGGCTTTGGTTCCTAGCCATGATCATTATTCTGCTATTTGGGGATGTCAAACTAAATCCAGGTCCACCTACCTGTTTCTTTTCCCCAAATGAGTTATCTGGCATGTCCAAGAAAGGATTATTAATTGCCCATATCAGTATCAGAAGTCTTACCTGTCACCATGTGGAACTCGAGTCCTGGGTGAAACTCTACAATCCTGATGTACTCTGTCTCACAGAAACTTGACTAAAACCCAGAATACCTGATGACGTATGCTCCTTGCCTAACTATTCCCTGTTCCGTTGGGATAGATCCTCATCCAAGCATGGAGGTGGAGTTGCCCTATTCTTCAAAAACCACCTCAACATCTCTATTGTCCCAGCATCTGCCTCTCCGCAGTGTGCGAATTCATACAGGCAACTATTGTATTGAGGAAAAGAGTTTCATATTATCTGTGCTTATAATCTCTGCTGGGGAATAGTAGGTCTTCAAGAACTCCTTGACTTCACCTCCCAGACTGTAAATCATAATGAGGCTGTCATCCTAGGTGATCTTAACCTCAGTTAGTTAGGGTCAGCTCAAATATCCTTGCAATCACTCACGCTTAGTTATAATTTTCACCAGTTGATCTCTGAAGCAACTAGAGCCACATCGTCCCATCAAACGGGTACACTCCTAGACTGGGTGATGGTTAACCGTATAGAACATGTGTCAAAAGCAAGAATCCTTGCAGATGCACTAACAGACCACTCACCCACTTTCTGTATCCTATCTATGGTTGCGCCTCCATCTCCTCCATCAAGACTAATCACGTTTACAAATCTAGCTCATATTGACCAGGATGCATTTCTCTATGATGTCTCCAATATCGACTGGGCAGGTATCTATCAAACAAAGGATGTGGAGGTTGCTCTACAGATATTCATAAATGAATTTCTTACCATTCAATATAAACATGCCCCCAAGACTACTAGGAGGGTCAGAGGAAAACAGGCGAGGTGGCTGCATAAAGACCTCCTTGCTAATCTGCACCAGAGGGACAAGCTTTAATTCGCTACAAACAAACTGGCCTACAGTCAGATCTTATTGTCTATCGTGAACTAAGGAACAGATGTAAGAGACAAGTTAGAGCTGCTAAAAGCAAATACTGCAAGGATCTTCTACAAAGCTCAGCCTGTGACCCGAGGAAATTCTGGGCCCATGTCAAAACATTTCTCGGTACTTCGCAGTTGGTCACTCCTGATGAAATGATCATAAATGGGGCACATAGTAATGACCCTAGGACCATCTCAAACAGTTTTAACAATCTTTTCTCTGATCTGTCATACCATACCTTGGCTTTACAACCTAGTGGATCGCACTCCAATCTTCCTACCATACTACCATCAGACAACCATACTGTCCTATCGTATGATGCTCCTCCAGTGCCACCATTCTATTTCAAGGCTATATCAAGAGCAGAAGTTCTGAAATTACTGAGATCCATATCTGCCAATACCAGCTCTGGTTCTGACTCATTGGAACCTCGTCTTCTTAAGCTGGCTGCTCCACTCATTGCCTCTCTGATTGCCAGAATCTACACTTTATCCCTTATCCATAGCACTGTGCCAGACCTATGGAAATCTGGAAGAGTAACGCCTGTCTTTAAAAAAGGTGACCCAAAGAACATGGCCAGTTACAGACCTATAGCAATTCTCTCTGTCCTTAACAAGATCCTAGAGAAAATAGTTGCATCACAGACCATTGACTACCTTACATGCTACAATCTCCTCTCAGACACCCAGCATGGTTTCAGAAAAGGTCATAGCACCACCACGGCTCTTCTTCAACTAACTACTGATATTCTGTCCAACATGTACTCTGGAAAACTCACAGATGCCATCTTCATTGACCTCGCTAAGGCTTTCGACCTTGTAGACCATCTCCTGCTTTTGTCCACTCTCCATAAATTCCATTTCTCTACCCCTGTTGTGGACTGGTTCTGTAGCTACCTGTCAAACAGGTCGCAAGCTGTCAAATTTAACTCCTCCCTGTCCAACATGTCTACTATCAACCTTGGGGTCCCCAAGGGCTCTATCCTTGGGCCCCTTCTGTTCTCAATTTTTATCAACAATGCAGCTGAGGTCCTGGAATCCTGCTCAGTTATTCTCTATGCTGATGACCTGATCATCTACACTAATTCTTCTAGTATTGCCTGCATAAACACATCGCTTACTTCAGACTTCAATAAGGTCTTAGACTGGCTACTAGACCATAAGCTTGTACTAAATGAAAAGAAAACGAAAGCCATGCTCCTAGGTTCTGCACCAAAGATTAAGACCTGTTCTAGTTTGCTGGAGGTTCTTCACCCAGGAGGATTTCCACTTGAAAATGTTACTTCCTTCAAGTACCTTGGGATCCTCCTGGACCAGTCCCTGGATTTTAATCTTCACATTCAGTCCTCGTGCAAAGCTGTAAACTCGAAACTAGGAGTAGCTTACAAAACGAGCTACATGTTTACACCCTCGGCCAAATTAGCAATTGCCCAAGGTATTCTGCTCCCAATGCTTACTTATGGGGCCTCTATTCTTACCTCTGCCCATAAAACCTTCCTACTAAAATGGAATGTAACTTATAACAATATATGCCGATTTGCCTCTTCGTTGCCTTGACTCAAACATCACTGCCTTCTTTATAAGGATCTGAATTGGCTCTCACCTTCTGCCAGTAGACAATATCACTTGGATCACTAATGGACTCGATCATCCGGGAAAAAAACCCATCTCAGCTGGTGGCATTGCTGGTCCCTCAACCATCCTCCCATGGCCTGCGATCAGCTGACAAATCCTTGCTGTATGTTCTGAGATGTTGGACAACTAAAGGCACAGGGGCCTTCCAGTTCTCTGCTCCCAGGCTATGGAATGCTCTTCCACTCAACCTCCAGCTGTCTCAGTCTCACTTTGGATTAAAAGTGAATATCACAAGATTCATCCTTAGCTGATGCTTGTACATGCTTTGACCCAACCTGAAGCTCCTGAGACTTACCAGTAATGTCACCTCACTCTAATCCAGCTCCAAGACTGTCTCCTCTTCCCTCCCCATATTTTTCCTTCTCTTTGTAAATAACTTCTTGACTACTAGCTCTCTTCCTTCTCGAACCTTGTTGCTGACCATCCACTGTTGTTTTGCCAATTACCACCCCTGACCTTCCTTCTGTCAGTCTTTCTTGTTATGTTTGAAAATTCCTCACATTTTTCTGTATATAACCTTACTATCTTATTAACCCTTTCACTCCACAGGTCGGGTCCATGATTTCTGCACTTATTATATATCTTACTGCTATTATCTGTATAATGCTTGCCATTATTTTTTGTTGTTTCTATCCATTGTATTTTTGCAGCACTGCTGTACTGTTCCTCTATTTGTATTATTGTACCCATGTTGCTGTTGTTCAACTGTTCTCCTTTTGTTGTACTCCCCCGGGTTGTGCCTGAAAATAGTCACTTTATGGCTAGTGCACCTACCCAGTTAACAAAAACTAAATAAATAAAATAAAATAATAATACTACAGATAGAATGCAAGAATTCAAACCTCTGTTCAGTTCTGCTAGCAGAATGTTTACTCCAACTAGCACACAACAGAAGGCCTCAGATGAAACCAGGGCTTTTGTTTTATCTGTAACAGCTTAAACAACACAGATTTCCCTAGTAAGCAGGTGAGGATAGGTGGGGGATTTTTCATGGTCAGCAATGAAACATCATAAATTACAATTCAAAGTACTGTAGTACTTCATTTTTTAAGTTATGTATGTGTGTGTAACAAGATTATTATGAGGGCAAATAACATTTAATTCTTATGTCTATAAACGTAATACAGTTTTATTTTTAGGACCTAGTTGAAGGTTTTTAGTGAGTAAAGGTGACAGCCACATTTGTGATGGCAGTCAGGAATGGCTGGTACTATTGATTTTATTGTGAAATGGCTACTGGACTTTCTTCCAGTGCTGTGGGATATCAGCACTGGGTTCTGGGTTCCGAGCTCCTCACTCAATCAGATTTCTGGATTTTTTTATAGCCATATTATAATTCAGAATTGGTGCCTTTTATGTCTCACTGCCTTACAATTACAATATAACACTTGTAAGACAACTCACACCAGCCTGTCAAGCATGGCTATTTCCCAGATCCTGCTTCCCAACCATCCTGCCATTGAAGTGCAAAGGTTTACCTCCTGACATTTTATGACCTCTGCTTCCTTCAATTAAGTTTACAAGGCATTTCCACTCCTTTTAGAGTATAATTTAGCTTACTGGCAAGCAGCTGGTTCCTAGGTCACAAATGAATATCAGACATTTTGAAAAATCCATTCTCTCTTTCTGTATGACCCCTTTTCTTAACACTGGCATTTAACATACACAAAATCACATAAAAAACATATAACATAACTATATCTGCAAATAATGATCGGCAGTGTCTAGCTTATCACAGTGGCCACTGGCTGTCATGTGCTACTGTGCCATTATAATACATATTTTTATTTTATCTTTTAATTTAAGATTTGTTAACCAGGTAATAGCTTAGAGCATCAGATGCCGATTTTTATGGGAGACCCAAAAATTACAACAAAGCTAAAATCATTCATAACAATAACAATATATGATGGGTCATTACATAAACACTGGTAAAAATCAAGGCAGAATTTTTTAAATATTTTTTAAAAACATACAAGGATATATATATATCCTGGGTCACACCTGGAAATGAGCCACGGTTCAGTGTGCCTTTCCCAGTCACCCATTTTAAATAAATTATATATATATATATATATATATATATAGCAGGAGAGAGAGATAGACATATATATATACTGCGAATATATATATATATATATATATATAGGAGAGAGAGAGAGAGAGAGAGTTAGGGTTGAGTAGATAGTTTAATGTTAAACTCCAGATTTTGCACGTTAATAACTTCATAACTGTTAAATGGATTTGCACGAAATTTGGAATGTGTGGTCTTGGATGGTATGTCTCTTGATTTGCCAAGATGTGTTTTGATTGGATTTGCAGTTTTTGTGCAGAGAAGTGCCAAAAAATTCATTTTTTGCTTTTTTTTGCAAATGTCAGGGTTATTTTTCAACATCACGATGCACCCACACCATTTGGCATTTTGGCCTGAAATTTTCAGGGTTGAAAAATGTTATCCAAAGGAACAATCTAACATTAGTTTGGTGAAAAACTATTAATCTGTTCCAAAGTTATTCAATTTTGAAATTTCGGGTTCTGAGCATGCTTAGTTCAGTTTTTGGGATAGCTGCACAGTTTCAATGAAGGATCCCTAGTCATGAGCCGGTCATGAACAGGGATTGTGAAAAGGGATTTGGATATCTTGTCAAATCCCTTTTCGCAAGGCTAATCAGTTTTATTCGGCAGCCATTTTGTTTTCCCCTTAACAAGGGGAGAAAACAAAATGTTGGAACTTGCCCCAGGAAGGTTTTCTTTGAAATCCAAGGCATGGTTTGTCTTAGGACGATGTGCTAGTGCCCACGTATGCCTTTGGTTTTCTGTAATTATTGTAAAAATGGCAGTTTTTAAAAAAACAAATCCCTTTTCATGATCCCTTTTCACCAGCCGATCCCTTTTCGTGAGGATCAGCTGGTGAAAAAGGATCATGAAGAGGGTTTTAAAATTTAAAAAATACTGTTTTTTTTAAACTGCAAAACCAAAGTTATGGGTGGGTACAGTAGGTCCCCCTAAGTGAAACACATGCCTTGTTTTTTTATTTTTTATTTTATTTTTGTGGCTGCTTACCACATCTGACTCCCTGGTGTCCATGGTACCCCCCCACACACACACACACTTCATTGCCCCAAAATTCAATTATAGTAAGTGTGGCTACTTGCCACCTTTTTGTTTTTTATATGTGGCTACTTGCCACATTTCCCTCATGTCCAGTGGTCCCCCCACCCTCCATTGCCCCAGTAATCATTGGTGGCAGTAGTTCCCCATACTTTTTTCCCTATAATCTAAAAAACTGTCTCTCATTGTCTTTTGCAGGGTTTGTCCTGCAAAGAAGAAAATAGTCCATCGCTGATCGTGCCCCATACCCCCCGCTCGACCCCCGACTGTGCACCCACTATGTGCTCACCTCCCAACACCCCACTGACACCCCCCAAGACCACCACTCACCTGGAGAGGTCCCTGGTTTGACACCCACTTCCGTGATCGAGGACATGTCTTGCTGCTGGAAATGGAGACTGTAATGTGGACTAAGGTAAATGTGGTCCTATTTATTTCAATGGGGGGGTCAGCTTTCATCTATAACTCAGCCATTTTTTTTTAATTTTGGACCAACATTTTTAACATGGGGTCCTGGGGACTCCACCTCCTGAACCATATGACTGTCATTAGGCAATTCGCGCCAGAAAAGTGATTTCATGGTCACTTGGTGAAATTACCTTTCTAATGGGATTTGTGTAATGACAGTCACATTCTTCATCAGGTGGGGTCATAAGAAGGTTATATTGAAAGTTTGGGGTCAAAAGTTTGAAAAATGGCTGTGTTATGGGCATTTGGCACAATTTTGCTATGCACACTCATAACTCAATATTTTCACCCCATATTTTCAACATACTCTTTTTATTATACCACCTTATGTGTGTCACAGTTGTCATTTCTTAAATTCTGTCCAAGACATGATTTTGCAACTACAGTGTAGAATGGTGTTGCAGTTGCACAGAATTACGTTTTGGCTGGGATTTGAAAATTTGTTGTGCCGAGTACATGTGGTGAGGTCATAAAAAAGGCAATGTTGAAAATTAGGGCTCAAATAAAGATATCATTATACTATCTTATTAGATGGATGGAAGCGCAGTCAACTCCAGGCAGGTTGAAGTCACCTGTTAGGACAATGTTTCCCATACTACTTAACTTTTCAAAGGACCCTGCACTCCTACTGTAACATGTGGATACTGCTGTACTATGTTGATGGAGGACCAGGAGTGCAGGGTACAAAGGACCCTGCACACCCACTGTGACATATGGATACTGTTGTACTATCTCGATGGAGGGATGGGATCACAGGGTCTGAAGGACCCTGCACTCCTACCTTAACATATGGATACTGTTATACTATCTGGATGGAGGGATGGGGCCCTGCACTCCACAGTAAAATGAGGATACTATATGCTACCTCAAAAATAAGTGAATTAGTTGCAAAATATCAGCACGCATCGTTAGTTGAAGCGACAGTGATAGGTTGAGCTCACTATCCAACTCAACCAGCTTGCTCTCATACTCATTCTCCACAGACTGAGAGGATGTTCTGGGTCATCGGGCCTAACTTGACCCATTCTCCTATACAATACCATGTCAAATTTTTTACATGGAATGGGGTGAGAGGCCTGATGACCCCTAAGGCACACTGCAAGATGCTTGTTGGTCTGTGGAGGGTGGGTGTGGGTGGGCTGGTGGGGTTGATGGGGGTTGTTAGGGGCTCAACCCAATGTCTCATTTCCCTACTTTTGTTGCTTCAACCCTAACTGATGCATTAGCAAAGTTTTTGTAATATAGTATATATATATATATATATATATATATATATATATATATATATATATATATATAGATAGATAGATAGATATGACAAAAAATATGTTAATGTTTATTAGGGTTGTTACTGCACACAATGCAAATCCCCTGAAAGGTTTTAAGTGAACTACATAAGGGTTTTCCACCCAATGCTTACAAAGTTTTGATATGTGCTACTAAGGTTATTATGCCTTAACCCCCCATGTCCCCTACCTTCATGACCCACGTCAGGTACAGGGCCCTGCATCAATGGTCTGGTACCTCATACAGGGCAAACATATTCAAAATTTATAAATTGCAGCCCTAATCCCCACCCCAACCTTCACTACCCTTGTGACTCAAAGGCAAGCTGCATGTATGGAATCAGGCCACACAGGTCTGGTTTTTCATACATATCCTATGAATTCCATATCTGTAATTAGAATACAGTGGGTGCAACACCTTCAGAGGTTGACATACATTTGTGATGTATGACTTTGCACACAGTTTTGTAGATCCTGCACAAAGCAGTGGAATTGTTACAGATTTTTTAACCCCTACAGTATATACACTGCACACTTGTAACTTGTTTTCTTTAGGACATATATTTGGAAACAAAGTAGGTTACATGTGTACTGTTTATGCGTGGTTTTGCTGTAGCTGCACCAAACAAGTTACAAGTGGATGGTACTGTGCGTAGTATACTAGGCACTATACAGTACAAAATATTGCTGTTAAATGTATGTCACACCATACACAGGGGCTCGCTTTTCAGAGCCCCAAGAATGCTGCAAGTCCCTGGTGTGCTGATCACTTGACACTTGAGCCTTGGGGCATTCTCCTAGACAGTGATCGGGACTTTCAACCCTGAGGGCCAAATGCAGCCTTTCCCTGGTCTAACGTAAGCCATTTGGGGGACCCTTTTTATGGGATTTACACCAAATATTTGGCACAAGCTGTCGTAAAGTGTGGAAAGTGTTACAACTGTGCCCAGTGTAATAAAATCAGGGCATTTGCTTCACAGGAGTTTGGCATAGCTGCGCCAAGCAATGTGGTTGTTGCAGGGCATGACCCAGGCCCTGCACCCTCTTTTGTAAATTCAGCCCAGGGTCCACAACACCATGCACCAACAAACATGCAATCACGGTATGTGGTAACCATGCAAGTTAACATTAAACCTTCAGAGATTCACATAATCCAGCACAGCACTATAGCACAGTACTGGACTTCTAGCTTGACTTTGGGTCACAAGAATGGCAGAATAAATCAGTTTGTGAGCTGGTGGGGAGTTTGGCCACTAACTTTCGAAATTTTGTAGCCAGATCAATATGTTTAGTAATCATTTTTAAGACCTCAAAAATCACTCCATGGGCAGGTACCAAGTTAACCAGTAACTTTCAAAATCTGGTAGCCAAACCAACTCTTTTAGTGGCCATTGGCCATCTGGCTATCTGATTTATTCCACCCTGGTCATGAGGGTAGGAGATGGGGTGGGAATTAGAGCTGTTATTTGTAAATTTTGAATATGTTGGCCTTGTATGCAGTACCAATTTGTGAGGGCTGGGCTGACTCACTTGACTGCTCCCTCCTAATTACTACAGTTGTTAACCTGAAGCACCAGGCTACACATCTTCATCTGACTTTAATCTGTTCTGTATGCACTTCCAATTGGGCATTTATGTATGGTATTAAAAATGTTATCCACATCACTGCCCAAAGTGCTTCATCCATTAAATAACCTCTGTGGTTCACTTTTCTAAATTCTGTCACCGTACCCATTGTTACTTGCTCTGTCCCTCTTGTCTAAACTGCTCTATAAATGTTACTTTTCCTATTATAAATCACAAAATGCCATTGTATGCACACTTCACTGTTAAGTTGACTCAGTGTGTTATTTGTAAGTAATCCTGGGTTGACAATAATAGTTCTAGTGGGCCCACCTGGTTATCAAAATTAAATAAATAAACTGTTGATGCATGTCCCTGTACCTATAGACTGGCCTTGTGTTAAGATAGTAAGGGATATGACAGGGTGGTAAGAATTAGGCTTAACAACCCTAATAGCACATTTCTAAACATTGAGGGTATTGGGTTGACAACCCTAATGGTCAATTTCCAACCTTTGTGGTGTCTGACATTTCTGTGCAACTATTTTAATTTTTAATCAAAAATGACTACTCAGTTAGATTTTTAAAAATATTTTGTGTGACTTGTACTAATCCTCCCTCACAAGTACTAAACTGACAGACTTAACTTTCATGCATTTAGAAAGTTACAGTATCTTACATTAAAGTTTTTATTCATGTAGAACCTTTAACATGGAAAAAGTAGACATGTTATTTTAGCTGCTTTTCAGTCAGTTTATTTTTTAGACATGCCTACATGACCAATTAATAACAATTAACTTATATGAAGTGGGGGCCAGAGCTTCTCCGATCCTAGCTTATAGACTCTGAAGACAGACCCAGAGGATGATCATTATGAAAATTAAGGACCCCAATTCAGGCCAGATATACTACGTCATGGATTCTAGATAGCTTCCAGACATATTATAAAGATTTATACAAGGAGATCACCCCCCCAACCCTCAGCTGATTGACTAATTTCTCTCAAAATTAAAATGACCTATTCTTGGCTCTCCCCAAAAAGAGTGGTTATTGCACCCCATAACCTTCCAGGAACTCTCTCATACCATCAAGAATTTAAAAAATGGAAAGAGTCCAGGCTCCAGTGGCTATGGTGCTGAATTTTAAAAAGGAACAATTGAACTAATTAAGGATCCCTTATTAGCTGCATTTCGGAAAAGCCACAGTACAGCAGAGTATACCATTCCCTGTAGGCAGGCCATAATATCTGCCATCTTAAAACTTCCCCACCTTTGTGACTCATATTGTCCCATATCAGTATTGAATCAGAACTACAGCATATATACTAGTATCCTAGCCCATAGACATAACGACAAATTCCCAGTACTAATTCACCCTGATCAGTCAGACTTCATCAAACCCTGGCAAACCACTGACAACATTAAATGAACCCTATGCATAATAAACCATGCTCACGTCAGTTGCTCCCCCCCCCGAAGATTTTGAGTTTAGACACCCAAAAAGCATTCAATAAGGTCTCCTGGATATTCCTGCAATTGCTCTTGCAAAATTTGGCTTCCCCCAAGAATTCCTGGACAACATTAGAAGTCTCTACAGCAGTCCCGAGGTGATAGTTAAAGTTAACGGTTCCCACTCGACTCACTTCCCTCTCTCTTGAGGCACCCGTCAGGGCTGTCCCTTATCCTCCTACCTGTTTGCTTTATATGTAGAACCCATTACTCAATACCTGCAGCAGGTCAAAAAACTACATGGTTACTATGTCACTGAAAACTCACTGAAAGGCACTATAAAAATAAAGTTTTATTTGATTTGATAAATTAGCGTATCACGCCAATGACCTACTGCTATATATCACCAACCCAGAGATCTCTCTAAGAGCTCTGGAAGAATGCTTCCTCTTAATAGAACAGGTCTTGGGGTATAAAATTAATCAAGATAGAACAGAAGTGCTATTAAGAAAACAATCTCTCCCCCAGGCAATATTGAATAGGTATTCATTTAAATGGAACCGTCCCTATATCACATACCTAGGCATCCATCTCCCCTCCGAATCCATATAAGGTATTCAAACTTAATTATGATATCCTGTTTACCCAGGTCCAGGTAGATTTAAAAAGATGGATACATCTTCCTATTACCTTACCAAACAGGGTCCAATCCATCCAAATGAATGTTCTCCCAAGAGTCCATTACTTATTGCAAAATATACCTTTCCCCATCTCCCAGAAGGAAGTAAATAGATGGAATAGATATCAACCTTTTTATGGGCAGGGGATCAACCCTATACAGCTCTGTGCAAACTACAATTACCTAAAGAAAGAGGGAGACTTCCCCCCCTAATTTATATAAATATTCAATCTCAGCAATGCTGATGCACTTAGCATGTTGGCTTGTCCACATGGACCGTACCCCGCAAAGGCTTCACATAGAAAAAGATTATGTGAGCCTTCCCTTAGATCATACCATAGTATTCCAGCCGCAAGAAACACCTTTGAAGGAGATCTGCTCTTTATTTACCTCAGCCATACTCCAAGACTGGATAACATTTCTTAGACATCCTGAACACCAGTTTGGTGCAAAATGAATGGGTGTCCCAATGCAGGATTTGAATTTTTCCCCAGCGAAGCTGGATAGAGAATTTAGAAGATGGCATAGACAAGGCCTGACCCAAGCCCACCAATTTTATGATAAGGGTATATTTAAAACTTTTACCCAACTCTAGGAGCAGTTCTCCCTACCTCAGAAAGACTTTTTTTATACCTACAAATCTGTCATTACTTGACCAAGGGGCTTGGCCTAGATATAACTACTCAAACAATCCCACCTTTATTTACTTTCCTCACCCAATTACAACAGGACCACTCCCCTTCCCACCTGATATCCCGTTTCTACAAAGCCATAACCAACATCCCAACAAAAGAAATGGAGAATGTACAAATTGCTTGGGAGGTGGAACTAATGTTAGATCTGACGCAGGAGGACTGGATACACATCTGGTGTCGACAACACAACACTACAATACAAACTCCTACATCTGAAGGGAGTTCTTGTGGAAAGTAGCAATAAGATTTTTCCACACCCGATAAATTACAGCTAAATATTCACTCTCAGGAGATTCCTCTTATTGGAGAGGATGTGGTTGCAAGGTAATGACACACGCACACATTTTCTGGTTTTGCCCGGAGTTATCAAACTTCTGAGGGGGAGTGGAGAGGGTTATGACAGACCTCTTTCCAACTCTTGACTGCCTCACTCCAGAGATGGCCTTATTACTTAATTTACCCAGACAGATCAGGTGGGCTCATCAGATTTACTTAATTGCCATTCTCTTGGGGTAGCCATGAGGGTCATCAATAGACTTTGGTTACAACATCTTCTCCATCGATTTTGGAACGGGAATCAACTATATATGAGATATATAAAATGGAGAATTTAACAGCAAAACTTCAAAACAAAACCACAACACTTCTGAATAAATGGAACTCTTGGTTTCTCTATATGGCTGAATGTCGCCCTGACTTTGTGCCTTAAGTCCTGGGGGAGGGACTGGCGGAATTTCTCACTCTGGTTCCTTTGTTGGAAGGGGGTCGGCCAGACCTTCACAATCCACTTTTCCCCTAGTTAGCTGCTTCACTTATACCAGAGTATAGAAGAGATGATAGGGGAAAGAAACAATGTTAATATGCTCAATACTTTTTAAGTGACACCCTCAGTTTCCTATTTCAATACAAGAAACTTATATTGTCTTCATAGAGATTTATACTAATAACATTGTATTCTCCTGCACCTAACAGTTGTCAAGCAGTTTATATTAGATAACGTATGTATGTGATTCCTCCTGTGTCACCATAAAAGCAATAAATAAAAAGTAAAAAAAAAACAAAGAAAACAATTAACTTAGAATCTAACTTTTTTTAACAAAAACTGCAACAGAACCTATTCCCATATGATACCCACAAAACCTCTTCATATCATACCTCATATCTTTGTCATTTATTCAATATTCTTGGGCAAAATTCAAGTAGTTAATCAGGCAAAAATGTGTAATTCAGGCCATTAATGAGTCAAAAAATATAACACAGATCTGCATGAAACTTGGATGGTTAAGAGACCCTAGGATTGAGATGGTGCATGCTACATTTTGCAGTCCTAGGGTCTTAAACAGGTAAGACAAAAGCGTCTGAGAAAGGGGTTTTATACAGAAACCCCTATGCCACCCTAATGTATGGGCACCGTATTAATATATATATATGGGATATGAAATAAGTGGACTGAAAGTATACAATATGTCTTCACCTGTGAGTGGGTAGGACAATAACTCTTGAGTGGCAGAGCCACAAATGAGTTATTAAACTTGAACCCACACAAAAATGATGTTAAACTGTGTTGGAAACAATGTTGGAAACCCTAACACCACATTTTCCTACTTTTGTGGTGTTAAGTTGAACCCAAACTGGTGCATAATGTAGTTTTTTTGCAATAAATAGAGAAAGATGGATGAAAGAATAGATAGAGAGATAGATAGATAGATAGATAGATAGATAGACAGACAGACAGATAGATACAGACAGACAGATACTATTAATGCATATGTCAGGATTACAAAGCCACGACTGTTAGGAAATATGACTTTAGGGTATTTGACCTAAATGACCACCCCCCTCCCCATCCCCTACCCTCATGATCCAAGGCCAAGGCATGGGTCCAGCACCATGCCCCACAGGTCTGCTGCTTCAAGTTACAGGTCTTGGGCCATGCTTAATGGATTCCCTATAGATGTCTTATTTGATGTAGGGTCATACACAAAGAAGCAGACTTGTTGCAGAGGGCCCCAGACTTGTATTGTGCATTGTAGAGTCAATGGGGCAGACCCGTGGTAAATGGTCTCAAACCTGTGGGCCCTACATGAAGCAGTAGACCTGTGGGGGCATAACCCTGTGTAGCTTGCTTCATGCAGGGCCCTGTGGACATTACACAAAGCAGCAGATGCATGGGTACAGCCCTAAACCTGTAGTTTGCCTCACAAAGGGTCCTACAGGCTCTACGCAAAGCAGCAGACCCATTTAAATAAAGCCACAGACCTGTGTGGCATGGCCTCAGACCAGTAGCTTACACCAATGGTACAAGGGTGTGGACATGTGGGACATGGCCTCAGACCTGTAGTTTAAAGCAGCAGACCCATGGAGCATGACCTGGACCAGTAGCATCAACTTGGGTCATGAAGACAGAGGATAGTGGAGGAGGGTTGGCATTTGGGTTGAAAATCCTAATGACTGGCTGTCTCCATGGTGCTGAGCAATAGGGCATCACTCTGGCATGCTGGCGACTCAGGTTCACACCTTGACCCTGGGTGTCAGGAGTGGAGGCCAGCAGGGAGAGAGTTAAGAGCATACTTTGGATGCTACCTGACCAGTGGGGTGGGTTGTTGTAGACCTCTCTTGGAGCAGCACCTGGTGGTGACTTGTGGATATGCTGTAGGAAGTGTGGGTGACCACATGCAGCTGAGCGTCCCCGCCCCAGGATACCACCACGGCCTCACACATGGGAGCTGGGTGGGGCACATAAAAAGTGAAAAAAGCTGGACCGACACAGCATGCTACCCACCATGTACTGTAGGACCCATGCAGTGTAACCTGAGGTGCTTTCCATGGAAACCAAGTACAGTACATCCTCTGGGGTCATCCCCTCCCAGCATCGGGGGTCCTGCCTTGGGGGGGCAAGCCAAGAAGGAACACCATGGTGGAAGTAAGTCCCAGGAAGACAGGCTGAGGTGCACAGAAGGACCGATGGGGTCCAGGTTGGTAGGAAGCAAAAAAGAAAAATCCTAGCCACACATTTCCTGACTTGCGTGACTTCAAGAGCACAAGCTGGGTAGAAATTAGTTAAGTGACAGAACCCAGTGCATTGTCCCTAAGGGGGTGTGCCACAGAGACTGGTCTTGGGTCCAGTCCTCTTCAAAAATCTTCACCTGTGATATCAGAGTAGGGATCCAGGGGAAGGTCTGCCATTTCCCAGACGATACTAATATCTGCAGAAGAGTGGATGGTGAGGAAGAGGTAATGTACATACGGGCAAATAATCTGAAAATACAATATAGAATCTGGGAGTGACAGTGGAAAGTACAGTCCAGGAGAGGGACCTGGGGGTAATAATATCAGAAATATTCAAAACATCAGCATAGTGCAATAGGGCAGCAGGGAGGGCAAATTGGATGCTGAAATGTATAGGAAGAAGGATACGTAACTTGAATGACTGTAGTGATTTTGCAACCATACAGGTCCTTGATTCATCCTCACCTTGAATACTGTGTGCAGTTCTGAGGATCTGAAGAAAGACAGGGACAGGTAGGGTTGCCACCTATCCAGTTTTTGACTGGATAATCCAGTTTTTAGGGTCCTTATCCGGTCATCCAGTTTTGATTAAATGTAGTCCGGATTTTGGGCCATTTTGAGTGCTCATATACTCTTAAAACTGCTGGGCTATGGAGCCTATGGGAGTTAACCTGGTTGTCAAAGAATAAAAATAAATAACTGAATAAATAAATCAAATAAATAACAGTATAAAAATGATATCCTATCACTAGTAATGTCTATTCTGATATTACAAATGACTTTGGAGGAAGAGCAATATACTCGCCAGTCATAAAAAGGGGATGGAGCCAGAGGTGGAGTTTGGAGTGTGGTTTAGCATCCAGTTTTTACCTTATCCAAAGATGGTGACCCTAGGGACAGGGAGGATGCAAAGCAGAGGAGGGTAACCAAAGTGATGCACGGTCTGCAGGAAAAGATTTATATGGAGAGGTTGAAAGCTCTCAACGTGTAAACATTGGAGGCAAGAAGACAGAAGGGGATATGACTGAGATGTGTAAATACCTTTCATGGGATAAATAAAGTAGAGGGCAGAGAGTTGTTCAAGTTGAGAGGAACCACAAGTACCCAGGAAACCCAGTGAAACTGGCGAGTGAGAGATCTAAGAGGGATGTCATAAAACATTTTGTTATGGAGATGGTGGTAGAGGGGTTGAACAGACTGCAAAGGGAGGTAGTTAGTGCAAAATTAATAGAGGGTTCAGACATGAGTGGGACAGACAAGTGGGATTACTGAGGATGGTCAAAAAAAAGGGGCGTATCGGAGGAGTAAAGGGCCACTAAGGCCCTTACAAACAACATTAGATAAGTGGGGCTGGGCAGCCTTGATGGGCCCAAAGGGCCTTTTACTTCTGACTACTTCTGTATTTCTATGTATCAGTGCCCCTGGCCTGTATCCTGTAGCCTTGTATCTCACAGCATACAGTACAAGTACGGTGTTCCTCATGGGTTGTAACAGTATTCCTCATGCTATGTTATGCATTTGTGATGACAAAACATATGTTTTGAACCTGGGTGGTACTTTGGCATTTAATTCTGTGGGGTTCATTGGGGTGGGTAGGGTTAGGGTTCAAAAAACCCTCAGGCTGCATTTCCTTACTCTTGTTGCTTTAATATTAAAACCCTAACTTGTGCATTAACATATGTAGCCCCCCCCACCCGTGTCTAGAGATTTGATGTTAAAATTGACCAGGGGGGCACAAGCCAGGAATCCATCCAGAAAGAATAAGAGAAATACTTGGCCTAAGTGAGAGATGACACAGACAGGCATCTCAAAAGTCACTTACACAGTTTATGGCAAAATAGGTGGCAGCAACAATGAGCAAGAGGTACAGCAGGCGAGTACGGTCCCCAGGCTTTCTGGGGGGAAATCTTGGTTGGCACAGCAGCATAGAGCAGACGGCACACATGATTAAAAGAATAAAAGAACAAATTTATTTTAATGTAACCCCCCCCACAAATGGGGGTTCCCGAAAAGTCTTCCTCGAGCTTGCCTAAATGCTCACTGCCAGGCTGGTGTCCTGCATTTTAGCAGTTTAAATGTGATTGCCAGAGAGTGTCTGTATAGCCTCTGTGTACTGTCTCTTTAAGAGCTGCCTGGACTGCAGTCATAAGTAATCTGAGAGGGAGCTCTGTTGAAAGATGTAACTATTTGCTGAAAATCATTTAGAGTGATAATGATAATGTAGTTTGTCTAACCTGCCTTCTTTGCAGCAAGGACTGTTTTGTTTATCTCCACTATCTTGGTCCTGGACTGAGAATTGGACCAATCAGTACTGGTGGGATCTAAAATGGAGCCAGACTACAGGAGCTGTCTGGAGTCAAAATCTGTAGGAATTGTAGTTTTGGGCTTTTTGCACCTGAAGGGGGAGCCTTTGTTGTGACTGACAGGAGGATCAGCCGACTGAACCTTTTGGATCTTGGGGAATTTCCCAGGCTGCTGCAACTAGTTTCAGTTTTGAGCTGAGAAGTGAAGAAGTAACAGTTCAAGTGATTTCTGAGCAGCAGTTCTGTGTAGTTTTGCATGGGAGAACTGTGAGAGGGCTGAGTTTTGGCCTGCCTGTCTGTCTGCTGCCCCGGAGAGGGAAAATAGAGTTTATTCTGACTGAATCCGAGTTGTGGGGATTATTTAAACCACTGGAATGTGACCAGGCTTTAACCTGAAGAAGACCGAAGATTTGTTGAATGCGATCGGCCTGTCAGGATTTCCAGCTGCTTTTGAATCCCCGGTTTGTGCAGAGACTTCGCGATCATGACCGGAGAGCGGTTTGCCTGGTACAGTAGAATTTCTTTACATGTAAATGTGCTGTGTATTGAAAGTGGGTCATGATTTGGTTCCCCACTATATGAACTGTGTTCTGCTTGCTGGTACCGTAGAATCCTTTACATGTAAATGTGCTGCGTATGGAAAGTAGGTCGTGATTTGGTTCCCCACTGTGTGAACTGTGTTCTGCTTGCTGGAAGCTTTATCCAGCCTAATCGGACTGAATCCTCATTCATCTCCATTCGGCCTGGGTCATGCCACGCTGGCCCTGCCAGACTGCCCCACTGCACAGAGAAAGCCACTGATGAGAGACCTGCCTGGGGATCAGCTCCCTGCTCCAAGCTTGAACAGGAAGGACGCCTCGGCGATCCGTGTGGGCCCTGCTTCTCCTGGCACTCCAGATTAACCACCTGCTGTCTCGATTTTTATCCAGCCTGTGTCCAGTCTTGGGTATCACGAGTAATCATCAGGGTAGCTCCCTGCAACAACAGCCTAATCTAAAAGTGTGTCATCTGATTGTCTTGTTGTTTTCTTTTCATAAACTGAGCCCTCCGGCTCCGGATTACAAATAGTGTGTGTTGTGCATGTTATTTTTCTTCCATTACAGAGCCCCAGCCAGCTGCAATATTCCTGGCTAGCCCACCGTTCTCCATCTGGGTACCCAGGGTGTGTGACTGTTTATGGATCCTGAAGTGCATGCATAACTGCTTGATTGCTACAGCCTTCAAGCAAATTAACCTGATTACGCCCCTCCCTTGTTCAAGTCCCTTAAATAAATCAGATCTAACTCTTTTTTGCATTTACCCTGGCTGTGGTTCCAGTTTGTGCAAGAGTACTGTACTGCTGTTATTTGATGTGTATAACCTTGTTTTACAGGGGGTCCCCAGGGCCGAGCCAGAGGAAAGCCCTGGTGGTAAGTACAAACAGTGTGGATACTTGTGTGGTATATCAGGGGTATTGTGAAAGTGATTATGGTGTATTGTTCCAGCCACTAGTAAGGAAATAGGGGGGTTACAGTGTCCTGGAGGGCTGTGCCCAGGTTAGCTTGACCACTTCCAACTGTGACTCCTGGGTGGAAGCACCCGTTTCAGAACTCAGGCCCCTTAAACTGCTACTAGCCAAGCAGGCAGGGGTAGTAGCCCTTGGGAAAGTGCCACCTAGGGGTTACAGTAAAATAAAACAAACAGCTCCTTGGGGCTGGAGTTAACTGGAGACAGGTGCAAATAGCTGGCATTACATTTCCCAACTGCAGCACAAGGCTGCAGCACAGACTTGGGGCCGGAGCGGGCCCAATGAATGGGCTACACATACACTGAGCCATAGGGCTCAGAACCTGAGCAGCACACCCAGGCCTCACATCCAGGGCTCCCTTTTACATGCTTCTTCCCTGTCACCCACACTAGGCTGTTCTCTCTGCTGCCAAAACAAATTTCGTCTGGCCAACCTCCAACTCAGGGGCTCTTAAAATGCAGGCAGCTTCAATTCATTACTTACTCCTCATACCTGCTGAATTGGGTCTACAGTCGAGCCCCACCCCATTCCTGAACCTAGACAAACATGGGAAAGGTGGGTACCAACCCTTACTTGCTTCCAGAAGGCCACCAGACAAAGATGATGTGCCACATAGGTATGACCCCTTGGTGCTGCTGCCACCATTCGGGCCACGCCACGGCACTGCCACTGCCCAAGCGCCCCCACCACCTACCTCCAACATGCTGGACAAGGCCCCAGACTGGCCCCTGTACCGTGGAGCACAAGGTGGGTCAAAACTTTCAATTTCCTCCAGGCCGTGGCTCCACTCCTTATGCAGGGTCCCTATCCCACTGATCGCACTCCTGGCAACCTCCCAACTTAAATCCAGAGCAGTTAAATTTTGCTGCACAGCCTAGGCCACTCTCCCACGCTGGGGATCAGACCCCTGACCCAACTTGTGACAGTCTCCTGCTGGCCTGCCTAATCCTGCCAGAACCTCTCGCTTTTATCCCTTGAAGGTGCAGGCAAAGAAACGCTCAGGGGCAAACACCAGCCCACCCCCCAACCTTACATGGAAACAGAGGAGAGAGGTAACTTTGGTAAGTCCTGAAATTAAGAGGGCTTACACATAGTTTTTTTGCAATGAATTTTCTTTTCTTTTTGAGATAGCTAGCCATAGCATGCTTTGTAGATGGCACTGCAGACATTGCACAAAGGAGCTGCATCATCACACATATTGTGCCAGACCTATAGCAGAGTTCATGAGGGTCTCAAAGGAGCCACGCATCACACACATTGCGCCATATCTGTAGTGGACTTTGCCCTGCAGGTCACTTATAAAACAGCTGCATGGTCATAGACCTTGTGGCAGATCTATAGAAGGCTTCATGTGCAGAGCCCTATGGACCACTTGTACAGCAGTAGGGAGGGCGAAAGGGAGGCTGGGATGTGTTTTATTTATTTAACTTTTATTAACCAGGCAAGTACACTAGACACCTTTTGGTCTATTGTCAGGTATGACCGGGAGGTTACATGCTGAGCAGAATCAGAAATACATATCAGTAGTCAGAAACAATAGTATACAAGTAGGTAAGAAAAAACAGTGCAACACAGAGCATTTGAAGGAAAAACAATAAACCCATTCAGACTAACATAATACATAGGAGTAAGAACCAGTGCAAAAGTTGGCAAATTATATTAGGACAAGAATACTGTAGGTAGCACAAAAACAATTTGATATAATTTATTTTATTTATTTATTTAAAAGTTTCACCCGGAAAGGCACACTGAGCAGAAATGCTTGTTTCCAGATGCATCCTGGGGAGAGGGGATTGGGATACACAGTAAATACAGCAGCAAATGTCTAAACAGCGAATGATGGAAATAGAATACAAACATCAAACAGGATGACAAAATAGATAATATATACAATAAAGCATGGGGTGGTGTGTGTGTATCGAGAAGTTTACACACACCCGAGGGGTTAAATGCTACTTAAACCCAGTGAGCCAGCTCGAGGGGTTTAATGTGAGCATCTTACCCCAAGGATGTGTGTAAACTTCAGTTTCACAAACACACCATCAGATTAATTATATAATTGTTGGGCTTCTATTTTTCACCAAGCAGCAATTATATAAAATAGGGGTTCCACTGGCCGTGTGCTGTTCCAGTGTGGCCGTGCTGCAGTTTTGATTAGGGCCGGTTTGATGTGCGAGTTTTTTATGTGAAAAAATATTCTGTCTTTCTCCCTGTAAATGTAGAAAATGAGCCATTTAAAGTAATTTACTTACCGCAAGATACACTGGCCAGCGGTTTCTTTCAGCGAGGAGGCAAGCGGAGAGCAGTCGGGAAGTACTGAAAACTGCAGTGGGCACACGCGCAAAGTGAGGGAGACTGTGCACGTGTTTGCCATAATAAACACTCCTCTATTATGACAAATAATGCCACTGTTCCTCTATGGGAAAAATAGAAACCCAATTATTATATTACAATTGCAATGAGCATTTAACAACAACAAGAGAAAAAGTGCTAGGAGACTATAATGCCTGCATGCATTATCATGTTAAAGAGCTAATGTACTACCTGGAATTAAGAGTAACTTTCAGGTCAGCTATCACTTCTTATATCTGAAGTGTTTTTTCTTCTATTTTTCTGTTTGTTAATTAGAAGATTTTCCACCTGGCAGTACTGGGCTGATGTGTATAGCAGCACTTTGTCTGAAGGCTAAATAAAGTCAGTTCTGTTCCTCCCACTACATCATCAGAAATGTGACCAAAAAATATTTCAGATATAAGACTTGATAGCTGATTGCATCTGAAAATTACTATTAATTCCTGGCAGTACACTAGCTATTTAAAGGGGAACAGTTATCACTTAGAGCCCCACACCCGAGTCCCATTTTGTTACTTACTGTTTACTGTAGTGTAGTAGATTGTATCAGACTAATTTTGCTTACTTCCAGGCTGACATTTTCTGAAACTACAAATCCCAGAATCCCCTGCAGCTGACATCAGAGTAGGACTGCAGCAGTGGTAGTATTGGGTGTTAGATGATGCTTGGCTCGGTATACCATACCAAGTTTAGCATTTACCACTTTACAGGTTCTCAGGATGCCGAAAGAAAAATCATGATGAGGGTCCAGGGTGACTCCTAGATAGTTTAAGGAGGGCATGACCTTCAGAGGGGTCCCATTGATAAAAGTGATGGTCAGTGAGTTGAGCAGGCTCAGTTTTGGCTGAGGACCCAAACAACATGATCTGAGTTTCCTTAACATTCATAAGGTTATTTTTGGTGAGTGTCACAGACATGTTCACTCCCTGAAGTCAGCCTGCAGTGGTTGTTACCAGCCTTACAACCCCTTAGATGCTTGAAAGGGTTCCCTGGCTATGCTGCATCCACTCAACTGCAACCTCACTAGGGGTATCTCTAGGTCTGAATCCCACCAGAGCCACTAGTCACACACAGTACAGTGTTCATTATCAAAGGGTGAATGACTCACCACTTCTGTTACAGCTGAGAACACTTTTGCTTTAGATATGGTAACTGTAGCCTGCCTTTTCAAAGGCAGATCACAGCTTTGTCAATATACTCTGGTTATCTATACCTGAAATGACTCAGTCAATGAAAGCATGAAGTATATAAAAATAATATTTAATACTCCAAGATATTTACATATGCTACAGGATAATATACAGTAAGACTATGAGGAATACAGTATTTCTACACAGATAAAGATTTTTGATACAGATAGAAAACATATAGAATAACCTCATTCCTATCTATCTATCTATCTATCTATCTATCTATCTTTTGCAGAGTAGAAGCTTACACCAACTGGGAACTCAATGAGTTATGGCAAACTCCAGCCCTTGATGTTGCTTGTTCAAAGCATGGAATAATAACTGCCTTCTCAGTACCAAACACTGACCACAAATGCCTTTGGCTGGCCGGCCCACCATATCGCATCATCGTACATATCTCTCTGAAATCACAGGCTTTACCATTTGTTTGTTTCCTGGGGAAACCATGCATCTGGAGAACAGGTACAAACTGGAATTGCCATATTCAGCTCAGGTATGTGGATTCCAGTCTCATCCTTTTGTTCACCTGTCTGTTCTACCCAGCAGGAAACAGTTTTGTTTTGACCTGGCCCTGTTTAAACTCACAATATATCTTTTGTTATCAAAGGAACTTAATCATTTGAAGTCTCCACAAAATGCAAACCTTTTACAGGGCAGGAACTGATTGCTTAACAAAGGATCCACTTAGCTGAATGCCCCCAGGCCTGAGCTACAGTGGAATATAATTTTCAGCTTCCCCATTCAGCTAAAATATCTACAGAGACCAAGCTGATAATCAGACAAAAATTATATAGAAAATGAAAACACAACACACACAGTACAAATACATTACAAATTGTTACAGCGAACCATGCTTGCATTTTGTGAAAATTTGCGATATGCTGTGTATAGGAAGGGGAACTAGTAGCTGGAGGAGTGAGGTGATTCTGTCACTGTACAGGTTCCTGGTTTGTCCTCATCTGGAGTACTGTGCGCAGTTCTGAGGCCCGCACTGGAAGAAAGACAAGGACAGAGTGGAGAGGGTGCAGAGCAGGATAACTAAAATGATCCACATTCAGCAGGAAAAGACTCATATGGAGAGATAGAAAGATCTCAAAATGTGTACACTGCAAGCAAAAAAAGAAAGGGGGGGGCATGATTGAGACGTATACGTATCTTCATGGGATGAATATAGTAGAGAGAAGAGAGTTGTTCACTAAATAACCTGAAAGTTGCAGGTTTCAACTCATAGTCATTTTTGTGCTATTATTGAGCAAATAGTCTTAAAAAACTGCTACACATTTTCAAGCTTGTAGAACTTTCAAACTGCCCAGCTGACCATTACCAAACTGACATAAAAGATATTTTACTATTTAGTTATTTAGAAAATAATCAGGCCTCACAAGTTGTATTACACCTTTATGTAAGAGCTGGGTCACCCTCCTTCATCTAGGAGTATACGACAGCATCTCTTCCAGGAGAGCACCCATTTTACACCATGCACACCAGTTCAGTACCAGTGCCAGTTACTGTGCTGTCTTGGGTCAGGGGTGATAGGGACCAGAGGCACTCTAAACAGTACTCTGGGGCACCAGTATCATGAGATCACACACAAACTAGAAAGTCCATATAGGAGCAGGGATCAAGCATGATGGTCTTACTAGTTGCTAAGGTGGTACATAGCCCTCCAGGCTTTCCCTGTCCACATTCTTAAACAGTGCTGTCTGCTGACACTAAATTTAAGATGCCATGGGCCATGCCCAGCACAAATATTCCTGCAAATATTTTCTGGGGCTTCTGCCTAACCTCCCACGTCTAGTGTGGCATACATTCTGACTGCTGTCTTAACAGTGGTCTGACGGTACCCAGTGTACCCATGGGGCCTGCTGCCCACCACGCAACCATAATATTTTCCAGGCCCACCCCCTGAACCATAGGGGCAGAATTACATTTAGCTGAAAGTACTGAGTCTCTTTCAACCCTCTGCAGTGGCGGTGGAGCATACCAAAAAGTAAGGGATCAGAACTGTATAGGCCAAGAGATGGGTCAATGCAACAATTTAGCTTAGGACACAGTAGAAATAATTATCTTCTTGGGTATATTTCTGTTAACCTACCTGGTTTACTATAATCCACACATTTCTATGAATAATCCATAGTTTATTCACAGAAGTTTATAGATTATTTGTGATTAACACAGCAGAACAGGGTTAGGATTTGAACTTCAATCCCCTCTCCCATGTTGTTTTTGGGGTACTTGCTGCCCCTGGGAGGGATCATTAGATGATACGGGCTGGGTTTTCACTGCTTTGTGGATGATACCCAGCTGTATCTGTCTTTGTGCCTAGGACACCTGCTGCCATCCAGATACAGTAATAAATTCATGCCTGGCTGATATCCTGGACTGGATGTCATCAAACTGGTTGCATATCAGTCTGGACAAGATGGAGGTACTGGTGATTGAGCCTTGTCAGAAAGGGGGTGTAGGAGCCACCGATGGGGAGACTGGTTTATGGCTGAGTTCTTCCATGTCAGTGGCTCCTGCAAAGGTTAACAATTTGGGGGTCATTCTGGACAAAAGGCTGACACTTGAGCTTGAGGGGTCACTTGTAGTCTGAAGTGACTTTTATCATCTGTGGAACAACGCCTGGAGTAAATCCTTGATTCCCACTGAAGATCTGCCCTAACAGGTACATGAATTTGTCACTTCTAAACTTGACTACTGCAATGTTCTTTACCTCAGGGTGAGTGGAGGTGTCCTACAATGCCTGTAGCTATTGCAGAACACAGTGGCCCGGTTGTTGATGGGCCTCCTGAGGTCATAACCCTGCTCCTGCGGGAACTGCACTGGCTGCCGGTGAAGTGGTGTACCACCTTCAGGGTCTTCTTACTGACCTTTAGAGCCCTGCATGGACTGGATCCTGGCTACCTGTGTGACTTACTCACAATATCAGACAATATCATACCTCAATATCAATATCAGACTGGTCACCCCCTACATTTCTTTGAGGTGGGCCTCTTAGCCGTTCCAAGGATAAGGTTAGAATGTTCTGGTGATGGGCCTTTTCATCTGCCAGTCCTGCCCTTTGCAACAGGCTTCCCATGGCACTGAGAGAGGCCCCCCTCATTGGATACCATTAAAAGAGGCCTGAAATCCTTCTTCTTTTAGGAGGCTATGGTATGGGGTAATAATCTGTTGGAAATTCATCTACTGACCAGCTTTGGACTAAAATTTTTATTATTTATATAGAGAATAAAGCACGGGTTGGCATGTATTTCAAAAGTTTAACACACACCCGAGGAGTTATGCTACATAAACCTCAAGAGTGAAGTTCAAGGGATTTAGCTAGCATCACACACTGAGATTGTACTGCATTAATTTTTTTTAATTTCTGGTGAGAACATTTTTTTTTATTTCTGGTGAGCATTTTTTTCCAACTAGAAACTATACTAACTTAACCAGGATACAGTAAGAAAGCAGGATTCAGTATTGGATATTCAGATATCAAGAACATAAGAGAATATGTATTTTGAAACAAAGTTACTGAATTACCTTTACAGGATGCTTTACAGGTAGTAGAAAATCATGGTGAATTAAGAAGTAAGAAAACCGCAGAATAGGTGAAAAGCGGTCCAAGAAACGGATAAAAAAGCCCATTTTAAAAAACTCACATTCTTACTTAGAAATATGTACTGCTTCTGCCACAGCTATGTGAACATTTGAATTCTTTGAAAAAAAATCCAAATAATGGTTCTAAATGAAGAAAATCATCTGTAGTCTCTGAATGTGTGCCTGTTTGTGATACAAGCATGTCCATTCTCACAGCTACAGATGGGTTGTGCAGTGTCACTCTCCCAGGCAGTGGAAATACTACCCTTGTGGCAAGCTGTGCTGGCACCTGTCTCAATATGCCCAGACAAACAATAAATGTAAAAGCGTATCAGTCTATGATGCTGCTACAAAATGCTTAAAAGCTATGGTTGGTCTTGCTATGTGTACCTCCTTTCAACATCACAGTGATAGCCCTAGTGGCCCGAAGAACAGGCTACTATGCCTGGCTCCATTCCCAGGGATTTACTGCCTCCAACCCTTGCCTCAGCCCCGCACCTGCACCCAAACCTTTGGCTACACTGCCAGAGGTTTCTATCTGAACTGCCTAGGACCTTTCACACACAAACAAAAGAGCATTTCATTTAGCAAGGTTAACTGTTCTAATGCTGGATTTTTCCCATCCATCTCCTCCTACTGCTGGGAGCGAACCCGTAGGGATTCTGGTGACTTCCCTTGAGGGGTGGCCCACGGATCTCACAATGTGCCTGTCAGATGCAGATGGTCTCTGCTTCTCTCCAGCTCTCCCAGTTGCATGCAGGGACCAGTGCCACCTGATCCTAGGAGCAGCAGGCCCCCTAGGCCCAGTCACAGCCAGAATGACTGGACTGCGCATTTCTCTAGACCCCGTTCCAATTCTTCCCCTCCTCCTTCTTCCGCCTTCTGTGCCCTGAAGCCTTCCCCTTTTTATAGGTTTTCAGGGAACAGGCAGAACCATGTATATTCATGCTCTAGCTTCCCACTCTTGGCTAAGTCAGGTCACTCACAGCACAAACATCCAAGACATCCTGTCTCTGGGCAAACTCCCCAGGGAACAGCTCTCTGGGTTTGGCTTAACCCTTCAAGTGCTCTCTGGTAACCTGCCTTGAGCCAGCAGAGGAGAGAGGCTGGTTACACTTATTTTTTTGTTCACCTTGTGCACACATGCAGCAAACATTTTGTTACGAGAGTGGCTTTTGACTGGTGTGACGCTGTCAGTCCAATGCAGAGTGGTCACACCAATTATCAGCCAGGCTGGTCATGACAGTGTTCTGGCTTGCTGGGCAGAAACTTTGTGTAGTTCAAAGGAAAGAGCTGACTCAATCATAGGATGATTGTTTCCTTAGATCTACATAATGCCGAGCAGACAAGGAAGATGGTGTTCTGAGCTGCCTGCCATCGAAGAGCGAGAGATTGGGGCTTTCTGTCCAACAAGCAGCTACCATGCAAGAGGATGCTGTTCAAAACACAGTTTGTGGGGAGGGGGAACTGAGTGAGAAGGGTGGGGGCAGCGAGCAGTAGCTCGGTGACACCATGGGTTTACACACTACTACTATTATGGATACTCTTGGGGGGGGGGAACGGAGCAGCAAGATGGCCGTGGTGCTGCTCGACTCCATGCAGTCCCACTCCTGGCAGAAACGTTCTTTTTGAATCTTTATATCAATTTTGAGTCCTGGTAAGCGACTTTGGATGCTCTCTCTTTTGTTAAAGGATAAGCAGCACTGTTAGTATCAGAAGCGTGATTTGCTGGGCACAGGCTGCCTTGCCATTCTGGGGGCAGTTTCCATTGAAGAGAGGAGCCAGGATCCTTGTCAGAATGACTGGGATTAAAAGAGCACTTTCAGCACTGACAGTCTTGTCTTTCATCTGCTAAAGGTATGCTATTATTATCTAGGGGGGTCGAATTTGAAGTGTTTGCCTGGCCAGTATCCCCTAAGTCACTACACTCAGTGGAGCAAAAACAAATTTTTTTTGTTTGATTCCACAGGTGATTCTTTCTTGAAAGCCACAGCCACTGCGCATGGTGCAGAGGAACTTGCGCCACCACAAGTTGCCAGAGTTGAGCACTAAACTTGCGGTGGCGCAAGTACCATTGCGCCATGCGCAAATTTCCGATATTCAAAAGGTGACATGCAAATGGGGCCATAATTTATGCAAGGTGCAGGGGGGGCCATTTGCATCTATTTATGGCCCCATTTGCATGCAGGTGTGCCAATCCCCGAGGACTTGCGCCTGGCCCCTGCCAGGCTGGCAGCTCTCGAGGACGATACACCCTGCAGCCCGATCCTTGAGCAGTATCAGTGTCATTCCCCCACACATATCTCCCGAAGCCCGATCGCGGGCATACAATGTTTTATGACCCCGCCTACACATCTCCGAAGCCGATCGCGGGCAGAGCGATATATCAACCCCCAGTGCCCGATCGTGGGCAGAATGTAAAAACCCCAACCTGAATATCTCCCTGGTGGTCAGTGGACCGTAATGCCCGATCGCGGGCAGAATGTCAGATTACAACCCCCAAACATCTTCCTGGTGTCTAGTGTCCCCCACCCACCCACAAGCCCTTCATTCCACAAATCTGGACTGTCATATGCGGTATGGGCTGCACGCCCATTGGCTGTAGCTCTGCACCAATGGGCTTGCAGCCTACCAGACAGTCAGTCGGCGGGCGGGGGGGCGGCAGGCGGGTGGGATGCTGCCGCCCGCGCTGCGGGGAGCGTGGAGGAGCTTCGTGGGTGGGTGGGGGGACACTAGACACCAGGAGATGTTTGGGGTTGTAACTTGACATTCTGCCCACGATCAGGCATTACGGTCCACTGGACCACCAGGGAGATATTCGGGTCGGGGGCTTTTACATTCTGCCCACGATCGGGCACTGGTGGGGTTGATACACGCCTGCCCACGACTGGGCTTTGGGAGAGGTGTGGGGGTATGTTACTGTATGCCCGCGATCGGGCTTTTGGAGATGTGTGGGTGGGGGGTCATACATTGTATGCCCGCACCTGGCTTTGGGAGATGTGTATGGGGGTTGTTTTACGTCTGCCCAGCATCGGGCTGGTGGGGGCACAGGGACCGAGTTGGGGGCCAGCCAGGTGGCAGCTGTGTTGCCCTGCAATACAGCAGCTCACCTGTGGGTGGCCCTCAACTTGATCCTTTTTTGGCTCAAGGTTGTGCAGGCACAGGTTGGGGGTTACATGCACAACTCTGCATAACCCGACTGAATATCGGGTTGCGCAGTTTATGCATGGTTCCTCCCCCTCCTGTTGAGCATGCATTCATTTGCATTGCGCTGTTGCGCAACCTGTTGTCAGTGGCGTAACTGCCTCCTGCTGAATATCGCAGAATGGCGCATTTTTGGACTTGTGCATGGCGCAACCCTTTTGAATATCTGGGCCATAGACTTTGATGGCAGATAAGGATTGCTTGGCCCACCTAGTCTGCCCATTTCCCTACCTACTGGATAGAAACATAGAAACATAGAATTTGACAGCAGATAAGGACCACTTGGCCCACCCAGTCTGCCCATTTCCCTACCTACTGGATAAGCTGCAGATCCTAGCTAACCAGCAGCCTACTTCTTCCTCCCTCACCCCCTAGAATTGCCTTATGACTGTCCCATGCATACTTGAATTCCACCACTGTTTTTGACTCCACAACCTCCTCCGGAAGGCTATTCCATGCATCCACAACACCCTTAACAAATCATGGGAGGATGGGGTGGTGCCCAGGACTGGAGGAGGGCAGATGTGATTCCCCTTCACAAAAGTGGGAGCAAGGCAGAAGCAGGAAACTACAGACCTGTTAGTTTAACCTCAGTGATAGGGAAAATGATGGAATCACTTCTGAAGGAAAGAATTGTCGAGTATCTAGAGGCCAGAGGGGCACAGGACCCAAGGCAGCATAGATTCACAGTGGGAAGGTCATGCCAGACGAATCTGATAGATTTCTTTGACTGGGTGACCAAAGTAGTAGATCAGGGAGGGGCTGTGGACATGGCCTACCTAGACTTTAGCAAGGCATTTGACACAGTCCCACACAAAAGATTAATATACAAGTTAGCCAGCCTGGGAGTGGGTCCCAAGATTACAGCCTGGGTAAAGAATTAGCTGGAGAATAAGACACAGAGAGTAATAGTAAATGGAGTCCACTTTGAAGAAAGGGGGGTTACTAGTGGGGTACCGCAGGGTTCAGTATTAGGACCGGTCCTCTTCAATGTCTTTATAAGCCACATTGCAGAGGGACTGGAAGGAAAAGTATGTCTCTTTGCAGATTACACAAAGATCTGCAACAGAGTTGATGCACAAGGTGGGGTGGAAAGGATTAGAAGGGACTTGGCAAGGTTAGAGGAATGGTCAAATGTATGGCAGCTTAGATTCAATGCTAAGAAGTGCAAGGTAATGCACCTGGGAAACAAAAACCCAGGGGAAGAGTACACAATGGGGGGTGAGATACTAACAACAACAAAAATGGAAAGGGACCTGGGGGTAGTCATATCAGATGACCTAAAGATGGGCAAGCAATGTGAGAGGGCAGCAAGGAGGGCTGGGGGGATACTGGGATGCATAGGGAGAGGCATCACCAGTAGAAAACAGGAAGTTATTATTCCTCCGTACAGACAGCTGGTGAGACCCCATCTGGAGTACTGTGTGCAGTTCTGGAGACCAAATCTCCGCAAAGACATAGACAGGATGGAAGCTGTCCAGAGGAGGGCAACTAAAATGGTGCAGGGTCTGCACCGGAAGTCATATGAAGAAAGACTTAAGGAGCTTAGTAAGTATAGCCTCGAGGAAAGGAGGGAGAGGGGGGACATGATAGAAACTTTCAAGTACCTCAAGGGAATCAACAAAGTCCAAGAGCGTAGCATCTTTCAAAAAAAGAGGTGTGCAAGAACAAGAGGGCACAATTTGAAGATAGAGGGGGGGCGGCTCAGAGGTAATTTAAGGAAGTATTTCTTCACAGAGAGGGTTGTGGATGCATGGAACGGCCTTCCGGAGGAGGTTGTGGAGTCAAAATCAGTGGGGGAATTCAAGCATGCATGGGATAGTCATAAGGCAATTCTGGGGGTTGGGGGTAGGAAGAAGTAGGCTGCTGGTTAACTAGGATCTGCAGCTTATCCAGTAGGTAGGGAAATGGGCAGACTGGGTGGGCCAAGCGGTCCTTATCTGCCGTCAAATTCTATGTTTCTATGTTCTATGTTTCATAACCGGGGCTAGTGCGCACAGGTGACCCACATAATACCTCCTTCAACTGCCAGAAAACAGATTCATAGATCTCTGTCCAGAAAACTTTCTCTGGCAGTTTCTTTTTTGTCAGGTTTATCGGGGGCTCGGCCACATCACTATAGCAAGGAACAAACATCCTATAGTACCCAGCTGTTGCCTGAAATGCCCTTACCTGACTCTTTGTGGTAGGGGTGGGCCAGGCCACCCTTCACAGGCTCTGGACGGATGCATCATCTACCCATGTGGTGCCCAAGGTAGGACATTTATGCCATACCTATCTGCATTTTTCCACTTTAATGGTCAGTCCTACAGCTTTCAGTCAGTGGAACACCTCCCTCGCGTGCCTGACGTGATCCTCCAATGTCAGGCTGTAAATTGTTAAATCATCCATGTACACCAGTGCATAGTCACCTACCCCAGACAGAATGCAATCCACAAGCCGCTGGAAGGTTGCAGGTGCATTCTTCATTCTAAATGGCATTACTCAGAATTCAAATAAGCCAAATGGGTCAATGAAGGCTGACCTCTCCCTAGCTGCAGGGATTAGGCGTACCTGCCAGTAGCCCTTTGTCAGGTCTATCTTACTCAGAAACTGGATCCCCCCCAGCCGTTCCAAGATCTCATTCATTCTGGGCATGTGGTAAGCATCTGACTCCATGCGACTGTTGATCCTACAGTGGTTAATGCAGAACTGTGTGGTACCATCCGTCTTGGGGATCAGGACCACAGACGAGGCCCAGGGGCTACTGGACTCCTGGGTTACTCCAAGAGCCAGCATCTCTCTGAGCTTTTCCAGCATGGTCTGCTTAACTCCCTCTGGTATCCTGTGGGGGGACTGCCACAGCAGCACCTGGGTCCCAGTGTCCATGTGGTGTTTAGCCATTGTGATGTACCCTGGTTTTCCTGTGATCATGTCCTCAAATGCTCCCCCCCCCTCCATCTTCTCTGCATGGGCTGGTGTCAGCTGCTCTGAGATGGTGAGGTTATCCACTGAAGATCCCTCCTGTGCCTCCCCGAGAAGGTCCACCAGTGGATCAGACTCATTTTCCTCTTCTGGCATGCTGCACACAGTGAGGACCATTTCTTCACTATCATAGTAGGGCTTCCTTATGTTAACATGATATACCCTCTGCCTGCACCTCCTGTCAGGCAGTCCCACTATATAATTGACATCACTCACCTTCCTAACTATGGAGAATGGGCCTTCCCATGCTGCTTGCAGTTTACTCTGTCAGACTGGGATGAATACCATCACTTACTGACCGACTTCATACTCCCAGGCACTGGCCCCATGGTCATACCAGGCTTTCTGCTGCTGTTTTGCAGTGACTGAGTGCTTCTGGGTGAGCCCCATGAGCTGCTTAAGCCAGGTCCTGAAATTCAGGACATACTCCACAACAGATTCCTCTTAGGAGGTGTTGTGGCGTGTGGGTGTATGGATAGACACTGGACGCAGAAGAACAATGGTGGCAAAACACTTACCAAGCCACTAGTTTATTCAGTTTCTTCAAAGGATGGTGAGAAACCAAAAAACAAAATTACGATGAACTGATAAACGGCAAAATAAGAAAACACATGAGAAGAAAACACTCCTACTGTATAGAGGTCTAGCTAACAATCATCATCTCTCTTTAGCAAATGGAGTCTAGATCTGTATAGGTGCAGACCCCCACTCAGGGATCAGTAACTAGCTGATCCCAGACTGAATCTGAAGGGGTTACCACCATGAGCTCCCTTTTATACCTGGGAACCATCAGGTGACCACCTTTAGCTCCGTCCCTTAAACACCTTGCATAAGCAAAACCTTTATAACACACATTTATTTACTTTTACATACAGGGAGAGTCTACATATCTTAATTCAAGTACATACATATCCCTGAAATGCAATAATTCCCAATATTAACGCAAAAACAGCTTATTGCCTGAGTTAGCCCCTCCCCTTACCTGTCTATAGTATTTCTAGGGTGAACAGTGGGCTGGCTGCCTCCTAAGGACATAGCTGGAACAGCAGGAACACTGAGCACCGCAGAGAGCTTTCCAGAGTGGGGAACAGTTAAGGTAAACCTTTTAGCCTTTACAACATTCCTGGCTTTCTATTGTAACTGAGACACAGGAATACCAAAAGGAAATGAAACACTGTGTGGAACAGATAGAAATTCTAAAATTGTGTACATTTTGTCTAGCAGTTCCTCATGAGTTTTATTTCAGTATTTCCTGCTTTGCAACCTTTCTGCTCAATGCTCAGCATAGCAAGCCACTGTGTAGCACAGATGTACTTGAACAAACAAGCTACTGCAATTCTTGGGAACACTACGCCTTTTGATAAACCATAAAACAAATATAACTGTTAGTTAAACACAATAACTGGGTGTGTTTGCAGGTCTTGGTCCCTAAATAACATGGTCCGGGATTGGGCCACAGTTTTCATAGTGTTTGCTCTTTTTTTCGACATTTTGGCAATACCTGAAAACTGCTTACACAACATTTTATGTTTGTAAAAAATGCACTGCAAGGGTTTTCTACCTCTCACTAGTGCATTTCTGATGCCTCTGCCTTTACAAACCTATTCAAGCGCAAAGGCAGACTCAAGCTAACAGGTTCTAGCTTCTCTGTTCCAGCTTACAAACAGTTTCCTCTTTTGGAGGGGGGGTCAGAGTACTGGATCTCCGGGTGCCTGCCCAAGGTATGGAAATAAGAATAAAGGGATAGAGGAGGCCTATTTCCCAGGTGGCCTGCCTGGAAAAAGGGGAAATGAAAGTATGGAGAAAGGAAAGGATAGAAATGAAAGACAAAAGGTGCTACTGTAGTAGACTTAATACACTAGAAATAGGCAGGAGTTTATGGGGGTACACAGCACTCTTTCACACTCCTCCCCACCTAAGAGGAAACTATCAGGGTAACCTCATCCTATCTATCTACTATAGTTTCCTAACACTCAGGCGGAAAGGCAACATGCACATTCGTCAGATCTCTCACTCTCAAAGGAGGGAGAGATGGAGCTTTAGCCCACCCACTCCCAAAGCTCCACCTTGGGGACCCTTCACATAACTCAAACAAAACAATTAAGAAAGGTTATTAATACCTTTCCTATTAACAAATATAACTTCCCCGAGGTCTGACTGTGCATGTGTACCTTGATCTGCCCCATAACAGGACATAAAGTCTGCATTTTTGTTGGTGGTACCAGGTCGATGGTGTACAGTGAAATGGTACAGCTGTAGGGACAGGTACCACCTCATAATCCTTGGATTTCTATCTTTCATTACATTTAACCAACACAAGGGATTATAGTCAGTGATCACATCAAATGTAGTACCCCACAAATAGAACTTAAGGGCTTCAATCGCCCACTTAACTGCTAGGCACTCCTACTCAATGGCTGAACAGCGGGTATCTCTCTCATGCAGCTTTCTGCTTAAGTAAATAATGGGGTGTTTTTTCCCCACCTATTGTTTGGGACAATACGGCCCCTAATCCCCAATATGAGGCATCTGTTTGGACAGTGAAAGGGAGATTAAAGTCTGGGCTTTTCAGGACCGAGGCTGCACAAAGGTGTGCTTTTATAATCACAAAATGCCTTTTCACATTCTGGAGACCATTTAACTTTGTTGGATCTAAGGGGCTGCCAACATGGAATAATTTGGTACAAACCTTCGGTAGTACCCAGCCAGGCCTAAGAAAGACCATACATGTTTCTTGATCTCAGGCCTGAGGCATTTAGCTACTGCATCGATTTTATTAATTTCTGGTTTCACCTGCCCATTCCCGATAATGAACACCAAATATTTGGGCCCAGATATTCAAACTGCACCAGGCTGTGGTGCAAGTCTGGGCGCAGCTCAACTTTGTTGCGCAGGGGTGTGGCCTGGGCAATATTCAACGGAGCTGCGCTATGGCGCAGCAGCTTTGAATATCACACCCTGGCCACCCCCAGTGTGCATGGCGCAGTAGCACTGCGCCAGCGCAAGTGGCCAGGGTGGAGCATGGAGATACGCTGGCACAAGTGCCATTGCGCCATGCACAGCACCTGCGATATTCAAAAGGGGACATGCAAATGGGGCCATAATTTATGCAAGGCACACAGGGGGGCCATTTGCATCTCATTACAGCCCCATTTGCATGCCATTAGCATGCAGATGCACCGATCCCCGACAACTTGTGCCTGGCGCCCTGCCAGGCAGCAGCCATCGGGGACCGATGCCCCCTGTAGCCCAATTGCGGGCATTCCTGTAATATAACAAAAAAAAAGTCCAATATCCCTGGTGGACCTCTATGTGCCCGATCGTGGGCATCAGTACAGTCCTTTCCCTGGGGTTCAATATCTTGGTGGTCCAGGATCACACTGAGCTCAATCAGGCATCTGTATTAGAACTCTGTCCATGTCTTGGTCCAGTGATCACGGGTCATACACATCAACATCCTGCCACTTGGTGGTCTAAGAGTTCCACTTCACCATTCACTGAGTCTCACTGCCCGCCAGCCAGCCGCGGCGCAGCACCTCACTTCACTCACGCCGCTGACTGACATCTATCTCGCCATTGGTTCACAGCATGAGCCACGGGCGCAGCTATGCCATACATCTACTCAGTCCAGATATGTGAATTCATATCTGGACTGAGTAGTACTGGTATGGTTGCATGCCCATTGGCTCATGCTGTGAACCAATGGGCGGCAGTCCTACTGAGCTGTCAGTCGGCGGGCGGCGGGGCGGCAGGTGGTGGTGCTGCTGCCCACCAGCTGACGGGGAGCGGGGTGGTGGGGCTCAGTGGGCTGGTGGGGTGGGGGCACACTAGACCACCAGGGTAGTAGGGGTATTTGATGTGGTACTGATGCCCGCGATCGACTCTTGTGCGGTCCACTGGACCACCAAGATATTGGACTTGGCAGGGGTTCTATTTCAGATGCCCGTGATCGGGCTCAATGCAGTCCACTGGACCACTAGGGATATTGGACTTGGGGGGAGTTCACGACAGGGATGCCCACTATGGGGCAAAGGGGGCGCCGCCAGGTGCGGCAGGAACTTGGGTGGCCACCCACAGGTGGCAGCTGCTGTGTTGCACCCTGCAATGCGGCAGCTCACCTGTGAGTGGCCATCACTAGTTCCTTTTTCTCCTATCGTAACTTTGTGCAGGTGCAGGTAGGGGTTGCGCATGCATGACTCTGCACATCCCGGGCTGAATATCGGGCTGTGCAGGTTATGCATGGGCACGCCCCACCTATGCCTGCATATACTGATGCGCTCCGGCACATCGCGATTTGTCTTGGCGGCACTTTTCCTTTGAATATCACAATCGAGCATCAAGTGGGTTGTGCATGGCATAACACTGTTAAGCCTAGCATGCAACCCTTTTGAATATCTGGGCCTTGGTCTCTTGCACAGCGAAAGAACATTTTTTGGGATTTATAGTAAGTTCTGCCTGGGTAAGAGTCTCCAATACTGCTCCAAGATGGTCTAGATGTACTTTCCATGTGGGGCTAAAAACAATGACATTGTCTAAGTTTTCTCACCATCTTTTGAAGAAATTGAATAAACTAGTGGCTTGGTAATTGCCTTGCCACCATCCCACTGCTGACACCAGTGTCGTGGCGTGTGGGTATATGGATAGATACTGGACACAGAAGAACAATAGTGGCAAGAGAATTACCAAGCCACTAGTTTATTCAGTTTCTTCAAAGGATGGTGAGAAAACAACAAAATTACAATGAACTGATAAACAGCAAAATAAGAAAACACATGAAAAAAAAAACCCTCCTACTGTATAGAGATCTATCTAACAATCAACACCTCGCTTTAGTAGATGGAGTCTAGGTCTGTATAGGCACAGACCTTCACTCAGCGATCAGTAACTAGCTAATCCCAAACTGAATCTGAAGAGGTTACCACAATGAGCTCCCTCTTATACCTGGGAACCATCAGGTGACCACCTTTAGCTCCGCCCCTTAAACACCTTGCATAAGCAAAACCTTTATAACACACATTTATTTACTTTTACATACAGGGAAAGTCTACATATCTTTATTCAAGTACATACATATCCCTGAAATGCAATAATTCCCAATATTAACACAAAAACAGCTTGTTGCCTGAGTTAGCCCCTCCCCTTACCTGTCTATAGTATTTCTAGGGTGAACAGTGGGCTGGCTGCCTCCTAAGGGCATAGCTGGAACAGCAGGAATGATGAGCACCACAGAGAACTTTCCAGAATGGGGAACAGTTAAGGTAAGCCTTTAGCCTTTACAACATTCCTGGCTTTCTATTGTAACTGAGACACAGGAATACCAAAAGGAAATGTAACACTGCATGGAACAGGTAGAAATTCTAAAATTGTGTACACTTTGTCTAGCAGTTCCTCATGAGTTTTATTTCAGTATTTCCTGCTTTGCAACCTTTCTGCTCAATGCTCAACATAGCAAGCCACTGTGTAGCACAGATGTACTTGAACAAACAAGCTACTGCAATTCTTGTGCTGCACTTAGGAACACTAAGCCTTTTTATAAACCATAAAACAAATATAACTGTTAGTCAAACACAATAACTGGGTGTGTTTGCAGGTCTTAGTCCCTAAATAAGATGGTCCAGGATTGGGTCACAGTTTTCATAGTGTTTACTCTTTTTCCTGCAGTTTGGCATTACCTGAAAACTGCTTACACAATATTGTATGTTTGTAAAAAAATGTACTGCAAGGGTTTTCTACCTCCCACTAGTACATTTCTGATGCCTCTGCCTTTACAAACCTATTCAAGCGCAAAGGGAGACTCAAGCTAACAGAGATTCTAGCTTCTCTGTTGCAGCTTACAAACAGTATCCTCTTTTTTGGGGGGGGGGTCCGAGTACTGGATCTCCGGGTGCCTGCCCAAGGTATGGAAATAAGAATAAAGGGATAGAGGAGGCCTATTTCCCAGGTGGCCTGCCTGGAAAAAGGGGGAAATGAAAATATGGAGAAAGGAAAGGATAGAAATGAAAGACAAAAGGTGCTACTGCAGTAGACTTAATACACTAGAAATAGGCAGGAGTTTGTGGGAGTACACAGCACTCTTTCACAGGAGGCAAGGTCTACCTCCCATTCGTCCCTAGCTAAACCTAAGGCCCCCTCACCCTGTGATTAAACAGGACCTTGAAGGGTGAGAACCCTGTGGACTCCTGCAGGACTACCCTGTGTACAAACAGGAGATGGGGCAAATATTTGTCCCACTCCCTCTGGTGCTGGTCAGCAAATGTCCTGAGCATAGTTTTGAGGGTTCTGTTGAACTACTCAGTCAGGCCCTTTGTCTCGGGATAATGGGGTGAGGCATGGAGCTGTTTCGCCCCCTACTTCTCCCACAGACTAGTCACCACTGATGACACAAAATTTATCCCCTGGTCTGACAAAATCTCCTGGGGAAATCCCACTCTGCTAAAGATTTCCAGGAGCTTGTGAGCCACTTTCTCTGAATCAATGGAGGACATGGCCACTGCCTCAGGGTATCTGCTTGCATAGTCCACGACAACCAGTATGTACCTTTTCGCCATGTGACTCGGGGTGCTCAGTGGCCCCACTATGTCTACAGCTGACCTCTTAAAGGAGTCATCAATAACAGGCAGGGGCACCAAAGCTGCCTTAGCCTTGTCCCCTACCTTTCCTACCTTCTGGCACTGTCAACAATTCCGATAGTAATTTGTCATATCTGTATACATACTAGGCGAAAATAAATTGTTGGTGAGCCACCGTTTTATATGGCTAATACCCAGGTGGCCAGAAAAAAGGGATGTCATGAGCCAGAGCGAAAAACTGCTTGCGGTAAGCCTGAAAGACTACCAGCTGCCAGAGTACCTCTACCTGTAGGCCCCTCTGATGTACACTCCCTGTACAACAGCCCATTCTTCCATTAAACCAACTGTTCACTCCCCAAGAGTCCTCAGCACTATCTGCTATCTCCCTCAGCTTCTATAGGGTAGGGTAGGGTCAGCCAGCTGAGCTCTGCCCAGCTCCTCCTGCCTGACCCTCCCCAACTTCCCTGCAGAAGGAAATCCACTTATGGCTGAGACCTCCTCTGTTTGCAGCTAAGGCTTGGGGCTGCTACTCCTAGCTAGCCCATCACACACACCAACCACTTCCTCAGCTGCTGAGGGAGGGGTTAGCACAGGCTGTGTCATCCCGTTTCCCTCAGAAGTTTGCCGCTTTGCCTGACTGTGAGTAATAACACATACCAGGGTTTCCCTGTGGTCAGAATCATTCCCCATGATCACATCCACAGGAAGATCAGGTACAGTTCCCACCTCCTGTACCCTATGGCCACCTTCCCAGCTCAGGAAGACCTGAGAGATTGGTACTTTGGCCACTGGACAGAGACTCTCCGAATCTAGGAAAACTGCCCCGGCAGACTGTGCTCCGCCTGGATCAGATCCTGTCTCACCATGGAGATGGAGGCACCAGTGTCTCTCAGTCCTTATGTTACTGTCCCATTAACTATTTATTTATTTATTCAAAATTGGTGACCAGGAAAGGCACACTGAGCCGAGGCTCGTTTCCCGGGTACAAAGGTGTACACAGAAGTTATGCAGAGAAAAAAGTACAACAATTCATTGTTAAAGACAGTGAGTGGGATATTCAGACTGCGCCAGGCTGTGGCGCAAGCCTGGGCACAGCGCAACTTGGATGCGCAGGGTTATGGACAGGGTGATATTCAACGGAGCTGCGCCATGGCACAGCATCATTGAATATCGCACCTTGGCTGCCCGCAGTGTGCATGGCGCAGTGGCACTGTGCCAGCGCTAGTGGCCAGAGTGGAGCAGGGGGATGCGCTTGCGCAAGTGCCGTTGCGATAGGCGCAACCACCGCGATGTTTAAAAGTGCACATGCAAATGGGGCCATAATGTATGCAAGGTGCAAATGGGGCCATTTGCATGTCATTATGGCCTCATTTGCATGCAGGTGCGCCGCTCCCCGGTGACTTGCGCCTGGTGCTTTGCCAGGCTGAAGCTGTCAGGGACCGACACCCCCTGCACAAGCGGCAACACGCTCCGACGCCCAATCGTGTGCATATGTAGAATAATAATAGTCCCATATCCCTGGTGGTCCAGTGGACTGCTCACAGCCAGATCATGGGCATTTGTTATAAATAATCGTCCCATATCCCTGGTGGTCCAGTGGACCGCTCACAGCCCGATCGCGGGTATTTATAATAAATAATCGTCCCATATTCCTGATGGTCCAGTGGACCACTCGTAGCCCGATCGTGGGTGTCAGTAATATCTTATGACAAACGAGTCCAACCCTGGTGGTCCAGCGGTACCCCCCTCCTCACCCGCCCACTGAGCCCCACCGCCCCACTCCCCCACCGGTCAACGGCGGGCAGCAGCTCCCACCTGCTTGCCGCCTCACCGCCTGCTAACTGACTCTGCTGTGAGGCTGTCGCCCATTGGTAAACAGCATGAGCCAATGAGCTGCAGAAGCTCAGAGCTGTACTACACAGTCCAGAAATGTGAATGGATCCATTCACATATCTAGACTGTGTAGTATAGTCAGGCTGCACACCCATTGGCTCACGCTGTGCACCAATGGGCGACAGCCCTACCATCCGGAGTCAGTCAGCGGTGGCGGGGCGCAAGCAGGTGGGGAGCTGCCGCCGCCACTGACCGGTGGGGGAGGCGGTGGGACCCAGTGGGCGGTGGGGAGGGGTACCGCCAGACCACCAGGGTTGGATTGGTTTGTCATAAGATATTACTGACGCCTGCAATCGGGCTGCGAGTGGTCCACTGGACCACCAGGGATATAGGACTATTCTTTAAAACATATGCCCGCAATCAGGCTGTGAGCGGTCCACTGGACCACCAGGGATATAGGATTATTCTTTAAAACATATGCCCGCGATTGGGCTGCGAGTGGTCCTCTGAACCACCAGGGATATAGAACTATTCTTTTGCTACATATGCCCACAATCGGGCTGTGAGTGGTCCATTGGACCACCAGGGACATAGGACTGTTATGTTCTACATATGCCCACGATCAGGCATGAGGGGGGTGCCGCCGGAGTTTGGGTGGCCACCCACAGGTGGCAGCTGCTGTGTTGCGTCCTGCAATACGGCAGCTCACCTGTGGGTGGCCAGCTGTTGCTCCTTTTTTTTTTTTTTTTGGGCTCACCTGTGCTGGCGCAGGTAGGGGCTGCGATGATGTTGGCTCAGCACATCCCGGCTGAATATTGGACATGGCGGAGTATGCATGGGCACGCCCCACCTGCACTGCATATACATTACTGATGCGCCTCCGCATCGGGATTTGTGCAGGCTCAATCCCCTTTGAATATTGTGCCGGGTGTATCAGTGAGTTGGCAGATGGCGAACTGTGTTATGCCATGCTAACCTTCTAAATATCCCGCCCTGTATGTACAACAATTCTTGGTTACAGACAGTAAGTACAACATCTAGAGCTATAATACAAACTTTTGTCTTGTGGTATGGTATAAACAAGCACTGGAATTGTACAGTAGAGATGCAGGAATTGGGTGTAGTTTGAGGTTAGCGTATACAATATTGACCATCTGAGGCCTCCTAGTGTGGGATTAGGTCCATGTCGGGGTGGATCCCATGGAGCATCTTTGGTGGGGAGGGGAGGAGCCTGAGGAGTTGTTTAACTGCTGAGAGGGAGGAGGCCTGGCGAAGGATGGACGGGTGGTTGTTCCATAGGAGGGGGAGACAGTATGAAAAGGCAGCTTGATTGGAAGCAGTGTGGGGGTGAGAGAGGTTGAAAGTGCAGGCATCTCTGTGGCAGAGGGAGTAGCCTAGGGAGTTGGCTGGTGCAAGATGTGAGGTGAGGTAGGGGGGCAGGGAGCCTAATCGGTATTTAGCTATGAGGGAGGCACTATGGATGGTTCTCCTGTGGGAGAGCAGGGCCAGGGAGAGAGGTGTGTAGAGGGGGCTGTGGCAAAACAAAAGAATGAGTTGAGTAGGATGTAAAGTTTGGAGAGGGATGAGGTTGGGGCCATACTGTATATGATGTCCACGTAGTCTAGTACTGGCAAGATTATTTTACGTACAAGTTCACTGTGGGTGAGAAGGGGAAGGCTGGCTTTGTGGCGATAGAGGATGGCAAGTTTGGGCCGGAGCTTTGTGCAGATGGCCTCTGTGTGGGTGGAGAAATTGAGGTGCCTGTCTAGCCAGACTCCCAGGTATTTGAAGGTGGGGACCAGCTCAAGGGGAGAGCAATCCAGGGTGGAGATTACTGAAGGGGGGGCAAGTAGGGAGGCCACCTTTTGTCTAGATCCAAAGACCATGGTGACAGTTTTTTTTTGCATTAAGTTTGAGCCGGTTTTTCAGGAACCAGGATTGTACTCTCTTGAAGTCATTTTGAAGACCTGGGAGGACACTGTCTTGGGAGGGGCCCGAGACAAAAATGATTGCATCATCGGCATACAGATGCACGTTAGCAGAGAGACAGGTGGAGGGGAGGTCATTTATGAATAGGGAGAAGAGGATGTGGCCGAGGATAGAGCCTTGGGGGACACCTGAAAGGATGGGAAAGGGGGGGAGAGGGTGTCGCCTATTTGTACGAATTGCTGCCTATTCTGGAGGTATGAGTGGAACCAGTTGATGGCAGGTTGGGCAAGGCCAAAGCAGCTGTGTTTGCAGAGCAGCAGAGGGTGGGAGACTGAGTCAAAGGCTTTCGCCAAACCGATAAATATGGCAGTGGTGGTCTGGCTGCTGTCCATGGCCAAGAGGATAGAGTCTGTTACATGAAGCAAAGTGGTGATGGTGGAGGGGTGTTTTCTAAATCCTGACTGAAAGGGAGAGAGGGAGCTGTTGGAGGAGAGAAAATCAGACAGCCTGGACAGTGTGAGGGATTCTTGGATTTTGGCAAGGGAGGGAAGGAGAGAGATGGACCTGAAGTTTCCTGGCAGAGAAGGGTCACTGTCTTTATGCAGAGGAAGGATCTTGTCCAATTACCAGGCAGAAGGAACTGTGGCGGTGGCGAGGGAGAGGTTGAGTATGTGTGTCATGGGTGCTGCTATGGCCAAGGCAGAGATGCGAAGCAGTCTGGGGTGCATGCTATCTGGGCTGGTTTTGGCCTGGTTTAGAGAGGTGAGTGCATTGAAGACTTCCTGGGATGTGAATGGAGGAAAGAGGAAGCCGGGGAAAGTGGGGATGGGTTCGTTGGAGTCAGGTGGAGGAGTGGGGGAGTCAGGCATGGTACAAGAAACGAAAAGAGCAGCTACTGAAGCAGGATCTGAGACTGATCTGCCATCAATGTAAAGAACAGGACAAGTCTGCTTAGAAGGGGGGGTTGATAATGGAGTTGATTACCTTCCAGAAGGATGCTGGGGAATTTTGGTTCTGGGTGACTTGTGCTTGGAAGTAGGAGGATTTAGATTGCCGAATAGCTTTAATGCATTTATCTCTGAGGTGTATGTAGGATTGGAAGTCACGAGTGGTATGGGAGGCTTTGTATTGCCTCCATGCCTTGTCCCTGGCATGGCACAATGTAATGAGGGCAGATGTGATCCAGGGGTGGTGCTGCCTTTTCACTCTAGCTTTCCTGAGGGGAGCATGGAGGTCTCAGATGCGTTGGAAGATGTCGCAGAAGTGGAATAGGGCAAGGTCAATGTCTGGCTCGGAAAAGACTGGATACCAGTCTGCATTAGTTAGGTCATGCAGCAGGGCAGATTTGTTGAGGAGGTGTACGGGACGAGACCAGATCAATTTGGGGTGAGAGTGTGGGGAGCGGATTTTGCGGATGCAGTAAGTGATGCAGTGGTCACTAAGAGCATCAGAGAAAATGCCTGATGCAGAGATCCTGTGGGCATGGGTGGATAGAATCCAGTTCAGAAGGGTGTGATTTTGGGACCGATGGTTTAGACGGGTTGGTTTCTGGATTAGCTGGGAGAGATTTAGGGCTTTGATCCTTAGGGCAGTGGGTTTGGCGGAGGAAGAGAGCCAGTCGAGATTGAAGTCGCCTAGTAATATGAGTTCACCATTTGTAGTACTCGAGGAAATTGTCGAGATGGTCTTGACAAGGGAGTCGGGTGAAGTCTTTGGCGGGGCATGCAGAACCTCAATGTAGAGGGGGTTGGATGAGGGGAAAGGATGAGTGAGCAACGATGGTTTCGTGGGAGGAAGGGCAGGATTCCTTGTATATAATGGAGCATGAAACTAGGATAGGGTTTCTATACTTGGAGGAGTTAGGTGGCACTACAGTCTGTGCACAGGCTGCTATCTTCTGGGTACTGTCTTGATCACCCCCTCACTCAGACTTTTGCCCTTTGTTCATGTTTTTAGGGCAGTCATAGGACAGATGCCCCACTTTCTGACAAATGAAGCACTTCTTTGTCCCAGGATCCTTGTTCACCTTAGGACCGGTGGGTTGTGTTTTGAGCTCGGGTGCAGGCTGGTTTGCTTTAGGCTGCCCTCCCTGGGTCCCCTTCAAACCATATGCTGCCCCCTCATTGTTCCTACACTGCGTGTGTGGTCTACTAGCCACATACAGAGCCGCACGTTCTGCTGCCTCCTTCACAGAGCTGTACACCTGGTCCAGTAGCCATACATGCAGATCCTCGGGTACAATTTTAAGAACTTGTTCCCTTACAAACAAATCTTTTATTTGCTATATAGTTCTAGCTTTGGCCCCATCCACCTTCTAGATAGGTACACATTTGAACATACAATTCTGTATATAACCCCCTTGCAAATGGGAGTTCCTAAAAATGCCAGCCTGGGCATACCTTAGCCCTGTCCCTCTGTTCTCCTCCTGCTGTCTCCCGGGCATCTCCCGATTTAGCCATCAATTTTTATTGGTCCCCAGGTCCTTTTTTCCCCTTCTTTATGCCCCAGCTGCAGCCCAAATGAAAAGTCCAGCCCCTCTGAGCTTAAAAAATGCCATTAGCGAGTGCCTATAGTAAAAGTGCTGCCCCCAGGGCAGCGGGACTCACGCTGGTGCAAGTTTTGCCCTCAAAATGGAACCGCTCATTTTGCAGTCACCTCCGGGACTGTGCCATGAGTTCTGAGATCCCGTCCACCTAATTGGGACCCAGTGACCATGGACAGCCTGCTGGGGGACCATTCCAGTGTGAAATGTTATAGGGGGAATAGGGAGGCAGTATAGCGCAGTGGTTTAAGGCTCTGAGCTGCAAATCTGGAGACCTGGGTTTGAATCCCACAGCCCCTACTTGCATACTGTACGACCCTGAGCAAGTCACTTTACTTCCCTGTGCTCCCATGTCGCACCTGTAAACAAGCTTTCAGCTTAGTATGTCTCTCCTGGTTAAGCAATTGGGAAAAAAAAATAAAGGATTGTGACTGGGGCTCTATTGAGATATGCCAGAGCCGGGCCCCGGTCATATAAATAACTAATAACTGTGTGCTTGACTGCCCCCAGGGCAGCTGTGTTCGGCTTTTGCCAAAAAGAGAAGAAAGAAAGTGTTTTAAATGTTGTAAACTATTGCTGTATGGGGGGAATTGATTGTACAAGTGGGAGAGAGTGTTTCAAATTAAAATGAATACTTTTCCATGGCAATTCCAGTACTTTTGGGACTCTTGTGTGTCAGCCTGTCAGCTGCTGCAGGGGGAGCTTGCTGTGTGCAGTAGCAACAGGAAGACTAGTGGAGCCACACCTTTCATCTGTGGAGCGACTGCAAGTACAACCACTGAGCTGCAGAACTTTGGGGCATTGGGGCAAAATAATTATTTCTTTCTGTCTGCACCAGGGCATTTGTCAGGACTGTATCTGATCTGCTATAAGGGACAATGGGTTAAGCAGCCATTGCCAGCAGTCACAGCCAATGGAAAGCCAGGAGTAAAAAGCCAGGACTTGTGGGGTATTCACTACACCGTATGGGTAACCACGCAAGTGCTCATGGGGACTTACAGGGACATCATTTTGGGCACCAATTCTCCTGACCAATTGTGCCTTGAGTGTTCTGATTGACAGGTCCCTCAGCCATTTAGAGACCTGTCACCCCATCCTCTGCTGCCAATCAGGAGTCGAACTAGGAGCCCTATAAGAGACGGTGTTGCCAGTTTTCCTCGGCTTCGAGAGGGTAAGAAAAGGAGAGCAGGCTCCAGCCTGCTGGGAGCCTCCCACAGGGGTGGGGGCTCAGGCCCCTGCCATGCCATCAGGCCTGGGCCACTAAGTTAAGCCCCTCCAGTCATCAGGGGGCAGTTGTTATTTTTGGTTAAAGTTACCAGTTAAAGTAAATTTAGAGTTTCTGCAGCTGCTAGTCTGGAGGTTGCCAGAAATGTCCTCCAGAGGCTAGCCCTCCCTCCCTCCCACGTCAGGGAAAGATGTGGAAAAGAAGACCATCTGCCATGCCTCAGTTGTGAGAGAGCTGAAGAAGAATTCAGGAAGCCTTCGATTGCAGATGCAATCCGTGGAGGACCTGAGTGAGTACCCTTGTACCCGCCGGTGTGAGGGAGAAGCTTTAAAGGTAATCTTGGGGGCCTCAAGCCTCGCTACCAGATATTTCTGCTGTGTGATAAAATCTCTGAATTATCAGTCTGGGCCACTAACCCCATCAGAGACTGTCTAGCTCAAAGTCAATATTTTTTTTTTTTTTTAAATTGTTTAACCAGATGAGACACACTAAGCTGAAAGCTTGTTTACAGGTGCAACCTGGGAGTACAGGGAAGTTAAGCGACTTGCTCAAGGTCACACAGTATGCAAGTGGGGGCTGTGGGATTCAAACCCAGGTCTCCAGATTTGCAGCTCAGAGCCTTAAACCACTGCGCTATACTGCATCCCAATATAGATGCATCTTGTCTGTGGTCAAATGGCTAAATCGTAGGTGCAGCAAGATGCCTTAATAGTGAATCATATACAGTAAATGTGTACTAATTTGTTGTTGCCCTATGACTTAGAGTCCTGCCTTTGTGGAGCTGACTGCCAAGCCGCGTTTGCCACTTTACGGGACAGGAAGCCCTAGAGCGTATTGTGCCTGAGTTATTCTAAAGAAAATGTTATTTTTGTCTTACCTGGACTTCGCCTGAGAGTGCTTGCCATAAGTGTAAAAATATCTAGACTTGCTGGATGAGACTTTGCCTATAAATGTTGCCTTTGGTATAATAGGTGTACTGGATGTGACTTCACGTAATTAAATCTGGATGCTTGATAAAGTGTCACTTTCTGCTTACGCTGGATGGATGCCTATTTTGGTATGTAAATGTACTGGATGTGACTTCATTTCAAGGGAATTCTGATGCTTGGCAAAAGTATCGGCTTCGCTCTATATTGCATGGGACTTTGAAATATTGTGCCAGATATTCAGGATGCTAAATCCAAGCATCTGGTACTAAAATGTTCAGAATTCTGTAAATACAGGGCAATCCCTGTCATTCAGTAATGTGCATGGCAATCCCTGGCGCTTTGTGACCAGCAGGGTCAATTGTTGCTCATCTGCTAATTGCAGGGCAATCCCTGTCTTTATTGTATATAGTGTCTGCAGTTATTGCAAGAATCTGTCTCTCAGTTGCCCCTTCCCTCAAATCAATAGCCGGCCACCTCGACCAGCTGCAATGTCCACCAGGCCTGCAACATCTTGGACTATGGTATCTGGGTGTCCAGTATGGTATGAGATTGCGGGGTTTCTACAGTATCTGGGTGCGGTACCAGTGTGGGTATTAATAATAATTATTATGTAACATCTGATCTGTCAGCAGTTAGATAGCCAGGGCTCTGGGTATCATAAGTCAAATGGTAAATTGTGATTGCTTTCTGCCTATTAGTATGTAGCCACCCAGCTGGAGGGTTTACCAGTAAAAAACCAAACAATCTGTGTACATATGTAAATAATGGTCAGATAACCTCTGCTCCACATCCCCGTTCCTAATACCCCTAAATAAATCTCTTGTTATTGTTGAAATATTTGGTGTGAGCATATTATTAGAGAGAGCATTTAAATGCAAAATGTTGCAATGTGGGGAAATGTTTATTGGGGCATGTCTGGGGAAGGTTAATGGTCATCGTGGGTGGTGTAGCAGCGGAGGGGGCTACATCCAGCACCATCTCACCCACGTAAAGCACCCTGAGTGGAGGCATTGCGTAAATGTTTTTATAAATGATTATCAGTTAGTGAGCCCAAATCCCTTAGCCTATATCCAGGGTAGTAGGCAGGGGTGCAACACTGGGGATAGTGCCACCCAGAGGTTACATACATAGCCTTCTCTTGTACCCTTTTTTAATTCTCTGAATTTTCTTCTCTAATCTTTGGGAGGTTGTTTTTTTTTTTAACTCTTTATACACCCTGTTCTGGACTCTCTCCAGTGTAAACATTCAACTCACCTGCCATCCCATCCTGTCGTAGGCTCTGTTCTGCCATCTGGTTCGCCCAGCTCCTTTCCACTGCCCGGTGCCTGATCCCTGGATTTGAGCCCCCAGATGGGACTGCCTTACTCCCTTGTTGACCTATCTGGTATCTGGGCAGGCTTTCTGGGAGCAGATGGAGCATCAGAGGCAGCCAGTGCACTTGACGTTGGGCATGGAGAGGTGGTCTCTGGCTTCACCTTCACCTACCAGGACTGGGGGGCAGTTCCCTTAGAGTTGCCCCCTGGAGTTCAGACATGCAATGATGTCTGGACAGTGAGCTGTTGACGTCTGCCTCGCTCCACTCCTTGTTGGCTCCTTGTGCAGCCTGTACCTCCGGTCTCCACTGCTGCTCTAGAGACTCCCCAGGTCCCTCCCCAGGGAGAGGAGAGCTATCCTAGAACACTCAATCTTCTCCCTCCCCTGCTGACCCCTGGCGGCCCAAGCTCATTCCTGAACTCAGGTCACCAGTGTGGCATGAGGTGTGGCATCCAGTGCCACCGGGCCGGCAAGGAGTTCATTTTGGTTGTGAAATTTTCACTTTCTGTTATCATTTAAGAATTTTATGGACATTTTAAAATAATTATTTCTCAAGAAAAAAAGATGGCCACCTCATTTTTGCATGGAAATAATTTTGAGGACCTGAGGTAAGTAAGAATCCAGACAAAAATGCAAATGTACAGTACACAGCATAGGAAGCATCCAGAAAACCCAAATTAACAGTTCTGCCAATATTTTTCATAGCCATAGCAGAAAATTAGGTTTTGAGAATAACTTTTTTTGTTGCACTGCTTCTTTAATGTTATCATAGTCCATATAGTCCAGATCATCCATTCTAGCAAATGCATGCAAAGCACAGCCAATAAGCAATGGTGTAAGGTGGGTCATCCACAAAGCCCTGTCCAATTTAAACTGCATACATACCCTCGCAAATGCATTTAAAAACAAATCAAGGTCATATGCCACAGGGATTGGCTGCCTCCCCTGCACTCAGACCTGCTCCAAGAGGGCTTCTATGCATCTATCTTTTGTCAGGCCCTCATAGACAAAACCCCTGTCTTAGCATAGCTAGCAGAGCTGAGACACCTTACATCTGCCTTATGCTGAAGATATACTTGCTAGCTACACTGCACTGTGTTTCTAGAAATAAAAAGAGCAGTAGTAAACAATGTAAACTTTTTGTATATCTTGTTTTGTGGCTGCTAAGGTAACTTTCTACTGGTACTCTCTGTTTCCCTGTGTGCTAGTTAAGGCTGTTACATCTCTCACAGAGAGCATAGTCCCCTAGGAAGGCACACTGCACACAAATTCTGGCTTTAAATTTGTGCGCTGATCTGCACCACTACCACCAGTTTGTGATATTAATCCCACCCCACTGCCACCAGTTTGTGACAACCTGCTCCTTAGGCCTTACCAGGTTACAGAGCAGTTGTCTTGGTATACTGGTTCCTTAGCAGCCACCACCTGATTGTATCAAGAAAATACCATCCTGCACTCAGGGCTAGGGAGGTCAAACTCATAATATCTGGTAGAGAGCACTTTGGACAGCGATCTGTAAACAGAGACTTCTTCGTGCCAGCAGAAATATTAAAATTACTTTCTCAATAATGAGTCACAGCCACTGATTCTTTAAAAACAGATTCTTTACTAGTAATGACTACAAGTATTAACAAATAAACAGGATAGACAGTAAAACAAAAAGACAAAACAATTTACACATTTACTAGGAAAGGAAGATATTTTCAAGTACACAGAGAGATAATTGTTAAAAGAATCTCAAAATCTAGTCTTTCCTAGAGTCTGTCTTTACCTGCCAGTTAAACTGAAAGGGCACTCACCTGGACTGTGCTTTCCTCACACAGATAACTTAGCTATCTTAGCAGGGCTCCCACCTTCTTCACCCGATGTAAAAGATCAAAGAGAGAGGGTGTCCAGCTCCCCAGTTGTATGTGCTCAGGGCTATGGGGGAGTGACCTCTCCCTGGAGTGACAGATCACCAGAGTGCTCCCCATGTATGTATGTGTTTTATTTAGTTGTTTAACCAGGTATAGCACACTAAGCTGAAAGCTTTTTTACAGGAGCGACCTGGGAGCACAAGGAGGTTAAGTGACTTGCTCAGGGTCACACAGTATGCAAGTGGAAGCTGTGGGATTCAAACCCAGGTCTGGTCTAATGGATGTCACCAGATTTGCAGCTCAGAGCCTTAGACCACTGTGTGTGTGTGTGTGTGTGTGTGTGTGTGTGTGTGTGTGTGTGTGTGTCTCTGTCTCTGTCTCTGTCTGTGTGTGTCATTATCCAGGCTAACTGGCACCCTTCACACCTATGACACCCTTACTCACAGCTTTATGAGCTTGTTTAGCAGGATATCCCCTGAGTCAAAACTAGCAGTTTCACAGCTGCTAGGATCTGCAGCTGAATAATCCCTCGGGAAAACTCATTGCTTCACAGTAGGCAGCCGCACTCACGAGGGCTGCCTGAATATATAACCTGGAAGCCATTTTGGGTGTCCACCCCAAACAGAACTTATAAAAGAAGAATATTTGAACTAACAGAAAAAAGGAATAAATGAATCTGGTCATCTTTCCTGTCACAAATAATAACTGGAAAATAGCTGGTCAGCATATGACAATTATCTGCAGAATAATCCCTTCTTACAACAGAATGAGGAAGCTTGTTCTTTGTTCTTTTAGATTGCTCTCTTACTGGAAGTATATCATTGTTCTGATGTCCTAATAACAGCAAGGACTTTGTTCTCATAATCACAACAGTCTCAAGGATGTACTTCACCATAGTTCTTCTCTTTCAAATTGTCTACATGTTTTGACAAATATTTTTTTTTCTTATGGTGCCTCTTTTTCTTAGAATAGTTTACCCCCTCAGTTCAGAAATTGCACTACTGCTGGTTCTTTTAAATATGGTTTAAAGAAAAATTTGCTTCAGGAACAATCTCATAGCAATTGCTTTACCAGTTGATCAATATTGTATTAATGTTTTTATGACATGTATTGTTCATAAGATGTTTGTATTTATGACTTGGGATGATCTGTAAACGAGACATGCTTCTCATGGAACTTATCCTCTACACTTGAAACTTTTCAATAAAAAAAAAATTTACACACACACAGATAACACATTGTCATACAGCAAACAGTCTGAATCATCGAGTCAAATGATGCGCTTGACAGGAGGAAAATCCAAGATGTCAAGTACAAGAGCTGGGCAGCCTGCACTGAGCAGAAATAAAAACCTAGGTCCCTAAAAAGGGACAGCACCAATAGACACCTAAGAGGAAGAAGGGGAAGGAGACAGAATTGGAGGAGGTGAAGGGTTGTGATGGAGAAGATTGTAAAAGTATGGCCAAGGAAGCAGGCAGGAGGAGGGGCAATGGGGTCAAGGGGCTTGGGAGAGGCGAACAGATAGGGAGGATGAAAATGGGGGAGAAAGCAAACATACAGAGAAAGGGAAGGAGGTGTCGGGGAAAGGAGACAGGACAAGGGCAGGACAGGCAAAGGGGCATGAGGGGAGAAGGACAGGAAGGGAGCCAAGTGATGAAAGGGCAAACTCTCAGGTTACAGTGGATACATTGGGGAGAATGGAAGCAGAATAAAGACTGGAAAGAAGAAAGAAGGCGCAATAGTAGGGAGCACGGCAAGGCACGGAAAGGAGATGGGAAAGGTGTGGCAAAGTACAGAGTAGGGGAAAGGGAGGGGGAGAAGGGAATCCAGGACAGGCATATCGAAAGCCCTGGGGGTATCAAGGGGAAGGGAGGGAGGGAAGCCAGCACAAGCGATATCAGAGGGGGAGGAGGGAAGGTGGAAAATCATACCACTCTGTTACAGGAGGTTAGGGCTAGGGGAAGAGATGGGGCAGCACCTGACTAAATGAGTCAAAGGGGGGGAAGGGCAGAGCAGACAGGCTGGGGCAACATAATCATAAGATGGATGGGGTCTCAAATGGTAAGAGGGAGGTAGAATCCCTGTACTAGGGAACTCTATAATAAGGGGAATGGAGTGACTGTAAGGAAATATCATGTGGAATTTTGAGCAGCTGCTCATGATACCCCTGGGGAACAACAAGCTGCCTGCCTAGCATCCCTCCCTCTGTCTGTACTGCCTGAGTATGCATGTAACACCTAGTATCTAAAACTATGTGTGTGATCTCACATGCTGTTTTCAGCATTTTTCTCATGGCTTTCATCTTTCAGCTGAAGCCTGGGGGGGGGGGTGAGTGAGATCATTCTAAGAGCACCAGATTTTTCAGCAGAGACAACCAGTAATACATTTTTATATTTAAAATAAAATGATACAGCACTCAGAACTGGCTGTCCACGTCACAGAGCTCAGAGGGAACGGAGGGCTAGAGGCAAAACAGTCCATTAGGAAATGATCCAGGATGTCACCAACACTGGTCTGAAGCAAAAGGATAAGAATAAACCTCACAAATACACAGGAGACGTAGTATGGGCAGTAAGGAAGAAAATGACTTCTTCCAATGATACAGGAAGTCTCAGTGAGAGAAGGGCTGATGGACTTCCTGGACATAACTCCTACAGGAAGCCTCAGCAAGAGGAGAGCTGATTGGACTTTCTGGACATACTCAAGTCAGCTAGCATGAAAGTGAGAAAGGCCAAAGCATGAGGTGAGTTGAAAACTGTGAAGTGAGTCAAGAAAGATGACAAGATCTTTTTGTGGTACATGCAGGAAAAAGGAGGAAGTTATTGTCAAACTGAGACAAGGGAAAGAGTGGGTGGAAGACAGTACGGGTAAGGCAGAATTATTAAATAAATACTCCCGCTCAGTGTTCACAAAAGAGAAGAATGGAGAGATACCACAGCACAGAATATGTGGGGGGAGGGTACTGATGTGTGAGGAGCTGATCATGAATAACAGAGTCTTTAAGAGTATAATGAACCTTAAGCTGATTAATCTCCCAGGTTAGATAATATGCACTGATGGGTGCTGGGGTCCTGGCAGCAGTTCTGCCAGCCTCACTGGCTGACCTGTTCTGTAACTCTCTGAACTCAGACAGGGTGCCACAAGAGAAGAGACTCATGAATGTAGTACCCTTACATTAGAACAGGGCTATAGATGCTGGGGAACTAATGACCTGACAGCTTGACAGTGACCACTGGTAAACTGATAGAAAACATCCCCAAGACAACAGATAGCATGGGTTTTGACAGGAAGATCATGTCAAGTGATTTTCTAATGGGTCACAGAGACGGTGGGTAAGGGCCAGGCGGTGCACATACTGTACCTGGATTTCAGCAAGGTCTTTGACTCAGTCCCCCAGCCATAGCAGATCGATCAAGTAGTTGAATGGCATGGGTGTGAGGGGCAAATATCTAGATGGGTGGCAAATTGGTTAGGAGGAAAAATCCAAAGGGTAGTGGTTGGAGAGAACACTCTGAGATAAGGGAAATTATCAACACTGTACCACAGGGGTTGCTGCTTGGCCAATGCTGTTCAGCATATTCATAAATGATACTGGGGACATCATTGAAGGCAACATTTGCCTTTGTGCAGACACCACTAAGCTCTGTGAGAAGGTGAACCCTAAGGAAGGGGTCAGAGACATGGCAGAGATAGTCCAAATCTGGAAACTGGGATTCATCGCCAAGAAGGGCAAAGTTATGCAAGTGGGAAGAATGAATAGAGGGTTGGAGTACCAGCTGGGGGGTGTAACCCTCACAGTGTATAAAGAGGAGAAAGATCTGGGGATTGTAAACACTAGCACCCTGAAACCCTCCACTCAATGCAGTAAGACAGCAGTGAGGGCTTATAGGATTTGGGGTTGCATAAGCAGAGGGTTCACAAGCCAAAGAATAGAGATCATACTGCCTCTGTACAGACCCTTGGTACAGCCCCACCTGGAGTACTGTGTACACCTGTGGAACCCCTACCACAAAAGGGACATAAAAAAATCTGGAGGCAGTGCAGAAATTGGACACAAAAATGGTTAATAAAAATGTAGAAACATAGACATTATCAGCAAAAAAAGAGCAGTGGGCCATGCAGTCTGCCCGGATTTACCTGATCTCTCCCACAGAACACAGATGACCACAATCAATGGGCTGCTCTCCTCTGAATGCTCCATTACATAGAAATATAGAAACATAGACTTTGACAGCAGATAAGGACCGCTTGGTGCACCCAGTCTGCCCATTTCCCTACCTATTGAATAAGCTGCAGATCCTAGTTAACCAACAGTCTACTTCCTCCTATCCCCCACTAGAATTGCCTTATGTCTGTGCAATGCATTCTTGAATTCCCCCACTACTGCCTCAGGAAGGCCATTTCATGCGTCCATCGCCCTCTGTGTGAAAAAATACTTCCTCACGTTGCCCCTGAGCCATCCCTCCCTCTATCTCCAAATTGTGCCCCCTTGTTCTTGCACATCTCTTTTTCTGAAAGATGCTACCCTTTTGGACTCTGTTGATTCCCTTGCGGTACTTGAAAGTTTCTATCATGTCCCCCCTCTCCCTCCTTTCCTCAAGGGTATACATATTAAGCTCCTTTATTCTCTCTTCATATAGCTTCTGTTGCAGACCCTGCACCATTCTAGTTGCCCTCCTCTGGACTGGTCCATCCTGTCTATGTTCTTGCAAAGATGGGGTCTCCAGAACTGCACACAGTACTCCAGATGGGGTCTCACCAACTGCCTGTACAAAGGGATACCAACTTCCTGTTTTCTACTGGTGATGCCTCTCCCTATACATCCCAGTATCCCCCCAGCCCTACTTACTGCCTTCTCACATTGCTTCCTTACCTTTAGGTCATCTGATATGACTACCACAGGTCCCTTTCCATTTTTGTTGTTGTTAATACCCCTCTCCCCATTGTGTACTCTTCCCCTGGGTTCTTGATTCCCAGGTGCATTACTTTGCACTTCTTTGCATTGAATCTAAGCTGCCATACATATGACCATTCCTCCAACCTTGCCCAAGTCCCTTCTCATCTTTTCCACCCCCCCACCCATGTATCAACCCTGTTGCAGATCTTTGTGTTGTCTGCAAAGAGGCATACTTTTCCTTCCAGCCCCTCTGCAATGTCACCTATAAAGACCTTAAAGAGGATCAGTCACAGTACTGAACCCTGCGTTACCCCATTAGTAACCCTCCTTTCTTTGGAGTGGACTCCGTTTACTATCACCCTCTGCATCCTGTTGTCCAGCCAATTTTTTACACAGGCTACCACCCTGGGACCCACTCCCAGGCTGGCTAACTTGTTTATTAATCTTCTGTGTGGGGCTGTGTCAAATGACTTGCTAAAGTCTAGGTAGGCCATATCCACAGCCCCTCCCTGGTCTACTACTTTGGTCACCCGGTCAAAGAAATCTGTTAGATTCATCTGACATGACCTTCCCACTGTGAATCCATGCTACCTTGGGTCCTGTGCCCCGCTGACCTCCAGGTACTCAATAATTCTTTCTTTTAGAAGTGATTTCATCATTTTCCCTACCACTGAGGTCAAACTAAGAGGTCTGTAGTTTCCTGCCTCTGCCTTGCTCCCACTTTTGTGAAGGGGAATCACATCTACCCTCCTCCAATCCTCAGGTACCATACCACCTCCCATGATTTGTTAAAAAGGGTAGTCAGTGGTGTCAATAGTTCACCCCTTAGTTATTTTAGAATTCTCGGGTGAATCCTATCAGGCCCCATTGCTTTGTCCACCTTCAGTTTTAGGAGTTCTTTCAGGACCCTTTCTTCTGTGAATGGACTGGTATTGGCACACCTATCCAGAATGCTTCTATTGTTTGGTTTAAGCATCTCCCCTCCTCTTCTTTTGTGAATACTGGTCACCCTCTGCCCACCCCCTCCTCTTTATTAAGCCTCACTATCCCTCCTTTGATCTTTATTTGCTCCCTAATGTACCTATAAATGGTTTTATCCCCCTTCTTAACTGAGTTGGCTATCTTTTCCTCAATTTGGGCCTTCGCTATTCTGACTGCCTTCCCTGCTTCCTTCTGCTTTAACTGGTACAGTTCTCAGTCCTGCTTCTTCTGTGATTCCTTATACTTCCTGAATGCTATCTTTTTCTCCCTAACCTTCCCCGCCACCTCTTTTGAGATCAGTGTTTTTCTTTCCTTTTGTTTTGTTTTATTTGCTTCACACAAAAGCTTGTTGGCTCTGTGATGGCAGTTTTGATTTTTCCCCCATTTCTCCTCCTCCCCTCCTTCCTGCCCATTTGCTGGTGCATTCCTTAGGCACACTCCCATTTTGTCAAAGTCAGCTCTACTAAAGTCCAGTATCCTCGCTTTTGTATGGCTTGACTATACGTCTGTGATTACCGTGAACCACACTGTTTGATGGTCGCTTGTTCCCAGATGGCTACACACTTCTAAATCTGAGATCCTCTCTCCGTCACCATTTGAGAGTACCAGATCTAAAATGTGCTCCCTCGCAAGTGGGTTCCAATACTAGCTGCCTGAGGCATGCCCTCTGTAGGGCATCAAGAATGACCCTGCTCTTGGATGTGGCTGCACCAAATGTGCTCCAGTTAACATCTGGCATATTTAGGTCCCCTATCAACAATATCTTCCCTTTTTCTGCCATTCTAAGGATACCTTTATTTCCTGCCCCTGAGACAGGGGTCTGTATACAACCCCCGTGTGGACTGTGGTTCCATTTCCTGTCTCCAAGGTGACCCACAGAGCCTTCTCTCCTCCCTGTTTACCCTTTATTTCTGTTGCTTTGATCCCTTCCCTTACACAGAGCTACTTCTCCCCCCCTCTTTTGCCCTCCCTGTCCCTCCTGTAGATTATGTACCCTGGTATGTTGGCATCCCAGTCGTGGTTTTCTGTGAAACATGTTTCTGTGACTGCCACTACATCCAGGCATCCCTCTTCCATCAAGGCTACTAATTCAGGAAGCTTGTTACAAAGACTACAGGCATTGGTACTCATCACCCTCCATTTTTTTGATGGCCTTACCCCTTTTAGCTCCGTGCCTGTCCCTACTGTCTTTGTCTTTTTCCTCTATTTACCCCATCCTGCTCCCTATCGACATCTCTACCTTGGTGTTTATCTCGCTAACTACCCTGCTTTGTGGGGGGGAGGCTGGGAATTCCCTGTTCCTTTTCAGTGTCTCCCCCCTTGGTTAGTTTAAAAGCTTGCCAATGAAGCATTTAAACCTATCGCCTAGGATCCTGGCATTAAATACGGGGTTCCCCAGGGCTCTATCTTGGACCCCCTCCTTTTCACCCTGTTCATCAAAAGGCCCCCCCCCCAAAGTCTATAGCAACATCAAAATGGTCCTCTACTCAGATGATGCTGTGCTGTACTGCAGCAACAGAAATCAGAACGAGATGCTCGCCAGCCTAGAATCTAATTTCCAGAACCTGCATTCATGGTTCACCAATCAAGGCATGGTCCTAAACTCTTAGAAAAAAAAATAAATTTTTCTCCGGTCCCAGGAAAACCTACAACCTAAAACAAACCCTCTCTGATAACCATGGAAATTGCAAAGAGCAAGTCACCGAATTTAAATACCTTGGTCTTCTGCTTGATCCCCACCTGTCTTTCGACCTTCACATCTCTATCATAAATAAGGTTCACATGAGGCTGGGGCTACTAAACAGGATCCCTAAGTTTTTAATCCCCGAATCTAGACTCCATCTAGCAAGCTCCATTCTAATACCACTTCTAGATTATAGATCCATTGTTTATGCCCCTTCTGCTACTTCTCAACTCTTCCTTAAACTTAGCTCTAACTACAATAATATAATTCGCTTTGTCATTGGATTTCCCTGAAAAATGCACCACTGCACCCTATACAAAGCTACTGACTGGCTCCCTCTAGAGGTTTTTTTCACCCTCAGAGCTTTCTTTCCTCCATTAAGTTCACCTGAATAAATGACTACTGAGCGTGACATCACTGTTCCTCAAATCTGCTCCTGCCTGCCAAACCAGAGGAGCCTCTCACAATGTTTTAAGCATCCCATTCTTCTGCACCTCACTTGCACAAAATTCCATTGCTTATAAGAGGACAAAACAGTACAACTTCTTACCACCCGCCTACCTTGCCTGCAGCACTATATACGCCTTTCAAAGGACCCTCACAAACCACCTCCAAGTAAAACTTGTATGCACTTCTCCTAATACTGGCGGAATCTAACTCTGTTCATTAACGTCCTTCCTTCCAGTTCCACCAGTTTTTCTCCCCCACTGTTTTTCCTTCATCCTCCACCCTCTGCCCCACCCTCTTTCCCAGCACCCCCTCTTCCCACCCCTCCTGTTCCCCCCTCTTTATTTCTTTTGGTTATCCTGTGTATGCAAATGACTCAAAACACTTTTGTAAATTACAGTGAAGCCCGCCAGGATGAAGCGCAGTGTCACAGGTTTACTGCATGACAAAAGGGATTAACTCCCTTTGAAATTGCATTGTTTGCTGCAGTAACTCTATTGCAGAATTCTGCAGTGCTGCGCTTCATCCTGGTGGGCTTCACTGTATGTCCTGTAAATTATTATTTTGCCTTGCACTTTCCTCCTCTCATGCCTGTATATCAGTTCCTGTGTATAAGATATTACCTCTGCATTTATGTATATCAATAACTGTATACTGTAAATTGTTTCTCTTGTATCTTTATAATTTCATGTATATCTGGACATTTGTGAAAACAGGCATTTTTGCTCACATCTCTCCAGTATATAATATAATTGATTGCTTGATACCCTATGCTACCACAGGACCCAATGTCTAGATGGGGTTAATGGCCTTGATTCCCCCCTTACCCTCTGTCAGTTGGGAAGGGTAAGGGATTGACAGTGATTCAAGGCAGCAAGGGCTCTCATGCGAACAGAGACTGGAGATCCTGAATCAGTACTCTCAAGAGGACAGATGGGGAGAAGAGACATGATAGAGACCATTATGTACCTCAAGGGCAGCAACAGGGTAGGCCACAATGAACTTTTCAGGATCAGCAAAAACAAAACATGAGAGGAATCAACTACAAACTGGCTGGGGCAGGTTCTGAAAGGAGGCCATGAGGCACTTATTCACAGAGAGAGTGGTGGAGGGGGAGAACAGGTACCAGAAGGGGTGGTAAGCAAAAAACACACATTGATGGCTTCAAGAGGGGTTGGGATAAAGTTAAGGCTAGGGTAAAAGTGTTCCAGGGGAGAGTGACATGTAACATAGGATACATACGTTCTGCATCTTGCAGCCTCGATAGGCCATGAGGCATTTTTCTGCAGGCAACCTTGGTATGTTCTTACATTTTTATACGAACATACGAAATTTGCCAGCAGATAAAGGCCTAGAGGTCTATCAAGTCTGCTCGAATGTGCAGTTAGCACCCCTTATCCTGCAGCTGCCCTCCTTCCACCCTTCCCTTCATTAACCCTCCCCCTTGTCCTGTCCCATCCTCGTTTGAAGCAGTCCACTGTTCTACTGCATACCACTTCAGCAGGTAACGCATTCCACCCAGCCACTACCCTCTCTGCAAAAAAGTGTCTCCTCATCTCCCTCCCGAACCTTCCTCACTCCAGTCTCATATCATGGCCCCTGGTGGCCCTCCCTTCCCTTACTTTGAACAGCCCCTCTGTACCCATCTTGTTTATTCCTTTCATGTATTTAAAGGTTTCAATCATGTCACCCTGTCTCTCCCTCCTCCAGTGAGTACATATTCAACTCCTTCAACCTCCTCTCATATGGTAAGTCCCCCAGCCCCTTGATCATCTTTGTCACTCTGCGCTGCACCCCCTCCAGTAACTTAATGTCCCTCTTCAGATACGGACGCCAGTACCGCACGCAGTACTCCAGGTGTGGTCTAACTAATGACCGATACAGTGGCAGAATCACCTCCTCCCTCCTCGAGGATATACCCCTTGCAATACAACCCAGCATTTTGTTGGCCTTTGCAGCTGTCTTTCTACATTGTGCCGAGTTGTTCATTGACCCTGTAATGAGCACACCCAGATCCTTCTCCTCCTCTGTCTGGGCTAGCTGCACTCCCCCTAGCTGGTAACTCCTCCTTGGGTTCTCCATCCCAAAATGCAGCACCTTGCACTTTTTGGCATTAAAGCCCAGTTGCCAGGTGTCTGACCAGGTTTCAAGCTTTGCCAGATCATCCTGCAACCCCTGCCATCCCCCTAGGTCATCCACCACCGCGTCTCCTTGTTCTTATAAGAAACTAAGAGACTTTTGACTAGGAAAAATTATATTGCATTTGTGCTGTTTTGTCATCAGAGCATCAGCTATTTGTTCATTTTTGCCATAAGTTACATTTTGGAAAATCTAGCAAGTTTCCTACTAGTTACTAATAAAATATGACAGAAAAGAACGATGAGGAAGGTTATTGTCAAAATATACAATTATTGCAGAAAGCAAGTATACTTGAAGGCATATGTGTATCAATAGCTTACTGTATTTTGTCTCACAGTTTTGCAATTGCAATGAAAGGCAATTTCTGTCTGCAACATGAGCCTAAATGGGATTTAACTCACTGTCATTAATGTACTGTAGTAATCTGATACACTGTACAGATGAGGTCTCTGTCATAGGATTACTGCTACATAAAGTAATGCATGGGGAGGAGTGTATAACAAGGATTTTTTACACACCCCAGTTGTAGGATACCCAGTAAACCACAAGAGAAAAGTTTAGATTGTTTATAAGTGTAATTCACATTGAGTGTGTAAAAGATCTGAGTTACCACCTTTCCTGTGATTTATTTTTTTATAGTAACTGGAGAGAAATAATGACTAGATGTGAGTTTGATATCTTTAACATAAACAGAGCTTTATAACTGTAAATTGCTGCCCAACTACATTTTAACATGGTACTATGTCTGTGTTCTATGTACTAAGTTTAGTGTTTAGGACAGTCTCCCTTGAACCCAATGCTCAAGGATGAGAGGCGGACCATTGCCATATGATCAAAGTCGATTGTGTTTGGTGTATGCAGAGTCTCACTGACTTGTTCACAGTTTTAAATTAAGAAAGAAACAGAAGGAACCCTCAAATGGTTGAAAACTAATTTTGAGAGTCTTGTCATGTATGGGAGCAAAACTGGGCTGCATGTCTGGTTAAGACTGTCATATTAGCTCCAACTATGTATAACAACTAAAACAATTTTCTTTAAATAAACTCCCGAGAGAAAAGATTTGTCTCTGCCAAAAAACGATCTTTGTATGTCCAGATTCAAAGGCTAATATCTAGTCTAAACCCCTCTGCTGCATGTGCAGATTTCTCAACTGTTGGGGAAGGAGGGCACTCTCACTCCTGGCATCTAGATAGAAAGGGGCCTCCCGTTGGGGAGAGTGGTTTCAAGAGTCGATTGGACCACTGTGGAATGCTGAGGCCAGCTTCCGCCTCTTCCATATATGCGTAAAACTGAATTAATATTTTAAAGGTACTTAGCTGAGTAGGAATGTTTCTGCCAGATGCAGATTAGTGAGGGGGTTCCAGTAGACACTAGGGATTTCAATGCACTTGTGGAGCTGGTGGGTTACCACTGGACACCAGGAAAAGGCCAAGTGAACCATATACAGGAGTGGATCAAGGATTAATTTGATGGGGGGTTCAGACAATCATATTGGGCTTTGGAGATAGAAATGTTCATATTATTTTTATTAATACACACCAGGTATAAAAATATTGATTTGTTAGATGCTCTGTCCTAACTGTAACCCCAAGGTGGCACTACCCCAAGGGCTACTACCCCTGCCTGCTTGGCTAATTGCAGGTTAACGGGCCTGGGTACTGAAACGGGCGCCTCCACTCGGAGGTTAGGGTTGTTAGTGGTCAAACTAACCTGGGCACAGCCCTTCGGGACACTGTAACCCTCTTTTTCCCCTCTAGTGGCCTGAACAATATACAGTAATCACTTTTGCAATTACCCTTATTCACCATGCAATCACCCACACTGTTTGCACTTACCACCAGGGCTGGTTCCACCAGTTCGACCCTGGAGACCCCCTGTAAAACAAGATTAGGCACAACAAACAATAGTGCAGTGCTTTTGGTACAAACTGGAACCACAGTCAGGTTAGATGCAAAAAGAATTCGATCTGATTTATTAAGGGGGCTTGAACAAGGAAGGGGCATAATCAGGTTGATTGGCTTAATAGCTAGATTAATCAGACAGTTATGCATGCACTTCAGAGTCCCTACGCAGTCACACACTCTGGGTACCAAGGTAAGGAAGTGGTGGGCTAGCCAGGAAAGTTGCCTGGGGTAGGCCGGCATCGCAGCTGGTTGGGGCCCTGTGATGGAAGAAAGCAACATGCACAACACACACTATTTGTAATCCGGGACTGGAGGGCTCAGTTCATGATGGAAATGACAACAAGGCAATCAGATGACAACACTTTAGATTTAGCTGTTGTTGCAGGGAGCTACCCTGATGTTTACTCATGATACCCAATACTGGACATAGGCAGGACGAAATTGAGACTGAAGGTGGATGAGCTGGAGTGCCAGGAGAAGCAGGGCCCACACGAATTACCGAGGCGTCATTCCTGTTCAAGGCATTGAGCAGGGGGCTGATCCCCAGGCAGGTCTCTCATCGATGGCTTTCTCTGTGTAGCGGGTAATCTGGTTGAGCCAGTGTGGCGAGGCCCAGGCCAAGTGGAGATGAATGCGGATTCAGTCCGGTAGGGCTGAATACAGCCTCCAGCAAGTAGAACACAGTTCAGCACACAGTGGGGAACCAAATTGCGAGCCACTAGCCGCACACAGCACATTTATAGTAAGGAAATACCACTGTACCAGGCAAATGGCAGTCCAGTCACAATATCAGAGTCTCTAAGCTAAAATGTAATTCCAGCAGTAATTGAGGTCCTGACAGGCCAACCGCGTTCAGCAAATCTTCGGTCTTCTACAGGTTCCAAGCTTGGTCACCGTTAAGTGACTTTAAACTGTCTCTCTCTCTCTCTCTCTCTATTCAGATTCAGTCCAAAATATCCACAAGTTCCCTCTAAGGGACAGCAAGCAGGCAGAAAGGCCAAAACTCAGCCCTTCCACAGTTCTCCCACGCGAAACTACGCAGGACGGCTGCTCGACTATCTCGAGCTGTTCCCTCTTTCACTTCCCAACTCAGACTGAATCTAGCTGCAAGCAGCCTGGGACTTCCCCAGGATCCAAAAGGTTCAGTTGGCTGATCCATCTATCAGTCACACCAAGGGCTCCCCCTCCAGGTTCATTTAGGTGCCACAGTCCCAACACTACAATTCCTACAAAGTTTTGCTCCCACAAGACCCCTAGGGATAGGCTCCATTTTAGAGCCCCCAGAAGTACTGATTGGTCCAAACATCTAGCAGTCCAGGACCAAGATGGCGGTGATAGATAGAACTGTCAATGCTGCAAAGAAAACAGGTCAGACAAATTACAATATCATTACTATTCTGATAGATAATCAGCAAATAAGTACAGTTTCTGACAGAGCTCCCTCTGCACAAATAGCGATGGCAGAATGGAGCGATTATCTGGCAGCCCGTGCGGGACTTGAGCATAGAAACACTCAGCACCCTCCCAGGTTAATTAAGCACCATGTTATTGGCAGCTCTTAAAGAGACAAAACACAGAGGCATTAATGCAGTCTCACACAAACGGTTTTAAACCGTTAAGACACAGGACACCAGCCTGGCAGTGGGCATTTAGGCAAGCCCAAGGAAGACATTTTGGGAACCCCCATTTGTAGGGGGGGTTACACCCTTCCCTGCCTGAAGAAAACTTGGCATCCGCGTCAAGTCTGTACCATCACCATAATGAAAATGCAATATAAACAAGACATATATGATATTAGCATGCTATGCAAATAATACCTGATGCATCAGTTAATGTAAACTTGTCACATTACTATACATTTCAATATACTTCACAATACTATGTCCATATTGACAATACTTATGCATGTTTCATACATGTGATACTGATACTATTATAATTAACATACTATGAACAGTTACCTATGACTTCACTTATAACTTCCTGTACAGTAAACAATGTAGAAGGGGGCCTTCCCTATCAGCTAACTTGGGGCTGGATGGGGCAGGGGCACCATACTGAGAAGGAAGAACCAGTAACCTGGAGTTGGCTGTCAAGCTCAGTTTGGGCAGTGAGCTTTGAGAGACATAAATCCCTTTGTGAACCACACTGAGAAGCAAATCCACTGGCCTCCCAGGGGAATTATAACTAAAGCGTAGCACTAGCTTAACAAGTCGCCCAGATTTTCTGGGGAGAACAGACACAGGCTCTGGGCAGTCAACATGGGCACTGATTTCTTCTCTTGTAGTGAGGGATGCCTCTGCACTGGTTGAAATGTCCATATTGGGAACACTATCAGCTCCTTGCTCTGCAGACTCTGTTTCCACAACACTTTGCTCATTATTGTCTTCTGACGAGGGCCCAGGTTGCTCATTTTGAGGAGGCTCTGGCACAATTAGGCTTTGCGGCACTGAAGGGGGGCTGTCAACTCTGTCATACTGTTCCTCAAGTTCTGGTATGTCACCAGGGAGACTCTGATCATCAGCCCCTTCTTCAGGCAAGTCACACAGTTCTACAAAACACAGAGAGTCTGCAACCTCAGATGTAACACTTTACACCTCACTTTCAGGGGCCACTGGGTCCAGGGAAGAAGCTGGGGGGTTATGCAGTCCTGAAGGCCCAGCTTCATTCCCACAATTAGTCATAAGGTTACCTCAAAATAGCTGACTCAGTTCATAGGAGGGGTAATAGGCATTATCACACTCACTATCATCAGAGGTGGACTGACAGTCACTATCATTCTGGGCCTACTGCAGAGGAAGCCTTGAATTTGTAACTACTGGGGCAGGTTGAATCTGTCTCTTTTTTGCAACAGCACGTGTCACCGGCCCAGGGGAGGCAATGTCTGCTGGCTCAGCATCAATAATAACTTGACCAATGGGTAGTATGTGGTTACGGTACATGGTTTTGACAGCTTTGAAATTATTCTCTGGACGCACTTTGTACACTGGTAGATCATTCAATTTGCCCACTACTATGTGAGGTAGAGGGTGCCACCTGTCAGCAATTTTATGCTTTCCATGTAGTCCCAAATTGCACAGCAACACACAGTCCCCAGGCAATAGCTCTTGAGCCTTCACTTTCTTGTCGTGCCTCTCCTTATTGGCAAGATTTCTCTTGGCAGCCATTGTTTGGGCCAGTTGGTATGCATGGTTCAATTGAGCTTTCAATTTCTGTACATATTGTAAGTAGTTCTCAGCTCGGACCCCATCCAGGGAGACCCCAAAACAAACATCTATGGGCAACTGGGCTTCCCTACTGAACATGAGTCGATAGGGAGAGTATCCGGTGGCATCACTTTTGGTGCAATTGTAAGCGTGTACTAAGGTGCTAATCTGCTGACTCCACTTGGACTTGTCTTTAGGGTGGAGAGTACCCAACATGTCTAGCAGGGCACGGTTAAAGCGTTCAGGTTGAGGGTTCCCCTGTGGGTGATGGGGGTGGGTCTTGACTTCCTCACCCCCCCACAGGGAAAGCATTTCTTTGATTAACCTACTCTTGAAGTCTCTGCCCTGGTCAGAATGGATTTGCTGGGGGGCACCATAGTGGACAAATAATTTTTCTACTAGCACCTTGGCCACGGCAGAGGCCTTTTGATCTTTCATCGGGAAGGCTTGTGCATATTGTGTGAAGTGATTGGTGACTACCAACACATTGCCAATGTTATTTTGGTCGGGCTCTAAGCACAAGAAATCTATACAGACTAGCTCCATGGGGGCACCAGTAGTAATATTGACAAGGGGGGCAGCCTTTTGAGCAGGGCTTTCCTTTGGAGGCAATGACTACAAGTCTTGACTTGGTGCTCGACAACTGCCCCAATCTTTGGCCAATAGAATCGAGATCACAGCAAGTCGAGAGTTCTGTCAATACCAAGGTGCCCCATGTGATTGTGGAGGTACCTCAGTACCAGCTGTTTAAACGCTATGGGCAGGACCAATTGTTGCTTGTTTGCTTGGCCACGATGATCCACTGGCTCTCTGTACAACAGCTGATTAAGCAACTTTAATCTAGGGCCTTCTTTAAACAATAGAGCAGTTCACAAGTCAAGGGAACGCAACTTAGACACATCTTTTCCTGCACACAGGGCATCAAGTGCTGGTTGAATCATGGTATCTTGGGATTGAGCCCACTGAATGCCGTCATTATTGAACTGAGGTAGTGCACTAATATCTAGAGCAGAGAAATGGCAATAGGCAGCTGGTATGCATGTATCGGGGGGCCCAAGCAATCTACGAGACAGTCCACCATGTCCGCAGACATCTGTTCATCTTTGTCAAACTTTTGGCATAATGCTCTGATGGCAGGTTCAGACAACCTGACCCAATTACTTTTAGAAGCTGGCCTTCATGACAGGGCATCAACATCAATGTGGTTTAGTCCAGGTCTGTATTCAACAGCATAGTCATAAGTTGATAAGGCAGAAAGCCAAAGGTGCCCAGTGTCATCCAGTTTAGCTGAAGCCTGTACATAGGTCAGTGGGTTGTTGTCTGTCTTCACTAATGTCTTTGCCCCATAGAGGTACTCATGAAACTGGTCAACTATGGCCCATATTTGGGCGAGGAACTCCAACTTGTACACAGGACAGTTTCGCTTGGACGGGGTCAAGCTCCTACTGGCAAAAGCTACTGGCCTCAAACCATCCTCATGGTCTTGATACAGCACAGCTCCTAGGCCCTGCAGACTAGCATCCATATGCAGCTCATAGGGCTTGGTAGGGTCCATAGGTGAGGACAGGGGCATGGGTGAGCTGGTATATAACTTTGTAGAAGGCTGCTTCACATTCGGGTGTCCAACGGGGCCCAAAAGGTTCACCTGTTCGAAAATAGGCTTTCTCAGATTCCTTGATAGCCCCTTTTTTGTATTTGCAGTTGGTAGGAGGGTAACCCTGGGTAAGATTCAGGAGCGGTCGAATTACCTGTGAATAGTCTTTGATGAACCTGCAGTAGTAGCCACAAAACTCCAGGAAATGTTGTAGTTCTTTCAAGTTATGGGGCTGGGGCCAACTAGTCAGTGATTCAACCTTGCTGGGATCTGTCTGTATCCATTCTGCAGATACTATGTGCCCCATATATTTCATGGAGGTTTAAAAAAACTGCCACTTGTCAATGGACTGCATGAGGCCGAATTCTTCCAATCAATCTAGGACTTTAAACAGTCTGGTCTCATGCTCTTCTAATGTGCGTCCGAAAACAATGACATCATCTAAGTACACTAGACATTTCAGCAGGTTCATATCTCCCACTGCACGTTCCATCAATCTCTGAAAGGTGGTCGGGGCACCCGAAATCCCCTGTGGCATTCTCAGGAATTTGTAAAACCCCAAGGGACAGATGAAGGCTGTTTTCTCCCAGTCCTCCAGGGCCATCAGAATCTGGTAATATCCACTATGAAGATCCAGTACCTAGAACCACTGGTTCCCATTCAGGCAGTCCAGGGCATCTTGTATACGGGGCATAGTGTATTGATCTGGGACAATCCGCGGTTTAGGGTTCGATAATCAACACATATCCTCATATACCAATTCTTTTTACACACAACCACAATGGGAGAGGTATATGGGCTTCTTGATTCTTGTGTAACGCCAAAAGGAGCATTTTCTGCAGGTGCCTCCTAACATCATCTATATTCACTGGGGCGAGGCATCTGGATCTCTCTCGAAAGGGTCGGTCATCATGCAGGCATATGTTGTGCTCGGCACCAGGGACACATCTTATATCCCATTCTTTTAAGGAAAACACTTGGTCTCTCTGGGCGAGTTTCTGCTGATTCGGGTCTTCCATTCAGCCAATAGAGGAGAATCACTGAAGTCAAATAGGTCTGGGGTCACCCTTTCCCTCTCGCCAGAATGTTTTTGCTGGGTAATACTGCCATGTCTGCACAGTGTACAGTAGCTAGGGTGCACCATCTATTCACTTGGACCTCCCAATCTGACACATTTCGAATCTGGACCATTACTCATCATGCATAGGCATGGGCATGGGCAGATAGGATGCTGGGTTTAACCATTAGCCCCTCTGGCAACTTTTCCTTCACCTGGGCCGTCTAACATTAATGTTTTGTTCTTCACATCCTCCTTAAGTCGGACCTTACCGTGAATGGTACACTGAGCATTAGGCACTAGCACCAGAGATTCAGAATCCTTCTTCCACACGATCCCCACAGGCTCATCTTGGTCCACTTCATCAGGTTTCTGCTGTAAGTCATACACCCATTTAATTAAGACTGGAATTCTTAGAGCTCGCCCAGTCCGTTGCCCTTGTTTCTCATGGCAAAGTTGTGCCAGTCTCCCAAACATATGGGAGTTTGTTCCAATTAACAGGGGAACACTATCATACAGTCCAGTGAGGGGACACACTAAGACAAGTGTCTCGACTTGTTCATCTACCCCGGCCATGGATGTAGGGAAGGACAGCCAGATCCGAATATACCCTGAGTATGGATAGGACTTCTTGCTTAACCCCCATACATGCAAGCCTTTCAAGGGTTGTAGGGGCACATCAGGCATATGTTTCTGGTACCAATCTTGGAATACTATAGTCACTTGAGATCCACTGTCAAGCACAGCCCTGGTGGACACACCGTTCACCATCACTGTAGTTTCCATTGAAGGGCCCACCCCTCGGACCACTCAGGTGACACAGACTTGGATGTTGACTTGGCAGCTGCCTTAGATGAGTAACTTTTTTGGGCAGCCCCACCTTGTGGCAGAGAGTTATTCCATCGAATCAAGGCAAGTAGCCTAACAGTAACTTTTCTCAAATTCTCCGGTGAGCAGCAGGTGAACCAGGTGTGCCCGTTGTCCCCATAGTGGTAACAAAAGATGGGTTCTCTAAAGTCTGTAAGTGGTAGCGGGCTGTCTCCCTGCTTGGGTACATTACGGGCACTTTGGGGCCCTTCTTTGACTTGTGACTTGATTTCTTGGGCCTCTGGACTTCCAGAGTGGTTAGTAGTTTGTGTGGCTCATAGTAGGTTCCTACCAGGACCCTCAATTCTCATACTTCTTCCAGTAGGTTACCCTTAGTCCAGGTTTCAGAAGAAATGACATGCACCCCCACCCCTACAGGCAGGACCTCGCTCTTTGACTCAGGAGGTGCCTGCTAGAGGTTAGTATCTCTGGCCACCTCAGTGACTTGTTGACTGACTCTCAACTCTGTCAATTCTTTAATCAGTTCTCTCATCTGCTGCACTTCAGTCTCGTCACTTCTCTCAGGGGTCTGGCAGGTACGAGCAACCCCAGCATAGGGCTCCCATCCCTCTTCATCATTCTCTGCTTCACAAATCTCTTTCATGAGGTGACAGTACTCGGGAGGGTTAGTCTTCCTATCTTGCAATTTAAGTTTTAGCATCATCACACTAGAGTATCTGGCTGATTTGAGGATATGGTCCAACTTGACCTGATTCAGTTCACTAGCCAGCACCCCTCCTTTCCTGTGGGCCCTCTGCAGAGCTCTCTTGATCCTGGTAACAAACATAGACAACTTCTCATTCTTCCATTGCTTTGCAGAGTTACATTTCCACAACAAATCATCTCCAGACTTGGTGCTACCAAAGACCCCCTCCAATGCAGTGAGGTACTCGGCAGCAGTGGCTTCTGGGTAGTGGTGCGTAAGTGGCGAGAATACCGCTCAGGAGTGATCAGCAGAGTAATGCGGAATCCACAAAGTACCCGCAATGTGAAGCGGAGTACTTCACGTTATAATGGAGAACGCGAAGTCCATTGAAAACAATGACTTTGCATTATTCCGCCTTCCCCAAACCACTTCTCCATCAGTTTTAAGGTGAAGTACATTGAAATCAATGTACTTCGCCTCACTTTGCCTTGTTTTTGAGCTCCAAAGGTGAATTTTGCAGTGCTTCATGGGATTGCAGGTCACATGGGCTCTAGATTATTCTGCACAGCCTCAGTTCTGTGTAGTGTGTGTGTAATGGAAGATGGAGACAGTTTCCTCTCAGAGCTGTGAGATTCAAATCCTCTAAAAGCTGTTAAAAAGCCTTTTTGAGCTATTTTTTTTTCGCTCAAAATTTAGTACATAGATTGTAGGAAACCCTCCTGTGCTCATATCATCGAGTGTTTATTGTTTGTGTGTGGATTCTGAATGTTAATTTAGATCAGTCAGCCGGTGTACTGTGAAGTGTGCTTTGGGGGAGGGGTGTATCTGGGGTGTAGGTAGATTAACTGGGAGAAAAAGGCAGTCTTTCTGTTTTGGTTATATTTTTCTTGTATAACTATGTTAATGTACACACAGTAATATTTTCAGTAATTCTTGACATTTTTTGCTGATTGTTGTGGTGCAGCAGTGTATAATTTCAGTTTGTTTAAAACATTTGGTTATATTACTAAAGGTTTTCAATTTGCTACGCATTACTTGTAGTGTGTGTGAGTGTGTGTGCGATGCATGCCATTAAATCAGACACCTTTTATTGTGCCACAGAGTAATTGTAGCAGTGTGAGCCTGCTATTCACCCCACCTGCATGAATTTTTTATACTGCTTTGTGGTATCTTTACTGGTAGTGGACGGTTACTGCTGTGCACTACCCCCCACCCCAAACCGGCAAAATGTATTCTTTTCCAGATTTGGATTTGTGACTTGTGAGCACTGGTTAGGTGTTGTGCCTTTGCGTCTGCGTCTCTTGAGTGTGCAGTGCAATCTTAATCTGTCTGTGTGTTTGTAGTACACCATTAATTCTGGGAGACTTTGCATTTTTTGTTACCCTCTCATTCCATTTCATCAGCACTGGAGAATTTTCTGGACACAAGACGGTAGCATTTTGGAGCTGCAAATTAATTCTGGTGACAGTGTATGACCACTGCGCACATGATGGAGTGCACCATTAATTCTGGGAGACTTTGCATTTCTTTTTAAGCTTTCATTTCACTTCGTCAAGGCATGGAGTAATTACCGCACACAACAGAATGCGGCATGGCAAAATCGTGCTGCAGAAACTGCGCGATTCTTGCCATGCGACGTATCTCTTTTCTGTGGGGCTCTTGCCCACACACCCCGATATGGGGCTGCAACCCCGAACTCCCCAATATAGATTCTCAACTCCGGGGTTCAAGTCAGGAGTGCACAAAGATTGAAAAAAGTAAACTTTCTGGGACCGGGAATCAAACCCGGTCCCAGAAGCACTGCCTAGGTTCCCTGCTGCTGTGGCTCAGTCCGTTGAGCCACAGCAGCTGGTTGGCGGAACCCATTCAAAGCAGAGATCTCATCCTCTGCCTGGGAATGTGAGAATGGTGCAACACCGTGTCCAGCAGTATATGCGGTATTGCACCATTCGCTCACTAGTGCAGCGCTATACCGGGTTAGCCATAATGTTGTACGCTATTAAGCATGCAACATTATGACCCGGTAGGCTTTGTCAGCACTGGGGAATTTTCTGGGCACAGGACAGTAGCATTTTGGGGATGCAAATTAATTCTGGTGACTGTATGTGACCACTGCGCACATGACTGAGTGCGCCATTAATTCTGGAAGACTTCGTATTTCTTGTTACACTTTTATTTCACTTTGTCAGCACTGGGGAATTTTCTGGACACAAGACAGTTGCATTTTGGGGATGCACATTAATTCTGGTAATTGTGTGTGATTGCTGAATGCATGATGTCTGAGTGCGCCATTAATTTTGGGAGACTTTGCATTTCTTGTGCTCTCATTACACTTCATCAGCACTAGGGAGTTTTCTGCACACAAGACATGAGCATTTTGGGGATGCACATTAATTCTGGTGACTGTGTGTGTGAAGGGCTGCCAGATTTGTTGTCACTTTGTCTTACTTCATGTTAAGGCGGAATGACAATGTGAAGTAATAATCACAAGGTGAAGTGAACCTTTGGCATTGGCCACTTCGCATAGCAGAGTGACAATGTGAAGTGCTCACTTCACGGGCACCTTGCTGGTGGAATTTAAATTTGCTGCATCTCTACTTCTGGGCTGGTTGATCGGAGAAAGCGAATGGCCTCCAGTGCAGGACCCCTCAAACTCTCCATGAGCCTCTTCCTTTTCTCCCCCTTGGATCACTGCCACTCCTGGACCAGGGGTGTGGCATAGTTCGTCCATGTTTGTATGTCATCCTCCCCTACGGGCACTGGGACAGTACCTGAGAAGAGTCTAAGCCTACAGTAAGAGCCCAAATGTACAGATGGCATCACTATGGGAGAAGTGACCATGGGTGGCCCCCTAGGGGAGGCAGGAGATGCCATGGGAGACTGTAATGGAGTGGTGTCATCAGAAAGATCTAGCACCTGTAATAACTCTTGGGTGGATCGCCCCTCAGAGGCTAATAACCTAAGCAGCTTATCTCTGAACCCCTCTAGGCTGGGGTACCTCCCAGGGATAGCGGGATCACTGTGCAAATGAATGACTCTCTACCCCTCCTGGGACCCTTCGGGCATTATAACAGGGGGCACCTTCTCTGGATCTATGGGGAAGCTGCAGGAGAGGAGGACCACCATGGTTTGCTCAAACAGGCCCAAATCCCTCCCCTTCACTTCAGTATTTCCCAAACACTTAACTTGCTCGACAGTCTCTACAGTAACAGTATTAGTGGTCCCCAATGGGATATCCATTAACAGGAGGGCCTGATGAGGATCTACCCCCTCAGCCTCACTCCACCCCAAAATACGGTGCACTAACAGCTTATGGGGGCAATTTTAAGCTTAGGCGTAACAAGCGCCTCCATTCTGTCACAATCTTGAGACGTGGAGCTGTAGTATCCACTTCTGGCCACTAGAAGGCACTAATCTCAGTGATGCCTCTGAGATGTAACCCCTAGGTGGCGCTACCCAAAGGGCTACTACCCCTGCCTGCTTGGCTAGTTGCAGGTTAAGGGGCCTGGGTACTGAAACAGGTGCCTCCACTCGGAGGTCAGGGTTGTTAGTGGTCAAGCTAACCTGGGCACAGCCTTCCAGGACACTGTAACCCCCCTCTTTATTCTCTAGTGGCCTGAACAATATACAGTAATCACTTTTGCAATGACCCTTAGTCACCATGCAATTACCCACACTGTTTGCACTTACCACCAGGGCTGGTTCCACCAGTTCGACCCTGGAGACCCCCTGTAAAACAAGGTTAGGCACAACAAACAACAACAGTGCAGTGCTTTTGGTACACACTGGAACCACAGTCAGGTTAGATGCAAAAAGAATTAGATCTGATTTATTAAGTGGGCTTGAACAAGGAAGGGACGTGATCAGGTTGATTGGCTTAATAGCTAGATTAATCAGACAGTCATGCATGCACTTCAGAGTCCCTACACAGTCACACACTCTGGGTACCCAGGTAAGGAAGAGGTGGGCTAGCCAGAAACGTTGCCCGGGGTAGGCCGGCATCGCAGCTGGTTGGGGCCCTGTGATGGAGGAAAGCAACATGCACAACACACACTATTTGTAATCTGGAGCCAGAGGGCTCAGTTCATGAAGGAAAAGACAACAAGGCAATCAGATGACAACACTTTGGATTTAGCTGTTGTTGCAGGGAACTACCCTGATATTTAATCATGATACCCAATACTGGACACAGGCAGGATGAAACTGAGACTGCAGGTGGATAAGCTGGAGTGCCAGGAGAAGCAGGGCCCACATGAATCACCGAGGCATCCTTCCTGTTCAAGGCGTTGAGCAGGGGGCTGATCCCCAGGCAGATCTCTCGTCAATGGCTTTCTCTGTGTAGCGGCTAATCTAGCTGGGCCAATGTGGCAAGGCCCAGGCCAAGTGGAGATGAATGCAGATTCAGTCCGATAGGGTTGAATGCAGCCTCCAGCAAGCAGAACACAGTTCAGCACACAGTGGAGAACTAAATTGTGACCCACTAGCAGCACACAGCACACTTATAGTAAGGTAATACCACTGTACCAGACGGATGGCAGTCCAGTCGCAATATCAGTGTCTCTGAGCCAAACCGGGATTCCAGCAGTAACTAAGGTCCTGACAGGCCGATCGCATTCAGCAAATCTTCGGTCTTCTACAGGTTCCAAGCCTGGTCACCGTTAAGTGGCTTTAAACTCTCTCTCTCTATATATATATATTCGGATTCAGTCCAAAATATTCACAAGTTCCCTGCAAGGGACAACAGGCAGGCAGGCAGGAAGGCCAAAACTCAGCCCTTCCACTGTCCTCCCATGCGAAACTGTGTAGGACAGCTGCTCGACTATCTCGAGCTATTCACTCTTTCACTTCCCAACTCAGACTGAATCTAGCTGCAAGCAGCCTGGACTTTCCCCAGGATCCAAAAGGTTTGGTTGGCTGATCCATCTGTCAGTCACATCAAGGGCTCCCCCTCCAGGTTCATTTAGGTGACAAAGTCCCAAAACTACAATTCCTACAAAGATTTATTCCCACAAGACCCTTGGGGACAGGTTCCATTTTAGAGTCCCCAAAGGTACTGATTGGTCCAAACATCTTTATTTTTTTTTATTTATTTATTTATTTATTTATTTATTTATTTATTTATGTTTCTGCTAACCAGGTAAGTGCACTGATCCAGTGGACCATTTTCAGTCATGACCTGGGCCACAAGGTGGCAATACAGGGAAATTCAGCAGTGGGCACAATTCACATCATAGTATACGGTCAATCTAGCAGTCCAGGACCAAGATGGTGGTGATAAACAGAACTGTCCATGCTGCAAAGAAAGCAGGTTAGACAAATTTCAATATCATTACTATTCTGATAGATAATCAGTAAATAAGTACAGCTTCTGACAGAGCTCCCTCTGAGTAAATAGCGATGGCAGAACGGAGCGATTATCTGGCAGCCCGGGCAGAACTCAAGCATAGAAACACTCAGCCCCCTCCCAGATTAAATAAGCACCACGTTATTGGCAGCTCTTAAAGAGACAAAACATAGAGGCATTAAGGCACTCTCGCACAAACGGTTGTAAACCACTAAGACACAGGACACCAGCCTGACAGTGGGCATTTAGGCAAGCCCAAGGAAGACTTTTCATGAACCCCCATTTGTTGGGGGGTTACATAGCAATAACAGTATTTTTTAAACAGTGCCCTTTCATGAGCACAGATGAACAAGTCCCAAAGCATGAAACTCTGCCTCCTCCATTTCTAATCAAGAGGATCTAATCACACCAGGAATGCCTGTTTTAGCCTTTCAAAAAAGATTATTAGGGTTTATTTGTACACCATCCATGCACCAAAGCATTGCCTTTTGGATGAGAGGGTATGTTAGGTGGGAAAGGGTGGAGGTGAATGGACGTCATTAACTGATGTAGTCCATGGGGAGGAGTTGGTAACCCCTACATCTGTCAGTAACGACAGCTATGGGCCTATGAATATCATTTCAGGGTACTTCCTGTGGCATTGGCTCGCAGTGGTGTCTTGGTGGAATGTACAGAGCCTGTAGACTGAGAAGTGAGAGGTAGTTGCTATGAGGAGGCTGTGATAAAACCCAGCACCTGCAGGGGCAGACTCAAAGGACCTTTGCTCTCTTTCTGCCATTAAATTCTATGTTCCCAGGACTGAGTCTTGGCCCTTACTCCTCTGCCCAGCCAGCGGACTCTGGAATGTGATGCAGCAGCATTGTGGCTTATCGGAGGAAATCTGAATGGCTAGCTGCAGCGGTACCTGCTACAGTGGGGTTGGGGGTGGAATTAACATTGTGAATGACCACGTGGTATCAAAAACACAGAACAGAGCACTCTAGCCTAGCAGCAGGTACACACTAAACATAAGACCACAACTGAAAAAACACTCACAGAGGCACTGCAACCCATTACAAAAAAAGCAAAATGCTGAGTTACAAAAGAGGCAAGTAAATTTTATTCAGTGCATGACAGAAGATGCAACACTAGTTACCCCACTAGGGCCAGGGGAGGTGGAACGGCGCTAAAGACAGGAAAAAACAGCCACCACAAAGTGAAGACACCAGTGTCTGCCTACCCAAATACCATCAGAAAGACTGATACTGTCCACACTGCCTCTGTAAGTATGGCTGCTTTCTGGTGACTGGTCAATGGGGCCCTGCTGTATGGGGGCAAGCCATAGAGAAATCGAGTGTTAAAGCCAGATCTGAACTTGGAATGCCAAGTACACATGTGTGGGGGAATATAGTGGGTGTGACGCACTTGAAGTAAAGCAGAATGTACTATACTGCTTCATAGTGAGAAAACTTAAAAATAAAAAAATATATATTTACACTTCAATCTAGCCCCAGATAAAACAGAAGTACAGTTGAATACCTGAAGTTTGATTTTGTTATTTTTGTTGCAAAGTTGCCAGCAGTTAATTCTGGGCTTCATACAGAACCTGCTAGAAAAAATGTTAATGAGGCAGCTGAATACAAGTGGCATTCATTAGAGAACGTATCGTCTGCTGCCCTTAGTAAGCCCCATTCCTACCCATCGGTTTTTAAAGGGACACTGCCAACTCCTTTAGGCCTCAAATTGCCCTTAGTTTAAAAAGCACATTTTATGATTGCTCACATTCTGTAAATTTGTTATTTATTTATTTCAATCTAGGATTACAATACCTTTGAGCCGAGGCTCTTTTACAAAGTTTCCACATCAGCATGTGCAACAGACATCATTTTTAGTTACAAACATATAGTCATTGACTTACAGACATGTAATAACCAGTACAAAGACTTGAGCTATGAGCAAGACAAGGGAAGGTGGGGTGGGGGGAAGTGAGGGTAGGAGATCGAGGGGGGTAGGAGGTGCAGGGGGTAAGGGGGAGTACGGGAGGTGGTTGGGGCAGGGGCAGGAGTGGAGATCCAGGGGGGAGGTGGGCGAGGGCAGGAGACAGTGCAGCCAGGGGGCCTTGTTGAGGGAATATGACAGGTAAGGTGCTAGGGGTGCAAAGACTGATTGTAAGTGCTGGGTGCTGGGGCATGTGCAGCTGGAATGATGGAAATGTTAAGATGGGTAATCGCTGGTGCAGCTGGTTGTTTGATTCTGATTCCTTTTTCCTTTTTTAAAAGTGAAAAACAGACTGCCCACCATACAGGTGTTAGCACACAGAAACTTGTTTGTTTACATGTTTTGATCGGCTGCTTCTGCATCTTTGGTGTACTTTGGGAACCCCCCACCACACCCCACCCCACCCCACCCCACCCCACACACACACAGTCTAGCATCTCATGATGCAGTGGGAGGAGAGGAGACTATTGGATCATGATCAGCTGCACTGTTTGGGTATGTTACTTTGCCCTGGCTTCTCCCTAGCTTATACATAACTGTCTCCTTTTTATGTTGGTTTCGCGCATGCACAATCCAACGTATTATGGCAACAGGGGATTTGGGGGGGTGTCGCTGCCGAGTCCATTGCAGTACACAAAACTAGGGGAATGGCAGTGTACACCAATGACCACTCAGTGTGGTCCTGACACAACTCTCTGCTGGGTGGGCTGAATGGTCATGCACTTCAAAGGACCGAAGCTGCTCCAATCAGAGAAAGCTTCGGTCCTTTGATTTGCATTTTCAGTCCCGCCCCTCCCCCACAGAGAGAGAGAGACAGACAGACAGAGTGCTGCAACATCACACAACTGCTCCTCCTCCACCCGACTGCAAGCCTCCTCCTCCTCAAGCTACCCACCCTCCCTCTCTCTCCCCCCTCAGGTGATCTCCCGATAATCCTCCTCTGTGAAACTATACTTTTTTTCAGCTCGGTCCACACACACACAAGGATGAGAATGCCGCCAGAGCCGCGTTCAATTTTTGTGAGAGTCAGCTGCTCCAGACCAACAACTGGAAGCATGTGGGTGTTAGGCTAGACTGAAGTGTCAAATGAGAATATGTAAGTATTAATACTGTTTAGTCAGTTGGTTGTGAGGTACACACCTTTCATTTGCCCAAAAGATCCTTTCCTGTGCTTCGTTTAGTTTGGATTATTGTCATTTATTTTCCTAGTTGGTTGCAGTCAGGCACCGTTTTATATATGATTGTGCTTTTCTGGTGTGAAATTAAAATGACTGCTTTCAGTACATGCATGTTATGTGGTGGGCACTGACTGCCGAACTTTTAACATGTATTCCTCTTTCTTGTTGCCGGAGGCCTCTGGGGTTTTCCACATAGCGGAAATAGTTAGAGGGAGCACTAAATATATACAGTAGTCATGGAGGAGTCTTTCCCTCCACACCCTTTCTTGCAATGTGAACTCCACACACACACACACTCTGTTCCCCGTGTTCTGTACCCCCACCACCCTGTTCTGGTACCCATGCTAAAGTGTAGTCTGGTTCCAAGGAAATGATTAACTGAATTTACACTGAATAGTCTTAAAGTCAGTATATTCTTGGGCATGTGTGTGTTGTCCCCTGCTCTGGCCATGTTGAGTCACCTTAAATAGCCCGTTCATTTGCATTTGCCCACACTCTCAACATCCGAGTGAATGGAATTACCCTTTGCATTTGTGTTCGATTCGATATTCACTTTCTGTTCCTTTATTTCACCTGATTCATCTGGCAGTGCCGTCAGTCAATGAGAACTTGGACTAATGGAGGTGGGCTGTCTCTGATCCTATCAGCTAGTTGTTATCAGTCATCAAGCGGGCAAACCTTAATCTCCCGGAGGAGGGCTACTAGTGGGCTTGAGCTGCTGGAGGAAGTGTAGGCCTGTTTCAGTTGCATGCATTTTTTGGTGTTCGACTGCAAACTGTAGAGCTAAGGTATTGGGAGAGATAGTGTTGACGTCTGTAGGTGTAAGTCCAGGAGCCAGTGAGCAATGGAGAAAGTTGACACTTTCCCCTTTCCAATCAAAGGGGTAGTGGGTCTATTTGAATACATATGCTCATTTCTGCAGGAAGCTGTGGGCTATCCCATTGTAGAAAACTCACTGCCTTATGCCAACTTTTTTATTGTTAGTTGCATGTGATTTCATTTGTATATTTTTATTTACTGGAAACTTTGCAGATTACCTTTGAGAAAAAGTGCTTACTTACAAAGGTTCCACCTCAAACACAGTCACAAAAAAGTAGGAGTACAATGAGCAGTTCCAGAGGACACACTGTTGAGTCATGTTCAAAACACTTCAGACAGAACAATTACATGCAGTTTTGAAAAAAACCTGTGCAGGTTATTGTATAAAAAGTCACAGGATATGTACGGAAAGAAACCAAATAAAACAGTTTAATGGTTAAGTACTGCAAGGGCAGACCAAAGATCTCTTGAGTGATTCATCAGTGTATCAATCAGGCAGTTTGTTTAACCACTTAGTGGCCCTGACAACAGAGAGATGACCACTTGCCCAGCTGAGTATGCAAGAAAGGAGGCTTAAGGGCATTCCAAGGACTGAAGCTGCTCTAATCAGAGAGGGTTTCAGTCCCTTGATTTGCATTCTCAGTCCCGCCCCCCCTCACAGAGAGACAGAGTGCTGCAACATCACACAGCTGTTCCTCCTGTCTGACAGCAAGCCTCCTAGCTACTCTCTCTCCCCCTTCCTCTCCCCTCCCCTGCTGGATGATCTCCGTAATCCTTCTCCATGAAACGGTATCTTCTTCAGCTCGTCCATTTTTTTTCATATTTAATATACTTTATTCAAACAGATAGTAGAGCAGAGTACAATGATTGCTGTTGGATTCAATAACAAAGATACTGATACCAGGACATAGTAACTCACAATATGTAATAAGTAGAAGGATCCGAATTACAGAACATTGAATTAAAGTAAGCCTCTGCAATTACATTGAATATGAAGTATGGGTTTCCTTTATAACACAACCCCTCCCTACCCCCAGCCCCTCCCCACAATAGGAGATTGGGAGATTGTACCTCAATTCAAAAGGTTCAAACTAAGATATTCACATCAGCATCAGTTAGGCTCAAAGAAATAGCCATTAGCTATATAGGTAAAACCAGAGGAGAAAGGAGAGGATGGGGCGCTAATGAGACCAGGGGAGACAGAAAAGATGACTAAGGGTAGTCTCTGACTTCTGTAAAGTCAACAACATATGCATTGGTTCCCAGATTCTCTTATATCTGGATAAATTGAGCCGGCTCGGTGGCTTTGAGGGTTGAGACGCTGGACGCCACACCTTGAGCCATGACAGAAACCCAGGTTCAGGAGTGAGCCTGGACCTCTGGGTGTCGGCAGGGTAGAGAGAAGATCAAGCGTCTGGAGGACTGCTCTCCTCTCTTGGAAAGGGATCCAGGGGTAGCCCAGCGTAGCAGTGGCCCTGGTGGAGTCAACACCTTCGAAGCCAGGGGCTTGCAGGGATGGGGAGACATCGGGCAGCTGCCTTCCGGACATGGGTGGAAGCATCCATATCATGGGCTAGGTGGCATTGCGCACCTCACATCTGGGGCGTAATGCAAGAAAATCCCCTCCAGCCTGGATAGGCGACGACTCCCAGCACCAGCCGCCACACGCCCGATACCAGACCTCCACCTCCACCCCCTTCAATCTCCTCGTGGGCCCTAGCCGGAGAGGGTCCGCCAGGAGAAAGTAATGCACTTGAGGAGGTGGAGTCACGGAGTGCGGTAGAAGCGGCTGGTCACTGTGCAGCCCAAGAGAGTTCCAGGTCTGGAGTGCTACAAATAGAGTTGTAAAAAAAAATATATATATATATCTGGATAAATTGCCTGAAAGGCTAGCCACCAGACGTTCAGCTTGTAGGGCAAACTTAATTTCCCTATACCATTCTAATATGTGGGAACTGTCCTGATCTAATGGCTTGGTCCACTTTTGCTCCAGCAACCACTTCCACCCTAGCAGGCAACCGTGGTGGAACTTGGGGGAACCAGGACTCTAGTTTGGGAAGAGGTCAGAGGACATCCATCTAAGGCAGGCCAGGCAGAAGCCAAGTAGCTAGACAGGGAGCCGAGAATTGGCAGGGAAGTTGTGCGGCATCACCATGGCCTATTGGAATCCTTATCAGGCCATGATCAGCAGGGTGGTCATGACTCGATTAATGGTCATTGCATTGTGCAGGCAGCTGCTGAGAGAGGTCTAAAGATAAGTCACAGAGTCGGAGACCCACCGGACAGAGGAGGACTGGGACTGGACCAGCAGTGAGTCAACCACTGCACCACACCCAGTGGGTAGTGGCAAAGTACCCTCCAAAGAGGTCCGAGCCAGCACCAGGCAGGTAAGTTCAGAGAAGAAAGGGGAAGCTGAGCTGAGATCCAAAGGGTGTTTCAGTCATTTTGGCCGGTACACTAGTGGCAGGAGAGGGAGATCCAGGGTCTGACTGTGCCAGGCTAGCACAATAGGGGCACAAACTGAAAGCTTTCAAGCAGACCTGTAGTCATGGATGGACCAGACCCTGCTCTGCTGTGCCACATTCTGCCCCCACCCGGCCTGACAGTGAGGAGGAGGAGGTGAATGGTGACTGTGTGGTGTGGTCTCTGTGCTGTGCCATGGTGGTTTTGTCTGTGATGGCAGTGACAGAGTGGGGTGGCTAGGATCATGGGTCATTCTATTTGTGGGCCGCATGTTAGACACCATGGGGTGGTACTATATCTGAAGCCCAAACCCAAAAATGAGCACTTAGTTTTTTTTTTTTATTTAAGTCTTTTGGCAACTGGGTCAGGCCCACTAGGTACAATGTCTTTTTTCAGGTGCAGCTGCAAACTAGGAACACAAAAGGTTACATGACTTTCTCAGGGTCACACAGAGAAACTTAGAAACATAGAATTTGATGACAGATAAGGACCACTTGGCCCAACTAGTCTGCCCATTTCCCTACCTAACGAATAGGCTACAGATCCTAGTTAACCAACAGCCTACTTCCTCCTACCCCCCTCCACTAGAATTGCCTTATGTCTATCCCATGCATTCTTGAATTCCCCCACTGTTTTTGACTCCACTACCTCCTCAGGAAGGCTGTTCCATGTATCCACCACCCTTTCCATGAAAAAATACTTCCTCACATTACCTCTGAGCCGTTGCCCCTCTATCTTCAAATTGTGACCCCTTGTTCTTGCACATCTCTTTTTCTGAAAGATGCTACCATTTTGGACTCTGTTGATTCCCTTGATGTACTTGAAAGTTTCTATCGTGTCCCCCCTCTCCCTCCTCTCCTCGAGTGTATACATATTAAACTTCTTTAATCTCTCTTTGTATGTCTTCTGGTGCAGACCTTGCACCATTTTAGTTGCTCTCCTCTGGACAGTCTCCATCCTGTCTATATCCTTGTGGAGATGGGGTCTCCAGAACTGGACACAGAACTCCAGATGGGGTCTCATCAACTGTCTATACAGAGGGATATCAACTTCCTGTTTTCTACTGGTGATGCCTCTCCCTATGCAACCTAGTATCCCCCCAGCCCTCCTTACTGCCTTCTCACATTGCTTGCCCAACTTAAGGTAATTTGATTTGATTATCCCCAGGTCCCTTTCCATTTCTATTGTTGTTATTATCTCCCCCATTGTGTACTCTTCCCCTGGATATTTGATTCCAGGTGCATTACTTTGCACTTCTTTGCATTGAATCTAAGCTGCCATACATTTGATCATTCCTCCAACCTTGCCAAGTCCCTTTGCATCCTCTCCACCCCACCTTCTGTATCAATCCTGTTGCAGATCTTTGTGTCATCTGCAAAGAGACATACTTTTCCTTCCAGTCCCTCTGCAATGTCACTTATAAAGATATTAAAGAGGACTGGTCCCAGTACTGAACCCTGCAGTACCCACCGGTACCCCAATTTCTTCAGAGTAAACTCCGCTTACCATTACCCTCTGTATCCTGTTGTCCAGCCAATTTTTTACCCAGGCTACCACCTTGGGACCCATTCCAAGGCTGGCTAACTTGTATCTTAATCTTTTGTGTGGGACTGTGTCAAATGCCTTACTAAAGTCTAAGTAGGCCATGTCCACAGCCCCTCCCTGGTCTACTACATTGATCACCCAGTCAAAGAAATCTATTAGAGTCATCCGACATGATCTTCCTGCTGTCAAACCATGCTGCCTTGGGTCCTGTTCCCCACAGGCCTCTAGGAACTCAGCAATTCTTTCCTTCATAAGTGATTCCATCATTTTCCCTACCACTGAGGTCAAAGTAACAGGTCTTTAGTTTCCTGTCTCTGTCTTTCTCCCACTTTTGTGAAGGGGCTCACGTCTGCCCTCCTCCAGTACCACACCATCATCCCATGATTTGTTAAAAAGGGTAGTCAGTTGTGTCACTAGTTCTACCCTTAGTTCTTTTAGAATTCTTGGATGAATCCAGTCAGGCCACATTGCTTTGTCCACCTTCAGTTTTAAGAGTTTTTTCAGGACCCTTTCTTCTGTGAATGGACTGGTATCGACCTCCCTATCCAGAGTGTTTCTATTCTTTGATTTAGGTACCTCCCCTCCTCTTCTTTTGTGAATACTGAGAAGAAGTATTCATTCAGTATCCCTGCTTTTTCACTGTCATCCTCTACCCATCCTCCCTTCCCTTTAGTAAGCCTCGCTATCCCTTCCTTCATCTTTCTTCACTCCCTAATGTACCTATAAAAGGTTTTATCCCCCTTCTTAACTGAGCTGGCTATCTTTTCCTCAGTTTGGGCTTTTGCTATTCTGATTGCCTTCCTCACTTACTTCTGCTTTAACTGGTACAGTTCTCTGTCCTGCTCCTTCTGTTTCCTTATACTTCCTGAATGCTACCTTTTTCTCCTTAACCTTCCCCGCAACCTCTTTTGAGAACCATAGTGTTTTTTCCTTCATTTTGCTTTGTTGACTTGCTTCACACAAAGGCTTGTTGCCTCTGTGATGGCTGTTTTGATTTTTCCAAATTGTTCCTTCACCCCTCCTTTTTGCCAGTTTGCTAGTGCTTTTCTGAGGCACTCTCCCATTTTCCCAAAGTCAGCCCTCCTAAAGTCCAACACTCTTGCTTTTGTATGGCTCGACTCTATGGCCGTGCTTATCGTGAACCACACTGTTTGGTGGTCACTTATCCCCAGATGGCTACCCACTTCTAAATCTGAGATCCTTTCTCCATCCCCATTTGACAGTACCAGGTCTAAGATTGCTCCCTCCCTAGTGGGTTCCACCACTAGCTCTCTGAAGCATGCCCCCTGTAGGGCATCAAGAATAAACCTGCTTTTTGATGTGATTGCAGCCAGGGTGCTCCAGCTAACGTATGGCATATTCAGATCCCCCAACAACAATATCTCCCCTTTTTCTTACATTCTAAGGATGCCTTCTATCATTTCATTGTTCACTGCCTCCCCCTGAGATGGGGGTCTGTATACCACCCCTGTGCAAATTGCGGTGACATAACCTGTCTCAAGGGTAACCCACAGTGCCTCCTCTACTCCCTGTTTATCCTTTAGTTCCTTTGATCCCTTCCCTTACATAGAAAGCTACTCCTCCTCCTCTCTTACCCTCTCTGTCCCTCCTGTAGATTGTGTACCCTGGTATGTTGACATCCTAGTCATGGTTCTCAGTGTACCATGTTTCTGTGACTGCCACGATATCCAGATGTCCCTCTTGCATCAAGGCCAGTAGTTCAGGGAACTTGTTACACAGATTACGGGCATTGGTACTCATCACCTTCCATTTGTTGATGGCCTTACCCCTTTTAGCCCCATCTCTGTCCTTACTGCCTTTTTCTGCATTTACCCTGTCCTGCTCCCCATTAACTTCTCTACCTTGGTGTTTACCTCTCTAGCTACTGTGTTTTGTGGGAGGAGGCTGGGTTTTCCCTGCTCCTTTTCAGTGCCTCCCCCCATGGCTAGTTTAAATGCTTGCCACTTATGCATTTAAACCTATCACCTAGGATTCTGGTTCCCCTCCTGGACAGATGAAGACCATCATGCCAGTATAGGCCTGTATCCCTCCAGGTGACCCCCCAGTCCCCAATGAAGCCAAAACCCTGAACTCTGCACCAGTTTTTCAACCATTCATTGAATCCCATGGTGGGGAGTACTCTAGCATCACCCTTGCCATAGACAGGCAGCACCTCTGAGAAGGATACTGTATGTGCTACTTGTCTAAGGCCCCTTCCCAACTCTTCAAACTCTTCTGCTCTGATCCCATTCACAGCCAGGTCATTTGTCCCTAGGTGGACAATAATATCCAGCTCCCTCCCTCATGCAGCTGCTCCCATGATCCTGAGGATTCGTTCCCTGTCCCTCCTAGCCATGGCACCAGGCAGGCACCTTAACTCTCTCTCCCCTTCATTCCCCCAGATCTATCCCCCTAATGACTGAGTCACCCACCAGGAGTTGTTTCCTTCCCCTGTGGGGTCCCATCCCACCCTCCTGTGGGACCCCTTTGTGGAGGTTCCCAGCTTCCTCCTTGGTCTCCACTGCCGGTGTCTGCATAGAGGAACCACTCTCCACCAGAACAGCATATGAATTGTGGAGAGGTACAACTGGAGGAATGTGCCTCTGTTCCACCACCCTCTCCCTGCCTGAGCCCACCTTGGTTCAACTGCTCCTCTTTCTTGGCAACCTCTGAGGTAGCAGCAGTGGCCCTGGTGGTCCCTGGGTGGGGGAGAAGGTTTCATGAATCCTAGCTAAGTCAGCCCAGAGATGAGCAACCTCCTTCCTCAGACCAGAGAGGTGCCTACAAATAAGGCAGAATCGCAGCCTCCAGAAATTCTCCTGGAATACTGCTGCCCCACAGCCAGTGCATTGCACTACTCCCCACATGTCTGTCTTCTTTTCTGATTCTCTTGCATTATGCCTCTTTTTTTTTGTTATACATAGTTAGTGAGTGTGCTATTACCTTCAATGCAGTGTGCTGTGCTGGTAAGAATACAAGCTGTATGCACCTTCCCCCTTGAGGAAATGTCACAACCCCTGCTATAAAAGAAATGACACCTGAGGGAGGGTGGGTTTGGGACTAAGCTGTGCCCTCAGAAACAATCAGCTACAAGCTGTGACCCACCACTAGGATGAGTGTTAACCTTCCTTTCAGCAAGACAACCTGCACAACAATCATGGAACACAGTCTCCTGAACTTGAGTCTGTCTGTGTTTCAAGCCACAGCTGCAACTTTTGCTATAACAACTCCTTAACCACCAGTAATTTATTTAAAAATAGTTTAACTATCACAAATCCTACCCACCAGTAAATTATTTAAAAATAGTTTAACTGTCACAAAATCTTAGTAGTCAATCCAGCTACCCCCAAGGGACAACCAAAATGCAGTATTTCAACCCTTCTGAAGTTACTTCCAAGATAAGCAGAGTTTGTAAGCCCCTTCTTCAACTCCTCAGCCACCTATAAATTATTTAAAACTAGTTTAACTGTCACACAATCCTAGTAGACAACCCAGCTACCTCCAAGGGAAAACCCAAATGCAGTATTTCAATCCTTCTGAAGTTACTCACAAGATAAGTAGAGTTTGCAAGCCTCTTCTTGGTTAAACACCAAATAAATATATAAATAAAAAAGCCATTACCAAGGGTAGCTAGTTTCACCTCCCACAGAATTGAGCAAGAGTGTGCAGGTTGCAGCTATCACGTACAATATAGAATCTCCCACACAGCCCACAGCTGAGTAAAGAAGTAGTTTCCTTCACAATGGAGGTTGTGGGAATCAAACCCAGGTCATTTGTTGGATGTACCAAGTTCATTCACAGGTCATTATTGTAAGGTCTAGGCTATACTACAAGCAAGTTGAGAGCATTAATGTTTGTCAGGATTGCCTGTGGGTGCTGTGCATTAATAAATATGGAAGTTGCATTTGGTGTTTTCGTGTTACTGCAACTCTCTAAATCTGTTAATTCCTGCGTTGAAGGCAGACATCCCACTGTGCTCATAGGAAAGGAATGTAACACTGAGAGCTGCAACCTTGTTTTAAGAGAATGTACCACACTGGGCACCCCTGCCCTGACTTACCAATCCTCCACCCTTCACTTTAGTCCAAAGGGATCCCTTTGTGCACCTGAACACCCTGGCCTTGGAATACTCTCACCATCTATGTGGCTAAGAACTACAAAATGGATTACTAGAACTGATGCAAAAAAAAAAAAAGTACTCCTACCTTTTTATTTGACTAACGGAGTCACTACACAAGCTTTCTAAATTAATCACATTTCTGATTATCAAATAAAAGGTATTACTGTGATGCTTGGCCAGCTGGTTATGATTATTGTACGATATTGGTATTATAAATAAATGGTCAGTGTATGAAATGTCAGTCTGTGTGATTTGGCCCTTTAAATTACAAGGTGCCAGCAGCTGAAAACTAGAATGTAATTAAACAGACCAGAAGGAAACAGTTAATTGGAACATCCTTCTAGAGAGACAGTTTATGGCCCTCATCACCTGCTGCTGCTTTTGAAGTTAGAACTTAAATACGAATTTTATTACATCAGGAAAGGATGTCATTTAGCTGATTTCTGTTGGCTATCTCACACCTGGGTGACAAACTGCAGGGTTATAAACCTCAAAGGAACTGGTTGATCAAAGACTCATAATTTGGGAAATGGGTTTTTGCTGATGTTCACATTATTTAAAATACCTCCTGGTAGGAAATCATTTTTGTAATTTTATATTCTAAAAGGAGGAGCTAGATGACTCACAGAAGAGGTGTGGAGACACAGAGTTTAAACTGATACTTGTGTCTGAAATGTGACACATATCTTTTTGGGCTCTTAAGAAACAAAGATCACTCTAATTTAACTGCACTTACAGAGGCAATACATTAGATAGAAAAGATCTAAATGTACTGTGGTAGGAGTTTTGTTCTGTAGTTTTCCTTTTATGTGATTGTGATGCTCTTCAATATTTGGTCTACATTTTATCTTACTGTTTTATCCATTTTTAGTAAACATTTTCATTTAAGATACTGCCTGGGTTTTCTCGGTCATTTTTTTGCATGTGGAGTGATTGTATTTTTAAGTCTGACAACTGTTCAAGGGCTTGATGGTGTTACTAAACTTGGTAAAATGTAAGAATATACCTAAGGTCTCTTACAGAGTTTTAAGAGTTAACTTTGGATACCTGGTTAGGTGCTCTTAGGCGAAAGATATATTGCATCCCCCCAAAGAGAATATTATCTGAGCCTGTACATTTGGGTACGCTAGCAAAATGTTCACAGTTTGAATCCCCCCAGAACTTGAGACTAAAGGTGATTCAGACCCAAAAGCAGAAAGGAGAGTTACCCTGTCTGTTACCTGTTCACACTATTGCACTCGGAGGTTGGCACTGTGGGAGCAGAGGGCCTGTCCTGCAGAGTGCATTTGTGACAATTATCACCTATTCTTTTTCATTAATTCTACTGTCTGATTAACACAGAATTGCAACTCTTTATGAAGGACTAATATTAACACTGTTTCTAATAATTACAGCACAATTAATGCTGGCAACATACCAAGACAATTGAGGGATGAAAGAAGTTGTGATTCAACTCCCCACCCTCTGCTCAGAAAGAACTGGTCTGGGGGCAAGCGTCCCTTGTTCTCCAGTCCTTCCCCTTTTCCCTAGTCTGTATGCCCAGTGGGGCAAGTGCATGGCCAGCCTGAAGTGGCTCAAGGAAAGCAGGGAAGGGCCACCAGACCATCTACTGGCCAGGATTGCCACCCAAGTGTGTGCTGGAGCGCGACAGAGGGTTAAGAAGCTGATGCACAACAGCAATACTCCATTTTTCTGGCTTCTCCTCCAAGTAACAAGTTCCCACTTATCCTCCCTAAGAAAGGCCTTAAGCATAGGGCCAGCTTGGCCTGCCCCTACAGGGGAATAGCCTATGGAGTCTAACTGTGAGCTCTTAATAGTCTGCATTAAATATTCCTACATGGTATAACTCCATTCTTAACAGTACGGTTGTCATCATAAATGTGCATTTATTGTATTTCTGTATAGCAAAAACTGGTTTAGAAAAAGTGCCCTTTGTACCCTAATAAGTGCCCTTCCGATCCTCAGCTTCCACAGCTTTTATTATCTTTCGGCACCCCTGCTCAGGTGATCTCTTTACCTCGGGGGGGGGTGTTGCCACCCACACAGCTGCTCCTTCACCCTACTGCAAGTCTTTTTGTTTAACAAGCAACCAATGTTCAGTACTGACAAATGCTTGTTACCTGTCTGGGATGACCACCCCCTCTGGGTCAATGGTCCCTTGCTCTGGGCTGTTTTGCTGACAAATTCCTGTGCACAGGATTCCCATCTTCCTTGGCCACCTACCTGCAGTGTCCATCCCTAACCTAATCTGTGAAATATATGGGCTCTCATTCTCCCCTTGAGTGCAGGTTCTTCACTGGACTTGGGAAACTGGCTTTTGCAGGATATGTCTCAATTTACCAAAACTCCCTTCCACCAAACTTACGCCTTGCACTCAATTTTTTGCAAGGCACTAATGGATTCACTGTGACTACTGGGTCCTTGCTCCTGCCCACCATAGGTCTAAGAGGCTAAGCTGCATCTGTAGTACTGTGCACTTTTACCGCCCATCATATTGCTGACCTCTGCTCATGTCGGTTGCCCTTCAGGTCCAGATTAGTTCACTTTCACCTGCTCATTTGGTCACCCACACCTCCTGATAGCTGTGTTTTTTTTTTCTGCAGCATCGTAAATGCCATCTATATCTGTTTTTCCCTTTATGTAAATACAAACATACGAAGAAGCCAGCAGAAGAAGGCCATTTGCTCTATTTAGTCTGCTTGTATTGCAGGGTCCACAGCCTGAGCTACTGTCACTGCCCCCTCCCTATAAATGCCACCTATATCTGTTTTCCCCTTATTGTTTTAATTTTTTGATATGTATTGTAAGTTACTATGACTGCACCTTCTGCTGTTTGGACTTTGGCACTAATATTTCTCACTGTTATGATGTTGCTATAAATGACACGCTACTGGTGCCTTTTTCTAAATTGTTTTTATCGTTATTTTGCTGATGATGTAATGTTCTGTAACTCTCCCAGGGTGTGCCTGAAAATAAGCATGCATATATATATATATATATATATATATATATGCCTACTGTATCTTACCAGAGCTGAGCTGATTAGATATTACAGTGTTGGTTTTCACTGCTCTACAGATAATACCCAACTGTATATGTCATTTGCCCCTGGAACGAATGGCGCCATTGAAGTGCTGAACAAATGCTTGGCCAAGATCCAGGATTGGATGTCCTCTAACTGGCTGAAACTGAACCCCGACAAGGCAGAGGTATTGGTGGTAGAGCCAGGTCGTGGGCATGATAGAAATGCCTCCGGTGTGATAATAGGGTTGTCCTTGGGATCTACTCCATTGAAGGCATCCCTCAAGGTAAGAAATCTGGGCATCATCCTGGATGACAGATTTGCACTTGATGCCCAGGTGTCATCTGTTGTCCAAAGTGGTTTCTACCACTTGAGGAAAGTAGCCCGGATTAGACCTTTGATTCCACCTGAGGACCTGCCATCAGTGGTGCATGCCTTCATCACTTCTAGGATGGACTACTGTAATGCTCTGTACTTCAAGGTCAGTGGAAGGAAGCTCTGCCAACTGCAGCTGGCACAGAACACAGTGGCAAGGTTGCTAATGGGTCTGCCCAGAATCTGTCATGTGACCCTGGTCCTGTGTGACCTGCACTGGCTGCCGATCAGGTGGTGAATTCTCTTCAAGGTGGGCTTGCTCACTTATAAGGCCCTATATGGGCTGGGCCCTGACTTCCTATCTGATCTCCTAACTCCCGCCATCCCGGTGCACTCCCTCTGTTCCTCCACCAGGGGCCTCCTAGCAGTTCCGAGGGCCAGGCTGAAAACCTCTGGTGATCGGGCATTTGAGGTGGCCGGCCTGGCCCTCTGGAACTCACTCCCAACATCTTTAAGGGAGGCCCCATTGGTGGAGGATTTTAAAGGGGGCCTGAAGACATATTTCTTCAAAAAAGCTTTTCTGGATGATTTTACTGTTTAATTTATTGAATTACTGCATTCTGGTTTTATCTTGCTAATCTGAATTTTTGTTGCAATATCTGTTTGTTGGTTTATTTATTTGTACCCTGTTTTAAGCTCTGTAAGGCATCCAGAGCCTCTGGGATTGAGCACTCTAAAAATAAATTTTTACTTACTTACTTACCTAGTACTGTAACTTACCTGATATCAGAAACAAGCAAATAAATAAATATGTAGTCCACTCTAGTTCTTGTAATCTGATTATTTTTGCCCTCAACCCAGATAGGGTATAACTAAGAAACACCTAGAACTAGCACAGCGATCACATATACAGTACTTAGAACCCAGATAGGGAATATTAAATAAACACCAAAAATCTGTTGGTATAGTTGCATACACACTCCACCCAGATAAAGTGTATTTAGGATTCCCAGAAAAACCATAAGGAAGCTGGCCCAGTGGCATACAGGACTGAGGTGCTTTGCGCTTTACCTCTTACCATGCCAGCAACCTTTATCTAGGAATGAGCACGGGCTGCATGGGGTTTATGCGGAGGGAGAAGATCAAGCATCTGATGACTGCTGTCTTCTCCAGGGGTGGGGAGATCTGCTGTCTCGCTCCGTGGCTGTCATTTGGGGAGGACAGGTGGCAGTGCCACAGCTGAACAGCATGGTATGAGGTCATGGTTACGTGGTATGTGCTTTCCTGCATGCTCATGCACTCACAGCCACCATGACAGGGGAACAAAATCTGGAGGAAAAATGGTGGTCATGGTCTTCATGAAGCTCTGCCTGACTACCTGCCCTCATCCCGTTCTGCCACCGGTCTGCTGGACCCCCAATCTGAATGCAGGATCACTGGGTGGGAGGGTATGGCCATCCCCTGCATGGCCTTGCCACAGAGGGGGCAATCTGTGGGGGAATGGGGCTCAGTGAGACCAGAGCGGCAGTAGATGGATAAAGCAGGTAGGGACAGGGCTGAACACAGCCACCGTGATGCACCCAGAGGATAAACATCTCTATAGAAAAAAATATAAGGAGTAGTGAGAAGTACAGCTGCTCCACCCAGATAGGAAGGAGGGAACTAAGCACAAGTAAGCAGTAGCCTGTGGTTGATCTGGTATCCATTTCCTTGCTCTGGTGCTTTTGGATAATGTAGACTGACTTTCTTCTAGCTAGTGATTTGCACTGGGATAGCTGACTTGAATTGCTCCTTGGTCTTATCCTGCAGGTGCTTGGGTGGAGAGAGTGTTGTGCACACTGCTTCCTTTCCATTTTTAGTGTACTGCTATTTTATCAGACTTCCTGTGGTTTAATCGTGGTGTTTTCCCCACCATGTGAGATGTGAGAGTTGGTTGTTGGGGGAAATATAACTCATCTGACTGTGAGACTTATTGATTGCTCATCTTTTTTATTGCATTGACATATGGTGATTTCTACATTATTATTGCTTCTGACTTTGTGGCTTCGCCCTACCATGTGAGAGGTGGTGTCAGGGTCAGACCATTTGTGGAGCTCTCTGGTATTTGAACTCATACTTATTTATATTTCTGAGACTGATTTCTTCCATTTTTTCATTTATTTTGAGTAATTATATTCTGGATTGTATAATTTTGTATAATTTTATTTTTTCCTTATTTTTGTTTTAGAGTGTATGAGAGTATTGGGGTGATTGAGTGGGTGTTTTGTTTCTATTGTTTTACAAGTATTCATTTACTGCTTTCACTTGGAGCTATGGGTGAGCTGGTGATGTGCTGGCAGGCAGCTCACCAGGGCTGGTGCTACTCCTCCTCCGAGCTCTGGAACCTTCATCCCTTTAATTATCCTCCCTTGCCGGCAGCAGTTTATAGATGCTTCAAGGCTCTGAGACTAGTAGGGCAGAGACAGAGGGGGGGCTGGGGGTCCCGAACCTCGGCAGGGGGTTGAGTGGGATGGTTGGATTAGGGTAGTCAGGACCAGGAGACACCCTGGGGCAAAATGGGTTCTAAAATGTGGTCCCCCCAACTCTGGTCCCCATGCCCAAGGGATCCAATATTCTTGGGCTGGTGGCTCAGTTGGCCCTGGGAGCCCCATTTGACTCAAGTGGTGTTGTGAAATGTCAGATCTATTAAGCACAAGATGGCTATTATTGCTGATCTAGTTGGGACAACGGATCTGGCTTGCAACACCAAGACCTGGCTGGATGATAATTCTGGCCCAGTTTTGGAGGTTGCCATTCCAACTGGGTGCTTGGTGACACACCTCTTGAGATCGGACCGCAGGGGCAGGGGTGTAGCCATATGTTTTAGATCAGAACTGGGCCTTGTGGGAGTGCCAGTTGAGGAACCCAGATCGTTTGAGTGCATCGTGGTTGCAGGTGTGGGGTGCAGGATCATTCTTGTCTACCCAGGGACAAGAAATTGTTCCTGCAGGAAGTCGCAGACTTAGTTGTTGATATAGCGTTTGAGTCACCCAGGCTGATGGTACTGGGTGACTTCAGTGCTTGGGTCGACAATGAACTTTCGCATTTTGGTCTGGACTTCCTCCAACGTACGTGTTCGTTGGGCCTCACACAGGTAGTTGCCTCTGCAGCCCATGAGCATGGTCACTCATTCAATCTGGTTTTCATCCTGGGGACGGAGACCACTGATTTGGTGGTGGAACTAGTCAGATGGTCTGACCACCACACCATAAGGTTCAATTTTCAGGCTCCCCTCTATAGGCCTGCCCCTGTGGAGATGTTCAGATACCGCCCTTTGAGGGATGTGACCCCTGATGGCCTGTTGGCAGTATTAGACCTATCAGGACTGCCGCGTGCAAGCGGGAGTCCAGAGGACTTAGTCCAGGCCCATAATAAGGCCATGACAGAAGCTCTAGACTCTATTGCTCCTGTCCATGTTCATCCTTTCTCTCTTCGTCCATAGTCCCCGTGGTTTGACGGGACCCTAAAGGAGTTGAGATGAGTTGGACAAATGGTTAGAACGATGCTGGCTGAAATCTGCCCTGGATGCCGACCACCTTAGATTGATGGAACACTATTGGGTCCATCAATCAGCAATCACCCGTAAGAAGGCAGAGTTTCTGTCCGGAGAGATTGCTACAGCTCAGAATCAACCAGCTCAGCTCTTTTGGACCATGCACAGGTTGTGCAACCGCACCTGTCTACAGGTCCGAAGTGCATTTTCACAGCTTGAGTGTGATGAGTTTGCTCGATTCTTAGTGGATAAGGTGGCCGATATCAGGGCAGAGATCTAACCTGCTCACTCTATGGGGGTTGATGGTGGCCGGTGCTTGGCCACTGCACCTCGGGTTTCATGGTCTTCTTTTGACTGTCCAGAGAGTGTTGATATCATGCGGATTGTCCAGAATATGCAGCTGACAAGCTGTAGTTTGGACCCGGGCCCAACAGTCCTTACATTGGGGTGTATTGATTCTATCAGCCCTGTCCTGGCCAAGTTTGTGTGGTGCTCCTGAGAGACGGATGAGTTCCCTAGCTCCCTGATGGAGGCTGTGGTGACACCCCTACTTAAGAAAGCTTCTTTGGACCCTAACTGCTTGGCCAACTACAGACCTATCTCTAACCTTCCCTTTGTAGGGAGGTGATTGAGAAAATAATTGCGCTGCAGCTGGAGAACCATCTTACCATCCATGATATCTACAATCCTCTCCAGTCCAGTTTTTGGAAGAGGCATAGTACCAAGACCGCTCTGGTTTGAGTGCTCAATGATCTCCTGATGGCTAGAGATCAGAAGCGCTGCTCCATCTTGGTGCTCCTTGATCTCTCATCAGCGTTTGACACTGTGGACCATGGGGTGTTGCTTGAGGACCTGAGGGTCATCTGTGGCCTGGCTGATCCAGTCCTCAGGTGGTTCCAATCTTTCCTCTTTGGCAGGTCTCAGAGGGTGGTGTTTGGGTGGTTTTCCTTGGACCCAGTCTCCCTGTCCTGCGGGGTCCCTCAGGGCTCTGTGCTCTCCCCAGTGTTGTTCACAGTGTATATGCTGCCGCTAGGAGACACTGTAAGGCAGTATGGGCTAAGGTTTCACTGCAATGCTGAAGATACCCAGCTCTACTGGTCTTTTGTTCCCGACCAAGATAGTGCTTTCTCAGTCTTTAACAGCTGCCTCACAGAAATCCAGGACTGGATGAAATCCAGCTGGCTGAAATTGAATTCTGATAAGACTGAGGTGCTGGTCATGGATCCAGGTCTCCAGATAGGGGGCCCGGTGGCAGGGCTTCCTTCTTTGATTTTGCTCAGGAGCAGTCAGCTGCCTTCCTCTGAGCTGGTGCAAAACCTGGTGGTGATCTTTGATGATAGGTTGACACTGCATTCACGGGTGGCCACAGTAGTCAAGTCTTCATTTTACCATCTTAGGAACATCGCTCGGGTCAAGCACCTTGTTCCATCCAGAGACCTTCCAATGTTGATCCATGCCTTTGTGACCTCACACCTGGACTTCTGTAACTCCCTTTACCTAGGACTTCCAGGGGTTGATATCCACCACTTGCAGCTGGTGCAGAATGCTGCGCCACAGTCATTGACTGGGGCTCCTCGTTCGAGCCACATCACTCCTGTGCTGAGTGAACTGCACTGGCTGCCCGTTCAGTGGTGGATCACTTTTAAGGATGGTCTTCTGACCTTTAAAGCCTTACATGGACTGGGCCTGGGCTACCTGCAAGAGTTCCTGGTTCCTTACTGTCCCGGCCACCCACTCTGCTCATCTGACGAGTGGTTGTTAGAGATTCTCAGCGTAAGGCTGAAAACATCTGGTTCTCATGCTTTTATGTTCATAGCCCTGACCTTGTGGAATTCTCTGCTGCATCAGATTCGAGAGTGCCAGACATGGGGAGCTTTAAAACAGCTCTGAAAACCTATTCGTTCTGCCAGGCCTTTGGTGATTATGTATAATTTACTGCCCTCATCTATTTTATAGTTCGGTTTGGAATTGGTTGGTTATTGTTTTCTTTGTTTTAACTGTTTTAAAGCTTTGTACAGCACTTTGGTTTTGGATTTTGCACTTATAAATAAAGTTTATTATTATTATTATTATTATTATTATTATTATTATTATTATTATTATATGTGACTATAGGAGCCAGATGAGGTGTGATTAATAACTCAGTGAACACCAGAATAAGAAGTGCAAGTACTGTAGCAATAAAATATCACCTGTGATAACACCTAAGGGCTAAGCCACTACTATGCAAAACATTGTGGAGCAAATACCAGTGTGACTTACACCTGAAATCCAAACATGCAGTGCTCAAAAGCAGTGCTCTTCACAGGGTCTGTTTTGGGCAGCATCACAGAGTCTGTTTATTACAGTTTCACAGGGTCTGTTTAGGTCAGCATTTCTGGTCACCGGCTGTCTGCATGGCTGATACCACAACAGACACCAGAAGTGTGTTGCCCTATGCATTGCAGCCCTTCACACTCCAGACCACAGCACAGAAGACTGTATAAGGGCAATCCAGTTTAGAGCTTTTCTGTTGCTCAGCGCAATCTCCCTCTTCTACTGCCTGATTGGTGGATAGAAGAGGCTGGGGGCAGAGGAGCCAAACTAGACTATCTTGGTCCTTCTGGAGAGGATGGCGGGTGTGGGAAAGGCAGCATCCATTGAGGGGGAGGGGGTCTGCTGACTTTCCCCTTGCAACCATTGTTTGCATTCCCGGGCACTGGTGCATGATGATGAGTGACCCCAATTTGCCTAACAAAGATTTAAAATAAGCCCCATTTGACTGCTGATTGGCAGATAGGAGAGGCTGGGGGTGGAAGAGTCGAACTGGACCCATCCCGGTCCTTCTGTAGAGATTAAATTACACTCCTGAGCATAAGAACATCACAACGATAGCAGTTTTAATTCTAAGTATAATTTATTGCTGAGCCAACTTGCTCAGTAGCAGGTTTCAGCTGGTCAAATACACAGGCAATAAACAACCCCGGCTCTTCGCCTTCTCCTTAAGGCTTCATGAGGGGGCCACATTACTGAGACACTAGTTCATATTTATAGTCCCTTGCAGATGACATCGGTAATTTGTTAAGAGCTATTTCAGATTAATCAATTAACTTAAAAAACCTAAAAAAACATTTAATTTATTCTACTGAAAATGATCATCAACTTATTATTTATTAAAAAAACAACAACCATTACATCTACAGGATTACACAAATTTAGTAATTCATCTAAATCACTATAATTGCAAATTTGGAAGCACTGGTGTAGCTTTGAACCTAATAAGGAGCCATCTGTTGTCCTGTGATGATCGAGTTTAATTTTTGAAGTAATAGCCCACACACTGATGCATCTTTTTGTAGCTATTTCAAACAAAATCTGTGTTTATAAAAATAGAAATAATAAAAAAGTTTGAGTACATGGTTAACTAAATGAAGTAAACGTAATATGCACAGTAGGTGGGCTTTATAGTACATATATACAGACAGGTTTTTGCCCTGATTTCCCTTGAAATGAATGATGTTTACAGTGATGTTTTGAATGCTTCCAAATTTGTAATTATAGTGATAGTGACTGCAAAGATGTTATATGCTTGTGCAGGTGAAATATGAAACTTTACACATGAAGACGGGGCCCTTCTTCTAGGCTAAAACACTTGCAAAGGAACAGTCCAGTTTGGGTACATTTATCACATTTGTATTATTCAGTACATTTACTCCCATGCTGTTGTGGGAAGACCATAGAGTGTTTACAGCAGGCCAAAACTCTGACTCCAAAAAATGGCTAACAGCCAGGAACCTGAAACTGACTGCAAGGGTCTTACAGCTTTTGAGATGAACACTTGCATTTTAAACTCTGAAGGCAGTGTCTCTTTAAGACTGGATCACTTTGCTGGAGGAACAGGAGGGAGCAGGGCCGGCACACTTCAACCCCACATCTAGGCTATACCCCTTGAAGGAAGTTCATATGGCAGTGCCACGGTGGCACGTTACCAGGCTGTCTCCCAAAACCAGTTTTGGCTGGCATGATTGTATTCAGCACATTTGTATGTCAGAACGTTCATTTAACCACCTCTGGAGCTTTGATTGCATTTGTTGCCCAAGGCCAGACCATCCTAGAAACTTGACTTCTCACACTTGACCACATACTGTCCTTGACTGAGCTTAAAACTTGCCTCACTGCCACTTGCAAGAACTTTAATTGGGCTGAGCCTGTGGTAAGACTTACTACCCCTTTTGCAGACTTTGCTTGTTGGTAAACAGATGCAGTAGACTCTTTCGACGCAACACTGACACTTGGCAGTATCTGACTCACTATAGCTCTCTGAGTTCAACAGCACTTCTGTAGCACTCTCAGGCTCACACATTACTATAGACTTGCATTTGGCAGTAACAATTTCGGTAGCTGTCTAAGCTCAAGCAATACACATGCAGTCCCTTGGGGCTCTCTGTTGGCTCTTGCAGCTCCCATGGACAAAGTAACAATTCAGACACATTTATACATTTTTACTTCAAACTCTTTCTCCAGTTACTAGCAGATGTCCACCCATTCCAGGCATTGATCAGACACAAGGGTGCAGACACACACACACACACACACACACACTCACACAGTCACAATTCATTTGCTTTGGGCATTCGCTGCCCCTTGCAGATGCTTTTAAGTTACACAGTCATAATCTTAACTGCTAGGCCTTGCTGCCTCTTAAAGCTTTCCTCAAAGTTGCACTTGTCAGACAAAGGTTTGCTCACTCAGGTTACTTTTGCAGAAATGGCTTTCTTCCCTGAGGTTTCCGAATTCATCAGCACTCTCACTGGTGAGGCAAGTTCAGCCCTCTCACAGCTAGCTTGACATTAAGTTACTGGCCCATGTTCTCCTCAAAATGTGGGAAGGCTGGATCTAGCCCTGGAGGACATTCTCTGGCGACCCCCAGGCTAGGAACTTCTGCTGCAAGCAGCCACTGGTCTTTTCTCTGGAAATGAGAGAGCCCCTCTCCCTGGTGGAGAGGCTTAAATTGGATCATCAGGTCCATTTTGCATGGCTGGGAACCCACGCCTCTACCCCTGTGGGGGGCTCCCGCTTGAATCTCTCTTGAACTGCTCGCACAGCTAAAAACATAGTTTTTTAATGGAACTCTCCTGAGGTTTCGTATTGGCTGAAACTACTGGATGCTTGGCATGTGATTGGCTGGAAGGCTTGTCAGTCACAAAAATGAATTATTCATTAAGCCTCCTCGATGCACAGTTGGGTTACTGTTTTGGCGCCTAAAAATAGGTCCCTGCAGTTCCCCAAAGCACTTGGCACTTTCCCATAAACTTTAGGCAAAAGTCCCACAAATCCTAGTGTGGCATCCTGGCTTTTCAATTGGCTACTGCTGCTGAAAATGGCTGCTGAATACACAGTCCCTTAAGCAGAATTTGCTACAGTCCCAAATGAAGTCCTGGTGAGACAGAATAATTTAAATATTTGCCCAAATGCCCCACAGTTCAGTAGCACTAATGTGTCCTTGTAATCGCAGCCTAGCTTTAGTTATTTCCTCAGCCTGTTTGCTTGTCGCTGCTGCCGTATTTTACTGCTGCCACTTACAGCAGGCAAGCTGGTCATATGAATTCCATACATAGAACTGGTGCAGCCAGGAAATATATTTATTTATTTGAACACTTTTCCCCTTCTACACATTTGCCCCCAACAGTCACTGGCAGCTGCTGCTTTATTTTATTTAAATTTTTTTGCAGCAGCAGCTGCTACAGTTTCCCCAAGGGCAGACAGACCCCTAATTAATATTTATGATGATCAGGGCTCCGACTCATTAATATTCATGAGCCCCAATCTTGGACCTATTGTGCATCTCTTTAATTATTTAATTAAGTGGGCTGTCAGGGCCCTTGCTGAGGTCACCAGTCCCCAGTGGCATGAAGAGGGACACAGAGACCCAGCCAGCATCTTCTGATCGACCGCAAATACTGCAGTTGTGAGATCAAAGGCACAGCTTGCACAGGCGTGATCCCCGCCGGCACTGGAGTGCCGAAACAAGCAGCAGGGGATCGCAGCTTAAATTTTGAGCCTGAACTGAGCTAAAATCAGCATGGGGCTGAACCAGGGGAAACCTGGAGCACAGCAGGACTGGGGGACACACCAGAGAAATGGCAGTTAGCCAGGAGGCGCTTTGAGGAGTGGGAGCTAGCAGAGGAGTAATGGGCCATAAGGTAAGCCCCCAAATTGGGTGGGGGGCGACACAGATCTAATCCAGTTCCGGTAAGACAGGTGAGCGATTTGGCCTACACTGGTTAAAGTGGCATTGTATTTTCTCAGATGCCTTCCAATCTCTGCCACTTCAGAATAGTGTTTCAGTACAACTGGTAATATTGCCTCACTACATCACTAAAGGCTAGAGGCAGAGAAAAAAAAATTAATCACCATAGTAATGTTGGTTCTTCTTAAGGAATCCCTCACTGTGCTAACAGTTTAGCAGTCATCTCCACTGAGAGTCACACCCCGGAGATTAGAACCTATGAAAATTTTAGAATTTGGAATGTAGGTTCAAACTCTGCATCTATGCTCCACTCTGACCATCGCTCAGAACTGCTTCCAAGCCAGAGTGCAGCACTGGCTAGTGAAATTAGCTAAAAAAGCTACCCAAAAATTTCAAAAAAAAAAAAAATGTTCTTAGAGTTTTAAAAACACCAAACATATTGAAAGTAGACTTCTGAAAATGTGTCATATAACAATAACAACCAGCTTACAGTTGTAGGAACTACAGTAGTAATGCTCAAGCAACCTCAATGAAAAGGAATCAATTCTTGTGTGAACCTATTTCAGGTTCTGGAAGGGGAGGCAGGGTTAGAGAATGTAAACGTAGTGAAGAATCGTTTAAGAAGAAACAACATTGCTATGGTGAGTAATTTTTTCTTCTAACACCCGGAATCCCTCAGTTAGTGTTTACACTTTAGTAGACGTCACAGCAGTACGTTGGGGGGCTGGGTCCAGAATCTAGTTAGGAAAAAGGTTCTGCAAGACAGCAGTTCCAAAGCTGGCATCCCTTCTGGACTGTATGTGCAAACAGTAGTGCCTTTTTAAGATGTTCAAGATGTAAGCCGGCCCGTTGGTGCAGCGGTGGGTTTTTCACTTGCGACGCCGGTGACGCGGGTTCGGGAACAGACCCGGGTCATCGGAGGGCCGGCCAGGGGAGAAGGATGGAGCGTCCTATGGACGGCTTTCCTTCTCCAGGGGGAGGGCACGGGAAGCACTCGGAGCGCTGAGGACTCCTGGCGGAGGCCGGGAGATCTCGCGCTGCCGACGCTCAGTATCTGGGAGGCAGGGCGGATGCTGGCATCATTGCATGTCCCCACCTCTGTGGGGAGAAAAAGGAAAAATGGAGGCAGGCAGGACCACCGTAAGTATGAAGCCCTCCCCAGAGGACCTCACCTCATCACCGTCGCTGCGGGACCCCGACCAGACACTAGTTCCGTGGTCACGAAGGTGGCCGCAGCCCCACCCTCCGGGGGATAAGCCGGGGGTGACTGAGGGTTCTCGGCAGCCATAGGCGGTGGTGGAGGTCTCTGGGGGCCGTGACCAGGGGTGATGAATATGGGGTCCTGCCAGATAAAGAGAAAATTCAAAAAAAAAAAAAAAAAGATGTTCAAGATGTGTACTGTTTTCCAGGTAGCTGCTCTACAGATATCTAACAATGGCATGCCACTTAAGGATGCCACAGAGGCAGAGGTACCCCTTGTGGAATGTGACCACAAGCCTCTTGGCAGCATTTTTCAAGCTTTACCACAGCAGAACTGAATGCAAGAGACAATCCTATGAGAGATAGATCTCTTTACATAGATACATAGATACATAGACAGTGTCGGCAGATAAGGGCCTATGGCCCACCCAGTCTGCCCATTTGAGCTTGTAAGCTCAGTTTGTTTTCCTAGAAGTCTGTTGCCCCTTACCCCTTTGTAGCTGTTTTGCCTTTACCAACCTTGTCGTAAGTAACAAAATGCTGGGTGGTCTGGGACCTGATATCTTTTGTCCGGCCCATGTAGATAATCAGGACTCACTTCAGGTCCAGCCTATGCAGCTTTTTCTCACCTGGACTGGAGTGCTCAGGATATAGCAAAGGGAGGGCCACTGACTGATTTGGGTGGAATTCAAATACCACCATAGGTAGGAATTTTCTGCTGGTTCTAAGAACTACTTGATCGATGTGGGAGATTATGTAGTGTGGCTCTGTGCAGAGGGCTTGCAGTTCAATTAACCTCCTAGCAGAGGTCATTGCAACCAGGAAATGGTTTTCCATAGGACTTACTTTTGGTCAGCAGTTGTGGCACCAACCATTTGGAACATGATTCCCTGTTACATTTGATCTGCTACATCGGTGGAGGCCTTTAAAGCCTCTTTTAAGTCTTTATTTGTTTAGTTTAGCTTTTAAGGATTCATGAGTTTTAAAGTATGTTGTTCCATTTTATTTTCTAAGTATTTTAATCTTTGTACAGCAATCTGAGTCCATGTTGGAATGAACACTTTTTATATAAAAGTTGCCTTACCTATTACTTAATAGTGTACTGAGCTGCGCTGAGTCTAGGAGATGGGAAAAGAGGGACCCTAGTCAACACGGACCATGTGAGTTCCACATGCCCCTCATGGAGACTAAATGGAGCCCCCTGACAAGTATGAGGTGGTTACCCAGAGACAGGTATACCCTATATACCCATGCTCATGGCCCATCTAATCCCAACAGCTATTTATTCCCAGAATGTTAATGGTTTAAATAACCCAGTAAAACAATGCAAGGTGCTCACCTCAATTAAAAAACTAGTCCAACTTTTGTTCTTCTGCAGGAGACTCACCTCTCACTGGAAGAACATGAAAAATTATTGGGCTTTGCGTATTCTTCAGTGGTGGCCTCCAGCTATGGTAAGGGGAAGTATAGAGCCACAGCTATCCTGATCCCAAAGACTAGCCCTTTAAAGATGGAGACCAAATACACTGACCCTCAAGGCTACCTAACAATAGCTACAGGCCAGTATTTGGGAAAAGTAGTAATGTCAGCTACTATATACTTTCCTCCTGGAATAGATAACACAGTGGTCAAAATTCTTCTGGGTAAGATTTTACAGTATCATAAGGGACTCCTCCTGATAGAGGGGGACCGCAACATGACTTATGACCCATTAGCCACTACGAGCACTGCATAGTCTTGACAAGCAGGTGCCACAAAACATAGTAAATTCTTATTCCAGCAATATGAATGGCTGGACACCTGGCGTTCCCTATACCCCTCTAGCAGGGTATACACCCATTACTTTTCCCTGGATTGTATATATACCCATATATACTGTACACATATTTATAAAGAATACATACATCAATTGGCAAAATGTGACATATTACCTATCTATCTCTGTCTCTGATAATGCTCCCCTGTTGCTGACCCTGAGGTGGAGCACAGAGAGAGATCTAATACTCTGTGGCAGTTTAACAATTCTCTTTTGAATTCAGAGGAATTTAAGACATTAATACTGGAGCCGCGAAGCATGCTGCATTTATATATTGCAGCTGCAAAAAAAGCAATCACCTGCTTATGGCACAGCTCGGTGACACCCACCCTTTCCCAATGGTAGGCCCTTGTAAATGAAATATACTACATTGAGCGACTAATAGCACCTTAGGCTGGGTTGCTCATTTTGAACTTGCTCTTGGGTATTTTATATTTCCCAAGAAGATACAGCATTTGTCCCCTGAGGTGATTATAATTTGGTTTCATGACATTTCTGGATCCTTAATGGACTGATGCCTAGATCTTACAATCTATTACTTTATTGTATTACAGGTTCCACGCATCATCAGAAACTGATATATTATAGATGCTTAATGTACTAGATTATTATGGTACAACATGCAACTGAACTGTACAACTCTGATGGACGAACATTGATCTATTGAATTACCCTGCATTTCTCTGCATGATTTAATAAATACAAATTAAAAAAATATATATTAATACAGGAAAAAATAGAAACCATTATAGATGATAATACACAACAAGATTGTACACCAAGTATACTCTGGGATACCATTAAAACAGTATTAAGAGGGGAAATTATCAGTTATTCCTCCTGGCTGAAATGACAAAGAGAAGAAAAGTTAGACCAGCTGTATAAGCAGCTTGCAGAAACTCAGCAACATATGCAAGGCAATCCAGCTGCAGGCCGAGTTATTATTTCTCTGCAACAAGAGATTCAGACAATACTGTATGATAAAACTGAAACTGCCCTGCGATTTCTCAAACAACGATTATAACGAAGGAGGGGACAGGGCCTCTAAAATCCTAGCCTGTCGCCTCCGAAAAGATAATAGAGTCCTCAGTGACACAAATTAAAGACCCTGAATCAAATCTTACATTTATGGACCAAAAGAACATTTTAGATATATTTTGGTCATATTACAAAACACTGTACACCCTGGAGCAACCCATGGACCCTAATACAATAACTTCCTTTCTAGATAACATACATCTTAATCACAGATAAGCATACATCAACTAGAATCACCCATCTCCCCAGAGGAAATAATGATGACCATTAAGAATTTAAAAAATAACAAAAGCCAAGGCCCTGACAGGTACACAGGAGAGTTCCACAAAGCCTTTGCTGAAAAGATAGGACCCTCTCTAACTACAGTCAGTAACTGGCTATTAGAAGGGGAGACGGTGCCTCTGACATGGAATTTAGCTACTCTATCTGCTATAGTAAAGCCAAATAAAGATAATAGACATTGCTCATGTTATAGACCGATATCAGTACTCAACACTGACTATAAGATATACACCTCTATACTGACACGAAGGTTAGACCCTGTACTACCATCACTAGTTCAGAAAGAACAGACAGGCTTTGTTTGAGAGAGGTAGGCACAGGACAATATCAAATGGACCCTACATATTTTGCACCATGTGACAAGAGAGAAGGTCCCCTTCCTTCTCCTAAGTCTTGATGTGAAGAAGGCGTTTGACAGGGTGGCATGGGACTTCCTCTTTGCCACCCTGCGTAAGATGGCCTTTCCATCTACCTTCATAACCTCCCTTTGAGGACTATATGCCACACTGCAGGTGCATGTAAAACTTAATGGCCAAATTTCATGGTAACTCTACCTGCATAGGGGAACTAGACAAGGCTGCCCTCTCTCCCCACTACTTTTTGTACTCTACTTGGAGCATCTTGCCCAGGCTCTAAGACAACACCCACAAATTCTGGGTCTGGAAGTAGGGGGTAAGTACCATAAATCTGCCTTATAAGCAGATGATCTGCTGATACACTTAACATCACCAGACAAATCTCTCCCACATCTTTGGTAGCTGCTGCAGACATTCATTGAATGTGCAGGATACCGAATTAATAAAACAAAGGGCCCTTCAACTAAACTATATCCCTTCTCCTAAAACAATGCAACCTTTTCAATTCCGGTGGAATCTACAATTGTCAATATAATTAGACACCCTAAGTTGCATAAATTATACATCAATTATCCAGGATTTACAAGAAGATCTGCATCGGTGGCAAGCTATTAACTGACCTTTGATACAAAGGGTAGATTGCATTAGAATGAATATCCTGCTCAGAATTCTTTACCTGTCACAAACCCAGCCTGTTTCTCTCCCAAGGTCTCAATTCAGACAATGGGATAGGTGTATCTCCCAGTTCATACAAGGTGGTGCCCAAGGCAAGGAGAGGACTAGCATTACCTCACTTAGAAAGGTATCACCAAGTGATACATATCTGTACAGCCTTACATTGGGTTGTGCCAAACTATTCAGCGTTATGGAAAAATATAGAATTAATTGAAGAGGATTTGTTGCCAGTTACCAAACAGATCATGACAAGTGATAGCCCCCACCGGGGAGAATGCGGAGAACCCATTTACTACTAACATGTTGCAACACTGGGTTAAATTATTAACACAGCTGGCCCTGCAGATACCTGATAACTCCACTGGCCTTTAGTGGTAACTTCCCACCAGCTAGACTAGACCATACATATAAACAGTGGGAATGGACTGGACTTTTTTTTGCCCTGTCAGTTTAAGCAACGGTCAGATTTTATATATTTCCCAATGTTGGCAGGAAAATATGGCCTGTGCCCATCAGATCTATACTGATACATACAGGTAAAGACACATATACAAAAAACTGAAAGAGCCTGTCCCCAGCAACAATCCCCAACAGCCATTATCAACTTAATCCAATCAGTACTAATAGGTCACCCAGTGGACACATTAATATCTAGAATTTACCAAGCTTTAATAGAGTTCGATAAATATTCTACTGATTATGCCAGACAGAGATGGCAAGAGGACCTAGAAATAGACATTACCCCAATCCAGTAGAATAACTATTTGAGATATACTCATAAATTTACCTCCTCATATATGTGGAAGGAATTCCCATGGAAACATTTGCTCTGGTACTTTAAAACCACAATACAACAACACAAATACAATAATAGAATCTCCTCACACTGCTGAAGAGGGTGTGGGGAACCCAGAGCCAGCCATGTTCACATCTTTTGGCTATGCCGCAAGTTACAAGACTTTTGGGTAGAACTACAACAGGAACGGCAAGACTTATCTGAACCCACACTGAATCTCACAGACCAGGTTATCTTGTTCCTGGATATACTAGAGGGATTCAGGATGGCAGATATTAGGAAAATATTAACTATCTGTATCCTTGCAGCCAAGAAGGCCATAACAAAAAATTGGTTATCCACCATGATACCCACTATAGCCTTGTGGAATACCATCATGAAAGATATTTAAGGTTGACTGCTAGGGTGTCCCAGACTCTACCAACATTTTAAATACTGTGGAGACAATGGGTTATGTATGAATTAAACAAATATGAAGATTTTGTCCCATAAAAATATAGGACGCTATTTATATTATTAAGCTCTGCTAATGATTTCCTTGGCTCATGTTAAATGCAGGTCTGTACTCATGACTGATATTTATTGTAATGTAACAATGTTTTATTGTTATTGTCATGTTTGTTGAAAAAAAAAACATTTTTTTTAAAAGAGAGAAAATATGGCCCACAGACTACTCCTGAAATTCATGAGGAACAAGGAAATGATGGCTGTATAGCAGGACCCAGTTCTAAGCCAGTTGCCACCAGGTCAAGGCCTCAGCATATCAGCAAGGTCCCTATCTTGCTTAATTTATATGAGTAAGTGTTCTCTGTCTGTGTATCCATCTGATGAACTGTAGTCTGCATTTCGGTGCCTGACACTAAACAATTATTTAAACATGCATCTTTATAGGCTGGCCCAGTGTCACCAGCAGTAGTGCATTGTACTGCCATGTTGGAGACCCGGTTTCATGTCATTAGAACAACTCCCAGTCCTTGTCCAGTGAAGTTTCAGGCATGCTGTGAAGGCAGTGTATTCAGACTATAGGGAGAGGGTATCATCTCCTTGAGCCGCTCCTGTGGTGAGTTGCAGGGGGCATTCATATTTACTTATTTACTTCTTTTAGGTTCATACTAGTGTTTAACTCTCAGAAGGACATTGATAAATGTTGAAAAATAAATGTCTAACATTAGAACTGCACAGATACGGGGTTATTGATTTACAGTGTTTTACAGAGAAATCTTTAGATGATGCCGCATTGTAAGATAAAAGTGATAATTGAGAGCTCATTCATTTCAGTGGAGATCCATGTTTCAAAAGAGACAGGCAGCTACATTCATTCCAGTAAAGATAACAACCATTGCATTTTCGTGGGGGGAACCGTTCAGTTCAACAACAATACAACTTCACAGATTTAAATAGGTAAATGTTTAAAGAATGGACTTAGACCTTTCAGCCTGTTCCTTATTTGAAAATGAAAGCTCATGAGGCCAAGTTACTATTTACATTGTCTTTTAGTCTCTGTTGAGCATTGTATAAATAATTCAAATATAATTGATGCAAAAAGCACTTTATCAGTAATAATATTGATAAAGTGCTATATCATTCATACAATTGCTGATAAAAAAAGATTGCATCAATAAAAATATTACGTAGTGTATACTATTCATCATTAATAAAAATGATCTATGAAATTGCATTTGCTCAGTAACAATTTACTGATAATGTGCTTCTGATAAGCCTCCTTTTATTGCCTGTACTCATTTATCATACACAGTTCAGCTGAACAGAAGTAAAATTTTATTTATTTCGTTTTTGTTGCCGGGTAAGTGCACCAGACAAATTCTGCCTATTTTCAGGCATGACCCGGGGGAGGGGGATACAGATGAATACCAACTGACCTTGAACCAGATTAAGCTGTTGGTGGTATTTTTAGTGAATGGGGGGAAATTTGGCCAGGGCACCGGGGAAATTCCCCATCTCTTCTCGAGAAGTGCCTTGGGATCTTTAACATCCACCTGAACTACCACCAGAACAAGCAGATGGGACCCCGGTTTAATGTCTCATTCGAAAGACGGCACCTCAGGAGTGCAACACCCCGTCATGCTGCACTACAGTGTCAGTATTGGGATTTAACCCAAGTGCCTGTTGCAGGCCTGTTCACCATCACAGACTTGTCCACTTGGAGGGTCTGCCTTGGTTTTTTTTTATTTTATTTAGTATGCTTTTTGCTGCCAGTCGCTCCTGCATTCAGTGCCAGCCCCAAAGCACCTACCTCACTCCTTGATCACCTTGCCCCTGCAGATACTCCCTGGCTTACCCCCCAGGGTGGGGCTACGGCACAGAGCAGGCCCATCTACGATGGGAGAAGGTGTCAGCAGACTGACATTGCCTCCCTGGCTCCCCCCCCGGGCGGGATTCAGGGTTTGATGGTGCCACGGGGACCTAATTGGTTGGCAGGGAGCTATAGAGGCCAAGCACCGGTGGGCTTCATCCACTGCAGCTGGCAAATTTTCTGAGCTGCCCTTGGGGGTGGGGACATGCAATGAGGTCCAGTGTCCACCCTGCCCCCTTAGTGTACTGGCACTGGTCACCTATGGTTCCCCCAGCCTCTGCCAGGGGTCCATCAGGTGCCGGATACTCTACCCCCCCTCGCCCCGGAGAAGGAGAGCAGTCCATAGGACATTCAATCCTTCTCCCTCGGCCATCCCTCTGACTCTCCGGGACCATTCCTGAACCCAGGTTATCAGCTTAGCAAGCGGAAATCTAACCACTGCACCAGCGGGCCGGTGCACGGTCTGCCTTTGTACATTTGTGCTTACTGCATGGTTTGAACTACATAATGCCTGCCCCTGTACTCCTACTCAAGTGCGTGTGCTTTCCCTCATAGGTGAACACCTAAAGTCTTCTCCACACATGGTTCTGTGCAGTGTCAGCATTTTCTGGCCTATTTCTATCCAAGATAGGGGAACTGATAGCGCCCTTCCCCTATTTTTAGAGTGTACTGAATTCCTCATACTCACTTCTGACCCTCTTCACCAGGCACTATTCTACAATCTTTTAGTGACCTGGGATGTTTACTTCAACTTGATAAATCCCACCTCTACTTGTGTCAGGAATATTACTGCACAGAGTAGCCTCAGCAACAGACCCTGCTGCCTCCCCAGACATAGACATCTGGTACTCCTTCAACTCTACATCTTGGGTTTTGTCCACCCCCATCCAGGATCCCTGTCAGTAACCAAACCCAAAATGTAGCCCTGAAACTGGTGCACCCAAACATTCAGAGCCCCTGTGCCAAATCTGATCAATCTGAAGCATGGGTTTCAGTCTCTAAGTTCAACATTGTCACTCTGTCTCTGAGGCGTGGCTGTCCAGCAAAATCTCTGATAGGGAAATAAAGTTAAATGGAGTACCCATTTTCTGAAGAGACAGAACCTAAAAAGGGGAGGCGTCTGCTTTCTATACATCTCCAATCACCACAGAGCCACTAAGACCCCCCACTCAACCCTCTCCAGACTCTTGCGAGTTCCTCTCCATAGATATTTTGTTTGGTTAGGACAAAACTCTCATCGTTTCCACTATTTACATCCCTTCCAACCACATCGACAACAGCCTGTCTGCCATCTCTGACCTTGCTGGCTCACTACGCAAAAACAGGGAATGACTTCTCCATGGTGATTTCAATTTAAATTGGCCCATGACCCAAGCTGACAAAACCAGAGACCTTTTTGTGGACCTTGGCTAAACCAGCTCATCACTGACCCCACTAGGGTAACCTACAAATCTGGTTATTGTTCCACTCTAGCTTGTATTGCTGTCTCTAACCCCTCCAACATCTGAAATTCCAGTGTACTCCAGACTTTATAAGTGACCACTGCCCTGTCTTTTGTGACTGGTCTGCAAGCTTCTCCATGCCCCCCCCATCCCCCATCTACTGTATATGAGTTCCAGCAGCTCATGGAGTTGGATACAAAAGCCTTTAACATGGCTCTGTCCTCCAATGACTGGTTCTTCCTTGATAACATTATGAACATTGACTCGGCCTATGAAGGCTTGTGTGAAACCTCCACCAGTAGTTGTGATAGCTTCCCTCAGAATTTGTGGCAATAAGCAGGAGTGGGTCTCCAGTTATCTCCTTAGGATCTTCAAAACTAGGGACAAACTGTGGGCCCTTTTTAAGAAAACCAAGGACCTACAGTAGTTTGTCTTCAAGAATACAAAACTCTGTGCAACAGCTGCAGATCCACAGTCTGCAAAGCTAAAATCAACCACATCAACCAGAGCCTGACCTCCCACTATGGTAATCCTAAAAAGCTATGGAACAGCACCAGCAACCTATTGGGTAAATCCAAAAGCTCCCAATCCTGGACCACTGAGGATAAGGAGGAGTCACCTGTGACCCAGTAAACATTGCTTCCCTGTTCAATGACTTCTTTGGAGACCTTGACAAATACTGAAATATTTTCCACAGCCCCCCCCTTACACAGGCATCTCCTATCTCACCCCTCACAAATTTTACTTTAAACACCTTTCAATGAAACATAGAAACATAGAATTTGCCAGCAGATAAGGCCCACTTGGCCCACTTAGTCTGCCCATTTCTCACTGCCTGTAGTATCACCACAGATCCTACTTAATCTCTGGCCATTCACCAACCCCTGTTCCCTCTCCCTAAGATTCCCTTATGTCTATCCCATGCATTCTGGGAGAATGTAAAGACACTGACTGGGAAAGAATCCAAAGCTCCTTCAGATCTAATTGTCACCTCTGTGGGCCCTGTCCAGCAACCCAAAGAGTTAGCTAATGCCTTTTATCTGGCCTTTAAAGACCTCAGCTCTGTCCTCCCTCCAGATTTTCTTGTTACTGACTAACAGACGGCTCCCAAACCCTGTTACCACTGCAAACACCACTGAACCCCCATTCTACTTCAAAATGATCGTGAAGGCAGACACTATTAAATATGTGAAGAAGATCCTTGGCAAAACTAGAATGGGTAGTGATATGCTCGACATGAAGCTTCTCGCCATCACCCTAGAAGAGCTTCCCCACCCACTAATGCAACTATTTAACATATCCCTTAAGTTGAACATATTCCCTGACAAGTGGAAAACTGCCTTCATCACCCCAGTCTTTAAAAGTGGAGACAGGACCAGCATACGCAACTACCGCTCTATATCTATTTTACCACCCCTCTCAAAAGCCCTAGAGAGAATTGTGTCAGATCAGCTCATAGATGACCTCAACAAATATAACCTCCTCTGCCCTCAGCAGCATGGGTTCCGTAAATCTCACAGCACTATTACTGCACTCACCGATTTTACTTCACACCTATATGACTCCCTGGATAGTGGAAAAATGGTTGAGTCAATCTTTATTGACCTAACCAAAGTGTCTGACACCGTCAATCATCACATCCTGCTCAACAACCTCGCAGCCCTTGGCCTCTCCACCAATACATTGTCCTGGTTCTCAAGCTACCTCTCACACAGGTCCCAGTGCGTTAGGATAAAAGGTGTATCCTCCGAACCCCAGAATGTTACTTTGGGTGTCCCACAGGGATCAATTTTAGGGCCCTTACTATTCAGCCTCTTTATCAATTCCCTGCCAAACGCGTACCCTGCTAAGATGCTGCTTTACACAGACGATGCCATGATCTCCATACCAGGAACACACCTCCATGAAATAACAGCTACCCTTCAAAGTAGCTTTACCAAACTGGAGTCATGGTTTGCTCACAACAAACTCCTCTTGAACTACAAAAAAACAAAAGCAATGCACTTTACCCTACAAACCTCAAAAAAGCAGGGTGGCCCACTTACCATACTAAGAAACAAAAGCAAAGTAATCAAACAGGTTACTACCCTTAAATACCTGGGATTATTCCTAGACAACACCTTTTCTTTCAACACCCACATTGACCATGTTGTGAAAACAGCCAATATCAGACTCAGACTCCTTTACCGACACAGAAATGCTATGACCACTGAGGCCCTCAGCCTTGTCACCGAAAGCTCAATACTATCCATCGTTGACTATGGACTGACTATCTATAGTGCGGCCACTGAAACTGCTCTCAAAAGGGCTAAACTCCTGCTCAACAAAGCCTGCTGACTTGTTCCAGGAGTTAATCATTATTCCCACCCTTGCAGTCTCTACTCAACAACTGTCTGGCTCCCATTACCTCTAAGGTCCCAGTACCAGGCATGTATCATAGGAAAAAAAGCCCTCCTATGACTGATCCCAGAATCAACTTCAAAGCTTTTCCAACGTAACCCCAACACTAAAACAACCCGAAGCTCTGCTAGAAGGGTACTGCATGTACCTTACAAACGAACCTCCTTCACCCAGAGGTCTCTCTCCTATCGAGGCCCTCCCTTTTTCACCTTAAGAAACTCGGGCAATTTAAAAAAGAACTTCATCGCCTCCTGGTAGAATCCCAAGAGTGCAACTGCTGTGCACAATGATAGGGGTTCCATCCCCTGCCCTAGACTTCCAACCCTTACCTCACACCTTCTTACCCTTCCCGCCCCACGAGTCCTCACCCCCTCCCCTCCACTTGGTTTACACTTTGCCTAGGCTGCCCCATGCATACAGCACTTATCAGCTTGTACTCCATCACCATACCCCCTTCTCCTATCCCCTAATAACATTATTCAATATGCCTCCTCTGTACCCATGCCAATACTCTCTATACTTCCTCCTTCCTCCTCTTTTCTTTGACAGAGCTGATTTTGGCTGTCAACTACAAGCAACCTGCACTTAGTAACTAGACCTATAGACTAGAGATATTTCTGTAATAAAAGTATTTGCATTTTAGGTTATACTCCACACTTATCTTGCTTGTAAAATAGTCTTGTCACTTGAGTATTGTATGTTCTCGTCGTATGATGTAATTTGTACTGTTTTGCCTGTTCTTCTACTGACTTGGAGCCTTTGTAAAAGAGCCAGTTTGGCTCAAAGGTTGGAATTCCGAAACTGAAATAAATTCTTGAACCCCACCACTGTTTTCTCCCCACCACCTGTGCTAGAAGACTGTTCAAGGAATCCACCACTCTTTCTGTGAAGTACTTTCTCAAATCTCTCCTGAATCTGCCCCCTCAAGCTTTTTATCATGCCCCCCCTTTCCCTCAAGCACCTTTTTTTCTGAAAAGTACTGCCCTTCTGTACCTTATTTACCCCGTGAGATATTTGTTTATGTTTATTCGCCTAACGGGTAAGCACACTGGAAAACTAGTTCGTTTTACAGGTACGACCCACATAAAATGACATGTATTCAATACAAAAGACATACATATACAGTACAAATATAGCAGACATAAAATGTCTTTGTTACAAAAAAGATAATCATAAAAAACATTTACAATCAAATTGAGATTCAAAAAACATCCTTAGTTCATCTGCAAACATTTTAGCAGAATGTAACTGTCTAATATCACAGGGAATTTCATTCTGAATAAGTGGAGCAATATAAGCAAAGGCTCTCTGTCCACTTTTAGTTTTCATAAATGGAATTTTGAGAACCATACCATCTGACCTGTGCCTAGAAAAGTAGCCCTCATTATACGGCCTCAACAGATTACACAATTTTTGTGGAACTCCAGAATTAACAATTCTATGTGTAAATTTAGCTACATAATAATAAAAATTTAATGGAACCGGTAGCCAACCCATTTCTTTCAAAATCTCGCAATGATGAGATGATTTAGGGTAATTTAAATCAAATTTAGCAATCAACTGAAGTAAAGTGGATTTCCTAGAGATCACTGTCGCAGAAGCAGTATCAGTTACAATGGCAGCATAATTCACAATAGGAGCTAAACAATGTTTAGAAATAGCTAACCTAGACTCCAAAATAAGAAATGAACGAATTCTATATACAGGAGCCATTATAAAATGAATTCTTGAGGTTACCCTCATAAAATGAGGTTCATAACTTAAATTTGAATCTAATAATACCCCAAGATACTGAAATGTATCTACTTGATCAAACAATGATCCATCAAGAGATTTAACCTCCAAGCAATGTCCCACAGATCTTAATCTAGCTGAGGTTCCAAAAACCATCACCTTTGTTTTCGATTTATTTAAGATCATTTTACAAGCCATAAGGGATGATTGAAAATTACACATTTCTTCTGTTAAGGAATCACCTAGGTCCCCAACCGAAGAACTCTGCATGTATATAACTGCATCGTCTGCGCAAAGAGTTAGAAAAGCATTATTAATTACATTCACTTGCTGATCAAAAAATAAAGAAAACAATAGCGGTCCTATATGGAGCCTTGTGGGACCCCACACTTTACCAATGCAGATTCAGAAACAACACATCCATACTTAACCCTTTGAAACCTATCGGTTAAGTAATCCCTTATCCAAACCAAAAAAGACTGTCCAGCTCCCAAAAATTCTAATCTAGAAACTAACAACTGGTGATCCACTAAGTCGAATGCCTTGGTCAAGTCCACAAACACGGCACCGGTCAAACAACCTTTATCCATACCATCCAGTACCGTGTTCGTGAACTCGACCAAGGCAGTCTCAGTACTTCTTCCTTTTCGGAAGCCATGTTGATTCTGAGATATTTAAAGGTCTTTATCATATCCCCTCTCTCTCCTCTCTTCCAGGGTATACAAATTTAAGTACTTAAGTCTCTCCTCATAGGGCTTCTGATGCAGACCCTTAAGTCTTTCCCCATAGGGATTCTGATGCAGACCCTGCACCATCTTAGTTGCCCTCCTCTGGACTGCCACCACTTTGTCCATGTCCTTCCAGAGAGTTGGTCTCCAGAACTAGACACGGGTCTCTAGGTGGGATCTTACTAGCAATCAGTACAGGGGCAATATCAACTCTCTCTTTTCACTGGTGATGTGCCTCCTTATGCACCCCAGCATCCCACAAGCCTTCCCAATTATGGCTCAGGTTGCCAGAGACCTGAGATTTATTTATTTAGGGATTCGGATCATACCTTTGAGCTCAGAGCTCTTTTACAAAGGTTCCACGTCAAACAGTGACAATGACAGCAATAACAAACAGTTTACATACAATACTCGAATAGTAGGTAGCTAGTATACAGTAAGGATACAATGTCATTCATAGTACCAATGGTGATAGTACAGCGTCAAGAGCATTCAACTAGGGTAAAGGACAGTGTTTATATGTAGCTAAGGAGATAAACAGTGTGACACCTAGTGTGAGAGTCCAAGGAGGAGTCAAGGTGAGGGGAGGGAGACAGGGGGGAGGCAGCCAGAAGAAGTGGCTTTGTCTAGGAGGTTGGGGAGGTAATGGTAGTATGTTGGTTTTAAGGTTGATCCAGTGGGTGAAAAGGCACAGGGGGGAGAGGAAGACAGAGGGACAGGGCAATAGGGAAGAGTGGGTGTAAAAGGAAGGGGAAGGAGAGTGTGGGTGAGTGACATAATGGGTGTTAGAGTCCTAGTGGCAGTCACAAACTGTCCTAGTAAGAAGGTGTTGTCTTAGGCCATTTTTGAATTGCGAGATGCATTGGGAGTTTAGAATGTGCACTGGGATTTCATTGAGCCATTGGGGGGCCCTAAAGCTGAAAGCATGCTGTCCCTGCACAGTTCGACTGAAAGGTGTTGATAGGGCCCCCCTCATCCTGCCTCTGGTGGTATAGCTGGTAGCACTTGGTGTTAGGATGCTAGAAATGCATGGGGCGGTTTTACCCTTTAGTGCCTTTTTTCCAAGGAGACATGTTTGGAATATAATCCTGTTCTTTAGTGGCAGCCAATTGGTCTCCTTGTATAAGGAGCAGGTGTGGGTATTTTGATCTACAGCCATTGTGAGCCTACATGCCTTGTTGAGGGCAATGTGAATCCTTTTTAGTGCAGTGTCTGTTGCTGCGCCATAGACCACCAATCCATAGTCGATGGTAGAAAGGATGGAGCTGGAGACTGAGAGACGGAGGGCCTCTGGAGTGAGATACTTTTTATGCCTATATAGTACACCCAACTTGGTGTTCACTGCCTTTACCACTGTGGTGATGTTTTGGGTGAAAGTGAGGCAGTCATCAACGGTGACCCCCAGGTACCTGAAGGTCTGAACTTGTTCCAGCAGCTCACTGACTTTATTGGAGATGGTGAGGGGAGGGAGCTTATTTTTGTGCTGTGGGCTGGCTGTGAGCATCACCTTGGTTTTTTGTAGTTTAATAGAAGTTTATGGCTACAGAACCAGTCTTCCAGCTTGTAGAAGGATGCCTGCAGCTGGGAGTGGAGGGCAACTATTGATGAACTGCTGGTGAGAAGCACAGCGTCATCTGCGTAAAGTATCAGTTTAGTGTCACAGGCTTCAGGAAGATTATTTAGGAAGAGGCTGAATAGTAAGGGCCCCAGTATTGACCCCGTGGGACCCCTAAAGATACCTCATTGGGGCTAGATACTGTGTGCCCAATTTTTACACGATGGCTTCTGTGTGTTAGGTAGTCCTTGAACCAGCAGACAGCATTGGTTGCAACCCCCAGGTTCTGTAGTTGAGTCAGGAGGAGAGAGTGATTGACAGTGTCGAAGGCTTTGGTGAGGTCTATGAAGACTGATCCCACCAGCTTTCCTTCATCTAGTGCCTTGTGCAAGTAGTCAGTGTAGTCCAGCAAAGCTGTGGAGGTACTATGATTCTGCCTGAAGCCATGTTGGTTTGGACATAACAGGTTGTATTTGTTGAGGCAATCTGTGAGTTGGGTGGCCACAATCTTTTCCAGGGCTTTAGATAAGGGAGAGAGGATGGATATCGGCCTGTAATTGGCGGTGCATGTCATATCACCATTCTTGTGCACAGCGCCACAAGAGCCTGTTTCAGATCCAGGAACTGTGCAAGAGCCAGTGATTTGTTAAATAGTTTTGTAACTGGCACGATGATGACATCCAGTGTTAGGATAGGAGTTTCATATCGATTCCATCACTCCCCATTCTAGTCTTGCCTAGTATTTTTTTTATGTATTTGTAAGCCTCCTTCACTGACACTTTTTTGAAGTAGAAGACAGGGATTGAGCCCTCTTGAGGTGTGCAGTTGGTTTGTTCCCCAGCAGGGTGCAGGTAGTCAGGGGGTAGCACTCCAGTCAGGTCAGTAAACGCTGTGTTGAGAGAATCCGCAATGTGCTGAGGGTCAGTAATCGTGCTGTTGTCAATGTTGAGCGAGTGGGGGGATCTTCTTCTCATCCTTCCCAAGAAGGTTTTGGATGTTATCCCAAAAATTCTTCCCATTGTCCCAAGTTTTTTTAAGCTGCTCCTTGTGGAAGTAGGCCTTTGCTTAGCGGATAAGGTTGGTGCAGCGGTGCTCCAGAGATGCTCCAATACCAAGCCTATTTCAGGCATTGATAGAACTGACTACCACCTCATTAACTTGGCCTATGAGACACTGGCTTACTCCATCTCCTATGCTCGTCAACTTCTCACTTGGCATGGGCACCTACCCTAAGTTGTGAAAGATGGCCACCATCATCCCTGTCCATAAATCTTGGCATAATTTTTGTAAACATCCATCAGCTGCCACATTTTCATTTTACTACCTTTTGTCTTGCACTTTAGTTCACCCATTCAAAAAATGTGTCATAATTGTGTAACCCCCCTGTTACCCGGGGTTACTAGAATCCCAGCAAGACCTAGTGGTAGGCAGGCAAGGCAGCTTGTGAAACTCCAGTTAAATGGATTTCACACTGTCTCACTCTGTTCTCAGTCTCAGCTGAGACTGAGGGATGACATCACCATAGAACACTTGCAGCTGCATGAGCCACGATGGAATGCTGCAGTTGGAAGTTAGGATAGAATGTTGGGGATTTTGAACAGAGTCTGTGTGCAGTCTTGGAGAGAGGCAGTAGCACAGCTGTCTGTTTTAGAGCTACTGTTAGGAAGGTGTGTGTTTCCACCATAAGAGGAACACAGAAACTGATTGTTGAAGTGGTGGAGACCGCTGTTACTGGTCCAAGTGCCCCATCCCTGAGGGGATGGGGGGAAAGGTTTACCTGTTTTCCAGGGGCAACCCTCCTGGTACTGGCTAAGGGAAGAAGCTGCCTATTTCAAGTTGTGCTGTGGAACCAGAAGCTGTGGGAGAGAAATTCCTGTGGAGGAATCGCCTGTGGGGCACCTGTAACCAAAGGGTGAGTTCGCACTGACAGAGGGCCAATATTTTTCACCTGAACTGTTGGACCATGGGGACTGGACCACTTAATCTGTAGGAGGTCTAGTGTAATAGACATTGCCGGTTAATTCAAGTAGGTACAAGCCCAGCACAAAGAGTGAAGTAAAGTGGGGATTGGACTGCTTAATCAGTGGGGGGCCTAGAGCAATGGACTAAGCCAAGTAAAAGTATGTTCAAGTCCAGCACAATGGGAAAGCAAGACAAGTAGAGAAAATGTGACATACATTTAGCCATAATCTACATTGCCAAGCTTTACAGAATGAGATGTTTACTGTCCAGAGAAATGGCCGGGTATGAATTGTGGGAGCGAGAGGTGGGAGACCCCCCATCAGTAGCAACCAAATTCACCTCTACGGATTTGCTCTGTGCCACCTTTACTTTCTCTCAGGTACTTGGCTAGTGCCTGAGGAAAGTACCCAGATGTGGGATTAAAAGGAGAATTCCCTGATAGAGCTGAGGTGCTCTTAGGTGGTTTAGGGAGCCACCAGAAAATGTATCCATGACAAATGGAAGGTGTGCTTAGGTGGTTTAGGAGCCACCAGAAAATGTGTCCATGACATATGGAAGGTGTCCGAGTGGCCAGCAGGGGAGCCGAGCCAGGGAAAACCCAGAACAGTGTACAAGTTCGGGCTGTGTACCCAAAGCAACGTGCAAGTCCAGGCTGTGTGCCCAGTGGGTTCAGAGCCTGAGGGCTAAAGTGTTGAAGAAGTGTTCTTGATTCTTTTAATCTGCATTACCAGAAGTGTAGCCCCATGGGGTCCATCTATGCTTTGTTTATTCTGTCTGGATGTGAATAAAAGCCACACTTTAGAATCCCACTTCTGGTATTGGACATTACAGTTATTCCTTCCTGTGTGCGGAGTTGCTTGGGTGCCCCTGTGCAGAGTAGCCAAACCTAGCCCTTGTGCTGAGTGACCTAGTCCTCCCCAAACCCAGCCCCCCGGTTTTGCTGTCAAGTTCAAACAGCATACCGCCTGTTGTTATAAAACAAAGGGGTGGGGGTTACAATTATGAACTGATTTACAAGACTCAATTCAAATCAAGATGTAAGGTTTATTTGGGGGTTACAGTCTCACGATACTCCACCCTGTCATAGCTAACTAACCTTTGGTGGGGACCTGGGCTGAAGGTGATTAAACTTATATACCAAGGTGCCTTCAGCAAGAGAATGAATGGTAATGGGTTACATGGTAGTGGGGTACAACCCTCTGAGAAACTGTCCCTATCCGTTTCCCTCCCCAAGTAGCCCTCCCCAGCAATATCACACCAGCAGATAAACAGACATTGGTAATACAAGGTGAACAGAAACAAACACGTCACCTTTCGGGCAGTAGTTGAATATCTGCTCTGCCTTGCTTCATGAGACAATGTCATAACAAGGCTTTGTAGAAAATTTGGTGTATAAATGTTACCAAACAACAAATTCATGAGCCTACTCTACATTTTGCTAATGCAGGCTCATAACTTTGGTAATTTTCAATATTTATACACCAAATTCCTCACCTGCAGCTCTATTGGCTCTGGCCAGAATTTGTTGAAATAGGGGTGAGAGGAATAGAGTGGGATGCAGTGTATAGCCTCACCTAAGAGTCCCCCTTGATCAATGGGCATATGATGATGGACTCTCACATGTATGCTTATCACCCAGCTATGGGTAGGAAGTAGTATACAAGAACTGGAGCCTTCAGAACCCCCCAAAAAAAGTGAAGCATTGTTGTGGCAGAGGAGCATGCTATACCACTTCCATTTACTGATGCCCATGGCCAGCAAGGGAAATGGGGATGCAGCATTTAAAAGTATGACAATGTGAATGTTTTTACAATAAAAATTTAATGATTTTATTAAAAGGACACAGTTACACCTCATCTTGCTTTTAGTTTATAAAAAGTACAGTTACATAATAACTTACCGTAACAGTAGATCTTCAAGAGAAGCTCTTGCAGCAGGTAACACATATTGGACTGGTGCCTGCCGGCGACAGGACCCCATGGCAAACTTTTTCCAGCAGTAGTTAGCGGATGCCACCCATCCAGACATCAGCCCCGCCCCCAACATCCCACATGGTATATAAGGGGAGGTGGTCCCAGCATGCTCCAGTTCTTGTATGCCAGAAAAACCAGCAGAAGGAAAAAAAAACCATGATGTGAGTGGGAACCGACAACAGAAAAGGCAAATTCTGGTCCAGCAGCAAGCTAAAAAATATGCTACCTGATGCAGAGCGAGATCCCCCGGGGGAAGGAGGGAGGGAGGAAGTATACCTGCTGCAAGAGCTTCTCTCGAAGATCTACTGTTATGGTAAGTTCTTATGTAACTGTACTATCTTACTTCTAGAGGAAGCTCTTGCAGCAGGTAACACACATAGGACTGAGTTCCCAGCAGTATAAACTTAAGTCAACTGCTAAGGGAGGTAGGAGAGGAACAGAGGGAGGAAGGAAGAGAGGTAGGACCTCAGGAGATCAGACCCTGCAGAACCGCCAGGCCAAAGCCCGCTCTGCATCTGGATACGATATCAAGGCTGTAGTGCCTGTTGAAAGTATGGATTGAGTGCCATGTGGCTGCTGCACAGATGTCTGAAGTTGAGACCCTCTTGAGGGCTGCAAAGGAGGCTGCCACCAACCTGGTAGAATGACCCCTGATTGGGCCGGATAGGAGTTTGTTATGCTTTTGGTAGCAGAAAGTAATGCAGTGAACCAGCCACCTAGAGAGGGTCTGTTTGGAAACCGGGCTGCCAAAGGAATGAGGGGCAAAGGAAACAAACAACTGATTGGAAGATCTGGCCCCCTTGGTCTTAGCCAAGTAAAATCGCAACGTGCGTTGGACGTCCAATGTGTGGAGAAGCGCCTCACCCTGATTGAAGTGTTCAGGGTAGTAGACTGGGAGTTAAACATCCTGGTTCAGTGTCATTTCCGACACAACTTTGGGGAGAAACCTAGAATTGGTACACAAAGCTACCCTGTCTTTGTGAAAAATCAAATAAGGCTCCTTACACATCAGGGTCTGCAGCTCGGAAATCCTTCGAGCAGAAGTAACAGCAACTAAAAATAATGTTTTCCAGGAAAAAAAATGCAGCTCATAATCTGCGGCGGGTTCAAAAGGCTGGAGGGTAAGGTTCTCCAGGATGAAGGGCTTGAGGTTAAATGCTTAAATAAATAAATAGAAGAAAAAAGGTCAAAAGAGACAGTACTGGAGTTGAAAAAATAATTCTAACTAGCGGTCGAACTGGCAAGAGAGAGCCATGGAGCTAATGTTCACGTGACAATGGCTGGGAAAAAACTGGAGCACACTGGGACCGCCTCCCCTTATGTACCATGTGGGACATCTGGAGTGGGGCCGACGTCGGGATGGGCAGTCCCCGTTAACTACTGCTGGAAAAAGTTTGCCATAGGGTTCTGTCGCTGGCCAGCACCAGTCCTATATGTGTTACCTGCTGCAAGAGCTTCCTCTCAAAATAAGATCAATTATGACCCATATTGTAGAATTTATTGATGCAACTGGCTGCTTCCTTTTTCTTAACGAAAGTGAAACAACAGCTATTGGTGTGATTATATCAAACGTTTTTGTTTCAAACACTTCTGTTCATCCTGCCTGAATTTTAGGACTGTCCTTACAAAGTACAGCCATTAACAGTGGACAAACAACATTTTACTTTTATTAAAGAAAAAATCAGATACAGCACTTTACAAAGCCAGCAGCATCAACACATTTTATGTACAAGATACAGTAGTTTCCCCTAAGACCTGATCAGAGACCAGTTTCTGACTTGCACTTTACACCCTTTAGAGTAGATTTCATAATCCAACACCACACTACCATGGGTCACCAGCCTGTGAAATTCAAGGTTAGAAGAATTTTAAGGAATGAGGATTCAAACTCAGACCTCCGGGATCATAGTCGTGTGAACTACCATCCCAGGTCGCTCCTGTAAAAAAAGCTTTCAGCTTAGTGTGCTATACCTGGTTAAACAACTAAATAAAAAAAAACAAAAAAAAGAAACTAACCACTAGACTATGCTAGCTACTGCTTAGCAAGCATGCAGTTAGACAAATCAGTGACACTAACTGATTCCAGACAAATTCAGCTGGTAAAAAAAGAAACTAGTTTCAGACCAGGTCTTAGGTTAATAAGCTTTGTTGATAGTAAGCATTTTGAATGTTTTTTAAACTAAGGCCAATATGAGGCATATAACGGGGGGCTGACAATCATGAGGTTGATGGTTACTGTTTAAGCAATAAGCATGACAGGGGGTGTGTTATTCTGGGATAATGGCATGCCTTGTGTCAATTGAAACTGGCCAAAGGCCTGGTTCTTGTACCTCTATAGGGGTGCTGTTATCCTATCACACACACTCCTGGAATGCCTTATTGCAATTATGAAATGGGTCTAATGTAATTAGTAAACATGGACACTCAAAAAATTGGCTGTTAAATTACTAAAAAGGAAAATAATTCCAATGTATCATTTTACTACCATGCCAGTAGTTGGCAGCAACATTTAATTTCCTAACCAATGTCCAAAAATAGGGCAAAAGGATGGCAAGCAGTAGCTTCAGTATTTAGTGTGAAAGCTGAGTCAGTTTTTTAGGTGACCAGTCAATGCAGCTCTGCTTGAAGTTTTTTTTATATCTATACTTTTTTATACCCAGTGGCAGGGTCTTTTGGGAAAAGCCCCAGTGGTGAAGTGTTACGAGCTCCTGTCAGGCTGTTTTTTTTAAACAGCCATGGTCGGTGGCAGTGAACTAAGCCCCATTAAGGACTTGACTGCTGTAGCTGCAGTGGGATGTCAGTGGCAATATGGTGAACCACACTGGGGCATTAAGAGCCATAGATGTGGCAAGATGTCAGCATCAGTGAGGTAAGCCCCACGGGGGTCTAAGAGCAGCAGTCAGCAGCACGGGGGGAATCCTGCTGGGACCTTTCTTCATTAGCTGAAGGGTTGAGCCCTTTTCTGATAGCTGGAGTTAGCCACATTGTGGCCAGTCTAGGGTGGGTTGGGGTGTCTTAAAATTGGCTGGCACCGGAATCTGAAGCAGTAGCAGCAGCAGCATGAGCAGCAGTCATATTAAGACTGACCGGGTGAGGCATATTTTGCTTTTTTTTAAAAAAGCTAGGGTCATTTGGCTGCATTGGTTGTGTTGCTCGGTTCTGTGTAAAAATGATCCCAGAATACCCATATTCAGTAATGGCATTTGAGCCAGGGAGATGAGGTGGATGGTTCTGGGAATATAAAACAGGACAAGTTATAGAATGTTATCCATAGCTGTTGTGCTGAAATATCAACACTGGGTTTCAAGCTCCACAGTCAAGGCTTCTTTTATTTTTTCTACCCATTTCATAATTGGAAGTAATCATAAGCAGAACAACACAGAGCTAGTACTCAGCTCTTTAAATACACAGCCAAAATCATTACCCCATGCCTCAACTATACTGTCACTCTATCGTTGTCACATGGCTGTGTCTGTGATGTCAAAGCATGCTAGGATTGTTTCCATTCATGCAGCTGATGACAGCCTCTTTCAAACTATCGGTTTATCTCTTTTCAACATATCATATCTCATGTTCTGAAAAAAATAGAATTTAATTGTATTTTCTAATATTTCCAAACAAATGCAGTACTGTCCCCTTATCGTGGATTTCTCCTTAGTTCAGGCACAGGAACTTTTACAGTCCTCCATCTTTGGTTTAATGCATTTGTTCAGGGAGCCATCACAAAACATTTTTTTATTTTATTGAAAGCTTTTAATAAGTTTCTCATAAACTGCTGCTGATTAAGTTATTTAAACAACTTGGGATCTGGATGGATCAGCACCTGTTCATCGAACAGCACATTTAAATATTGCATTGATTGGACCCTTAGATCAACCCATTAGAAACGTGGCTTGCTGTACAGAAACCAGCATGCCTCAACCTTGATACTGAAAAACTACCAATGAAGCATTTCCCCCTACCCTCCTTGGAATATGTTACTGTCATATACAGAACTGCAAACATGACCATTCTGTACAAACTAAGCCCAACATAATGACCTCAGCAGATCTGTACTGGTTGTGAAACACCCATCACTGTGAGCTGTATACAGACAAGAATTACTACCTCTACCCAATAGATGTTTAGGGAAGATAGCCCTGAGGTCATAGATGGTCCTTGTGATTGGCTCGGTGTGTGGCCCCACCTGGTAGGGGACTTCTGTTTAATGCCAGGGAGCTACCCTCCAGGAACTACTAAAAACCCCCACCCCCACCCCACAATGTGCAGTATACAGAGGATGTCCGCACCCACCCACCATGTAAAGTAAGAAAACAGTAATAAAGCTAAAGACACCAAATATATACAGTAGTAACAAATAGGGAACAGGTTTTATTGGGGGAAATGGGAAAAAAGTTCTGCAGAAGAAAAAGGGTTAATGTGACCAATTCATCCCCCAGATGAAAAAATAATTATTTTTCTGTTATTATTTCTTAGGATTCCAGTATATGATGGGTCCAGTGCCATAGCCCTCACAGCTGCCGCAAGTGGAGTCGTGCACCAAACCAGTGGCGCAAGGGGGGGTTTAACAGAGGCTGCTGTCATCCCCTACCCATTGAAGGTCCATCCCATGAAGTGCTGCTGTTAATAATCAAAGGGTAAGCGAGTGGCATTGCTGAGCTGCTGAACAATGGCATTATACAGGCAGTGAGAAGCTATATCTGTTATACCATATAATGTGTGGCCCTATCCCACTGTGTTACGCATGAAAGTCTCCTATAGTACAGTCACACTGGTCTGGATTCTCAAACGACCCCTTAGAGAGAAGCAAGCTGCATCCATCAACAGCTTGTAACAATGCTCTGTGCACCAATATCACTTTGTCAGATTCCAGAAGACAAGCAGGCCTGGTTCCAAAGTCCCCACAGCTGCCGCAAGTGACTCGCTACATCCTACATAGGATGCATTTGACTGGTTGGACGTAAGTTGCAGCACATGCTACCATCAGGTATCCCAGGACAGAAAGCATCCAAACCCAAGCATTCAGTGTCTAGTAACCAAACAGCAAAAGACAACACATGTGTTGGGTAGAAACAGAGCAACACAAACAAAATGGGCCATGACTGTCCAGTGACAGGCCCAATGTGTGTGACCTAATGGCCCCAAATACACCCATATGACTGGCACCTGTGAGTAGGCACTGTGTGTGGACATACTGCCCACTGCCTGCCTCCAACAACAGACACAAGCACACCACAGCAGTGTGCTGTGAACCAAGTGAAGGGGCACAGAGACAAAGGAGAGCGGCAGCACCAGACAGTGGTACAGTATGTAACCAATCACACAATGCAGTGACAATGGCAAAGAAGGAAATCAGCACTGCCTTGTTCAGGCAGGTTACATTACCAGTCACAGTACCCGACATAGATCCCATGTTGTGCTGCTACCTGACCTCTGACCGGTGGAATTGGGGACAAGGCATGTAGGAGGTCTCAGACATGTGTGCCCCTTGCCAACCCAACAGGTACATTCATGGGACACACTGGATGGCCATTTGAATGGTATGCCAGTGCACATGCAGCATCCGTACTGTGATGTACCATACCCATTGCCCACTGCCCACTGGAATACCATACTCTGTGCCGGTGGATGTAATGCTACCACAGCGGACCAGTATCATGCAGCTGCATGGCACCGGCATGGGCATCCCCCTGTCACCTGTTCTTCCCCGGCAATGGGACTGCAGGGTACAGTAGGAATCAGCTCACAGGCAGGACCAGGTGGAGTGGTGTGTTATCGCATCAATGGGGCTGCCCTGTGTCAGCATGATACAGTACTCTATGCAACTATGACCCCCATAAACCTCAGGTAGGGTACTCTGGAGGAACATGGGGTGCTGCGTGTGGCACGGTGACTGGCAGCATCCAGGCCCTCCTCCCCTACTCTGCTGCCCCCAAGCAGTCAAACCATTGGTATCAACATGAATAGAGCAGACTGTCATAGTTTCCAGATGCGATTGCCAGTGGTTATTGGGATGTTGACCCCTGACAAAAGTGGCAGTACACAGAGAAGTCTCTGCTCTCGAATGCTGCCTTTGTGTGTCTGTTTGCCATGGCATTGATTTTGTCTACATTGACAGGACATCAGCAGCACTTCCCATCCTCATGAACCTGGGATACCAGAGCTGCCATCCCACAAGTAACAACAGAGGGGGGAGGGGCAATGCTTGCAGGGTTTGCAGTGCAGTGCGGGACTTTATCTGTGATATATGCAGTGCCCTGTATCAACATTCCTGCACTGTCACCTACAGTACACTATATGGTCCATCTCTGCTGTGACACATTCCAGCTCATGGCGACCCCTCTGATATGCACAGCACCAAGTGCACCTTATTGTGCTGTATGGGTGGCACAGGGCTCTCTGTGGCCATTCAACTGCTACAGTGGGAGGTGGCACATGGGGCATTAAACTAGCTCTGGCTGGTCAAACTCTGGCAGACCATGCGCCCTTTGTGAGGGATTACAAAATCCCTTTAAAGGGGATGCTGCAGAACTGCCCTGGAGCAAGCCTCCTTCCACCAAGGTGCACCAGTGCATCCATCACAAGGATGGTACAAGCCCAGCTGGCACAGGTGTTACTCCAACTGGCACAAGCTGTGATATAGAATCAGGAATGATGCAAGGTGCGGTGCAGTGAGCCCCTTGTGTCATTTCACTTTGATGCAAGCCCCTTGTGTAATTCTTGATGCTTTGAGAATGGGGACCACTATTTGTAACCTGGATGGCTGCAAAATAGTTTTATGGTTCACAACCACAAAATTAAATCTGACCAGTACAGATTGGAGGAGAATGTCCTGAAATACATTATTCTGGTATTAAATGGACATGCATGACAAACCCACAGATATGAAAGAATGCAGCACACTTACACTAAGGAAGACGGGCTGAGTGACACATATTACACAAGGTACAGGAGCAATGGGGACAAATGTAGAGGTGTCACACAGGTTGATATACAGCACTATGAATGAACAGATGGACCCAACAGTCCAGCAGATAGCCATCCTTTTGACTCCAGTTGTTCATGTCCCACATCTGTGCTCACCAATTGTCAGTGTCAGTGTGTTAGCAGCCTACGTACGGTGACTCACCAAGTACGCATGGCATCCCTTCCCATCCAGCAATATCTGTAGGAGTAGTGCATGGTCTGTTAGATCAGCTCTAGGCTGGTCTAGGCCCTGGCAAGCCCTGTGCCCATTGCAGCACTTTGGGAATTCCACATATGAGGATATGGCAACACCGCCACGGCACAAGCCCCCCCTTCACCAAGGCACAGCCATGTGTCCACTGCAAGGGTGGCACAAGCATGGCTAGTGCAGGATGTTCAGACCATGTTTGAGAATCAGGACTGGTGCACAGTGTGGCGCAAGGTGCCCCTTGTACCATTCCTTGTTAGCGCAAGCACCGTGTGCAGTTCCTGACCTTTTGAGAATCATAGGTATCTAGTTAATGACCATGAAATTGTTTAACAGTGGAAATGTTACTAAGTCTTCTACAGGTGGTTACGTACCCTGTAATTAGTTATTAAAATTTTATGAGAATACTACTACAGACAAAAGAAAAAGTCAAGCTATCTGGTATCATAAGGTGCTAGAAAAGCTTCCTGCTGGGTTTCCGATAATGCCGGAGCGTGGAGATTGCTTTGGTCAGGATCTGTAGTGATCTACACCTGATGAATGATCAAGGGGATGTTTCCATCCTTGTTCTCTTTGGTCACTCCTCTGAATTTAATGTGGTGACCCACGGTGAGTTGGTTGATAGACCTGCAGTGCATGGAGGCTGGGCTGAACTGTCATGTGGGCTTCCCTTTTAGAAATGCTGCCAGCACTCAGAATGCCCTGTTGAAAAGGACAAAAAGAAAACTGACATGAAACCACATACTCCAAAGGCCTAACACTTGCTGAATAATGCCATTTAAGAATTGCTGAAAGAAATATATCTTAAGATTCACATATGAGACGCACAGTATTTTTGTACTCTTCAAGAACAATTACCAATGAATATAGTAAATTAGAAGAAATCCACTCCCTGAAGAAACCCAGTCGGGGCAAAATGTTAGGCTTTAGTGGAGAGCACTTCTATGTGGAATAAGAAACTTTTGAAAGATTGTCAAACCTACAATGTGTGTGGCTGGTCTGTCCAGAGTAATTTTTTACAGAGACATCTCCCAGGCTTTGATATTTAGGAGTTTGTTAGTAAGTTGGTAAATTTCTTTTAAAAAACTCAGTGGGAAGGACTGACATCCAGTTGGGGATCTTTAGTCTATACAGCCGGAAGTACAAAGCCTGGTGAGTTACCTGTTTGTGTTCCTGAACTTCTAAAATCTTTACAGTTTTAGCAATGTTTGTTATTCTGCTTCTAAGCACCCCTCCCAGTCTAGGGGTATCCAGGTGGTAAAACGTGGGAGGGGGGCACTGTACAACCTAAGCAACCACAGTCCAAGGGATGAGAACAGAAATAACTCGTTACCTGGTTCATAGAGGGTAATGACTGGGAGTCACAGGAATCTGGGAGCAGGCACCTTCTTAATGTAGATCTTACCAACCTGTAGGGGCAATGATAGTGAGTAGGCAAGGATGCACATTCATTGGTTGAGTTCATTGTCCGCTCCAAAATCAAAATGAAAAATGATTTAATTAACTTTGAAACAGTAACAACCACTCCATGGAGCGTGGGGCATTTTGTTCGGTGGGTTTCCTTCACAGACATAGCTGGAAAATCTATTGCAACATTCTCTTGAGCTAACAGACAGATTCATTTCATGCAGATCTCCCTTAAGCCATGCAGGCTAAATTCCTGGCAGCACTATAGGGGCCGAATCAGCGGCGTTGGGCTCTTCCTTGACAGACCAATGATCATGCAACCTAAGTATGACATTGGTTCAGTTTATGGGTGGAAACGTTGTGTAGTTGAAACTACCTAAACATGGCCTACCTAGACTTTAGCAAGGCATTTGACACAGTCCCACACAAAAGATTAATAAACAAGTAAGCCAGCTTGGGAGTGGGTCCCAGGGTGGTAGCCTGGGTAAAAAATTGTCTGGACACAGGACACAGAGGGTAATAGTAAATGGAGTCCACTCTGAAGAAAGGGGTATTACTAGTGGGGTACTGCAGAGTTCAGTACTGGGACTGGTCCTTTTTAATGTCTTTATAAGTGACACTGCAGAGGGACTGAAAGGAAAAGTATGCCTCTTTGCAGGTGACACAAAGATCTGCAACAGGGTTGATACACAAGGGGGGGGTAGAAAAGGATGAGAAGGGACTTGGCAAGGTTGGAGGAATGGTCGAAAGTATGGCAGCTTAAACTCAATGCAAAGAAGTGCAAAGTAATGCACCTGGGGAACAAAAACCCAGGAGAAAGAGTACACAGTGTGGGGGGTACTAACAACAACAAAAATGGAAAGGGACCTGGGAGTAGTTATATCAGATGACCTAAAGGTACCCAAACAATGTGAGAAGGCTGTAAGGAATGCTGGGGGGATACTGGGAAGTATAGGAGAGGCGTCACCAGTAGAAAACAGTAAGTTGTTATCCCTTTGTACAGACAGTTGGTGAGACCCCATCTGGAGTACTGCATACAGTTCTGGAAACCCTGGGCCTGATTCTCAAAACAGGCTTGGATTGGTGCAAGCAGTGGCAAACAGTAGCTTACACCAAAGCCCAGTGTGCCAGGGACCCTGCACCAGATTCAGGTACAGATGGGGTCCTAGCGTCTAAATCCCCACACTTGCGTCAAATGGTACCCTGCAGCAAACACCTAGTGCACCACAAGGGTCCACTGCTGGTCACCTGGGACAAACACAGGTTCCCCCATCCCACCCCCAAGTAATGGTCATAAGAACCCACACTGGTGGCCCAGTGTCCCCCCACCATGATCCCCGATGCCACCTTTATAATAATTAGGACCCCCCCACACAGTCCCAATGCTGCCCATTTCAGAAATGAATCCCTTGATCCCCGATGTGGCCCCATAACCAGTGTCTACCAAAGTTCCACCTCATGGTGGTAAAATGCCCCCCCCAAGCCCCAGCAGGTGGTGCCCACCCACCTCCACTATCCAATCCCAAATGATAGCCAGCGCCCGGCACATGCCACCTCTCACCTCTGTGGCAGGGTGCCAACTGCACTGTCTAGAAAAAGCGTGTATGGTATAGTGTACACACTCATTTATAGACAGTGCAATAGGTGCCCGGCTGCGAAGGTGAGAGGTAGGCTGTGCCAGGCGCTGGCTATCATTTGGGATTGGATAGCTGTGGGAGTTGGGCACCACCTTCTTGGGCTGGGGAGGGCACTCCACCACCATGAGGTGGAACTGAAGTAGACACTGGTTATGGGGCCACATCAGGGTTTGGGGGATTCAGTGCATATATGAAATGGGCAGCATTGGGAATGGTGGGGTTATTAATTATAATAAGAGCAGCATTGGTGATCAGGGAGGAGTGCCATTGGACCACCAGGATGGGACCCACACAATGTATGATATGGGGCTGCACTCGGGGATTTTGGAGGGTTGACCGTGCCACCCACAGCATGCCACACACAGGCATGTCACCCAGGGGAGATTGTCTAAGTCCCCTTAGACCAGCCATGGCTGGTCTAAGGGTTCTTAGAATTTTTCCCTCTGGGAGCTGTCTGTGAATGGAAATCATGGGGCTGTGGCAGCTTGCATCTGCCGCATGCCCCCTTGCGCTTGTCGCAGTCCATTTCTGGGTGCAGGGATGGTGCAAGCCCTGTTTGGGGCAGACAGCCTGCAGTTGATGCAGGCTGCTTTTGAGAATCACTCCAGGCACAACATTTGGCGCAAGGGGCATTTTACGCCATTCCTTTTGGTGCAAGCCCCATGCGCCATGCCAGAGGCTTTGAGAATCAGGGCCCCCCATCTCCATAAGGACATAGGATGGAGGCAGTCCAGAGGAGGGCAACTAAAATGATGCAGACTCTGCACCAGAAGCCACATGAAGAGAGACTAAAGGAGTTTAATATGTATACCCTCCTGGAAAGGAGGGGAAGGGGAGGACATGATAGAAACTTTCAAGTACCTCAAGGGAATCAACAAAGTCCAAGAGGGTAGCATCTTTCGGAAAAAGATGTGCAAGAACAAGGGGGTACAATTTGAAGACAGAGGTGGAATGGCTCAGGGGCAGCGTAACAAGTATTTCTTTTCACAGAAAGGGCGGTGAATGCATGGAACGGCCTTCCTGAGGAGGTTGTGGGGTCAAAAACAGTGGGAGAATTCAAGAATGTATGGTACAAACATAAGGCAATTCTGGTGGGGGTTAGGAAGAAGTAGGCTGCTGGTTAACTAGGATCTGCAGCTTATCCAATAGGTAAGGAAATGGGCAGACTAGTGGTCCAAGCGGTCCTTATCTGCCATCAAAGTCTATGTTTCATCTATGAATGAAGCACTCCAACGAGAGAGCACTTCTTCTGTTTCATTTGCATAATGCCGGTCAGCAAACAGCTGATTGGCTTTATGACATTCCCCTTTTCTCTGTGCTCCCCTCTCCTGGCATTGTTCATTTCCTCTGGGCTTTGACTTTTAATCCTCGCCCTGTGGCTGACTGCCTGGTTTGGCTGGGCGCTTTTGTTTTAAAACTCACCCTATGCTTGCAAAACAAACTCGCCCTGTGCTTGCAAAACATAAGCCTAACACTGCTGAATCTGGCGCTTCCAGCACTATTTCGCCATCCACACCATGGCATCACATTCAATGCCCTGTTCTGTGCTGCGTCTCTGACATCCATGGTCATGGCAGCATGCTTTCGACTCCACCCCTCGATGGGAAGAGCTGCTCATTGAATCGCCGTCACTTGCACGGTACTGCAGTTCGCGACAAATTTGAGACTGCCAAATTGGGCAAAACTAGCATTGTTCCATGCTACTGCCATGCTACCTTAATTCAGATACCACTGAAGGATTGGACAGCGCTGGAGCCACTTGAGCAAAACCGGTGTTGTTCCACGTTACTACCATGTTGCCTTAATTCAGACACCACCAAGGGACTGGACAACACTGGAGCCACAGGTGCCTCCACTCAGCTCTTAAAACCTACCTTTTTTGTTTGGCTTTTCCTGATTTTGATTAGTATGCTTGTTTATTGAATACATGTATTCGGTGATTTTATATATTGTAGTTATTATATGTTTTTATGATTTGTAGTACAAGTGCTTTGGTCAGAAATGGAATTGTGCTTTTTACAAATAAATATTGATTGATTGATTGATTGACTCACTGCCGAACTCCTGCTGAAATAACCGGGATTTTGTTTTCAAACAAGACTGAGTGTGTGGCGCGTGGAGGAAAATGTCTTTGTGTTTAACACTGTGCCTTATATTTTACCCCAAGTTAAGTTCAATGTGTGGTACATAGCTCAGTGCTTGTGTATACTTGTGAGCAGAATGGTAAATGCTTAACTTTTATAACTTGAGCTTTGGCGTTTCTCTGTATCCCACCCTCTATAGGATACTGGGTCGGTGTAAGATTTAAGGCCCAGTGGAGAGGGTGAGACAAAAGTGCCAGAGAAGGAGGAGGCAGAGGCAGGAGAGGATGGAGGGTGCCTTCGAAACGCTCGAAACAGAGCGAGGGGAAGCCTGGAGTTTAAATAGGGGGTATGGGAGGAGCTATTCCCCCCCCCCCCACTGAACTTCAGGCTAAAAGCCTTACATTTCAGTGTGTGGTACATAGCTCAGTGCTTGTGTATACTTGTGAGCAGAATGGTAATTGTTTAACATTTATAACTTGAGCTTTGACATTTCTCTGTATCCCACCCTCTATAGGATACTGGGTAGGTGTAAGATTTAAGGCCCAAAGAGAGTAAAATGGTGAAATGATTACCTACTCCAACTCCGGAGAGTGTGGCCAGTAGCAACTCAGGAGAGGGGAAAACACTCCGAGGACCCATGGCTACTGACCCGCCCATCCTCTGGGCATACTAAGAGGAGAATATTCCTAAATGTGGGCAGAGGTTTTAATTGGTATGTCCAGGAATAAAACCTGAATCTTGCTGGTTGAATAGTCCAGTTTCCGAGATAGACGATGTGCAGGGAGGTCAATGATGAAGATGAGGGTTCTGGATGATGAAGAGTTCCAAATTAGAGCGATGACCGAATGAGATGCTGGTTAATCCATGTCCTAGGTACCTGCAAGTGAAGCAAATGAAAAGTGTACATATACAGTCAGCGGCTGGGAGTGCATGCCAAATTGCAATTTGGAGGACGTAGATCACAGATGAAGTAGTGGTCAGGAGCAGTGCATGGCCGGGAATGAAGATACGGTAGGAGTGTAGCCCAGCTGGGAATGATGACATGGCATGAGCCTATTCGCATCTGGGAGGCTTGCATGGCTGAGTACATCCATTATAACACTAGGGTACAATAGAGTTCCTTGTTAGAAAAGAAGAATTGTCCTAGGATGTTCAAGGAATTGAGGTGTGCTTCCCGGAGATCTCTGGCGTAGAAACTAGGCTGGAACAGTAATAGAAGGAAGGTAGGTTGCAGTAGCAAAAGTGAATGACTTAAGTAAGGTAGACCCGGGCACTGGCTAGCTGGAGCGTGGGCTCTCATGTAGGTCCATGTATGCAATGTTTGATGGTTGGGCTATAGAGCAAGTCTCAGGTGGGTACACTAAGGAGGGCAACTCCCACGTGGGTCTGGCGCAGTACAGATGAATATGCAGTGGAGTACTGAAAAATGTCCCCCTTGTGGGGCATGATGGATTTGGGATGGCAAGACCCCCATGTGGGTTCGCCATCGACGAGTATGATATGATCCGAAGTAAGAAGGCAAAACCCCACTGGGAGATTACCTGTTGATGACCGAGAAATACGTCTGAGCAAGAAGTAATGTCCATGGGCATGTTTGAATTGGAATGACGGGACCTTCTCACAACTCTGTCCTTGCTGTATGGTGACGTAATCCAAAGAAAATGATGAGACCATTGTTGGGATGGTGGGACCCCACATGGTCTGCCATCACTGTTGACTTGAGTAGTCTAAGGTAAGGAGGATGAGACTCTTGCATGGGCCTGCCTGTGATGACATGGAAGTACATTAAAGCAATGAATGAGGCCCCCTAATGGATATGTATGTTTGTCGGTACAGCAGTTGGGATGGTGGGACCCCACATGGTCCGCCATTGCATTTCATTGGAATAGTCCAAGGTAAGGAGTTCAAGATCCCCATTGTATGCTTCTCAGGACTACCTTGGGATGGCAGGACCCTACGAGGTCAGCCATCGCCATGGTACGGAATAGTCCAAGGAATGGAGGGCGAGATCCCCGCACAAGTCTGCCTGTAGTGAGTAGGGCTACATTTGAGCTAGGAGTAGGGCCCCTTTGTGAAGAGTACAAGTTTGGGATGGCAGGACCCCAGACTCGATTGAGCAGTGTGTGAGTGGAAAGGAGGGACCCCACATGGTCCGTCATCACTGTGGTATGGAGTACAGTATGTTTGGGATGTCAGGACCCCACGTGGTCCATCATCACCGTTCGATTGAGTAGTGCATGACTGGGATGGCAGGACCCCAAGTGGTCCATCATTGCCATTTCACTGAGTGGTGCGAGACCCCAAAGAGTCCACTGGTAGGAAATGGAAAGGAGAGTCGAGCAAGGATCAGATGCCTCCACATGGGCACAGTAGTCCAGGATGGTGGCATCCCATGAAGACTGCCATCGCCACGTTGAGATGGATGTGTGTTGTCCCGGAACGTCTCAGGAAGCCGTCGTCCAGCATGAAGTTCAGATGTGTCCCAAAGTAAGGGGAGATCAGGGCATGAAGACTAGCAAGGTAGACAGACATGAAACAGCCATCCAGGCTGGCCTATTGCCAGAAAGTGAAGGCCGGAGTTATGATGAAAGCTGAAGTCAGAGCATGCAGGATGCATCCTATATGGGAAGGGCAGGAGGATTGCAAGACAAACAACAATAGGAAGACACTCAAAATAATGACTATATGTTCATGGGAAAGTCCAGGTGTGAAGGCCCTAAGACCAGAAGGAATGACCCAAATATGGAAGGGCACTTTCAAGGCAGCATTGGAGTAACATGGCAAATGCAGGGAGCAATGCAATTAATCCCAGGATCCCAGCTTAGAGAGTTCCAAACAAAGAGTGGCGCCCACTAAAGCAGCCAAGGGGAAGTAGCAGTACATATGGGGGAGCAGAGGCAGCCAGGAATGGATGGCATGAACAGCACAATGTCCGTAGAAGGAAGAGGCAGGGAAGATACAAGAAACTGTGGACTGTTCTCTGAGAAAGCAGAGAATCATGGCAACAACGTACCCCAGTTGCAGAAGAAACAAAGCAGTGCAGGAAAGGCAGGGGAGTGGGCAAAGCCATGACAGAGGGGCAAACTGGAGTGCTGGTGAGCTGTGGAGAAAGATGAACTGCCACAAGTAGGATCCAGGATGAATGGCCATATCCTATATGGTCGGCGCCAGGGAGACGATGGGAGTGAGGCAAAGCAGCAGGCAAGCCTGCAGCACCGGACACACACAGGGCTGGTGACCAAGGAATGCAGTGAGAGCGGAGCAGAAGTGACAGTCGGGAGGAGGGCCCAAAAGAAATGAAGAGTAGAGAAGAAGAAACACACAGAAGGCAACATGTACAGGAGGTGAGAACCAAGCCGGGGGGCAGGGCGGGGAACACAAGGGAAGACAGAAGGAAAAAGATGAAGGGGGTAGGGGGAGGCAATTAAAAAAGAGCAGGGCAACAGAAGGGAAGGGCGGAGGCAGGCAATAATTGACAATAATGGAGAGGGGGAACCAGAAAGAGGAACAGGAGGTGGAAAGAAGAAAGAACCCAACCACGCCAGCTGGCTGCAGCAATGGCATGGAGACATGCGCAAGGAAGTCCCAGAATTTGAAACGCTTGAAGCAGAGAGAGGGGGGAAGCCTGGAGTTTAAATAGGGGGTGTGGGCTATTCCCCCCCCCACTGAACTCCAGGCTAAAAGCCTTACATTACTGTAAATGATGGTAGACTATTGCTTATACTGCAGTTGCTGGGCCATAAATTGCAGATGCTGGGACTCACTTGCGAAGTATGGCTGTTAACGATATCTGTAGCCCCCCCACCAAAAAAAAAAGCTACTCTGACCACCAGTGTCCTGTTGAACTTGGGGTATGGGTTCCATCTTCCAACTACAGAGCATTACATATTGAACCCCCCCGACCCCCTCATCTAGGGGCATAAATCTTTGTCACAGTTGGCCCAGAGGGCATCAGGGAAGACTACATCAAGCACAACACCCAAGCCAATGCACCCCAAATAAGATAAATATATGTCCTACCTCTCATTGACTTCATTTCCAGGGGCACTGTCGATCTCTCCTCCAGTTCTGGATCTGTTTGGTCCCCTGAACGCTGACCACTGGACCAGGATCTCTGAACTGCAACCTCCTGACTCTTCTGAGCCCCAGAGCCCCTTGATCCCCAATGTAACCTAATGGACGCCTTCTAGAATTACAACTTATGAAATAAGCTAGACACAAGGGAGAGGGCTTTCCATTTCATTTATCCCCCTTCCAAACGTACATAAAGAAAGAATCATTGTCAGATTTCTTCCCAGCTACCTTCTTTATTTTAGCTCCTGCGCCCCAAATGATTCCAGAAATGCAAGGGTCACATCCTTCATCACATAAATAAATAAAGCAGCTCCATGGGGCTATCTTAACTTTTTATAAAATAACCAGGCTGGACATTCTGAGCAGCAAGGATGGTTTACAGGTGGTACAAGCAGGGCTTCTTCACTCTAACCTTCTGGATGATTTACCCAAGGAACCTCCCTACTTAGAATACCCACAGGCTCCTGGCTCGCTGGTGCAGGTAGAAGAAGAAGAAGAAGAAGAATCAGCATTTAAATAGCGCTTTTTATACACGGTGTATCCCAAAGCACTTTTACAAGCTTGGTAAGCCACTTGGTAAGCCAAATCTTTTTTTTTATCCATTCTGGGTTACACATTCTCATCCATCTCTGTCTGGTCAGGTCTGGCACTGGTCGATGCCCTATCTCAGGCATAGGAAAGTCTGCTGCCTGTCCCACCTGGCCCCTGGATCTTAGCCCAAATTTCAAGAGGTACCAGGATTTTTTCCTCTGACCCAGGCCCTGTAACCCACTCTTTCTCACTTTACAGGGAACCTAAACCTCCTTACAGCTCAGCCTTTCCTTTTGAACTGCTCTCCACTTGTGCAGCGGCCCTCAAATTCAGCCCTGCTCCAGTACCTGAGCTACCCCAAAATGGACTGCCCAGTCATGGGATAGCCCCTGGGCCCTACCACCACCCAGGCCCCTCTGAGTAGCCCACCTCTGAAGATAACACCCCCAATCCACTTTTCTGCTCCCAGCTGACTCTTTTGTGAGGATCGAGACCCAGGCCCACATCCTTGTCAACACATCCTGGGCTTGTGGTAAGCTTCAAGCAGAGGCCACCCTCCAAGGCCTGTCCTAAGACCTGCAACCTGCCTGGCCTTTTAATGCTGGTGCCCCAGGACCTGCCCCTCCAAGCAGGTTCCCTGAATTGGGTGAAGGGCCCCCTGGCTCCCTCTGCCCTCAGGCCACCCTGCCACACCGGGTATGGGGAAGAGCTACTGCCACCAGCTTCCCCCGTGGGGACCCTGCCACTGTCCCCACAGCCCTGATGGCCTGAGCAACTACTTCAAGGGATCTCTAAGGGCTCTTGCCTATCCTGGCCTCCTATTGCCACCAGCACCTCCCTTACCCCAACAATGCAGGCACCTGGCTGACCATCTTCCCCACAGAGCTTCCTTCTCAGCTCCTCAATGCCATGTCGCTGCAGAGGCCATCCCTATCTGCCACTTTGGGGGGGTTGCCCCCTACAGGCCCACCCGGACAGCCAAGCTCCTTCTTGGCTGCCTACTCTGCTCCTCCAGCCGCCCCCCCAAGCCCCAGGCCTAATGCCTGGGCTGGAAAATGCCCTGAAACTTCCTGTCTCCAGCCTTATATACCTTCCCCTAATCTACCATCTGCTGCCACCTGGAGGCATCCAGCAGGTATTGACCAGCAGAACACTAATAAATTCCCTAGCTCGGGGGTAGGAGGGGAAAATAGGTTCCTAAATGGGAGCATAAGCCCCTCCAACATGGGGGTCTTACACATAATTACATGCCTCTTAATGACTGAAGGTTCAAACTTTCATTTTGGACCAGGTTTTAGACTAATGCTCTCAACAGTCCTACCCGGCTGGGAAAGATGTAAGGGGGGGTTCCTTGTGGAAAGCTATGGCTACTCTGCACCTGATCTGCACTGCTGGCCCAAGGATTGGCAAATACAAGCAAGCAACATTTGGCACTGACAAATGCTTATTTATACACAGTTGGCAGGGCCTTTTGGGAAAAACCCAGTGGTGAAGTGTTGCAAGCTCCTGTCAGTTTGTTTTTTTAAACAGCCATGGTCAGTGGCAGTGAACTAAGCCCCAGTAAAGGCTTGACAGCTGCAGTTGCAGTGGAATGTCAGTGGCAATATGGTGAGCCACTCTGGGGCATTAAGAGCCATGGATTTGGCAGGATGTTGGTATCTCTCTCTCTATCTGGAACACTCAACATCCAAAGGCAAGAGGGGCCCTGCCGAGGACTAGCTGAAGGGTAAGACAACATAGTTACAGAAAGTGTCTTTCGCAGCTAGTGGCAGGTATAGAGTTTAGATGAGGAAAGTTCAGATTTTTTCTATACATCAACTGTCTGTGTAACTTGCTTTATTTTCCATTTCTTAGTAAACTGGTAATCCTTTTGTCTGACTGTAAATATATCCTGTTTGTAAATACATTTTCAATAGAACTAGTGACTGCCTGTTTATTTAAAAAGGTAATTTTATTATTTCTGCTAGACTCTATTGGCAGCCCACCTCCGAAGAGCACTCTTTCAATAGTTATTGTGTTGACCTTCCTGACCTTGTGCAGGAGGTAAAGGGTGGTTTCCTGGTTCCAGGTAAAAATCAGGTGGTGGCAATGAATTAGAAGTCCCGACAGAGAACTGCCCTGTAAACGAGGGGCCCAAGGGGCAGTTTTTATCTCAGCTGGTAACAGTGTTTTTTTTTGAAATTCTGAAATTTTTATTAAATTTCAAGAGAACAATAACAATAACAACAACCATACAGAGAACAGGAATGGAACAAAAAAAACAGTAACAATGTCCAAGGCATAGTGCAAGACATGGAAAAAAAACATGGGATAAAACAAAAACAAGAAACCCCCCCCTCAAACCCACCATCCCTTCCCCCCCAAGAGGGTGTCACCACTGAGAGAGAAAAAAAAAAGAGAAGGGAAACCCAGAAGGTAAAAAGATAGGGGAGCGAGAAACTTACAAGCCTGAGAAAGGGGGCTAGGGTTCAATCTGAGCTACTAGTCCAAAGAAAAGAAAAAGCGGTAACAACAAGCAATGATTCATGTATAGGAAAGGGGTACATCAGGGAGACCATGGAGAAAGAGATCCCAGACTACAAAAGCATCAGTAAACCTACAGCTACCAATCAGTGTAGGTATAGGGCATAAAGTTTACCCCATCTTTCTGGAAGGATGAAGGAGAACGTCTGGAGATGGCAGTCAGTTTCTCAATTTTAAAACACAGGGACAATTCCTCAAGCCAGTCCATGTACAGATTTCTAGGTTATCCGACCAGTGACGCACTAATCGCTTAACAGCCATGGAAATGAGAGCAATATGATATCTCCTCTGACGGAGATTCCAGAAAGATGCCCAGAATACAAATCTCTAATGTAAATAAATCCTGTAGGCCTAAGATGGGGTCTAAGTTGTCTCGAATAGCCTTCCAAAGAGGGGTTACTTTGGAGCAGTACCAGAAAATGTGAGGGATATCACCCGGGTCTACACCACATCTAAGGCATGTAGGGGAGCTAGAGCGTGCAAATTTCGCTTTTTTAACAGGCGTGATGTACATGTTATTGACTATAAAGTATTGGATAAGCCTATTCTTGTCCAGTGTATTGTATTTGTGCAAGTCCTGCCAAACCTGGTTCCACGTGAAGGAGGGGTCAGGGAAGGGAGGGAACCAGGATTTGAAGCCAGCCAAGGGGTCTGGGAAAATGGCCTTCAGAAGGTGCAGATATAGTTTAGATACCCCGTGAGGTCTGGGCGCAAGTTCTTTAACTACCCTTAGGAAGGGCTGAATAACTGACACAGACACAGTATTGCCAAATTCCTTATAGACAAGGTGTTGCAACTGGTATAGTTTAAAGAACATGCGGGAAGGGATCTTTAATACAAAAAGGAGGTCATCGATTAAGCCCGGGGTTCCTTGCACATATAGATCGTGCACTGAGAGTCCCTGGATTTGGGTCAGCCACTGCAAAGGTAACACTTTAGCACCAATTTTAATATTGGGGTTTAGAAGTAATGGTTGCCCGGGATCCTTTGTATATTGGATTCTGGCAGTAGCATAGAATTGGTTCAGCACCTTCACGGAAACACCCACTGCCGAATCTTGGAGGGGCCGGGGAAGAGAAGAAAAGCGGCAGTAAAACAGGCTCAAGGGGTCAGTATTACATTGCTTAATGAGGTCTAAATCTAAACTTAGCCATAAAGGTAAGCAGTCGTCCTCCCAACTCCCCAACCACTTACCAACTTTAACTAGGTGACTGGCCCAATGATAATATTCAAAATTGGGAAGACGGAGGCCACCCATATCTTTGGGAAGGCAGAGCTTATAAAAGGCACGCCTGGGAGATTTGTTATTCCAGATAAAACAAGTCAAAATTGCCTGGAGCCTCTTAAAGAAAGATTTGGGTAGCCAAATGCCCAAGAGACTTAGGGGGTAAAACAGATGAGGCAAAATATTCATTTTAATAATACTAATTCAGGCCCCCAATGAGAATGGAAGCTTACCCCATCTCTGCAAATCTAAGTGAATTTTGTCTATAAGATCATCTAGGTTTAATTTCCGATCTGGTTTGGGTCCCGGCCAAGTAGATACCCAAGTATTTGAGGTGAGATGATGTCCACTTCATACCAAGTGGGACATACTGGAATGGGAGGTATGGACATTAAGAGGAAAAATTTCGATTTGGCCAGATTAAGTTTGTAGTTGGAAACCCACTAAATTGCTCTATTAAATCTAGGGCCACTCAGAGGAATTGGCCGGTAGGCCAGTTGTAATAAAATGTCGTCTGCAAAAACAGATATAGTGGAGGTCTGTCGGAGATTGGAACTCCGTGGAGCCAGAGGCAGCCTTAAGATTGAGGAATAGGGGTTCCAGGTAAAGGTTGAAAAGGTAAGGGAGAGGGCAGCCATGGCGTGTACAGAAAAAGCCAGATACAGGATGAGAAAATGCATTACAGTAAATTTTAGCCGAGGGAACTTTGTACAGAGCCTTAATCCACTGAACAAACTTACTCGGGAACCCAAATCTGGTCAGAACGATCCAAAGGAAGTCCCAGTTTACCCGATCAAATGCCTTCTCTGCATCTAAAGCCACCAGAGCCATGGGGATCTGAGAGGTCTGGGCTGTTTGGAAAACATAAGAGAGGACTCTCATGTGGTCAGCAGCCGATTTGCCTTGCATAAAGCCTACTTGCTCTCTGCTCAAAAGTGATTGCCAGACCTGTCTAATAGGCAAGGCCAAAATTTTGGACAAGATTTTGATGTCACAATTCAGCAGTGAAATGGGTCTAAACTTAGACAGGTCTAAAGAGGGTTTATCCATTTTAGGAATCAGAATTATGATGGCTTCCAACAGAGAAGGGTCGATTGGGCCGAGGCAAGAAGATAGTTGAAAAGTCCAGAAGTATCGAGCCAATTCTTTGCAAAGGCCTTGTAAAAGTTGGAGGGTAAGCCATCAGGGCCGGGAGCTTTATCTAACGGAAGGTTATGAATGACTTCCTCAATCTCATTCAGGGAAAGGGGAGTCGAAAGAGAGGATACTTGATCCTCGGAAAGGCTGGGTAGGGAGATTGGGTTAAAGAGGGCCTCAATAGCAGAGAGAGAAGGAGGGACTGGGCTAGCCTCATAAAGATTTTGATAGAATAATCTAAAGACCTCACGATGTCTCTAGGCCCGTCTTGATGGAGCCATCCTGTGCCATGATAGCAGGGACCAACCTTGAATTTTCTACTTCCCTAAGTTTTAGAGCCAAAAGCCTGCTGGCTTCTCCCTGATCTAGGTAGATGGCTTTAGATTTCAGTAGTGCAAATTCGGTCTTTCCCGATTAATCCTTCGTATTCATTCTTAAATTTCTGTAGGTGTTCCAACGATAGGGACCTATCGGACATGAGAGAGTCCTCTGCCGCCTTAATCTGACTAGGCTAGGAGAAGAAACTTTGAGTCCTAAGTTTCTTCCTCCGGCGGAGATTTTGATGAGCTCCTCTCAAAAACATTTTAAAGAACACCAAAGGATGTCGACCTGGCGACTGACCCCTGGTTAATATCCAGGTATTCTTTGATTAAGGATTTAATCTGAGTGTGAAGGTGCTCGTCCTTCAAAATCTGGAGTATTTAGTTTCCATATTGTGTCCCTCTGCCCCGAAGAGCAGGGATTGAACTGAAGCCATATTAAGGCATGGTCAGAAATTACGATAGGTTCAATGCCTACCTGGGTGATCTGTGCCATAAGAGAGGTGCTTACCAAAAAGTAATCCAACCTGGACCAAGAACTGTGAAGCGGGGAAAAAAAGGTGTAACTCCTATTAAGGGGAAACAAAGTCCTCCAAGGATCCACCAGACCTAACATTCCGCCTAGATCACGCAGGGCGAGCTGTGCAGGGGTCGGGGGCCTCAACGGTCTGTAGGTTTTATCTAAATCTTGTGATGGGGCAATATTCCAGTCCCCACCCAAGATGAGGGGTATTGGCAAATACCCACTTAATTTATCTATTAGATGCATAATAAAACCAGCATCTCCTCCCACCGGGCCATAGATTGAACCGAGAATTATGGGGGAACTGGAAAGAGAGCCCTGTACAAAAATGTACCGACTCTCGGGGTCTTGGGTGACTTTCACCGGAATAAAAGGTATATTTTTCTTAATCATAATTGCCACCCCCCTAGCGTCGGAGGACGCACCCGCTACAAAGACTTGTGAAAACCCCTTAACCTGTAGCAATTTAATATCCACGACTGTAATGTGCGTCTCCTGGAGGAACAAGATATCGGCCCCCAATAGGGAACAGTTAAACAGTATACAGGATCTTTTCTTGGAATCCCTGATGCCCCTTACATTCCAGCTGTCAAGTTTAACACAATTTGAGGCCATCTACGGTAAACAATGAAATAATAAAACAGAGCTGCCTGAAAAACCTCCAACTTGAACCCATCAGTGGTGACACCCTCACAAACCCCGGCCGCCCCCACACAACCACCCCTGTAATACCAACAAAAAACGGTTATCCGCCAAAACAACATGGAAACACCACAACATTATAAATTGGAAAGAAAGAGGCATAAAAGCCCCACACATCAGAAAGACATAACTAATGGCGGCCGTCCCCACCCCAAACCATAACCTTCCACTACCTCTCAACAGCGAGAAATAGGTATCCCCGTTTATCTTAACCTCCCTAACAGCCAACCCAATAACATCAAACCAAACAAACAACGGGAGAAACATTAACAAAACCCCCACCCCCCTCCGGGTACCACACATAAGGACCTTGAAAGACAGAGGTGTCCATGGAACATACAACCAATAGGTCAAAACATGTAGTGAACATAACCTGATGCTTGAAAAGGGCCCAGCTAAGAGAGCCACTATGGGTACCCACAAACTCCCAAGCAGGTCGCAAAGCAGGGTTCCAAGGCAGCTAACCCACACGAGCTCCCTGCCCCCCCTCCACCCTCCCGGCAGGCCTGAGGAAGTAAGCATCACAGTACCTGCAGGTCGTAAATCCGGACCTCGAAGGAGAGGAAGAAGATCCCTGGGAGAGATCACGGCAAGGGAGAGTCCTCCATCCATCACACACGCTGCTCAGGGCCAATCCGAAATGCAGGAGGAAGAAGACGTAGGGAGCTCGCTGACGGACTCAACGGTCCGACCGCAGCGCCTCTCAAAACAGCGCCTGCACAGCGGTACCTAATAATGAACAGGAGGAGGACCAGACACGACAACGATCGACAACAGGAAAGAGAGGCCTAGCGGCCTACTACCCCCAGAGGCCTATACCAGCACAGATCCCCGAACAGGAGACCACGCGAGGGAGAAAGACCACCAGGTAACTATATGACTTTTTAATTTAAAAGAAAAAAAAAGGGGGGGGAGAGCAACGTAGCAAGGACCAAATAGGAGACAACGGCCACATCATTTAGGAAAATTCAAGTATAAAATAGACTAAAATAAAGGACCAGCCAGAAAAGAGGCCCAGCAGCCCCCAAGCCATAAAAGTCATTTAAATAAGTCCGGCAATAGGGTCTTAAGGCCACTTAAAGCTTCCTCCGGTTTCTCGTAGGTGCACCAGGAGCCATCCACTTGAACCAGCAACTTCGCTGGGTATAGCATCCTGAAGGGTCTCCCAGCCGCGATAAGCTTTTTGACAACTTGGTGGAAAGCTGCACGTCACTGGCGGACCTCGTAGGGAAGATCCTGGGTGATTCTAAGCCGGTTATTCCCCCAGAGAACAGAGTCCAGTTTCTTAACTTTATCCAGGATGTGTTGACGTTCCAGGCAGCTCAAAAGCTTCCGCGATGATGGGCCTGGGGAATTGCACCAATTGGCGTTTTCGGTTTGAGGGATCGGTGGGCACGTTCAATATGGTATTTTTGATGGATAGGTGAGGGGCCTACTATTTTGTTAAGGAGTTGCTGGACGAACAGTAGGATGTCACCCCCCCTCCTCAGATTCTGGACCACCTAAAATAAGCACATTATTTCGCCGGCTCCTTCCTTCCAGGTCTTCAGTCTTAGCCTGGAGTTTTTGAAGCTGCTGTCTTAACTTAACAATCTCAGGATCCATCTTCTGCTCCACTGCTCGATTGAGACTATTCTGGCTTCTGAGTCGCCTGACTCTCCATGAGGTCGATCTGAAGTCCACCCTAAAGATCTAATCTCTTCTCGTGATTTCCTGGAGGGTTTCTTTAAATGGAGATATCTCTTCAAGAAAACGTTCTTCAGTTAAGACTGTGCCCCTGTAGGAGTAGTAACCCCACCGGAATGCTGTCTAGGCGCAGAGCTGGCTGGAGTACTTGTGTTTCTTGCCTTTTTTGAGGCCTTCTCAGGTGTAGTTGGGGGAGTATGTTTAACTCCCGCGGCCTTCATGTCTGTATCGGACATCGCGATTATCGTTAAAATCACTGTCTGGACGCCGGTCGTGATCTTCTGGGGGTCCTGCAGTAATAGAGAGACTTCTCAGCCCACCTTCAGGTAAGTAAAGTGGAATTAAAGGTGAAGAAAAACTTAATTAAGAGGGGAAGAGCGGGAGCTCCAAAGAAAGCTGCTGTTCAGCTCCTCTGCATCACGTGACCTCCCCTGGTAACAGTGTTGAGGCATCTCTGTCACACATATGAAAATAATATTTTATTTTAATATTTCAAGATATTACACATACAGTATATTACAGGATACTACACACAGAGACTATAGGGAACAGTAATTGTACACAAAGGGAAAGAAAATGTTTGCACAGCAGGTTTCACACAGAAAACATCTCACTCTCTCTCTCTCTCTCTCTCTCTCCCCACAACAAGGCACTTTGAGTCAGGGCAGACTCAAACCCTTAAATAACAACTATCGATAGCCCCAATCCTGACTGACTCTGCCAGCCCTCCAGTTGCCCCCCCCCAATGACACATCATCCAGTATATATCACTCTGACATCATAGAATCAAGATCCTTTGTCTGGAGCTGGGGTTGGAAAAAATGGTTTGGTCCAGCCTTTTGGACAAATACATCTGTATTGTGGTCCAAAGGTATCAGCCACAATAGGAATGTTTGGGTTAGCTAGCCACTACCTGACATCAAAGACACTTCTTAAGCCCAACCATAAATTGTTCAGAAGTCCTGCCGTGAGACTGGACAGCATACCTCTCAACCTCTCAGCATTAAAAATCATAGCACTGGCCTTCAAAAATCATAGCAGATGGCCAAAATATGGAGCACTTTCTTATTTTAAAGAATAAAATGTCTACAAATAGTGGGCCCCATGCAGTTAGTGATAAGGAATGTTTCTATCAACTTGGTTCAATGATTTAATAGTTTGTGTGTCCAGAAATAGATCTAACATTATGAGGAACATCAGTAAACCTATGCGGAGCAGGGGTAAATTTGAATGTGAAAATCATAGCGCTATGCAAAATTCATAGCAGCTGAGAGGTATGTCAGACAGTAAATTTTTAACAGAGCCAGTTGGTCTGGTTTCTTTTCAGAGACACTGACAAGAAAGCTGGACTTTTCCCAGCAGCTGCTAAATTTGAACTGATACACTTAGAAAACAACCATTTGTCAATGCCGAATGTTTGCTTGCTGGCATTGGCATTGGTAGTGTAGGAGTTACAGAGCTGCATAATAGGAATGGCAGTGAAGTATTGAACTGAAGCCAACCCCACCACCACCCTGCAGAAACTGACAGGCATTGGGGTGTGCCTTTGGGTCATCAGGCATAACGGCCATGCCATTTCACCACACCCTACCCTGCAGACACCGACAAGTATCACGGTGTTCCTTGGGGTCTTTGGCCCTTATGCACACCCCATTTCATTAGGAAATACAGTGAGATGGGTGCGGTGTAGGAGAATAGGGTGAACTTTGGGGCCAAAGAGTCCAAGGCACACCTTGATGCCTCTCACTAGCTGCAGGGTGTGGAATGGTATCAGCATCACAGGCGAGAATCCCAAGTCACACCCCTGATGCCTGTCATTCTCTACAGGAAGGGGCGTTATGGTCAGAAACCCTAACACCTCAGGCATTCATTGGTATTTTCACTCCAAATTTTCAACATGTTTTTTTTGTGATCCCCACCTCATGAACAGTAGCAATATCAGTTTGTTAGCTGAAAGCTGCTTTTGCACAGCGACTACGGCATTTAGTGCCACAGGTGCAAAAACACATTCCAAACAGGATGTGAAAAATGACAGCTGTACTGTTCATGGAGAGGAGTAAAAAATGGCAATGTTGAAAATCTGCAGTGAAAATATTAAAAAAACTAGTGAAGTCACGAGCGCCCATAGAAACTGAGCAACTCCCACTCGTAATGTATTTAGTTTGGGGATTTTTTACAGCAGATTGTCAACACAGGTATTTTGGGACCTCTGATCATGAACAGTGTCACTGTGATTTTCTTTATCTGTCCCAAACAATGATTTCCCACAGCGACCACGCATCTCTGCGCTGAAAGTGTGAAAACACATTTCGGCCATATTGTGAAAAATGACAGCTGTACTGTTCATGAGGAAGTGTGGAAAAATGCCACTGGTGAAAATCTGGACTGAAAATATTAGAAATTCATGAACTTATGAGGGTGCGTGGAAACTGCGCAATGCTCACTTGTAACAGACATTTTATGGACTTTTGTCACCAAATTTTCAACATAGCCATTTTAAGACCTCTGCTCATGAACAGTGTCACTGTGATTTTCTTAATCTGTCCCAAACATTGATTTTGCACACTGACTGCACCATTGTGTGCTACATGTGCGGAAACACATTTCGGGCGAGATGTGAAAAATGGTAGCTGTTCTGCTCATAAGGAAGTGTAATAAAATGGCAATGTTGAAACTCTGGTGTACAAATATTAAAAATTCGCAAACTTGCGAGCACGTGTAGGAGCTGTGCAAATTGTGCTTCTAAAACAGTCATTTTTGGGAATTTGTTCACCAAATATTCAACATAGCCATTTTAAGACCTCTGCTCATGAACAGTGTCACTGTGATTTTCTTAATCTGTTCCAAACATTGACTGCCGAGGGAACTTTTTTTGTTTACAGGTTTTGTTTTTTGTAGGAAGATGACGTGGGACATTTGCCTTGCTGGGGTGGGCTCCCAGCGTGGCAGCTGGAAGGCTGTTTGGGGGGGACTGGAGCCAACGGGGGAGTGGGCACCCGTCGGCCATAACAAGTTTTGCCACACTGGGTGGGCTCCCAGCATGGCACCTGGAGAAAGCTTTGGGGGCGTGGGGGCAGGCGGGGAGTTGGGTGCCCCATCAACCATACGGTGTGTGCGTGGGGAGTGCATGAGCACGCAATATGCTATGCTGCGCATATCGCAGGAAGGGGAGCACCGTCACTGAAGCGGAGCTCTCCTTTCAACTGTACGGCACTGCATTTTCAACTGCTGTCATAGACAGCTGCAGCATTCATTGGAGAACTGCGGCCGCGCCTGCAAACACACTGACTGAATTAGAAGACGGGTGCCACACCTCCGAAAACTCGGATGATGGCACTATGTTTCTTGCACATGCGTGCAAGCAAACATAATGAATTACATTTTAAAAAAGGGAATAATGTACAGGTATAGGTAGCAAATTGTTACAATGGGTAATATCAGTAACCAAGGGGACATTTTACTATGTAACTGATGATTAATGTGATGTGCATGACACCCAGTCTCTTTTTAGGGACAGGATATTTTGTTATCTAGTTTCTTTCTGATGATTTCATGCTTTCTTGGGCTTGCCTACCACTGTACATAATTTGTTACACTGCTTTTGAACAAATAAGTCTGCTATTCCCTCATGGATATATGATAAACTTAGGTGATGGTTTGCTTAAATCTAGATATCAATTTGTATTATAGTATGCCATTAATTGTAATACAGTGTTCCCTGTTTAGAATGATGCTTGTATGTTTTTCTTGAAAGTGAATAAACATGAAGTTTACAAACTATGTTCTACTTTATTAATTGTGACTGTGCAGTTTTTTTAAAGGTACAGGTAGTTTATTTTACTGCCAACGTTGTTTTTTATCTTCTAGAGCATATATGAAGTTGAAGTGTGACTATTTCTAATAGAGAACAATGTTCAGGAGTGCCTGAAGTAAACTGAAGTTCCAGTGTTCAGGCTTTGTACTGTCTGAGTAAGGGCATAAGTGGGAAAGGGAAGAGCTCCATGGTAAATTTACAAAGGCTAGTGGTAGCATTGGTGAAGTGTGTTAAGCCAGTTGTGAGCCGGGGCGGATCTGTGAAAAAAAAACTGGTGCCAAAGTGGTTGAGATCATACACCTAGTGTGTGTGTGCAGAAAGGTAAGTGGGTACAGTACAGCCAGTAGAGCCTTATTGCCAGGCTTACTCATTTCAAAGCATGGGTGGCACAGACACAGCTAGATGTCATAGCATTGACTGAGACCTGATTCATGGTATGTATAGTTGACCCATTAGTCTCCATCCCTGGGTACAACATGCATAGGCAAGATTGCGTCAGCGAAAAAGGGGGGCTGCTTAATTTACACTCAAAACAACTTACTATGCCATAGAATCCAATTGGCTAATGTCACAAATGAGTCTGAATGCCTAGCAGTCAAAATTCTGCTAAGTAATGGGAAAATATGTCTGGTCCTTATGACAGTCTATATATGGCTTGGGCGGCAACAATCCAGAATAGAGGCCTTTGCCAACTATTACAAGCAGGCCAGCCAGAATAAGGAAACCATCATTATGTGTGACTTCAACTCCAACTGGTCCTCCAGCTCAAATGCTGGGCACAGGGATATTGTTGCTGGACTTTACCTAACCCATATGGTCAAGAGCAGCACCAGAACAAACTATCGCATGGGCACAAGCACGCTAATTGATTGGCTTTTAACTACACATCCTGAAAGGCTAACTGAGGTTAAGGTACTACCAGATGCACTGTGTGACCACTCACCCATCTTATGTGAGTGGTCATCAAAACAGTTAAAACTACCCCCTAGACTGGTGTGTAACAGGGCAATCAAACATAGGGCAATTGCCAACTTCAAGAACTACCTAGCAGGAATCAATTGGAGTTTTCTGGACTCTTGCTCCAGTGTTGACACTGCCCTTGAGTTCTTCATCAGACAGTTCAATACAGCGGCAAACAAGTTGGTCCTTACTGCAAGGAGATGGTAAAGAACAAGAGCATGGACTAGGTAACCCCCTCCCTTCTCAGCATGATACACCAACAGGATAACCCCTGGCACAGGGCCAGAACCACAGGGTCAATTGTGGATGTCCAGAAGTACAAAGCAGCCCACAACAAGTGCACCTGGGCTATTTGACAAGCCAAGGCCATGACCCACAAGAAGCAACAACTGAAGCGCTGGAGTGATGGGAAGAAATTCTGGGCCTCAATCAAGAACTGACTAGGGACCGAGGACAGGTCATCCCCCTCAATGCTAAATCACAAAGGTGAAATCATTCTTGAGGACAATACCATTGCTAATATCTTTAACAGGGCATTTACAGACTACAGTGCAGTTCTACCCCACAAGGAGGCCGCAATCCCCCAAGACACTTCACCTGCAGGACATTCACCCACCAACTCAAACACCTCGCATTGTCCCAATTTTTACTTTAAGCAGGTGACTACTAGTGAAACTAGTACATATCTAGCGAGAATCCTGGGCAAAACAAAATTGGGGGGATGGGATTGACATGAAACTAATTGCCATCGCACTCCCAGAGGTTATCAATCCTATCACTAAGCTTTTCAACCTGTCACTCCACATCTCAGATTTCCCTTCAAAATGGAAAACTGCTGTGGTCACCCCTGTCCTAAAAGGTGGAGACCAGTCACTAGTATTCAACTAAAGACCCATCTCAATCCTATCCCCCCTCTCTCCAAAGCTCTGGAAAGAATCATTGCCAAACAACTTACAGACCACCTACATAAATACAACCTCCAGTGCTCCCAACAGCATGGCTTCCGCAAGATGCATAGCACTAATACGGCCCTAATTGAATTCATGGATTTGATCCATGAGTCACTTAATCAGGGCCAGCTGGTTGGCTCAGTTTTTATCAACCTAACCAAGGCTTTTGACTTGGTGGATCACCAGCTCCTGCTATATAGGCTAGGCTGCCTAGGTCTCTCCCCCAATGCAGTTAGTTGGTTCCGTAGCTATCTGACTGGGCACTCACAGCAAGTTAAAATCAATGGAGATGGTTCCACATCTAGAGAAGTCACAGTTGGGGTCCCACAGTGCTCCATACTAGGCCCACTTCTGTTTAGCCTCTTCATGAACAACCTTCCAAAGACACAAAGCACATTTGCTGGAGCTGGAAGGATACTGCTTTCTTCAACTGCGAGCTGGGTGAGAAATTCTATATTGCACTTGATATCTGCAACAAACGTGCACTTTTGCTTAATTCTGTGGGAGGTGAAACTAACTACCCTTGGTAATTGCTTTTTATTCACATATTTATTTAGGGTTTAACCAAGAAGGGGCTTGTAAACTCTGTTTATCTTGTTAGTAACTTAGAAGGATTTAAATACTGCATTTGGGTAGGTCCTTGGAGGTAGCTAGATTGTCTACTAGGATTTGCTGACAATTAAACTATTTTAAATTTCAGGTGGCTGAGCAGTTGAAAAAGAAACTTGCAAACTCTGCTTATCTTGGAAGTAACCTCATAAGTGTTTAAATACTTGTTCTGGTTGTCCCTTGGGGGTAGCTGGATTGACTACTAGGCTTTTGGGACTGAAACTATTTTTAAATAATTTACTGGTGCGTAGGAGTTTGTGATAGTTAAACTCTTTTAAACAGAGTTACTGGGGTTAAGGAGTGGTCACAGAAAACCTGCAGTGTGAAACAGGAAAAGACGGTCTTTCAAGCAACAGAGGGTGGTGGATTAAAGTTTAGTTTGTTTGTTACAATTCTTAAGATTTTCAGTGCAGGAAGAGTTTAAGCACAGCTGACTTATTTTGGGGCGGACAGCTCTCAGAGCACAAACCACCAGGCCTGTTTTGGGGCTGGGAAGGTTACCTGTGTCTGACTTGATGTGTGGATTTTTCTCTGATTGATTAGCAGGGTATTTCTCTATCAAATTGTTGTGTAGGGCATCTTCCTGACAGGAAGGCACTCATTGCAGCAGTGGGTCAGAGCTTCTAGCTGATTGTTTTGCGAGGGCACAGTTTAGGCCCAACCCCTTCCCACCCTCACCCCACCCACCCCTGGAAATAGTTCCTTTATACCTGGGGTTCTGACATCATTTCCTCAAGAGTGCAAGGTGCATGTCACTGTCATATCCTCTCTAGCACACTGCACTGACAATATAAGCATAAACATTGTATAATATAAATATATATTTCTACATTACAAACCAATCACACACAAAAAAAAAAAAAATGTGGGGAGTAGTGCAATGTAATGGCTGTGGGGCAGCAGTCTTCCGGGAGTCTTTCTGGAGGCTGAGATGCTGCCCTATTTGCAGACAACTGTCTGCCCTGAGGGAGGAAGTTGCCGTCTTCAGGCCACACTGGGCAGTAGTACGGGACCTTCCCCAGGCCACAATGGACAGTAGGAAGGAACCTCCCCATCCAGGGAGCACCAGAACCACCACCGCTACCTCAGAGGTGCAAAGAAAGCACAGCAGTTGGACCACAGTGGGCTCAGGGAGGATGAGGATGGTGAAACAGAGGCACACCCAGTCAGATGTTACACACCACAATCCATACGCTATTCTGGGGGAGCATAGCTCCCCTATAGATACACCCAGAGGGGAGACTAAGGAGGCTGAGGACAACTGTCACAAGGGAGGCCCACAGGAAGGAGGCAGAGGACACCACAAGGAAAGGAAGCAGCTCCTGGTGGGGGACTCAATTATTAGGGGGATAGAACTGGGAGGAGCTGGGAAATCTGAAGTAAGGTGCCTGCCTGCTGCCATGGCTTGGAGGGACAGGAAGTGCATCCTCAGGATCACAACAGCAGCTGCAAGGGATTCTGAGCTGGACGTAATTGTCCACCTAGGGACAAATGACTTGGCTCATCATGAGGTTAGAGCAGTGCAGGAGGACATTGCAGAGTTGGGGAGGGGCCTAAGACAAGTAGCAAACACAGTATCCTTCTCAGAGGTGCTGCCTGTCAAAGGCATGGGGAGGCGAGGTAATTGCACCATGCAGTTTAATGAATGGTTGAAAATGGTGCGGAGCACAGGGTTTGGCTTCATTGGGGACTGGGGTTCCACCTGGAGGGACACCAGCCTATACTGGCAGGATGGTCTGCATCTGTCCAGGAAGGAACAAGTCTTTGAGCAATCGGTTTAAATGCTTCATTGGCAAGATTTTAAACTAGTCAATGGGGGAGGCACTGACAAGCAGCAGAAAAATCCCAGCCTCTCCCTACAAAACAGGGTACTAAATGAGAAAAAGACCAAGGCAGAATGGTCAGTGGGGGATGCTGCAACAGAAGGTAAGGCCATCAAAAAATGGAGAGCAATGAGTACCAATGCCCGTAGTCTAGGTAACAAGCTTCCTGAATTAGTGGCCTTGATGGAGGAGGAACATCTGGATATTGTGGCAGTCACAGAAACATGGTACACACAAAACCATGACTGGGACGTAAACATACCAGGATACACTATCTACAGGAGGGACAGGGAGGGTAAAAGAGGGGAGGAGTAGTTCTTCAGTAAGGGAAGGAATAAAAGCAACAGAACAAAAGGGTAAACAGGGAGGAGAAGAAGCACTGTGGGTAAATTTGGAGACAGGCAATGGCACCACAATCCGCAACAGGGTTAGAGCACAGAACTCTCTCTCAGGGGGAGGAAATGGACAAGGAAATGATAGAAAGTATACTTAGAATGGCAGAAAAGGGAGATATTGCTGATGGGTGATCTGAATATGCCAGATGTTAACTGGAGTGCAGTTGCAGCTGCCACTTCGAAGAGTGCAGTTATTCTAGATGCCCTACAGGGGGCATGCCTTAGACAACTAGTACTGGAGCCCACTCGAGAGGGAGCAATATTAGACTTGATACTCTCAAATGGAGATGGAGAGAGGATCACAGATGTAGAAGTGGGTAGCCATCTGGGAACTAGCGACCATCGAACAGTATGGTTCACAATAAACACAGCAATAGAGTCAAGCCATACAAAGACAAAAGTACTGGACTTAGGAGGGCTGACTTTGCCAAAATGGGTGAGTGCCTAAGAATGCACTAGCAAATGGGTGGGAAGGAGGTGGAAGAACAATGGGGAATAATAAAACTGCCATCCACAGGAGTAGAGCCTTTGTGGGAAACAAATAAACAAAACAAGGCGATGATGAAACCACTATGGTTCACAAAGGAAGTGGCAGTGAAGGTTCAAGAGAAGAAAGCATTCAGGAAGTACAAGGAATCGTAGCAGGAGCAGGACAGAGAACTGTATCAGTTAAAAGCAAAAGGAGGCTGGGAAGGCAGTCAGAACAGCAAAGGCCCAAACTGAGGAAAAGATAGCCAACTCAGTTAAGAAGGGAATAAAACCTTTATAGGTACATCAGGGAGCAAGGAAGACCAAGGGAGGGATAGTGAGGCTTAATAAAGGGAGGAGGGTGGGCAGAGGGAGAATGTAAAAGGCAGAGATACTAAACAAATATTTTTGCTCAGTATTTACAAAGGAAGGGGAGGTACATAAAACAAACAGTAGTAACACTCTGGATACAGAAGTTGATACCAGCCCATTTACAGAAGAAAGGGTTCTGAAAGAACTCTTAAAACTGAAGGTGGACAAAGCAATGGGGCCTGATGGGATTCATCCCAGAATTCTAAAAGAACTAAGGGTAGAACTAGTGACACCACTGACTACCCTCTTTAACAAATCATGGGAGGATGGGGTGGTACCCGAGGACTGGAGGAGGGCAGATGTGATTCCCCTTCACAAAAGTGGGAGCAAGGCAGAAGCAGGAAACTATAGACCTGTTAGTTTTAACCTCAGTGATAGGGAAAATGAGTGGAATCACTTCTAAAGGAAAGAATTGTCGGTATCTAGAGGCCAGAGGGCACAAGACCCTAGGCAGCATGGATTCCACAGCAGGAAGGTGCATGGGCACACATGAGATTTCTTTGACTGGGTGACCAAAGTAGTAGATCAGGGAGGGGTTGTGGACATGGCCTACCTAGACTTTAACAAGGCATTTGACACAGTCCCACACAAAAGATTAATATATAAGTTAGCCAGCCTGGGAGTGGGTCCCAAGATGACAGCCTGGGTAAAGAATTGGCTGGAGAATAGGACACAGAGAGTAATAGTAAATGGAGTCCACTCAGAAGAAAGGAGGGTTACTAGCGGGTACCCGTGAGGTCTAAGTATTAGACTAGTCCTCTTCAATGTCTTTATATTTGCACTGCAGAAGGACTGGAAGGAAAAGTATGTCTCTTTGCAGATGACACTAAGATCTGCAACAGAGTTGATGCACAGGGTGGGGTGGAAAGGATGAGAAGGGACTTGGCAAGGTTAGAGGAATGGTCAAATGTATGGCAGCTTAGATTCAATGCTAAGAAGTGCAAGGTAATGCACCTGGGAAACAAAAACCCAGGGGAAGAGTACACAATGGGGGGTGAGATACTAACAACAACAAAAATGGAAAGGGACCTGGGGGTAGTCATATCAGATGACCTAAAGGTGGGCAAGCAATGTGAGAAGGCAGCAAGGAGGGTTGGGGGATACTGGGATGCATAGGGAGAGGCATCACCAGTAGAAAACAGGAAGTTATTATCCCTCTGTACAGACAGCTGGTGAGACCCCATCTGGAGTACTGTGTGCAGTTCTGGAGACCCAATCTCTGCAAAGACATAGACAGGATGGAAGCTGTCCAGAGGAGGGCAACTAAAATGGTGCAGGGTCTGCACCAGGAGGACATATGAAGAGAGACTTAAGGAGCTTAATATGTATAGCCTCGAGGAAAGGAGGGAGAGGGGGACATGATAGAAACTTTCAAGTACCTCAAGGGAATCAACAAAGTCCAAGAGGGTAGCATCTTTCAAAAAAAGAGGTGTGCAAGAACAAGAGGGCACAATTTGAAGATAGAGGGGCGGCTCAGAGGTAATTTAAGGAAGTATTTTTTCACAGAGAGGGTTGTGGATGCATGGAATGGCCTTCCGGAGGAGGTTGTGGAGTCAAAATCAGTGGTGGAATTCAAGCATGCATGGGATAGTCATAAGGCAATTCTGGGGGGTGGGGGTAGAAAGAAGTAGGCTGCTGGTTAACTAGGATCTGCAGCTTATCCAGTAGGTAGGGAAATGGGCAGACTGGGTGGGCCAAGCGGTCCTTATCTGCCGTCAAATTCTATGTTTCTATGTTTCCGAATGCCTGCCCAACAACCAAAGTGCTGTTCTACTCAAACGACACAGTATTATTCTCTTGAGACTCCTGCCAGGAAGTACACACCAGAAATCTGCAAAATAACTTTAACCACCTACAGGATTAATTTAAAAATAATCTATTAGTACTTAAAAGCAAAAAAAACTAAGACAATGCTCTTCGCAAGGCATCAAAAGATGAAAGAAACAAGCCCGTTCACAATAAAAAACAGCATTGGCACTGCTCTTGAGCAGATGAAATCCTTCAGATACCTAGGAGTCATAATTGATGAGGCTGTATTGTTCGAGGAACACATTGGCAATATTACCGTATCTCTGCTGCCAACAGGAAGCTAGGGACTCTATACAGGCTTCGGTTCTGCCTCACACCAGAGGCCAGGCCAATGGCTGTCAGCAGTAAAATTCTCCCAGTCCTTGAGTACAGCAATGTGGTATACAGTGCAGCCTCATAATCCACCCTTCATCGTGTCCAAACAACTCTAAACAAGGTGTGTAGATCTGTGCTCAATGCAGAACATCTCTCGCACACATGCAGTCTTTATTCTAGGACCAAGTGGTTTCCCCTACATGACCGAATCAAGTATCAGACCTGCCTGCTGGGAAAAAGGCACTACTAGGGCTCGCACCTCCATCCACACAGGCACTGTTTCAGCCTGTCCCCTCCCTGCATACCACCAAGAGGGTATTAAAGCATGCCCTGTTGGTGCCCTTCCGGAGGACATCTCTGGGCAGGCGAGCCTTCACTGTAAGGGCCTCTACCTGGCTAAATGACCTCCCCTATGCCATCATAAGCCTTGTATGATTTGGTCACTTTAAGATAACTCTCTGGAATTCCCTCACCCCACCAGAACACTGTAATTGCTGACCTGACCCCCCACCTACTCTCCTCACAACTGCTCACTCAGCTTGACCCAGAGCTCCATAGGCCAACGCTGTTGCCCAGTTGGGGCAGACTGTATCAGGTCTACTGTTAACACTTGCCCTACCTTACGCCCTCCCCATTTACCCCTTCCCCAACCTACTACCTCCTTTACCCCTCTGCTTACAGCATACCTGATACATCCGTGAGTGCCCTTTCTCAATTTTACCAACTGCAGATCTGTTTGTTTATTACCTAAGCTGAGGCTGCTTACAATTGATTATATATTAATGCTGTACCGTCTGTCTACCTGACGGTGCTTGTTAGCTTCAAATCTGTTTGCATATTGCCTAAGCAGTGATTGCTGATATTGATTGTATGTGAATATTATACCTCCATTGACTACCTGACAATGCTTGTTAGCTGCAAATGTTCCCCCTCCCTGTATATCAATATTTGCCTTACTTTTACTTTTGTTTAATGAGGAACCTTTGTAAGTGAGCTTTAAGCTCAAAGATGTATTTCTGAAATGCTAATAAAGAAAGAAATAAAACAGTACCTTACACACAAAGGGAAAGGCAACCTATTTCATACAATGCTCTATCTTGGCGGCTCAGAGCACTTTACAATAAAATCAGACATGGAGAAAGAAAAATTGAGAATAACTAATAATAAAGGAATAGAAAGACAATAAACATTCCTGTTTAATCACAATGCAAGATATTCATGGGGATACATCTTAAACTGCTGTTTTATTTCTTAACAATTTTTGATTTTTCTACTGAAAATAGAATAGTCAGCAGGCACAAGGCCTTGAGTATACAAAAGGTGTACCCTGGTACAACTACAGAAATTGTGCCAAAGGAGCAGGCTTGTAAATGAGGAGTAAGTGAGGTTGCAACTCATACAGCCCCTTGAGAAAGGTGATTGGGAGAATGTGGTCACAAAGGAGGTTGGCCAGAGTGATGACACCAAATGTGAAACAGAGTTAGAGAGAGAACGAGACCCGAGCTGGGGTCATTGAGCAACCAGACCAGGCTGAGACTGGAGTGCACCTTGATAAAGGTGAAGACAAATGCAGAGCTGCAAAAGGCAAAGCTGGAGGCAGAGTTGCAAAAGGCAAAGCTGGAGAAAGAAGAGTGAGAGAAGGAGCATCAGACCACAAATAAGAGTGAGAGAAATAGCTACCCAGATCCGTATGCAACATGAGTGAGAGAAAGAGCAAAGGAATGACACTGAGATGCGGGAAGAGTGTGAACATCCTTGTCTGAAGTGAGAGAGAGTACATGACCACAACAGAGAGATGGAAAACTATAACGCAAGTCCCAAGTCAAGGTAAATTCTAAAATGTTTCCACATTACAGCAAAGAGGATGGCATTGAGCTTTCCAGAGGTCTTTTAAAAGATTATGTGGCAATTAAAATTGCATTGGGCTTCACTGGTGACTCTGTTCATTCATGCCATTACTCACTGGCAAAGCCTTAGCACTATTTACCAGAATGAATAATACATTGACTATTTAAAAGTGAAAAATGATTTGCCAAAATATTTTGAATTGTCCCACTAAGCATATAGGTTCAAATATAGGGGCTAAGGAAAGCACTCAGAAAAAGTTATTCTGAAATGTCTGTTCTGGTATGAAATAGAACAATGGCTAGAGGACATTTAGGCAATTACTACTGACAAAGTAAAAGAAGAATATTTACTCGAACAATTTATCTGGATTGTGGCAGAAGAACGGCATTTGTAGTTGCTGACTAGAACTCCCAGTTCTGTAAAGGAAATGGCCAAGAGAGTTGGTCAGTTTGTGTCCTGCAGTTATGCAGTCAGTACAAACAGAATGGGGGAGGGACTGCAGGAGGTTTTAAGGGTACATCTAAGGAGCAGCCCAAGGTAAACCAGCCTTCACCTGTACCTAATGTGAAAAAACACCAATGCACCAAAACTAAAGCATCACAAGAGCAGATGTTTTATACATACCAGAAACTGGGATCAATATTTTGCCCTTGCCCCTTCCCCCCCACACACACAAATGGTAACTGAATGCAGAGAGAGAGGGAGTAACTCTGTGAGTAAGCAGCAGCTAGTGGCCTGTGCAGGGAACACACTCCCTACTCACTGCACTGAAATCATGAAAGGTGGGATGCAGCGACATCCATTTCAATGGGTAAGCAGGATTTGATAAATGAGGAATAGGTTCTATCAGGTAAATGCTCCAGAATTTGGGGAATGACTGGCCTTGTTGTCTCATGCCAATGACATGGGTTTTCCTGAGCTGGGAAGGTGGTTAAGGGGTACAGGATGTGGAGGTGACACCAGGTTTCACAACTGATATAGTTATGGGGAAAGATTTTGACAACCAAGAAACTATTGTCTGCTTCACTACCCAGAGTCAGATGAGGAGAAAAATTACTGAGGAGAAAGAGGGCAGTGTAGCCCAAGGCACCACCTACCTCAGCAGCACAGGATGTAGCCAGCATGGCTGATGGACTAGCTGAGAATGGCAATGTATTGCCTCAGCTACAGCTAGAGAAAAGCCCAGCTGTGGGCAGGTTTTCCACGGAGGGAGAGAATACTCTAGGAAGAGTTAAGCATGATGCTCTTAGCAGGGCTCAGCAGGCTGACCCATCCCTATTTAACTTGAGGGAACAGAAAACCAGAACTAATAGTGACTCTCAGGGAGAAGGTAAAAAGGAAGTACTGTATATTGGAAGAATGGGTTACTTTAGAGGGAGCGAATGCCTAAGGGAAGGCCAAAGATAGTGATCCTTTGGGAATACAGGAAGTAGCTCATGACCCCAACCCATGACAATCCTTTCTCAGAACAGCTGGAAGTTAGCCAAACTGAAAGGTGGCGAAGGAATAATTTTTTTCAGCCTCATCATTTTTAGTGATACGGCAGACCACTGCTTTAGTTGCTTTGTTTCTCCTGCCTATAACTAGGGAACCAATTGAGTGAATTGCCACAGACATTTTGGAGCCATTGAGTGCCTCGAGCCACACAGGTAAGAGGTACATATTGGGAATAGTGGATTACACAATGAGGACTCCATTGTGGCTATGTCCTCCATTAAGGCAGGGAAAGTGGCAGATGAACTCCTCAAGATATTAAGCTGAGTTGGATTTCCCCAGGAGACTGTTTGACCAGGACAAGACCTTTATGTCAGCCATTATGACAAGTAAGGGGAGACTGTGTCCTATTAAACAGTGTTGTTCAAGGTGGGTGAGGACCTAATGATGTCATTAAAACTGGAATTCAAGGATGCTGTATATCAAATGCAAAGCCATAGGTTACAATTGTGACTAAGGTCATTCAAAATTATTCAAAGAAAGTTTACCCAGAGAGTGGTGCACCTCTAGAACTCATTTTCCAAGCCATGTTATAGAAGGTGTTAATTCAAGGGTGTTGTAAAATAGACTGGACATAGTTATGGCTGAGGGCAAAATAAATAGCCATTATCACAGAGGAGTGGGGAGACATACTTGTTGGGCAGTTTCTTCCTTTTTCTGACTCATAATCCTTAACATAACTCATAGTATTTACCCCATCCTTTACTTGCTTGTAGAAAGTCCCTCAGTAGGGTTTTATCCCTTTGATCTCTTGTTTGGTCCCAGGGTTAGGAATCCTCTAGATTTAGTGTGAAGTTAATGGGCAGATGAACATGCTTCCGAGGGAGGGGGGCTGTTGTGGAGTACATCCTAAATCTCAGATGTTATGAACACCTTGAGCAATGCTCACCCAGGAGCACCAAGTTGGACAACACATGATGATGCTTATCCCTGTCCAATAAAATAAATTATAGACAGCCTGTGAGGGTTCATAGTCGGTGATAAGAAAGATCAATGATGTGGCTTAGGTTGTGGAATTAGCCAGCTGGAGGCACAGGCAGAGGACATATTGCATAAACATAATGATTCCATACCATGACAAGAAAGAAATGGTTCTTGCCATATGTAGCTACCCAGAGGAGAAGAAAGGGAAACAGACATATTTAGAGTCCCTTGGAGAAGTTCAGGAAGGATGTTTGATGGATGCCATCAGCCTTTCTGTGCAGCTAACGCCTGCACTGGCAGCCAAGATGAATCAGGTGCTGCAGTCTTTTACAGACATGTCCACAGGGAGACCAGGATGTACCACTATGGCTAAACACCTTGTGGGCATAGGAACAAATCCCATTTAGGCAGTCAGCCTACAGAGGGAGTGAAATGGGCAGGTGGTTTAGAGCAGGAGTTTGGGGCCTTATGAAAAAGAATAAGAAAAAAAAACGGAGTGAAAAAGGCAGGGTGCTTAAAAACAGGTATTTGGTGCCTTTGTGACAAACATCAGGGGATAAAACTGAATGAATAACAGTCTAGCAAGCACTGACTTTACCACACACATGAAAAGCATCTTTTGAATATACCAAAGAGACACCATGTCATATTTTGTGTTGGGGTGACAAATTCCTCCCAATAGATACGTACAAATATTTTTCTGTTATTATTTTTTAGGTTTGGTTGCCATGGGTCAAAATCCTGCATACATAGATTTAAAACAGTGAAGCTTTTGTTAGACTGTAAAATTCCACAGGTCTCTGTAGCTAAGGTGTTGGGGGAGGGGGGTGATTTCTGAGTATCCAATTAGGAACTAGCAGCCCTAAAACTGTTTAACAGTGAAAAGGTCATTAAGCCTCCTGCAGATGATTAAGCACCCTGGAATTAGTCATTACAATTTTAAGAACTTGCAGACTAATTGAGAAGCAGAGTTGTCTTGAATCATAAGGTGCTACAAGACTTCCTGCTGTTCCGCAAGCCAGCTCAAAATAAATGAATAGTTTGAGTTAAGTTGCTCAAGCCAAGACTGGTTAGAATGTTAACGATGGCATCTTGTATATGTAGCCTAATAAAATATACATTATTAAAATTAGGGCAGCTCTGACTCTGTGGTTTCACACTACCTGATCGCCTGTGTCACTGGGGTGGGGGGATGGGGGCTCACCGGGAAAGATAAGATTCAAAGCCTATGAAACTGGGGGAAAGAAGCCGTTCATCCTGCAGTACACAACAGCTTATGTTGGTTAATCCAGAAACTTTGATGTTGCAAATAGTGGTCGTTTCTCAAGTGCTGCATGGAAAGTATTGTGTGTGTGAGCAACAGTCTATTTTCTTCTTTTTTTTTCAATTTCTGTTTATTGAGCAAAACAGGGTTTTTCCTTTTACAACAAACAAAAAAAGGTGATGCTCACAGCCAGCCCACAGCACAAAAAGAAGCTCCCTCCCCTCACCATCTCCAATAAAGAAAGTCAGTGAGCCGCTGGAACCTTCACCTAACACATCAACACAGTGGTAAAAGCAGTGAACACCAAGCTGGGTGTACTATATAGGCATAAAAAGTATCTCACTCTAGAGGCCCTATGTCTCTCAGTCTCCAGCTCCATCCTTTCTACCATCGACTATGGATTGGTGGTCTATGGCACAGCAACAGACACTGCACTAAAAAGGATTCACATTGCCCTCAACATGGCATGTAGGCTCACAATGACTGTAGATCAAAATACCCACACCTGCTCCTTATACGAGGAGACCAATTGGCTGCCACTAAAGAACAGAATTATATTCCAAACATGTCTCCTTGGAGAAAAGGTGCTAATGGGTAAAACCGCCCCATGCATTTTTAGCATCCTAACACCAAGTGCTACCAGCTATACCACCAGAGGCAGGATGAGGGAGGCCCCATCAACACCTTTCCGTCGAACTGTGCAGGGACAGCGTGCTTTCAGCTATAGGGCCCCCCAATGGCTCAATGAAATCCCAGTGCACATTCTAAATTCCCAATGCATCTCGCAATTCAAAAATGGCCTAAGGCAACACCTTCTTACTAGGACAGTTTGTGATTGCCACTAGGATTCTAACACCCATAATTCCCACTCATGCACATTCTCCTTCCCCTTCCCCTTCCTTTTTCCCCACTCTTCTCTTGCCCTATCCCTCTGTCTTCCTCTCCCCCCTGTGCCTTTTCTTCCACTGGATCAACCTTAAAACCAACCTACTACCACTACCTCCCAACTTCCTAGACAAAGCCACTTCATTTGGCTGCCCACTCCCCCACCCCCAAGTCTCCCCTCCCCTTCACCTTGACTCCTCCTCGGACTCTCACACTAGGTGTCACACCTCTTTATCTCCTTTGCTACATGTAAACACTGTCCTTTACCCTAGTTGAATGCTCTTGATGATGTACTAGCACCATTGGTTCTATGAATGACATTGTAACCTTATTGTATACTAGCTACCTACTGTTCAAGTATTGTATGTAAACTGATTGTTATTGTTGTCATTGTCACTGTGTGACGTGGAACCTTTGTAAAAGAGTTCATTACTATTTTTACAGCTGTTGGACAGCTATCAATGCTACAACATTGTTGACAGTGCATTCTTTAATGTATAACTGTATTACCACATGTTTCATTATTAATCACATACCCTTTCTTAACTTTGTTATATTGTTACAGCTCATCGTGCCTAGACCTAAAAGGTTTATTTATTTCATTACTCTTTCAATGTAGGATAAATTCATGGTACAAAATAATTTCTCTTAGTCATTACATATATTACCCATCTCCTCCATAACAATTCAAATTTCGGGAGGGCCTGTGAAATTTTGGCTGTGAGCTTCTCCATTTCATAGACTGAATTTACAGTGTCTTGCCATAAACTCATCATTTGGAATTGTCTCACTAAGCCAGTTCTTTGTTATCACTTTGCGGGCAGCCAGCATACAGATATATAAAAGTTTTTTTAGTGGCAGGATCTTGATAGCCCTCGGGCATGTCTAAGAATAATAGAGTGGTTGGCCCTAGTGTAAATGAAGGGTTGAAAAGAGATTGCAGTTCTATCAGTAGTTGGTCCCAGTATGGTTGTAGTATGGGGCAGTGCCAGAATATGTGGGCATGTGAGGCACAAGTGTGGCCGCATTGCCTTCAACAGTGATCCCCATATTGGGTTAGATACTTCGCCTGTTGCACTGGGGTCCAGAAATATCTAATAAGGCCTTTCCATGAATATTACTTCCATATGTATGATGTCATGGGCTTATGGGTACAGGTAGTGAATCTGTCCCACTGATGAGGTAAGATTTCAATTCCTAGGTCTTGTTCCCACCTTCTCCTGATATAGTGTGTCGACTGTCCTGTCAGGGCCATGAATGCCACATATATACGTGAGATAAGTGAGTCCTGCGAGCCTAAGATAAGCATTTGCTTTATAAGTAGTATCAGAGGTGGAGTCAATCTGTCCTTAAGGATTGTCTTATGTTGATGTTGTAGGTATGATTTTAGCTGGAGATATCTAAAGAAATCAGTTTGTTGTAGGTTGAACATTTCTTTAAGGGTCAGAAAGTTTGTTATGATATCTTTTTGTTGACAGTGCGCCAAGAAATAAAGATTCCTACTCTCGCACTGCTGGTAGGTATGACCAAGTGTAGTGGGTCAGAATTTCATACTTCCTGCAAAGGGAGTAATCAGGAATCTGTATGGAGTAAGGTCAGGATGTTTGAGGGTTTTATGTCAAATATTCAGAGTATGTATAGTGAACTGATTTTCACACTCTAAGTCTTGACCGTGGTCTGAATTATATAAAAGTGATTGAGGAAGAGGGATAGTGGGCATACCTGTCTGGTACTCCTGGTTAGGTGGAAAGGAGTGGATATTTGTCCACTGATTTTTACATATGCCTGTGGAGCATTGTAGAGGGCCTTCACGATGTTAATAAATGACTGTGAAAAATTACATTTGAGCAATGTGGCAAAGAAGAAACTCCCATATCACCTGGTCAAAAGCTTTTTCAGTATCTAAGCTCAGAAATAAAAAGGGAGTCTTTGACCGGGTTACATTATGAAGGATATGTAGGGTTCTTTTTATATTATTCTGGGTTTGGCACTTGTACACAAATCCTGTTTGTTCTAGTTGTATTAGTTGAGGTATCAAATCATTTATGCGTTTGGCAAAGATGGATGAAAATAATTTGTAGTCTACGTTAAGTACCGATATAGGTCTGTATGATGCACATAAGGATTGATCTTTATTAGGTTTTACTATTGCCATTATGGTGGCATAACTCCAAGTTGGTGGGGGTGCTTCTCCACCTAGTACCCAGGCACACACCCTAGTCAAGGGGAGCTGCTAATGTTGTTTTAAAGGTTTTGTAAAATTCACTCGTATAACCATTGGGTCCTGGGCTTTTATTATTCTTCAATGTTTGTATGGTTAGCAGGATTTCTTCAGTTGTTATTGAGCAGGTTAGTTGGGAGGATTGGTCAGCTATTAAGGAAGGCATTCGTAGATTCTCTAGAAATGTTCTCATCTTCTGAGGTGTCAGGGGGTGTGTCCTGCATATATAATCTTTCATTGTATGTTTTAAATGCCTTAAGAATATTTGGTTGTGTTGTGTGTTTTATTGGCTATATAGGATCTCGGAGCTGCATGACTGCTGAGTCCAGAATCCTCCGTCTTAGTTGGAAAGCCAACGGCTTCATGGCCCTGGCTCCTCCTTCGAAGTACCTTTGTTTAAGGTATTGGAAAGCCATTTCTGTTTTTACATTGAGAATGTCTTGGATATTGTGTTGTATTTTTTTCTACTTTTACTAGTTGTGTGGCATCTCCCTGTATGTGCAATGTTTGTGCTTGTTTGAGTGATTGCTGCAGTTGGTCCATCCACTCCTCTCTCTGGCATTTTAAGCGTGAGGTCAGACTTATCAGTTCCCCCAAGGACTACTTTAAGGGTGTCCAAATGGTACTTGGGGAAAGTCTGGGCGATTCATTATCTGAGAGGATTTGTTTTATTTTCTGCTGTCAAGATTCATAGGTCTAGGGAGTTCAGCAAAGAGTTGTTAAACCTCCATAGTGTTCGTGCTTGTGAGTGGCATACTTTAATTTAAGTAAAAGAGGGGTATGGTCTGAAAAATAGATGGGAAGTAGGTTACAACTTACCAACTGGGGAAGATGTTCTTTAGAAATATGTAGTAGATCAATCCTGTTATAGATTTTATGAGGATGGGAGTAGTGGGTAAACTGGGAAACTCTTGGGTGGAGGTAGCACCATGTGTCCTGCCAACGATATATCTAAAATAGAAATTTCGCCCTTTCGGCGGACCCATGCTGCCTGGATGGATGAATGTTTGAGGTGTCCATGTGGTCATAAATCATATTATGGTCTCCTCCTATCAACAAGATTCCTTTCTGATATTGTAAAATCTTCCCCAGTAAGGAGTTAATTGTGGGTACATCAGTCCCTGGGGAGAAACACAGACTAACCAAGGTTATCTCTTTGAAAAGGAGGCTTCCCACTGCAGTTGCCCACTGATCTTGGGGATCACTGTATGCAGTAGCAAGTTGGAGAGGGGTCTGTTTTGGATCCATAATGGCTACGCCTTTTCATTTACCCGTAGGGTGACTAGCTGAGACCACTGTGGTATAACCAAATTTAGTTAATTTATCATGTTCTGCTTTCATGAGATGCATCTCCTGGAGGAGAACAAAGCTAGGCTGGGATTTTTTTAATAGTAGACATTACTCTATGTCCCTTGACAGGGTTGTTAAGGCCATTAACGTTATGCGAATATATAGAAATGGTACCTAGATCAGCCATGAGTAAGAGTTATAGCCTTCAGAGTGTACATCCAGCCCCCCCTTCCCCTCTGGTAGTCTGGTCGGGACCACATATAGGCCAGCGGCGGGTCCCGAATATCCAGTCTCCCCAGCACGGCTGTCAGGGCCGATGCCACACCTACATTTTCCATGTGGTTTACCAAAGGTTCTTCTAAAGTTATTAGCAAACAGTTTCACATATTCTGATATCAGGCAGCTGTACAACAATAACAAAAGACAATTTAACTGGTATACAACATTCAACAACAAACGCTTAACAAGTGCTAGGGCGAACCTAACTCCAGTTTGGAAGGGTGCCCTGCGGATTGTGGGTTCTACCACTGTTGGTGGACTGGGTCCCAGTCTCATGGGGCTGGGAAGCAGTAGTTGGTGATCCAGTATCAAACCCATAAGTTGATTCTCTCTAGGGTGGGGATGTGTTGGGAATGACTTCCAAGGTAGGGGTGTCTTGATAGTGACACCCTATGTAATAAAGGCTGGAGCATCCTCCCGGGCCGTGCCTTCAGGAGGAGGATGGGTGAATTCTGTGGTGGATCCAGGCCTCCTAGAGGTCGACACTGTTTACCTGGTGTGTGGGAAGGGAATGGGTAATCTAAGGGGAGAGAAGCATCAGATCCTTTGAATGGGGGGGCAGAGGCTCACTAAAATACTTCAGTGTAAGAAAAGCATGTTGAGTTGTTATGAGACAACCCCGTATCCCAATTAATTTCATTTAGAAAGGGAGGGGAGTATTTAACCACTAAACAGGATCAGTTCCACTTAGGGAACTCTGGATATCTGGGTAACTAAAATGGCTTTGGTAAGCCTAGTGCCTTAGGTTTCCATCTCTGTCCATGCCTTTCAAGTTAAAGATTCATTGCAACACCATCTCATCTTCTGCGCTTTGGCTATTTGATCTGCATGTCATTCATTTGACTAGCCCTCATGGCTTCACTTTAATGTAGAGAGTGTTGCTGTGCTGCTTGGGGTGGGACGTGCAACCAGGGTGGAGAACGAATATGGGAGGGGGTGCTGTGCTCAGTCAGCACAAGCATTGGATCCTGGTAATATCTTGTGGGGCCACTGGGGTGTAATTTGTCTGGTTCCTTCCTGTATGGGGGTTTCTGCTAGCTGCACGAGACCCCCTCTCTCTCTCTCTCTCTCCACCTGGCTGTCTTTGTGTATGCTGGTGGGTAGCCCTTCTGTCCAGATGGTTCTCTTCTGGGTTCCTCCCACTATCCCTTTTATGCCATTCTGGGGGCTCTTCCCCATCTAATTGGAACCTGGCGTAGCTGCATGCCGCTTCGGTATGGGTCCTGGTCCAGCAGAGAGATGGGGTGGGAGTGTTCCCCTCCCACCCTGGGTTTAGTCTCAATGGGGCAAGTGGATTAGGTCAACTAGAATCCACTTCATCCACTTCCCCCTGTATGTCCCAGTAGCCATGATGTGCAGTCTGGTGGGTCCGCCGGTCACTGGAAAGCCCCCCCCCATCCCAGGTATCTCCCCCTGAAATCAGATGTAGGCACTTACCCTTCCCAGAGCCAGTACTTTGAAGCCAGTCTGTACCAAGGTATTCCAAGTACTCCTCCCTTCAGGAAAGCATTACAACAAGACATAACCAGTGGGTCTGGTGGTTGGGGGGGGATCGGTGGCCAGGCGACTTCAACCAGACCCTGTTGCTTGGAAAGAATAAAAAAGGAGGGGAAACAGGAGTTAGCAACACATGAAAATAACCATGCAAATCCTCTAAGGTGTAGATTTGTAGAAGTTTTACAATATATGTTTAATTGTTTATAACAATAAGTCAAAGAAATCCCTTGATTGCCATTTCCCATCTCCATATATCAGTCAGGGGTTTAGATAGTGTGCTGTTATTCAAGATTATAGATTTCCATTGTGTAAGGTCAGGTTGCACAGCCCAATCAAGCCCACTGTAATTCTGACTGTTGCTGCCCTTCCTTCCCTCTCTTCCTCTTCCTGACATCTTCCAGGACTAGGAAACCCTATGACTCGCTATGGGGTTTTTATTTATTTGGAGCCGGACGGCCGCCTCATCCAAGTCTAGCCAGAAGTTCCCCTCACTCCACTCACACTGGCAATCCAGAGTGGGCGAGCTGATCTGCACAGGCTGTTTGTGCACATCCAGCTCAGGCCACAACTGCACCCCCGGCATCCTCCCCATGTCTCTGTGGATCTTGTTTTTTAAAGATTTTCTTACCCCGGGTGTCCAACTCATGTGGAGGGAGTCCAGGAGCAGCCCAGGCCAAAGCTGGGTACAGTCCCACTGTAGCTAATCCAGGGAGAATGCCCGCAAGTGGGGTGAGTCAAGATATACAGCATTGCCAGAGCTGCCTGAGTCAACCCTGTTGCGGTCACGTTCCGCTCCCTCTCCTCCCCATGTGGGACACTCTCCAGATCCAAAAGTGCCAGGTGCTTACTAGGGGTTTTAAATGTATTTGGGAGTGGGCCAGATAGTAGCTCAAAAAAGTCCAGGAGCAAGTGCTTCCTGTCCCATTTAAGCAGAAAGTTTGCGGGTAAGGCTACTGTAACTCTAAATTACTTCCCGGTGTCCCCTTGTGGTAGTGGATGAGCTGCGTAGTTTGCTGACCTGTATTTATTGGGCCTATGCTTTGCTTGTTTACCAGGCCCTACCATCTCTGCACTCTACTTCTCCTCAGAATTTTTCCTGCTGCTTAGGAGTCTCCTTCACCCTCCGTCCACCACCCTCAATCCCCAGATCCTCCTAAGCTGCTTACCTTCGGAGAATGTCCATCATACAGGTATGTGAAAGACCCAGTAGCATATTCATTTCCCAAAGGAAAGCAAGAGCTTCATGGCATATCTACATGTTAGGGAAGGGGGAGGTTCATTCAACAATGATGAGAGTCCGTTTAGTTCTTGAACTTCGGGTCATAAAGGATCTCCATAAGGCAGATTAGTAAACCGGAATGTCAGGTTTTTGTGAATGTTTGTAGAAGAGCTTGGATGTCTTTCAGTGTTGAGGTGGTGTGTCTTCAGCGGTCTTTATTCATCTGGTCCAGGGTCAGAAGTCTTTCCTCTGAAGTCTCCGGTCTTGCCTTTGAGCGGAGCGGCAGGGGCAAGTCCCAGCCCCTCTGTTGTAGTCCTTGGTATGCTGCATCAGGGTTTTCAAATGTGATGGTTCCATCTGGAAAAAATACCCTCAGTTTGGCTGGGAAGGGTGTATGGAAATGTAGGTTATGCTCTCTAAGGTTTGCAAGGAGTGGTCCTAAGTGTCTCAGCTGTTCCATAACTGCCGTGGCATAATCATGGTCTGCATAAATTCTCACTCTTTCGTGAAAGATTTCTTTTCATTTCCAAAGTCCAGTGAAGATTTGTTGTTTTACTGAAAATGACATAAATCATAGAACTATGGGTCATGGTCGTTGCTGAGAATGAGAAGGGACTGGACCCAGAGCTCTATTATTAGCACACTCAATGTTAAACTGAAATCCAGAGGGAAGGTCTAGTTTGTTTCAGAAGAAAGTTTCAAGGAACTGCACAATATTGTTTCCTTCGTCTTGTTCTTTAAGACCATATAGCTGGATGATTTTTGGTGTGACCTTCCCTCTAGGTCCTTGCATTTTGTGGTGAGAGTCTGAATGCATGAGAAGGCTTCCAGCAGTAAGCGCTCAGTCCAGTCAGCCCTGCTATCAATGTCTGTGATAGCTGTTTGGTAGTCCGACGTTGTTTGTTCTTTTATTTCAGTTGATATGGAAGCAAATTCTTGTTTAGTTTCTGCCCTAAATGCTCTTATCTCATCCAGAATAAGATTCAGCTTCTGTTGTTTTAAGGGAGATTCAGAAGTTCTTTGGCCTATTGCTGTCCTGCTAGTTTGCGATGAGGCCTCACTAGCAGATTCAGCAGAGTCTGATCCTTCGGCATCTTGCAATGGATCCTTTTTCTGGTTCAATTTTTTCCATCCCATTGTTAAGCTGTAGCTTAGTTGGTGACATTTTGACTGTCCAGGTTATCCTTTTTAGGCTTGTTTCATGGGGCTGTATCAGAGAGCCTCAAATCACTCGTCCATCACAGTTTCTGACGTCACCGGAAGTCTGCAAAATCTATTTTCAAGGAAAGACCTGTGTGGGTAGGAATCTAGAATTAGTTCAGTTTAGTATTTTCAGTTTTTGCATTTCCTCTCTTTAAATAACTGTTTATTTTGATTTCCATAGTGTGTTCTACATTTCCTCACTTTTTTTTGTCTGAATATCTTGAACACTGTGTAAATATTAAACATCTTAGATTTAATTCCACTGTGACTGTGCAGTGCTTTTATTTTACTCAGAACTCTGAGTTTCATCTGAGAGAGCATGTATTGAATTAAAATGAGACTGCTTTTAATACCGGAGCATGTTCAGGAATGACTAAAGCAAACTGGGGTTCTGAAGTCCAGGCCTTGTACTGTTTGAGTATGGACATAAGTGGGGACACAAAGAGAACTGCTCAGTTGTAGATTTGCAACAGGCTGGTGGTAGCAGGGATGAAGTGCATTAACCAGTTGCCCGTCAGGGGTTCTGTGACAGTTAAGGTAGGTAAAAGTAGCATTAACACAATAATGCAAAACCAAATAAATGGTAACACCTACCACCAGCCACACAGAAATCCCTCCCACTGGTGCACCAGTTGACCTTAGCCCATGTCCCAGGGAGCTCCCATAGAAGAGTCACTACTGATACACATAGATCTGCTGATGATTTAGTTGCTGGCAGGTTGTGTGGAGAAGCAGTGTGGTACCACATGAACTAATGGCTATTGGCCACAGTCCCAATTAAAACGACTGGAAGAAAAGGTTAGAAAACTCTCACAAAGTAATCAGGCAAACAGGTCTGTACCTGGGCTGCAGGAATTGTTCTAGTGATGAAAATTTTTTTGAGCAGTCACAGGAATTATTTACTCACTTTCAACATAGAGGGTACCCCGATAACCTGCATCATGAAGCTTTACAGGAGCTTCATAAGTGGACAAAAATAACCTCATTCAGTTTAAAACAAAGGTGAAGGAACCAAGGAGTGGACCAGTCACCTTTGTGACTGAATATAATGAGTGGGCGAGGAGATTGGGGGGATGTCATTTATCGTAACTAGCACATACTGACCAGCAACCCTCAAGTAGTAACCTCAGTGGGTGATAGACCATGTATTATATTTCGCAGGGCATCAAGCCTAAGAGATAAACTTGTTCACAGTAGGCTACCACTCGAACCAGCTGTTTCAGTAAACTGGCTGCCTAAAAGACCCTGTGGAATGTATAAATGTCAACGAAGCAATGTATGTAAGTTTTGTCACACAGGTACACAATTTACACATCCTGGGAATCTCGATTTTAAAAAGTGAATTCCGTGAATGCATCACATGTAACACTGCATTCACGGTATATGCCCTATGGTGTCTTTGTAAACTGTCGTATGTGGGTAAGACTACCCACAATTTAAATTTAAAAACATGACTCTAGGAACATACAGGTACGGTATTTGTTCCATTTGCAACAAGAGAGAGGACAAACATATGTGACTTCACTATACGCAGAAGCACAATTCTGACCCCAAAGACCTTCATTCTGTGGGGCTCGAACATGTGCCAGTGATGAAATATGGAGGGGACAGAGTTAATTTACTGATGCAGAAGGACAGCCAGTGGACATACAGATTGAAAAGCATGAAATCACTGGGTCTCAATGATGACTGGGACTTAAAACCACTTCTAAATAAAAATTAAAAAACTTTTGGAGCCGATAGTCTCTAAATGACAGAGTTAATTTTATCAACAATTTTTTACTCCAATATTTATAGCTAGTGGTCCTCCTTGGACACAAGACTTTACAGCACTGGGACTTATTGTGTGTTCAGTTGGGTGGGGATCTAATAAAATGGATTTCTGAATCTGACATTAGTAAAAGTATACCTCTTTGTGTACGATTTTTTGACTAGATAACATACATGTCGCTTTATTTGGTGACATCTGTGATTAAGAGATCATCTATTTTTGAGCACTCCTAATTGCCCTAGGGTGTAACAGATAGTTCCTCCATTTTGAGTGATCACCCCATTTGTCCTTATCAGCTCATACTTATTGAATTTTATTTTGACTGGCTCAACACTGCTAGCAGCAGTCATATTAGCATTGGGTTTAAGCACCACTGGGCTCACACTCTAGTGTAGATTGACTTCCATTCATTGCATTTTTTTTTTTTGCATGATATGTTTTTGCCACCTATCCCAAGCTACACTGGACCCCCACTCCTTCAGGCTCCACAAGCTCCTCGACCCCACTGACCTTGGTCCAGCCCTCCTCAGGTCCTCAAATCACAGCCGATCCCCCCAGGATGTCCCAGTGTATCCCTATCACCGGGCGGGTCCCCCTCCTCTGAGGGGGAAGGGCACCGGGGCAGAAGGGAAGACCCCGGCACACACTACATTAGGGCCCGGGGGATGCTGCTGAGGAGCAGGAGGCCCTGGACAGGCACTGGAGGTGCTCAAGGGAGCGAGGAGCCATCGTCTAGGCGGCCAGTGAGCGATTTTCCATTTTTCTGCGAGGGGGCAGCATGGTGATGTCAATGCATATGCCGACATCCGCTCCTCCCCCAGGTAACTTGGGCCATACACCCTGCCATGCCCCCAGCCTCCGCTAGGAGCCAGCAGGCACTGGACCTGTCCGCTGCCCTCCCCCCAGAGAAGGAGAGCTGTCGTGGGATGCTCGATCCTTCTCCTCCCCGGCCAGCCCTCCAGTGACCGGTCCGCTCTCGAACCCTGTCACTGGCGAGTAAGGCAGGAATCCAACCGCTGCACCGACGGCCGGCTGTCATTGCATTTTTTAATAAGCTCTGGCAGAGCCACTATTGCTGTAAATGCATTAACTAGATAGGGGTGTTTCATGGGCCTAAACATAAACATGAATTGCCATTGTGCACACTAACTGAATCAAAGTACGGTACATTCAGAAAGGGCAGATATAAAAATAAAGCCACCGTCTGTATTACAGTTACCTATATGTTTCACATTTTATTCTATGCAGTTATAGCAATTAACTCAACAGAACTGAGCCATCATATACATGAAGGAACTGTACCTTAATTGCAAACACTGCTGAGACAACTATATGCTGTGACAAGGTGGAAGATAAACCCAATGTTGAGACATGTTTAGGGAAGACATTTATCAATCAATCAATCAATCAATCAATCAATCAAATCTTTATTTATTCAGGCGAACATCATTGAGCACAGCTCATTTGCAAGATGGACCTGATAAGGTCAAGGTTCAATAATCGGTACATGTATAGGAAGATTTAAAAACACATATATACTTATATACAGTAATCAAGGTTCAATAATTGGTATATGTACATGAATAATTAAAACACTTATATACAGAAATCAAGAACAGAAATTGTTTAAACATAACAGGATATGGTAGGAACATATGAGATGCACTCTAGGTAAACCAGTATATACATATCAACATTGGCAGTAAACATGGCATACATTCAACATGATATACCCAAGATTCCAAAGATCCAAGGGAAGTCAATGTGGACAAAGAGAAATAGTGATTGGATGACTGAAAGAGGTGGTCATAGACTGAGACAAGTGACATGGTAGGAAGGGGTACGCATGACTAGAGCAGGGGCTGGTGCTAGAACTGGGAGGTGAAAGGCAGTGATAAGGGCTAAGGTAGGAGCCTGGAGTTAATGGGAGAAGATTATAGCCAGGGGGTGAGGTATCTGTGAGATGAATTTAGGGAAGTGAATTGCCATGATATGATGGCAGCCTGAGAGGGGAAGGAAAGAACTGCATAAACTAGAACTTGTGGAAGCAATTGCATTTTTCAGGAAGAGACTTAGGTATAGATGCTTGAAGGATGCTAAGGATACCCGTTGATCAGCTTCAAGGACTTTTGAATCGTGTTCCATGATATAGCTAGATTATAGCTGATAGCAGATCTCCCATGCCGGGTGTTGACTTTAGGCACTTTGAGCATTATGAAATTGTAGCTTCTTAGGGCGAGGTGCCAGCTGTGGCCTGTGCTAAGCAGTCTAATATATAGTTTGAAGCATCTTAGTCAAAATTCTGTATGTCCACACTGCAGCATTTCTGTTTCTTCTGAGATGTAGAGATGTCCAACCAACTGCTGCATAGAGAGAGCAATGGTGAGTGTTAAATGGTAGATCTGTTATGAACCTCAGAGCTCTGTGGTATAGTGTATCCAATTTGCATAGGTAGGAGATAGGGCAGTGACTATAGAGGAAGTCTGCATAGTCAATTACTGAGAGAAATGTGGCCTGGACCAACCTCATTTTTGTGTTTAATTGATTTTTTAGAGATTATTATACAGTACACACACGCACACATAATTAATATAAAAGTGCATATACCAAAATGTCAATGTAAATCTTACACATTTCATTATAAGCTGTTCTCTTGAAGGAAGCTTTTACTGTACAAAGCCTAACAATCGGGGTTAGGTAAAAGTAAACTGGGGTAGGTGTGTTATTGAGGGTATTGCATAGTTTATATTTATTGCTGCTCCACTCCAGGCACACACAATATGAAAATCAACAACCCCTTGATATGAAGCAACAGGAATTAGTTAGTACAAGGACAGAAACAAGTAGGAGACTGATTAAGTGGGTAGACAAGAATGAGTATGGTAAGTCAAATAACATTTCACAAAGTCTCACTATTTTAATTGGGACTTGGGATAGATGTCTGTTATTCCAAGTCTGGAAAAGAGGTCCAGGGTGAAGGAGAAGGACTCCCTCAGACTGCTGTCTGATGGGACTGACAGAAGCCAGTCATCCAGATACAGGCACATTTATATCCCTCTGCAGCATAGGGCCGCAGCCACCACTGCTAGGCACTTGATAAAAGCCCGAGGTGCCGAGGATAGGCCAAAAGGGAGAGCCTTGAACTGGTAATGTTCCTCCTGGAAGGGAAATCAAAGAAAGCAGCAGTGGGCCTGGAAGACAGAGATGTGGAGGTAAGCATCCTGCATTTCCAGTGTACAAAGCCAATAGCACTTGTGGAGCAGGGGTAGAAGTCCCTGAATGGTGAGCATGCGGAACATATTGTACTCAATGTACAGGTTGAGCATGCTGTGGTCCAAGATGGGTATTAGGTCATCCATCTTTTTGGGCACTAGGAAGAAATGGAAGTAGTACCCTCTTCCTATCTGTGCCAGAGCCACGGGATCTATGGCTGACTTTTGCAGAAGAGCCTGGATCTCATACCCTATCAGAAACAGGTGCCTTGGAGGATAATAGGAGAGGCCTGGGGAGGGGTTGTCCAGAGGCCTGTCTAGGAACTCTATGGTGTGACCTCTTCCTATTAACTGAAGGACTCAAGAGTCCATGGTTATGTCCTTTTACCCTGGGAGATGGAGGGCAACTCTTACCCCCCACTGTTTCCCCTACAGGATCTGGAGGGGGTTCCCCCATGAGTCAGGAAGCTGAGGGAAGGGAGCCAGCAGCTCCTCCAGGGGGGCTTCTGGGATTTGGCAGGAGGAGTAGGGGTTCCATATGCTTGATACCAGCATTTGGCCTGGCATTTGGCAGGGGCCTCTTTGGTCTGGCATCTCTGTTGCTGATGAAAAGGCTGTTTGCCTTTGTAACCCCCTTGGTACATGAAGTGGATGTCACGGATGGCTTTACCATGGTCCTGCAATTCAGTGATAATATCCTTGGCATCACCTCTGAATAACATGGATCCTCTGAAAGGGGCATCCAGGATGGAGGTCTGGATGTCTTGTGCCAGGCCAGCAAAGCTGACTCATGAATGTCACCTATTGCAGACAGCAGTGGTTGCAGTGTGAGCAACTGAGTCTACTCTGTTATAAGTGGCCTGGAGGGCATGGTGACAGGAGATTTTAGCCATTCTCACTGTCTTTCCAATCTCAGCCTTAAGCTCCTGGTCCTGGATGGTATACTGTGATATGGGGCACTAGCAAGTGGGCAACTGCTGAAACGGTGACCCACTTCTGGCTAATGCCCCAACAGCAGGGGTGTGGGGTTGGTCACCAGGATAGGTGGGTGAAGAAAAGAGACAGGATGTCGCGCATGTATATAGTGCGTGGGTGGAGTGAGCCCACCGAACATGGGGCAGGAAGGTATGTGAGGGGTGGTGCCACAGGTTTCTGGTGAGCTGGCATCATGGTGTAATGGGCTAGGTGCTGGCTTGGGGTGGCAGGGATGCAGGGTTCGGAACCAGGCACTGGTAGTTTGTGTTGCGCCCAGCCCAAGACGGTGTTTTGTTTTTTTTTGTAATGAGATGCACCCCCTGACATGCACCCCCCTGGAGTCGAAAATCTTAATTTATGGGGGTGTGGGGGTGGCTGTGAAAAAAAATGTTTTTTGCACTGTTTTTCTTTGCGCCAGAATTCCACATTGCCAAGGTTGAATTTCAGTGATGTGGGGTTGTGATAAGGGTGTTTGGCATGCCAAATTCACCCTAATCAAATAGAACCATCCTGGATAGCTTCCAGCTTGGACTCAAGTGAGGCCAGGGAAGATTTCTGGTAGGAAACCATATGAGCCACATAATTAAGGGACCTGAGGGGCAAGTGGAGGAGGAATGGATCTTGCGACTGAAGTTGTCCAATTGCTTAGACTCCTTATCAGCAGACATGCTCAAATGTTTAGGTTTAGAGGACCGGTCGTGGGCAGCCATGATAACAACCAAGTCTGCATTAGGATGGCCAGTAAGGTGTGTGATTCCCATCTTGGGGGTGGTACACCCTGTCTGCCTTTTTTGAAACAGCCAGAATGGAGGAAGGATGTTGCCAGATGGCAGATGTCAGGTCTTCATGGGGCCCAGTCCAAGCCAGTATGGGCATCGGAGCTGTGTCAGTCATGTCTAGATGCTCAGCAAGCCTTTTCTGCTTTGGATCTATTCTTGGATAGCCCAGCCACAGGCATTTTGTATAGTTATGAGGAGTTCTGCAAAGGAAGGATCCTCCAGAGGGGACTTCGGGGACTCCTTAGGCTGAGGCTGTATAGGTGTATGCATACCAGAGCTGGAGGATGAATCAGAATCCAAACAGTGCCTGCTGTGGCTCTGAACCCTTTTTTAGAGGAGTGTCCTGGGTTTTATCCCTGACCTGGTGTCTAGAGGAGCCTTCTCCAGAAAAGTGGGAATCCACAGGAGAGGCTGATCTAGGGGTCAGAAAGGAGGTAGGAGTAGAGGCTGCCACTAGTGTCCAATGGTCAAGCTCTGAGGCTAGTTGAGTCCTGGCCTCCTGAATCAGGGTCTGAAACACTACCTTGATATCAGCCTGAGGCTGCTGTGGAGGCAGAGGCTGTGGAGGTGGTGAAGGAGGGGACTGGTATAATGGATATCCCAGCATCTGATGTTGAGGATATCCATGAGCCTGACAGGAGTAGGGAAAGACAGAAGAAGCATACCCTTGATTAGACATAGCTCGGTGTCTGGTACCCTGGTACATAATGGGGTTGATGACCAGGCATTGGATACCCCGGCGAAGGGTACCTTGGATATTATGGGGGCGGATAGCCTGGAACATTGTCCTTAGGTCCAGCTGGAGGCAGAGGTGAAGACCTGGCAGGAGGTGGGGCTGAAGACCCTGCAGGAGGTCCAGAAGAACCAGGCACTGGCCCCATAGGGACATTCAAAGGGGCTGGCACTAGATCAGGCACAGGAATGTTTGGCATCAGAAGATTCGGCACCTGTGGACCTCACAGAAGTCCATCCAGCATTTCAGGAATGGCTGAAATGCCAGACATACTCTGACCCAGTGAAGGGTCACCTGGCGAAGGGTCACTTGGCATCGGGGTGGGAGTAGAACCCAACAGAAGACCCACCATCATCTGGGGAGCCGGAGTCCAAGATGGTGAAACCTTGTTGTCCAAGGGGGGCTTGGGTTGAGAAGGTCCCAAAGGAAGGTCCCTGGAGGGACTAACAATAGGCCCAGTGGGGAAACCAGAAAGAGGCTGACCTGGTGAAGGTGGAGGAACCTCCAGATTAGTGCCAACCTCCGGCTCTTGATCTTCTGGCAAGTCCGGAAGGTCTGGTTGGGTCAGTAGGAGCAAGAAACTTTCTAAAGACTGTTGCATGTCTGGCAGCTGGCTCAACTTGACATCGTGGGTATCCTGCAACCCCAACGGTAGAGCCTCAGCCGTGTGGTCCCCAGTGGATCCAGGGAGCGACTTATCAGCCATGGCCATGTAGACATCAGAAGAGCTAACGTCCAACTTATTGGCCTGAGCCATGCAGACAACAGTGGAGCTGGAGTCCAGCTTACCGCCTGTGACTGTATGTTCCTCAGTGGGGCTGGGGAGCAACTTTTCAACCTGGCTGCTGGTGATAGACGCTGAAGAAGATATACATAGATACATAGACAGTGTCGCAGATAAGGGCCTATGGCCCACCCAGTCTGCCCATTTGAGCTTGTAAGTTCAGTTTATGTTTTCCTTGAAGCCTGTTGCCCCTTACCCCTGACCTCCAGAATTCCTTTATGTCTATCCCATGCATTTTTAAATCCCGTGATTGTTTCAGCCCCCACCACTTCCTCTGGCAGGGTGTTCCACTTGTCCACCACATGTTCTGTGAAGAAATTCTTCCTCATGTTTCCTCTGAATCGTCCTCCCTCCAACTTCATCCCATGCCCTCTAGTCCTGGAACATCTTTTTCACTTAAAATAGTGTATTCCTGCACCCTGTTCCTCCCTGTAAGATACTTGTATGTCTCTATCATATCCCCTCTCCCTCCTCTCCTCCAGGGAGTACATGTTCAGTTCCTTCAACCTGTCTTCATAGGACTTGTGATGCAATCCATGCACCATCTTTGTTGCCCTCCTCTGAACCTTCTCTACCCTGTCTATGTCCTTACATAGGTATGGTCTCCAGAACTGTACACTGTACTCCAGGTGGGGCCTCACTAGTGTCTTGACAGCGGAATTATGACCTCCTTTTCCTGCTGGTGATACCCCTGCCCATACATCCCAGCATCCTATTTGCTTTACCTGCTGCCTTGTCACACTGTTTCTACCTTGAGGTCATCAGAGATGATAACCCCAAGATCCCTTTCCTGCTTGGTGCATGCTATATCCTCACCCCAACTGATATATGTGCCAGGGTTTTTGTACCCCATATGCATTATCTTGCACTTCTTTGCATTGAATTTCAACTGCCAAACCCCTGACCATTCTTCAAGTTTCTGTAGGTCCCTTCTCATTCTGTCTACACCCTCTAGTGTGTCTACTCTGTTACAGAGCTTTGTGTCATCAGTGAACAGTGAAATTCTGCCTTCTAGGTCCTGTGCAATGTCACTGATGAAGATGTTGAATAGGACCAGTCCCAGCACTGATCCCTGTGGTACCCCACTGGTCACTCTTCCTCTGTGGAGTGACAGCCATTTACCACCACCCTCTGTGTCCTGCCACCCAGCCAGTTACCCACGCACCACACTACTGTCCTGCCCACACCCATATTCCCCAGTTTGTGTAATAGTCTTCTATGTGGCACAGTGTCAAAGGCCTTGCTGAAGTCCAGATAGGCCATGTCCACTGCCCTCCCTGATCCACCTCCCTAGTCACCCAGTCAAAAAATTCAACGAGGTTGGTCTGACATGACCTCCCCCTGGTGAAACCATGCTGCCTTGAGTCCTGTAGTCCAATGACAACCAGATGTTCCACCAATCTCTCCTTCAGTAGTGCTAGGCCTAAGGAGTACAACAGGGGTTCCATCATCCAAGAAGAGCCCAGACTGCACCATGAGTAAAGCAGGCAGAGAGGCCATGGTCTGATCTTCTGGAGTGGTAGGAGACCTGGTAGTAGTAGTGCATACTGAAGTGGAGGCTCCTCCGGTGTCAGTAGTGCCTGATGGTCACCACCAAGTAGATGGAGACCTATCCCAGTCTCGGTGCCTCTCCTTGTCCTTTTTCTTCTTTTTGGGTTCTGCCGTTGGAGAAGAAATTTTTCCTGTAGATTCTGAAGCTCCTTTTCCATCAAAGCTAGGCACTTCTCCATCAAGCAGGCTTTGAGCTTTTACTGGTGCCTAATCTGTGTGGCCTGGTTGAAGGATTGGCAAGGTGCACAGTCCTTGACCTGGTGTTTGGGGCCTAGGCAGATCACACAGCAGGAATGCTCATCTGCATGTAGATCTGGGTGCCGCAGGACTTGCACTTCTTTCCGACGCATCATCCAACTGTTCATGTTCCTGAATTGTACCTCCAACTATATCCCATGGTGTAAATGTGTCACTGTTATTTATTTGCTTCCCCTTTCTTCTGTATATCCCTCAAGATCTCTGTATTAGACCTGTTTATGTTAGACCTGTTTATACTGTATTTTACTATGTAATTGTTTGACCTGGTGTTCTGTTCTTTTTTTATGCATAACTGGACATTTGTGTAAACGGGCATCTTTGCTCACCTACCTTTCAGTATAAATTAAAAATTGATTGATTGATTAAAAACTGGACTGACAGACCTGAACCACAATGTTTCTGTAAAAATCCAAACTGACCATACTGGGTGCAACTTGCATAAATACTGCTAGCCAAGTCACTCTGGCGGCACTGTTCAGTCTGACTTTTATGTATCTGATCCACTCCTGGAAGTCTGTTTTTCAACCCTTCCTTGGCATGGTTGAACATGGAACTGTCAGGACCAGACCAGATAGGTAAAAGCCAGACCAGATCATCTGGAGTGAGTGGATCATCAATATAGGTTCTGTCCCCCAAGCCCCAGATCATTTTGGTTGTCCTCCTCTGGACCTTCTCCAGGAGTTCAATGTCCCACTTTAAGTGTGGCCTCCAAAACTGCACATAATACTCAAGGTACAGCCTCACCAAGCAGTTATACAGAGTGAATATCACTTCCCTCCTTCTGGAGGTGATCCCCCTAGAGATGCATCCCAGCATCCTATTGGCCTTGGCTGTTGCCATCCTACAAGTCTCAGAGTTGTTCATCTTGGCATCCACCACCACCCCCAGGTCCCTCTCAGCCATTGAGACTTGTAGCATTCCCCCCCCCAAGAGTGTACACTTGGCCCGGGTTTCTGGCTCGCAGCAGTACCTTGCATTTCCTGCATTGAACCTCAGCTTCCACTTTCATACCACCTTTCCAGAGCCCCAGGTCCCCTGGGGCCACCCTCTCCTCCTCCCCATCCACCACCACCCCCAGTTTTGAGTCATCCGCAAAGAGACTCATCTCAGTCCTGATACACTTCCTTATGTCAGAGATGTAGGCATTGAGCAGGAGGGGCCCAAGGACCAATCTCTGAGGGACCCCACTAATGACCCTCCTTGGGGATGAGACTATCCTGCCAACCACGACCCTCTGGGTCCGACCCTGGAGCCAATTGCCTATCCATCTGATCATCTGGTTCCCCACCCCCACTTCTCCCAGCTTATTCAACAGGAACAGAGTCAAACGCCTTGCTGAAGTCAAGATAGAGGACATCCATCGGTCTACCCAGGTCCAAGGCACTCGTCACCCAGTCATAGAACTCCACAAGGTTTGTCTGACATGATTTCCCTGGGACGAATCCATGCTGTCTATCATCCAGCTTAGTACATGTGGCTTAGTGACATACTGTACAGATGGATGCAGAGTGTAACCCATTGAAGGCTGAAGTTTCAGAAAACCATTATGCTAAAAATACCAAGACTCATTCAATTTCTGATGACACCCCAACCCCAAGTCACATTTAATCATCTACCAAAGTTATGCTCCAATACTGGTGCCTCTACATCCACACCATTAAGTTTTTAATGCCATTATGCCTCTTCTGCTACCATGAGCTCCCCCATCCATGAAGTCCCATTCTGCTTGTGGTAGCCCACCCTCCCAAAAAAAACAGGTAATTTTCCAGGGAGCAGCTCACATCAACTAAATTATTGCTGAACTCCTTATTTTTAAATATTTTGTTGAGAAATTTTTGTTTTAGTATATCCATGGTCAGGAAAAATGAATTTGTAAAAGAAACCAAAGCCCCCATTTATCAGTTCATTTAACCACAATACAGTATGTTATGAACCAATCAGATTCTATATGTAACCTAAGGCAGTATAGTGCAGTGGTTTAAGGCTCTGAGCTGCAAATCTGGTGACATCCAGCAGACCAGACCTGGGTTTGAATCCCACAGCTTCCACTTGTATTCTGTGTGACCCTGAGCAAGTCACTTAACTTCTCTGTGCTCCCAGGTCGCACCTGTAAAAAAGCTTTCAGCTTAGTGTGCTACTCCTGGTTAAACAACTAAAAAAAAAAAATAGATACACACATGCCTACCTATTTGCAAGTGAAGCAAATGTGGTTACTATCATTCAGTTGTAAACACCTATAGTCACAAATTGCAGGTTAAGAACATTCAGTAGAACATAAACAGTAGCCCAGAACTGCCTGCCTGAAAAAATGAAGTTGGTATATTATTTGGAAACAGGCATCACTGGAACTCTTTGCTATGGAATGTCCTGCAAAATAGCAGAATGACTGCTCTTAGGATGGTGGTATCAAATGGCTTAATGAGGTGTTCACAGGGGTTGGGGGCCAGCAGAGCTTAATTGTTATGCAGAAAGCTCCAGGAGGTGATTAACCCATTCTACTTCCAATAGCTATTTATTATGTCTGTACTATCCATTGGTAATCTGACACAGAATGACTGCCAGAAGATAATGAGTTAACTTTCTGTGGACTCAATTAACTCCTCAAGCCAGAGGAAAAATAGTGCTCTACAACTTCCTATACATACACACAGGCAGTGTAGTAATGAGGCTTCAGCGGATGATTTTTTTTTAACACTCTATCATGCTGTTTGGTAACAAAAATGACATCAGCCCTTTTCTGAATGTAAAACGTCTGCTGGGCTACACCCACAGCCATAAAAATGTTTTTTTGAATTAACAGTAAGTGCCCTTAAATGTTCTCTGGTGCACTACATGGCACTTGCCACATAAAAGGAATGTTTGTTTTAAGTGACTGCATTCACTTACATTTCTTTTCTCTGTTCCTCTTTGCGGGAAGGTGTGCTAATACAAGCTTGTGGATCCCCTAGAAACTCAGCACTATTATGCCTTGCAATCACCTGGGTGATCACAGTGATTCTGGCGGTTGGCTCCATGATTATTTTGGCACCAGGACTTAGTATTATTACCACTCTGGATTTATTAATAAGGTCTGAAAGCTCTTTATTTAATTTATGAACTTTGAAATACGATTTATGAATTCTGATTATGTATAGTTTATGCTTACAAAGAGCGTGTTTTCTGGTGCATATGTTTTAATTTTAGATTTGTATATTTTGTAATTCATTCATGAATTTCTTTTCATCTCAAACACCTGTGTGCACTGACTGGGGTGATATAAAATTATGTTCTTTGTCTGTCTTGGCCACACCCCCTGATGAAGGCAGTTTTGCTGAAGTGCTAGGGTAGTCTGGCTCTTGCTCCAGCACCTACTGTGATCAATAAATGTAGCATTTTGCTTTTTGCACCCAAATTTCATGTTTGACCTTCATTTGGATGTCTGGGAGTGCTGCATTTTGGACTTGATTTGTGCTCTAGGGTTGGCCGCCCTTTTGCAGCACCGACCCAGTTTAATAGTTCACAGAGGCTACTCTTGGAACCTTTTTAATTTCTAGCCTACTTTAAGAAATAGAGATCTCTAACATGACCTGAAAATTGTGACCCTATAGGGCCCACACTATCCACACTTTTTGGTCCCTAATTGGCTGGCTCTGCTTGAGTGCAGACCAGGGGTGTTGCTAGGGCTGGGCCCCCTGGAGCTTGGGCCCTGAAGGTTTTCTCTTGGGCTTCAAATCTTGCCCTGCAGAGCAGTGCCAGAGCTGTGACCGGGGGGAGGGGGTGTGCAATGCCTTAGATGGCAGCATTAAGAAAACCTTTTATTGTCAGAGACAAATTTGCAACTTTATTTTTGTACACTGCTTATCCATTCGAAATTGTGGCTGACAGCATTGGGATCTGTGCTATAGATTCCAGTTCCAGTTTCATGTGGTGGGGGGGGGATACAGAACAAAGAAGCAATAGGGCACGTTACTCAGAACATCTGATCTTGGTTCTAGTCTCTCCAGGAGGAGCAGGGACAAATGACATTGTTCAGTTCCTTGATCATTGTGCCGGTAAGGCGGAAGGGGATAGCACAGCCATAATATGGATGCTCAGCAGGACTGATACAAAAGAATGTGAGCTATGAATATTTTATATGCACTAATGGTTCTTTTACGCTTATCGGTGAGGAAGTTGGGTCACAAAAAAGTCGAAACATAAGCACGTGATTATTCCACCCAGAAGGGACAGCGCTCACTACGCGCACTAGGTACTGGTGGCTAACATTCTTTTCCAGCAGTCCTTAGCTTTGTTACGGCTACTGGGAATTGTAACTGAAAAACTCACTAGGTGAGAAGAGTTCAAAGTGGAACCACTGCCCAGTAGCTGTTACCTGGACTGCAGTTAGCTGCAGCTGCTATGTGAAACGAGCAAGCTGTTTCTCATGAGGTGAGCATATCTTTTGTTTATTTACTTATTTTTTTATTTATTTATTGTCTAAGATACAACCGTTGAGCTTGGAGCTCTTTTTACAAAGATTTCATGTCAGAACAATGTAGAAGGAGCAATAGACAGATAGCATGATAATTTACAAATGAAAGTAGACAAAGTAGGAAACATAATGAAACATACATTATTTACAGAGCATTATAACAAGTAAATTTGTTAGGAAAACATTTTGTTGGAAAAAAAATTAGCATCTCTATTCCTTCTTTAAGATCAATTTTTGCTGTAGTTGCCTTTCAATATGTGGGTGAGCAAGCTATGTTTTTAATCTTTTGATACACAAATAGGGTTATTTCAATGGAGACAACTTTTCACCCATAATTCATCTTGGTGCTGACCTGCTCAATGGAGGGGATTAATGCAGTTGCCTTATAAGGTAATACACTCCCAGATATCTGCAAAAAACATAAAGCAAAAGCAATTTCTTAAAAGGTGAGCTCCAATTCCTGTGCTGCTATGGATGCTCAACAGGACTGATACAAAGTAATGTATGCTGTGAATATTTTACATGCACTAATGGTTCTTTTACGTTTGCTGGTAGGGAAGTTGGGCCCAAAAATATATTTTGCATGGGGGCCCTTACAGTCATTGGCACATCCTACCTGCAAGACCTCCTGGTTCCTCATTGCCCATCTCAGGCTCTCCATTCCTCTGAGGGTTGTCTCCTTGTGGTTTCCAGGGCCAGGTTGTGGCATTTGGGGGACTGTGCAATCTCAGTTGCCGCACCAAACCCATGGAACACTTTGCCGAGACATCTAAGGGAGGCACCCTCAGTGGAAACCTTTAAAAAAGGATTAAAAACACTTCTATTCAATCAGGCATTTGCCCTAAGGTAAAGACTGAAAACTGAACTGACTGCTGCTTCATGGTTGAATGTTTTAAATGAATGATAGACAGAATTTATCTAGATCTCTGCATTATGCTTTGAAGCATGTTATGTACCATGTATGAATTGTTTTTAAATATTGTTAAGCACTATATAAATAAAGTTTCTATCTATCTGTCTAGCTAGACCTGGCTGCTCAGGTTTTTGTGTTTAAAAACACTTCAAGTTCTTTACTTCTCTGCATGCCTCAGCTCTTGGGATCCCCATCACAGCAGCAAGAGCAGAGGCAGGTCAGCCACACAAACAAAAGCCACGTCACCGTAAGCATGGTGGTTCAGTTCAAAACTTTGACTCAGTCAGTCAGGTTTGTGTCCCATGTTCACCATTGTCCTGCTCGCACATGCTCAGGTAGGCTCCACTCACCACCTCCTGCCAGCTAGTGGCAGTACCACATGACAGCTAGAGGCAGTACCACATGACAGCTAGCCTGAGGGAGATTGGACTCCTTACACTTTATAGCCAACAGTCAGCCACAGTTAGAGCAATGCCACGTCCACCTAACAGGGTCAGGGACTGAGGGCACTGTCCTATGAGTGGATGACCAGATGACAAGCTACATGAGGTAGAAAGAGGAGCGGAGGAACTAGAGCTGATTGATTCAATTCCTCCCATCCATGACAATGCTGCTGCGTGACTGTCTGCCTCCCCCCCAAAGAAAATGTAACTTTAGTCTGTGATACTGATCTGGATGAAGGTCTGCGAGTGTACGGGGGGGGGGGGGAGTAGGTAAAGCTGTAGCCAGAGAGGGAAGAAGGCAGAGCATGAGAGTGGGTTGCTCAACTTAAAGCAAATAAAAGCAAGCGTGATTGATGTTATTTCCTGCAGCTTGGTGCTATGTTTTTTACACCCTAGCTGATGACGCCCAATGGATCCCATAACTCTCGCTCGCCACATCACACACTTGTGAGATAATTCGTAGTTCACACTGCTTGCTATAGTCACATGGCTATAAAGCAGCATGGACTACAAAGTATTTTCTTACGAAGTTCGTAGAGGAGTGCAGCCAGGTGGGAACAGAAAAACAGAGGCATGTGCACTACAGGGAATAAAGCTGAGTGGCTGGTGAGTGTGCATGTGACTGGGGATGTAGGGGGCTTGAGGTGACCACGTTGCTGCTTAGCAAGTAAGTGTGTGTGTGTGTGTGTGTGTGTGTGTGTGTGTGTGTGTGTGTGTGAGAGAGATAGTAAAAGCACAATCATACAAGAGGAAGAAACTTGAGACAGAGCGTTTAAATTTTTTTTTATATATCAATAATTTCCATTTATCTGGACTACTACTTGTCTAGAAGTAGTTATGAAAAAAGGCAAGGTAACATATGTGATCATAGAAAGAGCCTAACAGTAAGAAAACTGGTCTGTACAGAAAGGAGAACAGTGTAGCAGACTAATTTTAGAAGCAACTATAGGCCACAGACAATAGTAGTAGAAGAGACAAAAGTGCAGCTGAAGAAAAAATATCCCTTAAAAAATATGAACAGATTTTGTGTATCAGTATTTAATGGTATGGGGGTGGCAGCCTGTGACTGAGCCACATCAGTCCAGCCAGCCAGTGAATCTTGTTTAATCTCAGTCTAAGTGTCGCTGGGAGGGGACAAAGACAGTGTGCAGCTCAGTATTCTAAAAATAAATTAAAAAGTCATTTATTTTGTATTAGCAGTTGGAGGTTTCAGGGAGGCAGCCTGTAAGCTATGGTGACCCAGCAAACCTCAATCTCTGTTTCACTTCCAGTGCCATGCTGGGAGCAGTGTGTAACTCATTGTTCCATAAAAAAAGATAAAGAAAAAAAATGATGAGGGAATAAAAAGAGGACCTGGTGTAAGGGAACAAAAGTGGGGAAAAGATAAGGAAAAGTAGCCGAAATGTGTTATTTTGCACCAGAAAACACTATCGTTTCTGTAGCCTATAGGGGTATAAGTGGCCCCAGACCTCTGGCTTATTGCTTTGGGGCTCAGACTTTGGATAATATATCATGCTAGCAGCACCTCTGGGGCAGACTATGAGGCTTCCCTAGCCTCCTGATTGACTCCTGCACTCTTGGTTTTCAGTGAGACCTCAAATCCCTTCACTGCACCACTGATTGGTGGTGCCCATGATACAGGGCTCTGTGATAGTTTTAGAGTCCATGTGACTTTACAATAGGTCCCCACTCTGTGACAGCAAGAAAAGAGGTCCTGCCTGTGGCTGCACTCTCTCATCCTAGGGACTGGGAGTCTGTTGTCATGTTCCTGCAGCAACTCCCATGGGTGGGCCAAGAGTCATCTACACATAGTCCTATGGAGTGTCAGGAGTTGAAACAGAGAGGGGGAGGGACACTGAGAGCACACGCCTGTCTGTGACCGTATGCTCACATGTAAGAGTCATAGAAGCCAGTGGGGAGGGACAAGAAAAACAGAAAATAGTTTCTGGGTGGCACGTACTCAGTTCCAGTGCCACCACATCAGGGCTCGGACCTTGCCTGGTCCATCAGGATCTTCCACGTATCTCATCCTGCTTTCTGGAGAAAAGGTACAGTAGGTGGTCCCACTGTGGGTGTATGCTATCTAGTACCACCGATTCTATGTCATAATGGTGAAAGCCTAAAGGTGATCACCATTATGCAGAAGTTAAGAGTGCCGAAAATTTATTTTGACACTCTGACACTCCGGTGTACAGCTTTGCCCCCTGCACCCCCCCCTACTAAAGGATTCTCAACTCCAGGGGGTACATGTGGTGAAAACATTAAAAAAAAAAAAAAAGGTTAAGACGGGCACAACAAAAACACAGCACCGGACCCGGAGGAACCCCGAGCCTCCCTGCCAACCAAAGCCAGCAACCCACCCACCACACCACGGGGTTGACTCGGCAATCCACCATGGCACCACCCCTCCCATCCCTCACTGTGCGTGCCCACCCCCCACGCATATATGTATAGTGACATCCTGTTGCTATAGTCACCCACCCCCCATCCGGCCACGCTACCCTCCCGTAGCCGTCCCTGAAGTGTGCTGGGGAGTGGGTCGCCATTATTGTAGGCACCCATTCTCCAGTGTTCTTATCATGGGATACTGTACCACCAGACTGGGATAACGCTGGGGCCTGGTAGGAGTGGGGCACAGTGAAACCAGGTGCCAACCCTTGAGAAAGTAGGAGGGATATATACAAAACCAAATGTACTAGCTTGTCTTTTTTTGTAGCTACAGTATGCCTCCTTCAGTAATGCTGACCCCAGATGTACTTATTTTAAACTTCAGTGTATGTATATAGAATAAATGATAGGAAAGTGTGGTATATAAGGATATAATACCATTGAGGGGAGCTAATGAGGTTATAAGCGACGAGGCCAAAGGTTGAGTGGCATTATTACCTCATTAGCTCCCTAACGTGGCATCATATCCTAGTGTTCCATATTTTCCTATCATATAGAATGCATGGGATAGACATAAAGGAATTCTGGAGATCGGGGTAAGGGGCAACAGACTTCCTGGAAAACATAAACTGAACTTACAAACTTAAATGGGCAGACTGGGTGGGCCATAGGCCCTTATCTGCCGACACTGTCTATGTATCTATGTATGTATCTATGTATATATTGAATATAATACCTCTGGATGGTCCCTATTTAACCCGGCTGTAGGTCATTTTCCCGTTTGGTTGTTTTGCCCTTTGAGCAGTTCCTGGTTGCTTTATTGTAGTTCCTTCATGTTTTCTATAGTGTAGTGGCTTTTGGCCTTGCATTTTGTTTTTGTCCTCTTTCCTTTTCCATAGTGTAGTGGCTTTCTATATTAGACAGCATGTGTGGGGTATGCCTTTCTTTATTTTCAGTGGTAGGTGCAGCTGTGAGTAGCGCAGCAGTGCGGTGGGTCAAGGGTTTCAGAGTTGCCTCTTTGTTGGTTTGTTGGTGGCTCATGAGGTTGGGAGAACTGTGAGTAGGACCAACAGCAGGGAGACCCATATTAGCAGCAGTATAGTGTGGATGGCATGTGGGACATTGAGTCTGCAGCATTGAGGGGGCCTGGACTGCAGCATCATGGAAGGCATGGCAGTTGGTAGATGCTGTTATGCCTCAGGGATATCTATTCCGATAAGAATAATTTTTGAGTTGGCTTTTTTTTCCAGGGTCTAGGTTATAAAGTTTTCTTTTGCAGCTTGCATTGAGCAAGATTCAGGGATTCTGTTTTTTAAGGCTGTTTTGTAGTCTGAGGTATTGTTAATTACTGTTTCAGTTGGTTAATTAATGTGATAATTACTTGTAGTTAGTGTGGTCCCATAGGGACCATCCAGAGGTATTATATTCAATATATGATAGGAAAGTGTGGAACACTAGGATATGATGCCACTGAGGCAGTATAGCACAGTGGGTTAAGGCTCTGAGCTGCAGATCTGGGTTTGAATCCCACAGCCGCCTAGGTGCATACTGTGTGATCCTGAGCAAGTCACTTAACTTCCTTGTGCTTCCAGGTCGCATCTGGAAACAAGCTTCGGCTTAGTGTGCTACTCCTGGTTAATCAATGTTCCCTTTTCCCTTTTAATAGTATATATTTTTAATAAGTGTAGGCATATACTTTTTTTCAATTCTGTTTCTGGTTCTCTGGCCAGGGCAAGGATATACACCATATCTGTCTTAGGACCCTCTAGCCTCCCTCTCTTCCCTGGCACTTCCCCTGCTGCCTCATCTGGGAGGACCATGACTTTTTCCTCAAGAAAGGGATCCCTGCCGAGAGAGAAAGAGATCAAAATCACCCTGAGACATCAGCCAAGACTTATGCTGTTATTGTTTTGGTGGTGGAATGGAGACTGGGGTCCTGGGTGTCATGCTTCTGCCTGCTGAGATCATTTTCGTCTTGGAGGTTCCCTAGAGGTGCAGCTATGCAGTGATGGCAAACATGCAACCGTGCATGGTCGCACGCATGGCATGTCAGCATTTGCCATTACTTCCTCCTTCTGTGGTCCCAGGCTGGTGTTCTCCCAGCTTCCGCTGGTGGTTACTTTATTGCTTGGTGCTACAGTCCCCCTTCCACTGAGGAGGAGAGCAGTCCCTCGGATACTCATCCTACCTTCCCCCAGCTGGCTCACTGCCACTCTGAGTCCATTCTCAAACCTGGGTCATCAGCATCACAAGCAGTAGCACTACCACTGTTCTGGCTGGGTAGCACAGTGTAGGCATATTTTTTTAATTTTGTTATTTGTGTACGTATATACTTTTAATTGATAATTTACTTGAAGGTATTGAATACAGGTAAATAATTAATGGATTTTTGCTTTTTGTATGGGGAAAATCCCCATCCATATTTTTTTATATACACAGCATATTATATTATGGTAGCACGGTAGTGCTACCATAGTTAGGGTTGAGTACCCCATTTAAGGTTAAATGGTGAAACTTTGCACCTTAATAACTTTCCCACCGTTCAATGGATTTGCCTGAAATTTGATAAGCATGGGATGTAACCAACTTCGTACCTGTCGGATATACAACTGCAGAGTTATTAAGCAACATTCCAGTGTGCAATTACATTATTTTACGCATTCTTTGCTTGTGCCTACAGGTCGCATGGTTTATGCAACCAGTCCAAAAGCTTCAGGGAATGTGCGGCCGGGCTCCCCAAAGTGCCTTTTGAAGATATCGTGAAAAAATATTGAACAGTTCTAAAGTTATTCAAAAAATATGTTTCCCATTATAGTCAATGGGAAAAGTTAACAAAAAGTTAAAGTGTCGCAAATGCACTTTTTAGTGTCGCAAATGGCCCTAGTAGTGTCTCAAATCCGCCATTTTGTTTGCAGTTACTGATCACAGAAATGCTTGGCATTTAAAATTGGCCCCATCTAGGGACATAATTCTTTCTGTGTTTACCTAGTCGAGCCCTGAGGATGCTAGCCATGTCTTTATTTTGGGACTAAACACCCCAGAAATATGTTTTTCAAATTTTTGGGAAAAGTAGTGTCGCACTTGCGACACTGTCGCAAATTTTTGTGAAAGGTGTCGCAAATCACAACACTACTTTTCAACACTATGGCCAAAATGACAGGAATTGTTTGCCACCCTGCTGCAAAAGAACGGTTTGGTCTTTTGGGCAGAAATTTGAAGGGAAGAAAGCCATCATCCCACAGATGTGCCTTTTGGTTCTTTGGTGAAAAAATATTGCAGGGCGACAAAGTTATGGTACTCCAAACATTACATTGTTTCCTATAGGATAACATTACGACGTCCACCATGCCTTTTGGGGCCCATATCTCGGAAACAGTGCCAGATATGGACTTTTCATCGGAAAAATGCTTAGCTCACCCAAATGAGGGCTAAGCACAAAACTAGCCAGGAAAGTCAAAATTCATACGAAATTTTAATTTTTTTTCTGCGTTGTATGGCTCCTGAAATATAAGCAATTTAGTATTCCAACTCCTCATTTTCTGCTCCAAGCCCCATTATTATGCATACATTCTTTGCACTCACTGTGTTTCTCTGTGCAGCTGTTGTGGAAAACCAGGGTGTGCGCTTACGTTACTGTTACCCTTACCGTTTCTGCTTGTGGTTCCATACCTGTTTACGTTACTGTTACCGTGTACGCCACCATGTGCGTTACCCTTTGCATTTTCATTTGCGCTTGCGTTTGCGTTACTGTTACCATTTGTGTCTATAGTACTGTTTCTGTTTGTGTTTCACTTTGCGTCACCATGCGCATTACCATTTGCGTTTGCAGCCACCCTTCCGTTTGCGTTTGTCTTTCGTTTTGTGTCATCATTGTTGTTACTGTTACCATTTGCGTTTCCAATTGCGTTCCCGTGCGCATTACGGTTTGCATTTCCTTACGCATTTGCATTTCTGTTTCCTTTGGCATTATTGTTGCTGTTACTGTTACCATTTGCATTTCCAATTGTGGTATCGTGACCGTGCATGTTACAGTTTGCGTTTCCGTACGTGCTTGCATTTGCGTTTCTGTTTCTGTTTCCTTTGGTGTCATTGTTGCTGTTACCATTACCATGAGAGTCTACAATTGTGGTACCTTGACCATGTGCATAACAGTTTGCGTTACTGTACTTGCTTGCATTTGCGTTTCCGTTTCTGTATCCTTTGGCGTTATTACAGCTGTCACTGTTACCATTTGTGTTTCCAATTGCAGTACCGTCACTGTACGCATTGTGGTTTGCGTTTCCATATGCGCTTGCATTTGCCTTTCTGTTTCTGTTTCCTTTGGCGTTATTTTTGCTGTTACCGTTACCGTTTGCAATTGCGGTACCATGTCCGTGCGCGTTACGCTTTGCATTTCCGTATGCGCTTGCATTTGCCTTTCAATTTCTGTTCCCTTTGGCATTATTATTGCTGTAACAGTTAACATTTGTGTTTACAATAGGGGTACCGTGACCATGTGCGTTAACACTTGCATTTCCATGCGCGCTTGCGTCTATGTTTGCGTCACTGTTTGCTTTGGCGTCACTTTGTGCTTGCATTTCTATTAATGTTTGCGTTACCATTTCCATTTGCGTCACCATGTGCATAACTGTTAGTGCTTGCGTTTTCACTGCAGTTACCATTACTATGTCACAAGACATCACATGGTCGGGCCCCGCACTCCCACCCCCGCATTCTATTCACTATTTACAGTCGTCCTCATTCTCAAAAAGAAGGGAAATTCATGGCAAAAAACTCTGTTTAGTGCATCAGTTAGGGTTGTTCCACAGCGACAAAAGTGAAGAATTGTGTTAGGTTGAAAGCCCCTGCACCCCAGCCCACCCTACCGAACATTGGATGTGTGCTGGGGTCATCAGCCCTAACTCACATCCCATTCTCCTATACCTCAGCTTGCTTACACATGTGATGGGGTGAGAATTAGGGCTGATGACCTCAACGCACACCACGATGCCGGTTGCGGTGGGCGGGCATAGGGGTCCAAGGGGGCTTTCAAATCAACACCAAATTTCCCACTTTGTCACTGTGAAACAACCCTAACTGATGCATTTAATGGAGTTTTTTGCCATGAATATATATATATATATATATATATCGCAAAAACTTAATTAATGCATCAGTTAGGGTTGATAGCACAGCAAGAAATGTATAAAAATGTGAAGTTAGGGTTACCACCCCTATCACCTCACCACACCCCCTCCACCTGCCACTCAACAACAGATGTCGGAGTGTGCCCTGGGGTTGTCAGACCCACTTCTCACCCCATTCCATGTGTAAATAAGCTGACATGCTACAGTATAGGAGAATGGGGTGAGAGTCAGACCTGACAACCCCATGGCACACCCCAACGTCTGTTGTTGTGGGGTGGTAAGGATGGTAACCTTAACGTCACATTTCCATACTTTTGTCGCTGTGCTAGTAACCTTAACTGTATCATTAATGAAGTTCTATGCAATAAATTTCCCTTCTTTTTTGAGAAAGTGTAATGTAACTGGTAACTGGTATGTGTTGGTGGGAGCATGGGCCCTCCAGGCCCTGCGCTCCCTTCAAGCTGCCCATTTGTGCACAGCGATATGCATCTATGGGAGCACGGGCCCTCTGGGACCTGCGCTCCCACTTACCCATAACTATGGAGCCATACAGCAGCCCTATAGGGCTTAAAAGGAACCCTTATAACACTAATTTGCCAATATCTCAGTAAGCGTAGCAGCTATGAAAAAATTTCATCACAGTTATAACTTGACTTCAAAACCTCCATGCAAGATAATGTGAACTAAATCCGTATCTTGCATCATTTCCAAGATACGGGCACCGAAAAGTGCTGTGGGCACTGCAATGTTATTCTATGGGAAAAATCTCAACTTCATAATAACATATCTATGGAACCGATTACATTTTTTGCACCTAAACAGCATTATTCACTTCTTAACCCTTCATGCTTCAACCATAACTGATGCATTAGCAAAGTTTTTTGCAATGAATTTCCATACTTTTTTTGAGAAAGTGTAATGTACCTGGTAACTGGTATGTGTTGGTGGTAGTGCGGGCCCTCTGGACCCTGCGCTTCCTTCATGGTGCCATTTTCTTGCCTAATGATATGTATATGTGGTAGCGTGGGTCATCCGGGGCCTGCACTCCCACTTATAGGCACATCTGAGGGTCCAGGCCTTGCCACACTGCACATTTCAGCAAAAAAACAGCTAGCCATTTGTTTGCTATGAAATGCCAAAGGGTCATCTGGCATTTTAATTTTGCAAAATTTCACTAGTTCCGCAAAACTCCCATAGGTTAACATACATGACTGCCGCGAAACTAAAGACTAGTGTCGCAACACCAATGCCATTGCCACAAAATAAAAGGTAGTGTTGCAACACTAATGGTACTTTCGAGAAAGTAAAGAGCAGTGTTGCAACACCACTGCCATTTTCAAAAAAGAAACAATAGTGTTGCGACACTACTGGTACTTTTGCGAAGGTAGTGGTAGTGTTGCAACACCACTGGTACTTTCTCTAAAATAAAGGTAGTATTGCAACACCACTTGCACTTTCCTAACCCTCTTCCCAGACACGGGTGCTGAAAGGTGGTACAGACACTGATATGTCAGTAATGTGTTCCATAGTTGCCTTTCGCTACTTTACCGGAAAAATGTACAATGCTACCATTGTAAATGTAGTGTAATGTAACTGGTATGTGGTTGTGGGAGTACAGGCCCTCTGGACCCTGCGCTCCCCTAATGCTTAAAATATTTGTGTAGTGGTATGCCCTGTGCTCCCATAGGCAAATGAGGATATGATTATACTATCTCAAAAGGGAACCCAAGGAGGTACGACATCTAGGAACCTGGAGGGTTTGGGATTGGGCACTACATGTTTGCTGATTACCACAAAAGGCAGAGAGGAGCTTAAAAACACTGGGGGCATGAGACCAAGAAGAATCTTTTTGGTAAGCAGGCAGGTCTGGTACTGAATTCTGTTGAGGAGTGGTAGCCAACAAGCCTGTGCATAGAGGTCACAGGTGTGCGTGTCTCGGGCAGCCCCCGTTAAGAGCCTGCAGGCTTTGTTGAGCGAGACTGAGATTCTACAGAAGGCAATTGGAGAAGCAGAGCCATAGATAGCCAGACTGTAGTCAATGATAGAGGTGACAGAGCTGTAGATGGCCAGCCTGAGGGCATCCGCAGTCATACAGTGCTTGTGCTTGTGTAGCAGACCAATTCGCATATTGGCGGCTTTGGCAATAGTGTCAATGTGCCGTGTGTAGGAGAGGGTACTATCCAGTGTGATACCAAGATATTTGAGCTGCAGGACATGTTCGAGTAAGTTCCCCTGTGTCGTTCATGATATTGAAGTACCGGGATTTGTGCCTGCTCCATGGATTACAGAAGGTCATTACTTTGGTCTTGCTATAGTTCATGATGAGTTTATGCATTGTGAACCAATCTTCAACATGCATGAAGTCAAGCTGCAGCTGTGTTTCAAGGAGTTTAGCATCATGGTGGCTAGAGAAAAGCACTGCATCGTCCGCATAGAGTAGCATTTTTTGCTGCAGACACCAGGGGAGTCTATTGAGGAAGAGTGAGAAGAGTAGAGGTCCCAGGATGGACACCTGAGGGACTCCAGAGAGGACTGGCCTGACTTCGGACGTGACACCTGCTATCCTGACCCGTTGGGTCCAATTCCTGAGGTAGCTGGCAAACCATGGAAGGGCATCATTAGAGAGCCCAATGTAAGACAGTTGCCTAAGGAGTAGAGGGTGATTAACGGTGTCGAAGGCCTTTGTCAGGTCAATGAAAACTGCTCCCCCACAGTTTCCTTTGTCGAGTGTATCGTGAATAAAACTCCTGAATTCCAGGAGTGCCATGGTGGTGCTGTGACCTGTTCTGAAGCCATGCTGTTCTGGGCATTGGACTTCATACTTATCCAGGAATTCGACTAGCTGATCTGAAACTATTTGTTCTAATGCCTTAGATAATGGGAGGGGGGAGTGAGATAGGTCTGTAGCTGGAATGAAGAGACCTGTCTCCACTTTTATGCACCAGTGTGACAGTTGCCCGTTTCCAGCAAGAGGGGAATTGGCCCAGTCTTAATGAGAGGTTAAAGATCTTCATCAGGGGTTCAATGACCTCATCCAGAACTAGCACCAGTAGTTTGAGGTCAAGGGAATCCCCACTGTACCCAGACTTGCAGATGGCCTTGCAGATATAGTTACGAGCCACATGTGGTGGAACCTCTTTGAAGAAGAATTGAGGTGCTGGATGAGCATTTAGGGTGGACACGTGGGGGGTATTGGGGGAAGGGCCATTGAAGAAGTTAGGAGGAAGCACATTGTCCAGGTTCGAGAAAGCATTGTTGAAGGAATTGGTAATGGTGCCAAGGTCGAGTGTTGGAATGCCTTGTATGTTGAGCATAGTGGGGGGTGCCTTAGAGTCCTTGCCAGTGAGTTCTTTCAGGTTGTTCCAGAAGCTTTTCCCATCACCCCAAGAGTTGGTCAGAGCCTCCTTGTAATATTTGCTTTCAGTAGTCCGAATCAGACGAGTACAGGCATTTCGGGCTGCTTTGTATTTTTGTATGTTTTCTTGCATTGGGGTAGCACAAGCACAGTGCCAGAGGTGGTCCCTGCACTTAAAGCATGTTACCAGGTCAGAGGTAATACAGGGGTTCGACCGTCCTTTGACCTTCATCTTTTTTAATGGCACATAGATGTTACAGGCTGCGTTGAAGCGATCGATGAACAAGTCCAAGGCTTTGTTAGCATCACTGAGTGTGTCCAACACTGCCCAGTCAAGTCTATTTAGGTGGGATTTTAGTAGCTGAAGATGCCCCTGATTAAATACCCTTGTGTAGAGTAGTTTGGGAGGGGGTTTGAGGAACTTGTTAGTCCAAGAGCAGATGACAGGTGAGTGATCACTTACTGTATCCAGGAGAACTAAGACATTAGAGATTTGTTCAGGGCAGTTGGACAGAATCCAATCTAGTAGTATGAGAGTACCGGTCCTGTAGTTGCATCTGGTGGGGGTGAGGACAAGTTGTGAGAGGTGCTGCACAGCAACTGCATCCTTAAATACAGAGGCCTCAGGGGAGAGCCAGTTAATATTAAAATCACCTAGAATTATAGTTTCTGTGTTATGATGCAGGTTCCTTATATATTTCAAAATGTTGTTGAAGCCAGTGGCCTGGTCCTTAGGGGTTAGATAAACTGAGACAACAGTAAGTTCCTTATTGTGAGCTCCAAGGAGGACTTTGATAGCGAGGACCTGAGCAGAGATGCCCTGGTTAGGAGATGGTATAACGTGACCAGAGAGGGTACTCCTGAGGTATATTGCACATCCCCCTCCTCATTTGGAAATCATGTCTTGTCTAAATATGGAGTAGCCGGGGATTGAAACTGAGGCATCCGGGATCTTAGAGTTTAGCCATGTTTCAACCACGGAGAGGATATCAGGGTTGTGCTGTTGAATCCATGTTTGGAGGGAATCTAACTTGCTGAGGATGCTACAGGCATTAATAGATGCCAGAGTGAGAGGCCCTTCCCTCCTTAATGTTCTTATGACCTCACCTCATGAACTGGTAGGTGAAAATGTTCAGATCCTGCACAAAAGGTGATGTTGCAGAGTGACTGTGAAATAATTTTTCAGGACAGATTTGAAAAATTTCACCTACCTTGTTCATGAGGTAGGACCCCAAAAAGGCAGTGTTGAAAAGCTGGGGGGAAAATGGCCAAGTTACGAGTAAAAGTTCAAAATAAATTGTAATACATAAACTGTATCTGCCTTGTTTCCTCAGTTTGTGGTCCAACACTGAAGGAAGAGGAAGTATCTCCGGTCCACAGAGGATTATGGCATTGGACTCTTGTAGGTATGTGAAGGGTATGGGGGTGTGTAGGATGGTGGGTGCTGATTGGGGAGGGTCAGGTGGGGAACAGTGGAGGTGTAACCGATATTGATGGATGGTTTTCTTTCTTACAGGTTACAAATAAAAAAATAAAGATGTTGAGGGACTGTTTTTATTTTGCAGGTACTGGAACTGGGGATTGAGCACCCCAGTGTCAGCCTGATGTTTCGGGGCACTGGGAGTGGGCACCTCAGTGTCACACACTTTTGGGTTAAGGGAGTGGGGTAGTCTGAGCCAGCACCAGGGACTAAGCACCTCATGTCGGGAGATTGGTGTGGTAGGTGGGGGGAATGATAACGGGGGGGAACTGAACCAGCACCAGGGGTCAGCACCCCAGTGTCAGAATACTAACTTATTTAGCTGGCAGTGGGGATTGGACCCCCCTGTATCCAGTTTAAAGAAATTAGGTCAGTGATGCTGCTAATGGTAGATGAAGGGCCATTTAACAACAGAAGCATGACACAACTCTATTCAGCAGGGGCGGGCTGCAGACTGATATATAACCCCGCCCCCACTGAACAAACACTGTTAAAAATGAAACAGACACTGTGTACAGTGTCAAGCTAGCCCCACTTCCACAGACGCATGTGCATTTTCACCAAAACACTACATTTACAAATTCAATTACTCATGTAGGGAGGGCTGGGGGTATACTGAGATGCATAGGGAGAGGCATCAGCAGCAGAAAACAGGAAGTTGTTATCCCTCTGTACAGACAGCTGGTGAGACCCCATCTGGAGTACTGCATCCAGTTCTGGAGACCCCATCTCTGCAAGGACATAGACAGGATAGAGGCAGTCCAGAGGAGGGTAACTAAAATGGTGCAGGGTCTGCAAGAGAAGCCATATGAGGAGAGACTAAAGGAGCTTAATTTGTATACCCTTGAGGAAAGAAGGGAGAGGGGGGACATGATAGAAACTTTTAAGTACCTCAGTGGAATCAACAAAGTCCAAGAGGGTAGCATCTTTCAGAAAAAGAGACGTGTAAGAACAAGGGGACACAATTTAAAGATGGGGGTGGTCTAGGGGCAATGTGAGGAAGTATTATTTCACAGAGGGTAGTGGATGCATGGAACAGCCTTCCTGGAGGAGGCTAGGGGTCTAAAACTGTGGGAGAATTCAAGAATGCATGGGACAGACATAAGGCAGTTCTTGGGGGGTAGGAAGAAATAGGCTGTTGGTTAACTAGGATCTGCGGCCTATCCTGTAGGTAGGGAAATGGGCAGACTAGATGGGCCAAGCGGTCCTTATCTGCTGTCAAAGTTTATGTTTCTATGTTTCAGTCATAAAAAACTGTTATCTTTAGAATATCCAATTTTTAGAATGAGCATGTGCATGGTTTGTGCTTAATTTCTCAAAAATTAGGCAAGTTAGGGACATAAAAATCACAAACACACACACCTTGGGGTAAGCTTAATCAAATCTAACAGTTACATGTCTTAAATCCTCTGTATTTTTTAGCTGTAGGTGAACAAAAAAGGTCTTAAGTGAACATACTGTCACAAAAGTGTCAGGATCCAGAGTTCCTGGCACCAACTTTATTCCTGCCAAACTTGAAGTAAACTGATTGACTCAGGCAGCATTATTAAGATGCAAAAATTGGTGTTTAACATTAAAGTGTGTGATCGCATCTGTATATCAGGGTTCAGTAAGCATTTTAATGTTAAACCCTTAGTTTTGCAAGTTCACTCCACCCACTTTTGTGGCAATTGATTCACTGGGGACAAAGTTATAGATAAAATAATGTTAAATTGGTCAAAGCTTAGACCTTTTTTTTTTTGCTTACCTATAACTAAAACACTTAGAGGAATTCAAACCTTAAACTTTCAGGTTTGGTAGCGTTTACCCCCAAGGTGTGTGTTTTTGTGCTTTTTATGTCCCTGTTTTTGAGAAATTAGGGAAAAAACACGTGTATCTTCAGTTTAAAAACTGAACATTCTATGGATAACTAATTTTATATGATTGCATTTCTAAATGCAGTCGTTTGACAAAAATAAGTGCGTGTCTGAGGGACACGACTATAGGTATCACCAAAAGCACTAGCAAACCAGCTAGAAGGAGGGGTGGAGCAACAATGAAGAATCATCAAAACTGCCATCACAGAGGCAATAAGCCTTTGTGTGAAGCAAATAAACAAATCAAAATGAAAGAAAAAGCCACTGTGGTTCTCAAAAGAGGTGGCGGGGAAAGTCAGGGAGAAAAAAATAGCATTCAGGAAGTATAAGGAAACACAGAAGGAGCAGGACAGAGAGCTGTACCGGTTAAGGCAGAAGGAAGCAGGGAGGAAAGTCAGAATAGCAAAGGTCCAAACTGAGGAAAAGATAGCCAACTCAGTTAAGAAGGGGGATAAAACCTTTTATAGGTACATCAGGGAGCATAGAAAGACAAAGGGAGGGATAGTGAGGCTGAATAGAATAAATGATGGGTGGGAAGAGGGGGACAGTGAAAAAGCAGGGATACTGAATGAATATTTCTGCTCAGTATTCACAAAAGAGGAGGGGGAGGTGCCAAATCCAATTAACAGAAGCACTCTTGATAGGGGGTCGATCCCAGTCCTTTCACAGAAGAAAGGGTTCTGAAAGAACTCCTAAAACTGAAGGTGGACAAAGCAATGGGGCCAGATGGAATTCACCCCAGAATTCTAAAAGAATTAAGGGGAGAACTAGTGAAACCACTGACTACCCTTTTTAACAAATCATGGCAGGATGGTGTGGTACCTGAGGACTGGAGGAAGGCGGATGTGATTCTCCTTCACAAAAGTGGGACCAAGACAGAGGCAGAAAACCACAGACCTGTCAGTTTGACCTCTGTGGTAGGGAAAGTGATGGAATCACTTCTGAAGGAAAGAATTGTTGAGCACCTAGAGGCCAGTGGGGCACAGGACCCAAGGCAGCATGGGTTCACAGCGTGAAGGTCATGTCAGACAAATCTAATTGATTTCTTTGACTGGGTGACAAAAATAGTAGACCAGGGATGGGCTGTGGACATGGCCTACCTAGACTTTAGCAAGGCATTTGACACAGTCCCACACAAAGATTAATAGTCAAATTAACCAGCCTGGGAGTGGGTCCTAGGGTGGTAGCCTCAAATAAAACATTGGCTGGACAACAGGACACAGAAGGTAATTGTAAATGGAGTCCACTCTGAAGAAAGAGGGGTTACTAGTGGCGTACCGCAGGGTTCAGTACTGGGTCCAGTCCTTTTTAATGTCTTTATAAGTGACATTGCAGAGGGACTGAAAGGAAAAGTATGCCTCTTTGCAGATGACACAAAGATCTGCAACAGGGTTGATACATAAGGGGGTGAGGAAAGGATGAGAAGGGACTTGGCAAGGTTGGAGAAATGGTCGGGCAAGGTTGGAGGAATGGTCGGAAGTATGGCAGCTAGGATTTAATGCAAAGAAGTGCAAAATAATGCACCTGGGAAACAAAAACCAAGGGGAAGATTACACAATGGGGGGAGGTAGTAACAACAACAAAAAAGGAAAGGGACCTGGGGATAATCATATCAGATGACCTTAAGGTTAACAAGCAATGTGAGAAGGCAGTAGGGAGAGCTGGGGGTATACTGGGATGCATAGGGAGAGGCATCACCAGCAGAAAACAGGAAGTTGTTATCCCTCTGTACAAACAGTTGGTGAGACCTCATCTGGAGTACTGCGTCCAGTTCTGGAGACCCCATCTCCGCAAGGACATAGACAAGATAGAGGCAGTCCAGGGAGGGAACTAAAATGGTGCAGGATCTGCAAGAGAAGCCATCACGAGGAGAGACTAAAGGAGCTTAATATGTATACCCTTGAGGAAAGGAGGAGAGGGGGACATGATAGAAACTTTTAAGTACCTCAGTGGAATCAACAAAGTCCAAGAGGGTAGCATCATTCAGAAAAAGAGATGTGCAAGAACAAGGGGACACAATTAAAAATAGAGGGGGGGGGGCGGTTCAGGGGCAATGTGAGGAAGTATTTTTTCTCAGAGAGGGTAGTGGATGCATGGAACAGCCTTCTTGAGGAGGTTGTGGGGTCTAAAACTGTGGGAGAATTCAAGAATGCATGGGACAGACATAATGCAATTCTTGTGGGGGGTAGGAAGAAATAGGCTGTTGGTTAACTAGGATCTGCAGCTTATCCTGTAGGTAGGGAAATGGGCAGACTAGGTGGGCCAAGCGGTTCTTATCTGCTGTCAAAGTCTATGTTTCTATGTTTCTAAGGTGATTCTTAACTCTATAAACAGCATCCATTTCCAGTTAAACATTGTTCATTCAGTGGGGATGGGGCTACATGTCTGTGCATATCCCCACCCCTGCCGAACAGATTATTCTTCAGCAGCCATTTGCCACATTGCTCTAAGCAGACCAAGGAAATAAAGTCATTAGAGCTTGACACTGGGGTACCCAATCCCCAGTGCTGGCTAGATAATGTTAAATGCATCCAACACTGGGGTACCTACTCCAGGTGCCTGTTAAGCCCCCCCCCTTCATTCAGTATTTGCCCTGCCTGCATACATATTCCCAACATAGGTGTGCCCAATCCCTGGTGCTGACTCAACCCCCCTTCCCAGTGCAAATGAATGTGATACTGGGGTGCCCACCCTCGGTACTGCCAAACATCAAGCCAACACTGGGGTGCCTAATCGCCAGTGTCAGTACCTGCAAAAGAAAAGCAGTCCCTCAATGTTTTTTTTTTGTTTGTCTGTTTGTTTTGTTTTTTTACATACAAATATACGAAATTGCCAGCAGATAAAGGCCTTATAGTCTATCAAGTCTACTCAATTGTGCAGTTTGCTGCCTTTATACTGCGGCTGCTCCTCCTCCTTCCCCTCCCCCTCCAGTGACCTTCCCCCTTACCCTGTCCCATCTCCTTTTGAATCAGCCCACTGTTCTGCAAGATACCACTTCCTCTGGCAATGCATTCCACCCACACACCACTCTCCCCATAAAAAAGTGCCTCCTCATTTCCCACCTGATCCTTCCCCCTTTCAGTCTCAGATCATGCCCTCGAGTGTCCCCCCCCCTCCTTAATTTGAAAAGCCCCTCTGTGTCCATCTTATTTATTCCCTTCAGGTACTTGAAAGTTTCTATTATGTCCCCCCCATCCTGTTGGCCTTGCAGCTGCCTTTCTACACTGTGCTAAGTTGTTCATTACTTCCCTTATGATCACCCCAAGATCCTTCTCCTCTTCTGTCTTGGCTAGTTGAATCCCCCAGTTGAATCCCCCTAGCTGGTAGCTCCTCCTTGGGCTTCTTGCACCAAAATGTGGCATCTTGCATTTCTTGGCATTGAACCACAGCTGCCAAGTGACCTCCAATTTTACTAGATCATCTTGCAACCCCCGCCACTCTTCTTAGTCATCCACTACTGCTCCCATCTTGACATCATCTGCAAACAGACTGATCTTGCTCTTGATGCCTATTGAGATGTCTGCTATGAAGATATCAAACAACATCGGCCCCAGTACAGAGCCCTGTGGCACCCCAATTGTCACTGCCCTGGGAGATGAGAGCTCCCCTCCCACCACCATCCTCTGCTGTCTCCCTTGCAGCCAGTTCATTACCCATCCCTCCATCTTTTCTCCGGCCCCTGTACCTTCCAGCTTACTTCCTTGCCTCCCATGCTGCACCGAATAGAATGCCTTACTGAAGTCCAGATACAGGACATCCACTGCATGGCCCTTGTCTAACTGCCTGGTTACCCAGTCATAGTTCTCCACCAGGTTGGTCTGACAGGATCTGCCTGAAACAAACCCATGCTGTCTTCTGTCCTGCAGCCCATTAACCTCTAGGAGGGAAACCAGCCTCTCCTTCAGGATTATCTCCATTGGCTTTCCCACGATGGATGTGAGGCTTACAGGTCTGTAGTTCCCTTGCTCATCCTTGGGGCCGCTCTTGTAGAGGGGTACCACATGCACCATCCTACAGTCCTGAGGTATGCTCCCTGAGTCCAGGGAGTCTTGTATTGTTACTTGCAATCACTTGCTGTGTGCAACTGTTTTTAGGAACTTTAGTTGTAATGTTTCATCTATTACCACCTAAGTAATTATGTATGTTGCATATCTGTCTGTATTATCTGTATGTCAACTAGCTTTTTTGTAATTAAAACTCCAGGTCGATCCTGAAAAAAGGGCCTTGGCCCAGTGATCTTACCTGGTAAATAAAGTGAATTGAATTGAATTGAACAGGTCTGCCAAGGGTTCTGCCAGCACTTCTGCCAGCTACTTCAGCATCCTGGGGTGTACGCCATCTGGCCCTGGTCCCTTGTCCACCCTCAGTGCCCTCAAGCCCTCCAGTACTCTGCCCACTGGGATTTTCCCATCTTCCATCTCCCTCCCATGCCCACCCTCCTACCCACCCCCGGGTACAGCTCTCTCTTTCTCTTTAGTAAATACTGAGCATAAGTACTCATTTAATGCTTCTGCCTGTTCTGCCCTTGTTTCCACCCACCACCACCCCCTCCTTCGTTATCCTTACTATTTGGTCCTTACAACTCCTCTTCTTCCTGAGGTACCTGAAGAAGTCCATCTCCCCCTCTTTAATGTCCTGTGCTAGCCTGAGTTCCCTGAATGCCTTGGCTGACCTGACTGCCCTTGTCACCTCCCTTGACTCTTTCAGGTATTCCTCTCTGTCCTCCCCTTTTCCTGTTTTGTTTTGTTTTGTACCTTCTAAAGGCATCTCTTTTCTTCCTTACTTTTTCCATGACCCCCCCCATGCTCACTCAGCTAGGCTGCTTGGCCCTAGTCCTCTTACTCTGGACCCTTGTACATGTTGCAGTTGCCTCCAATGTTCCCTCTAATTTTTAGTCTCTGTGGGTGGGCGACTGATATGTGTGTGCGGCACTTTGTGCAAAAAAAATTATTCATGTGCACAAATTGGGTGGCCCAAACAAGTGATATATTTTATTGCCAGTAAACAGTAGAAAACATAACCAAACACTCAAATACTCAATGCAAAGTATAAATACACATTCTGACACAGTCTGAAGCTTGGTTGTTCATTATGCGCCATAACAGTATGAACTTGAAACATCTGTAAACTATGTACATTTTAAAGAGTCTTGCATGCACAAAAGGTGTGCTGTGATGATGCATTGCTAAGAAATCAACATTTACTGTTTTCTCTCCTGTCTTTCCCATTCTTCCAGTGGACTTACATTTTTTAAGATCCATTTTCCACCAAATGTTCAAAACAATTTTGTTAGCATCAGCATATCTAAATGGCTTTCTTCCAAGCAGTTTCTTTGTTTGTTCTTAATGCAGTTCATGAGGCTGAAGCCTTTTTCACAGTCAGCACTAGAAGCTTGGAATGTTGTAGTAGTAGCAGTAGTAGTACAATTTATTGTTGGCATAAAGCAGTTACAATATACTAAAATCAGGACAAAATACATAGTAAATATAGATAATCAATAAATAAATCAACAAGGAACTTACATATTCTTTACAGTGCAAATAAATTTAACAGAGTACCTTTTCACATAAAAACTCCACAGGACATCAAGTCCCCTAATAAACTTTACAAATGAGTTGAGATTAAAAATCTTGCAAAGATCTCTACTATGTTCTTTCTTTCATAGTCAAAAATATTCCAAATGATCCTCCAGGGGAGGCTGAGATCCCTAACAATCCACCCAGCAGTTTTTTCCTAGTTGATTCATACCTAGGACACAAGAGTACCACATGTTTGAGATCATCTATAGTCCCCACTTCACATTTGCAATATGGAGAAAGTAACCCCTCTCTTTTGTTTGAAATGAATGCATTGAGCATTACAGTTTTCAGTTTCAAATCTTGTATAGATTCTTCTTTGTTTAAGACAGGTTAAAAAAAGAGAGAAATGGCTCATATTCCCATGAAATCTTTACTTTTTTTCTATAACATCCATATAGCTTAAGCTTGAAGAGCTGAACACAGAAAGAATATATATCTTAAGTCAATAAGCCTCAATTTGACATCCTGCCTAATCTCCACAAATGGTCTTGTGTAAATTGTATATAAGAGGTGGCCCAATCTGGCCGGCATTATTATTTCCTTAATAAGTTGAATAAGGGGATGTACATATCCCATGCTGGCCAATTTGATGGCTTCCACTACACACATTCTGGGATATCTTTGTTGGGGCAAAAGAAAATGTTTCAACAGAGAGAGAATCTGTTGTTCACAGATGAGAGAAGTTTAGGAACGTTGGCCTCTAACTTTTAAACCAGCTTTACTGCTTCCAAATTGGTCCAAACCTGATCAGGGGTTGAACAGCCAGTAGGTTCTCAATATGTTAAGGATCCAACTAGATCTCCCTGAGTTCTCCCATTTAAAATACAGAAATTTGTACTGGCCAAGCCTGCTAGCAATTCCATACCTCTGAGGTTCGAGTTTAGATCCTGAGCAGTCCTAGTGTATGGGATATTTGGATTAATTATTGATATTGTATGGATCATATCTCAATATACATCCTCCAAGAAATGAGAAGGAATTCTGGAATTAAAGTCTCCCAAAATAATTATCTGACAATTCATCAAGTGCCATTTTCAGATCCTGTATGAAAAGGTCAGCGGGATCAGTAGCTCTATTTGAGGGAAAGTATATATTGCAGAGAATGATCTTCTTGTCCCTTGCTAATTATTAGAGCCAAATACATTTCTGACTTAGTAGAAATGTTAGTGATCTGAAAATTAGCAAAGTTTTGATAAAAAAAAATACCCCTTTAAACCTTCCAAACTTTTTATCTTTAGCTGCTGGCAGAGTAAAGACAGACTATCCAGCCAATTAGGGAGTTACATTTTCTGTACACCATGTTTCTTGCAGTCAAATAATGTCAAATTATCCATAACCTCATTACTTCATGGTTAATTGTTAATGGTGTATAACTGGTTAAACAACTAAATAAAAAAAATTATTATTTAAGATGGATGCCCAATATTCCATGAAAAGTATAGAAAGGGCATCCACATCTTGATCCCAGCTCCCTTTCCAAATTCAGCTGCAATTCAGAGTTCATTTGTTTGATATTATCTACAGGCTTAATCAATAACTGTCAGCAGCAGTAGGTATTAGGGTCAATTAGGTTTCCAAAGTCAATCAGAGGGTTATCTGCCTCTAAGATTGATTCTGGACTATCCTTAGTCTGTTTAAACCATGAAAAGACTTCACCCAAATCTAACATGTTAACTAAATGCATTCCCAAACAATCCTGCTTAGCCAGAGAAAGCAAGCTGCTAGCTATATGAGGATTTTTAAATGTAATATCAATCTGTGTTGTGGACGTAGGATCTCCATATAACTTCATGGACTCCACGTTTCTGGAGATATAAAATCCTAATGCTGTTTCCAAGAGCAGCAACAAATCTTCCCTAACTTTCCTATGAGAATGCTTGAGTGAAACCTTCCACCCAAAGATAATTATGGTCCTACTCAGCCATACTTCTCTCTGCTTCAGTACATGATCCTCTATCACTCCCAAGATTTTTCTCTGTGCTATTGTAGCCTTCTCACTCTGCACCTTCCTATGGAGACTGTCTTCTGGGGAAGGCTAAGACTGTGTAGGAATCTCTATACATGATAGCTTCATGTTTAGCTTGGAATGTAGCATATACATTAATAAGTTTGGCCACCATGCTGTACTGCACGTTAGTCAAAGCAAAGTGGATCATGTCAGTAAATAATCTTAATGATCCTCTCTTTATTTTTTCAGCAGCTATAAATCTGAAGTCATTGTACTGGCTAACAATTTTTGCCTGGTCCACTGATGAAAATAAATAGTCCTGATATTTGCTGTACAGTTTCTCAATATTTGATAAGCCAGACTCAAAGCTGCAATGTGGCATTGCTGCAAAATCAAAGGCAGATCAGTCAGAAAGTTCACCTGAAGGAACTCAGCTGTCCAGATGGTCACATAAAAGGCCAATGAATTGCAACATTCTGTTGTGTACTTCAGCTGCGCAATTAGCCAAAAGCAGTTTTACTGGTGGGCTCCAGTAGACAGTTTCACCCAGGTACTGGCTTCTAATCTGTTTTATTTTTGCCCTAGAAATCTGTACAGCTTCAACTGTTAGACCACTTTCTGAAACATCTTAGACAACTCTGCCAACTCCAAAAGTACAACATTTAATACTGTTATGGCAATGTGGTATTCAGGGTTGGACAGCTTCTTAAAGCAGTACTTAGCAATGGGATCTTTGATGGATGCATGCATAATTGTTTGTGATGTCATTTACCCTAGGTATGGTTAACAATGACTATGTTGGGTATTGTCAAGCTCAGTGGGGGTTTTAAAATGTATTTTTGCAATGTAGTGAGTGAGTCAGTGTGATATGAAAGAGGAGATGCATTTAGGAGACTGTATTTCTCTTCCGTTCTGGATTCATACTAAGCGCAGTCTGAATTTATGAAATTAAATGGAAAAGGAAATGTTTTGCACTGCTATTTCTTGTTGTCCATTTTAGAATTACTATCCCCATGTAGCCAACATGGGTAACCCTTTACAAGCACTGATTCATTGAATCTCAAATGTATATATAATGTGAGACCCTGTTTTAAAGAGAAACGCAATCTCATCTCTCTAGACATATGTACAGTCAGTGTCTCAGCCTGCTAATTGAGAAGGTTATTCCCATCCCCAACAAATACATAAAAAAATGACACAAACAGACAGTAGGTTGCTTTGATGCTTTTATTGTAAACATAAACAATAATTTTCCCATTTTCTTGTACTGAAAAAAAAAATTAACACACTTTCAATGGTGAGGCTTTAAATCCATTATAAACACATTTTGTATGTGAGAAGCTGCTTGGGGAGGAGGCAGATTACACTAAAATTGTGCAACTTTAAAACTGAAATAATATAACATACACCCTATGTCAGAGAATCTTTCGCATTGCTTTGTTGGGGGGAATCTACAAAACAAATAAAACATGCCATTTCTGTGAGCAGCAGGGGAATACTGTTCATTACTAAGTATTGTCTTACTGAAAAGAGGTGTCAAGCCGTAAACATTGCTGTAACTGCAATGCCGATTGGTTGGAATTTTGCTGATCAGTTCCATTGTTCAATAAGTGGAGCAAGAGTGAGATGTCTGGCTTGGTAAAGTTAATGGGTTGTGGCCTCAGGGGTGGGCATACAATGTTTCTTTCCCATTCACTTTCATGTCCTGCTGTCTGAGTCTTAAATCTGAGTGATGACTGTAGTCATTACTTCATGAACATGAGGATCCTTGTCAGCTGCTTTGTGCGCTGCTACTGAAGCCATGTGCGGGTCATTTCTGACTGCTGTGCGAGCGCACGTGCGCACACCTTAGAGGGAACATAGGTTGCCTCCTCAATTCACAGTTTAATGACCTCCCACTTCTGGTTAGTGTCCATATTTGGATGGATCCTGACCAGATACCCTTTTACTATTTCCCTCATCCTCCCAAAGTCGGCCCTCCTGCAGTCTTTTTGTCATCCTGCAATAAAGAAAACTGCCCAGTGGGGAAAACTTTTGTGGTGGACAAGCTGTGGTGGTTCGTACTCCTATAGTTTAGGGTGATGCCAGATAAATCTGGAAGAAGAGGCTGGAGGCGTACTCTAGAGCCAAGATGCAAGGTTTATTAGCAACAGTTGGAGCACACAGTAAAGAGTTAGCATTCACTAACACTGTACACATAAGAAAGAGTGAATAAGGTTACCGGGACCACAAACTGGCCCCACTAATGTCCTACAAAAGTCCAGGTTATTCAAGTCTTAAAGGTGTAGTGATCCGATGCACCAAGCTTCGGTTTCTTGTATTTTGATCAGCCGACTGCTGAGTGTGAACCTAAGGAAGCGCTTCCTACACAGGCCATAAAATGGGGCGTCCCCCAGTGTACCAAAAACCAAGTAAAACACTGTAGGCCTCCTGGCCCTGGGAAGAAGGTGACTCCTGGCATCGCTGAGGCAACGTCAAAAGGGAAGCACCTGGTCAAGGATGGTTGTTGACGCCAGGTTGTAGGTGAAGAGAACCCTTATCTGGGGTTGTCGGCCGCGGTGACCTCGGGCAGGTGATCTCCAGTCGAGGAAAGTATGTTGGGTGCGATGATCCACTGGACAACCTCTGGGCAGGTTCCCAGAACCCTTACCACCTCATCCCTGCAGCTTCAGAATCCAACAATCTTCGATGTGACCTCTTGATGCATCACTGCAACACGAGCCACCTATGTGCAGTACAATCAAGAGTGTGGTGACCCTTGGCATGGCCTCTTGCATGGGCCACCGGTACTTATGCCACCTCAGGGAATGAGGCACAGAGCCTGGCAATCCTCAGCAAGGCCTTGGTATAGGCCACGGTACTATTGCCACCTTGGGACAATGTCTATGCAGGAGAATGGGCAATGTGACTGAGTTCGGCAGATGACTTAAGTCCCTCAATCTAGAGCCAGGGTGGCCCATAACCTGACTCACTTTGGTGGGCCCTAGCTACCAGCTGACTACCACTTACGACCCGCATCTCAAACCTGGGGCATCGTGGCGAACACTTGGAATTGGTGGAGGACATCGGAAGTGGGTGCAGGTGATACTGGCCTTCCTGGGGACCCTCCCTGGGTTGAAGAAGAGGCACCAGAGGAATTCTAGATGAGGTGTGAGGTGTGTGGAGGAGCCTGGAACAGAACAAAAATTAAAAACCTGAAAGGCAATTCCCCCTTTCTTGTATGACTAAGAGCCCTACCATTTGGGATGGGTTGGCCCCAAATATCTTCAGAGCAAGTAGCAGTAGGCAAGTGCAGCAATCAATGCCCTCAGGGCAGTGCAGTCACACAAGACAATTGAGAAAATAAGGCAGTACTGTCATGATACCCCAGGAATAAGGTAGTTCAGTCACTTAAACTTTTCAATTGACTATAGCAGTTCAGTCACAGCAAGCAGTTCAACAACTTAAAACAGTTTGATTGAATACAACAGTTCAGACACAGCAAGCAGTGGGTCCAAGTAACCATACCTCTCAACCTCCCTCATCACACATCAGGGACAAATGACCAAAATCAGGATCACATCAGATAAATAAAGTAATATTAGTCCCAGAAGCTGTATACAACATGTTTCTTAGTGTGAATAACATTTTCTTAATGATAACTAGACTGTAACATCAATGGCTGGCATTATTCATTCAGTCACTTCACTACCAGTCTAGCATTGCTTGTAAAGCACTTTGGATGTATGAAAAGCGCTATATAAATGCTGATTCCTCCTCCTCCACCTCCTCCTCCTCCTCCTCCTCCTCCTCCTCCTCCCTCCTCCCTCCTTTCCCAATCCCTACTCATTAGTGCCAGAAATGCCAGACTTAGGAGGGACAGAAGAAATTTCTGAGGCAAAATCAGGGACACCCCTGAAAATCAGGACGAGCTGAGAGGTAGGCAAGCAACAGGAGATTGCAGGCAGATGAAGAAAATACAGTTTGCTTCATGGGCATTGAAACAGTTTGATGACCCACCCCCTTTGTTAATATGGATCAGCTGTGGGTGCCTTCTGAATATGGAGGCCAGGGCACCTAGTCTCTTTGTCCCAGCTATGGGCTGCCACGCCCTTCTACTACATGGACAAATGACTAAGTTTTTCCCATTACTAGGGCTTAGATTACCCTAGAACTCTGAGAGAAGAATGCACTAAGGCTCTGCCAGGCCTTTAGTAATTAGCTTTTTGCAGCTAAACAATTGGAAATTTAGCCTGAACATTGCCCTTTTTTACCAGTAATATTTTGAGCTGGCTTTACCTAGCATTTCTTTGGTCTCTTGTCTGAGAGGGAGTGCCCCAGTCTCTCTATTTGGAGCACAGACTTCCTAGAAATAAATGAAACTAGCAAAGATTCCTTCAAGAGAGGAGTTCACAAACACCTTTAATCTTGGTCCAACAATTATTTGGTTTGAACCCTTCTAGCTTCTGCTTTCTTGGTTCTCTCTCTCTATATATACAACTGGACAAGGTAGCAGCTTTTCTCCACCCTGGGGGGGGTGGTACAATGGAAGCAATTTAACAATTCTAAACAGTAATTACACAGTGCAACAATACAATTGCTAAATAAACAATCCTTTTCCTGGCTGGCGCAGGTCTAGCTAGGACTAATTATTAAAGGAATTGCTGGCCAACCAGCCTACTCACCCCTGGAGTTCAACACAGATTTCTGTACTCTGGGGCATGCACAACCACAAAAGAGTGATAAGGCCTCTTCTCCTGGAGACTGTTGCATGAAAGGTTCACTGAGTCTGTTTCCCGGCCCATGAACTGACTCGACACATTGGAGGACCAGACTAGATGGCAGATTTCTGCAAAAACTGACTGAGGCTGCTACTGGGGATCCTCTGGAGGGAGTTACACTGAAGGGACCCAGGGGATTCACTTCAACCTCCTAACAGGGAAGCCGACATCCATTGCCATACCGTCCTTCACCCTCCCTGGTCAAAACTCTTTCTCCCCTCTCCAACCTGTGCAGAGCCTCCTCTAGGCTGGGGTGGTCCTGGCTACCTGCCAGGGGATTGGCTCCTTCATCCAGAGGTCAGCCTCCGGTGGCTGGGTCAGTGGTTTAAAAAAAGTCTCCAAATTTGAATCTACCCTGGCCACAGGGATTGGCTAAGAGGGCTCAGCCTGGCTTCCTTCTCCACTGTGGGACAGGAATGTGGCCCAACTGGTTTTTCTTTGGCTGGCTAGGTGTTGGTCTTGAGCGGGAAGGGGAGGGAGAACCAAGGAAGGGAGAAGAAAGAAAAAAAAATTATTTTCTTTTAAAACCCTGAATTTAGACTGCTAGGACTGTCTGCTGGAGTGGGGCTTGTTCTGTATTTCAGAGGGTCGCCAAAGCTTCTCAAGGGTTTCCCATTAAGCTGTCAGGGTCCCCATAACTGTCTGACCCCTCATATCTCTGAGGATCCCCTATTTTCTGTGGTGCCCCCAATTTCCCTGGGACACTACACTATGGTATTTTTTTTGTCACTCTGTAGTAAAGAAAACCATTCATTGGGGAAAAAGATGGTAGTGCTGAGAGAAGTCGGGAGTGACAGCTGCTAAAACAGAGTTCCTGCAAAGTACCCTCAGACTACTAACTTCATTATGCTGTTCCTCTCCTTGTTTCTTAGCCCCCTGGCTAAGATACAGAAAATACTTATATAATCAAATCCTTGACTACCTGGAATTGCAGCACCTATTCTCAGATAGATAGCATGGTTTTCAGAAAAAACATGGTACTGAAACTGTGGTGGTCAAATTTACCACTGATGTACTGAGGACCAGGATAGAGGGATGCTAATGGGAGTTATAGTTATCGACCTTACAAAGGCTTTTGACTTGGTTGAGCATAGTCTGCTCCTTCACAAGCTGAAAGGTCTGGGCATTGATGGACTCCCAAGCTGCTGGTTCTCCCACTAACTGTCCAACAGGTTTCAAGAGGTTAAATGGAAGGGTACCCAATCTGATCTAAAGCCAGTCACAGACAGTGTTCCCCAGGGGTCTGTCCTGGGACCCTTGCTATTCCCCATATTTATTAATGACCTATCTAAAAACTGTGGTGAGGGGAACTTATTACTTTATGCTGATGATGCGGTCCTGTATAGCAGTTCTCCTGATGTGCAAGTAATCAACACCCAGCTCGCCTCTTATTTCTCCACATTGGAAAGATGACTTCAGAACAAAAAGCTCATCTTGAACGGTAAAAAAAACAAAGTGATTCTCTCTGGTCGAAGACATATTGACAGGCAGCACTTGCTCTTACTAACCACCTCCTCTGGTGCAAGTATTGAGGTGGTCAACAGTCTGAAGTAACTTTGGGTCGATCTAGACCAAGAATTCTCTTTCAGATCTTACGTAGATAATATTATCAAAGTTCTGCATCTATAAATCGGTCTGCTAAATTGACTAAGCAATATCTTCATTCCTGAGATGAGCCTTACTTACTCTCCATGTTGATGTATGTAGTTCCATTGTTTCACTTCCTCAGGAACTCAGAGGTCAACAGGCTTCAGGTCCTATACAACAAAAACAGTTGTTTTGCATCTGGTGCCCTTCCCTGTAAAGATCACCGTGAAGTCGTCTCATCTCTTAATTGGCCCTCACTGAAGGGAAGGTGGGCATACTCCCTTCTATGCCTCAAAATGAAGCTAACTAAAGTTTATACCACCACCACCCCTCTCCCGATCTAGTTGGGATATTAGTCCCCAAACCTGAAAGGATTTTACCTCAGTCTATGAACAGTCCTTTGCTTGAAGTCTCCAAGATAAAATCTAGTACTGGTAAGTGGCCCTTTACCTACTCCACACCTTTCTACTGGAACTCAGTCCCTGCTGAATTGTGAAACTGCACTTCCCTTGGGGGGGTTAAAAAAGGTCCTAAAACTCTTCTAATAGAAAGATGTCACTGCTCCTGCTATTGCTGAATGGTGGTCTTAACTTCCTAGCTTCCTTCCATAAAGACCGCAGTGATGTTCTGTAGCCACTCCCTGCACATTTTCTTTCTCTCTGTATCCACCTGTAACTTAATCATTTCATACTCATAAGATCAATGCTTCCTGCCCTTTACGTTTACTGTATGCACCTTATATGTATTAAAGCTGTAGATTTAGATCTAGTGAAATAATTAAAGTGATTTTCTCACTTTATTGCACTGGGTCCTACCTTATCTGGTAGTATACCCTAGGTCCGCGTAAATCAGTCCCCACCATATTCACTGTTTAATGTTGTGTGGTTGTTTTTATATGAGCATCATATTTGCCCAAAGAAACCTTGCCAGCTAGACTTTTACTTCCTTGGTATTGAACACGCCCCATAATGTCGAGCAAGGGAGAGCGCTCTCCCTTGCTCGATGTCATAGCACAGTGGCGTGTTTGTCAGTAAGGAAATAAAGGAATCAGCTGGCAAGGTTTCTCAGAGGGGAAGTATGATGCCTCATAGCAAAATAAACACACAGCTCAAGCTGTGAATATGGTGGGGACTGATTTATGCAGACCTAGAGTATATTACTAGGTAAGGTAGGACCCAATCTGACAAAATCACTTTAAATACCATGTAATACAGTATATAGTACTTATGACCCTTGACTGTCTGTTTTCTAAATACTCTGCCTGAAACTAATACCATTACTGTATATGTCAGATATCTGAATTTACTGTCTAATTAATACTGGGACATCCCTGTAAAATCTAAATTGACATGTATATTCTGCCAATAACTACTGCTGCCACTGTATCTGGAATTTGTATGTGCATTTTTGTTTGTAATTAATTTCAGGTCACCCATGAAAAGGGACCTTGTGTTCCAGTGGGCTCATCTGGTTACCAAAATTCAGTAAATAAATAAATAAAAGAGCAACATGTTGGAGGTACTGGAAGGAAAAGAATGCCTCTTTGCAGATGACACAAAGATCTGCAACAGGATTGATACACAAGGTGGGGTGGAAAGGATGAGAAGAGACTTGGCAAGGTTGGAGGAATGGTCAAATGTATGGCAGCTTTGATGCAATGCTATGCAATGAAGTGCAAAGTAATGCACCTGGGAAACAAAACCCAAGGGAAGAGTACACAATGGGGGGGGGGGAGGTACTAACAATAACAAAAATGGAAAGGGACCTGGGGGTAGTCATATCAGATGACCTAAAGGTAACCAAGCAATGTGGGATGGCAGTAAGGAGGGCTGGGGGGATACTGGGATGTATAGAAAGAGGCATCACCAGTAGAAAACAAGAAGTTGTTATCACTCTGTACAGACAGTTGGTGAGACACCCCATCCTGAGTACTGTGTGCAGTTCTGGAGACCCCATCTCCGCAAGGACATAAACAAGATGGAGGCAGTCCAGAGAAGGGCAACTAAAATGGTGCAGGGTCTGCACCAGAAGCCATACAAAGAAAAACTAAAGGAGCTTAATATGTATACCCTCAAGGAATGGAGGGAGAGGGGGGATATGATAGAAACGTTCAAGTACCTCAAGGGAATCAACAAAGTTCAAGAGGGTAGAATCTTTCAGAAAACGAGATTTGCAAGAACAAGGGGGCACAATTTGAAGATAGAGGTGGGGGATGGCTCAAGGGCAACATGAGGAAGTATTTTTTCACAGACAGGTGGTGGACGCATGGAACGGCCTTCCTGAGGAGGTTGAGGGGTCAAAAGTAGTGGGTGAATTCAAGGTTGCATGGGACAGACATAAGGCAATTCTGGTGGGGGTAGGAAGAAGTAGGCTGTTGGTTTACTAGGATCTGCAGCTTATCCAATCAGTAGGGAAATGGGCAGACTAGGTGGGCCAAGTGGTCCTTATGTGAAGTCAAAGTCTATGTTTCTATGTGTTTCACACTGTATAATAGTTAAAAAGTTGTCAAGTTGATCATACAAACTGGTTTTATAAAAAGCAAAGTACAAGCTAGGTTAGACATGTTTGGTATACTCTCTCTGTCATGCGGCACAGATGCTAAGGCAAAGCAAAACTCTGAAACAGTGCTCTTTGTTACAAAATATACTGCTAAATGCATTACATTCTGAAAGTTTTGAAATATAGTATTATAAGAGTAAAGGCTTGTAATTCCATTTCTAAAAAACTGAAAAACGAACTTTGCTGCTTGCCTTTTTTCCTTGTGTGGAACCTATTACAGTAATTGATTTCACAACATGCCCCAGCCTGTAAGAATTACCTACATCTGTTGGGGTTCAGCAGGCTGTGCTTGCATACTGCTTTTTGGCCCATGTCTGAACAGTCTACAGAGCACATACCTAAACTTAGAGTTGCAGAAAGACTAATTCCTTTTACCACAGGCACTAGACCTGAAACACGATTGCCAAAGAGCCAATGAAGAAAGCTTGAGGCCCTCTCTCCCTCCATTGCTATGTTTTTATGTTGGCTAGTGCTTGTGCATCAGCCAACCTATTGCATTAGTAGCAGATTTGGAGGTGCAGTCACTGTGGGTGAATGCAGGGCACGCATCAGTAGGTGCGTCCTTTATTCCCTAATAAGCCAACATGCAGGCACGGATACCAGCTATATCTAAAGTGGCCACCATATCTAACAAAAGTGCCGCTGCAATGAGAGGCAAGCTCCTTATGCAGCAACACAATAACACGCCTCCCGACGTGCCTTTACTGGTGAAGTTTTTCACCAAACATGTCAGCACTGACTGCAGCTGCCAGACTTCAGGGGTGCCCAACCCCCCTGTCATGCCCCGACCCACTTCATTTGCTGATGGGGGAGCCCACTCCCCGTCAGCATGCTGGCCGCCCTCCCATTTCAGGTGTGTACCGAGGGGGTGCCCAATCCCCCTCGGCATCATGCGCCCCCACCAACAGTCTTTCTTTGCTGACGAGAAGCCCAATCCCCATTGGCTTCAGTCCCCCCCTTCCCAGTTTAATTTGCTGATGGGAGCCACTCCCCATCAGCATAACATCCCATTTGTTGTGTGCCGAGGAATTGCCAATCCCCCTCGGCTCGTGCCCCCTTCAGTATGTGGCCAACGGGGTGCCTAATCCCCGGTCGGGCTACAGCCCCCAAACACTTAGGGTGGCACGCTGGGAGCCCAACTCCAGTGTGCCAAATGTCCTAGTAAAAAAAAAAAAAAGTCCTGCGATGTTTCTTTTTTTTTAACCTGTAAAACAGAAAACCTTGTCACTTGCGATTGTGTAATTGCTCCTCTCCAACCTGCACCCACCTCTGTGTACCCTGCCTCCCCACAACCCCCCACCCCATACTTACCTCCGGAGCTTGGCGCAATGATCTTCGGTGGACCAGGAACACGCTCTGCACTCTTCAAAGCTGACCATGAACTGAAGAAATACTGGCAAGGCCCTGAATTCTGCGGTTCTGCGGTTGCGGAATTTGCCGCAGAATTTGCATCATGCCGCAGAATATATATAGTGCCGCAGAATTAATTGTTTTTGGTGAATTTTCATATAAATATACTGTTTTTCCATAGTGTCAGGCTTTCTTTCCCACCGTGTTTATCCTGAAGCCCCTCCTCTATGCTCAGCATATGATGTCATCGATGACATCACATCACATTTAGCCAATGACAGGACTGCATTCTGCCAGAGAAATGAATAAATCATGCCGCAGAAATCAGAAAATGCTGCCACAGAAGTCAAGGAGCCCTGCCGCAGAAATCAGAAAATTCTGCCGCAGAACACCAGGGGCCCTGAATACTGGTAAGCTGTATAATGGCATAAATAGGGATTTTGTCAACTTTGGTGCGTATCTTGGCCATTTTTGGGAATTTTCAACATGGGTTTATTGGAACCCCTCCTCATGAATTCATTCACCGTCATGGCATTATTCAGTCCCAAAAGGTGATTTCGCGGTCACTGTGCAGAATCACCTTTCAGGACTGATTAACGAAATGACAGTGCCACTGTTCATGAGGTGGGCCCTCAAAAAGCCTATGTTGCAAATTTGGTGAAAAAATCCAAAGCGTTACTGTTTCTGACGTCGTTGCAGTTTCCACGCCGCCTTTCGAGACTTTGTAATTTGTAATATTTTCACTCCAGATTTTCAACACTGCCATTTTTCCACACCTCCTTATGAACAGTACAGTGGTCATTTTACATATCCTGGCCAAAGCGTGTTTTCGCACTTCGCACAGAATAAGCGTCGCTGTAGGAAATCAGTTTTAGGGACAGATTAACAAAATGACAGTGCCACTGTTCATGAACAGAGGTCCTAAAATGCCTATGTTGAAAATTTGGTGATGAAAGTCCATAAAATGACTGTGCTACAAGCATGCATTGCGCTGTTTCCACGCACCCTTGTAACTTCGCAAATTTGCAAGATTTTCATGCAAGATTTTCAACACTGGCATTTTTTCACACTTTCTTATGAACAGTACAGCTGTCATTTTTCACATCCTGCCTGAAATGTGTTTTCACATCTGTGGCGTACAATGGCGTGGTCACTGTGGGAAATCAACTTTTGGGACAGTTTAACAAAATCACAGTGCCACTGTTCATGAGGGGAGGTCCCAAAATGCCTATGTTTAAAATGTGGTTAAAAAAATCCAAAAAATAATTAGGTTACAGATGTGCGTTGAGCAGTTTCTATGCATGCTCATGACTTCACCGATTTTTCATATTTTCACTCCAGATTTTATTTTTTTTTTTTTTTTTTTTTACACCTCCTCATGAACAATACAGTTGTTATTTTTGACATCCTGCCCAAAATGTGTTTCTGTACCTGTGGGGCCAAATGGCGCAGTCACTGTGCAAAATCACCTTTCGGCTAACAAACTGATAATGCCACTCTTCATGAGGTGGGATCACAAAAAGCCCATGTTGATAATTTGGAGTGAAAATACCAACACATGCTTACAGCATTAGGGTGTAACACCCCACCCTGTAGAAACTGACAGGCATCATGAGTGTGACTTGGGATCAGCAGCTGTAATGTTCCTGCCATTCCACCCCCACCCCCACCCTGCAGCCAGTGACAGACATCAAGGTGTGCCTTAGAGTGTTCAGCCCCAAAGTTCACCCCATTCTCCTATACTGCACCCACCTCAGCATATTTCCTTATGGAATGGGGTAAGTATAAGGCCCAAAGACCCCAAAGCACACCATGACACTTGTCAGTGTCTACAGGGTAGAGTGAGGTAAAATGGCATGAACGTTATAGCTGACGGCCCAAGGCACCTCCAACCTGTCACTCTCCACAGGGTGGGGGTGGGGTTGGCGTCACTTCAATACTTCACTGCCATTCCTATTATGCATCTCTAACTCCGGCACTACCAATGCCAATGCCAGCGAGACAACATTCGGCATTGACAAATGCTCGTTTCTTCTGGAACACAGAGGCAGAGCAACATTCACTACCACCGTTGCTGAGCCTTATTTTAACACCAGTCTCAAGAGTTGTATACAAATTCTGCTGAACATGATACAGTACTGACCTCAGTTCCAGTGGATTTGTTCCTTTGTAGGACACAGTGAGTAAGACTGAATCACAGAGACAAGTTACCATGGAGGAGATAGACAGCATGGTTATCCCAGAAAAGGTAGTGCAAAGTAAATCTACAAGCCAGTACTGCAGAATGGAGCAGTCAGGGAACAATGTATCTGTACAGCATCTGAGTGTTGCAATTGACAAAGCAGTGCCAACAGATGCAACAGACGCGGTGAAGTTATTCCATTTGTCTTCAGAAATGAAGAATGCTGAGCCAGCCCAGTGGCACTGAGGGTTGAGGCACTGGATGCCTTACCTCATGCTACACTGGCAACCTGGGTTCGGGAATGACCTCAGTTCATCAGGGTGCCAGGTGGGGGGGAGGGAGGAGCAGGATCAAGCGGAGACGGTAGGCTGCTCTCCTCTCCTGAGGGTGGTGGGGTTGGGTTGTCGCCCTCCCATAGTTCCGCTCCCACCGGGGAGAGGTCTGGTGGGAAAGTGTAGGCAGTGGGAGCTGCAAGGACGAGAGGGCAGAAGGGGCTGAGGTGGCACCACAGTGTGCGTACATGCCTCGGCATGTTGAAAATTTGGGCCAGAAATATGCAAAACTGCCCAAGTTATGCCACTAAGTTCAAAACACCATTGGAATACATTAAACCGCATACCTGTTTCTTTAGTTCATGGTCCAGCTTTGAAGAGTGAAGACATGTCTGCAGTCCAGAGAGGATTATGGTGTTGGACCTCCGATGGGTAAGTAAGGACTTGGAGGAAGGTGGCGTGGGTGCTAAGTGGGAGTATCAGGTGCTGGGTCAAGAACTGCTGCAAAAGATATCGATGGACAGTTTTCTTTTTACAAGTGAAAAAAAAAATCAGGACTGAGGATTTCCAGTCACGACACTGGGGGATTGGGCACCCGCAGTGTCACTGTTAGATTTCTGTCGGTGGGGTGGAGGGTGCTGAGAGGGAGGGTCGGGTGGAGAAGAGAAAAATATATATTAAAAAGTCACAGGAAATAATTACGACACTGGGGGATTGGGCACCCCCAGTGTCATTGTTATGTTTCTTGGGAGGGCGAAGAGTGAGGGTGGGGGGGGACTTTTTTTTTTTCAATTTTTACTTTTCATTTTTTTTCCCTTTTTCTCCCATATTCCTGGGACCCCATCACATGGGCGTCATGTGTGCATAGAGGTGCACTCACGTCCCGTGATGCTGGCTCAGCCCCCTACGCCTCTCCCAGTGGCTTGCGCCGGAGCTCCCTCCAGTCGGTGCCACTATCTGTCCTCCACGGGGTGGCAGACAATGGCCAGGGAGCCCCAAGTCTCTCTCAGAAGGAGAGAGCTGCCTTGTGGCAGCTCAGTCTTGCTCCTTGCCCACCCTCCCAGCCAACCTCCAACAACCCGGACTCATTCCCAAACCTGGGTCACCGGTGGAGCGCAAGGTGTGGTGTCCAGTGCCTCAACCCTCAGCGCCACTGGGCCAGCTATGGGGATATGCATAATTAAAAAAAAAATAGAATCAGCAGTCACAGTGGGACACGGGACACTCTGTCATGTTCAAAATGGCTGCCGCTCTCTACTGTGCATGTGCTAGTAGTTGCCCATGTGCAATATAATTTGGCAGCTATCTTGGACATGGCAGAGTGTATTGTTTCCACCATGACCGCCAACAGAGTTAAAATAGTATAGTGCCACTGCCTATGGAGACACCGAGCAGAGTGCTTCACAGATGTGGAGGTGACTGTGTTGCAACTCCAACATGTTGTTGGGTCAGAAGGAATGCGCTGTGTCCTTTTCTGATAGTAAGAGGTCTGCAGGGCTAATCCTCTACTTAAAATTGCACTGTATGCAATGTGGAGCACCTGAGTACGAGTCATCCACAAATGGAACACTGCTAACTATACATATGTATTGTAGTAATAGCCACAACTGTGTGTGGTACTCTCAGCCAGAAATACTGAATTATCAGCTTCAATACTGTTTAGTGGAAATACGTTCATGAAAATTGAAATGCTGGCAATGTTTCAGATCTGCAGTTTATATCTAAAAAAATGATGTTAAGTATAGAAAAAAAACCATAAGTCATTAAACATTGATATGGCCATATCTTGTAAACTATGCAAGATGCCATCATGAAACTTTTCACGTCTTGAGACCCCACCAGCCAGATCATGCTTGCATAATTTGGTCTATTTTGTCCAAACACCACCAAAGTTATTAAGGTTCAATAATTGCGATTTAACATTAAACAACTTACTCAGCCCTAACTATACTGGCACTACTGTGCCAGTATATTACATATATAGATATATCGCATTACACCACTGATGAATAAATTGTGTAACTGTACATTATGTTATTTTAGGATAAATATTTATTTTGATGACCCACTGGCACAGCAGTAACACTACTGCTTGCGACACTAGCGACCCGAGTTTGCGAATGAGTCTGGCCCGCCGGAGGGCCAGCTGGGGAAGGACAATTGAGCATCCCCTGGACACTCCCTTCTTTGTGGGAGGGAGAGATCCTGGTCTCCATGGCACTACTTTCACCGGAGTGACCACAGGTGGAAATGCTGCAGAGCCAGAGTTCTGGGAGGGGAGCGTCAGTGCTCTGAGTGTGGGGAAGCAAATAGAAGAAAAATCTCTGACCGCACAAGGTGCCACCTGCTGCCCTGCTATAAGTCTCACACCACTGACTGTGGCATTCATTCCCTAATCAACGCTTCAGCTCTGTTCTGGGAGTAAGGCGTAGCCTCCAGACAGCCCTTCCTGGGGGTCATACGTGGGGGCAAAAGGGAAGCGAGGTAAGTCACAAGGTGGTTGATGATGGGACTGGGCAGGGCAGAAAGGCTGAAGGGGGCTGGTCAAAGTTGGAGAAAGCATGGTAAGTTAAAAAAAGGATAAATATTTATTTTAAATTTGTAAATTTAAACACTGATGCTACAAGGAGTAGGACTGTTAGTCTCAAATGCAGACTTGCACACACCTTGACATTGGCAGCCGAGCTTAAAATTTTCTTTAGTCTGAAATATAGAAACGTAATTTGGGTTAGGAGGAAAACAGTAAAACTTTAGAGTTTAAACCGCTTTTAGGCTATAGCAATTGAAATTAAATATGCATCTTCACCTGTCAGCAAATACTATATTTTTTAATATAACTTGTTGTACAATTGCTGCTTTTCTGCCCATCAGGACCCTCTTGAAAATTAGAGAATACATGTACAGTAAATGAGCTTCTCCTGGTAAGAAAATAACTAAAAATGAAAGAAAAGTCAGAAAATTCAGGTAAGGGCTACCTAGGTCAGCAAACCCCAATTCCCGACCCAGGCCACACACCAAAGGTCCTCCTGCCTTCAAGAATTTGTCCCCCTGAGGGATGGACTGCCCTCCTCCAGGGATCCCACAACAAATGTGAGGAGTCCTGCTGGAAGCATGCCATGGACTAGTGGACAATGGGGCTGGGTGGTTAATTAGGATCAATGAGTTTGACAAGGGAGAAAAAGCTAAATCATTTTTAAAAATGCAGTTATTTCTGGGCCATTATGCAATTGTTTCTCTGATTTCTTGCATAACAATATTTTGCTTCAAAACTTCAGGATAACCTTAGCTGAACCTTTAACTTCTGGAATGTCTGATCCACTCCATATTTGATCCCTCCCAGTCAACTCCCCCACCCCAAGTTCTTAAACTAGGTACTGTAGCTCAGTCATCTTTGACCCCTGGAAGTGCCCATCACTTTCAAAAGCTATGACTCGAGATGTGCTGTCTCGCTGCTCACTGCCCCTCCTCCCATTCCTCATGCTCTCCATCCCACGCCAACTCTTCCCCTCTCCACCCCTCCTTCTCCTTCTTAGCTGCCAGCCCTACTGCTCTCCTTTTGCACAGCATGGTCAGTGGGAACAGCCCTGTCTGCGTATTTGTTCCACTATAAGTTCTTTGTGGTTACCGTTTATTTGTACAGCTCATGCCTTTCCTACGCAGCAGCCATGCATTTAACTGTGTGTATGAGAGGGGTAAAGGTGGAAGGGGAAAAGCTGGTTTGTGGTTTATCCGTCTGAAAGAAATCAAATCACACAAATCAGAAAAATACATAATTTTGTGTGGCAACATTTTTTCTCAGTTGTGTGATGAAGGGGTGTGCAGCAGGCCAGATCAAATATGCTTGCCTGGCCTGAATCTGTGGGCCACAATTGGCCCACAGCCAGTCCAGTCTGTCTTCTGACCCAGGCCACTGCAAAGGTGTCTCATGTCCTGCTGTTATGAGGGGTTTGCACCTGGTGTTTGTAGCCAGATATACAATCCTGATATGCCTCAGTGAAAGACAGCGCTCCTGCCTTCCGGCCATGAAACCCATCCGATTTAGTACACATAGCATTTATTTCATTTGCCACAATCTGTCAGCTGTGAGTTACAGAGTGTTAATCTCTCGAAGCATGTTTTTTTTTAACTCGCATAGACCTGCACTACAGTATATAGCCTTGCCTGTTCGGTTGTGCCAAAATTAATTAGCTATCGATGTCTTTCACCTGTGCTTTTGAGATCTGTGTTTTAAAAAAAAAAAAAGAGAGAAACATACTTGACAGCAAGCTGACAGAAGTGTGGCTTAATCCTTTTGCAGTGACTTTTTTAAATTGCATTGTGGTGACATTGGATTCACATTTACTTTGAAGCTGGCTAGTTTTTCAATGTTCTGTGCTGGATTCCTAAATAAATAGGGGCTTTGAAAAACATGATTTGACAGTTATGTCACAGCAGTACCAGCCAGTATGTACTTTTCAGAGCCAATACATTTCCTGTAACTGCCGTGCTGTACTGTTTACATAAGACTTTGGCACTTTATAGCTCTACACTAACACTTTTCAGGCCTCTGAAAATTAATGTGTAACTAATAATTTTTTACTAGAACCCATGCATTCACACTGAACTGACACCAGCATATGCACATATTCATCCACCTGCTTTTTAAATATCATTATTAGAACTGTCACTGTGAAGTATTTTACTGGCTGCATTCCCACTATGTACTGTACATATAATGTATGTGTGTATAACATGTGATTGTATGGTACCTTTTTGCACTGAGTGCTTTATTGAATTAAACAAGTCTAGTGTGACTGCCAATACATTTACATGATTTCACTCAGAGGGTGGATATAGTTATTTTTATTATATATTAATGTGTGTGCTGCCCCTAATCACTGCAAGCCCACTGTCTCTCCTATGTGTCTTTGACTAACTGAGCACTGCTGAAGGTGGAGAAGCCAGTGGAGAGTGGTGAGATCAACACTTGGGCAAGATAGCAGCAGCATTATGTTCCAGTGGCAGACTGGTGTCCTGCAGTCTTGTGATGGTGCTACAGTACATGGATGGGGGCAGAGCTGATATCTTAATACTCCTACATCTCTAACCCCCCCCGGCTGGGGGCTACTGTGCTGCTGGAAGGACTGTAGCGACTGCTGGACCAAGGATCAACAAGTAAACTTTACTTTTCACTTGCCAGTTGATTGACTACATCCTCTCTTTTTCTCTACCCAACACCAAACCTTCTGTGGTGTCCAGACCTTCCGTGGGATCCCTTGTCCCAGGGGTGTCCCTGGGCCACATGGCATTCCTAAAAGCCAGCCACAAGCCAGATTTTGAATTTGTTAAATAAAAATTTGGGGCCTACTCCTTGGGGAAGCTCAGGCCACAGTTTGCAGTGCGTGGTCACAGGCCATACAAGATTCCACTTGTGGAATTGGTCTGGGAAAGCACTGCAAGGCTGCCTGCAGATAATTTACAAAAAGCCCCACAGCCAAACTGTTTCTGTGTGTTGTGACTGTTTGATGCCTGTGCCCCCTACCCCCCGGCGCCCCACTGTGCACAGACCTTCAGCGGTGTGGGAAGGTACCTGGAACATATGGGTCTTCCTGGTTATTCCTATAGCATAATAATTGAATACTTCTCCCCTCCATGCTATAATTAAGGTGAGGGAAGTTCTAAATGCACTGCCTTCTGTTAACCTGATCTGTACAGAACTACTTACAGAAAGTTGTAATTGCTCTATGCTATAAGTACTCCTATAATTGTGCTTTGTGGATGTTGCTGACTTTGAAAAGTTAAAGATTATATTTACAAACTTTTTCTGTGTGCCACTGCCCATCTAAGCTCTCTTCGTGCACCAATTCTATAACTCCCCACGAGACTCATGGGAATGGAAAGCGGGCAGGAATCCTTAGGGTACACTGGGGATACTGAGGCAGGACACAAGCACTGCAGGGCCTGGGGCATTATATGGTGTGCATTAGTACGTATGCATTGGTGTGCATGTGTGTAGGCTATGTACGTGTGTGTGTGTATGTGTGTAGACTATGTACATGTGTGCTTCTGTGTGTAGGGTGGGTGTGTGTAGGCTATGTATGTGTGTATCTGTGTGTAAGGTGTGGACATGTAATAAAACAAATAGAATGACTAAGGGTTAAGTAAAACTTTGGCTGCACATTAATCAAAATTACAAATAAATATATATTTTTTATTTATTTATTTCCCTATAGTTAGGGTTGAGTTGGGTGCTCAGTGTTAAACCCCTAACTTTGCAGTTTAATAACTTTGGCAGGGTTTGTTGGAATAGTCCACAAATCTGCATTATCCATTAACGTGCCATGTTATGAAAACGTGGAGAGTTTCATGACGGCACCTTGTACGCTTTCCAAGATCTGGATACCCCTTATTTTGCAAAATGTCCACATTTTCCCCTATATTTAACATATTTTTATGTGTGTGTGTGTGTGTGTGTGTGTTTTGCTCTTATGTACAGGCTACACAGTACTGAATTTCTGAACAAAACTTTCAGGGTACATGTGGTCTGTGCTGAGGTAGTGCCTTTCAAAGGTTTGGTGAAAAAATATGAAACAGTTCCTGAATTATAAAGATTTAAAATACATGCACTATATGAACCAGAAATTCTGGTTCACAAGACTAATGTTTGGTTTTCAAATCTTTTTTTATTTTTTTTATTTACATTTTTTTCTCCCCACACCGGAGGCAGAGCTCTGCCCCAAAACTACCCGCCGTGGGCGATCCCAACCAACCCCGAGACCCCCCACAGCTTACCCCCCCCATGGTGGGGCCAGGAAGTGAGCATTCCACCTCCTTGGAGCACAATCCAAATCCGGGGAGGTGGTAGTGGTGGGCCAGTGGGATGGGGGTGAGTCTCCATGAAGCCCCCCGGCTGCCATTTTCTGTTTTTCTGGTGCCCCTTCCCTCCCGATGCATGACCATGCATGTGTGGGGGCATGCGACTGCCACAACCCCATGTAGCTTGCCATTCCAGCCTGTGCCACCCCCAAGCCCCCAGCAGAGGGTGACTGACAGGCAGGATGACAATCCTTCCCTCCCCAAGAGAGGCGAGCAGTCCTCCAGATGCTCGATCCTCTCTTGCCCCTGCTGACCCCCAATAGCCTGGCTAGTTTCCGAACCCTGTGGGGTGCGAGGTGTTGCATCTAGCACCTCAACCTCTAGTGCCACCAGGCTGGACTAGTTCTCAAATCTGATGCATCATGAACCAAACATGGGTCTCATGAGACACTTTTTTAAAGGGAGTTCACAATAGCCACCATCTTGTTTCTTTATTTCTGTTACTAGTGAACCTGGAAAACACTTCTAAAGGGATAGTTTTAGCAAAACCAAAACATCCATGATGTACAATGTTTTCCTTCAAACAATGTTTTATAGTCTATGTGTAATATTGCAAAAAATTTATACTTTACACATTCAAGACCTCTCCTGAGCGATTTCTGGTTCAAACCACTTTTTTTGGTTCAAACTAAAACTTTTCTGGTTCATGAATGAGGAAAAGTGTTTCAAACTACTAATTCTACTCCAATTGCCGTCCCTGTAACAGTTTTACATTTCCCTGGTGTCTAGTGGTATCCCGACCCTCCAATCGCCATCACCATAATAATTCTAGCTTTCCCTGGTGTCTATTGGCACCCCCACCCTCTTATCGATGTCCTCATTACACATTTCTATTTCCCTGGTGTCTAGTGGCACCCCACACCCTCCGATCACCATCCCCGTGTCTAGTGGCACCTGTCACCCTCCAATCACCATCCCTATAATAGGTTTAGCTTTACCTGGTGTCTAGTGGCAACCCCCACCCTCTGATTGCTGTTTCTGTAATGATTTTATATTTCCCTGGTGTCTAGTGGCATCCGCATCCTCCGATCACTGTCCCCATAATTACTTTATATTTCCCGGATGTCTAGTGGTACTCCCGGCCCTCCAATCACTGTCCCTGTAATGATTTTATATATCCCTGGTGTCTAGTGGCATCCCCCACCCTCCAATCACCATCCCCGTAATGATTTTATATCTCTCTGGTATCTAGTGGCATCCCCCACCCTTCACTCGCCATCCCCATAATGATTTTATATCTCCCTGGTGTCTAGTGGCACCCCCACCCTCTGATCACCATCCCTGTCTGATATATGATGTGTATTTTTTTTCTTAAATCTTTAAAAAAAAAAAAAAAAAGGTCCCTCACTGATCTGATCCCCCCTACCCCACCTTCCATTTAGCACCCAGCACCCCACACCCCCAGCACACACCCACAAACCTCACTCACCTGAACAGGTCACAGGGTGAAGATCCGCTCTCCCATCAGAGACACGTCTTGCTGCTGGAACCACCAACTGCAGTATGAGAAACTAAGGTAAGTGTGGTTCAGTGTATTTCAATGGGGTTTGGAGCTTTGAGCATAACTTTGTCATTTTTGCATATTTTGACCCCAGATTTTCAACATGGCCTTTTTGGGACCCCACCTCATGACTGATGGTGGTGAAATTATGCAAATCAAGTCTGAAAAGTTATTTCACTGTCGCTCGGTGAATTCTTCTTTTGGGCAGTATTTGAACATTTTCACTGCCCTAGTGCATGAGGTGGAGGTCATAAGAAAGCTATGTTGAAAATTTGGGGTACAAATATGTAAAAATGGCAAAGTTTTGCACATACATTTATATTTTACTACACATGCTTGTAATTTTGATAATTTTAAATATTTTGACCTCAAATTTTCAACATAGTCATTTTTTACACCACCTCATGAATGTAACAGCTGCACTTTACTACTAGAAAAATGCCCTTAAAATGTGTTTTAACACTGAAATTCTTCTTTTGTATCAGCGTCATACAAAGTAAGATCTTAATTCATATGCCTACTCAGGAAGCAAGATCTTCTTTCGTATTAGGAACTCCCCACCCCCAAACGATATTCTGGGGAGGAACTAACACATGTAGCTTGCTTATTGGGATCCCTTAGGTGCATTCTGCACTTTACTGCTCAAAAAATTCCCTTAAAATGTTTTTTATTTAACATTTATCATAGGAAGTAAGATCTTGCTTTATATGGCGACTCACGAAATAAGATCTTCTTTCATATGGTAAATCAATGTATTTCAATGGGATTTTCAACTTTGGTGCATAACTTTGCCATTTTTGCATATTTTGACACCAAATTTTCAACATAGCCTTTTGGGGACCCGACCCATGAACAATATGATTGTTGCTATGCAATTCCCACTGGAAAGGTGATTTTGCAGCTGCTTTGTGAAGTCACCTTTCAGGCAGGATTTGCATAATGACAGCTCATGAGGTGGGGTCATAAGAACACTATGTTGAAAATTTGGGATCAAAATATGTACAAAAGGCAAAGTTATGACCATTTGTTGCAATTTCACTATGCACACTTATAACTTTGGAAATTTTAAAGACCCTGACCCAAAATTTTCAACATAGACTTGTTATTACCCCACCTCATGTATGTCATAGCCATCATTTTTCAAATCCTAGTCAAAATGTGTTTTTGCCCCTGTGGTGCGGAATGGCATTGTAGTTGCGCGGAATTATATTTTGGTGGTGTTTTGAAAATTTTCTGTACCAAGTACAGCACATGAGGCGGGGTAATAAGATGGCTATGCTGGAAATGTTGTCACTGTTGTCCTGTAAATTGGAGTGCAGGGCCTTTCCACAGTGACATACATCCACGCATCTTTGGAGAGATGGGAGCACAGGGCTCGAAGGGCACTGCGCTCCCACAGGCAAATAAGGCTATGAATACACTCTCAAAAAGTAAGGAAATTCTTTGCAAAAAACTATGTTAATGCATCAGTTAGGGTAGATATCACACCCTAAAAAGGAGGGAAATACGTTAGGATTTCAACCCTAACACCCCACCCCCTCCCTGCACACACCAACCAGCATGGGGGGGTCTTGGGTTTGTTAGAAATTAGGTGTGTGCAGAGAGGGGGTGGGGTGTTAAGGTTGAAACCCTAATATTGTATGTCCCTTAATAATTCAAATAATACTTCCCCTTGGTAAACACCAACAGCTGTGTTTACCTAACAGGGGCCTGAGGAACTCAATTCTGTGGTCAGATTTTGAATATACTGGCCAGAAATATGTTTATTTTAATCGCAACCTTTTTTTTTTTTTGAAATTGTATTTTTTATTAGTCATTTTCATTATTCACTTCTATACAGTACCATTTGACATTTTACAGTATAATGCATAGTCTCGGGAAACTCCGGACATGGAATACAGTTGTTCGTTATTATATTTTTAACTCATTCGTTATATCTCTAGCTTATCAGGTAAATTCATATGTATACATCTTTAATTAAAATAAATCTCAAACTCAAATCTGAGGTCTTAATCTTCCACTTCCGATCTTATTACCTTATTTCAGTATGACTTCTGCTCCCCTGTCCCCATCTGTCCCTCTTTTTCCTTTACCATTACCATTATTTTTGGATGATCCTCCATTTCTCCTAAGGTAGAACAAAGGGAGTTTCTCCAACCCCTCTCGGGTCAGTCCTGAAACCTTCAGATGTCCTGTGGGTACTGCTCATCAGCCTACCATCTCTCCCCTAGGGTACAAAGTTCGGTTCTCTAGGCATAATGTACAGTATCCATCTACTCCATCTCTCTGTACAAAGTGCTGTTTTATTATTTAAGGAGTATGTAATCCTTTCTGCTTTATAATACTGTTAACAATAGTCCTCCAAGTCTCTATTGTGGGAATCCTAACAGTTAACCAGCATTTCGTTATTGCCTTCTTGGCAGCAAGGAGCATAGTTCCCAACAGGGGGCCAGAAGATGGACCCCTTAAATATCTGGGAAAAATATGCAATAGAAAAAATTCTCCCAACCATGGGAGCCCTGGACCCCAAATCAACTCCAGTTCTTCTAGAAGGGATCTTAAAAAGGGCTGTAATTTCGGGCATGTCCAAAAGATGTGTGTATGGTGAGCTGTTGTTTCTCCACAGTCCCGCCAGCAGGAGGCAGTTCTGCCCCTATCATAGTGTGATGTTATTACTGGTGTGCGGAAGTACCTTACTAAAAGTTGCCAAGAGAACAATTGCCACACCTGAGAGTTAGTAAGTCTACAAGTCAGGTTACAGGCAACTTCCCATGTCTCTTCGGATATCTGCGTGTCTAGTTCCCCTTCCCATTTCTGCCTGACCCAATAGGTGTCTCCCCCTATTGTCTGCGTTATTGCTTTATATATGCAAGAGATTGCATGTGGTAAGTTTTTGATACGGTGGTTCTGAAGAAACATTTTTATCAAAGGAGGGTGCTCCTCCTGACATCGTACCTCTGGGGGTAAGTTGTTAAAGAAGTGCCGAATTTGCAAGTACCTAAAAAAGTCCGAGGGTCTCAGTTTGAACTCTTGTTGAAGGGAGGTGAAGGTCCTCACCTGTGAGCCTGTCACCAATTGAGTTAGGCTAGTAAAGTGTTGGTGTTCCCAGTTTCTGAAGGTATGATCTAAACGCCCGGGAGTTTTCCAGGTGCCCAATGGGGAGCAACCAGGTCAGGTATGAGGAGATTTTCAGGGATTTACAAATCCTGTTCCAGGCTCTTACCTGATGGTTGGTCCAGGGGTCCGTACATGGCTGCCCCTGGTTAGAAGGGGGGGTAGAGTAGAACAAGGCTGTTTCCCACTCTGTGTCTGAGAGTAAAAACTCCTCTATCTCCTTCCATCTAGCAGTATTATCGGGTGCTGCTCTCCTAATCACAAATGAAATATGTGAGGCCCAATTGTAAAATTTAAGATTAGGGAGGGCCAATCCTCCTTTGTCTTTTGGAAGCATTAGTGTGTTCAGTCCCACTCTAGGCTTCTTTCCTGACCACAGAAACTTAGAGATTATTTTATTCAAGTCCCGAAATAGAGTTTGGGGTAAATAAAGGGGTATGTTTTGAAATAAATAAAGTGCTCTTGGTAAGATCACCATTCATATCACCTCGACTCTCTGTTTCAGATTCAGGGGGAGAATATCCCACTTTTCCAGGTCGCTTTTCATCTGGGCCGAAAAGGGGCCATAATTAAATCGCAGGGCGTCTTCTGATTTGTGAGATAGGAAAATTCCCAAATATTTAAGTTTATTTAACTTCCAGCGAAAGGGTATTCATCTCTTAGCCATTCTGCAGGTCAAAGTGAAAGACCATTGCCTCTGTTTTGTTAGTATTCAGTCGATAGCTCGAACATCTGCCGTATTCCTCTAGAATTTCAAAACCTTGGGAATTGACCTAGTTGGATCCGACAGGAAGAGCAAGACATCGCTCATGATAACGCCATACTATGCTCTGAATCATCTATCCTAATTCTCTACTTCTGTGGATTGTCGATAGCCTGGGCCAGGGGTTCTATAAATATAGCGAAGAGACCAGTGATAGCGGACAGCCCTGCCTTGTAGCCTGCTCAAGGGGAAATACTGAGAGTGGTGACCCGAAACCTTAATACAAGCTTGTGGTGAGGAATATAATTCTGTGAGGAGTGTGATAAAAAGAGGAGGGAAGCTCATCTCCCTCATTGTAGTGAAAAGGAAAGGCCAGGACACCCGATCGAATGCCTTCTCGACATCCAAGCCGAGAAGGACACTCTGCGTCTTGCTGGCCTGCATCTCCTGTATTAGGTGTAATGCCCGACTGGTATTGTCAGTAGTTGATCTGCCTCCTACAAAGCCTGTTTGATCCAAATTAATCAGATTCGGGAGCACCGAATCTAATCTTTTAGCCAAAATGGCAGTGTAATATTTATAATCTACATTAAGGACTGACACTGGTCTGTACAAGCTGCATTGCAGGGGGTCCTTTTCGGGTTTAAGAATAAGGGAGATTGTAGCATATGACCAGCTAGGTGGGGGGGTATTACCCTGCATTATTTCATTCATGGCTTCTACTAGGGTAGGGCAAACTGTGTGGGCCATGTTTTTATAAAATTCGTCTCCATACCCATCCGGGCCTGGAGATTTTTGTGTCTTTGATCTGGCAATTGCTGTGGTCAATTCCTGCAGAGTTATAGGGGCCACTAATATTGCTTGCTGTTCCTCAGTAAGTTTGGGGAGGATCAAGTCCCTGAGGAAAGCTTCCACTTGCTCCGGAGGAGTCTGTTGTTCAGAGTATATAATTCTTGGAAATATTGTAAAAACCGGGTAATATCCTCTAGCTTGGATTGTTGCGCCCTGTTTTGGGTTTTAATTATTGCTATTAGGACATTTTACGCTGTTTATGTAGTCTATATGCTAATAGGCGGAGGCCCTCACTACTCACCATACCTCTGTTTTTAGGCAAGCTAACGCCACTTCTGCTTGCTGCATGCATAGTCTTCCAGATCTCTTTTGCCCTTGAGCTGTGGCAGTACCAGGCATCTCCTGCTGATGCTTCTGTTGAGATCCAGCAGGGTCTGCTCAAGGTGATTCTCCTCTGCTCTCTGGCTTTAGCCAGTGTGGCTGTGTGTTTTATCAAGTGGCCTCTAGGGACCACTTTTAAAGTGTCCACCTAATGGCCGAGATGTTCGGATCGGCATTGTCCCTCTTAATTTCTTCTATTTTGCCTTGAGAAACTCCTTAAACACCTCACTCTTATGAGTGCAGAGGTTAAACCTCCACCTAGTAGTTCTTCTCACCTCTCCCATTGCCCAGACGGTAACTATTGGGGCATGATCCGCGTGCGCAATGGCTCCCATTTTTGCTTCTATCAGTTTATCTAAATTTTCTTTTTGTGTAAAACAGTAATCTATTCTAGAGTAGGTGCCATGTGGTGCTGAAAAAAATGAATATCCCCTTGTTCTCGGGTGTAGTGATCTCCAAGTGTCTAGCCATCCCACCTCCCGTATGAAGCGTTGGAAAAATCTCTGCGGGGTGGGTTGTTTATTCTTAATTAGTTTGGTGGAGTCTAATGCAGGGTCCAGTGTGGCATTGAAGTCTCCTCCCAACAGCAGTATTCCCTTAGTTAGGGAAACCACTCTATCTAATAAGGTCCGAATAGTGGGTATATTTGCGCCCGGGGGAATATATATATTTGCCAGGGTTACCTCCCTATCCCATAGCCAGCCCTGTACTATTACTAGTCTGCCTTCTGGATCCTCCCATCTCTTTATCTCTCGAAAAGGAGTGCTTGAGGAATCAATATGGCCACCTCGCCTTCTTCCCACTCCCCCATTGCTGAAGCAAATACCTGGGAAAATCCTCCTCTTTTCAGTTTCTCATGTTCCTTTGGTGACATGTGAGTTTCTGGTAGGAATGCAATATCTGAGCCAGACTTCTTTAGTAGTGTTAATATTCTAGTCCTTTTAATAGGGTTCCCTAAACCATTAACGTTTAGGGAATATAATGTTACATGTCTATTCATATCCAGTTAATTCCCTTTCCTCTCAATCCAGATCGGAAGTGGAAACCTCTTCCATCCAAGCCTTTGTTTGTTCTCTCAAACGGTTGTAACATAATATAATTCTGCAAAATACCATGCCTGACTTTATCATAGTCCATACTTGTCGGGTACTGTATGCCGTGAATTTTAACTATAACTAAACTTAAACCTCCAACTCGGTAACTAACCGATATAAGTAAACATAAACTTAGGAGGTAATATCCCTCCTTAATTCGATGGTACCTATGATGAAAAGGGGCCAACTGGGCCAATTTCGATAACTTGGTAGACCATCGAGTTGCGGATCTTCCATCATTGTGATCCCACTCTGGGATCATGGTGTGTTGACCAATTACACACCTGAACTCTCGGTGTTTTGAGAGTTCTAGACACTATGTCGTTTTTTTTTTTTTTTTAAGGGGGGAGGGAGACGTAGGTAAAGCCGTGTAATAGAGCTATGGGCTAGTGGCAGTTAGGAAAGTAAATGGGTTCCGACGTCCGGCCCCTTATATCTCATTGCCGTTTTTACACATGGGGATCTGCTTTAGTAAAAAGGTCTCCCCTTATTTTGTTTAGTTAGAATTGGGGGAAAGCATATAGTCACGCTCTGCCTTCAGGGGTAATCTCTCTAGGACTCCGGCTTACAAAACTATTCCCGTCTGGAGTCATAAATAAGTGGAGAGGTGGGAGAGAACCCCCCATTCTCCCCCCTTCCCACCAGGTGTGACTAATCCCAGCGATTTGAGATCGAACAGCTTCCTTCCCCCTCCACCCCCCAACCCCCATCCCCCGGTACTGGGGGATAGCTAAAGAGAGGGCCAGAAGACCAGGGCTAGGGGTGTGCAGAGATGACTGAGGGTCTACCCCCCCACCCGAGAGCCCCTTATTGCCGCGTGAGTGGCTCCCAAAATAACCGGGAAGGGGGTGGCAGATCTCCAAGCTTTGCGAATAAGTATTTTCCTTTGTACTGGTTACCCACTAAAGTACTTTATACAAAGAGAAAGTTATGCATCTAGGCTAATCTGTAACTTATCTGGAGCAGTTCGTAAGTTTTCTGTTGATTTTTTGATGTTTGAAAAACGGAAGACACAGACCGGAAGGCTCAGATAGAACCCTGCTTTTTCCCCCCGAGGTCCAATTCTAGGATTATCAGTCCTGCACAAATTGTTATGCAATCAGTAGCCTGCCCTCAGGCCACCTTCCAATGGAGTTCATCTAGGAGGGCTATCACTCTGCTTCCTCTCGGTGAGTTTGTCCGTGCTGCTACTCTGTGGTGGTTGCTGTAGAGTTTTAACGATCTGCTGAATGGCTTCTCTGCCTTGCTGTCTGCGTGCCCCTCTATTTCCTTTGTTCCGTACTTGCTGTGAACGTTTAGATGCCAGGGAAAGTCTTTGGTTGGTGGGGGTCTTCGGGGTCTCAAAACCTCTTCTTTTTAGCTCAGCAATCGCCTCCCCTGCAGAATCGAAGGTGTGGGAACCCTCTGGAAATCCTATTACCAGCTTTGCAGGGTACGGGGTACAGAATCGGAGGCCTGCTGCTTTTAGGATGTGCATGATTGGGATATACTGCCTTCTTCTAAACATTATCTCAGGAGCATAGTCGTTTTCTAGAAATATTCTGTGGGATTGGAAGAGTACCTCGCCCTGTTTCCATGCCAAGTGCAGCACCGCTTCTTTTTCTTGGAATCGGAGAAATCTCACTAAAATAGCTCTCGGGCGTGCTCCCGTAGCCGGCTTTGGGCCCAGGGTGCGATGCACTCTCTCAAATTCGAGGGTTAAGTTCTCTGGTATCTTTATAGACTCCTTAACAGCTGCTTCATAAACAAAATTATGTCTGGGCTTTACCCTCCGGGATTCCCAGCGATGCGGATATTATTCCGTCGGTTATGCTTTCGCGTCCTCCGCTCTCGCTTGCAGGGCCTGCACCTCCTTAGACATCTGAGCTACTGCACGCTCCGTATTATCCACCCTGTGGTCGGTTATTGTGGCTTGCTCCTCCAACTCATCCTGCCGCTTGTCCAATTTTGTGAGATCCGTGCGAAGGGCTGTTACCGTCACCCTCATTTCTTTACGAAAGTCCCTTATTTCGGAGAGCATTGCTGACATCTGCTTCTGTATTGCTGACAGGGGAGGTTGTTGTGATCTCGCTCTTCTGCGTCGCGAGGTCCCCGATGCCTGTGACCCTTCGCTTTCCGAGTCTCCTTCCGAAAATCCTGTTCCATCTCGCTCTTCCCCAGGTTTAGGGATCGCACTTTCTCCTCTCTTTGGCATCCTTGCTTGTCTCTGATGGGTATTTCCTTTCCCTTTCAGTTCAAATCCCCTTATTTTAGCTTTTATTAATGGGGCGGCCCAGGAGCTCACTCATTAGGCTTCCATTCAGTAGGGTGACGTCACCGGAAGTCCCAATCGCAACCTTTTTAATGCTTTAAATTTGCGGAATAATGCCACAATTTGCAAAAGAACTTTTGTGAAGTAACCGCAAATTGCGACATTATCCATGAAACAGCTTTGGATGTGCTGCAGTTTGCAACACTTTTTTTTTTTTTAATAATGATTCTTTGTCACTTCACTACAAAGGAATGTTTAAGACTTTTGGGTTGAAATTTGCAGGGTACAGAGGGCTAGCCCCACAGATGTGCCTTTTGATGGTTTGGTGATGCAATTTTCATTGGTTCCATAGTTATAACATTCTGAAGTTTAGAAATTTCCCATAGGATAACATTGTGGCAGTCGCGGTACATTTCCCCCACCCTACAAGCAGCAACAGGAAAAACCATTATGATTTCACCTCGCCTGCATCTTCGCAAATCAAGCATGCATCTGTGGGAGCGTGGGCCCGGAGACATACAGCAACCCTATAGGGCAAGGAACCCCTGTAACACAAATCTGAACGGCCTGGCAACATGCATACTTGCTTGGTGTAGCTGCATTTAGTGAAAAATCCATATCTCAAAGCATTTTTGAGATATAGCCACTGAAATGTACCACAGAAATGGACAAGGCCCCACACTCCCACCAATACATGTTTTTTACTAGTTATATTACACTTTTCCAAAAAGTAAGGAAATTCATGGCAAAAAACTGCGTTTAATGCATCAGTTAGGGTTAAAGTGACAAAAGTGAGGAAATGAAACATTAGAGTTGAGCCCCTAATCCCCCCCCCACATAACCCACACACCCATCCTCCACAGTCTGACAGACACCAAGGTGTGCCATGGGGTCGTGAGGCCTATCATCCCATTCTCCTTTACTGTAGCATGTCAACCTGCTTACACATGGAATCAGGTGAGAGTTAAACATGTATTGGTGGGAGTGGAAGCCTTGCCCATTTCTGCATAACAATACGCATCTGTGGGAGCGCAGGACCAGAGCCATACAGCAGCCCTATAGGGCAAGGAACCCTTGTAACACAAATCTGAAAATATCTTATTAACCATGTAACCCACGAAAAAAATTCCACTGCAGACTTACTCTATGGTTTAAAATCTTGTTCCAGCGGCTAGGTGATCTAAGCTGCCAACATGAAAACTCTGTATCTCGCTTCCTTTTTGAAAGAAGGGCCCCGAAAGGCGTGACAGACCCCGCAATGTAATCCTATGGGGAAAATCTCAACTTTGTGATGGCATATCTATGGAACCACTTAATTCCCCAACACCTAAACAGCATAATTCACACCTGTAGGGCATTCCCTCAACACCCTGTAAATTTCAAGTAAAAAGACCAAACTGTTAATGAGCTATGCAATTCTAAAGTTTTTACACCTTAAAAATTCTTCATTCGTGAGATAGCAAAATCCTAGGCCACCAGATCAAACCTAGTCCACGAGCTAGCAAAATTCTAGTCCGTGAGTGGACATCTGGTCATGCCATCAGGGACATCTGGTCATGAAATTCCGGCTATCTGGTCACCCCATGACTGACAAGGCTCATGGACCAGGATCGTCTTGCGGACCAGGATTTTGTCAGCTCACGGACTAGGATCATTAGCGAATCACGGTCAAAAAATTTTAAATTTTTAAAAAGCTATTTTTGACAAAAACAAACCAAATCAAAGGCGTGGCTTTGTAGAGGTCATCGCCCTGAACAAAACCCATGCCTCACGTGGCCCAAAAGTCACCCCTGGAGAAAACTATGGCATTTTGTTGGGTTAAAAAACTGAAACCTGCCACGGTTCCTGCGATATCGGCAAATTAGTGTTAGAGGGGTTTCTTGTCCTATAGGGCTGCTGTATGGCTCTGTAGCTATGCTTAAGTGGGAGCATAGGCCCAGGGGGTCTGCCCTCCCACAGATGCATATTGTTATGCAGAAATGGGCAATCCATTGCCCCACGCTCCCACTAATACGTTTTCTAGTTAGCAGTCACACTTTTCAAAAGTACTATGGTAAAACTGTTATCGGTCGACATAGCACAGCGGTAAAAATGCACACTCTCAGGAGTTCAGCCCTCATCCTCACAGGTTCTAATAATTATTCTTTCTCCACAGACTGAGCAGTGTCAGGCGGGGGTGGTGAGCCTAACCTCACCCCATTCTCCTTATTGCAGCATGTCAACCTGCTTACACATGGAATGGGGTGAGAGTTGGGCCTGATGACCCCATGGCACACCCTGGCATCTGTCAGTCTGTGGAGGATGGGTGTGTGGGTTGTGTGTGGAGGGTTAGGGGCTCAACCCTAATGTTTCATTTCCTCACTTTTGTTGCTTGAACCCTAACCGATGCATTAAACACAGTTTTTTGCCATGAATATGCTGTATATAACAAAAGGAAAAACAGTAGGAAAGCAGTGAAGTGGGCATAATCAATTCCAGAAATAAAGTCTACAGAAAAGTATGTTCAAATATGTACAGATACATAGATAAAAGTGGGTCTCTATCTTTGCTCAAATAAGCTTCATAAAAAAAAATACAAGGTCAAAGTGAAACAAAAACAAAGTGCTAGTCTCTCTCTCTCTCTGTCATGAAGGGAAGTTGGGCCGCATCCGTGGTGAGGACACGTGCCATAGCAGCGTCAGGGGAGAATTCGGCAGCCATAGCCGCAAGGATTGAGGGGGCCATACCAACAGCAGGGAAGTCGGGCAGCATCCGTGGCTAAAGAGCTGGGCCGCACCAGTGGCTAGTGTAACCCCCCTGCAAATGGGGGTTCCCAAAAAGTCTTCCAGGAGCTTGCTTGAATGCTCCAAGCCTGAATGGTGTTTGGCATTTAAGCCGTTTATCTGTGAGTGCTTTTAGAGCCTCTGGTACTGTCTCTTTAAGAGCTGGCTGCTTGCAGACATAATTAGTTTGTATGGGGGGGGGACTGTGTGTTTTCCTGCTTGAGTCCCACTCGAGCTACTGCCAAATCACTCCGTTTCTGCCATCGCTAAGTGGGCAGAAGGAGCACTCTTCAAAGATCTAATTGTTTGCTTGTAACCTGTTTGAGTAATAATGAAAATGCAGTTTGAGTTAACCTGCTTTCTTGTAGCAAGGACAGTGCAAAGTAGCTCCCTCATGTTGATTCTGAACTGCTGAATTGGACCAGTCATAGTGGGGATCCTTTAAAATGGAGCCTGCTCTGGGTGAATCAGAACTTGGACTCTCCTCTGGAGCCTGCTGTAAGGAGATTGTAAGGGCAGTGACGCTGGGAAATGTAGTTTTGACTTAGGCGCCTTTTTTCCACCAACAGGGGGAGTTTACTGTGAGTGACAGCCAAACCAGCCAACTGAACTGGGAGGAACTCAAAGGAAATGCCCTGCTCTGTCTACTGGAAAGATCAGATCAGTTTGGGCTGTGAAGAGACAGGGAGCTGTGTGCATCTTCGGTGTGTAGTTTTAGCACGGAGATCTCGTGTAAGGCCCTAAGTTTCAGTCTGCAGTTTGTGCAAGCACCTGTTCGGACTGAAACAGACCTGTGAAGAGAGTCAAGGAGATCTGAAGAGTAGAAACCAGGCTCACCCTGTAGAAGACTGGAGAAATTGCTGAATTGCGCTTGGTCTGTCAGGAACTAAACCTGCTGTGTGTTCTCCCAGGTATTGTGCAGTAATTGCTATCGGGATAGAGAAGCAGACTGCCTGGTATAGTACTTTCCTTTTACATATAAATGTGTGTAGTGCTTGTGGGGAATCACGTTTCAAATCCCAAGGGCCGGCTTTAGGGTTTGGGGGGCCCCCAGCAGAATAATGAAGTCATGGGGGGCCCCTCTACTTGGCCAACCATCACCCCATATGTTTGACTGTAACCAATACACACATCATTTTTTTGTATTTTCAGTACTAGTGGCATCTTAAAAGAAATGTAGAGAGTGACGGCAGTGTCTGCGCATACTGTTCATTTTCTCACATCTATTGTTACCCATCTGCCTCTTATTGCCTGAGTCATTGCTCAGTAAGGCTTTTCATAAAGTCATGATCCCACAACAAAATTTGCACAGTTCTTTGTTGCTGTTTTAAGATGATAATAAGAAAAAAAGATTTAAAATAATTAAGGTAAACTGTTCTAGTTGGGGGCCCACCATAAGCAGGGGGCCACCAGCGATTGCAGGGTTTGCTGGTGCCTAAAACCGGCCATGCAAATCCCCTGTACAGTGAATAGAGTGCATGAAGCTGGAAGTAAACCCCAGCTTAATCCAGACTATATCCATTTGCTCTAAACTGCAGCGGGTACAGTCACAAGGACCTTGTCCACATGGTCTGCTCCTCCTGGCAATCCAGGACAATCTGCCTTCCATCCAGTTCCCAGCATTGAGTTTGCGAGTACAAAGCAGGGTAGCTCCCTGCCATCTGTTTATCGAATTGCAAGTGTGTCATCTAATTGTTGTTTTTTTCTTCATTTCTTCACAAACTGAGCCAACCGGCTCCGGATTACAATTTGGGTATTGTGCCAGTGTTTTTTCCATCACAGGGCCCCAACCAGCTGCAACTGATCCTGGCTAGCCCCCCATCCTGAGTACCCAGTGAAAGTGACAATTTGGGACTCTGAATATGCACACAGTACTGTGATTATTATGGTGTTTAACCTAATTAACCTGATTTACCCCTTCGTTGTTACAGCTCCTTAAATAAATCAGATCTGTTGGTTTCATCAAAGTTACACTGGCTGAGGTATTTATTTATGTTAAAGTATTGTACTGTGGTTTTTACACTGTATCATCTTGTTTTGCAGGGGTTCCCCGGGGTCCAGTCAACGGAGCCAGTCCTGGGGGTAACTGTACATTGTGAAGATATTCCTAATGCATTGAGTGGGCCACTAGTGGGAAGAAAGGGGGGTTACAGTGTCCCAGAGGGCTGTGACCAAGTTAGTTTAACTACTGCAAACCCTGACCTCTGGGTGGAGGCACCCACCATTGGACCTAGGCCCCTCAACCTGTTAGTAGTTAAGCAGGCAGGAGTAGTAGCCCTTGGGATAGCACCACCTAGGGGTTACACTAGAGACCAGCGTCAGAAGCTGCAAGGGGAAGGGCTCCAGACAGGAGCCAATCAGAGGGGCACTAGATTAAGAGCACCAACTTCAACGTCGGCAGCTCGGCTATAAAAGGCTGGAGCCCAGCTGTACCTCCTCTCTCTCTCTCTCTCACACTCTCTCTCTCTCTCTCTCATGAAGAGAGGTTGGGCCACATCCACTTAAGGAGAGACGGCCACAGCAGCTGTAGGCAGAATTCAGCGCGATAGCCGCAAGGACTGAGAGGACTGCACCAGCGTTGGGGAAGTCAGGCCACATCCATGGCTAAAGAGCTGGGCCGCACCAGCCGCTAGAGAGACTGGCAGCAGGAGCCACAAGAGGATGGGCTCCAGACAGGAGCCAATCAGAGGGATGCTAGATTAAGGGCACCAAATTCAACATCGGCAGCTGGGCTATAAAAAGCGGAGCCCAGCAGCACCTTCTCTCTCTCTTGTGAAGGGAAGTCGGGCTGAATTCATGGGGAGGAGATGGTCCATAGCAGCGGCAGGGGAGAATACAGCAGCCGTAGCCACAAGGATTGAGAGGGCTGCACCAGCGGTGGGGAAGACGGGTCGCATCCGCGGCTAAAGAGCTGGGCTGCTCCAGCAACTAGAGAGACCGGTGGCAGGAGCTGCAAGGGGAAGAGCTCCAGACAGGAGCCAGTCAGAGGGGCACTAGATAAAGAGTGCCAAATTCAGCTTTTTTCTCCCTGCCACCCTTCCCACACCACCTCCTAATTAAATGGACTCCAGAACCACACCCAGCAGGGAGTCTGGCCAATGAAGAGCAGGAGAGGGCAGAGTATTAAGGAGGGGAATTGAAGAGCTTCAATGCTGGCCAGTGTGGAATTAATTTAAAATAAGGTACTGTGCTCTATGCTTTGATAATTGCATTTCTGTTAGTTGAAAAGTGCATTGCTGTTAGGTAGACATATGGCACAACTGAGGGTAGGCTTTGTTTCATTTTTTGGGGCAAACCATGGTAGGACCTTGATAATTTTGGGGGGGGGGGGGTTTATGCATTTTCTTTATGCACTGGGGACCAGGGCATCTCTTGGAAGTGCCCGCACAGCCACTACCTCCACTCCCAGCCTGAAACCACCTTTTTCCCCGGGACATACATTGCTGAGCACTCCCTCCATGGACCCATGGACCTATCCAGCCCCTTGGTTCACCCCGTCGGGGAAGAGCCCACCTCACCTACCTGGAGGCTTGTCTGAGATTAGAGGGATGGTCCTGGTCCAGGTTGAGGGGCTTGGGAGAGCCGGGGAAAGACTGGTCCAGCTTTTGGATGTGGGCCTGGGCTCCTGGGGCCTCCATCACCTCCCCAAGTCCACCAGAGATTTTCTTGGATGTCCCCCCCCCCACAGATTGTGGTGTACAGTGACTCCTATGTGACTTCCACCACTCCTCTGCCACTGGAGTCTGCCGTTGTCCCACCCCCTACAACGTCCCTGCTGACTGTACTTCCTCCAGTCTCCACTAGAGGCCACAACAGAGGTGGGAACTCCCTGCAACCTACCCCAGGAGATGAGAGCAGTCCTTCGGGCGTTCAGTTGTTTCCCTTTCTACCAACCCCCACTGGCCCGGGTCCATTCCTGAACCCGGATTGCTGGTGTGGTGTGAGGTGTGGTGTCCCATGCCTCAATCCTGAGCACCACCAGGCTAGTTAGGACCGTGATAGGTTTGATTTAGTTTCTAAGAAGCACTGATTGTGAAAGGGGGTGACAGGACTTTTAAAAGGAGGCTGCACAGTAGGCTTTGACAACTCTCATTGCGATATGGAGGGTAAAGAGTCAAAGTATAAATGTGGTAAGGACAGATAGGACTGTTAAAAGGAGGCTGCGCTATAGGTTTTGACAGCTCTAAGTGGGAAAAGAAGGGTTATGAGTTTAAAGCAGGCTGCTCAATCATCGTAAACTTAGTGCATGAGGAAGGAAATTGGGACTGGAAGGAACGTGTTTAGGAATCATGGAGGAGGGGAGGGGGAGGCTTGGGGGATGGTGGGGGATCCTTCATCGAGTATGATGGGGGGCACTGGTGTGCGAATGCAGAAATGGGAAGGGTGGTGGGCTGCAACAATTGTGGAGCACCAATCTTTCTTAAAATTGCATGGAGAGTGGGGAGCTGTTTAGTGTACAACCAAATCGCGAAACTTAAAAAAGAGATCATAGGTCTGCAGGAGGAGTTGAGGCAAGCACGACGGGCCATGGTGGGGTATGGTCCAGCAGTGTGAGGAGATAGGAGGGGAGCTGAGGAGGCAGGGCAACTTAAGCAGACGGAGGGGGGGGAGAGGGAAAAGGTTAGAGGAGGGGACTCTGAGCCAGGGAGACCCAGTCTGAGAGTAAGTGAGTCAGGGGAACCAAAGGCATAGAGCAGAAAAAAATGGGAAGGATGGGAAATGATTTGGAGGGAGGTGGGGAAGGGGTGACAGACAAGGAGTTATAAGGGGGGGATGGGCTAGCATGAGGGAGGTAAAAGTAGGCCTAGGAGATGGGTCTTTGGAAAATTGGTTCACAGTTCTGGAGGGTAAGGAAGAAGGGGAAGGGGATAAGCTTGGAGGGGTGACTGATGGTAGTCAGGGTGACAGTGGTACGGGGGAGAGTACAGAAGGGAGAATTGTAACAGAGGCTGAAGGGGGAACAAATGTGCAGGAGGAAGAAGAGGTGTCGGGGTAGGAGAGGGGAGGAAGGGCAGCAAGTGGTTGGAAAACGAGGTGGAATCTTAGTGCTGGGGGACTCAATATTAAGGGGAGTCAGGTGAGTTAAATGGAGAGCCTTCTGGCTCTCTGATATAACTTCCTTGTTCAGTCTCAAGTACATGGCTTTCATCAAGACCTTCAGAGACTGGCAATCTTTCTAAATCGTCCACTAATTGGGTTAGGTCAGGATAAAGTTTGTTTGGAGTGGAGACACAGAAGGTTGGCAGGGTAGCACTTGTGTCATGATCTAGACCAGCTGCTACAGTTATCCTGTCTGACACCTGACTGACCAAGACTATTTGATCTCGATCTATGAAGGTAGCATGTTCATTGAAATCTAATGTTCCCTTGTGGGCATGATTATTAGTCAGTGGACAATGGGTCCTTCCTAGTTCCTTGAATATTCTCACATTTACTTTAAACCCATCTGTTGGCCTGTGTCTGGAACAGTCGTATTTTACACCAATGTTTCGTATCCGAATCAATGATACACCAACCCAAATATTTATGTAAGGTTTCAGGACATAGAAAATCTGTGCAATTTACCATATGGACATAACCTGGGACTGTTATCTTAAGAGTACCAGCATGACCAATGAAGCAGAAATCTAATTCTGATTTACTTTTTAGGTTATCATTTCCTAGGCTAAGTGCCCTAAGTTTTATAATATTAAATTAAGAAGCATAAGTGAAGTCAGGGTTCATGGTTAGAAAATATTTTTACTTCTGATGTTAGGGTTCAAGGATTATAAAGTAGTTCTGGCATTTATATGAATAGACAATTACAATTTAAAATGCAGTTACAATTTTTATCTGAACAGCAGTGCTAAGTGAAAAATAATTTCTTTGTCTCAAGTCAAAATTTGTCGCAATAAAAGAAATAAAAAACAAATGCAGGCATATTGTCGGCCTCAGGTCCTATGTCTGAGGTAAAGGTAACAATCTCACTGACCAGTACCAACTGATGTCCACTTGAGATCCTGAGAGTTGATGTGACTCTTGGTTCTCCCTCTGTGACTCCTACTTTGGCTTGATTCCTGGGGATTTATATACTATGTCAAGACAGAGAAACAGAAGGGCCAGATGCTTTGATAGTTTTAGATCCTAGCTGCTTTTACAAGCGAGGTGACCACTAGTTGATGATCAGATGCTGAAGGCTGTCAACATCCTGAAGACATCTGACTGATATAGGGGACTGTTTGGACTGTAACCTTGGCCTGACATCATGGTATATTGTGTGAGAGATGGTCGGGGAAACTGTCCCAGAGATCAAAAATAGGATGGAGCTCTCAAGGGAGGCACTCAGCCTTGGAGAGATCACACCTCAGACAGAGGTGTGAACAGCTGGCCACTCGCTGTGGTTTGTTGTTTACTTGGCAGGACAATGTTGACTGGCTATGTGGTCAATCATTTACCTAATAGGACAGGGTTGGCTGGCTGTGACTACTCAAGCAGTCAGGTAATCCCACAATAGGACAGAGTTGACCAGTCGCTAATCTCCCATGGCTAGACTGGGTAGGAAAAAATAAACTGCCTGTGGTTACCAGTGGAAGGTACCCAACAGCTGTCTGAAGTTGAAAAGGTCACACTCAGAACTCATGAGGACACAGCATGTCTGGAAAATTATGAGTCTACCCTCTGTACTTAACTCTGCTTGAAGCTATAACAGAAAGAAAAATTAAAAACTAGGTGCATGAGCTTTAAAGTCACAGAAACAATCTACCAGATTCTAAATTGTTAATCAATTAATACAGAATCGAACACACTAGAATCGGGTTATAAATTGTTGATCGATCAATACAGAATCATGCACACCAACATCCATTACCGATTATTATATTATGGAAAATAAAAAGCAGATGCCCAAGCCTTGTTGGCTTGGTTATATTGTTAGCGTCTGCTGAGTGGAATGTCAGCAGCAATCCATCAGGTCACTATACTCTCGACCTCTGGGTCCATTTCTTCAATTACTAGGGGTAACGGAGCAGGTAGAGACTGTGGAATAAGTGGCCTGAGCAGTGGAATAGGGAGAGTCAATGATGGAGCAGGCAGTCCCCGCCAAAGGGCATGAAGGTTCAATGGCATTGGTAAGTTTGGTGCAACAGGTAAATGCAGTGGGCCAAGCAGGGCCGGCCCTGGCAACGGGGAAGGCAGAGCTAGACCCAGCAATGGGCAAGCCTGAGGTGGCAAAGGGTGAACTTGAGGTGGCAAAGGACGAACTTGAGGTGGCAAAGGATGAACTTGAGGTGGCTGGTCCAGTGATAGAGTAAACCTGTTTGGTGGAATGGTCAAATCTAATAGAGTAGGTGGATCTGGAGGCTGGGACAGACCTGGTGGGGTCTGTGAGATAGGTTTGCATGCAGAGCACAGGTGGGGTAGCAAGGGGGTGAGGCATAGTCACATATGGGTGGAAGCTATGCCAGAAATGACAGTGGAAAGGGTGGGGTAATCTGTTTTGAAGTATGCTAGATGGGGTAGGGAGAATCCTCATTTAATTCTGCATTTGGGGACAAATGACCTAGCTGATAGGATGGTAGATGTAGTTCAGAGGAGGTTTGAGGATCTAGAAACAGTATATGAGTGGGCAGGAAGATCAGTAACTTTCTCAGAGATACTTCCTGATCCCAGGGCAATCACTGCAATAAAACAGAGAATAGAGGAATTCAGTAAGTGACTAGGAACTTGGTGTCAGGCCAAAGGGTATGGGCTGGTGGGGGGGAGCTGGGCAGACATTAGTCTTTACTCGAAGGATAGACTGCACTTAAGCGAGGAGGGCAAGAGATTGTTGAAAAAGGGGATAGGTGATTACATATAAGAGGCTGGGTATTTAAACTAGGAGCATGGGGTGGCAAGTGGGCAGGAGGCAAGCAGAGGCCACAAGATGGACAGACATATGAGCTTCCCCCCCCCATAACGCAGACAAGGAATTTAGGGCAAATGCTAGAGAGGATGATGATAATATGGGATGGAAGTTGGGGGGGGTAAAGGGGTGGAGGTTGGACACATTTAATGTTAGAAGCCTGGCGAATAAAACTGCAGAGCTTCAGACCCCAAGGCAGAGGGGGAGGTGGACATGGCAGCCACTGCCAAAGCATGAGCCACCCATTACCATGCCTGGGACTTGGCAGTACCAGGGTACAGGATGTTTTGCAGGAATTGAGTAAAGGAGAAGGGGGGGGTGGCGCTATATGTGAGGGAAGGACTGAAGTGTGTATGGGTCTAGGGGGAGGAGGGTAGTACAGAGTCACTATGGATGCAAATCCAGGACTCAAGGAATAGGACTCTCAGGATGGGAGTGGTGTACAGACTGCCATCCCAGACAGAACAATTAGACAGGGAACTAGTGGTACAGATCAGGAGGGCCTGCGGAAAGGGGACTGTGGTGATAGTGGGGGACTTCAACCTGCCGGGAGTGGATTGGAGTACCCCAGCCACAAAGAATAGAATGGAGCAGATATTGCTGGACTCCTTCCAGGACAACTTCCTGATGCAGTTGTTCAGCGAACCAACCAGGTTAGGGAACACTCTTGACCTAGTGCTAGCAAATGGGGAGGTTGTGAGGGAACTGAGGGTGGAAGATCCACTGGGGGGAGCGATCACTACTCAGTATGGTTCACGTTGAATATAGGTAAGGAAGGAGTAGCATCTAATACAAGGGTATTGGACATCAGAAGGGCCAACTTTGAGAGGATTGTGGAAATAGTAAAAGAGTACGTAGCCAAAATTCAACCTAGTATGGACACTAACCAGAGGTGGGAGCACATAAAGCTAGGAGTAGTGGAGGCTACTAAAACCTCTGGCAAGGCCAAGAGTAAGAAGGCTACAGCAAAGAAACCTAGCTGGGTGAGCAAAGGAGTCATGGAAAAGAAAAGGAAGAAAAGAGCCACCTTTAGGATGTACAAAAAACTGGGAGGGGGGAGGACGGGGAGGCGTACCTGAAGGAAGCGAAGGAGGTAACAAAGGCAGTAAGGGCAGCCAAGGTGGCAAATGAGCTCAGGCTGACGCAGGGCATTATGAAGGGGGAGAAAGAATTCTTCAGGTACATCAGGAAGAAAAGGATCTGTAGGGACAATATAGTAAGGATTAAGAGGGAAGGGGGATGGGTGGAAGCAGGGGTGAAAAGGCAGAAGCTACTATTTCTGCTCAGTATTTACTGAAGAAAAGGGGGGAGATACCCAAGGGGGGTTTGAGGTCAGGAATGGAGGGAGAGGAGGTGACAGACAGGGAAATCACAGAGGACAGGGTGCTGAAGGGCTTGAGGGCACTGAGGGTGGACAAGGCGCCAGGGCCAGATGGCATTCATCACAGGATTCTGAAGGAACTGGCAGAGGTCCTAGCAGGGCCTTTGGCAGACATATTCAATGCCTCACTTGATTCAGGGTGTGTACCTCAGGATTGGTGGATGGCTCACATGGTATCTCTCCACAAGAGCGGCCCCAAGGATGAACTGGGGAATCATAGACTGGTGAGCCTCACATCCATCGTGGGTAAATTGATGGAGGCAAACCTGAAGAAGAGGCTGGTGTCCCTCCTGGAAGCCAATGGGCTGCAGGACAGTAGACAGCATGGCTTTGTCACTGGCAGATCTAGCCAGACCAACCTAGTGGATTACTATGACTGGGTATCTAGACAACTGAGCAAGGGTCATGCAGTGGATGTCCTGTACCTGGACTTCAGTAAGGCATTTGACTCAGTGCCACATGGGAGACTAGGAAGTAAGCTACAGGGTACAGGGGCGGGTGTGATGATGGTGGATTGGGTAGTGAACTGGCTACAAGGAAGACAGCATAAAGTGGTGGTGGGTGGGGAGCTATCATCCCCAAGGGTGGTGTCAAGTGGAACTCTGCAGGGCTCGGTGTTGGGACCAGTGTTGTTTGGAATATTCATTGCAGACATTTCAGTGGGCATCAAGAACAAAATCAGTCTGTTTGCTGATGACATCAAGATGGGAGTGGTGGTGGATGACCTAGGGGGTTGGCAAGGATTGCAGGAGGCTCTGTTAAAGCTGGAGACCTGGTCGGATACCTGGCAGCTGGATTTCAATGCCAAAAAATGCAAGGTGCTACATTTTGGGGCTAAAAACCCGAAGGTGAGCTGCCATCTGGGGAGGGGGAGCAGTTAGCTGTGACTGAGGAAGAGAAGGATCTGGGGGTGCTCATTACGGGAGCAATGAACAAAGCACAATGTAGAAAGGTGGCTGCAAAGGCCAACAGGATGCTTGGTTGTATTGCTAGGGGTATATCCTCAAGGAGGGGGGAGGTGATTCTGCCATTGTATTGATCACTGGTTAGGCCACACCTGGAGTACTGTGTGCAGTACTGGCACCTGTACCTGAAGAGGAACATTAAGTTTCTGGAGGGGGTACTGCACAGAGCCACATAGATTATCAATGGTCTGGGGGACTTACCTTACGAGAGTAGACTGAGGGAACTGAACATGTACTCACTGGAGGAGAGGAGGGACAGGAGAGATATGATTGAAACTTTCAAGTACATGAAAGGAATCAACAAGTCTGGTACAAAGGGACTTTTCAAACTAAGGGAGGGGAGGGACACCCAAGGCAATGATATGAGACTGGAGGGGGGAAGGTTCAGGAGGGAGATGAGAAGACATTTTTTCACTGAGAAGGTGGTGGAGGTAGAACATAATACTGGCAGAGGTGGTATCCAGTTAAACAGTGGGCGGCTTCAAAAGGGGATGGGACAAAGCAAGGGGCAGGGTCAAGGGAGGGGGAACATGGAAGGGAGGGCAGCTGCAGAATAATGGCTGCTAGCTGCACAATTGAGCAGACTTGGTAGACCGTAAGGCCTTTTTCTGCTGGCAATTTTCATATGTTCGCATGAAATGCAGCTTTTTACTTAGTCTGTTTTAGTAAGTACTTTGTTAAAGGAATAATGCCTGACAGGGTGGGTGTTATGCTGGGATAGCATCCCACCTCGGGTGGTTGGGCCCGAGGCCACTGGATGAGGGCGTCCAACACCCGAGAAGGGATGTTATCCCAGCATAACACCCACCCTGGAGGGCATTATTCCTATTATACAATGGCTCGTTGTTTTATACAGAAAAAAAATAATTGTAAAGAATTTTATTTAGTGTTTACATTTTTTTCCTTTTTTAAGAAAAGATGCAAGCAGTGTATGGTGCTGGGCAAGCATATCATCAGCAGGGATGTTATGCCAGGATAACATCCCTGCTGTGATGGCCAACTGACCAATCAGGAGCCAGGATTCTTTCTTGACATTGTATAATGCATATTAATTAACATACCGCTTAGGAAAGCCTGTAAAGTTTATATGCGTTTATTGCTAAATGAAAGAGATACACTGTCTAACTTCCTTTTTGTTCATTTTTTAAGACAATACAATATTTTAACAGCTTCCACAGTGAGTACTTGTAAAAATACCGACATCGAGATCACACTTCTTATACTACAATGGTAGACAGTAACACAAAGATTGTCACTACATTTGGAGGCTGAGAAAAGATACCATTAAATTTGAATATATGAACACATAGAGCCATGTGATGCTGCAATTATATGACCAGAATTCAAATTGATAAACACATATAGAAATCAGCAGTTAACTAAATCAGCTATGGATCAAAATATAGTATATTGGTATTAAACACAATAGTCTTATTCAACTCTCATATCCCCTCCAACCAGGAATCCACAGTGTTAAAGAAGGAACTAAAACAGTTTATAGCCCCTTATTGCTATATACTTAGATTTTCGGCAAACAGTTAAACAGTTTGTGTTTTACCCAACCTGGGTGCCGTAACCCTGAGTATCTCCTCTATCTAGGTAAAAAAGTCCCGACAGTCCAACTAGGGAGAATACCTGTGGAGAAAAAAGTTAACAAACAGAAACTTTACGAAAACATAAAATTACTAAATTGCCTAGCACTGTATAACAAACATTAATACAGTTTTTTTAAGACACCAAGGCTTTTTTTTTGTTTGTTTGTTTTTCAAAACAGAATACATAACTTTCATTCTCTGGTCATGGAAGAGCACTCTCCATCTTGCCATGCTGTCAGCGCCATTCTGAGATGAGCAATGCTCAGCTTCCCACCACATCTTAAAAACAAGCAATTGTCAATGCCGAATATTGCTTGCTTCTATGTGCTGTTTAGGTATTTGGAAGTCATTGACGTGCAAATATTGAAAATTTGCGAACTTACGAGCGTGCATAGGAACTGCACAACGCACGCTCATAAAACAGTCATTGTTAGGAAATTTTTCATGAAATTTTCAACATAGCCATTTTAAGACCTCTGCTCATGAACAGTGTCACTGTGATTTTCTTAATGTGTCCTATACATTGAGTTTGCACACCGACTGCGCCATTGTGCGCGACATGGGCGGAAACACGTTTTGGGCAGGATGTGAAAAATGACAGCTGTACTGCTCATAAGGAGGTGTGGTAAAATGGCAATGTTGAAAATCTGGAGTGGAAATATTGAAAATTCGCAAACCTACGAGCGTGTGTGGGAACTGTGCAATGCACACTCGTAAAACAGTAGTTTTTAGGAATTCTTTCACCAAATTTTCAACATTGCCATTTTAAGATCTCTGCTCATGAACAGTGACACTGTGATTTTCTTAATGTGTCCATTAATGAGTTCACACACACCGACTGCATTGTAGCTACATGAAATAGGAAACATGTTTTGGGCAGGATGTGAAAAATGACAGCTGTACTGCTCATGAGGAGGTGTGGTAAATGGCAATATTGAAAATCTGGAAAGAAAATATTGAAAATTTGTGAACTTACGAAATGGCGTGAGGAACCGGGCGCAACGATGCCTCGTAGAAACAGTAATTTTTAGGAATTTTTTCACCAAATTTTCAACATAGCCATTTTGAGACCTCTGCTCATGAACAGTGTCACTGTGATTTTCTTAATTTGTCCCGTAACATTGATTTCGATAATCGACCGCGCCATTCTGCGCTACAAGGGTGGAAACACATTTTGGGTGAGATGTGAAAATGACAACTGTACTACTCATAAGAAGGTGTGGTAAATGGCAATGTTGAAAATCTGGAGTGAAAATATTGAAATTTCGCGAACTTACGAGCCTGCGAGGAACCGCGCAACACATGCTCAGTAAACAGTCATTTTTGGAATTTTGGACCAAATTTTCAACATGGGGTTTTGGACCCCTTCTCATGAATGATGTCACTGTCATGGTGGTATTCAGGCCTGAAGGGGTCGATCACTGCGCCGAAATCACCCTTGGGCCCGAATAACGCCATGACAGTGACATCATTCATGAGAAGGGGTCCTAAAACCCCATGTTGAAAATTTGGCAAAAATTCCCAAAATGCCTGAGATATGCAATGAAGTTGAACCCCCATCTAGCCCATTATACAGCCACCGCATTTCCTCAGTTCGCGGTCGGCTTTGAAGAGTGCAGACGGTTCCCGGTCCACCGGCATCGCCGTGCTAGAGTCCGGAGGTAAGCATGGGGTGAGGGGGTGTGGGAAGGCTGGGTGCGCAGGGTGGGTGCGGTTGTGGAGGGGGTCAGGAGACGCGCCCGGGACCGCTTTTTGTTTTAGAGGTTTAAAAAAAAGACGCTGTGGATCGCTTGCCATGCTGCGGGCTCCCCAGCGTGGCACAAGGATGGGGGGGCCATTCAGCCGACAGGGATTGGGCACCCAGCGGCACCAACTACTGGGACGACGTTAGCTCAGCCGACGGGATTAGCACCCGTCACACAGTACGCAGGCGGGGCGCCAGACGCCAGGCAGTGGGGGGAGCCACGCTCATCACTGCTCACTGAAGCCTAGCTCCCCCTTTCAACTGAATGCCACTGCATTTTGGAGCGTGTCATAGACAGCTCCAAAATGCATTGGCTTACAGGGGCCGCGCCTGCTAGCTCACTGACTGAATTGGAGGAGGAGGTGACACACCTCCGAAATCTCCAATGATGGCACTATGTTTCTTGCACATGCGTGCAAGCAACATAATGACCAAAAGGGAACTAGAGGACACCCCTTACAACTAAGTCCCAAGAAGTTTAACACACATAAATGGAAGGCTTTTTATACTCAGAGAATTGTGAATCCATGGAATAAACTCCCCTTAGAGATCATAGTTAGCAAGGATAAACAATAATTCAAAAACAGATTAGACATGTATATTTTAGAAGGAAACACTCTTATAATGTATGGTGAAATGTTGTTATGGATGGAACTCCATCCGTTTCAAAACGTTGTTATGCTGCACTATCTACGTCAGCTAGTTTGTTATGCTGCACTAGCTGCGTAGCCAGTGCAGCATAACAACTTAGAAGGTGGGCACTCATGCGTGATCAGGTGACCTGCAATCCTCGGAGAATGGCCGCGGTGGTGAAACAGTCCCAGGAGGCGAAAAGGAGCAAATAAAACCTCAGAAAGTAAGGATACCCCATTGCATGAGTGACCATACACAATAAAAGATTATGTATGATCGCTCATACACTCCAAGGATATTTTTCAACTCTCAAGGTTTCCATGGTAACAAGACCTCTCGAGCTGCACTTTTGATGTCTCCAATTACCATGGAAACCTCTCGAGTGAAAAATATCCTTGTTGCGTATGAGCGATCATATACAATCCTTTATATTATGAACAGATCAACAGGAGCACTAAGTGGCCAACTGCCTTCTCAGCTCCTTAACCTTAGTATGAACTTAGCATGAACATCTGAGGCTGCTGCACAGGATCAAATTTATAACAGTATGTAAAAATGATTAATTAGCCATTCGGGGATCCTACCAGTGGAAGCTACCACCAGCAGGAGAGGTGGAGGGAATCTATGCTGAGGACAGGGAGTGACCACTAGGAGGACTCACCCCAGGGAATGAGACACAAGCCCAGGGTGCAAGCTACAATGCCTGAAGAATACATTGGGGAGTCTGAATTGTATAGAATGAACTGATCTAAATCTGAACTGTGTAAAGTCTGCAATTGTTGAAACCAAGCTGAGGTTGAGATGGTTAAAGTAATTGACTGAGACTGAAAAATACTATTGGGGAAATACTTTGGGGTAAAGCCTGTCTGTAATTGTCTGCCCTGAACTGAGGTCGAACTGGGTAAAGCAGTGACAGAGTCTGAAAAATTACTTTTTGGGGAAATCAGAAATGCCGAACTGAGCCCAGAAGAATAAGTTGGGGAAACTAGAAAAATAATAGGTTGGGGACTCTGGAAGGGGCTACACTGAGCTGGGTCTAGTCCCTTCTGAGTAGCACAATTGATTCAAGTTTTTTTTTATGGAATGAAAATTTTGCATGAACTGCATAGTACATAGGGAATGGTTGTAGTGGCTGAAGGTATATTGCAGTACAAAAGTATAAGTATACATATAACAGTAGACAGCAGTTATAAGTGGGGGCAATGGAGAACTCTGTTCATAAGTACAAAAGATCATATAAAGGGGTTAAGGGCAAACTGAGTAAGTGGCAAACGGATATTAAGTTGTGCAAAAGTGCACTAAAGTGTAAATATATATAAGCAGCATAAAAGTGTGGACAAGGGCAAACATATCAAAAGGACAAGGCTTTTTCAAGTAAGATGCGGGCATTCTTACTTTAAAACAGCCTGTAGCAGTATGTAAGTGGGAGAAAGGGCAGATTGCTTAAAGGGACAAAAGGCTTTCATAAGCAGGGTAGGGGGTATCCTTTACGACTAAAGGTATCAAATGGATGGACAGCATGGTTGGAGGGGTAGCAAGAAGGGAGTTCAAGCAGGTCGGATGTATGGGACACCGTGCGCTAGGGCACGGGGCATCCCATCCCTGCTTCAAAACAGCCACTGCCTGTCTATGTACCATATAGACCCAGCATATTCTCTCCTTCCCCCTGATTCACTGAGGGAGCTGTCCTGTGAGCAGTTTTACCGGCCGCAGTTAAATCTCTGCTGACAACCAGCATAAGGCACTTTCCGCCCTCCTGTTGGATAAGTGATCTTGTCATATCAGTACCAGCTTCTATTCTGCATTATTTGATGTTCATTCTCTCTCATGATAGGCGCTCATGTCATGCAAATACATGCTTGTACTTTCAATTATTTTGATGTTATTCTCTTTCGTGTTGTTATTTGAAGTTATCCTACCTCTCAATGCTGTTATGTAACTTGTTGCTATACTGCCTACCTGACCATTTTAAAGCCTGTTGTACCATATGCTGTACCACCACTTGTCGAAGCCTGTGGCTCCTGTATGTTACCTCAACTCTGTATTATGTTTCCTCTGTACTCTGTAACCCTCCCGGGTCGCACCTGAAAATAGGCTCTTGGATGTCTAGAGTGCTTATCTGGTTAACAAAAGCAAATAAATAAAAACTACGGAAGGGGGGTAGGGTTCAACAGGTGTGGGACAGCCATGGTGTTGGGTACCGCATGGAGACTGGAGGGTTGCACGGTGTGTAGATAGCTTACGTGGTTAAGGGAGGAGGTGGGATGGCTGAGGTGGGCACCAAGCAATGTGAGGGTGAGGGGTATGGGAGAGGACTGAAGAAGGTCTGAAGAGGGCACCAGTTGAGGTGAGGGAAGGAAGCGAGAACAAGGGGGGTGTTGTGAAAAAGTGCAGTAACAGACAGGAGTAGAAGGAGAGGGGAATGGAAGAGGGCAAGTGGATGCATCAGATGGAGAAAGGGAGAACAAAAGGAAAGATACAAATGACTTGGGAGCAGATAAAATAGAAAACAGAAGGGGTCAGGGGGACTGGCAGGTGGTAGGATCAAAAGGAGCAAAGCGGACACATAAAGAGGAGGGTGGGGGCACAGTAGACAGTATGCTGTGAGCCAAGGGCATAGAGCAAGAAAACAGATTTGCACCTCTGGGAACACATGAAGAGGATGAGAGAAAGGAGAGAGGAGGAGAGGAGGCCACGGGGAAGGAGGGGGAGGCTACAGCAAAAGAATGTTCTGGACAAAAGGGAGTGAGGGATGCACCTTTGGGAGGGACCCAGGAGGACGTCGACATATGGGGGGAAGGGGGATGAAAGCACTCGTAAGGGTAACACACCCTGTAGTACAGACTGCAGTGAGCACAGGAAGTGAACCAGACAGAGAGGAGGCAGGAAAAGTGCAAAGGAAGGGGGCAGTGTTCACGGAACAGGAGGCAGGAACCAGGAGCAAGATAGAAAGCCTAGAGCAAAAGCAAAAAGTAAAGAGGAGCAAGGTCTTACTCATCGGAGACTTAATAATAAAAGGAATCAGATGGGGGCAAGGGGGACAGGAACAGTGCACTTTGGGTTGAGTGCATGCCTGGTATTACGGAACTAGAGGTAAGGCACAATATACCCTCATGGGGCAAAAGGCAAGATGGGAGAACTCACTTGGTATTCACCTGGGCACCAATGATCTAGAAGGAAATAGCCTAAAGAGGTACAGGTGAGGTTTAAGGAGCTTGCTAGGTTTTGTAGCACTCTGGGGTTCCTTTCTGTGGCTTTCTCAGAGGTGCTGCCTCTGCCAAGAGCAAGTACACCAAGGAAGCAGAAGACTGAAGAATTCAATCAAAGGCTGGTGGACTGGTGCAGGCAGATGGGGTTTGGGTCAGTGGAGGACTAGAGCCTACTTGCCCTGGATAGGCTACATCTGAACAAGGAGGGAACAGCAGTACTAAAAAGTGGGTTAGGAGAGTTCATAGAGAAAACGTATAATTTAAACTGAATTCGGGGGGAGTGGGGTTAAGAGAAAGACCACTCAAGGAGACAGGGGAGATGTGGGCTACCAGCCTCTCCTCCAGGATGGAGTCAGTAATCTAGACAAAAGCATGAACAAGGTAAAGTCAGAAGGGGGGGGGCAGCAGGGGGGAGGATACATAGCGGAAGGTTTTATCAGCTAATGCTAGGAGTTTGGGGTACAAAATGGTGGACTTGGAGGCTATCATGGCGGAAGAGGGGCTGGAAATACTAGTGATAAGTGAGGCCTGGTGGACAGAGTATCATACCTGGGAGGCCATTACCCAGACTATAGACTGTTTAGGAGGGACAGGAAAGAAGGGGGGGGTTGCTCTATACATCAGGGACGACATTAGGGCAACAGAAGGGCAGGAGGAGGATGGGGAAACAAAGCACCTATGGGTCACACTGGACAGAAGGACGGGAGAATCTTTAAGGCTGTGAGTGGCATACAGACCTCCTATGCAGGGGGAGGATGGGGATGTGCAACTGATACAGGCAGTTACAAGTATGGCTCTCAGGGAGGAGATTCTGCTGGTGGGAGACCTAAACCTCCCTGATGTGGACTGGGAGATCCCAGTTGCAGCATGTGCTAGGAGCAGGGGGGGATCCTAGAGGCGCTACTGACGAAGAGAGAGTGTGGAAGAGGTGGTGGAGGGATAGGACCTAGATACTAGGGATCACAAGACTGTGAGGTTCAGGGTAAGGTCGGGAAGGGAGTCAAATTGGATCAGCATGAGGGTTATGGATTTCAGAAGGATGGACTTCAACAAAATGCAGAGGGTAGTTTTGGGAGGAATTGGCAGGAAAGGGGAATATAAGGGATGTTGAGGAGTTATGGGAAGCTATCAAAGGGGGGAAGGTGCCAAAGGCCATAGAAATATGCATAAAAAAGGTGAGGAAGAGCAAAAAAAGAGGAGACCGCTCTGGTTTACAAGGGACACAAAGGGAGGAGGACATGGAGACTTATAGGGAGAAGAGGAGGATAGTGAGGCAGAAGACTAGGAGGGCTAAAGCAAATACTGAGAAGAAAATAGCTAAGCAGGCCAAAAGAGGTGACAAAACTATTTTTAGATTTGTGGGGGAAAAAAGGAAGGCAAGGCACGGGATAGTAAGGTTGAGGGGGGAAGGAGGAATACAGCTGAAGGGGGACTTTGAGAAAGCAGAGTTGCTGAATAGCTGTTTTGCTCGGTCTTCATGGGGGGGACAGGTGACCTGAGCTGGGGGGGGGGAGAGGTAGGGAGGACAAAATGGTTGATCTTAGACCGTTCAGCACAGACAGGGTTAGGAAGGAATTAGGCAGGTTAAAGGTGGACAAGGCGTGCCGGCACGGTGGCGCTGAGGGTTGAGGCGCTGGACACCACACCTCGCATCACACCAGCAACACGGGTTCAGATGTGAGCCCAGGTTGTCGGGAATCAGCAGGGGAGGGAAGAGATTGGGCATCCGGAGGACTTCTCACTCTTCCCTGGGAGGACTTGGGGGAGCGTTCGCTCATGGAGTGACCTCTGGCAGCATCCGGAAGTAGCCAAGCATAGCAACGTGGCATATGCTTGGGGGTGGAGCTACGGCAGTATGTTGCCTTGACGGTCGGGCTCCTCAGAGGCTCAACTCACACAAAAACCCCTCCTCCCACCGATAGGTGAAGGCACCTCCCACCCACTGTCCACACTCCCAGAGTCGCGGTTGTTCTCCGCCACCCCCACCCTCCCCGGCCCGGAGCTCAGTACTATAGAAAGAGTGCCCCAGTGGGGGCGGCCCTTCCCCGGAGGGATCAGACCTGGGGGATGGGCTGAGGGGGAGCAGAGAAAGGTCAGGTCATGGCGGGAGGTCGAGATGGAGGACCTGGGAGAATGCCAGAGAGAGTTCAATGGGGTCAAGGAGGAGCATAAATACAGTTCAAAAAAAAAAAGAGGTGGATGAGGCAATGGGGCAGGATGACTTGCACCCCAGGCTACTCTGGGAACTGAGGGAAGAGCTGGCTGCCCCACTGACAAAACTATTTAACATGTCCCTGGATACAGGGCAGGTGCCGGGGGACTGGAAGAAGGTGAATGTGGTGCCACTGCACAAAGAGGGCAGTAAGGAGGTGAGGAGAGCTATCACCCGGTCAGCCTCACCACGGTGGTGGGGAAGGTGATGGAGGCACTAATAAAGGAACAGTGGTGGACTACCTGGTGGATAGTGGTCTGTAGGATTATAGGCAGCATGGCTTCACAAATGGGAGGTCATGCCAGGTGACCCTAACTGAGTTCTTCAATTGGGTGACACAGGTGGTGGATCAGGGAGGGGTGGTGGACATGGCAAATCTGGACTTCAGTAAGGCCTTCAACACCATCCCTCACAGAAGGCTAGTAAATAAACTGGGAAGCTTAGGGGTGAGTAGAAAAATAACTAGGTGGGTGGAAAACTGGCTGGCAGGCAGAAGCCAGACAGTGGTGGTTAATGGTGTGCATTTCCAGGGTAAGGAGGGTGATGAATGGGGTGTTCCAGGGGTCAGTGCTGGGACCCCTCCTTTTTAATATTTACATCAGTGACAAATTGGAAGGACCGGGGGGAAGGGTGTGCCTATTTGCCGATGATACAAAAATCTGCGGTAGTCTGGACACCCCAGGGGGAGTGGAGGCCATGAGGCAGGACCTGAAGATTCTAGAGGAGTGGTCGGAAACTTGGCAACTGAAATTCAATGCCAAAAAGTGCACGGTGATGCACTTGGGGTGCAAAAACCTGTGAGCAGCATACACTCTTGGGGATCAAAAAAATGGAGCAGGAGAGGGATCTGGAGATTATATCAAGCAACCTTAAGGTAGGTAACCAATGCAGCAAGGAGGTGGGGAAGGCAAATGAGATTCTGGCATGCATTGGGTGGGGCATTACAAGTAGATAGAGGGAGGTATGGATGCCTCTTTACAAAGCCTTGGTGAGGCTGCACCTGGAGTATGGCTGGGGTCCAGTTCTGGAGTCCACACCTGTGAAAGGACATAAATGTGACAGAGAAGGTTTAGAGAAAGGCAACCAAAATGGTGCACAGCATGCAGGGGAAACCATATGAGCAGAGGTGCAAGGAGTTGGATCTGTACACAATGGAGACTAGAAGGGAGAGGGGGACATGATAGAAACTTTAAAGTATGTGAAGGGGGTCAATAAAGTGAAGGAGGGGAGCTTACTCAAAAGAAGGAAGGGGGCTATAACTAGAGGGCATAGCCTAAGACTAGAGGGAGGAAGGTACGGGGCAATGTGAGGGGGCGATTCTTCACAGACAGGGTAGTGGAGCCCTGGAACAGACTGCTAGAGGAGGTGGTGGGGGCTGAAATGGTGGAGGGATTCAAAAGGGCATGGGACAGGCATATGGGGTTGAGAAGTGGGGGAGAAAGGGGAACAGTGGAGGGGGAGATGTGTAAGGAGAGGAGAAGGGGCAGACTTGATGGACCATTGGGGTCCTTTTCTGCCATCAAGATGCTATGATTCTATGATCTTAGGTTTTACTGAGAATTGCAGGGCATGAGTGACTCCCAGTGATCTCAGCATTGCTCTTGACCCATCATATTCCTTTTGTCTGTATCTAGTCGCAAAACTCAAATCTGGGTAAAGGGAAAGCTTGTCCATCCTTTTGCTCAATGTGTCCCTTTCTCCTGGCAGCATTTCAAAATCCTGTCTCTCTGAGCAGCCCAGTGGCATGGAGTGCTGATGCATCCATGCCTTGTCCCCTTTCCATGCTGGCAACCTGTGTTTGGGGTGCGAGTGGGTCACTGGTGGTCGGCTGGGGAGGGAGAGGATTGAGAGTTCACAGGACAGCTCTCCTCTCCTGGGGAGGGAGACTTGGCTGCCCTGCCAAATGACTGCCCCAGGTGGAGGCTTGAGGGTAGAATGGGATAGGGGCACCAATGGAAGGATGGGTGCTGCGGGACTCCGCTGCATGCATATGCCTCCACGTACGTACACTGACGTGTCGCGCCCCAGCAATGGGAATGAATTAGGAGAAAAATGGAGGAAACACACCTCGCAGCGGCAGGATGAAGATCAATTCCCTGTAGGCTCTGCACCAGTGGCCGGAAGCTGCTTCTGTGGCCAGGACATCTCAAGGTAAGATCCTGGGAGGAATCAGGTGATGGGGCTGGGGATGCGTCGAGTGGATAGGGGCCGCCAAGGGGAGAACAAGGCACAGAAAGTATGGATAAAAAAAATCTTGTCTCTCGCATGTTCCTCAGAATATGGCGAGTACAAAAGTTCTGACTCCTCCCTCTGATTCTTCCTGTTGATGGTGTAGTGTTATTCTGTATGCCTGTTGCACTATAGGACCAAGGTTAAGGTTAAATATTATTTGTTGCAGCCATTTCTCTGTGAATTTCTCCAGCTGATCTCCCTCCTGTCCCTCAGCCAGACCCAATGTTCCCATATTTGAAAGGCGAATGCCTGTGATTCTATGGGGAATAGCTCCTCTCCCATCTCCTACTTAATCCATCAGGCTATCACTGCTCTGCTTAGAGCGAGTTGCACTCACTAGTGGGGAGGTGCTGGGGCCCGGCTGCTCTGTTTCTCTGTTCGTTTGCTGTCCCCCCTTCTCGTTTCTGTTGCTGTGGTAGTGGTCGTTCCCCCCCCATCTTTTTGTTTGTTTTGCCCCCACCCCAATCCCCTTGCTCCTCCTTTCCTTCTCTGAGCCCTTCCTTTGGGGTTCCCACACTGCTGCTTTACCTGCTGGGCCGCGATGTCGGCGGCCCCTTGTTCTGTTGCTATTCTTGCTTACCTCCTGGACTGCTCTCCATTCCGCTTGCTCTCTCCCTCAGTTCTCTGCCTCTCCTCCAGCAGCCGCCGCTCCATGCTACTGCCTAGTATGCATTCCTCTGGCTGCGTTGCTTCCATTGCTCCTGCTATGGAAACTGCCTGCTCCATGCACTACTGCTCCACCAGACCCTTCCTCCACCACCAGCTGAGCTTCTCTTTCTTTAGTTGCCGCATCGTGACCTGGAATGCCTACATTTCTGCTGCTCTCTGCACCTGCTGCCAGTGCGTCTGCCTCCTCCTCCTCCTCCTCAGCTGTGTTCCCTGATTTTCGTTCCTGCACCACTTGGACTCTCACTGGCCTGTACGCTCAGCCACCTCTCGAAACATGGTGTTGCCCCCTCTCCAGCTTTCTCAACAGCTGCTCAATGGGTCCTTTCCATTCAGAGCCTTGCAGTTATTGCTTGTTGGAACCTATATGGACTTGTCATCATCCTGATTTCCTGCCAGTGTAACATGCACATTTCAGGATTGCTTTTCATTCCATTCCATGGACTGTCGGTTCCCCTTGAACGATGCTCATGCAGGGTTGTCCACAGGTTCACAGCTGAGGAGGACGGATATTGGTATATGGTCAATTCTGCCTCATGTTTTCATTGGACCTGGGATTTCCCCATAACTTCCCTTCCTGTTGCCATGTCCGTGAGTTGCTTCTTTAATGCTTATCATCTGATAACTAGTCTCTGGCTGCCCTTTCTCCACTCACTTGTGTCATGCTCAGCTATTAAAGCAGCACTCCTGCCTGCCATCTTGGACTCATTCATCAGCTTCTGGTTTTGGGTGACCGGCCTTCCTGTTTTCTGTTTGGTATCTGATGGCACTGGCTGCTGGCTTCTACGCTAGCCTCCGGCAGCCTATTTATTATGGATCTTCCAGTACATGACAATTATGTGGTTTGGCATTCCCAGTCTCCCTCTCTTCCTGCTGCATTCCATGCCTCCAGTGGTACTGGTCCAAGTTCATCATCTTGGCTGGCGTCTTGCATGGCATTGCTCTGAGTCAGAGTCCCCTGTTTCTTTGCTCCTGTGTTTGGTGGACCTCCATGCAAGTCCGGTTGTTGCTATTCTGTTGCTGCCTATGTCCAAGTCCCCTCTTGCTTATGCTATTTTGCTGCATGCCACTGCCATCCCCTTGGCTTCAGCCTCTGGGATGTCTGCTGCACTGGGCTGCCCTCCGTGGTGGCGTTCCCATCTTGCCTAGCCTTTCTGGAGGTCTAGCTTGACTTACTCTCTCCCCCCTTCCCGCCTGGCCTATATGGGGTCTGGTCATTCCTGCTGGCCACACGGGGGCCTAGCCTGGCAAGCTTTCACTGATCCTTTGCTGTCCTGCATGAGGGTTTTACAGTTCTGCTAGCCTTGGTGGGGCCTAGCTGCTGCTCGCTACTCCTTCCTCCGGCTGACCTACATAGAGGTCCGGCCGCTCATCCTACCCCATGTAGGGGCCTAGCTAGTTACTTTGCCTCCATTCTTTGGACTCCCAACATGCACTCCGCCCATGCGCTCTATCATGACATTCAGTGCCTGCTCTGGATCCTTCCTGTTGGCCGTCATCTGAGCTTATCTACTGCGTCCTTCATTCCTGCTTAGTGTCCCTCCAGCGTTGGTCTCTGCCGAGACGTTCCTGTGGTTCGTTCCTGGCTCTGGACGATCATTTCTCCTGCCTTGTGCTTCCCCTGAGCACTGGATTTTGGCTCCAAGAAAGCTTCCCTCTCCTGCAGTTTTCTCCAACCCAGATCAGCGGGTCCATTCCTTACCGTCCTTGCAGCATGTTGGATATCCTTCTGTGGACCATCTACTTCAGTCATGTCCCCCTGCTGTTTGCCTGCTCTCTGGATCTGGATTGTGTCTGGACCTTTCTTCATCTGCTTACCTTGTGTCCCAGTGCCTCTGCAGTGTCTCCTTCTCCCTGGCCTGGATCCGGTCTGCTCCTGCTGCTTTCTTGCCCACCTATTCAGATTGTTTTCATCTTTTTGGGGCATTTCCATCAGATCTCCATCTTCCAGAAGCTTTCATTCCATGTCACTTACTCATTTCTGACTTTTCCATCAGGATTGGACACACTGCCAGGATGTCTCGCCTTTAGTCGTACTATTCAAGTTCTTGATGCTGCAGCTCTCACCTTCGCCTGCTCGCACCTACTTGCACTCGTCAGGATATCCTTCTTCACTCCACCATGGACTTACATCTGGACTTCATCTCAGAACATTCACTATCAATTCCCTTGGATATCTCTTGCCATGCTGCTTCAGCTCATTTGGATTTACTACTATTACCGTTTCCTGCCAAGACTCTCAGCCGAGCTCTATTCCATAGTGCCATTCCTATCTCATGGCTTAGGCCTCAGACATGAATCTACTCCAGTGCCTAGAGGCTTTTTAAATCTGGTCAAGTTGTCAACTCATCTGACTCAGTTCTCTCCACCGCATTCTTTTGCCTTCCTTCATCATCAGGAACACAACTTTTCTACAGGACCATCTTGCTGCTCTCGTAAGTCTGCCTTTTAGCCTCTCCACCTGCCTTGCCCAATTCGGGGCATGGAGGTTTGAATATTTCTACTCTGCGTCTGCCTCACCCAGTATCAGGGCCTGGAGGTTCGACTACTTCTACTCTACACCTGCCGTGCCCAGCATCGGGGCCTGGAGGTTCAAATATTTCTACTCTACACCTGCCTCGCCCAGCATCTGGGCTTGGAGATTCGACTATTTCTACCCTACACCTGCCTCGCCCAGCATCAGGGCCTGGAGGTTCGACTATTTCTATTCTACACCTGCCTCGCCTAGCTCGGGGCGTGGAGGTTCTCATAGCACCTGTGACCTAACCACCTAGCTCAGCGCATGGAGGTTCTGTTCCTTACCGTACTCGCTTCACCAGATGGGTTGGAGATTTTCCAGGCTTTCTAGCCTTATGACCAATTACTGCTTCACCCACTCATGACTGGGGGTTCATTTGCTCCACTTTCTTCAGCTTCACAACTTGCATCCAGCTTACTTGCCTCACCTTCAAAGACTCTATGCTTCCATAAACTTGTATATCGGAACTCGGACCACCACTTCAAGATTGACTGTGCATTTAACTGGATTCTAAATGACCTGTCAATATTTTACCCTGGACATCGACATCTCGGACTGGGAATTTGCCAAGGATATGCTACCATCTTCTCACTGGACATTCAACATCAGTATTGGATTCCATTTGCTCTTTATGAACCTTAAGATCTTCATCGACTGGGTTTTGGACTAGCCAACAACTTAATGTGTTCATTTAGGATTACTCTCCTTTAGTATGCCCAGAAGGATGGGCAGGTCAGTAGCCATGGGTCCTCAGAGGTTTCCCCCAAGGGGGGTTTCCCTCTCCTGCATGCTACTGGCCACACTCTCCAGAGCTGGAGGAGATAATCGTACCTGTAATCATAATTCTTTCTTTTGGGGGGGGGGCTCAATCCTACTCAGCTAAGCATCCTTCCAAAGGTGGGATACAGAGAAAGGCCAAAACATCATGTCCTAACAAGTTGTTATTCATCAGTTCAAGCACCTAAGCATTATGCATATCCAATCCAGTTCATATGCTACAATCATGACCTATGTCATATCCACGCTTACGTATTTAAGCATTAATCATGTCATTCAACTCATGCATTCTGCAGGCATGGTCCGACTTGCAGATCTGGCTCCTATGTATCCAAGCACAACCTACATCATTCAGCTCTACTGTATGTAGCACAAGCATTGAGCTATGAACCACATAGAATAGCCAATAGAGCATAGTTTCCAATGCTTCCAGTCTAAATCGTAATAATTTGTCCTCCTTTCACAGTCCAATGGCCACTGTTGCTGCCCTGAGCACTAAACCTGATGCTTTCTTCGATTCTGCTATTACCATGGACAATTGGGTTTCACAGATACTTTGCCTGGAATTAAAATCCCATATCAGAAATCCTTAAGCAATCCATGTAATTGCTACATATTCCGACCACGCAGCATCGGTTCTACAGCAAAGACCATCACAGCGACATTGCCAGCAGTCACTGTGATGGTGTCCACTACCCAATACTGGTGCCAGGCAGATGTTTGATCCAATCTCCGAACTAACTCCGACTGGAGTTAGCAATCTAAAGTATGTGGGGTGTGGGGGCAGAGCCTCCCGCATGGGAGTTGTGGGGGTCAAAATCCCCCACAGAAAACACTTGTTCCCAAGAGACAGCACAACACCAGTTGGCACTGTTGTGCCATCGCTCTGCCGTCAGTCGACAAGAAATTTGTCGCTGCGGCATAGTGGAATCTAATTGCTATACTTGAGATTAATGGTATCCTCCTGACTGCTCACTATCTGTTCTATATTGTTTCTATATTGTTTTTAAATTAGCGGCTTACCTTAGCCAGCAGCTCCCATTTCCAGCCACTCTCCATAGCGCCTTCTCAATGCCTGCAAGTTTTTTTGGTTCCCCCGCTTCTGGCATGAGTTTTGTTTCTGCCCTGGTGCCCCAGTTTAGCCCCACATGTACAATCCAGCCCTGCGGGGCTCCAAAGTTTGAACTGCGATCACCAGTGCTGCTAATGCACTCCAGTGCGTTGGGGATTGCGCAGGTGTTGGTGGCGCCTTTAATGTTCAACCAATCGCTTCAGTGGTTGAACAGGAGAGTGTTTCAGTGAAACCAGTGTCCCAATCAGCTAAATGGGACCCAGTTACCTCACTGAGAAACAGTAGAAACAGTTCTTCCCCCAAAATAGAGATCCACGAGGCAGTAACAATTGGGGCTCATGAATATTAATAAGCCCAGAGCCCCAATCACATGAATATTCATGAGGGCTGTTCTGCCCTCAGGGAACCTGTGTTTCGGCAACTGCCAAGAAGAAAAAGAAATGTGAAATAAACAAAATCTAACTGCTGTATATATTTTGGGGGAAAAGTGTTTACAGGGGAAGAAGTATTTAAATAACTAAATGCTAATTCTGGCTGCACCAGCTTGAAATTGGGACTCACATAGAAATAGTCTGCCTGCTGCAAGACGTCCTTAAATACTGGCAGCAGTGACATGAAAACAGACGGAGCAACTTCTTGATCTGGGCAGCAACAGCAAGTACTCACCCAGGGCTACTGAACAGTGGGGCATTTGGGCAAATGTTTAATTTATTCTGGCTGCACCAGGACTTTATCTGGGACTGTATCAAATCTGCTTAAGGGACTGTGTGTTCAGCAGCCATTACAAGCAGCCACAGCCAATCGGAAAGCTAGAATTTTAAAGCCAGGGCTTGTGGGACATTAGCCAAAGCTCATGGGAAACTTCCAAGTGCTGATGGGGAACTGCAAGGACTTAATTACAGGTGCTAAAACAGTAAATCAACTGTGCATCGAGTGAGGTTAATGCATAATTCATTTTCTTGATTGACAGGCCCTCCAGCCAATCATAGGCCAAGCAACCAAAAGCTCCAGCCAATCAGGAGCCTCAGGAGAGCCCCATAAAAGATTGTTTTCCAGTAAATTTCCAGATTTGAGTGGAAGCCCCCTCAGGGGTGGGGGCTCAGGCCCCCAGCCATACCACTGGGCCTGATGATCCAGTGTAAGCCCTTCCATCCAGGAGGGGGGTTAGAGACCTTTTTGCAGCAAAGTTATAGCAATTTAGTTTTATGCAGTACCTGCTAGCCTGGAGGTTGCCAGAATGTCCACCAAGTGCTAGCCCTCCCTTCCAAGCCAGGGAAAGATGTGGACCTGCAACTCGACATCAAACCAGCTGTGAGAGAACTGATCCTACTTCAGTTGTGAGAGAACTGAAGACATCAGGAGCTTTCATTGCAGAGATTCAACTGAGAGGAGCCTGAGTGAGTACTTTTGTACCCCCTGGTGCAAGAAAGAAAGATATATGCTTAATTGGGGCTGCCAATGCCCAGAGACTGTCTGATCTATATTGTTCATCTGGTCTGCACCCTGCATCCTGCTGCACCTAACCTTAGCCCAGCACGGGTGGACCCGTCATAGGCTGCCTGATTTATCTTGTCCAACTGGTCTGCACCTTGCATCTGCTGTGTCTGTCTTGTCCAGCGCAGGTGAATCTGACTGTTCTGGAAGGACCCAAGTGAGCCCAGCTGATTGTATGAATGTGCTAATATGTGATTGTCTGCTATAGAGCCTACAGGACTGGAAGTGGAGCACTCAGTACAGGGGCTTATCCCGACTTTGCCTGGGAGGTCCAGTATCTGTTAACTAGCTCTGGTCAAGATGCCCAGTCGAGCTGCAAACTATAACCCTGTACCACAAATCGGACTGAGACCTCAAATCTATCTGATTTGACTACTTTACCTGAAAGTGACCGTCAATGTGCAAATGGACCAGGGTGGCCAACCTGGCCCCTGGTGGAAGGTACTATACCTTCTATAAATGTGAGGAATGTTCAAAATGTCAATTGGGCTCAGCCCAGTGTAACCGGTGGCTACACCTTCCAGTGTGTCCAACTGCAACATGCAGGGCAATCCCTGCACACTCTTGGAAGGACTGTAAATAGTTAAAGTATCTATTGTTGGGAAATCTAATTACAATTTCTGCTAATCAAGCCAGCCAGCGACCAGCTGCACTGTCCACCAGGCCTGCAACCATCAAGGAACTATCTTGGTAACTGGATACCCAGAGTAAAATGTGCGGGATTGTGGGGTATCATACTAAATTTGGGGAAATTGGTATCAGTTGTGGGTAAAATAATATTGTGTTCCATCTGATTTCGTGCAGTTAATTTAGATAGCCAGTGCTCTGGTCATCTAGGTTGGCATAATGTGATTTTCTGTCTAATTTGCCTAACAGGCATCCACCCAGATGGAGGGTTTTCACCAGCATTCAATCACGACAAATGATGTAAATATTGTAAATAATAATTCTACTTGCATAACCTCTACTCCTTGTGTTCCCCCATTCCTAAGCCCTAATCCCACCTGTAAATAAACGTATTTGTTATTGCAGATCCTGCCTCGTGAGCATATTATTAGAGAGAGTCACTAAAGGGTAAAATGTCTGAAATGTAGGGAAGTGTCTACTGGGTCATGTTGTGGGGTGGCAAATGGTCATAGTGGGTAGTATAAGATCCCAGGGGGTGTACCAGTTGAAAGCTAGACCACTTAAAAGCTAAACTATGGGTGGAGGCACTGCACAAATGTAATATTTAGGAAAGAACCTGTTTTAATGTAATCTTGGGAACCCAGGCCCCCAACCTACATCCTAGGTAGTAGGCAGGGGTAGTAACTCTAGGAATAGTGCCACCTAGGGGATGCACATATTTGTATATTAAGAGTACTGAATAGGGCATTCTTTGAAAACAGGGGTTTTCATCCCTAAATGTTTGTTCTTGTATAAAAATAAATGTTATCATCATATTTTGTTGTCAGCAGTGACCACCCATAAATCGAGAGCTTTGACTGCTCTCATGACATTGTTGATTGTAAAGCCCATGGAGAGTCTTTCACTCTCTGGGCCCATTTTACTAGCCCCATTCAGTCCCACAGCCTGCTGTTCTCATCTCCCACCACTGTCTTAAAGGAGTTAAAAACAGCAGAGAATGTAATGACAGATTTAACTTTGTAAATTATCAAATTAGGCACCCGTATTCAAATGGTTAGCATGGCGCTGACTGGGTTAGTGGCATGCTAACCATGAATATCACCAACACTAACCATGAATGGTGCCAGCAATTGGGTGGCGCCATATTCAGAGGCTCCCCCAGAGTGCCATGCTAACTCAGTAACATGACCACACAAAATAAAATGCCACACCCATGCATATGAGGGATTCTTCATGCATAATGGGTGCAGCAATACAATCATAGATTTTGGCGGTGCTAAAGAACCACCGTCACAGCACTGTTTACTACTGACAAAATCCTCACCTTACCAGGGCGTGATAGCAGCACTCACCCCCTGATTGCTCATGTTATAATCATATATTCGTCTTCCCTGGTAGTCTAGTGGTCACCACTCCTCCGTCATTCATGTTGTAATATTATTCTCTGATCCCTGACAGTCTAGCAGATCCCTTCCCCCCGATCACTCATGTTGTAATAATAGTCCTCATGGTAGTCTAGCAGACCCACCTCCCCACCAGTCACCCATGTTAAAATAACATTTCTCCCTCCTTAGCAATCTAGTGGGCCTCCCACCAGTAGCCGTTCCCCCACCAGCTTAGGACCCCCAACCCTGCACCCCCCCTCACCTTGGTCCCCGTTTTACTGCAAATGAAGGCTATCAGCAAAGCCTTCTGCTCACCACCTTGACTGTCTGCCATCTAACTGTCAATGAAAGCGATCACAAGCACTGTAGAAATAGCTGTTCCTACAGTACTCACAATCACAGTCAATGACAGTCAGACAGCGGCCAGCCAAGTAGGTCAATAAAGAGCTGTGCCAGTCACTGTTCAAGTTAAAATGGTGACTGGAGTGAGGGGGGTGCAAGGCAGGGGGTCCAAAGCGGGCAGACAGGTAGAGGATGGCAATCAGTCAGGGGACTGGGGACCACCAGACTATCAGGGAGAGGGAAATATTTTAACATGGGCACTGGGGGGGTGGGAGGAACCACACGAGTACCAGGATCATTCACTTTAGAGTAAGCAGCACTACGAGGCATGCTAATGAACCCATAATGGACATGCAAATGGTCCCTTAGTGTCTTGCATGCTCAATATTCTCATTTGTATGCTAGAGTTGAATATGGGGCAAAAGGAGCCATGGAATGACACACACCAGCAACATCAACATTTTATCTCATTTTTACCTTTATTTAGTCCAATATTGCCACCCCTTATTGCCCCACTGTTTCACTCATGCACCCATGAGCTTTATCAAGTAATAATTTTAATTCATTGCAATTCATGACTTTGTAACTGAAACTGATTACTGGGATACAAGGGTTTACAACTGGGGCAAATGAGCAGGTCAGAGAGGTTTCCTACAAAAAAGCATTTACAGATACTAGCACTTTTGAGAAGAGTGGATCTGAAAATACTGGGACTAGGAAAGGTCCAGCAAGAGGTCCTTTTAAGGGAAATTACAAAAAAAAAAAAACTACTACTCAGAAAGAAACAGGCAGTGAAATAGATCAGGAATGTGCAGGCCCAAGTGGCGAGGGGAATGTAGGGAGAGGAGTTACCCTTGGGTAGCACCAGGGGTTCAGGAGCAGTGCGGGGACAAAAGCCCATAACAAAAAAGACAAAACAAAATATATCTTACTGCCGTTATTTGTATAATGCTTGCCATTATTTATTGTTTCTACTCATTGTATTTTTTATAGCACTGTTGTACTGTTCCTCTATTTGTACTACTGTACCCATGTTGCTGTTGTTCCACTGTTCTCTTTTTGTTGTACTGTCCCGGGTCATGCCTAAAAATAGTCATTTTATGGCTAGTGCACCAACCTAGTTAACAAAAACTAAATAAATAAATAAAAAACAAATAAAAAGAAATAAAACTAGAAAAAGAACAGCAAAGATATAAGACATACATAGAAACATAGAATCTAATGTCAGATAAGAGCTACTTGGCCCACCCATTCTGCCCATTTTCCCTACAAACATTCTCATCGCAGACCCTGCTTGATCTACAGTTCCTTCTCCTCCCCCCTTCCTTTTCACTATGATTCTGTTGTGCATAACCCATGCATTCTTGAACCCCACCATTGTTTTTTATCCCACCACCTCCATTGGAAGACGGTTCCAGGCATCCACTACTCTTTCTGTGAAGAAGTACTTCCACACATCTCTCCTGAATCTACCCCTTGCCAGCTTCACAACATGTTCCCTTGTTCTTGAGCACTTTTTTGTGAAAAATACTTCACTCCTGTACCCTATTTACCCACCATGAGGTAAAGGTCTCCGTCATATCCCCCCTCCTCCAGAGTGTACAAACTGAAATCCTTCAGACTCTCCTCAAAGAGCTTTTGATGCAGACTCTGCACCATTTTAGTTGCCCTCCTGAGCTTTGGACTGCCTCCACTCTATGTCCTTCCAGAGATGTAGGACCAGGTTCACAAAATGCTGTGGGACTAAGTCCCACTCCGCAAATTCAGTTGCAGACTAAAATCTCCACAGCTGCGGAGATTTGTATTCACAGTCCGCCACAGCTGCGGGAGATGTTACAATTGATCGCATCAGATGTAACTTTTTTCCACGGCTGCAGGAGAAAACCACCCGCAAGCTGCCATAAATCATGGAGCTGGTCATAAACCGGTTCCACCATTGTAAATACCGTAGCTGCAGGACAAACTGTGGCTGTACAAGTGGCAACCCACTTGCACCAGGTTTTTCCTACAGCTGCGGGATTTTGGGGGGGCTTTGTGACTCCCACCCATGATCTCCAGAACTGTACACAGTACTCAAGGTGGGCCTTACTAGCAATGTATACAGATGCAATACCACCTCCCTTTTTCTGCTGGATACCCCTTCTTATGCACCCCCAGCATCTCACTCACTTGCCCAACTGCCTTGTCACCCTATCTGGCAACCTTTAAGTAACTCAATACGATTACCACAGGTCTCTTTCCTGCTTGGTTGTTGTTAATACCACTGCACTCATTCTGTACTCCACCCCTTGGCTTCTGTGCCCTAAGTGCATTACTTACACTTTTTCTCATTGAAACCCAGCTGCCATACCCTTAATCACTCCTTGAATATTCCCAGATCTCTGCTCATCTTTTCCACTACCCTGGTGTGTCGACTCTGTTGCAGATCATGGCGTCACCCACAAAGAGGCAGCCCTTCCCTTCCAGCTCCTCTGCAATGTCACCTATAAAGATGTAAGCCCCCTGCAAATGGGGGTTCCCAAAAGACTTCCAGGAGCTTGCTTGAATGCTCCAAGCCTGAATGGTGTTTGGCGTTTAAGCCATTTATCAGTGAGTGTTTTTAGAGCCTCTGGTACTGTCTCTTTAAGAGCTGTCTGCTTGCAGACATAATTAGTTTGTATGGGGGGACTGTGTGCTCCTCTGCTTGAGTACCACTCGAGCTGCTGCCAATTCACTCCATTTTTGCAGTCACTAGGAGTGCAAAGGGAACCTATCTGAAAGATGTAACTGTTTGCCAGAAATCATTTAGAGTAATAATGAAATTACAGTTTGTCTAACCTGCTTTCTTTGCAGTCAGAACTGTGTTTGCCTAGTTCCCCATTCTAGTTTTGAACTGCTGAACTGGACCAATCAGTGTGGGTTAAGGTAGCTCTAAAATGGTGCCTTGGACGAATCAGAACTTGGACTCATAATCTGAGCCAGCCACAAGAGGATTGTATGGGCAGTGACTCTGGGAGATGTAGTTTAGACTTCGGCGCCTTTTTGGACCAACAGGGGCAGTCTATTGTGAGTGACAGCCAATCCAGCCAAGAACTGGGAGGAACTCAAAGGAAGTGCCCGGTTTTGTCTGCTGGAGTTTCAGTTGAGCTCTGCGGAGGAGGGAAGGAGCCTGTGCTTTTTTCGTGTGCAGTTTTAGTCGGGAAACGTGTGTAAGGCCCAGAGTTCCGGTCTGCAGCTTGTGTAACTGCTTGTTAGGACTGAATCCGTCCTGTGAAGAGAATCAAAGGATATCTGAAGAGTAGAAATCAGACTCACCCTGTAGAAGACTGGAGAAATTGCTGAATTGCACTCGGTCTGTCAGGAACTGAATCTGCTGTGTGTTCTCCCGGGTATTGTGCAGTAATTGCAATTGGGATAGAGAAGCAGCCTGCCTGGTATAGTACTTTCTTTTTACCATATAAATGTGTGAGGAGGCTTGTGTAGCTCAAGTGAATCCTGCTGCCATTAAAGGACTTTTGCCTGTGACTGTTTACCATATAAATGTGTGAGGAGGCTTGTGTAGCTCAAGTGAATCCTGTTGCCATTAAAGGACTTTTGCCTGTGACTGTTTACCATATAAATGTGTGAGGAGGCTTGTGTAGCTCGAGTGAATCCTGCTGCCATTAAAGGACTTTTGCCTGTTGCAGTTTGCCATATAAATATGTGAGGAGTCTCGTGGAGCTCAAGAGTAGCCCTGCTGACATTGAAGGACCCTATCTTGTTTGGAGGGTGTGAGTACTAATTCAGGGTCGCTCCCTGTTGAATTGCCACATTAAATCCAAATGGAATTACTGTACTGCTGACTGTTTAACTAATTTTTCTTTTCTGTGTGAAAGGGCCCTACCAGCTGCCACGGTTTGGACTAGCCACTAGGGCTTGGGTACCCAGGGACAGTAACTGGTAGGGATAGGCCTTGCACAGAGCCGTAGGTAGATGAGTAAAGTGATAAGCTAATTAACCTGATTCCCCCCTGTCCTTGTTATATCCCCTAAATAAATCAGAGCTGCTTGTTTCAGCAAAGTAATACTGCCTGAGGTATTTGTCTATGTTAAAGTATTGTACTGTGATTGTTGCACTGTATCTTATTTTACAGGAGGTCCCAGTGCCTGAACCAGTCCTGGGGATAAGTGTATACTGTGAAGGTAATTCTGATACATTGTGTGGGCCACTAGTGGGAAGAAAGGGGGGTTGCAGTGTCCCAGAGGGCTGTGACCAAGTTAGTTTAACTATTGCAAACCCTGACCTCTGGGTGGAGGCACCAGCCATCGGATCCAGGCCCCTCAACCTGTTAGTGGCAAATCAGGCAGGGGTAGTAGCCCCTGGGATAGCGCCATCTAGGGGTTAAAAAGATATTAAGGAGGACTGATCCCAGTGCTGAAACTTGAGGCACCCCACTGGTAGGTCACTCTTCTGTGGAGCAAACTCCATTTACCACCACCCTCTGTTACCTATCCCCTAACCAATTTCTTACCTAATTTACAACCTTTTTACCCACCCCAAGCTACCCAGCTTACTTACTAGTCTATGTGGAACAGTGCCAAATGTCTTACCAAAATCTAGGTAGGCCACATCCACCGCTCCTCCCTGATCTAATTCCTTGGTCATTCAGTCGAAGAAGTCTATCTGATTAATTTGACATGACCTCCCTCCTGTGAATCCATGCTGCTTTAGGTCTTGTAAGCCACTGGATTCAAGATATTCCACAATCCTTTCCTTCAGCTGTATTTCCATTAACTTTCCCACCGCCAATGTCAGGCCGACAGTATATAGTAAGAGCACAACCATGGGAGTGGTGACAAGATCGGGGTTATCTACAACCTTCCAGATAAACAAGTAAACAAAAAACATGAATTAGTCCTTCTAAAAAGGACCGTCATTTGCACCAACTCCAAAGTAGATACCTTCCAGATTATGAAACCAGTCAATGGTGACCGGCACCTGCTAGACTTGGCTGTTAACAAGTAGAAAAGTACATACAACTGTACCTTAAGTGAATCTTCTTTGTTCAGCCAGATCAGATGTGCAAAGTGCAACAAATTCCAAAGAACACACTGACAGCGTAGTCCATGACATCCAAAGTATGTCACAAACTGCATGAAACACCATGAAATAGGAACCCCCCTCCTGCTCCTGCTGATGTGACTGCTTAATGCGTTTAACCCTGGGGTGCTTTCTCAAAGGCTGATTGACATACTGCATAATTCCCCTTAAATACAGAAAATACTTACAGACACTGTACAATTATATAAGATGTGGGACATCAGTGCAAGTGCATTTAAAGAACACATGCAATAAAAAAGGCATACTAAAATAACTCCACAATGGAAAAAATTACATTTACTACACCCAAATGTTAGTAGTTTTTTCTGACATTATTTACCATGTTCCCTGGGACGAACCTCGGTCCATGATAGAAACAGGCAAGCATTGATCTATTTGATCATATGTTTAATGTGACACCATTGAGGAAAAGATATGGGCACTAAATACAACAAGCATTTGTCAATGGCGAATGTTCACTTACAGGTATCTGCAGTGGTGTGTGGCATTGATAGTGGCTTCAGAGAAGCAAGGAGGAAGCAGTGAGAGCAGCGGGTGCCGCATGGTGGAAGCTACTCTGTAAATACAGCAAGGAGCTGCTAGTCAGAGAAGTCAGCCCCGCTGACCTTAGTGAACCAGAGAGAGAGAGTGTGCCAAGCGGCAGGAGCCACCAATAAGCAAAGCCGCACCATGGCTAATGCTTAAGCCTGAGGGGGAGGTCAGACGAGCGAGGACTGGGGAGAGAGAGAGTGTGCAGGGCAGCATGAGCCACCAATAAGTGAAGCCGCACCATGACTAATGTAGAAGCCGGGGGCAGAGGAGTGAGGACCGGGGTGGCAGGCTGCAGGAGCCAACAATAACCATAACTCCGGCCATGCGCATTAATGTCAACTGCAATGCACATGACCAGAATTACGGCTACAAAAAAGAAATGAAGCGCTGTCTCAATTTAGCAGTTCATTTCATACTAACATACTAATTGCCAGCAGATTAGGCCTTACGGTCTATTGAGTCTGCTCGAACCTCAGATCCCTAGTTGGGTGCCGAGGCCCTCCCCACCTTGTGTTCCAGAAACCCCTGTCATCCATCCCCACCTCCCTGGGCCAGCCCATCATCTGAAACATCCGCTTTCTGTGTCTGTCTCACCCTTTCTTGAAGCCCTCCACTGTGGATCTGTGAACCAGCTCGCCAGGCAGTGCATTCCAAGGGTCCACCACCCTCTCAGTGAAAAACCTCCTTTTTTCCCCCCTCACCCTTCCACCTTCTAACTTCAAACCATGCCCTCTGGTGATACCTCCCTGCTTTAGTCTAAAGATCCCCTCCATGTGTACCCTATTTATTCCCTTGAGGTACTTGAAGACCTCAATCATGTCCCCCCTGTCTCTCCTCTCCTCCAATGAAAACAGGCAGAGCTCCTCAAGTCTGTCCTCATATGTCAAATTCCCTAGTCCTCATATCATTTTAGTTGCCCTCCTCTGTACCCTCTCCAGGAGCTGTATGTCCCTCTTCAAGTGTGGTCTCCAGTACTGTACACGGTACTCAAGGTGTGGTCTAAACAGTCCATTGTACAGCGGCAGAATCACTTCCCTGCTCCTAGAGGTGATCCCCCACGATGCATCCCAACATCCTGTTTGCCTTGCTAGTCGCTCTCCTGCACTGCTCAGAGTTATTCATACATGCATCCACCATGACCTGTAGGTCTTTTCCCCCTATTGAGGCCTCCAGCACTTCCCCTCCCAGGGTGTACCTGTGTTTAGGGTTTCCCCGCCCAATATGTAACACCTTGCACTTGGTGATATTGAAATTTAATTTCCATGTGTGAGCCCAGCTTTCCAGGGTGTCCAGGTCCCCTTGCAGGGCCAACCTCCCCTCTTCCCCCTCAACTACTGCTCCCATCTTGGCGTCATCAGCGAATAGACTCATTTCACACCCTATACCCTCCCAGATGTCTGATATATATGCATTGAACAGGATCAGACCCAGGACCGAGCCCTGCGGTACCCCACTACCAACCTCTATAGGATTCGAGAGCTCCCCACCGACCACTACTCTCTGGGTGTGTTCAGCTAGCCAGTTTTCAATCCATCTGACCATCAAAGGGCTACTACCAACCCCGCCAGTTTCTCCACCAGACCGTTATGGGGAACAGAGTCAAACACCTTGCTGAAGTCCAAGAATAATACATCCACAGGCTTTCCCTGTCCAGTTCTGATATTACCCATTCGTAGAACTCCACAAGATTAGTTTGACATGATCTACCTGGCACAAACCCATGTTGCCGACTATCCAGACCTCCCACCTCCTCCAAGTACACCCCCAATCGTTCCTTTTGTATACTCTCCATTAATTTTCCCACCACCGAGGTCAAACTGATGGGTCTATAGTTACCTGGTACTTCCCTTGACCCCCCTTTATGGATTGGCACCACATGTGCCTCTCGCCAATCCCTTGGTACCCTCCCTACCTCGAGCGACCTGTTGAAGAGCTCCACCAGGGGTGCAGCCAGTATGTCCGCCAATTCCCATAGTACTCTTGGATGAATGCCATCCGGCCCAGGAGATTTATCTTTCTTTAGGGCCTTGAGGGCTAGCCACACCCTTTCGGTGGAGCTGACATCATCCGTCCTCTCCACCTTACTGGCCTTTTTTATCCTTATCCTATTGTGACACCCCTGGGGTACCTCTCCCACCCTTTTGCTCCATTTCTGTTGCTCCACTGATCCCATTCACTACCGCTTCTATCCCCAGCATGCCTTGCTTTGCAGATATTCCATCCCCTTCCCTAGTGAACACAGAGGTGAAGTACTCGTTTAATACCTCTGCCTGGTCCCTCGCCTCTTCCACCCACCCTCCTTCTGATCTCAATCTGCCGAGATGGCCCTTAGTTTTTCTCCGCTCCCCAATGTACCGGAAGAACCTCTTTTCCCCTCCATGTATCCCTGTGCCAGCTGCTGTCCTTTACTGGACTTTGCCCTCACCATCCGGTGACTTTTTCTAGATGCAAGATGGTATATTTCCTTTTCCTATCCCTCTTGTTGTTTTATATTTTGTAGGCCGCCTTTTTTTCTCTGACTGCTACCTGAACCTCACTGGACCACCAGCATGGTTTATGTGACCTTGCTCCTTTACGTTGCACCTTAGCGCAGGTCCTGACTGTCTCATGAAGTCCCCATTTTATGATCTCCCATCTCTTTTCCACATTTGTCATTGATGTAATCCCCTTCAAGTGATCCTTGAGAATATTTCCCATGCCCACAAAGTCTGCCCCCCTGAAGTCCACTGCCAGTGTCCTAGATCTCTCCCCCTCTTTCTTTCAACTACAGAACATGCCACCTCAGCAAGCAGAACTACTGTCATTACCACAGTGCCTGGTCATTGGTCTACACTGCCAAGCCCATAGCAGCTTCAGCTGTGATTGGTCCGGCAGTGACAGACCTCTAAAATGCTGTTAGTTCATTTGGACCCTGAGCTCCAATGCTCCATCATGTTTCTTACTTTTGTGTGGCAGCACGGGGTCCTTCAGAGCCTGCGCACTCATCCCTCCGTAGATGCATGATCAAATTATCAGCATAGCCATCTTATTACCCCAGCACATGTAGGCAGCAGACAAAATTTTCAAATCCACACCAAAACATAACTCTGTGGAAGTAGAATGCCATTCCGTGCTACAGGTGGAACCACACATTTTGGATCACCCCACTTCATGAACCCCTTAAGTGAAAATTTGTAAATCCGTGGGAAAACGCCATTCCACACCACAGGTGCAAAAACATGTTTGGGTCAGGATGTGAAAAATGACTGCTATATTGTTCATGAGGTGGTGTGATAAAATGGCTATACTGAAAAATAGGAGTGGAAATATTAAAAATGACCGAAGGTATGCACATGCATAGAACATTTTAAACTACTGCACGTAACTCTGCCATTTTTAGGAGTTTTTTCACCAAATTTTCAAAATATTCTTTTTGGGACCCCACCTCATGAACACTGCCACTGTCATTTTGTTCATTGATCTCAAAAGGTGCTTTCGCCCAGCAACCACGCCACTCTTGTCTAGTGTACCTACCTGGTTAACAAAAGCTAAATAAATAAATAAATTCTGTGCTACAGGTGTGAAAACATGTTTCAGGCAGGATGTGAAGAATGACAGCTACTCTGTTCATGAGGTGGTATGAAAAAATGACAACGTTGAAAATTTGGAGTGAAAGTATTAAAAACTGCCAAAGTTATGAGCGTGCATAGAAAAATTTCTATGATCATGCATAACCCAGGCGTTTATTATTTTTGCACCAAATGTTCAATATGGGCTTTTTGGGAACCCACCTCATGAACAGCGGTGCTGTTTCATTATTCGGTCCTGAAAGGTGATTCCACACAGCGACCGCAAAATCACCATTCAGGACTGATTAATGAAATGACGGTGCCAGTGTTCATGAGGTGGGGTTCCAAAAAGCCCATGTTCAAAATTTGCTGCAAAAATTCCTAAAAATGGCTGAGATATCAACGCAAGTTGAAACCACCATTGATAGCCATTATACAGAGCTTACCTTGATTCCTCAGCTCATGGTTTGCCTTTGAAGAGTGCAGACGTGACCCAGTCCACAGAAGATGCCAGCCGCTGACCTCCAGAGGTAGGTATAGGGCAAGGGGGTGGGTGCAGCGAGGTGAGAGCACAGAGGGAGGGTGGAGATGATGGAGGGAGATAACGGAGACAATAAGGGACCGTTTCCTTTTTTACAGGTTTAAAAAAAAAAAAAGACATCAGGGGACTGTTTTCTTCTTTTTAATTTTTTTTTTTTATTGAAGATGTCAGGACACTGGGACTGGGCTCCCCAGTCTCCTAGTGTTTTTTTTTTTTTTTTTGGAGGTACACATCAGGGGATGCTGAGAGTGGGCTCCCCAGTGTCCTGGGGGTCACAAGAGCAAGGATGGGAGAGAGAGAGTGCTGCAGGTGGCAGGAGCCACCATTAAATCCTAAGGTGGCTAATGTGGAAGCCAAGGGAGGGCATCACAGGAGCAAAGATGGGAGAGAGAGTGCTGTGGGCAGCAGGAGCCACCGTTAAAGCCGCATGACAGCTAATGTGGAAGCTGAGAGAGGGGGTCACAGGAACAAGGACGGGAGAGAGAGAGAGAGAGTCCTGCAGGTGGCAGGAGCCATGATTAAGTAAAGCCATACAGTGGCTAATTTAGAAGCGGGGTGGTCACAGGAGTAAGAACAGGAGAGAGAGAGTGCTGTAGGTGGCAGCAGCTGCCAAAAGCAGTAACTCCGGCCATGAGCATTTGTGTCAACTGTAATGCGCAAGCCCAGAGTTACAGCTACAGAAAGAAATGGAGCGGTACATTTCTTTCAACTAGAGAACATGCCACGTCAGCAAAGCAGAACTTGTGTCATGACCAGAGTGCCTGGTCATTTTCGTACACTGCCAAGCCCATTGCAGTTACAGCTGTAATTGGCTTGGCAGGGGCACACCTCTAAAATGCCGTATAGAAACATAGAAACATAGAATTTGATGGCAGATAAGGACCGCTTGGACCACCTAGTCTGCCCATTTTCCTACCTAACAGATAAGCTTCAGATCCTAGTTAACCAACAGCTTAATTCCTCCTACCCCCCACTAGGACCGCCCTATGCCTGTCCCATGCATTCTTGAAGTCCCCCACTGTTCTTGACCCCACGACCTCTTCAGGGAGGCTGTTCCATGCATCCACAACCCTCTCAGTGAAAAAAATACTTCCTCACATTACCTCTGAGCCATCCCCTTCTATCTTCAAATTGTGCCCCCTTGTTCTTGCACATCTCTTTTTCTGGAAGATGCTACCCTCTTGGACTTTGTTAATTCCCTTGAGGTACTTGAAAGTTTCTATCATGTCCCCTCTCTCCCTTCTTTCCTCAAGGGTATACATATTAAGCTCCTTTAGTCTTTCTTCGTATGTCTTCTGGTGCAGACCCTGCACCATTTTGTTGCCCTCCTCTGGACAGCCTCCACTCTGTCTATGTCTTTATGGAGATGGGGTCTCCAGAACTGCATACAGTACTCCAGATGGGGTCTCACCAACTGTCTGCACAGAGGGATAACAACTTCCTGTTTTCTACTATTGATGCCTCTTCCTATACATCCCAGTATCCCCCCAGCCTTCCTTACTGCCTTCTCACATTGCTTGCCCACCTTTAGGTCATCTGATATAATTACCCCAGGTCCCTTTCTATTTTTACTGTTGTCAGTATCTCACCCCCATTGTGTACGCTTCCCCAGGGTTTTGTTCCCATGTGCATTACCTTGCACTTCTTTGCATTGAATCTGAGCTGCTACATTTGACCATTCCTCCAACCTTGCCAAGTCCCTTCTCATCCTTTCCACTCCATCTTGTGTATCAACCCTGTTGCAGATCTTGTGTCATCTGCAAAGAGACATACTTTTCCTTCCAGTTCCTCTGCAATGTCACTTATAAAGACATTAAAAGGACCAGTCCCAGTACTGAACCCTGCGGTACCTCGCTAGTAACCCTCCTTTCGTCATGTGTACTCCATTTACTACTACCCTTTGAGTCCTGTTGTTCAGCCAATTTTTATCCAGGCTACCACCTTGGGACCCACCCAAGGCTGGCTATCTTGTGTATTAATCTTTGTGTGGGACTGTATCAAATGCCTTGCTAAAATCTAGGTAGGCCATGTCCACAGCCCTCCTGGTCTACTACTTTGGTAACCCAGTCAAAGAAATCTATTAGATTTGTCTGACACGACCTTCCCATTGTGAATCCATGCTGCCTTGGGTCCTGTGCCCACTGGCCTCTAGGTACTCAACAGTTCTTTCCTTCAGAAGTGATTCCATCATTTTCCCACCACTGAGGTCAAACTAACTGGTCTGTAGTTTCCTGCCTCTGTCTTGCTCCCAATTTTGTGAAGAGGAATCACATCTGCCCTCCTCCAGTCCTCGGTACCACCCCATCCTCCCATGATTTGTTAAAGAGAGTAGTCAGCGTGTCACTAGTTCTACCCTTAGTTCTTTTAGAATTCTTGAGGAACCCCATCAGGCCCCATTGCTTTGTCCACCTTCAATTTTATTAGTTCTTTCAGAACCCTTTCTTCTGTAAATGGACTGTTATCGAGCCCTGTCTTCAGAGTGTTTCTCTTGTTTGGTTTAGGTAACTCCCTCCTCTTCCTTTAGGAATACTGAGCAGAAATATTCGTTCAGTATCCCTGCTTTTCACTGTCACCTCTACCCACATTCCCTCCCTTTATTAAGCTTCAGTATCCTCCTTTGGTCTTTCTTCTTCCCTAATGTACCTATAAAGGTATTATCCCTCTTAACAGAATTGGCTATCCTTTCCTCGGTTTGGGCCTTTGCTATTCTGACTGCCTTCCCAGCCTCTTTCTGCTTTAACTGATAAAGTTCTCTGTCCTGCTCCTTCTGTGTTTCCTTATATTTCCTGAATGCTGTCCTTTTCTCCTTAACCTTCCCTGCCACCTCTTTTGAGAACCATAACGTTTTTTTCCTTCGTTGTGTTTTATTGATTTGTTTTACACAAAGGCTTGTTGCTTCTGTGATGGCTGTTTTGATCACTCCGGATTGTTCCTCCATCCCTCCTTCTTGCCTGTTTGCTAGTGCTTTTCTGAGGCACTCTCTCATTTTCCCAAAGTCAGCCCTCCTAAAGTCCAGTACTCTTGCTTTTGTATGGCTTGATTGTATGGCTGTGTTTATCGTGAACCACACTGTTTGGTAGTCGCTTGTTCCCAGATGGCTACCCACTTCTAAATCTGAGGTTCTTTCTCCATCCCCATTTGAGAGTACCAGGTCTAAGATTGCTCCCTCCCGAGTGGGTTCCAATACTAGCTGTCTGAGGCATGCCCCTGTAGGGCATCAAGAATGACCCTGCTCTTGGATGTGCCTGCAGCAAAGGTGATCCAGTTAACATCTGGCATATTCAGGTCCCCCATCAACAATATCTCCCCTTTTTCTGCCATTCTAAGAAAGCCTTCTATCATTTCCTTGTCCATTCTCCCTGAGATGGGGTCTGTATACAACCCCATGCGGATTGTGGTGCCATTTCCTGTCTCCAGGGTGACCCAAAGTGCCTCATCTGCTCCCTGTTTACTCTTTAGTTCTGTTGCTTTGATCCTTCCTTTACATAGAGAGCTACTCCTCCTCCCTTTTACCCTCCCTGTCCCTCCTGTAGATTGTGTATCCTGGTATGTTGACATCCCAGTCATGGTTCTCTGTGTACCATGTTTCTGTAACTGCCACAATATCCACGCAACCCTCTTCCATCAAGGCCACTAGTTCAGGGAGCTTGTTACACAGACTATGGGCATTGGTACTCATCACCCTCCACTTTTTGATAGCCTTACCCCTTTTAGCCCCATTTCTGTCCTTAATGCCTTTGCCTTTTTTTACATTTAAATCTGTTCTACTTCCTAATAACTTCTGTACCTTGGTGTTTACCTCACTAATCACCATGTTTTGTGGGGGGAGGCTCGGATTTCCCTGCTCCTTTTCAGTGCTTCCCCCCTTGGCTAGTTTAAATGCTTGCCAATGAAGCATTTAAACCTCTCACCTTGATCCTGGTTCCCCTGACAGATGCAGACCATCACACCAGTATAGGTCTGCATCCTCCAGGTGGCCCCCAAGTCCCCAATGAAGCTTAAAACCCTGAACTCCACACCAGTTTTCAACCACTCATTTAATTCCCTGGTGAGAAGTGCCCTAGCATCTCCCTTGCCATAGACAGGCAGCACTTTTCGAGAAAGGTTACCGTTGCGCTTCTTGTCCAAGGCCCCTTCCCAACTCTACAAACTCCTCTTGCACTGCTCTGATCCCATTCTAGCCAGGTCATTTGTCCCTAGGTGGACAATGACATCCAGCTCCCTCCTCATGCAGCTCCTCCCACGATCCTGAGGATTCGCTTCCTGTCCCTCCAGCTGTGGCGCCCAGGAAGGCACCTTACCTCCCTCTCCCCTTCCTCCCCCATTTCTACCCCCCTAATGATTGAGTCCCCCACCAGGAGTTGTTTCCTTCCCCTGTGGGGTCCCATGCCACCCTCCTGTGGGTCTCCTTTGTGAAGGTTCCCAGCATTCTCCTTGGTCTCCACTGCAGGTGCCTCCATAGAGGAACCACTATCCACCAGAAGAGCTAATGAATTGTGAGAGTACAGCTGGAGGATGCAACTCTGTTCCACCACCTGTCCTCCTTGAGCCCACCCTGGTCCAGCCTCTCCTCTTTCTTGGCAACCTCTGAGGTAGTGGCATTGGCCCTGGTGGTCCCTGGGTGAGGCAGGAGGTTTCCAGATCCTAGCCAGGTCAGCCTGGAGACGGCAGCCTCCTCTCAGACCAGAGAGTGCCTGCAAATAGGGCAGCATCGCAGCCTCCAGAATGTCTCCCGGAACACTGCCGCCCCACAGCCATTGCACTGCACCACTCCTATCATGTCTTATTTTGTGTCCTCTCTACTGTTTCTCTGGATGCTTACTCTCTCCTCTCCTTACAACTCTCACCTTCCTGTTCTGGGACAGCAACTTCCTATCTTCTCCAGTAGCCTCCTTTTTTCCTTGCTTAATATTAGACCACCAGCAGCTGGGGGAGAGTGAGCTACTTTTTCCTTTAGGTTGACAAAACCAATGTCTCTTCATGATCCTTTTCTTCCTACTGCCAAACAGGAAGTTCCTGTTGACAGTCAAATCTAGTGGCTATAAAAGTAGAACTGGCTTTGGGTGGGTTGGAGGGCAATTAGTAAGAAAAAAGGATAGCAACAGGAAGTTGTAATTTGACTCTCCTGCTTTTATAGTGTCTAAACCACACCCTCAGGTAAGCTCTCTTTCCTCCTACTGGTTTAGCAAAGTCAGCTGATACAGTACCCTTCCCTGCACAGAACACACACTGACTTTTTTTCTTTTCTTTCTTCTTTTCAACCCTAAATAAGACCCCTTCTACTTCTAATAAAGTTATTTGTCTACTTAATCTTAACAGACACTGACTCCTGCTGAGGTATAAGGTTTAAATTAAAACTCTGTGACTTCCCTTGTGCTGCTTTCAAAATCAAACAGTCCCAAGACATTCCTTGTGCAAGCACAAGTAAATGCAAAAAGGAGTCGATTAGAAGCTACATGCTCTATGACTGAATTGCCAAGGAGTCCTAAACATATTGTGTCACATAATGACAATTGTAATGTTCCATCCTAATAGTTAATCTGACGAGCACTTCCAAAGCCACCAGAGTTTACTTGAACAATCTAAAATGTAAACCTGTAAAGAGGAAAGCAAAGAAACATGAATTTCAATATTGAAGCAATGTCAAAGCAATACATATTTCAAAACCTGACCTAAGTATAGCTCTAGGTTATTATATCATGCATCAGAATCATAACCCAGGAATTACTATACATGAAGCTGGAAGTAAAAGGAGCATACGTGGAATGTGGCTACTGGGATTAAAGATAGGATGCCACTTCAAATGTGTCAAGTTTCTTTGTGGCATCTAATGAGAAAATTCAATACTGTTCTCTTCTTAACAGCTGTCATAGACCCCCCTCCTAATTCTGAAGGGTTTCTCTATGCCAATGAAAGAAAATCGGTGGTCATCTATATATTGCTAGATTTATTAACGTGCAAACAAGGCATTCTTGGGGTCACAATTTTCAATTGCTCTCATATGTTCTCCTATCCAGACACTAAAGGCCGTTTCCGTCTTACCAGCATAAAAGCAACTACATTTGCAACGTGCTAGATAATTAACTTTCTGTGCTGCAGGTAATGAAACCCCTCACCCTCACTTCTCTATTGGTTTTGAGATTAAGCTACATCTTGGATATGGTGGGCAATATTAGCAATTGCCATATCCACATTTGTTGCAACCATCAGACCTTGAAGGAGCCACATTCGAGGTTTTTCAGGAAGGGGCTAGACTGAGTGGATTACAATGTCCCATATGTTTCTGCTTCTTTTGAAAACCTGTCTGGGGCTAGTGTTAGCCAGGTTTTCAAGACATGGGTCCGGTTATACCATATGCCAATCTTTCTGAATGATGGACCCAATTTCTTTAGATTGGGGACTGTATGTGGACACTAAGTTAATCTGTGGCTCTCTCCTAGGCCCAGCCTCTTTCTTTCTAAGCAAGGTTTCTTTCAATATTGCCTCTACCTCATCAGTTGCTTTCTGAATGAGTTTCGAGGCATACCCTCTTTCCTGCAGTCCCTATATAAGCTCATCTGCCCTATTACAATACTTTTCTATGTTATCACAAGTTCTTTTAGTATGGATGAATTGTCCCTTAAGTATGGAAGAAATGGTGTGGCATGGGTGACAGCTGCTAGTCAAAAGGATGGTATGCCTATCACTGGGTTTGCAATATAAATCAGTGGTGATCCCTCCCTTACCACCCTTAATAGCAATCAGATCCAATAAACTGATTTTCTTTTTTTTTTTTTGCTTAATGAGTCACTGAAATGTAGATTTTCATTGCTAGCCTTTAAAAATGTAACAAACTCAAACAATTCATCTTCATTCCCATGCCATGCCATAATAACTTTATCAATAAAATGTTGTCACAAATCAGTTTTGTGGTGAAAAGGATTAATGGCATTGTTGTATATAACATCATAGAGACAGAGAAACATAGACTGATGGCAGATAAGGACTGCTTGGCCCACCCAGTCTACCCATTTCTCTACCTATTGGATAAGCTGCAGATCCTAGTTAACATACAGCCTACTTCTTCCTACCCCCCACCAGAATTGCTTGTCTGTCCCATGCATTCTTAAATTCACCCACTGTTTTTGACCCTATGACCTCCACAGGAAGGCCATTTCATATGTCCACCACCCTGTCTGTGAAAAATATTTCCTCACGTTGCCCAAGCCATCCCCCCTCTATCTATAAACTGTGCCTCCTTGTTCTTGTACATCTCTTTTTCTGAAAGATGCTACCCTCCTGGACTTTGTTGATTCCTTTGAGGTACTTGAAAGTTTCTATTATGTCCCCCTTCTCCCTCCTTTCCTCAAAGGTATATATATTAAACTCCTTTAGTCTCTCTTCGTATGTCTTCTGGTGCAGACCCTGCACCATTTTAGTTGCCCTCCTCTGGACTGCCTTCATCCTGTTTATGTCCTTGCAGAGATGAGTCTCCAGAACTGCACACAGTACTCGAGATGGGGTGTCTCACCAACTGTCTGTACAGAGGGTTAACAACTTCCTGTTTTTCTATTGGTGATGCCTCTTTCCTATACATCCCAGTATCCCCCCAGCCCTCCTTACTGCCATCTCACATTGCTTGCTTACCTTTAGGTCATCTGATATGACTAACCCCAGGTCCCTTTCCATTTTTGGTTTTGTTAGTACCCCCCCATTGTGTACTCTTCCCTTGGGTTTTTGTTTCCCCGGTGCATTACTTTGCACTTCTTTGCATTGAATCAATGCTGCCATACTTTTGACCATTCCTCCAACCTTGCCAAGTCTCTTCTCATCCTTTCCACCCCCCCCTTGTGTATCAACCCTGTTGCAGATCTTTGCGTCATCTGCAAAGAGGCCTTCTTTTCCTTCCAGTCCTTTCACAATGTCACTTAAAGATATTAAAAAGGACCGTACCCAGTACTGAACCCTGCAGTACCCCACTAGTAACCCCCCTTTCTTCAGAGTGGACTTCATTTACTATTACCCTCTGTGTCCTGTTGTCCAGACATTTTTTTTTACCCAGGCTACCACCCTGGGATCCACTCCCAGGCTGGCTAATTTGTTTATTAATCTTTTGTATGGGACTGTGTCAAATGCCTTGCTAAAGTCTAGGTAGGCCATACCCACTGTCCCTCCCCAGTCTACTACTTTGGTCACCCAGTCAAAGAAATCTATTAGATTCATCTGACATGACCTTCCCACTGTGAATCCATGCTGCTTTGGGTCCTGTGCCCCGCTGTCCTCTAGGTACTCAGCATTTCTTTCTTTCAGAAGTGATTCCATCATTTTCCATACCACTGAGGTCAAACTAACAGGTCTGTAGTTTCCTGCTGCTGCTTTGCTCCCACTTTTGTGAAGGGGAATCACATCTGCCTTCCTCCAGTCCTCAGGTACCACACCATCCTCCCATGATTTGTTAAAAAGGGTAGCCAGTGGTGTCACTAGTTCTCCCCTTAGTTATTTTAGAATTCTGGGGTGAATCCCATCAATGCTTTGTCCACCTTCAGTTTTAGCTCTTTCAGACCCCTTTCTTCTGTGAATGGACTGGTATCAACCCCCTTATCCAGAATGCTTCTGTTGATTAGATTAGATACCTCCCCCTTCTTTTCTTTTGTGGTTAGTGTAATTTGGGGCAAAACTTGGCCCCACGGCAATTCCTCTTTTTTGCAAAAAAAAAAAATCATTTTTGTAGAAGAAAGTGTTGTATGCTAGGACAAATTGTGCTACTTTGGCTAATACATTGGTGGGTATCATTAATAGTTCTGCTATGAAGAAATGTTTCCATGGCACTTAAACCTTCATTATGTGGAATATTGCAATATAATGATTCCATGTCTAACATGACTGTAACGGAGTGCATGTCCGTCATGCTCCTCTTCACAACCCTGCAACACAGTGTGCAACACAGACAGCACAAGTTTTGACTGAGGCTGTGGTGGAATTTGTATAAAATCCCTATTCTTTTAAAGTTGGCCCTTTAAAACCTCATTGTCCTGGTTGTTGGATGTATCTCAGGAGGAGGGTGTTAACAGGCAACACCTAGTCCCAATAAAGGGGGCTGGGTGAATAAAGAGAGAGAGAGTGGGTTTTTGTTTCAGTTAGGCCCCGTCCACACTACACCGCTCAGACCAGGTAACAGACAGAAACCGTTACAGCCGGGGAGCAGTACAGTGTGTCCACACTGCAGCAATGACCGGTACGAGACCGGTACCACCAGTCCACACCTCGGGAACCGGGCAACCGTTACTGCAGTACCCAGTCCCACAATGCAGATCACGCTGCCCTACGGGCCCTGCAGGGGACCGTTAACGCTCATCCACACTACCACCGGTAACATTACCAAGACGGGACCAGTTTCATAACCATTGTTGAAACCACCTCATATGTGGTTTCAGCAACTGTTATGAAAACGCCTTCTGTAACATTACAGGTGTAAACGCAAACCGTTGCGGTAACGGTTTGGGCACTCTGTAATGTTACAGAGGCATAGTGTGGACAGGGCCTTAGATGCTGCAAGCGGAAGCAGACTGAACTGAATTCTTGGCTAAGCTGAATACAAGCTGTTTTGTTTTCTGCTTACTGTAGCAAAGAAGATTTCATTTATTTAAACTGGCCCGTGGAGTGTTCCTTTTGAGAGTGTTCCCAGAAGCTGCCCAGTACACTGCCCTATCACAATGACCAACCAGCTTTTATCATCAATAGCTAAATCATTTAGGATTCATAAAATATCCCCAGTATCTTTGATATAAGATGGCAAGTCTTTCATAAAGGGACTTGTGTAAGAATCCACAACTTTAGACATGGGCTCTGTGAGTGACTCAGTGCCTGAGACAATAGGTCTCCCAGGTGGATCTACCATGTTTTTATGAACCATAGGAGATAATGAAAAGAAGCTCTTACAGGGCCAGAGACTGTTAAGTAGTCAATTACTTGACTGGGCAACCAGTTATTCATTTTGGTGCCAAATATTATTTTCTAGTTGTTTTTCTCAGCATTCTGCAACCTCCCATAGTACCTATTACATTACTGTAGAACAGGTAATTATTACTGCCCATTAATTCTCGCTATGTTCGCGGAATCAGGTTTACTGCGAACATTATAAAACCACAAGTATAACGTCCAATTTCAAAATGAACTTCTGCTGTGTATGTGGTGTATTCCATGCATCTACGTTTAGCAGGTGGGGTGGCAATTTGAAGTTCATGCACAACACTCTCTGCTACCTTAAGTGACACCACAGCACAATCGCTTAAATCGTCTGGTGTCACTTCGTTTAGTATAGCCAGGTCCCTTTTTAACTGCTTTGGACACTGTAGCCAGGAATAAAGAGACATTATTGCAATGCACAGAACAGAACACAGCTACTGTTACACAGCTCAAAGACAGGGCAACCACAGTGAACCTGTTCTTAAGTGTTCACCTTAATTGACCAGATGAGAAACAAACCTAATCACATTACCTAAACTGGATTGCCTGAATTGAGTGATTAGAGAACGAGGTGAGAAGTGTTTTTTAAATGAAATGTGATTACAATCAAATCAAATTACCTACAGTTTGATGCTTGACTGGAGTGATTAGAGGACCAGGTGAGAATAAAAGCAGAGGGAGAACCACAATCTTAATTTATCAACAAGCAGTACGGGCAGGAGACATTGCAAAATTAACAAAGCACACAATTAAACAGTTTTACAGTATGTTGCCTATATACTTCAGTATTGTATTAATGATTGTCCAAAAAACAATAGAGCCTCCTTTGTCAGCTGGCTTAATAGTTATTCACTTGTTACTGCCAAGCTGTTTTAATGCTGACATTTCCTCATTGCTAACGTTATGCAAATAGCGAGTGTCTGTTGGTCCAGATAAATGTTATCTTCCTCACAACATTTCAAAAAAACAGAAGAGGATAACAGAGAAGTTCCCCCAACTCCATCTGTACTGTGGAGGAGCAACAGAAAAAACAAATACCATGGAAATACAAGAGAACACAGAGAGGTAATAGGAAGAGGGGGTAGAAGAAGAAGAAACTATCAGAGAGGCAGAGGGTGGTGCCAGAGGAGACAATACAGGGGCAAGAACCGCAAATAAATATTATTAACCTGTCAAAGCATGAACTCACGCCAACTGAGACTGCCGTACATTAACTGTATCGTCTCCTTCACCCCAACTAGCAGATTCTGTTTATTTGATACACTCTTAGATGTTCAAAAATTGGTCTGCAACCTCAGACTTTATACAACAAACAGAAAGACACTAAGAATATAGAGGATGACCTGGTGGTAAGTTCTGAGACTGAACTAATATCAGAGATGGAAATTAATCTATTCAAACCAAAATTTAAATTTTACCCACCTCTTACCCATCCCTTACATCCTTTTTGAAATTCTGTGAGGAAGATATCACTCATCTGGAAAATCAAACAATTGCTATTTCTATAATGTTAGCAATGAGGAAATGTCAGCATTAAAACAGTATATAAATAGAAAAATAAACACACATTACATATCATAAAATATTATACATTATAAAAAATACTCCATATCCAAACTAATCCAAATGATTATCACACATTCTGTAATTTAAAAGACAACATAAATATATATTGCACATCTTTGACCTTAACAGATAAACATACATCAGGGTCTGCTAATGCCAATGCATATGGCCTATCCCGCCAATCAGAGTAAGGGACAGAACTACTGGAAAGCCTTACCAAAAAGGGGCATGTCCCCCCCCCCGATTCTGTTAAGGAGGGTGGAATGTGGTGGGATAAAACCATACTTTATTGTTCTAATCATATTTCATGTTATTTTAAATGTGTAATACATCAGGGATGCTCATCGTGGCCCAGTCTAACTTGCAATGGATCATGGGTACAAAGAAAACATGGGCCATAAAATGATGCAATCCCTTGTTGCTAGGCAGAAACTTTTAGCTGCTTAGCCAGGGACTGGAGTTTGATTAAACCATTTAAAAGAAACAAAAGGGCTAATTAAGTATAGCTGGGATGCCAGGTACCCCAATTTGCTTATGAAAGACCCAGGCCTCTAGAAGAGCTAAGATATTGGAGGACCTTTTGTCCTGAGAGGTCTACCCAGAGTTAATCTAATTACAGCTGAATGTACTAGCATTTAGGTAAATTGCTGTGCTGGGTTTAGTTTAATTACAGTCATTAAAGGAAGGCTAATGCTAGCCCAAGGCTGGTTCAGATTGGCTTGAAGAATAAAAACTCTCTCATGCTCAGAACTGAACATTTGTTTTTTGTAATAAAATACTACACCCTGACTGGTTGCATAGCCATGGAGATGGAATGCTATCCAACCACAGGGAAATCCAGTATCCACTGAACCTGCCATTTGAGAACCCCATAAAAACAGGGATGCAGGTGTAACCCCTCTATGTGTCCACATTTGTAGCATGGATATACATAGGGTATCTACGGGTTCGGGGAAGGATGAGGCTACCTGGCACAAGAGACCTAGGTTTGACTACTCTGCACAGGGGCACCCAAGTAAATCCAACTACAGGAAGCAATAACTGTAATGTCCAAAACCAGCATTGGGATTTTTCAGTGTGGCTTTATTTATTAACTCACTGAACATAAACAAAGCGCTGTATGGTCCCCCACAGGGCTACGTAACTGTAATGCAGATTAGAGGTTAAACACAGCGGTCCATTTGAGGAATGAACACTACAACAGTTGTCTGGCTTTGGACCCACCAGGCACTCAGCCCGGACTTTACATGTGCATTGGATACACAGCCCGACTGGCCCGGCTCCCATGCCGGCCACTCGACTGACAGTCCACATGATGAGTGAACCCAAACTCTACTTGGAAAGACATCCCATCAAACAAGGAGGCTCCCAAACTGTGGCTCCCCACACCACTTGAAGTCTGCGACTCCTAGAGAGATTTTGTTTTCGTACTTCAAATTCGAAACTCCCATCAAACAGGGAGACTCCCATCAAACAAGGAGTATGTTCCCATCTTCAACATGTTTGTTTTGTGACCCCACCTCACGAACAGGGGGAATATCAGTGTGGTAGCCGAAAGCTGCTTATGCATAGTGACTATGGGATTTAGCACCACAGATGCAAACATATTCCGAACAGGCTGTAAAAAATGGCAGCTGTACTCTTTCATGGGGAGGTGTAAAATGTCTATGTTGCAAATGTGTAGTAAAATATTTAAAAATGGTGAAGTCACAAGCGCACATAGAAACTGTGCAACTTACTAATTCGTTATATAAGTAGGTTGGGGATATTTTATAGCAGATTGTGGTCGGTCTCTGAAGGGTGATTTCCGCAGTCACCGCGCCGAAATCACCCTTTCTGAGCCTGAATAACGCCATGACAGTGACATCATTCATGAGAAGGGGTCCCAAAAACCCCATGTTGAAAATTTGGTGCAAAAATTCCCAAAAATGCCCGAGATATGCAATAAAGTTGAACCCTCCTATCTAGCCCATTATACAGCTTACCGGCATTTCCTCAGTTCGCGGTCGGCTTTGAAGAGTGCAGACGTGTTCCCGGTCCACCGAAGATCGTCGACCCGGAGTCCGGAGGTAAGTATGGGGTGAGGGGGTGGGGAGCTGTGCGCAGTTGGTGGGTGCGGGATGTGGGAGGGGGCTCGAGACGCGTCATGGACAGTTTTTTACAGGGTAAAACAAAAAAGACGCTGGGGGACACTTTGCCACGCTGGGGTACCTCAGCGGGCACAAGGACTTTGGGGTCGCAGTCGACGGGGATTGGGCACCCCGCCGGCAAAAAAAATGCAGGATTTGCCACGCTGGGGTGGCTCCCAGCGTGGCACAATGACTTTGGGGAGGGGGGGTGCTTCAGCCGATGTGGGATTGGGCACCCCATCGCAATATAACGGATTGCTATGCTGGGGTGGGCCTCAGCGTGGCAGCAACTATTGGGAGGGAGGGAGACAATAGTTCAGCCAACGGGGATTGGGCACCCGTCGGTTATACGCTGCGCGCGGGCACAGACGCTTGGGTTGAGCGCGCGTGAGCAGCTTCTTGTCGCTGCTCACCTGCTGTAGCCCTTCATCTCAGAGTGTTACTGCATTTTGGAGCGTATAGACAGCTCCAAAATGCATTGGCTTACAGGGCCGCGCCACAGCCCAGTGCCTGAATTGGAGGAGGAGGTGACACACTTCCGAAATCTCCGTTCATGGCACTATGTTTCTTGCACATGCGTGCAAGCAAACATAAAACCAGAACACTAAACAATCCCAAAAGGAAAAAATATATTATTTTTTTTTTTTTTTTAGAAAAGACAGTATATACATTAAGTACAGAAATTACATTGATAACAATACACCTTTTGGGGGGATGGAATGCCCTAAATGTCCCACTAGTGACTACAAGGCCCGAAGGCCAGTCCATTAAAGAGTCTCTCCCGGGCCGGAGCCCCGTGAACATAGTCTTTTAAGGCCATAATCCTGAAGGGAGAGTCTTTATGGACAATTCACACACTGTTTGAAGTCTGTAGAGTAAGGTGTGTATTGCAATGTCATAAAGATATAATAAAAAGATTGTGACTCACCAGCCTCTTGAAGTATTCGAACTAAGCAAACCTGGTCCCTTCCGAAGACTCTCCCTAGCAGCATTTCTTCTGATACAGCTGGGCGGACATCTTCCGGGAACCCACAGGAGTGCACATCTGGGAACAGCTGGGCTGATGTCATAACTGGAGAAGGAACCTTAGAACAGGAACAAAAAGAGAATCAGCTGGTCTGGCGTCATCCGATTACCAGGTGATGAACAGGCAAACAGCTGGGCTGGTGTCCTCTCTGGATCTGAAGTCATCTGGTGGTAGCAGTAGATGGTTATCGATTAGGGCAGTACACTGTGGACTGAAGAATGTGGAGCACCTGATTTGTTGTTTATTCATATTGGCAGTTCAATAAGGTTAACAGTGTAGATGTGGCAGTATTGACTACCACTGCTCGGCTCTCCATTTGTAGGCCCGGCTTAATTACTGGGAGGCCCTTGCACTGAGGCCAATAGTAGAGGGGGTCAGGGCTTGAATTATTACTCCATCTGACGCACATAATTACACAGTGGGAGACTTTTGCGTCCCTCTCCTCATCACAATTTCACTCTGTCCATAAACAGTGTCCTGCCTCTCTTTCACTGTGTATACTTTTCGTGGAACAGTCTATTCTTTACATGCTGGTTAGCCCCAGGATGCACATGTTTCATTGCTTCATCCCAGATCCAGGATTTCCTGCATTCTCAATCTCCTCCCAGACTCTCCGAGGAAAGGTAGGAAAGGTCATACCAAAGATTTCATTGGCCTTTCTACGAACCAGTCTCTCCTCTTTACTTGCTTTGGTCAATCTGAGACCGCTGGCCTGGCTTGGGGGTGGCCAGTCCTGGTTCTGCCAGCTTCGCATCCTCAACGAAATTAGAAACGGATCCCTGACTTCTTCTTCTCTGGTGAAGCCAGGCCAGTAGCATCACCACCTTCTTGAACACATTCCTCCGAGGCAAGATCTTGAGGCTGTGTACCTGTTCCTATCTCACAAGGCCACTTAGGTTCCTCCTCATCTTCCTCTTCACTGAAGATCTGAGCCCAGGAGTGAGCAGTAGTTCTCACCCCCGAGACTATCCATTCATCACTAGGAGTGGAGGTCGACACCTCCCATTCAACGGCCTCCCGCATCTCATCTTCACCTTCGAGACTTGGGCTAGGCCCCCCCACCCAGGGGTCTATTGATGCTTTATCTGAACTTGCCTTCTGAGATCCAGCATCCAAAACTTCAACTTCAGATTCAGTCTCTAATTCTGCACTCTCTAACTTTGTGCCACACTCCCCGGGACACCTTCCTCCACAGGCTCCGCCTGATGCTGTGTGCTGCCAATTGCAGATTCTTGAAGTTGTGTCCATGTGGGAGCCAAACGAATTTGAGGCGCTTTATACAAGCCATATTTTTGTAGACATCCAGCACAGTGAGGAATCATGAAGACATCCCTTCCAGCACTAAAGCACATCTGGCATACACGCACTGGATAATTAGGAATTGCCACATCAGGAGGGAGTTGCCCTCTATAGCACCAATTTTCAATGTCTCTCAATCTATTTACTGCTGCTGTTACTGCAACCCGGGCATGATCCGGGTAACGAGCTGGTCCTGAGGCCATAACTGCAGAAAACAAACAAAAGTTCACTTAACTGAAAGTCCCACTTTAAATGAACACACTCTGTAGATTTAAAATGGCTCCTCTGCTGCTGTGTTTACTTTACTACCCCACCCTGTAATGGCGGCGGCAGCACTCCTGTGCATCAACAATCAGATTCTGGGTCAAGCCACTGCGCACCCGATTTACATCCGCTACTATTAACTTTTATTTCAAACTGCACAACTTGTTCTGTTCTGGCTGTTCTCACATTTACAGGATTTTCCTTGGACTTTTCACATGCTGCAACATTTATTTAATCACAGTCCCTTTTAAAACTTCAGGTTTCAGCACAGGATTGCCTGCTTTTACTAGTGTTGCAATTATTTTACAACCCACAGTCTCTCTCTGACTGCAAACTTTAAACTGAGGCTACTTTCATTGCTATGCACACATTTAATGGCTTTACAGACTTGCACTTGCCAGCAGGATATCACACAATCGCTACTTGCAAAGCGACTATACAGCTGCACTCACATTTTATATGGCATTACTGAAAATCACTGATTTGAGCAGTTTTAAATCGTTTACTCACTGTTATGGTAACAGATTGCTGCGATGGAGGAAAACGGCCTGCAGCCAGATTTTTGAAGGCCTCGGATTTCAAAAGGGCGGACAGTCTCCGCGATCGTAGTATTAATCACACAATTCACTGATCCCACGACTGATAAGCGGGTTGAGCCTGATTTTGAACTAGAAAAGTCACTTTTCACTGTTTACAGCGCTTTGAACACTTCGCAAACGCTCCTCCACTGCCAGTACATGCACTACTCTCTGTCTCCCTCTCGAATGCTGAAGCAGACACTGAAGAGCTGGCTGAGGGGCGGGACTAATGGCAAACTGACCAACCACACGACACCATGCAAATGAGCCTCTTCTTCCTCACGAGGACTCCTCTCCTCACGGCGATTGTTGAGCAGGCAAATTTAAACTGAAAAGATGCACTTTTTTTTTTTTTTTTCAACCGACTCCCCGGCGAGAGCCCATTTCAACCAGGTAACATTGCCATCAACTCTGCAGTCTCTAGTATTGCACAGAAAGCATTTCCAACGTCCAGGGCATAATTTCTCTGTTGCTACCCCTAGTTTTCCACACTTTTCTTCACAGAACTTTATTTTAAAACTGACAAACGCTGTAAACTATGTTGATGCAGGACAAGGACACACACTTTGGCTTTACAGCTCCTTGGTAAACAGTTGGCATTTTTTAAACAGCAGCACAAGATTCACAGCACACAGCACACACTAGGGAAATTGCTTCAACTTTTTTGGGCTACCGACTGCACGATAGCCAAAACGTTAGCCTACTTGCCCAAGCACCTTCCTTCCCAAACAAATCCAAAGCGGTGCCTCCATTTTTGTAAGGCACTCTATGCGTCCACATTTGTAGCATGGATATACATAGGGTATCTACGGGTTCAGGGAAGGATGAGGTTACCTGGCACAAGAGACCTAGGTTTGACTACTCTGCACAGGGGCACCCAAGTAAATCCAACTACAGGAAGCAATAACTGTAATGTCCAAAACCAGAATTGGGATTTTTCAGTGTGGCTTTAATAATTAACGCACTGAACATAAACAAAGCTCTGTATGGTCCCCCACAGGGCTACGTAACTGTAATGCAGATTAGAGGTTAAACACAGCAGTCCATTTGAAGAATGAACACTACAACAGTTGTCTGGCTTTGGACCCACCAGGCACTCAGCCTGGACTTTGCATGCGCATTGGATACACAGCCCAACTGGCACGGCTCCATGCCAGCCACTTTCACTAGCCAGTCCACATGGCAAGTGAACCCAAACTCTACTTGGAAAGACATCCCATCAAACAAGGAGGCTCCCAAACTGTGGCTCCCCACACCACTTGAAGTCTGCGACTCCTAGAGAGATTTTGTTTTCGTACTTCAAATTCGAAACTCCCATCAAACAGGGAGACTCCCATCAAACAAGGAGTATGTTCCCATCCTGTGGCTCCCCATACCACTTAGAGTCTACGACCCCTAGAGAGATTTTCAAGTTGCGACCCACATCTGGGTACCCACCCCATCACTGGCCAAGCGCATGAGGCAAGTTGCAAAAACACAGAAGAAATCCGTAGAGGTGGACCTGGTTACTAAAGATGGGGATCTATCCACCTCCAGCTCCCACAGCCCATGCCCGGCCATTTCTCTGGACACACAGAACTTTAGACTTTAAAACTGTAGATTGACGGTGGATGACCTGAAGCACCCCTTACAATGAACTTTAACACTTTAAACAGATGACTGATCTATTTGTTTGTCCTAGTTGACATAGTTCTCCCAAATAGCAGTCCCAATACTTGAAATCCAACTGAAGAAAAGAAGTTGTTTGCCCTTTCCAATGAGGCCAAACACTCACCCATTCGTTGCAGGTGCCCCACAGGTGAAGAAATGTAACCTTTGCTGTTATACATGAACAGACTGAACTTAAATTAAAACAGGCAGCTTTCTTCCCAAGGTGGGAGAAGGGGATTGCCCCTGGAACCCACAAAGAACTTTTCCTCACCCCCGCCCCCCAGAGAGAGGGGGGGGTAAACAGACACTACTGGTGTCCTTCTTGTTTGCTTAAGGACAAACTGAAGACTGACTTTGAATTCCCAAGATTCTAACTTACTCTGAGCTGAAGATTCCAAATGTGGCTCATGCAGCTGTGACAATTCTCTAATGATATCACCCCTCTAGTCTCAGCTGTGACTGAGGACAGAGTGAGACAGTGTGAAACCCATTTAACTGGAGTTTCGCAAGCTGCCTTCCCTGCCTACCACTAGGTCTTACTGGGATTCTAGTAACCCCGGGTAACAAAGGGGTTTCACAGGAACTTCTCAGAGCCTTTTTCCTTCTGCTTCTGTCTGCTGCCTTTTGTCTTTTTGGACTTTGGTGAAATAAACTGCACTTGGGTCTCTGTCCTGCTGAGAGAGCAGAGGCATTTCTTTTTCAAGAAATTCTCCTGGACCACAAGAGCCAAGATTCAACTAGCATTTTTTTTTTTTTGGAACTTGTAAAGTTTATTGAGGTGTCACAGAAATAGTACATTTCATATAGACATTTCTACATACAGTTAAGTCAGACAAGCCACTAGGAATATAACATTTTCATTCCATATTAGAAAGCTGTATCCACTAACATCTTCTATCTCCTTTGTTACAGGAAGAAGATATGTTCAAAACAGAAGGAAAAGCTGGATAACAGGACCCATACTTGTCCATGTGGCTTGGTTACCCTGCATAAGGAAAGGGACCTACATCAGCAGAACTTACTTTTGTTCCTAGTGTGTTAATAATAAAGCAAAAGCGCCCTTGTCAGAATACTCTATGCTCCAATTAATAAAACTCTCTACTGTATTCGTCAGTTATCTCCTATGAAGGAAGATTTTTTTTAATGTAACGGAAACTTAAAACATCTACTTAGAAACAAATTTGCAACCCACTTATTTCATCTGTCTTATATCTTAAGCTTTTGCACTGTAAAGAAATCAGGACAACAGGTTGAATAATTAGGCAATACTTTGTTATAAAAAAGGAATATATTCTGCACGGTACCAGGCAGAGGGGATGCCAGCAGGCAACCAGGACGGATAGGTAGATCTTAAATATAGAGAATATTCTTCCACCAATGCACACTCCATCTGACTCCTCCCCAAATACACTTTGGATGTTAGAAGTTGTTCTAAGACTGATATTCCCTTTTTCGAGCCTATGTAGTCAAAATATGGAAGCCATCTGGAATTGAATTGATCTGTATGTAAACGTAGTTGTGCTGTGATGGCCTCCATGTTTTTTATTGATTCCACATTATTTTATTTTTATTTTTTTATTTTAGTCTTTTGGTAACCGGGTAAGGCCCACTTGGCACAAGTGCCTGTTTTCAGGGGCGACCTGGGAGCACTGGGTGGTTAAGTGACTTGCTCAGAGTCGCATAGTGTGCAAGTGGAGGTTGTGAGAATTAAACTCAGGTCTGGTCTGCTGGATGTATCAAGCTTGTTCATACATCGTTCCTCTAGACTATACTGCCAGACCACAGTTCCATGTTTAATACTTTTGGGGAGAGACAGTGTTGAGTTACCACCTTTAAAGCTGCCACCGTTAGAACTGAGAACAGGTATTCCTTGCAAGGGGATCTGATATCTTTAGGGGTAGGCCAAGGACTAAGTGTGCAAAGGTAGGGAGGTCTGTTAGTTCAAAAATCTATTTGATTGCCTGAGCTACCTCTTTCCAAAATGTGTTCAGGACTGGGCACCCTCAAAAAAAAAATATGAAAATGCATACCCCGTTCTCTGCAAGCTCTCCAGCATTTATCTTTATTGACTGAGGCAAAGTGTTTGGATACCACTGGGGTAATAAAGTACCAGGTATTTACCTTCCATCAGAATCCCCTCCATGAGGGAGAGTTTGTAGTTTTGTGAACTCCCTGCCAAATCCTACTCCACTCTATCTCCGAGATTTGGGAACCCATTTTCTTCTGCCATTTATCTTCTATAGCTTGAACTGCTAACACTCCCTCTCCCTCCTGCAGGGGCCTATAAATGTTAGAGATGTAACCCCTGGTGTCTGACAGCATAACCCTGTGACATGTTTGGTTTTTTTTTAACTCTATGTATGCACCTCCACGTAGGGCACTCTCTCCAGTGACTGCTTACTCAAGCCTCTACCTTCCACTGTGAAGCCCCGATTTCTGCTCCTCACCCCAGACTGGTGACACCCCCGGATCTAAATCCCCATGGGGAAGGGCCACCCTATCCTCCCAGGGTGCTCTATCTAGATATCTAGAGTATAGAGTGCCAGCCGAGAGGGGGGGGGGACACAGGAGCAGAGAGGGCAACCAGCATTAGGAATGTGGGCTGGAGGGCAGTGCCTTCACCTATTCCCACAGAAGGGGATTTTCTACTTAAGGTGCTGCCCCTGTAAAGTATGGCTGACAAGGCAATGCTATGCCGTAGCTCCTCCCCCCCCAGCATACCCTTGCAACGCTACGTCGGCACCTCCAATTGCAGCCAGAGGTCGCTCCATGAGTGGTTGCTTCCCCCAACCTTCCCTGGGAAGAGCGCAGTCCACTGGATGCTTGATCTCTCCCATCCCCTGATGACCCCTGATGACCGGGGCTCATTCCCAAACCCGGGTTGCCAGCATGGTGTGAAGTGTGGCATCCAGCTCCTCAACCTTCAATGCCACCGGGCCGGCTCCCCTGTGACATGTTAAGGTTATAGGTTGTGGGGGTCCTCTGTCAGTGCTTTCACCACCACTACTGTTGCAAGATAGTGGTGGCATTGAAGAAAATTATAAAAGTCCTGTATGAGTAACCTAAATTCTCCCTGCAACATCTCAAACGATTTGACTGTCCCACCTGGTATAAACTGGGCTAGGAATTGCAGTCCTTTTTGTTCCCAGCTACCTAAAACTGAGTCTCCTCTGGGGGAAGGAAAACCCAGCAAAAATGCAAATGGGACGAATTTTCAACCTGGGGTAAGGATCTCCCACCGTTGGCATATTTCCTTCCATATAGCTAACGTATGCTCTGTCCATTTATTTTAAGAGTGTTCAGCTCTTTCTTAAGAATTATCCATGGGAGTATCTTCAAGGGTGCCATGGCGTGTGACTCTTGTTTAGGGCTGCAAGTTCGGTTCAATCTGTCCCTTAAAATAGGCAAACTCCCAGTGTTTGTAGGTGTCCGCTAAGCACGAACATTTTGTGTAAATGTGCGAACTTTGGTTCATTGGTTCGCCTTTAAACATATATATAAACAAAAAAGTAATGCCTACCATAGTGCATGCCCCTGGGCTTCTAGCCAACTCAGCTGTCATGTGGTGCAGTACTGCAAGAGACCGGGAGGTCATGAGACCAGAAGACGTCACCCCCAGTGTCACTACTTGCAATTGGCTGATGCCTGGAATCCAAGGAGCAACTCTGGTGACCATTGGTCTTAGGTTAGTACTGTAGTACAGCAAGTCGCATGTCGGAACGTGGGATACTGCTGCCTCAGATGTGCGAGTGAGTACCGAGTGGTGTGCATGCATAATTTGTGAGTGGTCGTGGTGGACGGTTTGAGTCAGATAATAAAACATACAACATACATACACCGCATATAACTGTTGATTTGTCAACTTTGCTTTGTGGCAGGCAACTGGCAAAAAGGAAAAAAAGGGCTTAGTTTGTGGCATTCAAGTTACTTTCAACCAAGGTAAAAAACTAGGAAAGGAAGGGAGGAAAATGAAAAGGATCCATTCTGATCTGAGGGTCTGCTCAGTGGCGGTTGGGGGGGTAGAGGTACTTAATGACTGCAAATTTAACAGATGGTGGGGAGTGAGGTGAGGTGATGATTCACAGAATTGTATGTGCTTCTCATTTTCCTAATCAAATCATTCCTCGATCTTTTGATGTGGCTAGAAAAAAAAATTGCATTAGTGTTTCACCGGGGCATAAAGGGAATGAGAAAAAAAATACAGATTAAAGGACAGGGTTGGGATGCTGATCTGGGAAGGGCAGAGTGTCTGAGTGAGTGTTTGTATGTGTGTGTGGGGAAGGGGGCACTATTGGACTGCAGGAAGTGAAAAGAATAGGGAGGACTGGACAGGAGAAAAAGTACAGAAGTGCAGGATTTACAGTCTGGCTCTGTTGAGTTGTGCTTGAGGGGCACTGCCACTAACGGGAAAACTGTCTAGGTTAAAAAAAAATTGGGAACTGCAGGGAGAGAAAGAGAAGGGCAGGCTCAGCAGAAAGACCTCCATCTCTCCAGTACTACTAGAGGCTCAGGGCTCGATCCTCAAAGCCCTGGATTTGACACAAGGTGCCTGTGCCAAAAATAATTGGCAGAGGTGGCACCTTGCATCAAACACTGTCCCCTGAGCTATTCACAAAGGCAGCCTGTGTCAATCACAGGCTCCCTGCCCAAATGGACCTTGTGGTGCCACCGGCCCTGCACCATATCCCTGAAAGTGGAATTCACAAAAATCACCTAGGCGGAAAATTTCGAAGTACCCTTAGACTAGCAAGGGCTGGTCTATAGGTACTTAGAAATATCCCTCTGGGAGTGATTGGCGCTGTGTGGCATCCCGATCTGCATGTACTGGAATATATGTACTAAAAGCAATCCATGGTGGACTAGCAGCCCCACTCCCTGATCCCCGCTGGTGCCAGTTCATGGAAAATATTCCCCATACCCCCCTCCCCAAACCCCACTGGTGCCAGTACTAATATTGAATAATAGTGCCCCTGCCCTGGCAGAATAGTGGCTCCCCACCCCAGCAGGTAGTGCCCACCATCCTGCTCTCTCCTCCATCCCAAAGCAGAGCCAGCGACCAGCACAGGCCACCTCACACCTCTGCGGCTGGTGACCGACTGACCTGTAGACAAGCATACTGTTATGCATACGCAGTGACAGCCATTGATCAATGAGCACGTACGCCTTACAGTATGAGATTGACAGGTCGGTCGGTGGCCAGTCACAGAGGTGTGAGATGTGCTGTGCTGGTCACTGGCTCTGCTTTAGGATGGGGTGGAGCAGGGGGGTGGGCACTACCTGCTGGGTAGGGAGCCACTCTACCACCAGGGCAGGGGCAGTATTATCCAATATTAGTTCTGACACCAGCAAGGTTCAGGGAGGGGGGCTTGGGAATAGTTTATATTTTACATGAATCGGCCCCAGTGGGAATCGGGAAGGGGGCCACTATACCACCAAGGCAGGGGCAGTATTATCCAATATTAGTTCTGACACCAGCAGGGTTCAGGTAGGGGGGCACGGGGAATAGTTTATATTTTACATGAATCGGCTCCAGTAGGGATCAGGAAGGGGGGCCACTAGTTCACCAGGGTCTAGAGTGGTGCTGGACAGCCCTGCAGCTTCCGGTAAATACTCCCAGTGCACCATCTGTTTGGCGCCAGGCCACGGTTGCTGCAAGCTGTGGGACTTTGCCACCAGGACCCTGACCAATAGAGAACTGGGCACATGATCCCTGGTGCATTGGGCTTCAGCGCAAGCTGTTGTTTGCCGCAGCTCACGCTGATCAAAGCACGGTTTAAGAACCGAGTCCTTAGTTTCTTCACTGCTGACAGGTTAAAGAAGTAGATAACATTACCATCAATTTCACAGCACTGTGCTGCAATGCAAACTAAGCTGGACAGCTAGGGTTGAATCCCATAAACTCCATCTTGTACACTGTGTGATCTTGGCAACTTAACTTCCTTGTGCTCACAGAGGTCGCACCTGGAAAGCTCAGAGTCCGGCTTAGTGTGCCATTCTGCCTGGTTAATCTATTTCCCCTATTCCTTATTTTTTTTATTCCTGCAAGTGCTTTAGAGTAACTATGGTTTTCAGTTTCCCATGTAACCCCCTGCTGTACTGACCTGTTTGGGAATACATATACCTGTGTTTTCACTACTTAAACTTCCTTGACTCAACGCAGCTAGTAGCTGTTTACTGACCTGTCTGAGAATAAATCTCCCTGTTTATTTTAGTGAAGCTGCTTGACGCAGTTGGCAATGCTGTACTGACATGTTTGGGAATAAATTAAATATCCCTGTTTTCACTACTTAAACTACCTGACTCGACACAACTAGCAGTTGTTTACTGACCTGTTTCAGGATAACTTTCCCTGTATTTTCACTACTTAAAATACTGTACTTGATGCAGCTAGCAGTTGTTTGCTAACCTGTTTGGAAATAATATTTTCTAAGTGCTACTGTACTGCATTCCAGACATGCAAAAAAAAAATACTCTGGATTTCCTAACTAGAACCAGGTGCAACTTAATTATATATTGTAGAGCCTGGTTATACCCAGTAAAAATGTTGGTTTTACTTGGTAGAACCTGGTTATATTTGGCAGAACCTTGATTTACCTGGTAGAACCCAATTCTACCTGGTTCTACTTGGTAGAATCCAGTTTTACCTGGTTCTATCTGGTAGAACCAGGTAGAACCTGGTAGAACTTTTTTGGGTTCTACTCAGAAAGTTCATGAGGTAGAACTTTTAGAGGTTTGCGCAACCCTACTCTGGTTCCATTGTATATCATCAGCCCCTCAAGTCTGGTGACAACATTTTTAAAATTAGTAGTAGTTGGGCCGCCTTATAATAGTTTTGAATCAACTACCATTTCTAAGGACACTGCACTTCAAATTCAGCAACCAAGGCATTGGTAAGGTAGAACTTTAACCTCAGAATTTTAAAGCGTAGGTTTTTATTGTATATTTCCATTTTCTTTTTCATATCCTGTAATCAATGTCTAAAATTATCTGTCTTTAAGTTATTTACTGCATTTAGTAATTAATTAGTAAAGACTTTGACTTACTTTAAGGTAATTCTGCCAGCATCTTTCATGTGTGTTGGTTTGGAAGGGTTTGTTCAAACAATATTATATCTGTGTGACTGCTTAATGGCCAAACACTATTGAAGTAAAGTACCACATGGGACTCTGTGATGAAAAGAGGGGAGAAAATACGAAAGGTCACAAGAGGGGGTCTGTGGGGGGTTGAACCGGTCTCTGCATTGCTGGGGAAAGGCACATATAGAGTGTATAGGGCATTCCCCAAAGGCCTGTACACACCTGTGGCTTTCTGGTTCATTGTACAGTGGCCAAGAGAGTTCTATCCTAGGAACACTGACTCGAGACTGTATTTGCACCCCCTTGCATGGAGAGAAGGAGCCTTGGGATCCACTGACATACGTTCAATTGTGAAACAGCAAGCACACTAAAAGGACAGAGGAGGGGTATCCCTGACCCTGATCACAAGGGGATTCACTGGAACCCAAGGAATTTCTGCCCCACCAGAGTGGGCTTGAGACAGATATGGTGAGCAGTGGTGCTATTGGTGAATTGCTTGAACAAACCACACACAAAGAGGGCAGAAACTGGAAAGGGAAAATTGGTTACAAGATATAGTTCCCTACCCTGTTTTTTTATTTTTTTGGGGGGGGGTTGCTGCAAGAAAGACATACTAGTGGTAGTGTAGGGAAGAAAGATGACTTCCAAGTACAACAACTACACTGTAGAAGAACCTAAGCAGCTGTGTCAGGAAAGAAGGATCCAGTATGAGGGATGCAGCAAAAAGAACCTCAAGGAGGCTGTTGTGGCAACTGATGAGCAAATGACTGCCCAAGACCTCAAGTCACAGCCAGTGACTGAAAGAGACCAGACCTTGGGCATGGGGGCACCAGGGGCCATCCCAGTGTCCAGTCCCAGGGAGGAGGGCAGCAAGACCAGAGGGAACTCAGAGCCACAGCACCAGGGAAAGGCCACCACAGAGCTGGAGATGAAATGGATCAGGCTGCGGCTGGGGTTGAGGAAACTGGAGACTGCAGAAAAGCAGCCAGAAAGGGAACTGGCGCAGAGAAAGTTTGAAGCCCAGAAGCAGAGGGAATTCAGGCACAGAAAGTTTGAAATGGAGATGCAGGAAAAGCAGCCCCAGAGACAGTCTGAACTGAAGAAGCTGAAGCATCAACAGCCAGCACCAGAGCAGGTAAGTGGCAGGGGTGAACTTCAAACTCCGGGGTTAGGGTATAAATTATATTCCAAATTAATAGCAGAATTTAAAGAGGGGGAGCGATATGGGTGCATTTCTGAATTTGTTTGAAAAGGTCTGTGTCCAGGCCAAGATACCCAAGGAAGCCTGGAGCTTTCAGCTATCCCTGCTGCTTACTGGCAAGGGGTGTGAGGCACTAGGCCAAATGGACAATGAGGATAGTAAAGACTATGAAAAACCTAAAACTGCTTTACTGAAAAAGTACGCACTAACTCCTGAGGCCAACAGAGTTAAATTTTGGAAGCTCAGAGAGAGCTCTGAAATGAGCTTTGAGGAACTCACCACAAAGTAACATCAGTTTTTGAAATGTTGGTGGTAAGGGGTGGAAGCAAATTCCATGGGGAAAACTGAAGAGGTTGTGCCTTTGGAGCAGTTATTTTGGGCTTGCCCAGCATAGCTGAAAATCTGGCTAGAGGACCGGGATCCTAAAACAGCACAGCAAGCTGCTGAGGTCTTGGATCGCTATGCCAGGAGCAGGCCTGCTCTGAAAGGAAGTGGGGGAGCAGGTGCTGCAGGGGCAAAAGGAAAAAGCATGCCTTCAGGGCAACTAAAACCCTCACTGCCTCTGCAGAAAGGGGGAAGCCCCAAATGACCAAAAAGGAGTTCTTGGATAAACAAAGTGATGAATGTTGGTTTTGTAAGCAGCCAGGGCATCTTGCTAGACAGTATCTTGAAAAGAAACAGAGTGGACAGTGTCCCTCGAAAGGAGGTGGGTGCACTGTGTATCCCTGAGAGTATGCCTGTGAACATGAGGGAGCACATACACTGTTACAATAAATGGGGTGCAGATCCACCAGTTAAGCGACACTGGGGTGTCTCTTACCCTGGTAAAAGGGTATTTGGTTGGGTCTGAACAACTTATACCTAATCAGTTGGTAACTGTGAGGGGATTCACTGGGAAGAAGAAAACCCTGCCACTAGCTAGTGTTCTCCTGGACTGGAGTGAGACAGGAGAGACGGTGCAAAAAGTGGCAGTGGCAGACAACCTCGCCCTGGATGTGATTATAGGGCATAATCTCCAGCATGGGGTGGTGCAGTCAGATGGCTAAGGCCGCTTATAATTCAATGAACCCCACAGAAGCCAATGTGGAAAAGACTAGAAGGCTGGTTCTCTAGCCTGTGCCTCCTGAAAGGGAGAGTAGTGCAAGAGAGGTTGGACTTCCTCAAGTAGCCATTCACCAAACAGCTATAAAAGGTTACTCTGAGGAGGGAGAGGTAACCAATGGTCAGAAAGTTGGGGATGACAGTGACTATGAAGGCCCTGATGCTAGACCTACGGACCCCAGTTTAGGAACTTAGGGGGACATGCTCCATGCTTTGGGAGAATATGTAGATGTTGCAGCTGCTCAGAGGACTGACCCTAGTTTGGAGAGGCTGAAGGCTTGTGCAGAATCTGATGAGACACAGGTAGGTGACATGAGACATAGGGTATTTTGGGACAACGGACTATATACACAGGACATGAGGACAGAGGGAGGGGTAACGGGCAGGCAGCTAGTCGTTCCCCAGGGGTATCAGGAGAGGTTGCTTAAGATCATTCATGATATCCCCATGTCTGGGCATCACTTGCACCATGCAATGATTAGCCCAAAATTTCTATTGGCCCAACTTCACCCAGCAGGTGAAGGAATATTACAGGTCATGTCACTGGTGCCAACAGACAGGGAAGGAAGGTAGTAAAACAAAAGCTGCCCCAGTTCCCTTGCCCATTGTGGAGGAACCATTTCAGAAGGTAGGAATGGATATTGTGAGACCCTTGAGTACCCCAAGCTACTCCAGGAAAAAGTGGTATCCCGTGTATTCGATGACCGTGATTAAGCACTTTCAAAAACTGTGATTCAATCACAACGCTTTTACACAGGGCTACTGAGCAGAGTGGGTGACAGGATAGGGGGTTCAGTGACTATAACGACAGAATGTCGCTATGTATACACACACACATAAGGGGGACCACGCCGTACAATGGGCAGAAGGGGAGCAAGGGTCTGTGGGGCATAGTGAGGGGGTGGGCTACCAAGTTGGCCATGTGGCATGGTGGTTTGGTGGCAGGCTGGGTTTGGAAATGTGCTGGGTTCAGACTTGGACACACTAGTTTTTTGTGCTGGGTCGCAGCTTTTTTTTTTTTGTTAGTTTTGCACCTCCCCCCCAACATGCACCCCCATGGAGTTGAGAATCCTTTAGTAGAGTGGTGAAGGGGCGAAGACCCCCACATTGGTGTGTGCATAAAACAATAAAATCTAAGTGTCCGGCGCCATCTTGCTGTGTGCTGCGAGTCTACATCGCCGAGATTAATTTTCAGCAATGTAGACTCACCCAAACAGTGATCGCTATTACGCGGTCGCCATTATCACATGGAACCAGAAAAAGTACATCCTGATGGTGCTCAATTTCACCACCAGTTACCCCGAGGCAGTAGTCCTATCCTCAGTTAAGGCAAATAAAGTGGCAGACAACTTGCTAGGGATTTTCACCCATGCTGGGTTTCCATAGGAAGTTATCTCTGATCAAGGGGGTAACTTCATGCCAGACTTGATGAAGTGTTTGTGGAAGAAGTGTGGGTTGGTGCAGAGACACACAACACCTTATTACCCACAAGCCAATGGGCTCGTGGAAAGATTCAATGGTACTCTAAAAACGATGCTCCAAGTGTTTGCTGAACAGCATGGGAGGGGCTAGGAGAAATATCTTCCCCACCTGTTGTTCGCATAAAGGGAGGTGTTCCAAGAGTCAACAGGGCTCTCCCACTTCAACTCTTATACAGACGTAGGATGTGTGGACCCCTAGACTTGATCCCGGAAGACTGGGAAGACAATCACACCACCCAGGGAACTCCCATAGTGGAGTATGTCCTTAAGTTTAGGGAGAAGTTGAAAGAGCTTATGGGGGTGGCCCAAAGCAACCTGTCAGCTGCCCAGCAGAAACAAAAGATCTGGTACGATCGTGGAGCCAGAGTTCACTCGTACAGCACAGGTCAGGAAGTAATGGTCCTAATTCCAGTCCAGAAGGACAGGCTGCAGGCCCAGTGGGTGGGACCATACAAGGTAGTCCGACAGGTCAATGACATGAAGTATATTGTGGAACTGCCTGACAGAAGACATACCCATAGGATGTACCATGTCAATATGATGAAGCCGTATGTAAATAGGGCCGATATGGTGTTCACAGTGTGTAGTCCTGGGAAGGGGACAGGTGAGGAAGACCCCCTCCTGGACTTGCTAGAGGAAAGCAAGTGGGAGTCATCTGTGGAGCCTATCAAGCTGTCACCACAGTTGACCCTGGAACAGACCCAGGAAGTGAGGGAGGTTTTAGAGGACTTTGCCCCTTTATTTATGGCCAAGCCCAGTGAACCCCCTTAGTGACCCATGATACAGACACATGGATGCAAGCACCCATACAACGGGAAGCCTACTGGGTGTCTGAGGCTATCCTAAAAGACATTAGGAGGGAGGAGGAGGAAATGCTGGACTTAGGGGTAATCCAGAAATCTCTTAGTCCCTGGGCCTCATCCATAGTTCTCGTCCCCAAGCCAGATGGGTCTACTTGCTTCTGTGTGGACTATTATGGACTCAGCACAGTCACAAAGTCTGACTCCCACCCAATGCCACGGACAGATGAATTGTTGGACAAGTTGGGGGGGGTTGACCTACCTAAGAACCATAGACCTGACAAAGGGGTACTGGCAGGTGGAGTTGACTGCCAGAGCTAGGGAACAGTCATCCTTCATCACCCCAATAGGCCTCTTTGAATTTAAGGTGATGCCTTTTGGGATGAAGAACACCCCTGCCACCTTCCAATGGCTGGTAAATCAGGTGCTACATGGTACTAAAGAGTATGCAGTGGCTTATCTGGATGGTATTGCCATCTTCAGCACCAGCTAGAAAGAAAACCTGTCCCATCTGAAGGAAGTGTTGGGCAGGATACAGTAGACAGGACTAACTGTCAAAGCTGAAAAGTACCAGGTGGCCATGGCTGAGGTATCATATTTGGGACATGTAGTGGGGAGTGGACAACTATGTCCAAACCATGCCAAGACAGAGGTAATTGAGAAATGAACCACGCCGAAGACCCAGAAGCAGGTCAGGAGCTTCCTTGGAACAGTATGGTACTACAGAAAATTTGTACTGCATTAAAGCACCCTTGCAGCCCCTCTATCTAGCTTGTTAAAGAAAAAGCAACCCAATAAAGTAAAATAGGACCGAGCATGTAACAGGGCCTTCACACAACTAAAAGCTGTGCTGTGCAGTGCGCCTGTGCTGGCTAGCCCAGACTACAGTAGGCCATTTGTGGTGCATATGGATGCCTCAGATGTGGGTATTGGAGCCATCCTCAGCCAGACATCCCAACAGGGGAAAGATCACCACATTGTGTACCTAAGTAGGAAGCTACTTCTCCGGGAGCAGGTGTACTTCACTGTGGAAAAAGAATGCCTTGCCCTGGCGTGGTTGCTTAAGAAGTTAGAGCCATACCTCTATGAGAGGTGTTTCAAGGTACAGACAGACCACAACCTTCTGGTGTGGCTAAACCAAGTGGGAAAGACAAATGGGAGACTCCTTAGAAGGATCATTGCATAACAGGTTTGTGACATGGACATTAAACATAGGCCAGGGTCTGCTAATGCAAATCGCCTATCCCGCCAATCAGAGTAAATGACAGAACTGCTGGAAACCCTTACGGAAAAGGAGTATGTTCCCCCCAGGTTCTGTTAAGGAGGGAGGAGTGTTGTGGGATAAAGCCGTACCTTATTGTTCTAATTATATTTAATGTTATTTTATGTGTGTAATACATTAAGGATGCCTATGGTGACCCAGTCTAACTTGCAAGGGATCATGGATGCAAAGAAAACATGGGCCCTAAAATGATGTAATCCCTTGTTGCTGGGCAGAAACTGTTAGCTGCTTCGCCAGGGACTGAGGTTTAATTAAACCCATTTAAAAGAAACAAAAGGGCTAATTAAGCATAGCTGGGAGGCCAGGTATCCCAATGTGCTTATGAAAGGCCCAGGCCTCTAGAGGAGTTGAGATGTCTGAGGACCTTTTGTCCTGAGAGGTCTACCCTGAGCTAATCTAATTACAGCTGAATGGACTTGCATTTAGGTAAATTGCTGTACTGGTTTTAGCTAAATTACATTCATTAAAGGAAGGCTAATGCTAGCCCAAGGCTGGTTCAGATTGGCTTGAAGAAGAAATAAAACTCTCTCATGCTCAGAAATTGACATTTGTTTTTTGTAATAAAATATTAAACCCTGACTGGCTGCATAGCCATGGAGACGGAATACTACCCAACTATAGGGATAGCCAATATTCACTGGACCTGCCCTTTGAGAACCCCATAAAACAGGGTTGCAGGACTTTCTCTCAGCCTTTTGTCTTCTGCTTCTGTCTGCTGCCTTTTGCCTTTTTGGACTTTGGTGAAAGAAACTGCACTTGGGACTCTGTCCTGCTGAGAGAGCAGAGAGATTTCCTTTTTCAAAAAAATCTCCTGGACCACAAGAGCCAAGATTCAGCTATCTTTTCTCAGGACACTTTGCACTTCAAATTCAACAACCAATGACTTGGTAAGGTGAACTTTAACCTCAGAATTTGAAAGTGTAGGTTTTTATTGTATATTTCCATTTTCATTTTCATATCCTGTAATCAATGTCTAAAATTACCTGTCTTTAAGTTATTTACTGCATTTAGTAATTAATTAGTAAAGACTTTGGCTTACTTTAAGATAATTTTGCCAGTGTCTTTTGTGTCTGTTGGTTTGGGAGGGTTTGTTCAAATGATACTACGCCTGTGTGACTACTTAAGGGCCAAACACTACCAAAGTAAAGTACCACAAGGGACTCCATGAATGAAAGGAGGGGAGGAAATACAAAAGGTCTCATGAGGGGGTCTGTGGGGGTTTAAACTGGTCTCTGCATTTCTGGGGTAAGACACATAGGGTGTATAGCGCATTCCCCGAAGGTCTATACACGCCTGTGGCTTTCTGGTTCATTGTGCAGTGGCTGAGAGGGTTCTATTCCCGGGAACACAGACTCAAGACTGTATTTGCACCCCCTCGCACGGAGAGAGGGAGCTTTGGGATCCACTGGCATGCATTCAGTTGTGTAACAGCTAGCATACTAAAAGGACAGAGGAGGGGTATCCCTGACCCTGATACAAACAGATTCACTGTAGACCAGGGAATTCCTGCCCCACCAGAGTGGGCCTGTGACACTACTCATGGGATGAAACTATTCTGAAACCTTTTATTTTTCTCCTCAGTAAGTGTTCCACACTCTCTTCTTTCTAGTATTGTATATACTTTGCAGCTTTGCCCAAACTAATTCATGGAGCTTATGATCTGGCTTTTGAACTGACTTAAACAAATGATGACATAAAATGTCCCTTCTCTCCTCCAGTCATTCCAAATTGAACGTTTTCTTCTTTGTACATGAATCTTCTTTCACCAAAATTCTAGTTACCCTTCTCTGCATAGACTTCTACTGTTCCCCCTCTTTTTTTGTAAGACTGGTGTATCACCCTGGATAGGCATTCTCAAACACTGGTCTATAAGTGTTTTGTAGGCAATAAGTAGCTTATCCACAGATAAGCCCACCCTTACTACAGTTAGAAAATAAATCCTGTTATTTTCCTATGGTAAATCACATCCACATGGGGACCCATTTCAACTTGTTTGAGATTGTTATGCCCAATAATTTGACATTTTTTATGATATCTATGCCTCTGAATTCATAAAAAAAAATCCTGACCTGTTGCATTCTTTCCAAACAAATGGACAGGATGTAAGTTTTGTTTTTGTTAATCTTTATTAAATCTTTTCCTCCCATTCACCCACTAAATCCAAGTCTTCCTATAAACTGCCTGCCACTTCCTTCTCGTGACTGCTGTAGAGCATGGTATCGTCCATGTGAGTAACATGTTTGCCTTTGGTCTGGATGTCATTAATCATCTTTATAAATAACAGGGGGCATAGCTTTATGCCCTGTGGCGCTCCTCCCTTTATGGGATCTAGAATTCCCACTCTTCACCCTTTGGGTCCTCTTGTCCAGAAATGAACATACCCATCTAATAAGTGCCAGGTGGACTTCCAGGGCAATAACTTCTTTACTAATACGTTGTGATTTACTTTGTTTCGATTAGGACGGAAGTATCCTGTTTCAGCATAGTTTTAGCTAGAGCATTCAGTTAGTAAGATAGGGTGAGGTAGCATTTTTTGTTTTGTTTAGTTTGTAAACCAGATTGTGTGTGCCAAGGATTTTGGCAGCTGCTCGAGCTGAGCTGTGCTGTGGTCACACATTTAATACTATTTAGCATTTAGTGGTTTCTCCACTGAATCAATTTCTCAAACAGTTATGCTGCACCTGGTCTGTGGTGTGGAGCTGGACTGTGTTGATTGTGAGACTGGACCAGAGTTGGACTGATATCACCCGTGTTCTCCTATTGACATGCCATGCTGCTGGAGGTGTTGTCTGAAAGGGCTGCCTAGAGTGTTCTTGTTCGCTTGTGGTTGAACATTTTTTTTTTTTCCCCACGTTTTCTCCGGTCCCCATTCTCGGCCTGGCATGCGCATGTAGAGGCATGTGCACACCATTGCTCAAGATACCCTCCCACAACTTGCCACCCCCTCCCACCTATGCTAGCCAACAGACCTCCACTTGGTGGAAACAGAACTACGGGGGGGGGCAACGACCACCCCGAGAGAGGAGAGCTGCCCAATGGCTTCTTAATCCTGCTCTCACCCTCCCCGCCGTGCCAGTTCCCAGACGACACAAGTCCATTCCCAAACTCAGGTCACTGGCGTGACACGAGGTAAGGCGTCCAGCGCCTCAGCCGTCTCCGCCACCCAGCCAGCCCTTTGGTTGAACATACTGGTTTTGTTGCTCCCTCTGCCTTGTTGAGGGCAGGGGTTTCGGTCCTGAGGCTCTTCAGCACCAGAGGGAGGCCAGTCTGGTTGTCTTGGCTTGTCATTAAGTTCTCTAGTTGGTGAACTTGGTGGGTGTTGGAAATGCGGGCAGGGTTGCAAAAACCACTTGCAACAGGAACCCTTTTCATCTCTGAATTTAACTTACTGCATTTTTATTCTGTCTCTGGGGACAGAGTGGGAGTTTGGCTGTGGAGAGGGCTCAAGCAATAAAGCAACTCAGTTAATGGCTGTTTCTCTCGCTCCATCTGAAGCTTGGTCCATTCAGTTTGGGAATTTGTAAGCCTGCAGGAGAGTGTCTTCTCTCCCCCCCACTACCACCACCACTACCACCACCACCACTGTCATTCTCCTGCTTTTGCAAGGCCTGGTGAGAACAGGTAACTCTGAACACTGTTGATCACCTGTTACTCTACTCGTTAAAGGATAACCCCAAAATAAACTTTGGACAAACTTCTCCTTCCTTGTGGCAGGAAGAAGAGTATCATTTTGACTTCTCAAACTGGTTTCACTTGCTTATTATGCTGGCTACAGCTTGTATCTAGTGGGAGTAGATTATGGGCTGTTTTTTCAGTTGGACTGCTTTTCTCATTTCTATTGTACTCTGTGCACATTTTTGTACTCGGTGCACATTTTTGTCTTCTTTATCTGGTTTACATTTTAAAATTTCATTTCAGTAGTAGTGTGATTGTGGTTTGATTGTGTGTGTTTGTGATGTGTCTGATTGGGAGTATTACATATGAGGAGGTATGGTAGTATGAGTTGTGAACAGCTTGAATGCAGTTGGTCAGATTTGTGCAGTTGTAATATTCCTCTGTATGGTATGCTTGATTAGTTAGAATCTGTTTTGTATTACTTCAGAGTTTTAATGAAGTGATTGTGTGAGGGGTGTTGGGTGGGATCATATTTATTTTTGTTTTGTTGGGTTGGGTTGGCTGGGTTTTGTGTTTTTCTACTGGTTAGGGTGACCTACTGGTTAGGGTGACTAGGGTTTTTGCGTTTTAGACTAGTACTGGGACTGATAATGTGTATAGGAGATAGTGGTGTGAGGCACATTTACTCTAGAAACTTCCAGTGGCAGTTCCACCCCTTTGACAGAGCCTCATTAGCCTTCCCTGCAGAGGTCATACCCACTATAGGGGGCTGGGGATCTTAAGGAGGTGGATCACCCTCCACAGAGGGTGTCCTAAGTAGAATGTTCAAGAAGGGTCAATTGGGTTGGAGAGGCCAGAAGGCATTCTCGGCGGGTGTGGAATCAGGATTGGGGACCAACATGCCTGGATCCCCTCTCTAGGACTCTGCTCAATCTCAGCAAGCAGGGAATAGTTAGTCCAGTCAGCTCTGCTCCCCCCCTTTGGGCTGTGCTTCATAAGGCAAGGTCACTAAGAAATAAAAAAGCAGTGATAAATGATTTCATCATAAATTCCTTGGCTGACCTTGTTTGCATCCATTCCACAAGGGTACTCTGTGGTGCATTGCCCAAGGTCGGATGGCGGGGGGGGGGGTGCATTTTGTATTAAATCAGCCTTGGGACTAATATGTACCACATGGAAACATTTGGGTCTTTTGAGTGGGTGGCTGTTGTATGCATTCTTGGTGTTAGTTGCAAAAACATTCTCATATACCATCCCCCATGATGTGATAGTGATTTTATGCAGGAGTTGGCAGATTTCATAGTCGAACACGTGTTGAATGCCCCAACATTTTTGGTGCTGGTGGACTTTATTTCCTGGATTGATGATGAAACCTCACCCCTTGGTCAACAGCTCTCCAGTTGATGACCTTAGTGGGACTAGCACAGGCTGTTACCTCTGATGCACATCAACACAGATACACTGTGGACCTGTTCTTCTCAATGGGTCTTGATGAAAGTGTGGTCACATTGGCTGAAGACTAAGGGACAGAAGGTAGAGTGCTCTTGGCGTAGGTTCCAATCAGTGGACAACAGACTGGGATTGAAGACTCACTTTCATTAGCATTGTGATAGTTAAGAATAAACAACCTTCTAGACTTAATACTGGAATGCACTCCTTTCTGACTTTATTTTTCTTTCTTATTTTTTTTTTTATTCTCAGAAGTCTGTAGCGCAATAGCATCTCTTTACTGTCTGTTTTTGTTTTACATATGCTAACAGTAGGTTGGCCACCCGCTGCTATCCATGTATTCCTCTTACTTTCCTTGCTAAAATCTGTTTAAAACAACCTCTAATGAGTAGTAATTTCAGTGTGTGTTATGACAAACTCCCTGTAGCTTTGTATATTGTGTGCCATTAATGTCCAAATAAAATTATTTATGGAATGGAAATGGAAGCCGTTTGCTTCCCCTTTCTATATCTGTACATATCTAACAGGGGCTGTTATGTGAAAAAAAGTTTGCTTTTGTGACCCCTGTGTAGTAGTTACAGTATCTGAATTCTGGTACATGTGCTAAGAGTGAGAAAGCAGGGCTTGAATACCTGCAAATTTGGTCCATATGCACATAGGTTCCAGAGGGAGGACAGCGGTTTGCTTTCCGCTCCCTTAATAATCATGCATACTTGGTTTATGCAAGAAAACAAGCTTGAGTATTTTCCTTTGAAAAAGCTGCTTAAAGGACACATGAATGCATACTTTTTGTTTTATTTTGTGAGTCAATGATAAAAGATATTTAGTGAATAAATGCAGCAGGAAAAAAAACATAATAAAACGTGCCTAAACTATTAAATTCCTAAAAGAAACAAAATATTTAAACAGCAGAATTGAAATTCATAAAGGGAGTCTTTTACCTGTGTGTTGCTGTGCAAGGTGGTTGCTAGAGATATGTGTGTCCCAATCAGAAGGGACCTTCTAGTAGGGTTGTCAGAACTCTCTGAAGTTCTGGGTTCTAGTCCTAGTCTAGAACTTTTGAAAAAGTTCTAGGGTTCTAATCTTTTTTAGAACTTTTTAGAACTCGAACCCTATTTTTTAATTGTGCTGCCAGTGATGAAGATAGAAATGAAATACATGTAAAGGAAAAACTGTTCAATATGAGGGGGAGAGAAATGATCATGTGTGACATTGATAGGAATACAGTTAGGTTTATCTATGGTTTCTTCTGTTTGCTAAAGCCAGCAACTTAATATGTAACAGGCCCACCCACCCACCCATGTGTTAAAGTTTTCCTGCTGCAGCTGCATCCTAGTTCCTTAGTGAAAGAAAGAGGCACATTAGCCATTTATGTACTCAGTTATATATACTCATAGTCATGAATTATTAGAAAAAATAACTGATATTACCTAATTTCAGCTATTTGCAGCTTTGTGTTTTAAATGAGTAATTCAAAAGTTGCTGTGTTTAAAAGAAAGCTTTTATAACAAAGTCAAGCCAAGGTACTGCAGTCACAGCATATGGAACTGTTGCAAAACATATTATGTCACAACGTAGTCAGTCAAGACATTTGAATAAAAAAATATGCCAGTCATTGTTGCTGGCAAAAAATGCATGCAATTTTCTAAGATAATTCATACATATACCAACATTCTTGTTGGCAAATTGAAGTAATACATACAACTTTCTAAGATGATGCATTTTTCCAGCTGATACATCAATAAAATCTGTATTTCAGTCACATAAATAAAAAAGTGGTTTCCTCACCACATACTAACTTAAGGAACATTTAATGTAGCTGCAGCAGTTGGCATGTGGTGTTTAAGGGACAGTGTCTCTCAACCCATTAGGTATCAAATTATCACTACTTGTAAAGCAAAAACACTTTATGATAGGTCACATTCTGTGAAAACTGCTGAGGCAGATTTTCTTTTATTTCTGATTCCTTTATTCTTTTTTTTTAAAGGGGACAGGACACTTGTGCTAGGTGACAGCAGTTTGCAATGTATTTAATAAAAAATATATATATATATATATATATATATATATTATATCTATAGTAGGTTCCACAGTGGGCAATCGGTGTAGCCCTCCCATACCGTCGGTCTGTCATCATCTTTTTCCTCACCATCCCCAGCCAATCACGAAGCTGTAAATGAAAGGACTAAAACAAACACTCACCTTTCACCCCAGCACCCATTCCACTATTCTTCCACCACCCTTATCTATGCAGTAGTACCCATACCACCCTTACACCCGTGTTAAAACCAACCCAAAACCCTCACCCCCCTCAAGCACATATTCCACCCTCCTCCCTCACCGAAATGTTTAAACTACCCCCACACTTAGTCATGAACTACCATTCAAGTCACCCTTCTCCGTCCCTCATCCATGTTAAAACCCACTCCCTCAACCATCACCCATGTACTAACAACTATGCCATGTTTCTCCCTCCTGCATCCATGTTAAACCAACCTCCAGCCCTTTCCCACCCTCCAGCACCCATTCTACCCCCTCCTCCCCCTCTCAAATGCTAAAACTACCACATGCTTACTCAAGAAAAATGAAACTCTTGCCTCCAAATGAGCCATACTTAACTGTTCCTTAATAAACAACACTTATGTGAAAAACTGTCTTTTCAATTGCTTTCTTCTTATGGACAACATTCTGTACAGTCCTTGTCATGGAACCAGTAATTTGAGAGTTGTTGTTATTATGCCATGGTCTGTGTACAACAGAATGTTAAACACAAGCTATTGTGGTATGAGACCTATGCTTACAGAATATGTGCTCAACCATGACATAGGTAAAACTCCAGATGACTCTGTTTCCTGGAAGAGACTTTTAACAGGATGCTGCCCACAGAAACATAATACAAAATATAGTTTTTCCCATAATTTTTTATTCAGTAAGATAAGTTACATATGGATCATTTTCGTTTATGGCTAACATTTCTGTAATTGAAAAAATAATAAACAGCTACCAATTAGAACTCATTGTTTTGTCCTCTTTAAAATTTAAAAATAGACCGCCCCCGGTTCCAGCCCATACTGATGCACCACAAAGTCACAGAAGGCAAATCCAAAAATATATGTTTGCACTTTAGCTATAAATAATATGATACAAAAATGATTGACATGACAGTGTCCCCTTTATGCCAAATTTGGGCCTGTTCCCACTGATGTTAAAATTACCCTGTATATAAAACTTGTTGACTTTAGACCCTAGCTATAAAGCAGTTTGTCATGAAATAGTGAAAGTTTTGTGGGGTATATAGTCCAAGGTAGTAGGTCAAGAAAGGAGAGAGACAACCAAAGTCATCACAGTCTGTAAAAGTTTCCTTTTTGGTACAGAGAGACTCTGTCCCACACAGTATTTACCAGCCACCACCATCTGAGTTGTCATCACCATCAACATCCACAACATCGATCACTTCAGGATCAGTTTGTATAGTCTTGTAGGGATACGAAAATCTTGACTTATTAACTTTAATAAAAGTTAACGTGTGTATATTTTCTGGCAGCAACCTATTTCTGGTGTCTGTCACAATATTGCCAGCTGTACTAAACATGCATTCTGAAGAGACACTTGTTGCAGGACAACCAAGATATTTACAGGCTTCATCATACAGCTCTGTCCAAATTAACTTTTTTGATCTCCAGTATTCAAAAGGGCATGCATCAATAGGAATAGGCAGTTCTGTCAGCGTGGCTCAGTTGGTAGCACATCCGCCTCTGTACCAGACGGTCATGGGTTCTCGCTCCACATCAGGATTTGACTTGCACCTAAAAATCGCTGGCATCCGAGTGCAGTATTGGGGGGGGTGCTGTACTGCTGGGGTGTGCCGTCCTTCGGATGAGACATTAAACCGAGGTCCCTTCTGCCCATCCTGGTGGGTGTCCAGGTGGAAGTAAAGAACCCAGGGCACTCTTCGCAAAGAGTAGGAACATTCCCGTGTCCTGCCAACATTCCCTTTCCCATAAACCGGTTCATGCAATTATCCAGGCTGTGTGTGGGTGATGATGTGCGATATGGCCACCACCACCACACATTCAGTCACTTCACTACCAGTCTAGCATTGCTTGTAAAGTGCTTTGGATGTATGAAAAGCGCTATATAAATGCTGATTCTTCTTTTTGCAGGTAACTGTCTACCATGATGGACAGAGACCGCTCAGAAGCGGAATCAGCATAAGCTGGTATGGCAGCAATTTGGGAAAGGTTTTGCAACAGATTTAGCTTGCTACTAAGGGTTAAAGAAGTGGCAGTTGTGGAACAACTACTGTTAATGTTTGGTGACTTTTCCAGTTCTGTATCCCTTTGTGAAGATGAACCTGCATGTTGTGGTGATGACAACCTGAGGGTACTGTGCGTGTCTGTGTTTGACTCCTGTGAGTGCTGCAGCTCATCTAGCAACATTGTGTTTGGAAGATGTATAGCCTTGAACCTGGGATCTAAGAGAGTTGCAAGGATATAGTGTTTTGATTTCGTCATTGCAACTAATTTGTCATTGGCTTTGAAGCGCTCGCTCATTCTCTTTATGAGATTCCCATGATGCAGGCGACATGTTGTCCGAGCTTCAGATCTGTCTTTTTCTATTTGTAGATTTAGAACACTGAGATGATGTGAAATTAGCATTATGAGTGGGATAACCTGACTCACAGATGCGCCTTCAGAAGACATGTCCCTTGTAGCCATCTCAAAAGGAGCTAGGATACAGCACACTGTCTCCATTAATTTCCACTGCAGCACAGACAGCATAATGCCATCTCCAATACTATAGCTGGAGTAATACTCATGTACAGCTTGCTTTTGCTCCAAAAGGCGCTGCAGCATATAAAGGGTTGAGTTCCAATGAGTGGAAACATTTTGAATCAGCTTTTGCTGGGGCAGCTTGTGTTTTTTTAGCAGTTCGGACAATGTCTGTATAGCCTTGGTTGAATGTGAAAAGTGAGTCACAATTTTTTTGCAAACAGCACTCATGCCATCCACTTGTGTTTCATTGCTGAGAAATCCCATGACAATAAATGTAAGCAATGTGCAAAGCAAGAGGCATGCATAAATCCTTCATCCTGTACTGCTTTCAAGATGTTGGCTCCATTGTCACTTACTATGAAGCCACATTTTAGACCGTGAGAATAAACCGATTCATCAAGGAGGTCATTTAGTTCCTGCAAGATGTTTGCAGCTGTATGACTTTGCCCATACTTCTTTATATGCAGCATCGCCATCTTTTGGGGTGTCTGTTTTTAAAGAAGCACAAGAAAACGTGACCCAATGAGCGAGCGGTAAGGGACATGTAATCTGTGTTTTGAGTGCTGGTCCACATATCTGTTGTGACATGAATAACCCCACCCTCTGCAGTTTTAAGTGCAAGCATCACTGTAGCTTTTAAAGCCTGATAAATGTTTGGTATTTCAACATAGGAAAAGTACCTTCAATGAGGAACGTTGTAACGAGGCTCAGCTAATGTCATGAGCTCCCTAAAATCCTCATGATCTACCAAAGAGTATGGGAGAAGGGCTCCGGCTAACAGTTCACCAGTTCTGTAATTAAGATGAAGGGTCTTTGGATGATTTTTAGTAAAGGTATTCTTCCTTTCAAATGCCTGAGACAGTGTTAGCTGTTTACAACATGTCCCTGCTGGTTTATTATACACTGTGCTTCGATGGGCAGATGGACGCTGGGATGGTATACTAGGACTTATACATTCAGTGCCATCACTGGATGTGCAACTGGTACTAATGGTGCTGGCATTGGTGGTAACAGTGATCCTAGGGCTAGCAGTGGTTCTGTCCACATCAAGTTCAGACAATTCAGTATCCATTTCAGATTCCTGACCCTTCTCACGTGTGGTCTGGAAGATGGAGGACATGGGTTTTGGACGATCAAGCAAAACTGAATGCTTTTTCAGTTGGCGTTTAAGAGTTATAGTGCCAAGGCATGAAACAACTTTACCACGGCTTACACTCTGTTTACACAGGGAACAAATTGCTCTGCATGGATCAGTTTTACTGACAGAGAAATAATTCCACACCTCAGATGTGACAGATTTTGTTCGAGTGCTAGGAAGATAGCTAAATACTGTTTGTGTCTTTTCACCTGTCCTAACAGAACTTGGGACATGCTTCTTTGTGCTAGAAGAGTGGGCAGAAAACTCTGATGGATTTTCATTGCTGGCCGACACAGAAGTGGTGGATGCAATGGATATGTCCTTTTCATTGCCACCAGTGCTGGATGTATTTGCAAGTGCACTACCTGATTCATTGTCAGCAGACTTGCTCATTTCACTTTGTTGAGGAAGTAATGATACGTCACAAGACACAGTGTCAGACTGAGACAAAGAGCTACTGTCTGAGTCAGAGAGGGACTCACTGTCACTTGCATTATTACTGCTAGTCACAGGGATTTTAACAGCATGAACGGCATACCTTATGGTGCCTCTGCGTGTGATCCCAGCAGCTGCACAGGTTTTCTTAAAAGGTCTCCCTTTACCACACTTCACTGTTGCTCTTTTGCTGTTGTGGAATTTTTATCACGTGAAACATTTTAGTTATTTCTGCTAGCACCAGGATTACCACTACCACCAATACCAACGCACGGCAGTAGGGTGATGGGCTGACCACAAGAAACGGAGTCGCACACACAAACCGGGGAAAGAGATTTTTCTGTCTCTCCTCCCAATAGGGAAATATATTTCTAGGCTTCTGTCATGTATTTAAGGATAATACTACCATACGACAACTGGCCAGTGGGCCTCTCTTGCTAACACACACTGGGTAGGGTACAGTGCAGTCAAAAGGTACACAGCAGATGGGCTGACCACAGGAGACAGAGTCACTCACACATATACAACCCAAGGAAAGAGATTTTTCTATCTCTCTTCCCAACACTAAAATTTATTTATATGCTTCTGTCATGTATTTAAATATAATGCCACCACACGACTGCCCAACAAGGGGCTTCTCGCAGTAACACACAATGGGTAGGGTACACAGTCAGCAGCCGCAGCAGGGTGATGGGAACACCACACGAGAATAGACAGATACAGTGTAGTGGAGTCACACACACAACACACAAGTAGGGAGTATTGTGTAAAAAAATAAATAAAAACAGCCTGGTGTTGTTCTATCAGGAATTTTATAGGGTGGAATAGAAGAAAGCTCAGCAGCACAGTACCACAGAATCCCCTCCCCTCCCTGTCCTCCTGATTATTTTACTTTGTTTTGTGGAGTAGGGTATAAAGTAGTAAGTAAAAATGCCATCAAATTCAAAAGTTTCAACTTCTCACAGACTCACACATTTTTAATTTCTTCACCCTTCCCCCAGCCATCTTATGATCACTCCTTCCCAGTGTGAAACAACTACGCCAGGCAAAAATGAAGTTGAACTGTTGTTTGAGACTACGATACATTCTTTCAGTTTCTCAGTTTTACTCAAATACTCAGCAACTTTAACTTCCCTCGCTCTGTCTGTCTCATCCTAAATCTGAGCCTCTCACCAACTGTTCCTTCGGGGCCCTTTCTTTTCCTCGGTTCCCACTCCCAACCCCGAGTCCTCCCTACCTTTAGTTTTCACCCCCACCCACCCCTTAGCTTTTTTATTTATTTTTTTAGTTTACAACAAATCAACACACATGATGATTTCACAATTAGCAAGCAACTGCCAGAGCCAGAGAGCAGAGCTAGCCCAGACAGAGTGAGTAGCACAAGCTGCTGCATGCAGCCTGTAACTCCTTTATGGCACTGGGACTTCAGTAAATGAACGGAGCTGCAACCACACGGTTTACATATTCTACCACCACCTGACTGCAGAGCACATGGTCAGGTGGTAACACAGACTGGGATGAAGTACGCAGGCGCGCGCAGTCCGACTCCACACCATTCAGCCCCCACAAGTTTGTGCATGCCATCATGCACCCTTCATTCCACTCTCTTCATCTGCTCCACCCCAGACTTCCTGCCTCCTGTGGCACTGTGCTGCCTCCCTATCCTGCTTCAACCTCTCTCTCTCGTCCCTTCACGATCATACCGGAGCTGAAGCAGGACTGGAGGGAGCTGACACTATAGGCAAGCTTGCATTGCGGCTTCTTAATACATAAAAAAAAAGGATTGATTCGAACCCGTTTGCGAACCCTCTAGTGTTCGAATTCTGAATTAGAACTCAAACACCAGGGTTTGTGATGGGTTCGAATCTTTCCTGAACTAGTTCTGACAACCCTACCTTCTAGCAGGGTGTGGGTGCAGTCTCCTATTGGGGGACTGTGGCACCCTCTCTGTTATATTTATGGGACCCAAGGTGTCACTCTCCTAAAAAGGGGGTGGAGTCAAGGTTCATTAGAGCCCTTTTTGTTTAAAAGAGGATTTTTGGTAATTTAAAGGGTATTAGATAGATACAATAATCAGTAATGACCAAAGGCTAGTACTATTTTAAGATGTAGCACCAGGTATTCTATGTCTAGCTAGATATTAAAATGAAAATAAATGAAATGAAGATTATTAAGGGAGGGATCTGCTCTGGTGGGGAGGAGTTTGGCTGCTATTTAACCCAGGATCCAGCACCGTGTCAGAAGATGTAGTTTGGGAGAAGAACTGTGTACATCTCCAGAGTGGGTTCTCCAAAGGAGACCAAACACAGACCTTTATTAGGGATCTAGTGACTTGTAAACCCTGAGCTGTGCCTTTTTTATTTTTTTTATTTTCTTTATTCTGCAAACAGTTATTTGTACCTGTTTATTTTTTTAATAAATCTAATCACACCTATTTAGGTAGCTAGTGGTGTACTTTGACTGTGTTGTGTCTGATCTTTACTACCTCAACCCACAACAAGCATCAACGGGCAATTGCCCTGAAAAAGACAAGAGTTCCTGTTGCAGATTGCTACAAGAAGAAATTTTCCAGCTCAGCTCTTTTGCACTGTGGACAGGATAATAAATCCACCCTGTCTGCGATCTGCTCAAGTTTTTTCTGCTGAAACATGACAGGAATTTAACAATTTCTTCTCTGACAAGGTGTCCTCATTAGATCTGGTATCACCATAAGTAGCCTGTCATGGGCTGATGATGGTCAGCCAATGAGGGACACTGTTGAGCTGTCTACCTGGGATGAGTTGGCCAGTTGTTGTGGAGGAGGTGCTGTAGGTGATTTGAGGTTTGCACCCCACCTGTTGTATGCTGGACCCTGGGCCTACATAGCTGCTTTTAGGCTGTCAGGAGGCCTTAGATACAGTTTCTCAGATTGTTGGGTGTTCCTTGAGGGAGGGTGTCTTCCCATCTGCCCTGAAAAGGGCATGGTTAGACCCCTTCTGAAAAAAATTATTGGACCTTGGTGTTCTGGGGAATCACAGACCTGTCTCTAGCCTCCCTCTTTGAGAAAGGTTATTGAGAAGGTGGCACTGGAGCAAGTTGTTGATCACCTGGATAGTTTTAACAACTAGGAACCTCTCCCATCAAGCTTTTGGTCTCACCACAGCATGCAGACCATGCCCAACAAAGTGACAAATGATCACCTCACGGCAAGGGATCAAGCACTTTGTCCCATCTTGAATGTCTTAGATCTCCTCTGGTGTCTGACGCAGTTTACCACAGGATGCTTCTGGATCACCTGAGGAATTATGTGAGTCTCTCCAGCACAGTATTGTGCTGGTGTTAGTCCTACATAACTGAGAGAATGCAGCAGGTGACTCTTGGAAACTTCTTCTCTGGAGCTTCTGCACTGTACTGTGGTGTTCCTCAAGGCTCAGTTCTTGCCACTATGTTGTTTTCTGTGTACATGCTGCCATTGGGTGAAATTGTGTTAATTTATTGTACTTTGCTAACCGGGTAGGCCTGCTTAGACCAAAAGGCCCCTTTTTCAGGGGCGACCCACAATTAATTACAAGGAAATGGAAAGCAAACTATAGACAGTTCAGGTATAAAATATACAAGCATATCACATGGAATGGATCACTACAGATAGTTCAGATACAGAATATACAATCATTCAGTATCTATGATGCAAACAGCATCAAGGAAGTTGGTGTAACAGACAAACATTCAGAATATTGAGTACCGGGGGGCGCTGATGAGCAGCCACGGTGAAGACGTGGGTTCCTGCAGCTCCCACGCCCGCTATAAATAAAAGTAGTAATTTCGCAGTATCCGTGTCCAAAAGTAGATATTAAGTGCAGGGAACAGAAGGAGAAAGCAATATGGAAGAATTTGCTCCCAAATGTAGGGAAAAATCAGCAATCTGCCGCCAAAAGCCAAGGGAAGAGAACAGCGGCAAAGCCCCAGGACGTAATGGGCCTGGTCTCGCTTTCAGCAACTGAAATGGCGGTTTTAGGCCGCGAGGTCTCGGAATAAGTAATGGAGGCGCTGGAGGAGAAATGGAACAAATTGGAACAAAAAATTGATGGCCGATTACAGAATATAATGGAGCAATTGACAGCACAGATGGGTAGAGTTACAGAGATGGAGGAGCGGGTTTCTAAGCTGGAGGACGATATGGATCCTATGGTCGCCCACGTGGCTAAGCTCGAGAAAGAGCTCACAGAGCTAGTGGAGCAGAACGACTATCAAGAAAATTATGCAAGACATTTAAATCTTAGGTTCCGGGGGCTCCCTGAAGGGAAGGAGAGTCCTGATATCCTGTCCTTCTGTGCGGAAAAGTTACCAAACATGTTGGGCATGAAGTTAAAGAAAGGGAGGTTGAAGTTGGAGCATGCCCATAGAGCAGTTGCAGCACATCCTCCAGTGGGGCAGCCCCCGAGGCAGATTATTTTCCTGTTTCACAGTTACCAGGACCAGGAGGAGATGCTGCGGGCCTACAGCAATATGAAGGAGTTGCGGTATGAGGGAGAGAGATTGTATTTGGTGCAGCACTACTGGAACAGGATTCTGAAGAAATGCAGAGCCTTTGGCCCCATGCTAGCACAACTCAGGAAGATGAAGGTGGACTGTTTCATGTTATTTACTGCGATCCTGAAAATTAAGCATGAGAGAGCTACATACACATTTTGGGAGCTAGAGAGGGCGGCTGCCTTTGTGGAAGAATTAAAGAAAAAGGCAGGGTGAGGGCCGCTGTGCGAAAGATGCTGTCAGAAGTGCAGAGGTGTTTGCTATGGTTATTCCGAAATGATTAAAAGTTTTTGAAAGCTGTTGGCTGATTTAAAGTAGTCGCCTCCTTGTTTTGGAGGGCAAGAAGTTGAACTTGTTATGTTTTTTTTTTGTTTTTGTTTTTTTTTAACTCTTAGTCCCTTCGAGGTTGTGTCCCCCGTCCTGGTGCCTGGCTGGAACAAGTATGGAGGCTGGACATACGAGAAGAGCTGGAATACAGTAAAAAGAGCAAGGAGTGGAAGCTCAAAGAGAGAAGCCCTCCTGTAAGTGGATGATAAATTAGTTGGATGGACTGTCAGAAGGAGCATCGCTGTGGAGACCGTACGGAGCATTAAAGGGGGGCTTGTCAAGATGGACTTCAGCCAAGCAAAAAGGGACAGGCCTTACCCCGAAGGCAGGACGGTGTTGAGGTTGGGTAAGTGGGGGAGAGGGGGGGTATGCCAGTGCTGCGTGTGTCTTTGGAGCAGTGCCGGCGCCCCTCAGGCCTCTGCAAAGTTTTGGGGGTACCTTTTATGCAAGATACGAAGAAGGAAGCCTGCATGACCTGATGGGGGGCCCAGCAAGGCATGAGGAATACGCAAGCGACATCAGCGGGGGACGATGTAGAATTAATATTAAGAACAACAGAGATTGAAAACATGTTCTTAGTTGGACTGTTAAGTTTTTTGACACATTTGGGGGAACTCTTGAATTAAGATTGCACGGATGCTGTGTGAAAATAAATAAGCTGGGGGGGTGGAGAACAGGACGTTTGCATTTGCAAGTAAGTGGGCCATTCTAGATTTTGAATGGCGATGAGGTGGATTGTGTTTGATGGGTTACATTGGGAGGGTATGTTCTGATGTGGTGGGGAGGGTGGAGGGAAGGGGGACAATATTTGGTTTGGTGGTCATTTTGGGTATTTTTTTTGTTTTAATGAAAGATAGCAAACATCTCTCATTTTTGTTAGTCGTGTATAGTGGGGTGCTGACATGTGACTCTGCAGATTATAGTGGACCGGGTCTCTGGGAAAACATAGTAGTGATTGGCGGTGTAAAGGGAAAAGCACCCTGGTCTTATGGTTAAGAACAAAACTTTGGGTATTGTCTCATGGAATGTGAAGGGGATTTCGTCTCCAATTAAGCATACTAGTATTTTGACGGCCTTGCACCGTCAGGGTGCTCAAGTGGCCCTCCTACAGGAAACACACTTAACTAGCTGGGAACATTGCAAGCTGGAGAGAGGATGGGTGGGCAAATGCTTTGCATCCCCTTATAAGTCCCATAAAAGAGGAGTAGCAATCTTGGTAGGTAGGATGATCCCTTTTATCAGTACAGGAGTAGTAGCAGATAAGGGGAAGGGGAGATGCATATTCATGGAAGGTGAGTTGTTTGGGGAGAAAATTACTTTTGGGAGTGTCTATGCTCCCTCTGTCTTTGACCTGGCCTTTTACCAAGAAGTTTTTAATGTGCTGATGAGGGAACAATTTAAGGGGTTAATCCTGGGCAGGGATCTCAACGCAGTCATGCAAGGGGAGTTAGACCACTCGGAGGGGAAGAATAGATGTGGAGGTAAACTGAAGAGGTGGCAGGAGGGGGTGCTTGACCTGGACGTGATAGATTGTTGGAGAGCCAGACATCCAGGGGAGAAGGGGTTCATCTTTTATTCAAACCCGCACAAAACCTGGACCAGAATAGATTATATTTATGTTCCCTGATCTTGGTTAAATAAAATACAAAAAATTGAACATAGCCCCATCCTCTTGTCAGATCATGCTATGGTTCAGATGGTGCTGGAGATAAAGGAAGGCAGTGAGGATCCCCCGCCCTGGAAATTTACGAGGTACCTGCTGGGCAAAGAAGAATTCATAGAATATATTAAGCAGCAGTGGCAGTATTATAAAGAGATGAATGAGGGATCAGTGGAATCCCCAGGGGTATTTTGGGAAGCTGGAAAGGCATTTATAAGGGATGCCATTATTAGGTTTGTGGCCCAATATAAAAAGAGGAAGGAAGCCACCCGAAAGGAGTTAGAGGGAGAGGTGAGGAGGTGGGAAAGGGAGGTAGTGGGAAGGGCAACAAGAGAAGGGGAAAATAACTTGAAAGCTGCAAGGGAAGCTTTAAATGCTTTTCTTCTGGGTGAAGCATGCACTGCTGGAATGTTAGCCAGAAGCCGGTTGTTTGAGTGGGGGAACAGGTCTGGCCCATTAATGGTCAGGTTAATAAAGGGAAGGCGGATTTGTGTGCACATCCCCGGAATAAAGGATGAGGGAGGGAAACTGGTTACAGATAAAACCTCAATAAGGAGCAGGTTTGAGCAATTCTATAGGCAGTTGTACCAAGCAGAATGTGTTGGAACAGGAGACATGGCAGCGCAGTTTCTCGGGGGAGTCAAAATCCCTAAACTAACTGAGCAGCAACAGAAACAGCTGAACGGGAAATCACACAAATGGAAATCAGGCAAGCAATACAGTGTATGAAGCAGGGAAAGGCTAGTGGACCGCATGGAGTCCCCATAGAGTTTTACAAAATGCTTCTGGGGCATGTGGTGGAACCTCTTCAGCAGGTTTTCTCTGTGGCTGGGGGAGATGACCTTCCGACTTCATTCAGGGAAGCAGTCATTTGTTTGGTCCCCAAGCCAGGGAAGGATGAACAGGAGTGCTCATCATATAGACTGATTTCCTTGTTAAACTGCGATGCTAAAATTCCAGCCAAGGCTTTGGCCAGGAGACTGGATCGATGTCTGCCAGGATTGGTTCACCCAGACCAGATGGGCTTTGTATCTGGTAGATACTCATATCATGATATGAGGAAACTCCTCAATGTAATATGGAGAGCTTCCCGCGGTCAAATAAATATTGCGGTGCTGACAATGGACGCTGAGAAGGCATTTGACCGTATAGAGTGGGAGTATCTATTTGGGGTCCTTCAGATGTATGGGTTGGGGGAAAGATTTATAGGATGGGTCGAAGGTTTGTATGAAGCCCTGGAGGAGAGAGTACTGGTGAACAGAGGTCTGACTGGGAAATTTGCTCTTCATAGAGGCACCCGGCAGGGTTGCCCCCTCTCACCTCTCCTGTTTGCACTGGCTATAGAGCCTCTGGCGATTGCCATCAGGAGCTCCATGGAAATTGGGGGGTGGTTGGGAGGTCGGGGAGAGAGCATAAAGTCACGCTTTACGCAGATGACATGCTATTGTATGTCCAGGACCCGGCCAGATATGTTCCCCCATTGCTGAAGGTGATAGAGCAGTTCGCAGTGTTCTCTGGATACAAAATAAATATCCACAAGTCTGACATCATGTTGTGGGGAGAAACTGAAAAGGAGTATGGTAACACAGCTTGGGGTCTTAAAAAGGCAAAAGCAGAGTTTACATACCTAGGGGTTCGAATATGGCATGATTTGAGTCAGCTCTACAAATTAAATTATGGGCCGATGGTACAGAATGTAGAAGAGGAGCTGAGAAGGTGGAGAGGTATACCTCTATTGTGGTTAGGATGAATAAATCTTATAAAAATGAATACTTTGCCACGAATACTGTACTTGATGCAAATGTTGCCGATGGGCCTTAATAAGAAGGTTATGAAGAGGATGGATAAGGCCTTTTCGGTTTTTTTGTGGAAGGCGAACAGGCCCAGAGCGAGCCTCCGGAGGCTTCAGGCAGATGGGGACAGAGGTGGCCTAAACCTACCTGACCTAAGGAACTATGTGTTAGCTATGCATTATAGATTGTTAGGGGACTGGGTGAATAGGCCACCAGAGGCAGGGTGGCTAGATTTGGAGGAGGGGGAGGGGGGTAAGGCTTTCGGCGTTCTTGAGAAGGGAAGGGAAGAAGGCATATAGGGATCAGTTAGATCCAAATCCTTTGGTGGTTTCAGTTTTGGAGGGTGGAGCAACTATTAAAGCGGTAGGTGTAAAAGCAGGGGAGGAGACGTTGCTGCATCCATTGAGGGGGAATCCGGGTTTTGTAGTGGGGATGGATGACAAAGAATTTTTGCAGTGGGAAGAGAGAGGGGTGAAGTGTGTAAAAGATTTGTGGAAGGGACAGAGGCTAATGTCGGGGGAGGAGTTAGGTGGGCGTATGGGATTGGGTATGTTACGAATCTTTCAGGCAAGAAATTATGCTAAAACAATTGGAAGGAATCTGGCGGTGGGCTCTCCCTTAGAGGAGGTAGAGCATCTAGTACTTAGTACCCGGAAGGGAGCAAGAAGAATAATAGGAAGGGCGGCAAAAATGGGGCGGAAATGTCTGCCGGCTTACACCTGTAAAACCAGGATGTTATGGAGCAGGGATCTGAAAAAGGGGATACCTGATCAGGGATGGGAATTACTGTTGCAACTACATATATAGAATAATGGATAGGGAACTGTGTACAACAAGTCTGTGTTTACATCGAGGGGGTTGATGACATCATAGACCTCAAGAGCGAAGCTCGAGAGGTCCCTATGATGTCATCAACCCCCCAAGATGGAAACACGGCCTTGTTGTACACAGTTCACTATCTGTTATTTTATATAGTATATGGTTCCCCCAAAATGTGCCAGCCAGTATTTATCGGTTTCTGTACCTTTCTGTAGCTTGTTCTGACACTGCCGTTTCCTCCTGGTACGCGCTGGGGTCCCACTCCGCTACCGATCCTGAAGGTTCTCACTGTCATCTGACTTAGCTTTAGTCCCCAGGACCACTCATTTATTAAAAAAAATTAAAGACTGTTGACAAATTGATAGTTTGGAAACACAGCGCCAACTGTGGCAGTCCGTGTCCAAACTATCTGAGAAGTTAGTGCCCAACCGCTCGCTTAGCAGCGCCACCATGTTGTACAGTTTTTTTTGTGAAGCCCAGTGTTTCAGCCAATCGGGAAACAGTTGAAGGTTAAGAAGTTGTTGTACTATCGTTGTGACATCAGAACGATAGTACAACAACTTTTTTGACCTTTGAACTGTCCTACAACAGGATTTGGAAAACCACTGTTTTCCATCCACAATAAACCCTAACCATATACTATAAAGGGCTATTGGTATGTAAAATACCAGGAGTCTTACTATAAGTTCCTGCACAGGCTTTACTGCCCCCCAAGTCTGGTCCACAGATTTCACCCTGAGTTATCACCTCTGTGTGGGAGATGTAAGAAGGAGATGGGCACCTGTATACACTGTTTTTGGGAGTGCCCTCAACTTGAACAGTTCTGGGATGGAGTAGCCATGGAGGTGGGAAGGATGTGGGGTAGGCAGATGGAAAAAAAATCTGCTGTTTATGTTGTTTGGGGTGGATGACTCTGAGGAAGAGGACTGGAGACCCCTCCCGAGATGGGTGCGAATCCTGGTTGCTCTAGCCAGACACTGTATCCTAAACACATGGGTTTCAGGTGTCGCTCCCACCTTGCAACAGTGGAAAAACTTAAGTCTGCCAGCTCTTGGCCTGAAAAAGTTATATTATATAGCAACAAATAGGGAGGATCAGTTTTGGAAAATGTGGGGAACATTTATGCTTTCATTATCCCCAGAAGAGAGGGAAATTATGGGGAAAGGGCTGAAAGAGTAGAGGGCGATGGCTTAATGTGTAGAGAGGTTGAGGGAACAGTTGTTTAAAAAGGAACTAGAAGAGGAAGTAAGCATCCTGGAGAGGAGAGTGAATGTGAGAAGGAGGGTTAATCTAACCTTAGAAATGTGCAGAGTCAATGATTATGAATAATCTAGCAATGCGTAGGGATAATGAATGTGAGATGTGAAGGGGTTAAAAGTATGCGGTGGGGGTTTCTCCCTTTGTTTTTTTTTTCCTTCCCCGGGGAAAGAATAAATTAACTAAAAACTGATGGGAAGAGAAATGTTGGGGGTGGGTTGGGTACACATGGAATCAATATGGTATTAATGTATATGGAGCATATGTGATTGTACCTTTTGTTTTATGGTGGAAAATTTAATAAACATATTATGCAAAAAAAAAAAAGAATATTGAGTACCATAGGGAAAATAACCCAAAAGACATTGTGAAGCAACTTACAATGAGACCTTGATCAACATGGGAAATTCCTAAATAGAACAATGCACAGGATGTATAATGGGCAAGGTGGCCTATCAATGGTAATAAGTACAATTGCAATGCTCCAGAAGAAGGGTCTTGAGCCTTCTCTTAAACTCTCCAAGAGAGGAGGAGTTTTATTGCACAGCTGGGAAGGCATTACAAAGAGCAGGCACAGAGAAGGCAAAGGACCGCTTGCCAGGTTGGTTCTCACCCTGATTACCTCAAGCAGGTAACTGTTAGAGGACCAGAGTGACCACCTCTCAGGTTTTGGATGTAACCCCTAGGTGGCGCTATCCCAAGGGCTACTACCCCTGCCTGCTTGGCTGGTAGCAGATTAAGGGGCCTGAGTTATGAAACGGGTGCCTCCACCTGGAGGTCAGGGTTACAAGTGGTCAAGCTAACCTGGGCACAGCTCTCCTGGACACTGTAACCCCCCTCCTCTTTCCCTTCTAGTGGCCTGAACAATATACAATAATTACTTTCACAATGACCCTTATTCGCCAGGCAATTACCCACACTGTTTGCACTTACCACCAGGGCTGGTTCCTCTAGCTTGACCCTGGGGACCCCCTGTAAAAAAAGATTAAGCACAGCAAATAGCAACAGTACAATACTTTTGGCACAAACTGGAACCACAGTCAGGTTAAATGCAAACAAAGTTAAATATGATTTATTCAGGGGACTTGAACAAGGGAGGGGGTGTAATCAGGTTGATTTGCTTAAAAGTTATATTAATCAGATAGTTATGCACGCAGTTCAGAGTCCCTACACAGTGACACACTCTGGGTACCCAGGTAGGAAAACGGTGGGCTAGCCAGGAATGTTGCAGCTGGTTGGGGCCCTGTAATGGAAGAAAGCAACATGCACAACACACACTATTTGTAATCCGGAGCCAGAGAGCTCAGGTTGTGAAAGAAAAGGCAACAAGACAATCAGATGACAACACTTTTAGATTTAGCAGTTGTTGCAGGGAGCTACCCTGTTGTTTACTCATGATACCCAATACTGGACACAGGCAGGATGAAATCGAGACTGCAGGCTGTTGAGCTGGAGTGCCCGGAGAAGCAGGGCCCACACAAATCATAGAGGCGTCGTTTCTGTTCAAGGAGTTGAGCAGGGGGCTGATCCCCAGGCTGGTCTCTCATCAGAGACTTTCTGTATGTAACAGGTATTCTGGCTGGGCCAGTGTAGCAGGGCCCAGGCAAACAGAAATGGATACAGATTCAGTCCATGGAGCTGGATACAGCCTCCAGCAAGCAAAACACAGTTCAGACACACAGTGGGGAACCAAATCATGACCCATTATAAGCACACAGCACATTCACATGTAAGGAAATTCCACTGTACCAGACAAATGGCTCTCCAGTCGCAATCTGTCACTGTCTCTGCACAATCTGGGAGTTCAGAGGTAGCTGGAAGTCCTGACAGACAAATCGCATTCAGCAAATCTTCGGTCTTCTTCAGGTTAAAGCCTGGTCACAATTCAGTGACTTAATTCGCTCTCCAAATTCGGATTCAGTCCGAAAAAAAAAAACACCACAAGTTCCCTCTCAGGAACAGCAGGCAGGCATGCAGGCCAAACTCAGGCCTTTCCACAGTTGTCGCACGCAAATCCACTATGGATTGCTGCTTGTACTATCTCAAGCTGTTACTTCTTCACTTACCAACTCAGATCTAACTGAAACTGCAAGCAGTGTGGGACTTTCCCCAAGATCTAAAAGGTTCGGTTGGCTGATCTGTCTGTCAGTCACAACAAAGGCTCCCCCACCAGGTTATTTTAGGCACCAAAAGCCCAAAACTACAATTCCTACAAGTTTTGGCCCCACCAAGCCCTTGTAGGCAGGCTCCATTTTAGAGTCCCAAATGTACTGATTGGCCCATTCTGTAGTCCAAGACCAAGATGATGGAAACAAACAGAACTGTCCATGCTGCAAAAAAAGGCAGGTTAGAACAAACTGCAATATTATTACTACTCTAACAAATGTGTAGCAAACAAGCCTTCCGTCTTTCGGATGAGATGTTAAACCGAGGTCCCATCTGCCTGGATTGGTGGTAGTTCAGGTGGATGTTAAAGACCCCATGGCACTTATCGAAAACAGTAGGGGAATTTCCCCGGTGTCCTGGCCAAATTTCCCTCATTCACTAAAAATACCACCAACAGCTTAATCTGGTTCAAGGTCAGTTTGCATTCATCTGTATCCCCTTCCCCCGGGTCGTGCCTGAAAATAGGCAGGATTTGTCTAGTGCACTTACCCGGTCAACAAAAACTAAATAAATAAACATCTTCTAACAGAGCTCCCTCTCAGACTAATTATGACTGCAATCCAGGCAGCTCTTAAAGAGACAGTACACAGAGGCTATACAGGCACTCTCTGGTAATACATTTAAAATACTAAAACGCAGAACACCAGCCTGGCAGTGAGCATTTAGACAAGCTCAAGGAAGACTTTTCAGGAACCCCCATTTGTAAGGGGGTTACACCCTTCCCCGCCTGGAGAACACTTGGCATACGTGTCAAGTCTGTACCATCATGCATCAGTTAACATAAACTTATTACTTTATTATACATATTCACTACACTTCATGATACTATATCCATAAGGACAATACTTATGCATGTTTCATACAGGTTATACCGATTCCATTATGATTAACTTACTTGTGACATCACAATACTGATTCATGTTATAACTTCCTGTACATTAAACAATGAAGGATGGGGCCCTTCCCTATTAGCTAACTTGGGGCTGGATGGGTCAGGGGCACCATACTGAGAAGGAAGATCAACCAACCTGGAAATGGCCATTAAGCTCAGTTTGGGTAGTGAGCTCTGAGAAATATAAACATGTTTGTGAACCACATTGAGAGGCAAATCCACTGGCCTCCTGGGAGAATCATAACTGAAGCGCAATACTGGCTTGATAGCTTGGCCAGTCTTTCTGGGGGAACAGCCACAGTCTCTGTACTTTCAGCACTAATTTTGGAGCTTTCGTCATTCATGAGGGGTGCCTCTGCACAGATAGGAATATCCAAACTGGGAGCACTGTCAGCTTCTTGCTCTGTAGGCTTTGTTTCTACTACACTTGGCTCGTTTAGAGAAGGTTCTGGCACAATTAGACTTTGTGGCACTGAAGGGAAGTTGTCAGCACTCTCATATTGTTGTTCAAGTTCTTGTGTGTCACCAGCGAGATTCAGACTATCAGCCCCTTCTTCGGGCAGTTCACACAGTTCCACAAAACACAGAGAGTCCACAACCTCAGATGTGACGCTTTGCACCTCACTTTTAGGTAGCATTGGCTCCAAGGACAGAGCTGGGGGTTAGGCAGTCCAGAAGGCCCAGCTTCATCCCCACAATTAGTCATAGGGTTACCTCAAAACAGCTGACTCAGTTCATGGGAGGGGTAATAGACATCGTCACACTCACTATCGTCAGAGGTGGACTGACAGTCACTATCATTCTGGGCCGGCTGCGGGGGAAACCGTAACTCTGTAACTACTTGGGTAGGTTGACTCTGTCTTTTTTTCAGCAGCATGAGTCACCGGCCCAGGGGAAGCAATGTCTGCTGGCTCAGCTTCAATAACAACTTGGCCAATAGGCAGTAAATGGTAATGGTGCATGGTCTTAACAGCTTTGGAGTTATTCTCTGGGCATACCTTGTATACTGGTAGATCATCCAACTTTCCAACTACTACATGAGGAAGATGGTGCCACCTATCAGCAATTTTGTGCTTGCCATGTAGTCCCAAATTGTGTAACACATGGTCTCTGGGCCGTAGCTCTTAAGCCTTTACTTTCTTGTCGTGCCTGTCTTTGTTGGTGAGATTTCTTTTAGCGGTCATTGTCTGGACCAGTTGATATGCATGGTTCAATTGAGCTTTCAGTTTCTGTACATAATGCAGGTAGTTTTCAGCTCGGACCCCATCTGGAGAGAGACCCCAAAACAGACATCAACTGGCAAGCGGGTCTCCCTCCCAAACATGTGGTGGTAGGGGGAGAACCCAGTAGCGTCATTTTTGATGCAATTGTACCTGTGTACCAAAGTGCTAATCTGCTGGCTCCACTTATGCTCGTCTTTTGGGTGGAGGGTGCCCAGCATGTCTAGAAGGGTGTGGTTAAAATGTTCTGATTGAGGGTTCCCCTGTGGGTGATAGGGGGTGGTTCTTGACTTCCGCACCCCCCCCACAGAGAGAGCATTTCTTTGATTAGCCAACTTTCAAAGTTTCTGCCTTGGTTAGAGTGGTTCCATTAGGTGGCACCATAGTGGAGAAATACATTTTCCACTAGCACCTTGGCCATGGTAGAGGCCTTTTGATCTTTAGTTGGAAAAGCTTGTGCATACCGTGTGAAATGATTCGTAACCACCGACACATTGCCAATATTCCACTGATCAGGTTCTAAACACAAAAAGTCTGTGCAGACCAGTTCCATGGGGGTGCTGATAGTAATATTGACAATGGGGGCAGCCCTCTGAGGCAGGGCTTTCCTTTGCAGGCAGTGACTGCAGGTCTTTACATGATGCTCAACATCAGCCCCCATCTTGGGCCAGTAGAATCGAGATCGTACCAGGTCGAGAGTTCTGTCAATACCGAGGTGCTCCATGTGATTGTGGAGGGACCTCAGTACCAAATCTTTAAAGGCCATGGGCAGGACCAATTGCTGCTTGTCTACTTGACCACTGCAATCCACCATCTCTCTGTATAACAAGTGATTGTGTAACTTCAACCTGGGGCCTTCTTTAAACAATAGGGCAGTTCGCAAGTCAGGGGAATGAGACTGGGACACATCTCTCCCCGCAGGCAGGGCATCAAGTGCTGGCTGAATCATAGCATCCAGTAGGCTCAATCCCAAGATCCTGTCATTGTCAAATTGAGGTAGTGCACTAATATCTAAAGCACAGAAATGGCACTAGGCAGCCGGTATGCAGGTATCAGGAGGGCCCAAGCAATCTACTAAACAATCTACTGTGTCCGTAGGCATCTGTTCATCTCTATCAAGCTTTTGGCACAATGCTCGGATGTCAGGTTCAGACAACCTGACCCAATCACTCTTGGAGACTGGCCTTCGTGACCGGGCATCAGCATCAGTATGGTTCGGTCCTGGCCTGTATTCGACGGCATAATCAGAGGTTGATAAAGCAGAGAGCCACCGGTGTCCAGTGGCACCCAACTTAGGTGAAGTCTGTACATAGGTTAACGGGTTATTGTCAGTCTTCACCAATATCTTTGCCCCATAGAGGTACTCATGAAACTGGTCAACAATGGCCCATTTTAGGGCAAGGAACTCCAGCTTGTGCACAGGATAGTTTAGTTCTGACAGGGTCAAGCTCCTGCTGGCAAAGGCCACTGGTCTCAAACCATCCTCATGGTCTTGATACAGCACAGCTCCTAGGCTCTGCAGACTAGCGTCTGTGTGCAGCACATAGGGCTTGGTAGGGTCAGCATAGGTGAGGATGGGGGCGTGGGTGAGCTGGTATATGACTTTGAGGAAGGCTGCTTCACATTCAGGTGTCCAGCAGGGCCCAAAAGGTTCACCTGTTCAGAAGTATACCATGTCTCAAAAGTTCCTTTAGGGTGGCAGTCAATTCTTTCAGGTCAGCCGAGAAGCCACCCTTAGAGGATGCCTGAGGATGCACCCCCATAACAGTCACATCCTGACAGGGACCAGGGTCTCTGTCAGCAGGGGATACCTCAGCAAACACACCCAGTTGTACCTTTCTGACTTCCTTCAGCAACTCCTCCCCCCACTATTTAGCCCACGGTGGGACAGTCGTAGTGGTCTCCATTTTGGAAGGGCCTTCCGGTGCCATGATCACTTGGGCTGCACTCGCCCCATAATTACAATCTCCCTCTTCACCTTCTACCTCCTGGAGTTCTTTTATCAAGTCACAGTAATCAGGTGGGTTATCTCTCCTATTCTGGAGCCTTAACTGGATGATCTGCAGTTTAGAATGCTTGGCATGTTGCAGTATGTGCCCCAGTCTCACATGGTTCAAATCACTGGCGGCTACCCCACCTTTCTGGTAAGCTTTCGGCAGAGCTCTTTCTAGGCAAGTAACATACACAGACACACTTTCCCCCTTCCATTGTTTGGTACCTTGGAATTTTCACATCAAAGTCTCCCCTGACTCAATGCTTCCAAAATTGCCTTCAAGTACAGATAGGTACTTCTGAGCAGATGCGTCAGGGTTCGTGGACCTCAAAAAGTTAATGTCTTCAAGGGCGGGGCCCCTCAAACTTTCTATGATTCTTTTTCTGCTTCTCAGCTTCCCGCACACATTGCCACTCTGTTGCAAAGGGGCCAACATAGTCGATCCAGGTCTCCCAGTCATCCCTTCCCTGGGGGTGGGAGGGTGCCGAAGATTCTCAGCCTTCAGTAGGAGTTGTGACTAATGGCAGGTATAGATATATGGGCCAGCATTGGCACGGGCACAGAAGGCAGGGCAGTAACAGGTGCTGGAGTGGGAGGAGGTGTTGGGGAAGGAACACCCCCAGGTGGCAGGAATAGTTTCTTAAAGTCCTCTACAGTTTTCCCTTCCTCCAGCAACAACTTAGCAATTTCTCCCCAGAAGTCTCAGATAATGGTGGGAGCTCATCCTCCCCATGGTTTTTACTGTCTTTTGTTGTCACTCTCCTGGCAGCTAGGACCCCTTCTGAGGCAGTAGTCTGTGGCACTTTAGAGTTGTCCACGAGGTCACTACACTCTATCAAGGCTATGAAAGTTTGGGCGATCAAATCTGCCTGTCGACCCACCACCACAGGGTTTTTAAACATTCAACTTTGGAGAGTGCTCCCTCTACAGTGTCCTTATTGGTACCAAGGGGAATATCCAGTATAAGCAGAGCATTTTGGGGGTCGATCTCCTGCCCAGTACACCACCCCACCAACTGGTGTACAGCCATTTCTACTGGTGTAGCCATTAATCTTTAGCAACAATTCGTAATTTTTGGCCACTAGAAGGCACAAAATCCCAGCGGTGAGCCTCCAAGATGTAACCCCTAGGTGGCGCTATCCTAAGTGCTACTACCCCTGCCTGCCTGGCTAGTAGCAGGTTAAGGGGCCTGGGTAATATAACAGATGCCTCCACCCGGAGGTCAGGGTTGTTAGTGGTCAAGCTAACCTGGGCACAGCCCTCCAGGACACTGTTACCCCCCACTTTCCCTTCTAGTGGCCTGAACAATATACAATATTTACTTTCACAATGACCCTTATTCACCAAGCAATTACCCACACTGTTTGCACTTACCACCAGGGCTGGTTCCTCTAGCTTGACCTTGGGGACACCCTGTAAAACAAGGTTAAGCACAGCAAATTGCAACAGTACAATACTTTTGGCACAAACTGGAACCACAGTCAGATTAAATGCAAACAAAGTTAAATCTGGTTTGTTCAGGGGACTTGAACAAAGGAGGGGTGTAATCAGGTTGATTTGCTTAAAAGCGATATTAACCAGACAGTTATGCACGCAGTTCAGAGTCCCTACACAGTGACACACTCTGGGTACCCAGGTAGAAAAATGGTGGGCTAGCCAGGAACGTTGCAGCTGGTTAGGGCCTTGTGATGGAAGAAAGCAACATGCACAACACACACTATTTGTAATCTGGAGCTGGAGGGCTCAGTTCATGAAAGAAAAGGCAACAAGACAATCAGACGACAACACTTTTAGATTTAGCTGTTGTTGCAGGGAGCTACCCTGATGTTTACTCATGATACCCAATGCTGGACACAGGCAGGATGAAATTGAGACTGCAGGCTGTTGAGCTGGAGTGCCCGGAGAAGCAGGGCTCACATGAATCACTGAGGCATCGTTCCTGTTCAAGACGTTGAGCAGGGAGCTGATCCCCAGGCCAGTCTCTCATCTATGACTTTCTCTGTGTAGCAGGTATTCTGGCTGGGCCAGTGTAGTAGGGCCCAGACAAATGGAAAAGGATATGGATCCAGTCCGTGGAGCTGGATACAGCCTCCAGCAAGCAAAACACAGTTCAGACACACAGTGGGGAACTAAATCACGACTCACTATCTGCACACAGCACATTCACATGTAAGGAAATTCCACTGTATCAATAGCTCTCTGGGCTGGCATTATAGCTTAGAGGTTAGAGGAACGAGGTGTGACCGAGCTTGATACAACCATCAGACCAGACCTGAGTTTGTTTCTCACAACCTCCACTTGCATACTGTGTGACCCTGAGCAAGTCACTTAACCACCCAGTGCTCCCAGGTCACCCCTGAAATCTGGCACTTGTGCCTAGTGGGCCTTACCTGGTTACCAAAGACTAAAATAAAAAAAATAAATAAATTAGAGTCTCTGCACAATCCGGGAGTTCAAAGGTAACTGGAAGTCCTAACAGGCCAATCGCTTTCAGCAAATCTTCAGTCTTCTTCAGGTCAAAGCCTGGTCACAGTTCAGTGGCTTAATTCGCTCTCCAAATTCGGATTCAGTCCAAAAAAAAAACCCACCACAAGTTCCCTCTCAGGAACAGTAGGCAAGCATGCATGCCAAACTCAGACCTTTCCACAGTTCTCCCGTGCAAATACATTATGGATTGCTGCTTGTACTATCTCAAGCTGTTACTTCTTCACTTACCAACTCAGATCTAACTGAAACTGCAAGCAGTGTGGGACTTTCCCCAAGATCTAAAAGGTTCAGTTGGCTGATCTGTCAGTCACAACAAGGGCTCCCCCTCCAGGTTATTTTAGGCGCCAAAAGACCAAAACTACAATTCCTATTTCCTACAAGTTTTAGCCCCACCAAGCCCCTGTAGGTAGACTCCATTTTAGAGTCCCAAATGTACTGATTGGCCCATTCTGCAGTCCAGAACCAAGATGATGGAAACAAACAGAACTGTCCATGCTGCAAAGAAGGCAGGTTAGAACAAACTGCAATATTATTACTATTCTAACAAATGATCAGCAAACAAGTATATCTTCTAACAGAGCTCCCACGCAGATTAATTATGACTGCAATTCAGGCAGCTCTTAAAGAGACAGTACACAGACGCTATACAGGCACTCTCTGGCAATACATTTAAACTGTTAAAACACAGAACACCAGCCTGGCAGTGAGCATTTAAGGAAGCTCAAGGAAGACTTTTCGGAAACCCCCATCTGTATGGGGGATTACGTGTAGATAAGACATTCAGGCTTGGTGTGGTATAGACTTTGGAAAACTTAAATGTCAGACAAAGAAGGGGGCATGACATCCTCCCTTCCAGAGTGGGCCAATTTAGGGAGGAGAGAACCTTGCAGTGATGTTTTCGCTGAGTGGCCCCGGTGGCAAAGTGACTAATTTTGTTGTACAGGACCATGAGCTTGTTAGACTCTGAGCTCCTGAGGGACTGCAGTATTGCTGAACCAAACAGCAACATTGGAAGTAATCTATTGTTTGCTATGGCAAGTCTCGAATCCATGGTAAGTAAATCACCTAGATGGCATAGCAGACCAATTTTCTGGTACAATACTTTTGTGACATGTCACCATGTGGTCTACAGGTAATTTCTTGTTCGAGACAGACCCCAAGATAACTAACATACTAACATACTAAAACGTCAGCAGAATAGGCCTAACGGTCTTTCGTGTCTGCTCGTTTGGTCAGCCCCCACCCTGGGTGCTGACCTTGCTGTCCCCCTCGCCTTCTCTGGCTTCTCCCTTCCCAGTTCCGGATATTCTTGCTGCATTGGATTTTGCTTCCTGAACCCTTCCCCTGTACCTGTCCCACCCCCTCTTGAACCCCTCCACTGTCTCTGCCTCCACCAGCCCCTAGGTAGTGCATTCCATGGCTCCACCACCCTCTCAGTGAAGTAGCACCTCCTCCTTTCTCCCTGAATCTTCCCCTCCAGCTTCCACCCATGCCCTCTAGTGGCCCCCTTCCTTCCTTGAAACACCCTGACTGTTCCTCCCTATTTACCCTCTTCATGTGCGTGAAGACCTCTATCATGTCCCCGGTCCCTTCTCTCTTCCAATGTGTCATATTTAGCTCTTGAGCCTCTCCTCATAGGTCCTGTGCCCCAAGCATAAATCATTTTGGTTGCCCTCCTCTGGACCCTCTCCAGGAGGTTAATGTCCCTCTTTAAGTGTGGCCTCCAAAACTGCACACAGTACTCCAGGTGCGGCCTCACCAAGCAGTTATACAGAGGGAGTATCACTTCCTTCTTCTGGAGGTGATCCCCTAGTGATGCATCCCAGCATCCTGTTGGCCTTGGCTGCTGCCCTCCTACAAGTCTCAGAGTTGTTCATCTTGACATCCACCACCACCCCAGGTCCCTCTCAGCCATTGAGACTTGTTCCCAGGGTGTACACTTGGCCTGGGTTTCTGGCCCAGGTGGAGTACCTTGCATTTCCCTGCATTGAACCTCAGCCTCCACTTTCTAGACCATCTTTCCAGAGCTCCAGGTCCCCTGCAGGGCCACCCTCCTCCTCCCCATCCACCACCGCCCCAGTTTCGAGTCATCTGCAAGAGACCATCTCACTCCTGATTCCTGTCCTTATGTCAGATACGAGGCGTTGAACAGAAGGGGCCCAAGGACTGATCCCTGTGGGACCCCACTAATGACCCTCCTTGGGGATGAGACTATCCCACCAACTACGACCCTCTGGGTCCGGTCCTGGAGCCAATTGCCTATCCATCTGATCATATGGTTTCCCACCCCCATTTCTCCTAGCTTATCCAACAGGCCCACCTGAGGAACAGAGTCAAATGCCTTGCTGAAGTCTAGAAAGAGGACATCCACTGGTCTACCCAGGTCCAAGGCACTTGTCACCCAGTCATAGAACTCCACCAGGTTTGTCTGACACTTATTCCTGGATGAATCCATGCTGTCTATCGTCCAGGCACCCTGACTTATCCAGGTCCCCCCTAGCTCCTCCTTGACAATGCCCTCCATCACCTTGCCCACCACCGATGTCAGGCTGACAGGCCTGTAGTTCTCTGCCAGCTCCCTTGATCCCCCTTATGGATAGGCACTACATGCGCCACCTTCCAGTCTTGGGGCACCCACCCTGTCCTCAGAGATGGTGAAAAGCTCTGCCAGGGGTTTCGCCAGACACTGCAAGTTCCTTCAGCACTCTAGGATGTAATTTATCCGGCCCCGGTGCTTTCTCCGTCTTAAGGGAGCTGAGGGCTTCCCTCACTCTCTCTGCTGTGATTTCCACTTCCGGTACCTCTTCTCCCTGCTTAGCCCTCCCCCCACCTGCCAGTGATGCCTCCCCCTCTCCCCAGACCTGCCGATCGGTAAGGGTCCACCCCTCCTCAGTATCTCTGTCTCCTCCCATGTATGATGCAGCACCCCATTTTCCCTGGTGAAAACTGAGGTGAAGTACTCATTTAGTACCTCAGCCTGCTCCCCGGGTCTTGTGCCCATCTCTCCCCGATTTAATCTCTATCTGCCCTTCACCCTTCGCCTTTCCCCAATGTATCTAAAGAACCCTTGTTCCCTCTCCTAATTTCCCTGGCCAGGTTCTGCTCCTTCCTTGCCTTAGCCGCCCTCACCACCCTAGTGGCCCTTTTTAGCCATCAGCGCATTCTCCCCTCGATCCCTTTCACTCCTTGAGCACTTGAATTGCTTATAGGCTGCTTTCTTTCCCTGCACCACCTCCTGGACCTCCCTGGTCCACCAACAGGGTTTTTGGGCCCTACTGCATTTTCGTCTTACTCTTGCACAGGTGCTGGTAGCATCCTGCACCCCTCTCCTGATGATTTCCCACCTACTATCAGCGTCCATGTCTGACCCAATCCCATCCAAATGCTCCTTAAGGATCCTTCCCATTTCCTTAAAATCCGCCTCCCTGAAGTCGGTTACTTCCGTCTTTGTGCAGCCTTCTACCCCTCCTAGTTCCAGGCAGAACCAGACCATGGCATGGTCACTCCCCGCCAATGGGTCCCTTACCTCCAGGCCCCCAATCTGGTCACTGTCTGCCAGGACCACATCCAGTACCCGTGCCTCCCTGGTCGGTTCCCTCACCTGCTGAGTTAGGAACGCGTCTTGAAAGACATCCAACAACCTCTGTTCCCTGGTCACAGAGGATGTCATAGTCTCCCAGTCTGTTCCTGGCATGTTTAAGTCCCTAACACCACCACCTTCCTCTGCCCAGTCTGCAGTGTCTCCTAACATCTGCCACCAGACTGTCCTCCAGCTCCTCCGCCAGGGCAGGGGTCTATACACCACTCCTATTTTACTCTTGCCCCCTTGTTATCAAGGTGACCCAAATCGCCTCCACGGTTCCTCCGCCTCCTCACTCCCCTATGCCAATGCAGTTTTGACTATCATAGCTACCCTCCTCCCTTCCCTCCGCCCTGTCCTTCCTGAACATAGTGTAACCCTCCAGGTTCAGGTCCCAGTCATGTCTTGCAGTGGCCCAAGTCTCAGTGACCGCTGCCACATCCACTGCTCCTCAGTTAACATCGCCTGGAGCTCAGGCATTTTATTGCCCAAGCTCCTGGCATTTAGCAGGACTACCTTCCACCCTTTCCCTATAGTTCCATTTCCCTGCTCGTGTTCCCATGGGATTCTGTTTTCTCCTGGTCTGCACTTTCCATCCTCCTGGTCCCCAGGGGTGGAGACAGAGTCCCTCCTTTATTGGCACCCCCTTGACAGCCTTTTCTCCATCCCACCCCTTCACAAGTTTAAACCCACTTTTCACCAATGAACTCTCTATTTTCAACTTAAGGATTCCCTCCTCCAAATTGAGATGTAGTCTATCTCTAGCATACAGTTCCTTATCCTCCCAGGTCTCCCCAATTCCCCATCAACCCATACCTCTGGCCTCACACCCTCCCTGAGCCACTGGTTTATCTCCCATTTTCCTTTGTGTTCCCCACTAGCCCTTGGCACTGGCAGGATTTCTGAGAAGGAAACTGTGCATCCTACGTCATGACAGACCCGCAGCTCCCCTGAATCTTTGCCTGTATCTCTAGCTCGCTATTTCCCTCAATGTCATTTGTACCCAGGTGGACCAGTATGTCTGGGAACCCCACAGTCCTTTGCCAGCTGATATACCTCGTGCTTAGCCTGTGCACCGTTAGTCCAGGGAAGCACCTTGTTCTAACTGGCCAGGCTTCTCCTCCCTATCCCATTTGATACCCCTGATCATAGAATCCCCAGCAGGAGCACTCTGACCACTCCTTTTCCTCCATTCCCCTCCATGTCCTCATCCTTTCTACGTCCCCTCACCCAGCTGGCTCCTTGTTCCTCCCCTATCTGGGTGTCACATGCCACCCCCTCCTTATTTACCATGGCCACTCCCTCCCCTCCAATCCTATGCCTCTCCTCCTCCTGAGTATCCTTCTGTACCTTGCTAATTCCCCCCTCACTGCTCGCAACTGGTCCTTCTCCCCCATCTGCTAAACTAGCCTGACTCATCCTCCCTTCCTTCCTGTCTCCATTTAGTTCCTCCTTGCTCGTCGTGCTCCCCTGGCCTAAACCCTCAGCTCCCTTTACTGAATCCTCCTTGTACTTCTGGTCCTTCTCCTTTACCTTCCTCCCAACTGGTCCTTCTCCTTGCGCTTTCCTCCTCTTCCCTGCCCTCCTGCTCTGATTCACTGCCCCCATTCTCCTGCATTCCAGGTCCCCCTGTTCTTCCTATGTAGGCCCCTGCCTCCTGCCTCCCACTCCCACACCCTTTCCGTCTCTAACCACCTCTGTCGTGGCTACATCACCCCCTCATCCTTGAGCAGAAGAAGAGATTAGCGGTTACTGAGTATAAGGTCTGATCCACCTCCCGCCTTGCTTCCTTCTGTCCAGCCCTGGCCATCTGCCTACTTCCCTGAGAATGTTGTCCCTCCGTCCCCCCTTTGTGAGGGTCCCCAGTTACCTGCCTGCTTCCTTGGTAGTGTCCTTTTGGACCCCCTCTGCCAGGGTGTCTATGTGACCCCTGAGTATTCTCCTGCACTCCTTTCCCTATACCCCCACCCCCAGTGCTTGGTGCAACCCTGTGGGAGATTTCCAGCCCCCTTCCCCAACCATACCACCCCCCTTCCCCAGCTTTCTCCTCATCCCCGCAACCTCCTCCCTAAGCTGTGCTAGCTGGTAGCATACTGGGCAACCACCAAACTTCCAAGCCCAGTCCAGTATCATGGCTGCTCCACACCCTGTGCACCCCACCACCCTCCCAAAGATGCCGCCCTAATGATGTGTGTGTTCCATCCCTTCCAAATAGGTTTCTTGGGTGAGCCACCAGGTTCCCCCTAGTCCAAGATACCCCTACTGCCTAATCAGGTCACCCACTAATCTTAGAGACAGTCCCACTGTACACCAGTAACTCTGTTACTAGGTGCAGTACAACACATTAAACTTATAAGTGTAACCCCCCTGCAAATGGGGGTTCCCAAAAGACTTCCAGGAGCTTGCTTGAATGCTCCAAGCCTGAATGGTGTTTGGCATTTAAGCCATTTATCAGTGAGTGTTTTTAGAGCCTCTGGTACTGTCTCTTTAAGAGCTGTCTGCTTGCAGACATAATTAGTTGTATGGGGGACTGTGTGTTTCTTTGATTGAGTACCACTCAAGCTGCTGCCAATTCACTCCATTTTTGCAGTCACTAGGAGTGCAAAGGAACCTATCTGAAAGATGTAACTGTTTGCCAGAAATTATTTAGAGTAATAATGAAATTACAGTTTGTCTAACCTGCTTTCTTTGCAGTCAGAACTGTGTCTGCTAGTTCCCCATTCTAGTTTTGAACTGCTGAACTGGACCAATCAGTGTGGGGTAAGCTAGCTCTAAAATGGTGCCTTGGACAAATCAGAACTTGGACTCATAATCTGAGCCAGCCACAAGAGGATTGTATGGGCAGTGACTCTGGGAGATGTAGTTTAGACTTCAGCACCTTTTGGACCAACAGCAGCAGTCTATTGTGGTGACAGCCAATCCAGTCAAGAACTGGGAGGAACTCAAAGGAAGTGCCGTTTTGTCGGTTGGAGTTTCAGTTGAGCTTTGGCAGTGAAGAAGGAAGGAGCCCTGTGCTTTTCAGTGTGCAGTTTTAGTCAAAAACGTGTGTAAGGCCCAGAGTTCCGGTCTGCAGCTTGTGTAACAGCTTGTTGGACTGAATCCGTCCTGTGAAAAGAATCAAAGGATCTCTGAAGAGTAGAAACCAGGCTCACCCTGTAGAAGACTGGAGGAATTGCTGAAAATTGCACTCGGTCTGTCAGGAACTGAATCTGCTGTGTGTTCTCCCGGGTATTGTGCAGTAATTGCGATCGGGATACAGATGTAGCCTGCCTGGTATAGTGCTTTCTTTTATATGGATGTGTGAAGAGGTTTGTGTACCTCAAGTGAGCCCTGCTGACATTGAAGGACCCTATCTTATTTGGAGGTCGTGAGTACTAATTCAGGGTCACTCCCTGTTGAATTGCCACATTAAATCCAAATGGAATTACTGTACTGCTGACTGTTTAATTATCCTTTTCTCTGTGTGAAAGGGCCCCTACCAGCTGCCACGGTTTGGACTAGCCACTAGGGCTTGGGTACCCAGGGACAGTAACTGATAGGGATAGGCCTGTGCACAGAGCCATAGGTAGATTATTAGAGTGATAAGCTAATTAACCTGATTTCCCCCTGTCCTTGTTATATCCCCTAAATAAATCAGAGCTGCTTGTTTCAGCAAAGTTATACTGCCTGAGGTATTTGTCTATGTTAAAGTACTGTACTGTGATTGTTGCACTGTATCTCATTTCACAGGAGGTCCCAGTGCCGGAACCAGACCTGGGGGTAAGTGTATACTGTGAAGGTAATTCTGATATATTGTGTGGGCCACTAGTGGGAAGAAAGGGGGGTTGCAGTGTCCCAGAGGGCTGTGACCAAGTTAGTTTAACTATTGCAAACCCTGACCTCTGGGTGGAGGCACCCGCCATTGGATCCAGGCCCCTCAACCTGTTAGTGGCAAATCAGGCAGGGGTAGTAGCCCCTGGGATAGCGCCATCTAGGGGTTACATAAGGGAAATGAACAACTCCCTAAGCTCCTCTCTCCCAGCCTTTAAATCCAACCCCCAGTGGCTAGAACTACATGAGCTGCCCCAGCAGCCTTTTCCTCCAATTGCAGGACAGGTGTTCCCCTATAAATTTGCAGACTTCTGGGGAGGGAGAGGTGGGGGAGGGTGGGTCTTGGGCAGACACCTGACAAGAGAGAGTGTATCAGCCCTGTGTCTCCCCTCCAAGCCCTGCAGCTAAAGAACCAGGCCCAAGCAAATCCCACCAAATAGGTTTGAAATAAGAAATAGGCCTCTACCAGCGCAGCCTGTTACACAGTGAAACATCCACAAAAAGAGCCCCACTTACAGCCACCAAATCAGTTTACAAACATCCAGCATCCCCAAAAACAATACCCTGCTAGCCTCTTAGAAGTAAGAAAGAAAAGAACTAACCTACCAAGTAAAATCCACAAGAACCCTGTGAAAACAACAGCAGCAGCTACTGTCCTGGAACACAACTGATCCTGTCCCCTTCCAGTAACTTATCCACTGCTTCTATCCGTGCAGCAGTAAAGGTGAGCAGGATAAGTAGGTGTTGCCTGTTAGATCCAGGGTGTTTTGGGCCAAAAAGCACAACCTTGGTCTTTTTTACATCCATCACCAGCAAGCTGTCAGAGAACCACTTTTCAAGGATACATAAGTCAGCAGCAAGTTGGGTATTAATAGTGTTGATATAGGAGGAGCTTCAGTACAATACTGCATCACCTGCATAAAGCTGCAAGTTTCCTCCAGTACAATCTTTTGGCTTGCCATTGACAAATATTGAAAGTAGTATGGGACCCCTGAGGCACACCTTCCATTATGGTCCTCCGACTGGAGTGAATGCCCCCTCCATTTAACCTCCTGAGGCCTGCTCATCAGATAGTGTCAGAACCAGTGGTGAGATCGGCAATCGAGGCCTAGGAATTTTAATTGAGCTAGGAACAGACTATGACTGAGCAGATTAAATACTTTTGTAAGGTCTATAAATGCAGCCCCAGTCAGAATATCTTTGTCCAAGGCATTTAGAGCATCAGAGGTCAGCCTTACCAGGGCAGTGTTGGTACCATGATGCTTTCTAAAACTATGCTGCTTGTCTGAAAGAAGGAGGTGCTGCACTAGGCATTTCTGCAGTTAATTACAAACCAGACTCTCCTGAACCATGGCCAGTGGACTAAGGAGAGAGATTGGGTAGTAATTTTATACTGGTTTCCTAGAGCCACATTTGTGTACTGGCACCACCATAGCCACTTTCAGAAACATAGCAACTGTCGGCAGTAAAGGGTCTCCTTGCTGACCTAGTCTGCCCTAAACTCCCTACCTAGTATTCTGTCATAGACCCTAATTGATCTCTGGTCTTACCCCCCCCCCAGCCCTGTTACTAAGGTCCCTCTGTGTCTGTCCGATGCATATTTGAAACCTGTTACCATTTCAGTACTTACCACCTCTGTTGGGAGGCTGTTCCAGGTGTCCACCACCCTTTCCGTGAAGAAAGGTTTCATCATATCCCCTCTAAGTCTTCCTCCTTCCAGCTTCATATCATGCCCCTCATCCTTGAGCATCTCTTTCTGTGCAGTATGCAACCCTCTTGTACCTTATTGCATGGATCATGGTTATCAAGAGAGCAATCAGAGGGGGCTGCTAGTCTGAGGAGCCTGGGCTCCAACTTATCAAATCCATCAGAGCCTTCAGATTTTATTCTCTTTAGCAGGGCAAGCACCTCCTGATGACACACCAGCTGGAGATGGAATTTGGGTGTATGGACTCTGGTATCACCCTGGTCCTAGGGGAGTCCAGCTGGGGCAGGTTTGCATCTTCCTAGATCTGTGAAAAAGTAATTAAAGGCATTGAAAATGGCCAGGGGATCACTAATGCACTGACCATCAGCCACAATATCCCCATTCAAGGATCCAGCATGCCCTTTGAGCAGCGAGGTAATCTGTGCCCAGAAACTCTTGGGATCTGCCAGATTTTTCTCTTGAAGATGCCCTACTAGTTTTTTAGCTGTTTTTGCCCCCTTTTTGCACTGATCTTTTTAATTCCCTGTATTTGTCCCAATCTACTTTAAACCCCAAGATCTTGTCTCTCAACATCAGTTTTGAGCTCAGAGAGCAACCATTTATAACATGTCCCCTTTATTCTAACCTTTCTGAAAGGGTCACACTTGTTAGCAGTCAACATAAACTATTAATGAAGAAATTGAGTGCATCATCAGTGTCTATGAGTTCATTTATTTCGTTCCAATTGATATCAGAGAGGGCAGCCAGAAAGGACACTGCATCAAGCTTGAAGAAATCCCTGGCTTAAAAAGTTCTGGGCATAGCCAGACCGGTGGCACTGAGGGTTGAGGTGCTGGGCGACACCTCGTACCACACGGCGACCGGGTTCGGGAGCAGCGCGAGGTCAATGGGGGTCGGCTGGGAGGGAGAAGGATTGAGCGCCCAATGGCTGCTCTCCTTCTCCGGGGAGGGGGGACCACGATCTCCGCTGCGATACCGCCACCTGTTGGGGGATGCTCAGGGTGGTCGGTGCGGTTGAGGAGCACCTGACACAAGGGGTAGACGCTGGCAGAGGACCGGCTTAGATGTGCGTTTCCACACACACCAGCAGCCTTGCTCCTCCTTGCACACCAGTGGGGAAATACATCTCTGAGGAAAAAGCCCTCCAGCCTACCTAGATGACGTCCTCCAGAGCCAGTCTCACCACCCGCCAACCGAACCAGGCAGACCTCACTGTACAGCTCGCTGCAGGGGATAGAGGGAGGTGAGGTGGGATCTCTCCTTGCCCCTCCCGGGGGGGGTAATCTGGGCCATCAAGGGCCCTGATGGCAGTGAGTGTGGTACTCTTGGGGCAGACCCTGAGTGTCGGTAGGGTTGGGAGGGTGATACTCCTTGGGGGACTGAAGGAGTGGAGGTTGAAGGGACAGCAGGCGTACGAAAAATAAGTAAAAAAAAAAGTTCTGGGCACTGATCTAGGCATGCTGTTCTTCCAGATGCAGAAGATTGGAGAGTGGCCATTGAGAGAGTCAGAGAAGATACCTGCAGCTCTGATTCTGTCAGGTTTCATAACAACTGCCCAATCAAGTAGGATGTGGGTGCCAGATCTGGCACCGAGTTTGGCAGGCTCATTGATAGTTGGTGTGAGGCTAGCATCTAGCGATCGAGCCTTGAGTCCAACCTCTGTGTCTGGGGCCCTGTTTAGGGTACAATTCCCTAGGATAATCAGTTCACCAGGAGATTGTTCCAAGAATGACTTTCTTAATGTATCCAGAGCCAAAGAGGCCACTCTGGGAGGGGTTGGGGGGTTACAAACATAGCCCATGTAAAGTGGTTTTGTATCCCCTGGTAACAAGAAAATACAAAATCACACATGCACACACAATGCAAAGCATCATGGGCTGCATATGCAAATCACCACAGAATGTTATGCTGGTTCAACTTTAAGTAGAATTGCATGGTGCCGAAAGGCCTCTCACACAGTTTGCAAAGAGTGCTAACAGATGACATAGACACGTGTTTCGTCCTACCAGGACTCATCGGTATGCCTCGTCTGTTTGACACCCCAGCGGAATGGACCAGCTACCCTAAGACAGTGTGTCTTGGATATATTGTGGTGAACCCTGGTAACAACTTCACAAATACAGCCTTGCTTTCTGAGGACTCAAGAAAAGGGTTATCAGCCTAAGAGACACTGATTATGGGGCTGAAATAGATAAAGACACCTTTTTTTTCCCCAACTCCATCCTTTCTAAAGTTTGTAAATCCTGGTAGATCTATATGGGTCATCACATGAGGATTGAGCCAAGTCTCTGAGACCGCAATTATTTCAGGCTTATAGATATCCACCCAGTTTTCCAATTCCTGTATTATAGGACATAGGCTGTTTACATTTCGATGGACTAGCTTTAGGCCTCTGGTGCTAGCCCAGCCTGGATCCATAGGAGAAGAAATCCTGTAATTAGTGGGGATAAGACCATGATTTGACTCAATGTAACCAGACAAGGTACAGTAAGCTTAAGTGCACTAAGAACCTGACGAGTTGATCCAATATTGGCCAAAGAAGACTCCTCCTAGTGGTCATAGGGGGATAAGACATTCTGTAACAGTTACCATTTCTGTACAAGCCATGGAATATCAGAAGGAAAGGCTCATTTATTTATTTATTTATTTACGAGATTTACCAGGAAGGCATACTGAGCAACATGCTCAATTCCAGATGCGACCTGGGGGCCTGGGCCCAGTACATAGCATATAGAAGAACATTTAAAGTACAGTAATTGGAAAAACAGAGCATCGCATATGATTTCTACAAGAATAATACAGTTTTGAGTACGAATTACATAGAGTAGATAATTAACGTATACTCCTGGCAAGCATAATTCAAGAATTTACAGACAGATATACACATAACAGGAGTACTACTGTACAATATTTAATTTGTAATTTGTAATTTGTAGAGAGCTAACTTTTAACTTAGCATGAGCAGCTGGAGGAGAAGTGTGCCTGGAGTAGTCTGGTACGGTGTCTGGGATTTTGTGCGTGTCTGATGGGGGCGGGAAGGGCATTCCAGATCTGTGGGATTCTGAATTTAAAAGCTGACTGGCCTTTGGAAGTGCGCATAAGTGGTACATGCAGAAGTCTGGGGTCTGCGCCTCTTAAGGAGTACACAGGGGGAGGTTGTTGGGATAAGGTAGATTCTAGGTAGGGAGGGAGGGAGAGGGTCCAAAATTTAGCAGCAAACCTAGCACAGTTTATTAATCTGCAGTCATGGAGAGATGGCAGGGCTAGGGAGCTGTATAAAGTACAGTGGTAAGTGGATTGTGGAGAGTCAAGGATGAAATGACAGAAGGAGTGGAATAGGGTGTCTAGACTTACCAGGGTGGATGCAGGGGTGATAGTGTATACTATGTCGCCATAATCCAGAACAGGGAGTATCATTTTTTGGACTATGGTGTGCCTCGTTTGCTTGGGGAGGCAGGTTTTGTTTCGATAGAGTGCCCCCAGTTTTGGGAGCACCCTCTTATGCAGGGAGTCTATGTGAGAGGTGAAATCTAGGTTCTGGTTGAGCCAGACGCCTAGATATCAATAGCTAGTGCACTGCTCAAGGTGTGCCCCTTCTAGGTATTGAACGAGGGACAGGGGGTTTGGTGGGAGAGTCTTTGTTGGGAGCCAAACGTAAGCGACATAGTTTTTTTAGGGTTTAGAGATAACTGGTTTGTCATGAACCAGTGCTGGACGGCTGAGAAATCCTCCTGAAGGAGAGATGCCACACTGCTTGTTGAGGGCCTGGATGCGTACAAAACTGTATCGTCTGCATACATTTGGATGGAAGAGTGGGAGCATGCAGAGGGGAGGCCATTTAGAAAAATGGAGAGAAATTGGTCCAGGACAGATCCTTGGGGACTCTTGAAGTAACTGGAAGGGGTTTGATGTGTGAGAAGCCAGTCTGACCGCTTGCATCCTACCCACTAGATAGTCTTGGAACCAGTCTATAGCTGGGTGAGCTATCCCTGCATCAGTAAGTTTGGAGATGAGTAGGGAATGTGAGACAGTATCGAAAGCCTTTGCTAGATCTATAAAAATGGCCGTGGTGATGTGTCCTTTGTCGATGCCTGTGAGTATGTCCCCGGTGACACGTAACAGGGAGAAGATAGTAGAATGGGATTTGCGGAAGCCAGATTGGAAAGGAGTAAAAAAGGAGGAGTCGTCCAAGTACTGAGTGAGTTGGGACAAGACAAGTCTCTCCTGTAGTTTGACCAGAATAGGGAGTAGGGAGATAGGTCTATAGTTGCTTGGGGATGAGGGGTCACCGCCTTTAGGGAAGGGTATGACAGTGGCCATTTTCCATGACGTTGGTACCTTTCCCAGTGAGAAAGAGGTTGAGAAGTGCAGTCAGTGGGATGGCAATGGCAGGGGCTGACAGGAATAGCATCTTGGCATCCAGGGACGATGGGCATTTGCCTTTGTTAGGGTTCAGTGCCTGTAGGGGTGGAGGACTTCTGCGGGAAACTGGTTGGAATCTAGAAAGAAAGGACTGGGGGTGAGTGCTAGGGGTGTGGGGGCAGTGGGGGTGGGCCAGGGTGTGCCTGTTCTGGAGGGAGGATAGAAGTTTGTCAGCGCAGCTGGAGAAATGGGTGTTGAAAGTTTCAGCAACACAGCTTGGGCCGGAGATGATGGTGCCATTTACTAATAATGTTGGGGGAGGTGGCTGGGTTGGGGGAGAGAGCAGGGATTTGAGGGATTTCCAGAAGTCCATAGGGTGGTTAGAATTTTTACCAAAGGTAGATAGGAAGTAGGACTTTTTTGCTTGGCGAATGCTATTTGTGCAAGCATTTCGAAGGGCTCTGTAAATAGTAAGGGAGGCCTGGGAGCCAGTTTCTTATAAACTTTCCAGGCATAGTGTGGCAATTTCTGATTATGTCAGCCGTGATCCAAGGGAGATGTGCTCCTCTAAATCTTTTTGTGTGCAGTGGGGCGTGCTTGTCCCATACTTTTAGGAATCTGGATTTAAATGCATTATAGGCATCGTCTATGGAAAATGCCTCGGTGATGCGGGACCAGTTTACCCTTCTCAGGTCCACCAGGAGATTTAGGTCTAGGAAGTTGTACTACCTGGTGGCATGGCGTCTTGGGGGAGGGGCTATGAACCTTCCTGATCAGGCAAATCATGTGATGATCGCTAATAGAGTCAGGAAGCAGGCCTGCTTTAAGGATTCTATGTGGGTTCGTGGTGAGGGCCCACTCCAGTAGGGAGTGATTTTTTTGTTTTGTGGTTGAGTCTGGTAGGCTATTTTATAAGTTGCATGAGGTTTTGGGCCTTTATTTTAGTCTTCAGGTGGGCTTTATCAACTCCTAACCAATTGGCATTATAATCCCCTGTGTATTGGAGCTCTCCTCCTTTAGCTAGGGACTGTAGCGTGGTTAGATGGGACAGGATATCATCGGTGGATGTGCATGGGGGGGGAAGTATGTGCTTGACACGTATATTGGGGAGGTAAATGGAAGTGATAGTTTAATTAGGGTGACATCTATATTTTGCGGGGAGAGAAAGGGTTTCCACAATAGTGAATTGACGACTGTTTGAGATATATATAGCCATGCCTCCACCTTTCTTATTCCCGCGCCGATCATGCCTTATTATTGTGTAACCTGGGATGGAGACTTCAGCATCCGTGTGATGTGGTTTTAGCCAGGTTTCAGAGATGGTCAGTATGTCGGGGTGCAGTGTTAAGGTGATTGGTTGTAATAGCGAGATTTTGGATAGCAGGCTGCAGGTATTTAGGTGGAGTATGCGTAGGCCTTTGGGGAGAGTGAAAGGGTTGGGGGTGATGGTTGAGTTTGGACCTGGGTTTACCTCTATGTCCCCTGACAGGAGCAGGAGAAGGGCATAGAGATGCATTGTTTTAGTCCTGGAATAGGTTTTGCATGCATTAGTATTGCAGAGAAGAAAGGAAGCTAATGGGAGGCAGAGGGTTGAGGATTTTAGGATCGAGAGCCCCAGGTGAAAAGAGGGGAGCAGGACTGTGGCATTTATAATCCCGTAGTGGTCATGAACCAAGTCCAGTGCCGGCGAGTGAAGGAAGGCATAAATGTGTGGCTGAGGGTGCACCGAGGGGGTAGGGCGGTGGGGGCTCCCTCATTGGGAGGGTTGTGGGTGGTAAGGAGGTTTGTGCTGCCATAGAGAGGCAAAAGAATGTAGAGAGAATCAACATCCTGGACAGGTATATTAATTTAGCTGGGAGAAAATTGGTTGGTGCCCTCTAGTGGAGGCAGCTGATTAGCTGCAAATGGAAACGTGGGCTGATAGGTTTTATCCAGTCATGTGACTACTACCTAAACAGCCTATAAAAGAGGAGCTGACCAAGGGTGGTGGTGGGGGTGGTGGGAGCTGAAAGCGCGGTGGGATAGAAGCACATACAAGTAGCAGGGACCAGCTGAAAGAGTTGTTTAAATGATTCAGCAGTTTGAATTTGGTGCCAGAATTGCGCTCTGCTGCTGTTTTACCTGCACCTTGTGCTTCGGGGTCCGAGGTCGGGCGATGCAGGGGAGGGCAAACGTTTGACTCCTGAAGCCCTCACGACCCCTGTCCAGCTTCTGTGGAAAAAAAGAGGGATTTTATAGTACAACCGTGGGAGGAGTAATGAAACAGCTTGCAGGTAAGTGAACAACAATTGGAGCAGGGGATTTGAAAAAGTGTGTGGAGCAAGTAGGATTGAGCCACCTAATTACGGTAGTGGAGTGCCTCACAGACCACGAGGTTAATGGCCACCGTGAATCTGGCACAGCGTGGTCGCACTGTTCGGAGGTAATTTAGTATTGGGAGGTCAAATTCTGCTATGCTAGATCGTCGAGTCGCATTATGGGAGTCAGGGCAGCTTCTCCACTCAAGCTGCTCGGCAAAGCTGCACAGTCTCTTCGTTTACAGTTATTCTAGATTGAAGGTTGAGTTTGGGGTACGAGCGTTGCTTAGAGCAACAAAGACTACGAGAGTCAGGGCTGCCTCACCTCGCTACCTGCTCAGAATTATTGTTCTTGAGCACACACAAGCAGCAGTGGACCAGCTGAAAGAGTTGTTTAAATGATTCAGCAGTTTGAATTTGGCACCAGATTTCGCGCTGCTGCCGTTTTACCTGTACCTTGTGCTTCGGGGATCAGAGGTTGGGCGATGCAGGGGAGGGCAAGCGTTTGACTCTTGAAGCCCTCACGACCCCTGTCCAGCTTCTTGTGCTTCGGGGGGGAGATCCGAGGTCAGGCGATGCAGGGGAGGGCAAACATTTGACTGCTGAAGCCCTCACGACCCCTGTCCAGCTTCCTGTGCTTCAGGGGGGAGATCCGAGATCGGGCGATGCAGGGGAGGGCAAGCATTTGACTCCTGAAGCCCTTACGACCCCTGTCTGCTATAGGTAATAGGTACCAGGGAGCAGGTAGAGTGTAACGACCTTCATTATAGACAAGATGGTGCTGAGTTTCACCGTTACGCAGATGACACTCAGCTAGTTATACTTGTCTGCCACTCCTGGTGGGTCTCAGGCAGCATCTGTGCAGTGGAGCAGTCTTGTGGATGGGACGGCAGCTACAGTATAATGGACTGATGTGCTGCACACTCGAGCAGACTAGATAGACCATAAGGCCTGTACCTGATGGCAATTTCATATGTTTGTATGTTGAAATTAATGACTAGATGGCCTCCAACTGGCTATGTCTCAACCTGGGCAGAATGGAGGTCATGATTTTGGAGCCAGGTAGGCAGAGCCCAGTGATGACGGATGGCATGGTGTTTTTTCCCTCATTGGCAGCCAGCCACTCAGAGCTGTAGATCAGGTAAAGAATCTTGAGGTCATTTTGGATCACAGGCTGATTCTTGATGAACAGGTGTCAGCTGTGGTCCAACCTGGCTTTTATCATCTCTTTAACACTGCCAGGATTAAACCGCATCTAGCCCCAGCCAATGGCTGGGATTGTTCATGCCTTTGAAACCTCTAGGCTTAAGTATTGCAACACTCTGTACTAAAAGTTATCTGGTGGTCTGTTGCGATGCCTGCAGCAGGTCCAGAATACTGCAGCCCAGTTGATTGTGGGCTCCTCTCAGAGGGACCGTATTACAGTGGTTCTTATGTACTGTATTGGCTGCCTGTGCGATGGTGCATCTCCATCAAGATATGCTTAATAACATTCAAGGCTCTACATGGTTTTGGGACCAGACTACTTAAAGGATCTCCTGTTTCATTAAAAGCCACTTCGCCCCACCACCCCCACTCCTCCAGTGCGGTCTTGCTTTCTGTTTCCACCTCATGCCTGCGACAGTCTAAGGACAGGGTATTTGTATGGCTCCTTTGCGCTGGAATGCCTTACCTATAAATGTTGGATCAGCTCGCATGGCGGAGGCCTTCAAGACCTCCTTGAAAACATACTTATTTATGGACGCATTCCCAGACAATTTTTAGATAATTTTAACTTTATGTGTATGTAGTTTTGTATTTATTTTATCTATTTATTAATGCTGCTGTAATGTTGTATTTCATTGCAAAGCACTCAGCCTTCAGGAAAGGGTGCTCTAGAAATGAATTTTGCTTTGCCGTGCCTTGCCTATAAGATCAAATGCTTTACTAATGCCAGTCAATGCCACCCAGAAGTCCAACCCTTGCTTGGCCATCATATGTAATTCACATATTAGCTTTACCAAAAAATGAGATGTTAAACAGTTCTGAATGTTTCCAAACTGGTTTGGATTACATTTACCCTCCAAACCTTTCCAGATCCACTCAAGCACAAAATGTTCAACACTTCTGACCAACAGTGAAGTCATTGCTATCAGTCTCAAATTATTTTGAGAATCCTTTACAAAATTATTTTTTGGGAGTCGAACTACTTATACCTATTTCCAATCTTCTGGAATCTTACCCTTGTAAATGACAGCATTTATTATAGTGGCAAAGGCAGGTACCAAATACTTCACCCGGTCTCTCATCACCCACCCCAGAATCTGATCTGCTTCTGGCAATTTACTTACATTTATTTCCTTTACTTTTTCAGGTACTGTTTCACTGGAAGACACATCCTCAAAGTAAACTAAGGTAGTACTTATTTTCCCAAACCATAAGTTACATCACAAGAACATTCACTAATGTTGTTACACATTTTCCTTCTCATAAGCATCACATTTATTAGAAATGCCCAACCACTCATTTACAGACATAGAAACATAGAATCTATTGTCAATAAAGGACTGCTTGGCCCATCCAGTCTGCACGGATGTTCCCTACCTAACCTGTTTCCGCAGACCCCAACTGGTCTCTGGCAACCCCCCCCCCCATCTATTTACTGATATTCCATTATGTCTGTCCCACAAAGGCTTCAATCCCCCCCCCACTGTTTTCACCTTCCACTGCCAGTCTGTTCTAGGTGTAACCCCTAGGTGGCGCTATCCCAAGGGCTACTACCCCTGCCTGCCCAACTACTAACAGGTTGAGGGGCCTAGGTCTAATGGCGAGTGCCTCCACCCAGAGGTCAGGGTTTGCAATAGTTAAACTAACTTGGTCACAGCCTTCTGGGACACTGCGACCCCCCTTTCTTCCCACTAGTGGCCCACACAATATATCAGAATTACCTTCACAGTATACATTTACCCCCAGGACTCCCTGTAAAACAAGATGATACAGTGCAAAGACCACAGTACAATACGTTAACATAAACGAATACCTCAGGCAGTGTAACTTTGCTGAAACAAACAGATCTGATTTATTTAGGGGGATATAACAAGGACAGGGGGAAATCAGTTTAATTAGTTTAAACGCATTAATAATCACAATACTGTGCACATATTTCAGAATCCCAAATGTCCCAAATGTCACTCTTACTGGGTACCCAGGCAATAAGAGGCTAGCCTATTTGGTGCAGCTGGTTGGGGCCCTGAAGATGGAAAATGCATGCACAATACCCAAATTGTAATCCAGAGCTGGTTGGCTCAGTTCGTGAAGAAATAAAAAACACACAATTAGATGACACACTTGCAATTCGATAAACCGATGGCAGGGAGCTACCCTGCTTGCAATCACAGCCCAATACTGAAAACTGAATGAGAGGTAGGTTGTCCTGGATTGGCAGAAGGAACAGATCATGTGGGCAAGGTCCTTGTGACTGGACCCCAATGCAGTTTAGAGCAAATGAATGTAGTCTGGATTAAGCTGGGGTTTGCTTCCAGCTTCATGCACTCAATTCACTGTACAGGGGATTTAAAACGCGAGTCCCCACAAGCACTACACACATTTAGATATAAAAGGAAAATACTATACCAGGCAGGCTGCTTCTCTATCCCGATCGCAATTACTGCACAATACCTGGGAGAACACACAGCATATTCAGTTCCTGACAGACCGAGCGCGATTCAGCAATTTCTCCAGTCTTCTACAGGGTGAGCCTGGTTTCTACTCTTCAGATCTCCTTGATTCTCTTCACAGGTCAGATTCAGTCTGAACAAGCACTTGCACAAGCTGCAGACCGAAACTTGGGACCTTACACGAGTTTCCCGACCAAAACTGCACACTGAAGGAGCACAGGGTTCCTTCCCTTTTCACTGCCAGAGCTAAACTGAAACTCCAGTAGACAAAACCGGGCACTTCCTTTGAGTTCCTCCCAGTTCTTGGCTGGTTTGGCTGTCACTCACAATAAACTCCCCCTGTTGGTGGAAAAAGGTGCCGAGGTCAAAACTACATTTCCCAGAAGCATCTGCCATGCAGTCCCATTGTGGCTGGCTCAAAAGGAGAGTCCAAATTCCGATTCGCCCAGAGCAGGCTCCAATTTAAATGGATCCCCACACTGATTGGTCCAATTCAGCAGTTCAGGGCCAACATGAGGGAGACAGTCCTGGCTATAAGAAAGCAGGTTAAAACAAACTGCACTTTCATTATCATTTTAACAGGTTACAACCAAACAATTACATCTTCTGAAAGAGCTCTCTCTGCCCATATAGTGACTGCGGAACGGAGTGATTTGCTCAGTGGCCCATATGGGGACTCGAGCAGGGAAACACACAGACCCCCCATTTCAAACTAATTATGTCTACAAGCAGACAGCTCTTAAAGAGACAGTACCAGAGGCTCTAAAAGCACTCACAGATACGTGGCTTAAACGCCAAACACCATTCAGGCTTGAAGCATTCAAGCAAGCTCCTAGAAGACTTTTGGGAACCCCCATTTGCAGGGGGGTTACACAGGATTCTATCACCCTTTCAGTTAATTCTTACTTACTCAGTTCTCTGTTAAACTCCCCACCACCACCACCACCAGCTTCATTGTATTCCCCCAGTCCTGGTGCTCTTTCTCATTAGAAAGAGACACCCACCTGCACCCTGTTCACCCTTTTGAAGTACTTGTTGGTCTCTATCATTGTCCCTCTCTCTCATCTCTGCCAGAACGTACATGTTGAGATCCTAGTCTCTCCTCATAGGGTTTCTCATGCAACCTTTGCATCATTTTAGTTGCCCTCCTCTGGACTGTCTCCACCCACTCTGTCAATGTCCTGTATACTGTGCGGCCTCCAAAGCTGGACACAGTACTCCAGGTGGGGTCTCACCAGCAAGCGATAGAGTGGCAACACCACCTCCCTCCTCCTGCTGGCGATACCACTCCCTATGACAAATGGTGGAGAGGGTGTGGGGGCAGAGAGGACCACACACGCATTCTCTGGTCATGCTGTAGGCTAGATACTGTATGTGCATGGAGGAGATCACCTCAGCCACACAAGAAATATTAGAAATGAATACCCCTTTACATATGAGCAATATACTACTGGGAACCTGGCCAAGGGACTTATGAAGCAAACAAAGAAGGTACTTGTACAAAACCCTCACTGCAGCTGCTATAAGCTCTATCAAAACACTGGCTTACAGGGAAGAATCAAAATACTAAATTGAAAAATATTTGTAAGTGCCTAAGACAAATAGAAAACATTACAGCAGCACTGACTAAGAAAAGACATGCGTAAAGAACAGTGGCTCCGCAGAAGAGTGGCCGCACTTTCTTAAACATCTGGGGCAGGATTCACAAAAGGGATGCGCTCAGTGCATCTGAGATGCATTGGTGCATCCCTGACTTGTGCACTAGCGTGATTCTGGAAGGGCACTGATGCACTGGTACACAGATGCACCGCACACCACCCATAATGTTATGTGGTGCATCTGAAGGGGTTGTGCAGGGGGCGTGCCCATGCATATGGTGTGCAGCCTCATTCACAACCCAACTTGGAGGCACATCTCTGGAGCAAGTACGGAGATGTGCCTCCAAAAGACAAGTCCACAACAAGTAAACTTAAGTGAGTGTCCACCCACAGGCAGGCTACTGTACTGCAGACAGCAGCATGGCAGCTCACCTACTCTGGCAGTCCAGCAGTCCCCCCTGCCTGTATCCCCATATTGTCATGAATCATAGACATCAGCCCTGGTAGGCTACTATATCCCCCCCCACCCTGCCCCGACCTGATCGCACTGGCATACCACTCCCAAAAGTATTCCTGGTGGTCCAGCGGCCCCCCCACTCAGGCACCCCATCCCACCCTGCTCCCCTGTTCCAGCATGCTGCGAATGTTGGCAGGCAGCTCAACCCACTCACACACTGCCACAGCTGCCTGCCGACATAGCTGTCTGTGAATGACAGCTACTGTACTACTGTAAGACCATTGGTATACCGTGCCAACCAATGGGCTTGCAGTGTGTACTGCAAGCTGTCATGCAGAACAATGTGAATGACCTGTGTCATTCACAAAGTTGTAAATGACAGAGTCGGTACATGCTGCAAGCCTATTGGTCGACATGGTCTACCAATGGGCTTACAGTAGTACAGTAGCTGTCATTCACAGACAGCTCTGTTGGTGGGCAGCCATGACGGTGTGCGGGTGGGTTGAGTTGCCCGCTGATATTCAGAACATGCTGGGACAGGGAGAGCGGGGTGGGGTGCCTGAGTGGGTGGGAGGTCTGCTGGACCACCAGGGATACTTTTGGGACTCCCATTGAATTTACGATCAGGTTGTGGCAGGGAGGGTTGTTCTACTGGTCTCACGGGGTTTGTGCCGCAGTGACGGTCCTGCAGCTGGGGTTGCGGGAAGGGGGGGGTTCTACTGGTCTCACAGGGTTTGTGCCACAGTGACAGTCCTACTACCGAGGATGCGGGTGGGGAGGGTTCTACTTGTCTACTGGGATTTTGTCACATGCAGTTTCATGTCACCAGGGATTCAGGTGGGGAGGGGAGGAACTACTGGACCACCAATGATCTTCTGTGGTTTTCCACTCGGACAGCAATCGGGCCGGTGAAGGTTGGGGGGGTACCACAGGTATACACGAGACTATGTATGCGGAACACAGCCCTTGCAGGGCACCTGGCGCATTCTGCCTGGTGCATCCCTGCAAGCTGCATGCAAATGGAGCCATAATGATGTGCAAATGGCCCCATTGTGTCTTGCATGCCTAATGGCACCATTTGAGTGTTTGTGGTTGTGAATGGCAACATTGGGCACAGCGCATCTTGAGATGCGCTGCCCCAATGGTTTCCCAACCTGACCAGGGGGTTGCACCGGTGCAACTTGGGTTGGGTGCAACTGTGGTATTCACAGTGGTCCCAGAGCATCTTCTGTGAATACCACAGTTTGTACTCGGCACATCTCATTTGCGCCTGGGCATCCGAGATGCGCCAAGCACATATGCTTTGAAAATCCTACCCCTAGGAGTCTGAGAAGGACATCACATTTTTGACATTCTTGCAAAGAAACCTATGGAGGTGTAAGGCACCACAGGATAGGACAGAACTAGATAAATGGTGGGGAACTGGCTATAAACTCATAAGGGATATCAAAATCAGAAAAGTTGAGTTTTAAAGGAAGTTACAGTACATTAACAAAGATACATTTCAAAATTGGCAGTTGAGAAAGGTGCGTTTGTTGCTCTCTCACCTTTCTTAAGACTTTTTAGCTTAGTAAAGTATTAATATATGTACATAGTTACTGGTGCTAGTTATGTGTCGTAACGTAATGCTCCAAAGTTGGTCCTAGTGTTCTCACTGTGGCCAGTAATGTGCCCATCACAGATCCCTTTGCCCAGGATATGCTACGATGGCAGAAGAGGGAAGTGTAGCAGTTAAATGGGGCCCCATGTGGAAAAAAGTCTTCTTGTGCTTTAAACTTTTTTTTTTTTTTTGCTTGCCATTTGCCAACCCTTCTACCAAAGCATTTCCTGCATTCAGCTGATGGCCACCCTTAGGAGTAGTGTTTTTAGTTGGTTGCCCTACATGTTGCCAGGGGCTCAGCATCCTGAACATTAATGGACTATAAAAGGAGGAAGCAGTAGTATGATCCAGAGTTTGACCTGTAAGAAGAGACTAATTGGGATTGAGAAAGACTGGCCAGCCAGGGACAGTGGGGTTGGGGGGGACTTGCTGCAGTCTTGTGCAATGCATATCCCATCTTTCTAAATGTTGTTCAATGCGGCAGGTCCAGTGGCACAATCCCCTCAGCTGCAGCAAAATCCTTGACTAGTGTCACAGTGGCCGAAGAAGTCCATTGAGCTATCAGGAGGAGCAGAGTCAGTGGTGACAGAAGTAAGTGTGATCATGCTATGTGCTTTTTTTTCCTTATTGATTAAACATCCTTGGCAGCATTGGCGGACGTGAGTGGAGCAGCATGTCACAGCCTCGGCAGTAAGAGACTGAAAGGCAGAGCTGAGGTGGAGTCAGTAGGGACAGCAGGCCAGTTGATCCCCCAGTGGACGACCCTCGGATCACCCAATGCCATCCTCCTCAGCAGCCGGCAGAGAATTACTTAGTTGGGGCGGTGAGTTGTGGCAGCACCACAGGCCAGCTGGCGGTGCTGACCACCTGTTTGTGTTTTTAACAAAAAAAATGTTCCTCAGTGCCAGACAGCACAGCAGGCAGTGGCTGAGGCCACAAAGGCAGAGCAAGGCCCTGCTCAAAGGGATGCCTAGGTGGGATGGAGTAAGGCCACAATGGGACACAGGGATAAGGCAGGCCAAGAGTACTGTAATATCAAGAAGGGGTGTAGCAAGGGAACAAAGGGACAAGACATACCCTGAAGGAATGCCCTGAAGTCAGGATATGGGGCACAGCAGATCCCAGAATGTAAATGCCCTAAGGCAAGGAAGAGGCAGAGTGGGCAGGGCAGGCCTAATAGTGAATCCGGGGGGGGGGGCGGTGGATAGAGCAACAAGAGTGGTAGGGCACGCCCCAAAAGAAAACACCCAGAAGGGCAGGGACAATTCAGGCTAGCAGCCCAGTAAAACTGTATGCCCCATTGCCAAGGGGCTAACAAATAAAATTGCAGTGCATTGAGCTCCAGCCAGGAGAAGCAGGAAGGGGAAGCAGACAGGTCCCCAGGATAGCAGCATAGCTGCCACAGGCCCCAGCCATAAAAGGGCCATTGAAAGTGATAGCAGACCCAGAGCACTATTAGGGGGCTCCAGTATATAACAGTCACTCAAAACAGCCAGTTGGAAAGTGGGTCAATAAAGGGAGCCAATTATAACTGGAGCTGCAGCAGAGACTTGGAGAGCCCCTGATTTGTTTAAATTTATATGAAAAACTGCTACCCTAATTTTTAACCTAAATTTATTGAGAGACTCCTTTTAAAGTGCAAATGCTATTAAAGTAATAGTGTTGTTTATCTAAATGAACAATTGAAAGGGCAAATTATGTGCTGTATTCAAACTGTTCATTTAAAGGGACAGTGACAAACTGCTATTGTGTGCTCCAAGACCGTATAATGCTTCTGCATGCTTTAAAATTGTCTGCAGTGCCTTTGCATGTTTCGAAATTGTGTCACTGCCCTTGCACCAACTACATTGCCCTTGTTTTCCCTGAAGCTATTTAAATGGCCCTTGTTTGTGCAAAGACTATTGAAATTGCCCTTGCTCTGAAATACAAAATCACAAATGCCCTCACAATGCAAAGCATCATGGTCTGCATATGCAAATCACCACATGATATTATGCTGGTTCAACTTTAAGCATAAATGCATGGTGCGGAAAGGTTTCTCACACAGTTTGCAAAGGGTGCCAACAGAAAATATAGACACGTGTTTCGTACTACCAGGACTCATCAGTATGCCTCGTCTGTTTGACACCCCAGTGGAATGAATCAGCTACCCTAAGATGGTCTATCTGGGTTATGTTGCGGTGAACCCAATTAAAACAAAAAACAATTTAAAAGACAAAGAACCTCTGTGCGCAAACACTGAGGCAACTATCCTCCCTCTTCTATCCAAAGCATTGGAACGGATAGTGACTGATCAGCTCACGGAGTACTTTGTAAAATACAGCCTGCAATGTTCCTAGCAGCATGGCTTCCGCAAAGGGCACAGCACTACCATGGCACTCCTCGAATTCACTACACATATCCATCATGCACTTGATCAGAGCCAGTTGGTCGGCGCCTCTTTTATTGACCTGACTAAGGCATTTGACACTGTCAATCACTCCATTCTCCTCAAACAATTATCCCTCCTTGGTCTTTCAAGTGAAACTACCCTCTGGTTTCAAAGCTACCTCAGTAAGCAGACCCAACAGGTCAGGATTGGTGAATTCCTTTTGTCATCCCTACCAATCCACTCTGGAGTACCCCAAGGTTCTATCCTGGGTCCCTTGTTATTCAGCATATTCCTGAACAATCTCCCTGCCTCCTGCCATGACAGAATGTTACTGTATGCAGATGATGCAGTAATCTTCACTTGCCACACCGATCCCACCTCCCTTCAGTCTCAACTACAGAAAAGTTTCACAGACGTGGAAGACTGGTTTTGCTCACATAAACTCATCCTTAACCACAAAAAAACTAAAACAATGTCGTTCCATGGAACCCACAACAAGTACAAGGACCATGAGCTCATAATTAACAACCACAAAGGCGTCACTCTTGAGCAGGTGGATATGTTTAAATATCTGGCCTGACCCTTGACTGCTCCCTCTCGTATACTAAACACATTGACAATATCGCTAAAACTGTGAACTCCGCATGGGGCTATGGCGCAAAGCACTGCCTGCAAACGAAGCCTTGAACCTCGCTATCAGAGCTCTGTTATCTCAACTATTGACTACGGGCTGCGTTATCTATGGATCCGCTACTGATACTGCACTCTGGTATAGCTGTAGCCCTTCATAAAACATATGAACTCTTATTTCAGCTGCCGCCTTTCTCACCGTGTGACATTTATGAGCAGGCTAACTGGCTCCAGCTATCCGGCAGGCTAAAGTACCAGACCTGCATCCTAGCTAAGAAGACATCACTGGGCCTTATGCCCCCTGGAGTCCAATCAATATTGACCCTGCAGCGTGTCCGCCGCCTAACTAGAAGATCGGACAGTCTAACCTTTACAATACCTCACTGTCGGACCTCTCAAGCTCAGCGTTCTTACATTGTCAGAGCCTCCACCTGGTTCAACTTGCTACCTACAGAAATCTCCAACATTGCCACGATTGGTGCTTTTAAGTGTAAACTGCGTCAACACCTCATGGCTAGTGCCTCCTGTGATTGCTTGTTATAATCCCCTCCAGGCATACTACCCTCAAGCATCCCTCCTCACTGCCTCAGCTCCTCCTCCTCCTCTCCTACCCCCCATTACTGGGTATAGGATGAATCTGTCTCCTTTTCTTTTTCATCCACCCCTTTCCTCCTCTCTTGCTGTTTCCCATCTACCACATACCCAAAGCAATGCCCTCCCCATTTCTTCCCTCCTCCCTCTCTCTCTCTCTCTCTCTCCCATACCACCCCCTCACCACCACTCTTCTTTCTCTTTCCCCACTAACCCACTCCTAACAAAGCATCACTGAGCCGCCTATGACTTGCACTGTATAATTAATTCACAACACAATTCCTTAACAATGCCTTTGGCTGCTATTATGGTAACCTTACTTGTCTTTTTTTTTTTGCAAGTTCCATTGTAATGATCATGTTACAGTATGTTTTGTACCTTATTATCCTTATTGCCTTGACGTGGAACCTTTGTAAAAGAGCCCTCAGCTCAGAGGTGTCATCCGAAATACAAATAAATAAATAAATAAATGGTTACCCCAAAGGGTGTAACCCCCAGGTGGCACTATCCCAAGGGCTACTACCCCTGCCTGCGTAACTGCTAACAGGTTAAGGGGCCTAGGTCCAATGGCGGGTGCCTCCACCCAGAGGTCGGGGTTAAGACAGTCTGGTATGACTTGGTCACAGCCCTCTGGATCACTGCAACCCTCTTTTCTTCCCACTAGTGGCCCACACAATATATCAGAAGTACCTTCACAGTATACTCTTACCCCCAGGACTGGTTCGATCAGCTTGACTCTGGGGACCCCCTGTAAAACAAGATGATACAATGCAAAAAACACAGTGCAACACTTTAACATAAATGAATACCTCAGACAGTGTAACTTTGCTGAAACAAACAGATGTGATTTATTTAGGGGAATATAACAAGGACTGGGGAAAATCAGGCTAATTAGTTTAGACACCTTAATAATCACAGTACAGTGCGCATGTTCAGAGTCCCAAATTGTCACTTTCACTGGGTACGCAGGATGGGGGGGGGCTAGCCAGGATCAGTGCAGCTGGATGGGGCCCTGTGATGGAAAAACACTTGCACAATACCTAATTGTAATCCGGAGCCGGATGGCTCAGTTCGTGAAGAAATGAAACAGCAACAAATAGATGACACACTTGCAATTTGATAAACAGATGGCAGGGAGCTACCCTGCTTTGTACTCACAGACTCAATGCTGGGAACTGGATGGAAAGCAGATTGTCCTGGATTGCCAGGAGGAGCAGAACATGTGGAAAAGGTCCTTGTGACTGGACCCCACTGCAGTTTAGAGCAAATAGATGTAGTCTGGATTAAGCTGGGGTTTACTTCCAGCTTCATACACTCAATTCACTGTACAGGGATTTGAAATGTGATTCCCCACAAGCACTACACACATTTATATGTAAAAGGGAAAGTACTATACCAGGCAGGCTGCTTCTCGATCTCGAACGCAATTACTGCACGATACCCGGGATAACACACAGCAGTTTCAGTTCCTGACAGACCAAGCACGATTCAGTAATTTCTCCAGTCTTCTACAGGGTAAGCCTGGTTTCTACTCTTCAGATCTCCTTGATTCTCTTCGCAGGTCGGATTCAGTCTGAGCAGGCACTTGCACAAGCTGTAGACCGAAACTTAGGGCCTTATACGTGATTCCCGCGCTAAAACTACACACCGACCGAAGAAGCACACAGTTCCCTGTCTCTTCACTGCCCAAACTGATCTGATCTTTCCAGTAGACAGAGCCAGACATTTCCTTTGAGTTCCTTCCAGTTCAGTTGGCTGGTTTGGCTGTCACTCACAGTAAACTCCCCCTGTTGGTGGAAAAAAGGCACCGAAGTCCAAACTACAATTCCCAGAAGCATTGGCCATACAGTACATAGGTGACTGGCTCCACAATGAAAGTCCAAGTTCTGATTTGCCAGCAGCAGGCTCCATTTCAAAGGTCCCCCCACACTGATTGGTCCAGTTCAGCAGTTCAAAACCAGAATGGGGGACTAGGCAAACACAGTTCTGACTGCAAAGAAAAGCAGGTTAGACAAACTGTATTTTCGTTATTACTCTAAATGATTTCTGGCAAACAGTTACATCTTTGAAAGTGCTCACTCTGCCCACTTAGTGATGGCAGAAACGGAGCGATTTGGCAGCAGCTCAAGTGGGACTCAAGCAGGGAAACACACAGACCCCCATCCAAATCAATTATATCTGCAGGCAGACAGCTCTAAAAGAGACAGCACCAGAGGCTCTAAAAGCACTCACAGACAAACGGCTTAGACGCCGAACACCATCCAGGCTTGGAGCATTCAAGCAAGCTCCTGGAAGACTTTTGAGAACCCCCATTTGCAGGGGGGTTACAAGGGCATTTGGCTGGGAAGCCAAGTTTCAAAGAAATACAAAATCACAAATGCCCACACAATGCAAAGCATCATGGTCTGCATATGCAAATCACCACAGAATATTATGCTGGTTCAACTTTAAGCATAAATGCATGGTGCCAAAAGGCCTCTCACACAGTTTGCAAAGGGTGCCAACAGAAGACAGACACGTGTTTCATCCTACCAGGACTCACCAGTATGCCTCATCTGTTTGACGACCTAGTGGAATGAACCAGCTACCCTAAGATGATCTATCTGGGTTATGTTGCGGTGAACCCAATTAAAACAAAACACAATTTAAAAGACAAAGATTGAGTTAATTGGGTTCACCACAACATAACCCAGATAGACCATCTTAGGGTAGCTGGTTCATCCCACTGGGGTGTCAAACAGATGAGGCATACTGATGAGTCCTGGTAGGATGAAACACGTGTCTATGTCTCCTGTTGGCACCCTTTGCAAACTGTGTGAGAGGCCTTTCAGCACCATGCATTTATGCTTAAAGTTGAACCAGCATAATATTCTGTGGTGATTTGCATATGCAGACCATGATGCTTTGCATTGTTGGGGCATTTGTGATTTTGTATTTCTTTGAAACTTCGCTTCCTGGCCAAGTGCCCTTTAGGGTAACCACTGCCTCAGTGTTTGCACACAGAGGTTCTTTTTATTTTTTATTTATTTTTTTTTAATATGGAACGCGTCACGAATTTGCGTGTCATCCTTGCACAGGGGCCATGCTAATCTTCTCTGGATCGTTCCAATTTTAGTATATGTGCTGCTGAAGCGAGCACTGTGCACAGAGGTTCTTTGTCTTGCTCTGAAACTGCTTAAATGGTAACTGCATCCTCTAAGACTATGTAACTGCCCTTGCATGCTCTGAATTTATTTGAATTAATCCTGATGGTTTAAAAAATGTGTTATTTGTCACCGCATGTTTCAGAATCGCCCCATATGGTTGCATGACCCAAAGACTGTAAAAATAGATAACCACTGTTTAAAGAGACAGTATGTTTATGCCTTTTGCAGTAAAATTGTTCTTTTTCATGCCAGCTACAACATAGACATATCAAGTGTAATATTTATGCCTGATCCAGAGACAGTGAAACTTTCATACATTACCAGTTCCTTCCTGCATGCCATACGTGAAACATCTCTCTGCATGCTGAAAAGTCAAGGTTAACAGAAAGAAATAGTGCTAGTTAGCCAATAAACTCCCTGTGTCACTTGCTTTCCCTCCACCAGGCCAACTACTCTCAAAAAAGTGAGATAGGAAGCTTAGGGAATTGTTCTGGTTTGCAGAAAGGATATGACACCCAGAGTGTTGTGGTTGTCTTTCATTACAGGTTCTTCAAGTGCTTTCCAGAGGTCTACAGTGATAGTCCAGAGGTGTTCAAGATCATCATATTTGTCCAGCTCTGCAGGTTCTTTCCCAGGGTCCATGGTGACTGCACAGAAGCTGTTCAAGTTTTGTCATGTGCTTCAGGTTCATCAGGCACTATAAGTTCTATCACCAAGTCGATGGTGATGACTCAAAGGCTATACAAGTTCTTCAGTACCTGTGGAACTACAAATCCTTGTTCTTTTCTCTGGAACATTTGTCAACATCCTAAAGTTCCAGTTCCTTTGCTCTTGATAAATTCAGTTTCCTAAGACAAACAATGAAAGCATGTGATCACATTTTCCTTTGATTTTGAACCCTCTCTCTCAGAATCATCCATGGAACCTAACATACAGTATACACATGGACTTTGGTGTATCACTGTTGTGGTGGAATTTTTATATATCCTAAAGTATAATAACTTTATGTCCTAAAGCTTATTGTACCAGAGCTTATAACTGTTATATGTGATTATAGTCATATAGATATGTTGCTTCTCATATGCTCTAAAACAATCTGCTTTGTTATAGCAATATAGCCATGTTGCCTCTCATATGCTCTAAAACTATCTGCTTTGTTATAGCCATATAGCCATGTTGCCTTTCATATGCTTTAAAACTATCTGCTTTGTAAAACAGCCATAATGAATGTACAGTTCTGTGCTGACTAAAACAAAGGAGGTTGTTTGACAGAGATAAGAAAACCTTGAAAATTAAATAAAGCTAAATACAGCTGGTTGTAACTAAGATAAAGGGGAGACACATAGTAAGTATGGAAAAACAACTCCTTATACGGAAAGTGCTAAATCTGAGGTTTTTGCTAGAGATAAGGAGAAGCTGTTGTAAGCATGAGATCACTGTTAGACTGTGAAACTGAAAAAGGTATATAAGCTTCTGTGAACAATGATCGAGGAGCTCTCTCCTTTAGCTGAGGCTCCCACATATATGTGTGCAGACAATAAACTGAGTTTATTGGAATAACCATTGGGTGTGAGTTATTGAGTACATAGAAATCAAGGTAAAGTATAGACAGTAAAGAGAATCTGCTACCACAGTTTTGGCGTAGTCGGCAGGATGGCTTCACTTCTCCATGTCGCACTGTGATCGGACTGCCAAGTCCCGGCCTCAGGGGAGGGTGGCCCCGGAGGTTCAAGTCCCACCATATGTGTGACACCTTTGGAGCGGTGACAGCCATCATTTACTGTCTTAGGTGCTGGGGTGGCACCAAGAGTGCTGGGTGGGCACTCGGTGTCAGGGGACACCTGTAAAGAGTTAGAGTGCTGGGTGTGCACTCGGCGTCAGGGGACGCCTGCAGAAAGTTAGAGTGCTGGGTGGGCACTCGGCGTCAGGGGATGCCCGAAAAAGTTGGAGTGTTGGATGGGCACTCCAAGACTGGTTAGGCGCCTTTTAGGGACTACAATGGAAAATACGGGGGACCTCTACCAAAAGGATCTCAACCTAGTACTGTTAAAGATTTTTTTGTTTTGTTTTGTTTTGTTTTTAAACTGCAAACCAGAGCTCTGGAAAAAGACTTGGTTTGGCAGGTTACTAAAATGGCCAAAAGAAAACCTTTAAAAGGGTTAATAGCTGCAGTGTTTAAAAATTATCATGAAGGTCCTGCAGTCAGTTTTCTTACTCAGACTTGTGTATCGGAAAAGAAGAAGAAAATACCTTGGCACTGGGTAAGTCTAAATTTTTTTTATTATTCAAAGTTGTTTTATGTCTGTCTGTTTTATTTCTGTAATACGTATACTAAACAAGGTAATGCTCCGTCTTTCTTGTGCATATTTTCTAGCTTATATCTGTGTTCTGTAATTATGTTCTGTTGTCAAGGTTGCGAGATAGGATTGACTGCCTTCAGTGCACAACATGTTACAGCAAAAAAAAAAAAAAGGAAAAGAAGCTTCTTTGCCTCATAGCTGACTGTTTTAATTGGTTTTATTTTTAATAAAACATTTGTGCTGCCTAGATAGGGTCAGTGAAGAACTTTTGTATGTAGTTGTTGGTCGGAGCAGGTAGTGTTGATGGTGAAGAGTTATGACGTCATATAGATTGCAATGTGCAAAAAGATTTGTAGTTGCAAGCAATGTGCAAAGCCACTGCTAGGTGAAAATGTAATGTGTTAACAGCTATAAATGGCTTTATCATACTTCTAGTTATAACCAGAAACTTTTTTGCAAAATGGCAGGGTGCCATATTTTGGCTATGCGCCAAAAGGTGTAACCATGTTATACAAGATGTGTTCACTTACAGATAATATGTTGTGCTGCATTTTAACGGAGTTAAAATGTGTTTAAAAAGTGTTTTGTTCTGGAAAGATTTGGCATGGCGATATGTATAAATGTGTTGATTTAAAAATTGTCAGTGTTACAAGACAGGGGAAGGCAGCACATATATCTAAAACAGATACAGTTTTCTAATAAAACTATGGGCATTACCTCAGCAAATTAGTGTGAAACAATGTCAGTCTTATTTTGTGTTAAGTATTTCTTTTTGTGTATGTATGTGTGTACTGTCTTGGCCAGCAGTTTTATTGTATGCTTTATTATTATTTAAAGATATTTAATGTCAGTAGTGTTCAAGGACACACAAAAAAAAATAAATAACTGGGTTTGAACGACCCTTGCATGCACACTGTGACCTTTTGCACATTATTTGACATTCTTGTGTTTCAACATTTTATGTTACTACCAGTTCAAACTTGATGTGTATTCCATACCTAAAGCACAACTTTTCACACAAAATGTATGTTTTCATGAAAGCACACCAAGAGTGAACCATGTAATTTGACTTTTTATTGCAAAACTAGTATTCTAAGTGAAGAGAAACAAACTTTTCTTCTCGTCTCACTGCTTCTGACTTGCAGCCAACACAGGCAATACTCCAGCTGGAAGGGAGGAATTATTCATCATCTCCCCATATTTTTATTATATATATATAGTACGCTTTTGAAAAAAGGACTATTACAGCTGTTTTTGAGAGTTCACCATCTACAGTTAAAAGCAATGACTTTTGTTTTTATATGTGTGACCATGGTGTAATCTTTTTTTGTCTTTTTGAAATGCATTCTAAGAGATACGTACGTACGGTATTACCATCAATCCGGATTTTTTATAAACTCAGCTGACATTTTGTCATGCTTAGGATAAGGGAACCCAGGGACGCTTGGCTTCTTTTATCCTATAAAAATAATCTTGTTTTATTTTTAAACTTGTGTAGGTTTAGTATTTTGTTGTTTGTCTGTGTTTCTTCTCTTTCTTCTAGAGAAAAAGAAGTTCCCCATCTTTATAGTAAGGTATGAAACTTATTAAACTAATTGTAATATTATCTTGTTATAATTTAAAGTGTAGTAGGTGGGGATCATGTCACCATCCACAGCTAACCTTTTTATTGATACAGTATTCGAGCTGTCTCTTTCACTTCGAGCTGTCTCTTCCACCATTAGGAGCTTGGGGGGGTGGGGGTAAGCTACCCTTCCTCCATCCCTTCCAGTGTAGTACCCACAAAGGTTGCAAGGTACATCACTGTTCCCCCAAAGGGGTAAATAAAGAAAATGTATATTTGCCAATAATTGTTCCTTATTTACAGGTTTTAAAAAAGACCCACGGTATTTTAACAGCATAACCCAGCCCAAGCCCTTCTGTTTTTTCTAGTGCAAACAGTTAAATCTCACACCTATTATTGGTACAAGGGTTTCTGCCCTCAGCAAGTAATCAGTTACGCTGGAGGGTGAAGTTGTGTATGTATGTCCACACATATTCATTCTTTTGATTGTCTTTTCAGCTTTCTTATCCTGTTAAAACAAATGCAAAACAACTTTTTGTCATTGCCTTACAGCAATGAATGCAACATTTTTCAACCAGTAAATTCACAGTACTCTAACATTTCTGGATTCTAAGCTAAGTTTACAGTCTATATGTGTTGTTTAAAATGTATTTTATGCATTATGCTCAATACTAAAATTGTTCTATTACAAACATGCTTATGTTTCATGTTTATATTATAATGTTTTGATATACATCTTGCTACACTGTATCATGTGTGTATTCAGAAAAGTGTTCCACATGTATAACGTTTTTAATGCTCATAACCAAACCTAAATACTGGGCCAAGCATTGCTGACCCACCTACAATATGTTCCAAAGCAAAACCAAAGTAAAATTAATGCTCCGCCTGTCTTATTACTCACAGGTACCCTGAAAAATAAGTGCACTCTATGCAGGTTTTGTCATTTTCAATTTTAACAATTATAATATGCACAATTTAGATTGTACTCCAAACCTATGCTTCAAGCCTTACCCCTCAGTACTTTGAAGTATTTCACTATACAGGGTAAAAAAAAAGGTAGACCTTTTCACTTGTCACAGGTGCAATAGGCACTGTTATTAAATTGGCATAGGCCAACAACATATGTATTTGTCCCACTAACTGCATTGTGTAATAGGCATATTGCCATAAACTATATGTTTAAAGCGTGTTATTGTAACATTACAAGATTTTATAACTCAGGTCTCAGTCAGGCCTGCTTACAACAGACAGGAAAATAATGTTCATCACTGTCATAACTGCTTCTGTGATTTAAAAGCAGGAGGTAACCATAACATTGTCATGATTTACAGATGGTCAAATGGTATAATTAAACCTTGGCCTGCACCCCAGGTGTCCGGCTAATGTCCCATTTTTAATTTTTTCTCTTTCTAATTGCCAGAATTTAGGCTCTGTCACACCACTCTTTACAAAACAAAAAGTTAATAGTTTAAAAGATTGTTATTTATGTGTTTTTAATTCAGTGTCTAACACACTTTGCAAGTTTGCAGGTTTCCATGGTGTGGCACACATAAGATCTCCACATTCCACAGCAGTAATACTTTCGTCTAAGTTGCCAAGACCTTCATCTTTTTCCTAAAAAGAAAACAACTGCCATAGCTTTGATGTCATCACTATCTTTGTGCCTGACTAGTTCCATATAAGGACTATTGCATGAATCAAATTATTATTACCTCTGCAAGGGTAATGTTTTCAGCAAAATTACACCTATTTGTAGAACTTTAAATCAACTAAAAAAGGTCCAGTCAGTTCAGACTCTGCAATCAAGCTCATTGTTTCTGCTTACTATAAAGTTAAGTCTGGGGAAGGGGCACTCCCCAACTCCAGCGAGAAGATTCTGCTTCAATTGACCTTCAAGCAATACATCCATTTTCTTCACTGCCGCTTGTTCCAAACGTGGCTGGTACTTTCTACAACCCTATTGCTCTGTTATGGACTGTGTTCTTAATGGTTTATTGTCAATTGTTACCTTTTTATGGACTGTTAATCTTTACGCCGGGGTGTAATCAACTACGACAAAACAAATGCCATGCCAGTGTGTGTGCGGCTATTCCATTAAAAGGACTCAATGCACCCCTGGCCAGTGTGTCTACTAATCAGCCATCCAGCAGCTAGCCAGCAAAATAAACACTGACTTTCTACTATGCTGGTGTTTTGTTTTAAATTACTGTCTGCATTGCCCATATGCCTTGTGGGTTACCACCATTCTGCAAATGACATTTCATCATACTGTAACTACATCAACCTGTGGATACTTATATGAACTTATAAACTGTTAATTTCATGGACTGTTATGTTTTATAAGGACTTATCTGTCAAGAGACATTATCAACAGATTCTTCAATCAAGCTCCAAGGGTGTGCCACACCTCAACACAAGGTAGCATCTACCTTATTCACTCTCAAAGTGAATTCCATGAACTCTTTTTCATCAACAAAATTGTTATGTTATATTGTGTTATATGTGGTGTCACATGTTAGCATTTTTTCACATATTTCAATTGTGGTGTTGACATCCCTCAATTCTGTATTATGTTTTACAAACTCACGATTTGTGTTCCGTCTGTAACCACCCGTACCAACTCCAGAACAGGATGCTTTTTATAAATGCCTTGACTATCTGTATGCTGGCAACCAGTTTTAAATCATATAAATAAAAAGGGGGGTGGTTAGTTGATACAAAGTATCAAAAGGGGGGAGTGTGGTGGAATTTTTATATATCCTAAAGTATAATAACTTTATGTCCTAAAGCTTATTGTACCAGAGCTTATAACTGTTATATGTGATTATAGTCATATAGATATGTTGCTTCTCATATGCTCTAAAACAATCTGCTTTGTTATAGCAATATAGCCATGTTGCCTCTCATATGCTCTAAAACTATCTGCTTTGTTATAGCCATATAGCCATGTTGCCTTTCATATGCTTTAAAACTATCTGCTTTGTAAAACAGCCATAATGAATGTACAGTTCTGTGCTGACTAAAACAAAGGAGGTTGTTTGACAGAATAAGAAAACCTTGAAAATTAAATAAAGCTAAATACAGCTGGTTGTAACTAAGATAAAGGGGAGACACATAGTAAGTATGGAAAAACAACTCCTTATACGGAAAGTGCTAAATCTGAGGTTTTTGCTAGAGATAAGGAGAAGCTGTTGTAAGCATGAGATCACTGTTAGACTGTGAAACTGAAAAAGGTATATAAGCTTCTGTGAACAATGATCGAGGAGCTCTCTCCTTTAGCTGAGGCTCCCACATATATGTGTGCAGACAATAAACTGAGTTTATTGGAATAACCATTGGGTGTGGTTATTGAGTACATAGAAATCAAGGTAAAGTATAGACAGTAAAGAGAATCTGCTACCACACTGTTTGCATCCTTAAAGAGCTGCTGACGCCTCAAAGAAAAACGTTGAAAAACATGATATTTAGGTACAATTCAGCTTCCAGTCCATATCTATTCTATAGATTTCTCACCCCAATTATTTATTGCAGTGGAAATGTGCACGAATACATGATCTTTATACCTTAGAGTTTGTCTGCCGCTTTAGCTTACTCTCTACTTCTAGTCATACTTCTGTGTTGTGACTTTACAATCTGTTGCCATGGGAGTAACTGATGTCACAAGCAGTGCATTATGACCTCAGGTAGGGAGAAAGCAACAGGAATAGATTAACTTTTCAGGAGCAAAGATCATGTTTTCATGCAGATTACACCAGTAATAAATAATGGGGAGGAGGAATACAGAACTAATGTGAAATACAAGACGAATGGTGTCTAAATATTATGTTTTGTTGAAGTTCTCCTGAAGGCATCAGCTGCTCTTTAAACTTACTTGTAAAGTTATTAATTTAAAGGGAAACTCCTGAATAACCAGCAAGCACAGCAGCTGCTGCAGAAATGCCCACTTAGGGCTTTTAGCATTAAGCTGCTTTATTTACCTGCTGCATGCCAGTTTCACTTTTAAACAACTGCGCCATCCATAATGTCTGCAGAGCCACCCTTGGCCATTTTGCGTACCTCAGGTGGCTTCTGCTGTGCAAGTTATGCTAACGAGGGCTGCCAACTAATGACAGATTTATAAGCATACATTTTAAATACATATTTTTAAAGTATAAACAAGGTGTGTGACATCATAATTGCTATCTTTCCCCCCCGATTGCATCACAGCCTCATAGCCCATAATACTATAAATTACTGCCACCTTGGGCTGCCACCTCCCTAGTGTGAGCCTGCAGGAAATGCACATCAGTACGGAGGAACAGAAGAAAGAGAATGAGGAGAGGAGCATGTACGGCAAGGCCTGGCAGAAGGAAATTGAAAATGCAGGGGAAAACAGGGTAAGGGCACAATCTCTGAGCACTTAGGCAGTTCTGCATTTATGACAGAAAACTTTCAGTGAGAAGTTTTCACACAGCAGCAAGCAAAATGCAAAACAGTGCAAAACAAGGTAAAACAGAAGGCAAGCAAGGTAAAATAACAGCATTTCATTTCAGTAGCAGGAGTTTCAGGGACATAACCTCATCCCAGGCATTTTCTATCAGACAGAACACCAGGAGGAAGGAGCCACTGGTATAACTAAAACTTCTCTACTGGGATTAAGAACTAGATCTCTTGTACTGGGACCTTCAATTTAGGGTAAAAAAACAAACAAAAAAAAAGAGTTGGTGCGTTTGTCAGAGATAGTTGAAGTAAATTGTTATCTGTTATCTGTGTTATCTGTGAACTTATCTAGGTGCGTGTCACAGGTGTCAGAAGGGAATTGTTATCTGTGAAATTAGCTAAGTGTAGAAAGATTTGCAAAGTAGGGGGAGTGTCTTAGCTAGAAGGAGCCAGGTTAAGACCAGATATAAACACTGCCCTAGATAGCTTCTGCCAGAGAACAGACAGAACACCAGGAGGAAGGAGCTACTGGTATAACTAAAACTTCTCTACTGGGACTATATTGCCCTCCTTTCCTCCCCTCCACCCCCCACCCTAAACCAGTTCTACTTTTATAGGCACAGGATTTAACTGACAACAGGAACTTCCTGTTTGGGAGCAGGAAGTGAGTGATCACAGAGCCACCAAAGACTCGCCTTCCTAGAAGGGCAAGAGTAGCTCTCCGTCCCCCCCCTCCAGCTGCTGGAGGTCTGACTCTGAGCAAGTAAGGAGACTACTGAGAAATATAGGAACTTCTTGTCTCAGAACAGGAAGATCAGGAGCTAAAAGGGTGCAAAGGCAGTAAGTAAGTAAGTAGGGAGAGAAGAAAAAAATAAACAAACAGAGGAAAGAGTAAGTATTCCAAATAACAGTTAGGGGGCCAAAAAAAAAGACATGATGGGAGTGGTGCAGTGTAGTGGCTGTGAAGCAGCAGTCTTCCGGGAGATGTTCTGGAGGATGCAGTGTTGTCCCATCTGCAGACACCTCTCTGGGCTGAGGGAGGAGGCTGCTCATCTCCAGGCTGAGTTGGCCAGGATTTGTGGGACCTCCTCTCCCACCCAAGGACCACCAGGGTCACTGCTGTTGCCTCAGAGGTTGCCAAGAAAGAGCAGTGGTTGGACCACAGTGGGCTCAGGGAGGGTGAGGGTGATGGAACAGAGGTGCATCCCTCCAGTTGTACCGCTCCACAATTTCTATGCCCTTCTGCATGTAACCCCTAGGGGGCACTATCCCGAGCCTACTACCCCTGCCTGCTCTGATGTTAACAGGTTGAGGGGCCTGGATCCGATGGCGGGTGCCTCCACCCAGAGGTCAGGGTTGGAACAGTCTGGTATGACCGGGTCACAGTCCTCTGGGTCACTGCAACCCCCCTGTCTGCCCACTAGTGGCCCACTCAAGTAAACCACAGTACCCTTGACATATACACTTACCCCCATTGCTCTGGGGACCCCCTGAAAAGTAAGATGCAGTTACACAATAACTACTGTACAGTATTTCAACATAGACACACGGTTCAGTCAGTATACCTTTGCAAAACAACCAATCTGATTTATTTAGGGGGGAGATAACAAGGATTGGGGGAAATCAGGTTAATTAGCTTAGCACTCTAACATATATATGTATACCTAGGACACTGTGCACAGGTCTCACCTATAAGACACTGTCTCTGGGTACCCAGGCTATAGGAGGCTAGCCTCTTGATGCAGCTAGTTGGGGCCCTGACACAAAAACAAGCACTTGATTCCTACGAGGATTAAGTAGAGCCCGAAGGCTCAGCTCGTGTAGCCAGTAAAGCAGCCAGACAAATCCTGCCCACACTATGAACATCTGACAGGGAGCTACCCTGACTTAGTACTCACGACTCCAGCAGAAAGATCGCTCTCACACCACTTGCAGGGATGAGCCTGGGAGTCAAACACTCCTCCACACATTTATATGAAGAGCAGAGGGGTACCATACCAGGCAGCTGCTGTATACTCCCGATCGCTTTCGCTGCAGTACACCGGGCCCAACGATGCAGCTTCACTTGTCCTGACAGACCAAGCGCGATTGAAGCAGATTCTCTAGTCCCCTACAGGGTGAGCCTGGTAGGTAGCTGCACTTTTGCACAGCCTCCTCTGACCGCTACCTAGTGGATTTAGTCCAACATTTGGTGGCGTTCAAGCCACCCAACTCTGGTCTTCCACACGTGCTTCCCGCTCAGAAACTCAACGGCGCAAGAGCCTTGAGCTCCTTCCTCGCTCACAGCCACGACGACTCTGCCCCTTGGCAGTTTGGGCAAGGACTCTCAGTTCGGGCACCACCCAATCCCATTGGTGGGCCACAGATACCAGGCACTTAAGTCTGTCCCCATTGGTGCAAAAAGGGTGCCCTAGCCCAGAACTTCATTTCCCAGAATTACTGGCTGTATCCCCGATGGCCAGCCAGCTCCAACATGAGTCCTGATCCTGGTTGGCTCAAAAGATCTCCATTTTAGTCACCCCTCACTCACCATTGGCCCAGTTCAATAGTCCAAGTCCAAAATGGAGGGGCCAAGGGCACAAAGTCCCAGCTGCAAAGGAAGCAGGTTAGACAAACTGTAATTCCACTAATACTCTAACTAATTATAGCCAAGCAGTTACATCTATCAAAAGGGCTCCCGTTGCGCTTTTCAGCGACTACACAGTGGGAGCAATTCCACTGCAGCTCAGGCGGGATTCAAGTAAGGAAACCCTGGTCCCCCCTGTATACACCACTGAAACCTGCGATCAGGCAGCTCTTAAAAGGACCATACTGGAGGCTTTAAAACACACACTGGCCGCATTTAGGTGGCATTGCACCGAACATCAGTTAGGCAAGGAGCTCCTAAGCTGCTCCGGGAAGACTTTTTGGAACCCCCATTTGTAAGGGCGTTACACCCTTCCTGGCCTGGAAAGAACTTGGCGTCCGCGTCAAGTAGTTACCCTTAAATCACTTTAAGGCAAACAGTTTACACTGACAGAACATCAGACCTTTGGTTACATACATTGGTACTGTAATACACAGTTTACGATTGTTTATACAACATTACACATACAGACAACCTTTTCTCGTCTATAACTCAGGTCATTACCTCCTGCCCATGACACCTGGATAGAGGGAGCCCTTCCCTAACAGCTACCTGAGGGCTAACTGGGACAGTAGTACCATACTCAGAGGGTAACACTAACAGTTGGGCATCATCTCCCAGGACTAGTTTGGGCAAGGAGCTCGGGGACACGTACACCCCTTTATGGACCACATTCAGAGGCAGATCCACAGGCTGGCCCAGGGATTCATAACTTAATCTTACTACAGGCCATACTTCTTGGCCGGTGCATCTAGAAGTCTCAGAAAAACATGCTGCAGGCCCAGATTCCATTTCAGCCTCACTTAGGTTAGTTGTGGGAACCTCCATAGGAGAAGGGGACCCAGGGCCTATAGTACTTTTGGGAACAGGACCCTCTATGTCAGGACCCACACTGCTTGGTTCAGCTAGGGACAATTCTGGTACTACTGGGGTGCTATCAGGGCACTCAAAGTATTCTTCTTGCTCTGGCATATCACTAGCTGGCTCCACCACATCACTTCCTTCTTCTGAAAAGTCAGACAGCTCAGCCAGGCCAGACAGTTCAGCCAGGCTCAAGGATCCCACCTCTTCGGCTTTGATGTCACTCACTTCTTCCTCTGGAAGCATGGGCTCCAGAGACAAAGCTGGGGGCTCAGACAGTCCAGGAAGCCCAACTTCGTCCCCAGAGTTAGTGAGGATTTGCCTAAACAGTTGGCTCAGTTCATAAGAGGTAATACTCAACATCATCCTCACTGTCCTCAGACACAGACTGTGGATCAACCTCATCAGAGGGGTGGAGAAGGCCTCTTTAGTTTGATTTCTGAGAAGTCGACCCATCTTGGTTTCTTCTTGGCAGCAGCTCTAGTTACAGGCCGGGGGGCATTGGGAGGTTCAGCTTCTATCAAAATTTGTCAGATTGGCAGCAGGTGATTTCTGTGTATAGTTTTCACATCTTTTGAATTGTTTGCAGGCCGCACTTTATATACAGGTAAATCTTCCAGTTTTCCCACAACAATATGAGGGAGGTGATGCCATCTGTCAGCAATCTTATGTTTGCCATGCAGTCCCAAGTTCCTCAATAGCACTCTATCCCCTTCTCTTAGTTCCATTGCTTTCACTTTCTTATCATACCTTTCCTTATTGGCCAGGTTTTGCTTAGCAGCCATGGTCTGGGCTAGTTGGTAGGCATGGTTGAGTTGGGCCTTCAACTTTTGCACATACTGTAGATGATTAGCTGCTTGAACCCCATCAGGAGAAACTCTGAAACAAACATCTACTGGCAACCTGGCTTCCCTTCCAAACATCAGTCTATATGGGTTAAATCCAGTGACATCACTTTTGGTGCAGTTATAGGCATGTACCAAGGTGCAGATATGCTGGCTCCATCTAGGCTTGTCTTTAGGGTGCAGTGTGCCCAACATATCAAGCAAAGTGCGGTTGAACTTTTCAGGTTGGGGATCGCCCTGAGGATGGTACGGGGTGGTTCTTGACTTCCATACCCCCCACAAGGATAGTATTTCTTTAATCAGGTGGCTTTCAAAATCTCTCCCCTGATGGAAATGAATTTGCTGTGGGGCCCCATAGTGAACAAAGAAATTCTCAACAAATACTTTAGCCACCGTGGTTGCTTTCTGACCTTTAGTAGGAAAAGCCTGTGCATACCGGGTGAAATGATCAGTAACTACCAATATATTGGTTATGTTCTTCAGATCTGGTTCTAGACTCAGGAAATCAATGCAAACCAGTTCCATAGGGGCACTAGTAGTGATGTTGACCAGGGGGGCAGCCCTCTGAGGCAGGGCCTTTCTTTGTAAGCATCGGCCACAGGTCCTGATATACTGCTCCACATCAGCACTCATTTTGGGCCAATAAAATTGGGACCGCACTAAGTCAAGGGTTCGGTCTATGCCGAGATGTCCCATGTGATTATGTAGGGACCTCAACACCAGTTCTCTAAAAGCAGTGGGCAACACTAGTTGTTGTTTGACTACTCGCCCCTCTTCTCCCACGGTCTCCCTGTACAATAGTCTATTATTCAGTTTCAACTTTGGTCCTTCTTTGTACAACAGTGCAGTTCTCAGGTCAGAGGAACGCAACTTTGACACATCTCTCCCTCCTTGCAGAGTTTCCAAGACAGGGTTTATCATGCGGTCTCGGGATTGAGCCTGTTGGAGGCTATCATTATTGAATTGAGGCAGCGCACTAGTGTCTAATGCAGAAAAATGACAGTAAGCAGCAGGTAAGCAGTTCTCAGATGGCCCCAAGCAGTCCACCATGCAGTCCACAGCATCAAGAGACACCTGTTCCTCCCTGTCAAATTTTTGGCAAAGGGCTCTTATGTCAGGTTCTAATAACCAGACCCAATCAACTCGGGACACAGGCCTCCGGGAGAGGGCATCAGCATCTATATGGTTCAGGCCTGCTCCATATTCAACAGCGTAGTTGTAGGTTGACAACGTGGGGAGCCACCTATGGCCCGTGGCATCCAGCTTAGCGGAAGTCTGCACATAGGTCAGGGGATTGTTATCAGTCTTCACCAATATCTTAGCACCATACAAGTAGTCATGAAATTGACCAACAATGGCCCACTTTGGGGCCAGGAACTCTAGTTTGTGCACTGGGTAGTTCTTTTCTGAAGGAGTCAAACTTCTGCTGGCAAAAGCTACAGGTCTTAGACCATTTGGGTGTTCTTGATACAGTACGGCCCCCAATCCTTGCAGACTGGTGTCAGTATGAAGAACATATGGTTTGGCAGGGTCAGCATAGGCCAGCACTGGGGCATGAGTAAGCTGATATATGATGTCATGAAAAGCTTCCTCACAATCAGCAGTCCAGCGGGTGCCAAACACATCATTTGGGCGGAAATAATTTCTGTCAGTCCCAGATGGTACAGTCTTCTTATACTTTTTATAAGTTGGAGGATATCCCTGCATAAGGTTAAGCAGAGGGCAGATCACCCGAGAGTAGTCTTTGAAAAATCATCTGTAATACCCACAAAACCCCAGGAACCGCTGCAGCTCCTTCAAGTTTTTTAGTTGGGGCCAAGTGGTCAAAGCTTCTACTTTGCTGGGGTCAGTCTCTATGCCTTCAGTGGATACTATGTGCCCCACATATTTTACGGAGGTTTGAAAGAATTGGCACTTATCTATAGATAATTTGAGACCAAAATCTTCCACTCGATCCAGGACTTTGAACAGCCTGCTTTCATGTTCTTCCAAGGAGCTGCCAAACACTAGGACATCATCTAGATAAACCAAACATTCGAGCAAATTCATGTCCCCCACAGCACGCTCCATCAGATACTGAAAAGTAGCCGGGGCACCTGAAATTCCTTGGGGCATCTGCATAAACTTGTAGAAGCCTGGGGGCAAATGAAAGCAGTCTTTTCTTGATCCTCCAGAGCCATCGGGATCTGGTAGTACCCACTGCGGAGGTCTAACACAGAGAACCATTTACTGCCATTTAGACAGTCCAAGGCGTCCTGGATGCATGGTGTACTGGTCTGGTACGGTCCGCCGGTTTAGAGTACGGTAATCCACACACATCCGGACAGCTCCATTCTTTTTCCTCACCACCACAATAGGGGATGCGTAGGGGCTCCTGGATTCTTGTATCACCCCAGCTGTGAGCATCTCCTGCAGGTGGCGCCTTCATCATCTATATCAGCAGGGGCTAGGCGTCGAGATCGCTCATGGAAAGGTCGCTCATCCTGTAGCTGGATGTGATGCTCAGCCCCCTGCACACATCCTACATCCCATTCATTCAAGGAAAACACCTGTTCCCTCTGGGCGAGCCTTTCACTGATCCTTTTCTTCCATTCGGCTGGTAGTGGGGAATCACCAAAATCAAACAGCTCAGGGGTCACTCGGTCACCTCTCCCGGGAGTCTTGTTGTGGGGCAGAACAGCAGTATCGGCAAAGTGCACCATGGCCAGGGTGCAACCCCGTTTCACTCGAATTTCTCGATCAGATACATTATGCACTTGAACCATTACTCTCCTAGCAAAGGCATGGGTTCTAGCAGGTAAGATACTAGGTTTAACCAGCAACCCCTCTGGCAACTTTCCCTCACTGGGTGCATCCAGTATCAATATCTTATTCTTAACATCCTTTTTAATCTGGACTTCCCCCAGCAAAACACACTGGGCATTTGGGGCTAGTAGCAATGGTTCTGGATCCTTCTTCCAGATGACACCCACCGGGCCTTCAGGTTCCGCCTGGCCAGCCTTTCTCTGAGTCTCATAGGCCTTCTGAATCAAGATGGGTATTCTGAGAGCTCTCCCCATCCTGGACATCTGTTTCTCAGAGCACAACTGCGCCAAGCGACCAGACATGTGAGCATTGGTTCCAATTAATAAGGGCACCCCATCATACAATCCAGTGGGGGGACACACTAGGGCCAAGGTTTCCACTTGTTCAGCCACCCCAGCCACAGAAGTAGGAAAGACAACCAGATCCAGATATACCCAGAATAAGGTGAGCCTCATCACTCAGCCCCCAAACATGTAGTCCATCTAAAGGTTGCAGAGGCACCTCAGACAAGTGTTTCTGATACCAGTCCTGGAACATAATGGTCACCTGGGAGCCACTGTCCAACACAGCCCAGGTGGGTACTCCATTCACTCTCACAGTGGTCTCCATGGAGGCCCCACCACATCAGACCATTCAGGGGGTGAGCTTTGGGGTTGCTTGGGCATTGCCCGGGTCACAAAACTCTTCCAAGGAGGCCCCCCGGAGGTCTGGTATGGGCTCCATATGCTGCGACTAGTCTGCTGTTGACCCTCCTTAAATTCTCTGGTAACTGGCACTCAGCCTGAAAGTATCCATCCTCCCCACAATGGTAACAAAACTTAGTATATCGGGGTCTTTGTTGGGAGGGGGATATCTTGCCTGCTGAGGGGCGTCATGGGTTCTGGAGGGCTCCTTTTGGCTAGGTCGTTTATTTCTAGATAACTCAGGTTCCCCGAACTTAACAGGGTGGGCAGCAGTTTGCTTTAAGTCCCTCACCAGTTCTCATAAATCTCTAATCTCAGCCTTCAAATCACTTTCTACCCGGGGATCAGAGGAAACAGCATGCACCCCCCACTCCCCCTGGGGCCTCTGGGGGTACAGAAGAAGCATCAGACGCCCTCGAGGGGTGGGTCTCATCTGGTTCACTGAATTCAGGGGTCTGGCATAGATTCACAACTCCCACATAGGGTTCCAACCCCTCTTCATCAGTCTCTACTTCTCGAATCTCCCTCATCAATTGACAGTATTTGGGAGGGGCAGCTCGTTGGTCATGTAACTTAAGTTTTAACAATATCACACTGGAAAACCTAGCAGATTTCAAAATATGATCCAACTGGACCTGGTTCAAGGCTGTGGCAGTCATCCCCCCTTTCGATAAGCTTTTTGCAATGCCCTTTCCACCCTGGTGACAAAGGCGGACAATTTCTCATTCCTCCATTGTCTGGCAGACTTGAACTTCCATAATAAGTCTTCCCCAGTTTCTGTACTCCCAAACACCCCCTCTAAGGCAGAAAGATACTCTACCGCAGTGGCTTCGGGGCTAGTAGCCTGCAAGAACCAAATGGCTTCCAGAGCTGGGCCCCTCAGGCTCTCCATCATTCTCTTTCATTTCTCCCCCTCAGAGCACTGCCACTCTTGGACTAGAGGGGTAGCATAGTCCATCCAAGCCTCCAAATCATCTTCCGTCAAGGGTACAGGCACAGTGCCAGAAAAAAGTTTTAGTCTACGATAGGAATCTAGCTGTATAGGGGGCACAACTAGGGGAGGTGAAGCCAGAATAGAACTCTTGGGGGGCCCGAGAGAGGTACCTGGGGAGGCTTGGGGGATGGGTTCACTAGAAAGGTCCAACGCCTGCAGTAACTCCTGAGTAGTCCTCCCCTCCACAGCTAGCAATTTAAGCAGTTTATCTTTAAAGTTATTAGTCTTGGGGAACCCCCCTGGGGTGACTGACCCACTCTGGATGTGAATGACCCTCCACCCCTGTTGGGCACCTTCCAGGTAAATCACTGGGGGTACCCTCTCAGGGTCTATAACTACACTGCATAAGAGTAGTACCTGCAAGGGCTGGTCGAGTAGATCAGCCATATGCCCCCTCACCTCTACCTTGCCTAAACATTTAACACGCTCCACTGCAGAAACAAGATCAGCGTTCTTTGTCCCCAAGGGTACATCCAGTAGTAACACAATTTTCTGGGAATCCAATTCTTTGGCTTCACCCCACCCCAACAATTTATACACCATCATCTTAACAGGGTTTAACTTAATCTTAGCCATGATATCCCCCTCCAATTTTTCCTGTAGCTTGGCCATGTTGAGGTACTTCGTCTACTCGGCCACTAGGGGACGCTAATCCCAGTGGTGCCTCCAAAATGTAACCCCTAGGGGCGCTATCCCAAGGGCTACTACCCCTGCCTGCTCTGACATTAACAGGTTGAGGAGCCTGGATCCGATGGCAGGGTGTCTCCACCCAGAGGTCGGGGTTGGAACAGTCTGGTATGACTGGGTCACAGCCCTCTGGGTCACTGCAACCCCCCTGTCTGCCCACTAGTGGCCCACTCAAGTAAACCACAGTACCCTTGACATATACACTTACCCCCAGGTTTGGTTCAATCAGCTTGCTCTGGGGACCCCCTGAAAAGTAAAATGCAGTTATATAATAACTACTGTATAGTAATTCAACATAGACACACAGTTCAGTCAGTATACCTTTGCAAAACAACCAATCTGATTTATTTAGGGGGGAGATAACAAAGACCGGGGGAAATCAGGTTAATTAGCTTAGCACTCTAACATATATATGTATAACTAGGGCACTGTGCACAGGCCTAACTTATAAGTCACTGTCTCTGGGTACCCAGGCTATAGGAGGCTAGCCTCTCAATGCAGCTGGCTGGGGCCCTGACACAAAAACAAGCACTTGATTCCTACGAGGATCAAGTAGAGCCAGCAGGCTCAGTTCGTGTAGCCAGTAAAGCAGCCAGACAAATCCTGCCCACACTATGAACATCTGACAGGGAGCTATCCTGACTTAGTACTCACGACTCCAGCAGAAAGATCGCTCTCACACCACTTGCAGGAATGAGCCTGGGATTCAAACACTCCTCCACACATTTATATGAAGAGCAGAGGGGTACCATACCAGGCAGCTGCTGTATACTCCCGATCACTTTCACTGCAGTACACCGGGCCCAACGATGCAGCTTCACTTGTCCTGACAGACCGAGCGCGATTGAAGCAGATTCTCCAGACCTCTACAGGGTGAGCCTGGTAGGTAGCTGCGCTTTTGCACAGCCTCCTCTGACCGCTACCTAGCGGATTTAGTCCGACACTTGGTGGCGTTCAAGCCACCTGACTCCGGCCTTCCACATGCACTTCCTGCGTGAAAACGAAACGGCGCAGGAGCCTAGAGCTCCTTCCTCGTTCACAGCCACAACGACTCTGTCCCTTGGCAGTTTAGGCAAGGACTCTCAGTTCGGGCACCACCCGATCCCATTGGTGGGCCGCAGATACCAGGTACTTAAGTTTGTCCCCATTGGTGCAAAAAGGGCACCCTAGCCCAGAACTTCATTTCCCAGAATTACTGGCTGTATCCCCTATGGCCAGCTGGCTCCAACATGAGTCCTGATCCTGGTTGGCTCAAAAGATCTCCATTTTAGTCACCCCTCACTCACCATTGGCCCAGTTCAATAGTCCAAGTCCAAAATGGAGGGGCCAAGGGCACAAAGTCCCAGCCGCAAAGGAAGCAGGTTAGACAAACTGTAATTCCACTAATACTCTAATTATAGCCAAACAGTTACATCTATCAAAAGGGCTCCCTTTGCACTTTTCAATGACTACACAATGGGAGCGATTTCACTGCAGCTCAGGCAGGATTCGAGTAAGGAAACCCCGGTCCCCCCTGTACACACCGCTGAAGCCTGCGAGCAGGCAGCTCTTAAAGGCACCCTACTGGAGGCTTTAAAACACTCACAGCGGCCGCATTTTGGCGGCATTGTGCCGGACACCAGTTAGGCAAGGAGCTCTTAAGCAGCTCCGGGAAGGCTTTTCAGAACCCCCATTTGTAAGGGAGTTACACAGAAAAGTGTGGTTCCTCTATGGAGGCACCCACAGTGGAGACCAAGGAGGATGCTGGGAACCTCCACAAAGGAGACCCACAGGAGGGTGGCATGGGACCCACAGGGGAAGGAAACAACTCCTGGTGGGGGACTCCATTGTTAGGAAGGTAGAACTGGGGGGGGAGGAAGGGGAGAGGGAGGTAAGGTGCCTGCCTGGTGCCATGGTTTGGAGGGACAGGGAGTGAATCCTCAGGATCGCAGGAGCAGCAGCACAGGGGAGGGAGCTGGATGTCATTGTCCACCTAGGAATAAATGACCTGGCTAAGAAAGGGATCAGAGCAGTGCAAGAAGCATTTGTGGAGATGGGGAGGGGCCTTAGACAAATAGCACACACGGTAACCTTCTCAGAGGTGCTGCCTGTCTATGGCACGGGTGAGGCTTAGGTGCTCCACACCATGGGATTCAATCAGTGGTTGAAAAACTGGTGCAGAGCTCAGGGATTTGGCTTCATTGGGGACTGGGAGTCCACCTGGAGGGGATGCAGGCCTATACTGGTATGATGGTCTGCATCTGTCCAGAAGGGGGAACCAGGATCCTAGGTGATAGGTTTAAATACTTCATTGACAAGCATTTAAACTAGCCAAGAGAGGAGGCACTGGAAAGGAGCAGGGAAATCCTAGCCCCCCAAAAATATCAGGGTACTAAGTGAGGTAGACACCAACATAGAGATGTCACTAGGGAGAACCGCAGGGGTAAATGGAGAAAGTGACAAATGCAAAAAGGACAGGCATGGAGCAAACAGGGGGTAAGGCCATCAAGAAATGGATGGTAATGAGTACCAACACCTGTAGTCTGGGCAACAAGCTCCCTGAACTGGTGGCCTTGATGGAAGAGGGATGCCTGGATATTGTAGCAGTCACAGAAACATGGTACACAGAGAACCATGACTGGGATGTTAACATTCCAGGGTACACAGCCTACAGGAGAGATAGGGAGGGCAGAAAAGGGGGGAGAGTAGCTCTCTATGTAAGGGAAGGGATAAAAGCAACTGAACAAAAGAGTAAACAGGGAGGAGAGGAGGCACTGTGGGTCACCTTAGAGACTGGAAATGGCACCACAATCCGCACAGGGTTGTATATAGACCCCATGTCAGGGGAGAATGGACAAGGATATGATAGAAGGCATACTTAGAATGACAGAGAAAGGGAGATACTGTTGATGGGGACCTTAACATGCCAGATGTTAACTGGAGCACCTTTAAGCACATCCAAAAGCATGGCCATTCTTGATGCCCTTCAGGTGGCATGCCTCAAACAGCTAGTTTTGGAACCTACTCATGAGGAGCAATCTTAGACTTTGTACTCTCAAATGGGACAGTGAGAGGATCTCAGATCTAGAAGTGGGTAGCCATTTGAGAACAAGTGACCACCAAACAGTGTGGTTCACGATAAACTCAGCTACAGAGTCAAGCCATACAAAAGTGAGGGTTCTGGACTTCAGGAGGGCTGACTTTGGCAAGATGGGAGAGTGCCGTAGAAAAGCAATAGCAAACACGCTAGAAGGAGGGGGTACAGCAACAATGGGGAAATATCAAAACTGCCATCACAGAGGCAACAAGCCTTTGTGTGAAGCAAATAAACAAATCAAAATGAAAGAAAAAGCCACTATGGTTCGTGGCGGTGAAGGTTAAGGAGAAAAAGATAGCATTTAGGAAGTATAAGGAAACACAGAAGGTGCAGGACAGAGAACTGTACCAGTTAAGACAGAAGGAAGCAGGAGGGTAGTCAGAATAGCAAAGGCACAAACTGAGGAAAAGATAGCCAACTCTGTTAAGAAGGAGGATAAAACCTTTTATAGGTATATCAGGGAGCGTAGAAAGACAAAGGGAGGGATAGTGAGGCTGAATAGAATGGATGGTGGGTGGGCAGAGAGTGACAGTGAAAAAGCAGGGGTACTGAATGAATACTTCTGTTCAGTAGTCACAAAAGAGGAAGTGGGGGAGGTGCCTAATCACATTAACAGAAGCACTCTGGAGAGGGGGGTTGATCCCAGTCCTTTCACAGAAGAAAGGGTTCTGAAAGAACTCCTAAAACTGAAGGTGGACAAAGCAATGGGGCCAGATGGAGTTCACCCCAAAATTCTAAAAGAATTAAGCAGAGAACTAGTGACCCCACTGACTACCCTTTTTAACAAATCATGGGAGGATGGTGTGGTACCCGAGGACTGGAAGAAGGCGGATGTGATTCCCCTTCACAAAAGTGGGACCAAGACAGAGGCAGGAAACTACAGACCTGTCAGTTTGACCTCTGTGGTAGGGAAAGGGATGGAATCACTTCTGAAGGAAAGAATTGTTGGGTACCTAGAGGCCAGTGGGAAACAGGACCCAAGGCAGCACGGGTTCACAGTGGGAAGGTCATGTCAGATGAATCTAATTAATTTCTTTGACTGGGTGACCAAAGTAGTAGACCAGGGAGGGGCTGTAGACATGGTCTACCTAGACTTTAGCAAGGCATTTGACACAGTCCCAACACAAAAGATTAGTAGTCAAATTAACCAGCCTGGGAGTGGGTCCCAGGGTGGTAGCCTGGGTAAAACATTGGCTGAACAACAGGACACAGAAGGTAATTGTGAATGGAGTCCACTCTGAAGAAAGAGGGGTTACTAGTGGGGTATCGCAGGGTTCAGTACTGGGTCTAATTCTTTTTAATGTCTTTATAAGTGACATTGCAGAGGGACTGGAAGGAAAAGTATGCCTCTTTGCAAATGACACAAAGATCTGCAACAGGGTTGATACACAAGGAGGTGTGGAAAGGATGAGAAGGGACTTAGCAAGGTTGGAGGAATGGTCAGAAGTATGGCAGCTTGGATTCAATGCAAAGAAGTGCAAAGTAATGCACCTGGGAAACAAAAACCCAGGGGTAGATTACACAAAGGGGGAGAGGTAGTAACAACAACAAAAATGGAAAGGGACCTGGGGTTAATCATATCAGATGACCTTAAGGTTGGCAAGCAATGTGAGAAGGCGGTAGGGAGGGCTGGGGGGATACTGGGATGTATAGTGAGAGGTATCACCAGCAGAAAACAGGAAGTTGTTATCCCCCTGTACAGACAGTTGGTGAGACCTCATCTGAAGTACTGCGTCCAGTTCTGGAGACCCCATCTCCTCAAGGACAGACAGCATGGAGACAGTTCAGAGGAGGGCAACTAAAATGGTGCAGGGTCTACAAGAGAAGCCATATGAGGAGAGACTAAAGGAGCTTAATATGTATACCCTTGAGGAAAGGTGGGGGGGGACATGATAGAAACATTTAAGTACCTCAGTGGAATCAGCAAAGTCTAAGAGGGTAGCATCTTTCAGAAAAAGAGATGTGCAAGAACAAGGGGACACAATTTGAAGATGGGGGGGTGACTCAGGGACAATGTGAGGAAGTATTTTTTCACAGAGAGGGTGGTGGACGCATGCAACAGCCTTCCTGAGGAGGTTGTGGGGTCTAAAACTGTGGGAGAATTCAAGAATGCATGGGACAGACATAAGGCAATTTTTGTGGGGGATAGTAAGAAATAGGATGTTGGTTAAATAGGATCTACAGCGTATCCTCTAGGCAGGGAAATGGGCAGACTAGGTGGGCCAAGTGGTCCTTATCTGCCATCAAAGTCTATGTTTCTATGTTTGTTCATAACAAAGAACATCCAAATAAAAGGAAAACGCAAACATGCAGCTACTTTAAAGGCTCTCACAACCACTGCAACACAGAATAGCAGCACAGATGCCACTAGGCAAAATGAAGGGCAGAACTGTAAAAATATGGGGAAGGGGATGGTACCATAAAGCAACCTGCCTTAAAGGGAAAGAGACAAATATATGGAAGACAGAATGAAACAGGGAGAAGTAGAGGGCAGATGGTGTCCAGTCAAAACCGCGACAGCAAATATGCACGATCAAAAACTACGCGGTCATAACAGCACCACACAGTTTCAGAGTTAGTATATCTAATCTAGCGTGGTTTTGGACTGCACAGTTTTGTGCTGGCCATGCAGCACAGTTATTGATAGTGCTGTTTTTGACTGCGCAGTCTTGACATAGCACCGAGGGCAGACCCCAGTAGCAAGTGGCTGTTCTTGCCAGGGGTTAGAAAGGGCAGAAAGCTAAAGACTAGAAGATAGAAGAGACTGCTGTGGCTCAGACTTATAAGAGGAGACTTATAAACAGGCTTCTCAAACTGCAGAATTGTGTGTATTTTTACTAGCCCAGTGTCACATAATACCAAGGGCCACGTCACCATCCTGGTGGCCCTACCACAATCTCTAGTTGGCTAGAACTTGCTACACACACACACACACACACACACACACACACACACACACACACACACACAATACCTCTGGCAATTGGCTCCTGGGAAACAGCCAGAAAGGGTAGACCCACCTGACTATTAATACTTTAATAGCACATATTAACAGTTTGGAGAAAATGTAAAATTCGGTCATGGGTGTGTCACCTTGAGATAAATAAGGACTGAGTTACACAAACTGGGCAAAGACAATAAACAATTTATGATTTATTTGAAAAGAATTATAACAGGGGCCACCTGGCCCAGCTGAAGCATGTTGCATTTCATTTCCATTGACCTGGGATTGGGAGCAGAATTGGGGAACCTGAATCGGGTTTGGACAGGGTTGGGGAGTGCCAATGAGCGTAGCGTGAGCCATCCTGGAGGATAGTGATGGCACATTTCATTGATGCAGCGACTCCTCAAGATGGGCGAGGGAGCCTGCTCTCTTGTAAGGCATGGTGTGTGCACATAATTGTTTGACACTGCGAGAGGGCTGGCTCAACATCAAGGAGGTGGGAGGGACAAAGAAAACTAGGGAAAAACACTAGCCCTTGTCTGAATAATGGGGTCAGTACATTTGGAACCAAAACTATGGAGTTTGCCACCAGTCTGTCACTGGATCGTTGTTCTCAACAGGTGGCATAGCCCTTCCCCAGAGTCCAGCCATGATGGGGACAGCCATGGGAGAAGGGCAACTAAGGTGGCAACATATTGGATGGTAGGACTGGGCGGTTGTTGCCGGTCCCTCAGCAGGCGGAAGGAAGTGTACCTTCTTAGGATACTACTTATGCTACTTCTGATATCTGGAAATGTTCATCCTAACCTGGGGCCTACCGTCCTAGCACCCCATACTACAAAAAGGCGGGAGGGGTGCCTCACATTAGCCTCAATCAGTGTCTGCAGCCTCCTTAACAAACTTGACATCTTGCAAACCTGGGTCCAGCAACATAGCCCTGCTGTACTCTCTGTTGTTGAAACATGGCTTAACCCCAAGATACCAGATGCTGCAGTCACCATCCCTGGATACTCTATATTCAGGCAGGACAGGGTTTCCAAATGAGGTGGGGGCTGTGCCATCTACTTGAGGAATTCCTATCTGGGTCAAGTCTTCCCGTTCTCAAACCCTAAACCATCCTTGCAGGTTCTCGCTATTAAAGTTCTACTCAGGGCGCACAACAAGGAGCTCACCATTGCCTCTGTGTACCTACCCCCTAAAGATCAGTCCAATGGATTTATGAGCATATTGGAAAGCCTACGGGGATTACACCATAACTCTGAACTCATAGTACTAGGCGACTTCAACATAAATTGGCTATCGCTGGAGGCCAGAAACTACAAGGATCCTGTCACGTCACAGAACCTCACCCAGCTTGTTACCACCCCCACCAGATGCAACTATAGGACAGGGTCACACACACTTCTGGACTGGACCCTTACTAATCACCCTGAATGAATTTCAAAAGTCTCAGTGCTCCCTGATGGGATCAGTGACCACTCACCGGTCACATGTACCTGGACAAACAAATTCATTAAGCCCCTTCCTAAAATAATCCACACCAAAGTGTTAAAGCAGGGGTACCTTGAGCTACTAAAGATACACCTAAGCCACCTGGACTGGACACCAATCAACTCTGCCATTGATGTAAACCAAGCCTTAGACCTTTTCATTAGCCACTTCACTGCGGCCTGCAATATCTTTGCACCTGTCAAAAAGCTGAAGGTCAGGGGCAGAGCTAACCCTTGGATAACCCCCGATCTAATCACTTTACTCAAACATAGGGATCATCTCTGGCACTGTGCCCGTGCAACATCCAAACCTGGGTATATTCATTAATACAAAGCTGCCAGAAATGAGTGCACGCGGGCAGTTAGGAGTGCCAAATGCAAATACTTTTAGGAAGCTGTCTCCAACTCCTGGGGTGATGGAAAAAAATTTTGGAGTAACTTGAAAGACCTTACAGGCAAGGACCCTAAGTCACCACCCACCATGCTCAACATAAATGGAACACCAACATCTGACCTGTACACAATCACCAACACCTTTAACAATACGTTCTCCAACTTGGATAGTGTCCTCCCTTCTAATTTCTTTGATGGCCCCTCTGGTAGTAACCCTCCTGCAACTACTCCTCTCCTACACCCTGCCCCACAATTCTGCTTCAAGGAGATCCCAGTGCATGAAGCCAGAACCTATATTCGGAAGGCCATTCACAATGCAGGCTGCAGCGTTGACTCCCTTGACCTGAAGTTGTTAGCACTTGTCCATGAAGAAGTCCTTGAACCCCTGACAAAGGTCCTCAACCTATCACTAAGGATGTCCCAGTTACCATCTCGCTGGAAACAGGCAACCATCACACCAGTACACAAAAGTGGAGACAAATCACTGCACTCCAACTACAGACCTATCTCCATCCTCCCTCCATTGTCTAAGGCCCTGAAGCACATCGTCTCAGACCAACTAGTCAAGTACCTGGAAAAATACGACATCCAGTATCCTGAGCAACATGGTTTCCGAAAAGGGTACAGTACCACCACTGCACTATTAGAATTCACTGGCTTCATCCATACCAAGCTCGATCAAGGAAGCTGTGTAGGGGCAGAATTCATCGACCTTACAAAAGCCTTTGATACTGTGAACCACCCACTCCTACTCAAGCAATTATCAAACATTGGGCTCTCCAATGAAGCGCTGCTCTGGTTTTCAAGCTACCTTGGGGAGAGGGTCCAGCGGGTTAGGATTGCCGGTGTCGCCTCGGAAGAAAAGCCAGTCATTTCAGGGGTCCCACAGGGGTCCATTCTGGGGCCACTACTCTTCAGCCTCTTCCTCAACGACCTTCCCAGTGTCTGCCACCAGGAATTACTGCTCTATGCCAATGACGCAGTCATGTTCACCAACCACCAAAACGCAGAGCTCCTCGAGAATCAATTACAGCTTGAATTCATGCACATCGAAGAATGCTTCAACTCACACAAACTGGTCATGAACTACAGCAAAACAAAGGTTATGACCTTCTACAACACCAGGAGCAAGTACAAATCCCGTGACCTCACCATCCTAAACCAAACAGGGACCTTACTTGAGCACGTTCCTGATTTTAAATACCTAGGTGTCACATTGGACAGCTCACACACCTACCATCGGCACATAGATTCTGTCGCCAAAGCCGCCAACATCCGTATAGGCCTGCTCTACAGGCACAAACACTGCATGACTCCTGACACTCTCCGGTTGGCTATCAACAGCTCTGTCACCTCCATCATTGATTATGGGCTAGCAATTTATGGCTCTGCCTCCGCCCTCCACAGAATTACAGTTGCACTCAACAAAGCATGCAGGCTGCTAACTGGGGCTGACCGACTTACACACACTTGTGACCTGTACACTCAGGCAAGATGGCTTCCTCTCAGCCGGATACAGCATTAAACCTGCCTCTTAGCCAAAAAAGTCCGCCTTGGGATCATGCCCCCGGGCATTGAAAAGCTCCTCATTGACCACCACAGCACCCAACGAACTAGAAGTTCACAACAACTAACCTTCCTTGTCCCCAGATGCCAGACTACCATGGGCCAGAGGGCCTTTGCCCACAAAGCACCACAGTAGTACAATACTCTCAACAAAGCACCACAGAGCACCACAGTGGTACAATACTCTCAACAAAGCACCACAGAGCACCACAGTGGTACAATACTCTCAACAAAGCACCACAGAGCACCACAGTGGTACAATACTCTCAACAAAGCACCACAGAGCCCCACAGTGGTACAATACTCTCAACAAAGCACCACAGAGCCCACAGTGGTACAATACTCTCAACAAAGCACCACAGAGCACCACAGTGGTACAATACTCTCAACAAAGCACCACAGAGCACCACAGTGGTACAATACTCTCAACAAAGAAACTCTTACTGCTGCTGCTGCTCTTGGCCCTTTTAAGAGACAACTCTGACTTCATCTCATTTCAACTAGTCATTGTGACTGCCTCACCTAATCAGGGGCCCACTGCTCACTGCTCTCCACTTCAGTCTTGACAGCTACCTCTCCCCGCCTTGATCCCTTCTACCTGCCTACCCCCTTGTCCTCTCTCCCTTCCCCCCAGGCATTTCCCAACTTTTATCCCTCCCCCTTCCCTTTAGAGCTCTTACCCTCACCCTCTACCCTCTGACAATGGCCTTCCTGCCTGCATACCCCCTTCCCTCTCACCTGCAGTGCTTATTTCTAAGATTGCCCTTGGCTGATATGTCATGCTACCTAACATTTGGCACATTTTGAATTACTGGAATTTCCTAAGTCTCAGGCTCTTACTTCTTTTATTGTGTAACTATGTATTATTATGTTGACCTTTGTATGTATGTATAGCCCCCATTCCTTCGATGTGGAACCTTTGTAAATGAGCAGTTCCTGCTCAAATGTATTTGTAATCCTAGATTTCAATAAAATAAAAATTAAAAAAATTAAAATATGGCTGGCCAAGGCACTAAAAACTCTATGGAAAAATAGGTAAGGAATACAACATTAAAGGTTAACTTCAGTACGAAAAAATGCACGTGTTTTATTTCAGCCATTTGATGCAATATCTTCAGTTATAAATCCAACTATGAATCAAAAACAGGAAAAAAACAGAACCTAGTGCATAAACAGTGAGAGCAATAAATGAACTAGTAGCATTTGCTACTAGAGAGCAGAGTTTTAAACTAAGGATGCACAGAATGAAATCACAGAGACATCAAAGTATGCCAAACACAAATGACACCAAGATAAACATACCTAGAGTGAGCCTGAGGGTAGGGCAAGGCACAGACCTCTTAAAAGTAAATCTCTTGAACAAAAACCTGGGTTGACATGCTTCGCCTCATTTGTGAGATTCAACATAATCCACTTTCTCATGATCAAACATACAATGTTTGTCTGCTTCAGGCAAGCAAAGTCAAGGGGTTATGGAGACCAGACATTTTTCATCTTAATGTATTCTTGCCTTTATTCTAACATAACTCTAGTTTCTACCAAACAGTACCCATGTTGATACTGTAGCCTTTTCTTAAGCCTTGACAGACAAGCTGATACTGTTCACAAAGCCGTGAATTCCAGACGGAAATGAAGATCAAGACAAAGCAGGGAAAGGAATTTGATTTTATATAGCACAACCTTTAATGCGTACTGTTGCCCAAAGGACTTTATACCACATGCAGAGCCACAGCAGTAATCAGATATGCTCCAGGAGGTTAAATTAGACTGTAGGAAGTGAAAGATTTTCCAAATTACAGTTGGCATCAGCGGGACCCAATTCTCATGACAATCGCCCAAAATGTGGATTTCAGAACATTACTTTCTTGATTACTAAACAGATTTACATGAAACAAAAGCATCCTGCCTACTTAGACTTCATCTATTCTGACTGCTTGTCCTGCCCTGAAGTCCGAATCCTGAGGAGTGTGTCCAGCTTGGAGCAACAGGGTTCCCAGGAGCAAAGAAACAGTTGGTGCCTGTCAAGGAATTTTACTCCTGTGGAGCAGTTTGCCATATTCGAAGTTCCCCATGCAAATGAAGTTATAGGACAGTTAAGATCCTATAAAGTCATTGTATCTCATTATGGCCTCTTAAGCAAGCTATTTCTCCTTGGAATGCATGGAGGATGGTGGCACCCCCCTTCTACTAGCAGCACTGGTGCTGCCAACTTACAAACCCAGTGCCATATAACCTCCCCCCACACACACATACCCCTAATCCCCATGCGCATCAGAAATGTAAAATCCCTGCTGGTCCAGTGGATACCCCCCAAACCCGATCCCCATACCACCATTTAAAACTCTCTGGTAGTCTAATGGAACCCCAAACCAGATCCCCATCATTTGAAACTCCCTTAGTAGTCCAGTGGACCCCTCTCCCTAACAGTGCCCATCTATATGAAATGTACCTGCTAGTCTAGTGGTTTCCTCTCCCATGTTGGCCAGCAAAATCCATTCTCACATCTCCAAGGACAGCTGACAATTGACTCCTGCAATACCGTCCAGTAGAAGTCACTCTATCAATACTGTACTTATGTAACCACCCAATCCCTTGGGGTTACTAGAATCTCCTTAGTAACAGTGCTAGGCAGGGAGAGGCAGATGGTGATTAACTAGTTATATGGTTTTTCACCTGCTCACTCTTCTGTTTACTTGGTTTCAGCTGAGATTGAAGGGCTGAGCTCATTTGGAACTCTCATAGCAGCATAACCTTTGTGCCAGCTGTTGAGGTGGGAGATAGAATATTGAGATGGCAGTCAGTTGCAGTTAGTCAGAGTGTGAGTTAGAGTTGGAGTGTGGGAGCGAGAGCAGTTCTGCCAGTGTGCTCTGAGTCGAGTGCTCAGGATTTCTCACCCTAGTTCTGGTATTTCCCAACTTGCCAAGTGAAGTGGTGGAAACCTGTTTGCACCAGGATTTCCTGATTTTCATCCCTGGAGGGGTGAAAGGAACTGTAGTTCGGTGGGTCTAAGGGGCAATCCCCTGTTTGGTCCAGGATGTTTTCAGCTGCCTGAAATGTCTGACATTGAGTGAAATCTGAATTTTGCCAGAGGGAGTCAGTACCTGTTCTGTTGTGTTGCACACCTAAAGGGAAGGCGTAACATTTTTTCTATAAGTACAGATGTGCAGACTGTCTTTGAAGTAAAGTTGACTGAGGTATGACTATATCACACCATTCAGGACATTTACCTTTACACTACCTTGGTGGTGATTTTGAATGCTGAGTGCCAAGTTTCATTCAAGCAGTTCAAGAGGTGTTTCAAATGTTTAACTATGCAATGGGTATGGAAATGAAGCTCAAATCCTGTAATCTGACTGGCTACCTGGCACTCCTCTCCCGTTGTAAAAGCTGCAATCACCCTACGGGAAGAGATGCCAGGCAGCTGCATCTCTAAAACCCATCCGACCCCAGAAATTGCCAACCAAATCCACCATATTGAACCCCACTAAACTGCCATGTCGGCTCAACAGTTGAAATTCCACAGTAGCACCCTTTGACCTTACCCGCTCCAGCAGTCCGAGACTCAAAACAAACCCCATCTAAAATCGGAAAAAAATACACTACTCGCTTTCTCCGTTCCCGATATTCCCCGACAATAAATTAAAGCCTACTTCACCCTCTCTCTGTCTTTATTGAACTTGTCCCATGTGAATGCAGACTGATTTCCAAACTTCTATAAAAGTTGGTACCAAACATTTTTTACGTTTTACTACACACGGAACATCGAGCCCCATCATCGGAGGACACAGACCCACACTTAAGACCTGGAACCTGATGCTAGAAACTCTATCTCTCTCTCTCTCTCTCATTCTCTCTCTCTCTCTCTCTCATTATAACAAAGCAGCCTTTCATTTTATCAGCTCAGTCTTCCCATTTTCTATCCCCTTTCTTGTTCCGGAAACCAACCCCAGAAACCACAATGATCCAGCCTGCTAGTCCCCACACCACACTCCATCATACTCTCTTTCTACTAACAGACACTATTGCATCTTTTTTTTTTTTTTTACTTATTAAAAAAATATATATCTTAATCATGGCCAGGCAGTAAAAACAGAAATGGACACTCACTATCACACACTCTCATGATAAGGAAAAACAAACTGTCAGCCTCTCCCTAGCAACACAGGACTACTTTATCTGCCATACTAATAAATTAATAAAACAAAATAACTTCAAGCACAAATATTTTTTCTTTATATTTTTCATCAATAAAAATGGACACATTGTATAATTGCAATATACCCCTCAAGACTGTTGGTGATGCCAGGATTTACCCACTTCTGGTGTGTTGTTGGTCACTCGGCTGTGCCTCGTGACCAAACAACACCCCAGGCCGTGGGTAAATCCTGGCATCACCAACACCCTCTCATGGAATATTGCTTAAAGTGCAACTCTGAAAGAATGGTGAGTGTGAATTTGGGAGCAAAGGGTGGGCAGAACCCCATCTGGAGTAACCAGTTCAGGACTAACAGGTTCAGTAGGGTGCCTGGTTACTTTAGACAAATGGCCAAATGTCTGAAGAGAATTTTTTACCCGCTGGAGTGGGTTACAGTTTCTTCACTGGTTATGGAAGAATTGTGCTAGTGTTAGTAAACTGTGTTTTCAGTCGTGGCTCTGACGCCACTGAAAGCAAGTGTTCTATGGCCTACTGCAGTGGGAATACAAAAAGTTTGTCAGTTAGAGTTTGATTTTTGGTTTTTCTGCAAGTTCCAAGTACCAAGATGTGTAAACCTTGGGGTCCACCCTTGCTTTAAAGAACATTTTTTGAATAAAGTCCTACTCTAGAACCCCAACTATGGTCTAGACAGTTATGTTATTGCTTACTGTGTGGTTTTACTGGGTACACTTCCAGAAGAGAGGCCTAGCATATGTCTAGCACAGCGGTGCCATTCCTGTTCAAGCTTGGAGCAGGGACTTATCCCCAGGCAGGTCTCTCATAGATGGCTTCTCTGTGCAGTGGGTAGTCTAGCTGGGCCAGTCTGGTAAGGCCCAGACCGCATAGAGACAAATTCGGATGCAGTCCATTTTGGGCTGGATACAGCTTCCAGAATGCAGAACACAGTTCACACAGTGGGGAACTAACTCACAACCCACTAGCAGCTCATAGCACATTTACATGTAAGGGAATTCTACTATACGAGGCAAAGCGCTCCCCAGCCACAATCGCAAAGTCTCTGCACACACCGGGAGCTTAGGGGTAGCTGGAACTCCTGACAGGCCGATCACATTCGGCAAAAATCTTCGGTTTTCTTCAGGTTGATCCTGGCCCACTTCAGTAGCTTACTTTAGTCACACAGACTTGGATTTAGTCCAAAATAATTCTCTTCTCTCCCTCTCAGGAGCAGCAGGCAGACATGCAAGCCAAAACTAGGCCCTTTCGCAGTTTTCCCATGCAAATCCACTCAGGATTGCTACCCAAAATACACTTGAGCTCTTCACATTTTACTTCCCAGCTCAAAACTAACTGAAAACTGCAAGCAGCCCAAGACTTCCCCAAGATCCAAAAGGTTTGGTTGGCTGATCTGGCTGTCAGTCAAGGCAAGAGCTCCCCCTTCAGTTGCAAAAAAGGCACAAAAAGTTCAAAACTACAATTCCTACAGATTTTGACTTCAGACAGCTCCTGTAGTCTGGCTACATTTTAGGTCCCACCAGTACTGTTTGTCCAATTTGCAGTCCAGGACCAAGATAATGGAGACAAACAAAACAGTGCTTGCTACAAAGAAAGCAGGTTAGACAAACTACACTATCATTATCACTCTAAATGATTTTCAGCAAATAGTTACATCTTTCAACAGAGCTCCCTCTCAGATTACAAGAGCTGCAATCAGGCAGCTCTTAGAGACTGTACACAGAGGCTATACAGGCTCTGGTAATCACATTTTAACTGCTAAAATGCAGGACACCAGCCTGGCAGTGAGCACTTAGGCAAGCTCAAGGAAGACTTTTAGGGAACCTTCATTTGTAGGGGGGTTACATGTCTTTGAAGTAAAGTTGACTGAGGTGTGTGATATCCAGAAGTATGACTATATCACACTATTCGGGACTTTTACCTTTACACTACCTTGGTGGTGATTTTGAATGCTGAATGCAAAGTTTCATTCATAGCAGTACTAGAGGTGTTTCAAATATTTAAGGTGCAACTTTGAAAGAATGGCTAAGTGTGAATTTGGGAGCAAAGGGTGGGCAGAACTCCCTCTGGAGTAACCAGTTCAAGACTAACAGGTTCAGTAAGGGTGCCTGGTTACTTTAGACAAATGGCCAAATGTCTGAAGAGGATTTTTAACCCCCTGGAGTGGGTTGCAGTTTCTTCACTGGTTATGGAAGAATTGTGCTAGTCTTAGCAAAGTGTGTTTTCAGTCATGGCCCAGATGCCACTGAAAGCAAGTGTCCTATGTCCTACTGCAGTGGGAACACAAATACAAGTATCCTATGTCCTACAGTGGCATCAGCAATACAGCGGACCAGTACAGCGAACAGCCAATTCTATCGCTGTACTGGTCTTTGCTGCTTTACCATCGCTGTGGTAACGGTACACGAGACTTCAGTAATGTTTAAATAATGCTGCTTTAAAGTAGCCCTTGTTCGGGTCCTCAGTGATCTCCTGATAGCAAGAGATCATAAGAGCTGTTCCATTTTGGTTCTTCTCAATCTCGCTGTGGCATTTGACATCATGGACCATGGTGTGTTGGTATAGCACCTGTGGTTGATCTGTGGACTATCAGGTACGGTCCTCAGATGGTTTCAATCTTTCCTCACTGGCAGGTTTCAGAGAGTTTTTTTGAGGATGCATTCCTCTGACAAGCTCTCACTGTCGTCTGGGGTGCTGCAGCACTCAGTACTATCTCCCATGTTGTTCATAGTGTATTTGCTGCTGTTGGGGGACATTGTAAGGTGGTATGGGCTTAGTTTTCAATGCTATGCAGATGACACTCAGCTCTACTTGTCCTTTGTGCCCGATCAGGTGGGAGCTATCTTGAGTTTGAACAACTGCCTTTCTGAGATTCAAGACTGGATGAGACCTAACTGGCTGAGGTTGAACCCAAACAAGACCGATGTTCTGGTGGTGGACCCAGGTCATAGGGTAGCGGGGTCATCGGTAGGGTGACTGTCTGGGCTCTGGCTTGGTGGCTGCCAACTGATGACCTCTGAATGGATGCGAGAGCTGGGTGTGATTCTTGTTGAAGGACTGACGCTCAAATCTCAGGTGTCGTCCATTGTCAAGACTGCCTATTACCATCTGAGGAACATTGCTCGGATCAAGCACCTAGTTCTGCCTGATGACCTTCCAACTTTGGCCCATGCCTTTGTGACCTCTCACATTGATTACTGTAATTCCCTCTACCTAGGGCTGATATCCGCTGCTTGCATCTGGTGCAGAATACAGCAGCTAGGCTGTTGACTGGGCTACCTCGAGGTTGCCATGTCATGCCTGTGCTGCGTGACCTGCACTGCCTGCCTATTCAGTGGTGGATCACTTTCAAGATCGGCTTGCTGACCTATAAGGCCCTACACAGACTGGGTCTGAGCTATCTGTAAGAGCTTCTTTGTCCTTACTGCTCCCTCCACCCACTCCGCTTCACCGAAGAGGGTTACTAGAGATTACCAGGGTTCATTTGAAGACCTCTAGGGCCCAAGCATTTTAATTTGCAGCGCCTACCCTGTGGAATTCTCTACCTCATCGAATAAGAGAGTGCCTGATGGTGGAGAGTTTTAAATCTGCGTTGAAAACATATCTGTTCAATCTCATTTTCTCTGATGTTGTGTAAGTCTGATACTGATACTTAATAATGATGGATGGAGTTTTTAGCTGTGATTTTATTATTTATTGTACTAGCGCTATGGTCCTTTGGGTGAATAGCACTATTTTATAAACAAAGTTGCTTTGCTTTGCTTGTTCTGGTTCAGCCAACTCTGGATACTTCCAATATTCCTGTTTATAAACAGATTTAATGTTACCAGATTGTTTGAACAAGAAATAATACCGAACAGGGTTGGCGGTATTTGGCTGTACAGGATCACCAAGGGGCATAATGAGGCTGGATGCAGCAGGCAGAGGGCATAACAGCCCAGGGAGGGTCCAATATAGCCCATACCATGCACCCTGGAGGGTATTATTGCACTTAAAAAATGGGATATAGGTAGCCGGCCTGCCAGTGTAGCAGTACAGTTACCGCTCGCTATGACACCAACCTGGGTTTGGAAACAAGCCCATGCCGTCAGAGGACTGAACATGGGGACTGGTAGAGCATCCCAGAGATATTCTCCTCCTCCGGGGGGGGAGGGTGCAGAGTCCCACTTCTTTACTGCCACCTTGGTGCACACAGGTAGTGGTGCAGGGGGATCAGCAGCTTGCAGGCAGTGTATAGGGAGTGCGGGTTCGGATTGGCTGCATCATGGATTTCCAGCAGCCTATCCCCATACATGCTCCTGGTCATTGGGCATGATGACCAGAAAATAGAAAATGGAGGCACAGGATCGGAAGATGAAGCCTCTGTTGGCCTCCCACCTCCACCGTCAGATCCGTACCACCGTCCATCGGGGAACACCACCGGTCTTCACCTCTGCAATTGGTGGCCAGATGTCTGTAGTGGGGAGCTCAGCATGGCCCTGAAGGAGACCCTAGCACTGAGGGAAAACCAAGGGGACAGCACAGTGGTGTGTCACAGGTGGGCTACTTGTCCCAGTGGATGACTCGCAGATCTCGACAAGAGGATATATGGGCAGTAGGCAGTAGGTGGAAGGAGGTTCTGGCCTGGCCTGTAGTGGGAGTATAAAACAAATTCAAATAAAAAAAAAAGAAAACGGATATAGGTAATAGTTATATGTAACTCCTGGGTGGCGCTATCCTATGGGCTACTACCCCTGCCTGTGGGGATATGCACAGGTTGAGGGGCCCCGAGTTCTGTGAATGGGTCCCTCCACCTGGAGGAATGGTACTGGGGTAGCTTAACTGCTTTAGTATAGCCCTCCGGTATGCTATAGCTACCCACCAACCCTTCTAGTGGCCTGAACAGGAATAACATAAAACATTCACATGCATTGGGTAGCAATAAGAATATGCTCACACCCCTTGCACTTATCACCAGGGCTGGCTCTGCAGCAACTGCCCTGGAGACCCCTGGAAAATAGAACAGCAATGCACAATGCAGAAACTTTCACTGTGACCCAACTAAAAATATGCACACTAGCAAGGTTAAACGTAAAACAGATGATCAGGTTTATTCAGAGGAAGTGATCAAGGGAGAGGCATGAATTTAGTAAAATGATTAGCACTCTGATTTACTTTAGGCTGATTTAGCATGCACTGCAAATCTTCAATAGCTAGTCCCACAGCCCTGGGTACCCAGATCTTGTACAGGCTACCACCCAGATCTTGTAAGGGTAAGAATTTAAAGATAAACAAGAAAGAAAAGTAACAGGAGTTCCCTATCTTGTTCCCTATTATGTCTTGTACTTTATATTATTGGTTAGCACCAGATGTAGCCTTTTAGGAATTATCTGGATGGATATATAAATGAATTTGATCTTGTGCATTTGAAAGTTATCACTTAGTATATAGTATGATATATTTACATAAAAATATACTTTTTTCAGGTGTTCATTGGGGTATTCTTTTACCTTTTTAAATATAATTTTTTTCATGTATGTAGAAGTTTGTGTTTCATCTGTTTAGTAGTGTGCTACTGTTTATTTGTATTCATAGTGATATATTTTTTTTATATGAATATTTTATTATAGGTGAATGTCACTCTAGAGTGAATACTTGTTATAAGTACACTGTCACTTTAAGGTTTTACCTATAAAAGTAGAGTGCATCACCTGTTTGAACACTCCCTGATGATGCTGTGAAGCAAAACCGGTAGGAGACTTTGTGGCTCCCACCTGAGCCCCTGTTTGTAAGGTATATTGGTGTTTGTGACTGTTTTCCTATGTGTGGAAGTACTGCAATAAAGTATAAGATTTTCAACTAGTATAGTACTTGCTGATTTGATTATTTATGGGTGATATTTATTCATCTCTGCAGTGAGTGGTGCTGGAGTTTTCTGTTTTATAGCCTGAAGCTTTGCCCGGGGTGGCCGGCATTGCAGCTGTTGTTGGGGCCCTTTAGGAAGAAAACAGTTAGCATGTGTACAACCCAAAAATTTGTAATCCCGAGCTGGCTGGCTCAGTCCATATGCAATAACCCAGAACAGATCAATCAGATGACACACAATGATTTGTAGCTGTTGTTGCAGGGAGTTACCCTGGTTTGTACTCACACAACCAGGACCAGGATGTAGGACAGATGAGATAAAGACCTCATGGTGTTGATTCTGTGGGCCAGGGGAAGCAGGGCCTACACAAGCCACCTCCTGGTGGTCACTACCTGTTCAATGGTGTTGAGCAGGAGGCCGAATCCCCAAGCCGGTCTTTCACCAAGATGATCTCTGGAATGCGGGTAGGGGCTTGGGCTGAGATGGCAAGGCCCAAGCAGGATGAACAGTCCTGAGAAACGTTTGTAATCTTCTACTGGAAAGCCTCCAGCTGGCATAACAGGATTCACCATGGGGAACCAAATCACGACCCACGAAACAGGTTTGGTTGACTGAAAGAGCTGTCCATCATAGTAGGAGTGCCCCCTCCAGATCCATTTAGGTACTACCACTTAGAACTACGAAAACTACAGAATTTCCTTCCCATGCAGCCTCCGAGGACAGCTTCCATTTTAGGCCATCAGAGATTTGATTGGTCCAATACTGGCAGTCCAGAGCCAAAACGGAGTCTCACTAAAGCACTCTCTTGCAGACAAATAGAACTGCTGCATACAGGACACCAGCCTGACAGTGGGCAATAGGGGGCCCAGGAAGACATTATAGTAATACAAAATAAAAATGAAACTCAAGTAAAAAGCAATGAAGTCAGTTTTGCTGTAATGCAGTTCCTTTAGTAGTGCCAGCAGAGGGCGCTGCCGCTCTTTAGTTTTTTTTTATGCAAGGCCCCCCCCCCCCCAAGTAAAAAATTAGTGCTGCATTTGAGGATTTCAGGTTCTCCTCCCAGACTTCACCCCCGAGTAGCTTTCCTTTGGATTGTGATGATGGTCAGAATAGGGACCACCAACCAGTAAACAGTGAGTACTGAGGAGCACCACTGTTAGTTTTCTTCTCCCTCCCTACCCCGGAGTTGCTGTTAGTGTTTTGTTTTTCTCTTTTTTTGTATTGCTGTTACATAGATTGCGATCATGATCGGAAAAGGAACAGAAGTTTGAAAACGAACTGCCTCTTGCTTTCAAGTGTAGTGTGACTGTCCAGCGTTAAGGTATGGACATGGCAAATTTGTTTTTAAACAATGAACAGTGTATTCTGTTGGGTGTTGTTAGAGGAGCAGACTTAAATAAAAAAGGTAGTTTATGCCCCCCCACCTCAGATGGCACTTGGCAGCAAGGATGTAGGTACTCTCAGGAGCTTGAGTCACTGCACGGCATTTGTGGTTTTTGTGACAGCACACAGTCAGGACTGAGAATGGATGGCAGCCAAAATGTTTTGTGAAGTACTGGGAAGAAACAAAAAAAAGTAATTTCACCACCAAAAAAAATAATAAACATTGTGGCACTGATACTGAGACTGGAGTTGATGAAAGGGAGTGGCTTTCTAAGAAACTCACTCATATGGGGGATCACCTGGCATGCTGGTGACCCAGGTTTGCATCCCACGTCTGGGATGACAGAAGTGGAGACCAGCATGGGAGGGTTCAGAGCATCCTTGGGACACTCTTCTCCTCCTCCGGGTTGGGGGCTTTGAGCCTGCACTGCTCTGGTGCAGCTCCTGGCTGCCTGCTGTGGGAGCACACATTTACAGTGTGGATGACCACGCACCGCATGTGTGCTCCACCAGCACACTGTGAGTGGGAGGGCTGGGTAAAAAGAAGATAATAGCCAACTGGCTGACCAGATGATGATGGCCACTTCCCCATGCATCACAAGGCCTGGATGAATGGAGCAGCAGTAGGTTAGTCTCCCCTCCTGGTTGTGACCATGTGAGGGGTTCCCCCCAATGAAGGGATACGTCGGATCGATGGGGTACTGGCAGATGTGGGGAAAGTGGGATGACAATGGGGGTTGCTCAGTGGCAGTGGAGGCCTAGGCCACTAGGAGTTGTCACTGATGGAATCAGGTAGAACTGAGACCTTGTTACCCTTTCCAGATGGGTGGCAAGTGTCCAGTTAATAAGGGTTCTGGTTCTAGTTTTGTAGTTGGCCCTGGTGCAGTCTTTAACTACCTGCATATGGAATAGGCTGACTACCTGATCCTTGTGGGCAGGTCTAAATTTGGTGTCCCCATTTATATTAAAAGTCTCCACTGACTGTGGTTTCCCACTTATGGATGGCTTGTTTGAAGTACCTTGAAAATGATTCAAGACCGAATTGTTGTTTGCCTGGGGGTATGTAGATTGACATTATGACAAGTGATTTATGTCCCCTACCAAGTAGAATTATTACTGCCAAGCATTCACAGTCACTTGTGAGGTTATCTAGGTTAAGTTAAGTTTATGGCCCTAGCCAGTCAACCCTTAGATAGACCAGGCAACTATCCCCCCATTTATCTTGGTGGTCCTGCCTAAATAGGTTATAGCTGTCACAGGAAAAACTCTCTAATATTATTATGGTATGATATTGTATTATAAATACATGGTCTGTGTATGTAATTTTCTCACACAAGTTAGCAGTTTGGCTTTTAACCTTCAAGGTGTCAGTGTGGATGTCATTAAACAGACCATGGAAACTTAATTAATGCCTTCCTTCCAGAGGGATAGTTTATGGCCCTCATAACCTGTGCTGCCTTTGAAGTGTTCCACGTATATGAATTTTATGACGTAGTAGGAAGAAATCATCACTGGGCTGACTCTTAATGGTTTTCTCACATACCTGAGAATTAGGGACATGAGTGTGGGATTGTTAGTTCAAAGAGAAATGTTTGATTAAAGACTGTCATATTTAGGAAATGGCTAGTCACAGATTTTCCAAAGTAATGACTTACATCCTTGTGGATAACTATGTCAGAAATTAAATCTAAGAGAGGATCTAGCTGACCTCACCAAAAAGATGATGGGGGATAGAGTTGACATGAATCCTGTATCTGGGAAATGTGTTATATGATTCTTGGACTCCGAGAGATAGCGTTCTGACTTAAAAGCACTTAAAGGTAACAGATAGAAAAGAAATTAAGTATTTGTGGTAAGAGTTTATATTCTGTAACTTTCCTTTTTTGTTATATGACTGTGAGATCTGTAATATAATTGTTCTGTATTTGATTTTTCCTGTTTTACCATTTTTTTCTAGTAAACAACATTTTCTTTAAAATACTGCCTGTGCTCTTTTCTGTTATTTTACATGTGATTGCTGAACCTGTATTTAAGGCTGACAGCTGTAAGGGCTTGAAGGAGCTACTAAGCTTGCTTAAAAAGGTAAGAAATACCTAGGTCTCTTATAGAGTTGAAAAGGGTACATTTTGGAAACTTGGCTGGGTGCCCCTGATGAAAGATTGTACTGCAGTCCTGAAGAGGATACATATCTGAGCCTGTAATTGGGTATGCTAGCATAAGGTTCATAGTCTGAATCCTCCAGAACTCGAGGCTAATAAGTGATTCAGACCCAAAGCAGACAGGAGGGTTACCCAGTCTGTTACCTGTTCACACTATTGCACTCTGAGGTTGGCACTGTGGGAGCAAAGGGCCTGACCTGTGGAGTGCATTTATGACAGATTTGGTTGGCAGCGGTGTGATTTAAAAAGCATTGATAACACAAGCTTTAACAGTTCAGTGTGTCAGATTAATACTGTAAAGCTCATGTGCAAAATAAGGCAGTAATTTATTTTTTTAAAAGTAAACAGAACTATATAATTTTGCTTACAGTCAAAGTTCCTACCTGTTTCATTGTTTTTCAGGTGCAAGTTAGAGTAGCCATAGTTAGGGAAGAAGATGGCTTCCTATTACAGTGAGCACACACTAGACTATCTGAGGCAGTTGTTCAAGGAGAGAGGAGTTCTGCACTTGGGGAGAGCCAACAAGCAAAACCTTATGGAGGCTCTGATGGCAGCAGATGCCCAGAGCCTCAAGTCACAGTCTGTGACTGAAAAGGACCAAATCTTGGGTGTGGAGGGCCAGGGTCCATTGCAGTGTCCAGATCCAGTGAGGAGGACAGCAGGACCAGTGCAAGCCAAGGTCCACAGCAGCAGGGGAAGATCACCAGCATTCTGGAGCCAAAAGAGATCAAGTTGCAGATTGAGTTGTGGAGAATGGAGCTGGAGTTCCAGAGAGAAGAGTGACAACTTGAGCAAGAGGTGGAGCGAGAACAGTGGGAAGTTGAACAAGAGCAGCGAGAGGCAGAGGAGAAGGAGGAGCAGCTTCGGTGAGAGGCAGAGCGAGAACAGTGAAAAGCTGACCGTGAAGAGCATGAGCACCAGGAGGCAACATGAACTGGAGAAGCTACGACTCCAAACACCAGCACCAGAGCAGGTAAGTGGCCTGGGTTTAACTGGAACTACAGGACTGGGTTACAAACTAAATTCTAAATTGATAGCCAGATTTAAAGAGGGGGAAGATATGGATGCCTTTTAAAATTTCTTTGAAAAAGTTTGCATACAAACAAATATTCCCAGAGAGTCCTAGAGCTTCAAGCTATCCCCACTTCTTACCGGGAAAGCTCGGGATGCATTGGGTCAAATGGACAATGAGGACAGTAATGATTATAGTAAACTGATAACTGCAGTTAAAAAATATGAGCTAACAGCAGAGACATAAAGAGCTAAATTCTGTAAGCTCAGGAGAAGCCCTGACATGAGCTACAAAGAGCTAGCCATGAAACAATGTCAGTTTTTAAAACATTGGTGGGAAAGAATTGAAGCAAACTCTGTAGATAAAATTGAAAATGCTGTACTGTTAGAGCATTTTTTGGGGGCATGCGCGGCAGAGCTGAAAACCTGGCTGGAGGACCAAGCTCCAAAAACAGTGCAAGAGGCAGCTGAACTCTCTGATCACTATGCCAGGAGCAGACCTGCTCTGAGAGCGAATGGGCTGATGTGACAGTGCAGAACAGGAAAAGCATGCCTTCAGGGCAGCTAAATCCCTCACTGCCTCCACTGAAACCAGGTAGCCCCAGGATTCAAAGAAAAGATTTACCTGAGAAAAGGAATGAATGTTGGGTTTGCAAAGAAAATGGACATATTGCCAGATAGTGTCCCAAAAGGACAAATAGTGCACAAAGAGGTGCTCAAAAAGAAGTGGGTTTTGTGTGTGTCCCTGAAAGTATGCCAGTCAACATGAGGGAACACATGCACCCAGTCACCGTGAACGGTGTACAGACACAAGGGTTAAGAGACACGGGGGCATCCCTGACTTTGGTAAAAGGGGATTTGGTAGAGCCTGGTCAGCTTATACCCAATAAATTAGTGACTATACAGGGGTTCACTGGGGAGGAGAAAACATTGCTACTCGCTAGTGTTCTCAGACTGGGGTGAGACTGGGGAAACTGTGCAACAGGTTGATGTAGCCAAAACCTTAGCGGTTGATGTAATTCTCAGCAACAATCTGAAACAGGGGATGGTGCATGCAGTCACCCATAGCCAACTGGCAAGGGAAAATTGTGGTTCCCTGGACTCTATAGAAGCCACTGTGGAAACCCCTGGGAGGCTGATTCCCCAGCCTGGATCTCCTGATATGGAGACTGATGAATGGGGGGTAGAAAGTTTCCTGGTAGCAGTTAACCAAACAGCTATGGAGGGTTACTCCGAGGAAGGAGGGGTGAACCATCATCAGAGGGTTAGGGATGGCAGTAATCCTGAGTGCCCTAATGCTAGAGCTAGGGACCCTAGTTTTGACACTGAAGAGGACCTGTCCCATGCCTTGGGAATGTGTAAGGAGTTTGCAGCTGTTCAGAAAAGTGACCCTAGTCTAGAGAAGCTGATGGCTTGGGCAGACTCTGACAGAGCACAGGGAGGTGACGGGAAACATAAAGTTTATTGGGACAATGGACTGATGTATACTCAGGATGGTAAGACAGAGGAAGGGGTGATAGGCAGGCAGTTTGTCATTCTCCAGGGGTACCGTGAGCAGTTGCTCAAGATTGCACACTATATTCCCCTGTCTGGTCATCTGGGAATCATGCACACCACGCAGCGGTTGGCTCAGAATTTCTATTGGCCCAACTTCACCCAGCAGGTGAAGGAGTACTGCAGGTCTTGTTACCAGTGCCAAGAAATAAGGAAGGCAAGTAAGAAAACCAAAGCCGACCTAATTCCATTGCCCATAGTGGAGGAGCCATTCCAGAGGGTGGGAATGGATATTGTGGGACCTTTAAATACTCCCAGCTCATCCAGGAAGAGATTCATCCTGACTGTGGTGGATTATGCCACCTGGCACCCAGAGGCAGCCGCCCTATCCTCACTGAGGACAGACAAAGTGGCAGATGCCTTACTTGGGATTTTCTCCCGTGCTGGGTGTCTACAGGAGGTTATCACAGATTGAGGGGGTTCCTTCATGTCAGACTTGATGAAATGTTTGTGGGAGAAGTGTGGGGTGGTGCAGAGATGCACAACACCTTATCACCCACAAGCCAATGGGCTTGTGGAAAGATATAATGGTGCCCTTGAGTCAATGCTCCAAGCGTTTGCTGAACAGCATGGGAGGGACTGGGAGAAATACCTTTCCCAGCTGTTTGCATACAGGGAGGTGCCCCAAGAGTTGACAGGGTTTTCCCCTTTGAGCTCTTATACAGCTGTAGGGTACATGGGCCCCTAGACTTGATCCAGGAGAGTTGGGAAGGCAAGCATGCCACCCAGGAAACTCCCATAGTGGATTATGTCCTTAGGTTTAGGGAAAAGCTGAAGGAGCTTATGGGGACAGCCCAGAGCAACTTAGCAGTAGCACAACAAAAACAGAAGATGTGGCATGACCGCAGAACCAGAGCTTGCTCATACATGGTGGGTCAGGAAGTCATGGTCCTAATCCCAGTCTTGAAAGACAAGCTGCAGGCCGAGTGGGCAGGACCGTACAAAGTAGTCATAAAGATAAATGATGTAAACTATATTATAGAGTTACCTGACAGAAGACATACACAAAGAATGCACTATGTCAACATGATGAAGCCGTATGCTAATAGGGCTGACATAGTGTTTGCAGTGTGTAATCATGGGGAGGAGACAGATGAAGGAGACCCCCTTCTAGACTTGCTGGAAGAAAGCAAGCGGAAGTCCTCTGTGGAGGCAATTAAAATGTCACCCCAGTTGATGCCAGACCAGATCCAGGAAGTAAGGGAGGTTTTAGCAGACCTCGCCCCACTGTTTAGCCCCAAATCTGGACTAACCCCCTTGGTGACACACGATATGGAGACAGAGACACAGACGGCCATACGGCAGACAGCATATCGAGTATCAGAGGCTTTCCAAAAGGACATTAGGAGGGAGGTGGAGGAAATGATGGATTTAAGGGTAATCCCAAAATCCCACAGCCCCTGGGCCTCATCCGTAGTCCTTGTGCCCAAGCCAGATGTCTCTACTCATTTTTGCGTGGACTATCATGGACTCAATGCAGTCATGAAGTCAGATGCCCACCCGATGCCATGGATGGACGAACTCCTGGACAAGTTGGGAGGGGCAACATATCTTACAACTATTGACCTGACAAAGGGGCATTGGCAGGTAGAGTTAATTGCCAGAGCTAGGGAGAGGTCAGCCTTCATCATGCAGATAGGGTTATTTTAATTTAAAGTAATGCCTATCGGAATGAAGAATGCCCCAGCCACTTTCCAAAGGTTGGTGAACCAGGTGTTAAATGGTGTTGAGGAGTACGCCGTGGTGTACCTGGATGACACTGCCATCTTTAGTGCCAGCTGGAAGGAACACCTGTCCCACCTTAGGGGAGTGCTGGGCAGGATACAGAGGGCTGGGCTCACAGTCAAAGCTGAGAAGTGCCAGGTGGCCATGGCTGAAGTGGCATACCTAGGGCATGTTGTAGGCCGGGGAACAGCTCCATCCTAACCAAGTGAAAATAGAGGCAATCAAGGCATGGCACAGACCAGAAATGCAGAAGCAGGTCAGGAATTCTCTGGGGTCAGCAGGGTACTTTAGGAAATGTGCACCCAATTACAGTGCCCTGACCACTCCCCTATCTGATCTGGTAAAGAAAAGGATGCCTAAGAAAGTTACCTGGGAACCAGTCTGTGAAAAAGCCTTTACCAGACTGAAGGAGGCACTGTGCAGTGCTCCTGTATTGACAAGTCCAGACTATAGCAGACCCTTTATAGTCCAGACTGACACTTCAGATGTGAGTTTTGGGGCAGTGCCGAGCGAGTATTGGGGCAGTGCTGAGCCAGACGTCCAACCAAGGGAAAGATCACCCCATAGTGTACCCGAGTAAAAAGTTACTTCCCAGAGAGCAGGCTTACTCTACTGTGGAAAAAGAGTGTCTTGCCATGGTGTGGGCCCTTAAGAAGTTACAGACATACTTATACGGGCAGCATTTTGAGGTACAAACTGACCAAAACCCCCTGGTTTGGCTGGCACAAATAGGTAAGATGAATGGTAGACTACTAAGATGGATTCTGGCCTTGAAAGGGTACCACATGATGATCTCCCACAGGGCCAGAGCAGCCAATGAAAATGCAGAAGGTTTGTCCCATTGTTTTGAGATGTAAACTGAATTTGTGGAACTCATCACATATAGGAATAGATCCCCCAAAATTCAGTCTAAGGAGGAAGGGGAGTCATGGGAAAAACCCTCTAATATTATTATGGTATGATATTGTATTATAAATAAATGGTCTGTATATGTAATTGTCTCACACAAGTTAGCAGTTTGGCTTTTAACCTTCAAGGTGTCAGCGAGGATGTCATTAAACAGACCATGGAAACTTAATTAATGCCTTCCTTCCAGAGGGACAGTTTATGGCCCTCATAACCTGTGCTGCCTTTGAAGTGTTCCACATATAAGAATTTTATGACGTAGTAGGAAGAAGTCGTCACTGGGCCGACTCTTAATGGTTTTCTCACGTACCTGAGAATTAGGGACATGAGTGTGGGATTGTTAAGTTCAAAGAGAAATGTTTGATTAAAGACCGTCATAGCTGAGAAATGGCTAGTTACAGATTTTTCAAAGTAATGACTTACATCCTTGTGGATAACTATGTCAGAAATCAAATCTAAGGGATGATCTAGCTGACCTCACCAAAAAGGGGATGGGGATAGAGTTAAAATGAATCCTGTATCTGGGAAATGTGTTATATGATTCTTGGACTCAGAGAGATAGCTCTCTGACTTAAAAGCACTTAAAGGTAACACTTAGATAGAAAAGAAATTAAGTATGTGTGGTAGGAGTTTGTATTCTGTAACTTTCCTTTTTTTTTTGTTATATGACTGTGAGATCTGTAATATAATTGTTCTATATTTGATTTTTCCTGTTTTACCATTTTTTCTAGTAAACAACATTTTCTTTAAAATACTGCCTATGCTCTTTTCTGTTATTTTATATGTGATTGCTGAACCTGAATTTAAGGCTGACAGCTGTAAGGGCTTGAAGGTGTTACTAAGCTTGCTTAAAAAGGTAAGAAATACCTAGGTCTCATACAGAGTTAAAAAGGGTACATTTTGGAAACCTGGCTGGGTGCCCCTGGCGAAAGATTGTACTGCAGTCCCAAAGTGGGTACATATCTGAGCCTGTAATTGGGTATGCTAGCATAAGGTTCACAGTTTGAATCCTTCCAGAACTTGAGGCTAATAGGTGATTTGGACCCAAAGCTGACAGGAGGGTTACCCTGTCTGTTACCTGTTCACACTATTTCGCTCTGAGGTTGGCACTGTGGGAGCAGAGGGCCTGAGCTGTGGAGTGCGTTTGTGACAATAGCCACCCAGTGTGATGGCAGTATCAGGGATCTGGGGAGAAAGCCATGTTTCCGTATGAGAAATTATATCAGGTTGAACAAGTGCCACCCAGGCTTCAAGCAGTGCAAATTTTGGTAAAAAGCTACCTGTGCTAAGGGAGACAATCTTTAGCTTCCCTTTGACATCCTTGCTCAACTTGTTGCTACTAAATGGGCCTGGGTTTGGGCGAATATTACCAGAAAGAGGAGGAGTAACAGTAAACACTTTTTTTTTTAGGTCCCTCAGTCCAGGGATTAGCCTCAAGGATTTATTAGTACGTGAGCAGTATTTAATGCAGACCTTGTAGCCATGAGTAACATAGGAAGAGATAAGGCACAAACCAGTTGAACCATGGGTAAAATGATCTAGAAAGAAGTGTAGCATAAAATGAGGACCAGGGGTGTTAGCAGGTAGACCAGTGATATCCATTTCTAAAGGGCACTGGGTTTTGTATAGGAAGTTACCAGTGGCAATATGTTTTGCTAATTATTCACCTCCCTCCCTGGGACCCCACAAGTATCAGTTCTAGGAGAATTACTGTGGCAAACAGTACTTTGGCAGGGTGAGGAGCTAACCAACAGGGATGAGGCATGTTATTTACTAGGACGCCAGGCTTGAAATAACCAACAGGCCTATGGGGTCCCCTACCTGAATACTGGTTCACATCACTACATCCAGGTGAAATGTGTAGAGAGGTATAATTTGGTACTAAGCCAGTAGTATTAGGCGGCTAGGACTCAGGTGATATATACTGACAGTGATAATTGCTGTTTAGAGCTGCTGAGATATATCAGAGCTATTCAAATAACTATGAACAGGGCTATAACAATAAGGCAGTACTCAATTAGATGCACAGGTGCAATAGTATAGACACTTGTATACCATGCTTAGCCTGATTCCAGGTGCCTGGAGCAATAAAATAAATCATAGTACCCCAATACATTTACAGCTGTACGAGAAAATTGTTCTAGTGTCCCAGAGCTAGAGCACTGTGCCAAGGTTAATAACATCAGTTAACAATACCAATAAAGTATGTTGGAGTACACCAGGTACATTTACAAGGCTCTGACAAATTGGTTATGCCTCAGAGCTAGAGTCTATTTGCTCACTGTTAGCTTCTCTATCAATATTTGCAAGAGATTAATATAGACAATTCACAGTAACAGCCATCTGTGATACTACACCCTGTAAGCAACTATCTGAATATTTGCAGTGGGTTAATGTGGACAGTTTACAGTAACAGACATCTGTGATACTACCCCCTGAAAGCAACTATCTAAATATTTACAATGGATTAATGTAGACAGTTCACGGTGACAGATGTCTGTAATACTACCTCCTGAAGCAATCTGAATATTTGCAGTGGATTATGTAGACAGTTCACAGTAACAACCATCAGTGATACTACCCCCTGAAGGCAGTTATCTGAATATCTGCAACAGATTAATGTAGACAGTTCACAGTAACAGATATTTGTGATACTGCCCTCTGAGAGCAATTATCTGAATATTTGCAAAGAATTAATGTACACAGTTCATACTATCAGCCATCTGTGATACTAGCCCCTGAAAGCAGCTTTCTGAATATTGCAGTGGATTAGTGCAAACAGTTCATAGTACCAGCCATCTGTGATACTACCCTTATGCATATGCATAACATCTGTGCAAAGACATATGAGCTGGCTGCTCCCAGTTTAAATCCCAGCGTAGACATTGACTCACTGCCTAACAAGTTCAAGCCATTTGCCCTCCTTGTTTTTCAGTCTCCTAGGCCAGTGAAACTAAATAGAAACAGGAACCTACCACAAATCACATTTTGCATCTCAGTCATGCTATCTAGGGTATTTAATATATTTATTTATATTTATCTATCATTTTTGGCCTGGAAGTGCACAGAAGTGGGCAACTTGTTTTCAGTTGTGTCTGGGGGAGAGGAAACAGGAATACATTAAAGGGGATGTAAACATTGCAGGGGTCACTCAGATTTTGAAAGGCCATGAAAAAATCTTTCAAATAAGGTATTGTGCTTACCTGTAAGTGTCAGACACCCTGAGATATGAATAACTAAATCATCTGTAAATCAAAACCAGGCAGCAGCAGCCATTTTGTGTAATCAAAACAGAAAGTGATGTCACTGAGGGACAAACTGTGATTAACAACATAGAACTTGCCCCTCAGTGACATCACTTTCTGTTTTGAGATTACATGAAATGGCTGCTGTCTTGTTTTGATTTACAGATGATTTACATATTCATATCTCAGAACTCCCGACACCTACAAGGAAGTCCAGTACTCATTTGAAATATCTTTTCATGAGCTTTCACAATTTGAGTGACCCTACAATGTTTACTTCCCCTTTAACATGACCAATAGTGAAAAAACATGAGTGTAGCCAGAAATTTCAGGTTTGTATCGACTCTTCTCAACTGCAGCCCCCAGTCGGTTTTAAAAAAAATTAGATTGCTGAAGGGGCATCACGCAAAAACTATTTTTAGAGCGGCACAAAATCCAAACCTATGTAAAGGGAACCGGGACATCCCTCTGGGAATATTTTGAAAAACTGTAGCCAAATGATGCATTCTAGTGGCTTTTAGCAAGCTGTGGATCAGCTCAACAGCCTGCAAAAAGTCAACAAAATGCTGAGGCACACATACAGAAATTATTGTTCAATACTAATATCATGTCACACTCCTTAGCTCTCAAAGAAAAGTTTGACAACTTCAATCAAAATCGTGCATTCTGGTGGCTTTCAGCAGGCCGTGAGGCACATTCTACTGGATTTTAGCAGGCTATGAAGCAGCTTGACAACCTGCTAAAAGACAACAGAATGCTGAGGCACTGGCACGCATTTAGCAATTATTGTATTGTATTGCTAAGAACAGAGTGTGTCATACACTTACGCTCTCATAGAAAACTTTGAAAAAGTAAATCAAAATTGTGCATTTTGTAGGGTTTTAATAGCAAAGAAAGACAGGAAAGAACCACACATCAGCCCCTCAAAGGTGCTCCAGCCACAATACTATAGGCAGAGAAATAAACAAAGCTGGGCACACACCAACAGCTGAGAAAGTTTATAAAGATTTACTTAGAAAAACATGGCAAACACTCTGGGCTAACACCCGTATGTATCAACCCAATCACATGCATTTTAATAGTCTGTGAAACAGGTTCATTGCCTGGCAAAATGCATCAGAATACTGAGGCACATAAACAACATTGACTGTATTATATAGCTGTGTACTAATAGTGTGTCACATGCCTTTTGCTCAAAGAATACGTTGAAAAACTCCATCAAAGTGGTGCATTATGGGGGGTGCTTGTTGGCCTAGCAGGTAAAATATTACACTCCAGTGCCGGTGACTTGAGTTGAGAATGAACTCAGGAGCTGGTTGGGTGGCCAGGACTTTGGGAATGGGGCTTCTGCCTAGCAGCACTCCAAGCCTAAGTGGGATGGTGCAGTGTTCCACTGCATGAGAGACACCTTGTGATGGGCCAGGCAGCCATCCCTCACAAGGCAGCCATACATAACAAGGCCTGACAGAGCCATGCACTGTGTTGGAGAAGTGGACAGGCAGAAAAGGAGAAAAAAGTAGACTGAGCTGTACAGTATATTGACTCAGTTCACAACAGGCCCAGCACCCGACAATGAGGCAACTCCTTTACACTCTAGATTGTGCTGGGGGGGGCACTCCCAATAGCCCCGCCAAGAGGGATAATTCATTGGTGACCTTTGGAGAAACACAGAAACATAGAATGTGTCAATAGAAAAAGACTGGTAGGCCCAACTAATCTGCCCTGTTTTCCCTGCATAACACTGAACTCTGCACTCTAGTCACAAGTGACCGTCACTCTCCTTTATTTGTGCCTATCCCATGCATGTTTGAAGCTCCTCACTGTCTGTGCCCCACCACCTACCACCTAGGTAAAAAGCTCCCTGAAATGGTGGCCTTGATGGAAGAGGGATGCCTTCATATTGTGGCAGTCACAGAAACATGGTACACAGAGAACCATGACGGGGATGTCAACATACCAGGGTACACAATCTACAGGAGGGACAGGGAGGGAAGAAGGAGGAGGAGGAGTAGCTCTCAGTCACCATGTTTACATGCAGGTAGATATCTGATTCAAACTGGATTACTGAATTATCTGATAACTGAATCAGATTATTCAGATCCATGTAAACAGGAAAATTCTTATTATAATCAGATTATGTAAACTTTTAGAAACCTGATTCAAATACCTGGATTTTTCCAATTTGAATCTGGTAACTGGCTCATGTAAACAGATCTGGTAATGTTTTCAGATTATTATGTTTGCATATGCCTGGTTGCATGAAATGTGTCTGTTCACAATGCAGAAATCATCACTCTGACTGATGGGGCATAATGATTAACAAAACTACAAGACCTTTCAAACAGTATTATTTTTATCAGTAATATCTTCTAAGGTTTTTTTTAAGGGACACTGTCAACCTGTTTTTCATCATATTATTTCTAGTTGAAACCCTACATTTTATTATTGCTTACCCTCTTTGTAATTCACTGATGTTGCCGTTTGTTTTGTCTGTCTCCATGCTTAGTAGAACTGAAATGTGTGGCAATGTATATTTATAAACAACCTTGCATTAGAAACACACTCAAACAGTGCAGTCATTTATAAGAAAGTAGTCTCCTAAACTCTTACTGCATCATGAGGGACTAGACTGTTTTGTGGGTGTCCCCAAGTCCAGGAAAGATGCATTTGGAGTTGATCAATGAATGTAAACAAACCTGTTTTGGTGTGATAACACCAGTATGTTGGGCAGTCTGTTTTTTACTTTTCTAAGGAAAATAAGAGCCAGAACCAAACTACCAGCTAACAGCAATAATCTTTACAGGATGTTGGCAGTCATAAAATGTGTTTTTTAAACTAGGAACACTTTGAGATCTAAGGGGGTTAACAGTGTCCTTTTAATTAGTACCTTGTCAATTTATTCCCTTTTCCTCCCCTATTCCTGGGGCCGCAGCACATGTGTGTTGTGCATGCATGGAGTGCACACATGCCCCGTGACACCAGCTCAGCCCCTTCTGCCCCTCCTTGTGGCTAGCACCAGAGCTCCCTATGGTCAGAGCCACCATACATTCTCCACCAGGTGGTGTCCAATGGCTGGGGGGCCCAAGTCCCTCCTAGGAGGAGAAAGTTGCCTTGTGGCAGTTCGATCTCACTCCTTGCTATCCCCCGGCGACCTCTGACAGCCCTGTTTCACTTCTGAACCTGAGTCACCGGCATCTTCTAAGGTTTTTTATATGCAAAGCCTGCAAAAACAAGAAAGATTTAGGGTTGGTTCTGGGGTGGTGGTGATAAAATGTTGGGTGATTACATGTCCAAGATGGATGTGTACATAGATGAAACTGTTTTACATATTGGTTAAGTGGCCTGAAAGGAGACCACATTTAAAAAAATGATTTTTAAAATAAAATAAAAAAAATCCTGGTCTCTGATTAGTCCTGAGCCAGTCACATGACAACAAAAGTTTTTGGTCTATTGACTAGTTTCAAACTACAACTGGTCTATAGTTCACTAGACTGGGTAATAGTCTTTCAGACTATTGCCCACTAAATCTGGCATTATACAATGGCCAAGTCAATACAGAGTAAATGCTACTTTCTGATTGGCTGGCTGGCACCTTTGCAATGTTGTAAATCCTCCAGTGTACCAACACAAAAAGGGGCCAGCCACCAGTCTGCTGCATAAAGAACAACCCCTAAAATCACTCCGACCATTACCAGCCCAAGACTGGCAAAGGCAGCAACGGAAGGCAAGCAGTCTTGCCACATTATGTCTCTGCTTAACAGTGGCAATCAACCAGATGAAACCAAAGCTCAGATCAGGACCAAAACTGCGTCCCCCTTCCCCAAGTTTTTTTTTTTCTAGCTAGTTTCCTGGTAACCACTTCCTCACAGCTCACCTTTTTTCACTTTTCTGTTTCACCATTGCCTCTGCTTCTTTTTGATGTTCCCCGAATCATCACAGCAGGAAAACTCACTGAATGCAGTTACACACTAAATAAATATCTCCTAATGTCCCCATTTAAGAAAAAATTAATTTAGTCAGAATTATAAAAAATTAGCCTTCAAGAATGATGGCACCCAGAAACAGGCTGTTAGGTACAGTAGCCATCCGTTCAGACGAAGCCCAAGTGCTGAACTTCACTCCTCACTACACATTGAAGCCCAACGTCTTACATCATCATAGAGAAAAATAAAAATCCTCAATGCTGTTCACACTTTTGCCCACTACAGCCCCTTACTGAAGTAAAACAAACAAACATTTCCAGATTCAGTGCCAGCTATCATTTACAAGATAGGGCTGAGTTGCTGTGGCCTCTCAGTCTACTGTATTCTGGCTATTTTTTTTCCAGCACAACAATAAATAAAAACAATTATGTAAAATGACAAAAAAATGCACTTTTCTCTTTATTTTTTTTTTCAAAAACTGAAGGGGGACATTGTACTGTATAATCACAATATACCTCTCCAGCCAGGGTGTGAGTATATAGCTGGATTTACCACTTCTGGTGTGGTTTACTCACTTGTTCTGCAGCCAAATGACCAAATCACACAAGGCATGGTAAATTCTGCCATATACCCACATTCTGTAATGGTATATTGCTTAACTCACCCCTCACAATGAACCCATTCAGCCTGCCTCACAAGTACATCAAAATGGTGTCAGTTCCTTGTGGCTCAACCCCTGCCATGTATCCACTTCTACTGGTATTGCTATCTCCTCCAAACATTTTTACCTGGTAGTCCAGTGGTCCAACCAATTAAAATAATTATCTCCCCCCTGCCTTCTGCTTTAACTGTAACAATGGTCCTATCTTGTTATGTGTTGCTCCCCACCTCTATTGCATGGTCCTTGTGGCAGAGAGACATGGAGATTGAATGGTTCAAACAGGAGGCACAGCACCAGGAATTATTGGTTCAGGCTCTGTACCCGACAGCTTCACAGACTGGGATATCAGTGCAGCTCCAGAAGTAGAAATTGAACATGCTGGCAGAATAAAAATTCACTGTTTGTTTTCATGCTCCCCATTCCCGTTTGAATACTTTATAGGAGCCAGGGCAGCAAACAAGTTACATTATCAGTGTGGATCTGGTCGCAGATAAATATAAATAAATGCAGTTTGTTTTTCGTGCTTCCCAGCCCACTTTTTCCACTCTATGGGTGCCAGGAGACCAATTACGTTAGGATCCTCAACCTGGATCACCGACATCACTAGCGGTAGTGCTGACACTGCATCAGCAGGCCAACCCATGGTGGAGAAGATATTACAGTATCGGGTAGTTGCAGGGCAGACTGTATGGTAGCTGCAGAAGTGTTACTAAAGTGATGGTAGCAGTGGGGCAGATATTATTGAGTGGGGTAGTAGCAGGGAAGAATATTGGCTAGTTGTGAGTGTTACTAGAGTGGGGATAATGGGGCATATTTTGGGGTTTGGAGTAGTTGCAGGAAAGAATACTGGGTTACTATGAGTGTGTTATTAGAGGCTGGGTAGTTGTGGGATCAATATTCGGTAGTGGGATATTTGCAAGACAGAATACTGGGTAACTGCATGAGTTTTATTAGGGTGGGGTAGTTGTGGGGCACATATTGGGGTGTGTGGTACTTGCAGGGCAGAATATTGGATAACTGCAATGGTGTGAATAGAGTGAGGGTAGCTATGGGTCAGACAATGTAGTGGGTGTAGTTGCAGGGCAGTATATTGGGACGTTTTGAAAGTGTTACTACTGTCGGGTAGTTGTAAGGCAAATATTGTAGGATAGTTGCAGGGCAGAATGTTGGGTTACTGAGAATGTGTAATAACTAGAGTTGTGGTAGTTCTGAACCAGATGTTGGGTAGTGGGTATTTGCAGGACAGACTATTGGGTAACTGCAAAATATTACTACTGTAGAGGTTATTGTGGGTTAACTACTGGGACATGGGGAAGTCGCAGGACACAAAATAGGGTAGGTTAAAAAAAATGTGACTAGAGTGGGGGTAGCTGTGCTCAGACATTGTAGTGAGAGGTAACTGCAGGGCAGAATATTGGGTAGCTGAGAGAGTTACTATAGTGGGGTAGTTGTGGGGCAGATATTGTGGTGTAGGGTAGTTGCAGGGTAAATACTGGGTCACTGAGAATGTCTTGCTAGAGTTGTGGTAGTTGTAGGATAGATATTGTGGAATGGGGTAGTTACAGGACAAAATATTAGTTGGCTTCTATAGTGTTACTAGGGTGTTGGTAACTGTGGCAGATAATGTGGTGCATGGTAACTGCGGGGCAGAATGTTGAGAAGCTGTGACGATCTTACACTGGCGTAACTGTGGTGTAGATATTGTGGCACGTGACAGACGAAGGGCAGAATATTGTGTGGATGCATTAGTGTTGGAAGAGTGAGGGTAGTTGTGTGTCAGATAATGTGAGTAGTTGCAGGACAGAATGTTGGGAAGCTGTGAGAATGTCACTAGAGTTAGGGTATCTGTGGGCAGATATTTGGGAGGGGTAGTTTCAGGGCAGAATATTAGGTAGTTATGAGAGGGATGCTGGAGTGAGGAGTTGTGAGGCAGATATTGGGGTGGAGCAGTTCCACATAAGAATATTGGGTGCTAGCTGTAGGGCATTACAAGAGTAGGAATACTTGTGGGGCAGAGGTTAGAGTGTGAGGTAGTTGAAGGTAAGAACTGTACTGTTACTTTTTTGTGGACAAAATGCCTTTTGTCTGAATCCTAAGTATACAGTACACGTAGACAAAATAGTCATGTAACAACCGGAGCCCATGTAAATCAAACCAGATAACTCTCAGACATGTAAACAGATGCACTGAATCAGATTATTAAGAGAGACTGCATGTAAACAGCACTGCAGAAAACTCAATCAGGTTTTCAAGTTATCTGATTTCTTCCTGACATGTAAACAAGGTGTATGTAAGGGAAGGGATCAAACCAACATAATTAAACGGTAAACAGGGAGGAGAGGAGGCACTGTGGGTCACCCTGGAGACTGGAAATGGCTCCGCAAACTGCACAGGGGTTGTATACAGACCCCCATCTCAGGGGGAGGAAATGGACAAGGAAATAATAGAAGGCAACCTTGGGATGGCAGAGAAAGGAGAGATATTGCTGATGGGGAACCTGAATATGACAAATGTTACCTGGAGCACGTTTGCTGCAGCAACATCCAAGAGCAGGGCCATTCTTGATGCCCTACAAGTGGCTTGCTTCAGACAGCTAGTTTTGGAACCCACTCGGGAGGGAGCAATCTTAGACCTGGTACTCTCAAATGGGGATGGAGAAACGATCTCTGATCATGAAGTGGGTAGCCATCTGGGAACAAGTGACCACCAAACAGTGTGGTTCACGATAAACTTAGCTCTAGAGTCAAACCATACAAAAGTGAAGGTGCTTTACTTCAGGAGGGCTGATTTTGTCAAAATGGGAGAGTGCCTCAGAAAAGCACTAGCAAACAGGCAAGAAGGTGGGGTGGAGCAACAGTGGGGAAACATCAAAACCACCATCACAGAGGCAACAAGTCTTTGTGTAAAGCAAATAAACAAATCAAAACAAAAGAAAAAAACACTATGGTTCTCAAAAGAAGTGGTGGGGAAGGTAAGGAAAAAAGACAGCATTCAGGAAGTATAAGGAAACACAGAAGGAGCAGGAAAGAAACTGTACAGTTAAAGCAGAAGGAAGCAGGAAGGTAATCAGAATAGCAAAGGCTCAAACTGAGAAAAAGATAGCCAACTCAGTTAAGGGGGAATAAAACCTTTATAGGTACATTGAGGAGCAAAGAAAGACTAAGGCAGGGATACTGAAGCTGAATAAAGAGGAAGGTGGTTGGGCAGAGAGTGACAGTGAAAAAGCAGGGATACTGAACGAATACTTCTGCTCAGTATTCACAATGGAAAAGCAGGGAGATACCTAATCCAGTCAATGAGCACTCTGGATAGGGAGTTGATATTAGTCCTTTCACAGAAAAAGGGTTCTGAAAGAACTCTTAAAACTGAAGGTGGATAAAGCAATGGGGCCTGATGGGATTCACCCCAGAATTCTAAAAGAACTAAGGGAAGAACTAGTAACACCACCGACTACCCTTTTTAATAAATCATGGGAGGATGGTGTGGTACCTGAGGAATGGAGGAGGGTGGATGTAATTCCCCTTCACAAAAGTGGGAGCAAGACAGAGGCAGGAAACTACAGACCTGTCAGTTTGACCTCGGTGGTAGGGAAAATTATGGAATCACTTCTGAAGGAAAGAATTGTTGAGTACCTAGAGGCCAGTGGGGCAGAGGACCCAAGACAGCATGTATTCACAGCAGAAAGGTCATGTCAGACATATCTAATTGATTTCTTTGACTGGGTGGCCAAAGTAGTAGACCAGGGAGGGGCTGTGGACATGGCCTACCTAGACTTAAGCAAGGCATTTGACACAGTCCCACACAAAAGATTAATACACAAATTAGCCATCCTGGGAGTGGGACCAAGGGTGGTAGCCTGGGTAAAACACTGGCTGGACAACAGGACACAGCAGGTAATAGTAAATGGGAGTCCACAGTGAAGAAAGGAGGGTTACTAGTGGGGTACTGCAGGGTTCAGTACTGGGCCGGTACTTTTTAATATCTTTATAAGTGACATTGCAGAGGGACTGGAAGGGAAAGTATGTCTCTTTGCAGATGACACAAAGATCTGCAACAGGGTTGATATGCAAGGTGGGTGGAAAGGATGAAAAGGGACTTGGCAAGGTTGGAGGAATGGTCAAATGTATGGCAGCTTAGATTCAATGCAAAGAAGTGCAGTAATGCACCTGGGAAACAAAACCCAGGGAAGAGTACACAATGGGGTGAATACTGACAACAATAAAAATGGAAAGGGACCTGGGGGTAGTCATATCAGATGACCTAAAGGTGGGCAAGCAATGTGAGAAGGCAGTAAGGAGGGCTGGGAGATTCTGGGATGCATAGGGAGAGGCATCACCAGTAGAAAACAGGAAGTTGTTGGCCCTCTGTACAGACAGTTGGTAAGACCACATCTGGAGTACTGTGTACAGTTCTGGAGACCCCATCTCCGCAAAGACAGACAGGGTGGAGGCTGTCCAGAAGAGGGCAACCAAAATGATGCAGGGTCTGCACCAGAAGACATATAAAGAAAGACTAAAGGAGCTTAAGATCTATAGCCTCAAGGAAAGGGGTGGGGATATGATAGAAACTTTCAAATACCTCAAGGGAATCAACGAAATCCAAGAGGGTAGCATCATTCAGAAAAAGAGATGTGCAAGAACAAGGGGGCACAATTTGAAGATGGAGGGGGGACAGCTCAGAGGTAATGTGAGGAAGTATTTCTTCACAGAGAGGGTTGTAGATGCATGGAACAGCCTTCCTGAGGAGGTCGTAGAGCCAAATACAGTGCGAGAATTCAAGAATGCATGGGACAGACATAAGGCAATTCTAGCAGGGGGTAGGAGGAAGTAGGCTGTTGGTTAACTAGGATCTGCAGCTTATCAGTTAGGTAGGGAAATGGGCAGTCTAGGTGGACCAAGATGTCCTTATCTGCCATCAAATTCTATGTTTCTATGTTTCTACCTCTTCTGGCAGGCTGTACCAGGCATCCATCACCCTTTCTGTGAAGTAGTAGTTACTCACGTCCAGTTTCATAGCATGCCCCCTGTTGTGGTGCTCCTCCTGCTATTAAATAGACTCTCCTCCTCCATCTTGTTCACTTCTGTGAGGTACTTATAGGTCTCAGTGATGTCCCCTCTCACTTTTCTCTCCTCTAGGGAGTACATGATGAACTCCCACAGCCTCTCTGCATGTGATTTCTCATGCAACTCCCACACTATTTTAGTAGGAGACGTAAGTCTTGGGGATGGCGGGGCGACAGGGCTGGAGGGACCGAAGCCTGAATCAGGCCAAACAGGTGGGACAGAAAAACCTTTGCTGAAGAAAATGGTGCTTTCTGGTGACTTTTAGTAGTAGTATAATTATCTATTAGGTACCCAGTCTCAGAGGCTCTGGACAACTCACGAAACAGAATACATCATAACAAAAGCACAATAAATAGCTTTCAATAAATTATACTATCAGTACTTTGGAAAGGACTTTAACCCCAACAGTTTGTGCTGCTGGTATTCTAACAGAAAGCCTGGATGGCAGCTGTGATATTTGAAGAATGGCTAAAGGAGTTTGCTCGACCTATGCATCTACAGAAGCAGCATGTGATTTTGCTGCTCGACAATGCTTCCTCACACTCCAGCACACAGCTACCTGCATAATATCACCCTTCATTTCCTCCCTCCAAACACCACCTCTAAAATCTAGTCCTTGAGCCGGCCAGGTGATGCTGAGGGTTGAGGCGCTGGGTGCCACACCTCACGCTATGCCGGTGACCCGGGTTCAAGAATTAGCCTGGACCACCAGGGGTCGGCAGGGGAAGGAGAGGAGTGAGCATCTGGAGGACAGCTCTCCTCTCCTGGGAGGAAGGGGACCCTAAGGGTTGGAGCTTGACTGCCCTCTGGCAGAGGCCAGGGGTGCAGCAAGTTCCCTGTCTCACAACGTGGGGTAAGTGTACGACAGACGTTGGCAGGGGAGGGCCTTGATGTCGGGGATGCAGGCCAACACAGGAACACCAGGAAAAATCACCCTCTAGGCTCCTGGAAGATGGAGCACTGTAGCGCAGACCCCATAGCCCGCTTGCCTGTCCCAGTCTGGTGCCCTGACGAAATAAACATAGTTTGGGGGTGTAGGCACCTCATCCCTGTCCCTACCCGGGGGGGGCAATCCCTGGTACCTTGAGAGGTGCCGTGATGCAGGTAAAGGCAGGCTGGGGCAGACACAGATAGTAACTCCTGAGGCGGCGGAGTCTAGGGGGTAGGGGAGGAGCATAAATAGCAAGTAAAAAAAAATTTTTTTTTAAATCTAGTCCTTGAATTTTGGCATAACATACGAAGATACGAAATTGCTGGCAGAAATAGACCCACGGGTCTATCAAGTCTACAGCTGCCAGAATTTTAAGGCTCTGTACTGGTACAGCAACTGCAGTGCTATGTTAACTATCTGGATGATGGCAAACCACCAGATGTTAACATCAAGGAGGCTCTGTACTTCATAAGGGATAGGTAGTGTGAGGTGAGCACATCAGTCAACAATTGCTGGTGACACACTGAAATACTGAATGCTGCTGCGCTGTTTTCTGCTGACAACAGTGCCTCCCAGGAACAACCTAGCACCTCCACTGAATCTGTGATGCGAGCTATCTCAACCATTCTTGAACAGCTGCCTGATGTCATAAATGTGACTGTGGTAGGCATCCTGCAGGCTGATGAGAACACTGAGACCCGTGTAGCACTAGATGAGGAGGAAATCAATCAGATGGTGCAATCATCCACTGCAGTGGAAAATTCAGATGAAGAGACAAAGCATAGATGACATAGAACCACTTGTGCGGGTAGCACTGGATACCCATCGTAGACTTGAAACTGTCTTGGGATATGTAGAACAGAATATGGATTTCTTCAACATAAAGGACATTGACTGCATCTGTGACCTGATCGTAAAGAGAGTTGTGGTGGGACAAAATAAGTCAAGTCAGACTGTGATTGAGCATTTCTTTAAAAAAAAAAAGTCAATGAAGACAGTGAACTCTGAGAGGTGCTTCAAACTTTGAGTCACTGCATTATATTTCTTATTCTGATGTTACGTCACAGCTGGTAAGTCCAAGGGTTGGATTTTACAGGTGATGTATGTATCTCTTGTTGCATAAGCCTGCCAAGTGTTACTGTGGGAAATTGTCAAGTTTTAACAGACTGCAAAAATAATACCATGCTATTTTTTGGGTGTGTGTGGGGTTCCTTATAACTTCACAAATACGGTAATACCATGGTTTTTTGGGAGGGGGAATGTTATTCTTGAAACTGCAACTTGTTTGTGGCTTGCTTGGTGACCTTTTGATGGCTGTTTTTATTGTACATGTTTCTTGAAAAAGCCTAAAATCTGAAAACGTAATGCTGTGCCTTTTTGGGTGAGGGGAATGTTTTCCTTGCAAATACAAAAATAATGCCAATCCTTTTTTGTGGGGGTGCAGAGAATGTTGCCCTTTGAAGTGCAGAAATAATGCCATGCCTTTTTTGTGGGGTGCAGAGAATTTTGCCGTTTGAACTGCAGAAATAATGCCATGCCTTTTTTGTGGGGGTGCAGAGAATGTTGTCTTTAAACTACAGAAATGATATGCATTTTTGGTGGGGGATTATTCTTCAATAAGCAACTTGTTTGAGGCTTGCTCTGTGACTTTTTGGTGGATGTTTTACCGTACTATATGGTTTCCTTGAAAAAAAACTCAGAGTCTGAAATGTGCAGTAGTGTTGTACCTTTGTTGTGCCTTTTGGGGAGAGTGGGGGATTACTGAAAATTGAGAAAGGAGGGTTGACCACTTAGTGGGTTGCTTTTCTTTTTTTAAACAAAAAAGTGCCATTGTGAAAAGACTCTGAAGCCAAAACCATAATGCTTTGCCTTTGTTGTGCCTTTTGGGGAGAGGAGGGATTATAGAACATTGGAGAAGGGGATCTTTCTTAAGAACTAATCTGCCTGGTGGGTTACTTTTGTTTTAAATAAAGATGTGATTGTACAAGACTCTGAAACCGAAAACATACAGTACTGTAATGCCTCATGGGGAGAGGAGGGCATCATTTTGTGTATTGCTTTTTCATAAAGAGTGTCATTGTACAGTAGGTATGATAATGCTTTGCCTCTTGGAGGAGAGTGAGGATTATAGAAAATAATTTGCAAAAAACTTTGTTAATGCTCTAGTTAGAATCGAAACAACAAAAGTTGGGAAATGATGCATTAGGGTTTCCCTAACACCCCAACCTCCTAAACCAGGAAGGAGAGCAGGTCTGGGGTGTGCCTTGGGCTTCTCAAGCCTAACACTAACCGCATTCCATCTGTAAATAAGGTCATATGTGTAGACTTTATGAGAATGGGGTGATTAAGCTTGAGAAGCCCAAGGCACACCCCACACCTGCTTTCCTTTGGGAAGGAAGGCTATTAGGGAAACCCTAATGTCTCACCTCCCAAGTTTTGGCACTTTGACCCTAAATGCAGTATTAAGTTTTTTGCAACTTATGTTCTTACTTTTTGAGACTGGATAATTATATCCTTATTTTACTGTGGCCCATCCCTCCATTGATGTATAAATGTATGTAACTGTGGAATAACAGGGCCCTCTGGGCCCTGCACTTCCATTTATAGGACAACAGTGACAAAACTGTTAGTATAGCCATCTTATTACCCCACCTCATGTACCTGGTACAGAAAATTTTCAAATCCTCGCTAAAACATCATTCTGTGCAACTGCAATGCCATTCTGCACCACAGGGGCGAAAACACATTTTGGCCAGGATTTGAAAAATGACAGCTGTGACATACATGAGGTGGGGTAATAAGAAGGTTATGTTGAAAATATGGGTTAAAATATTTACAAATTATGAAGTTACAAGTGGGCATAGTGAAATTGCAATGAATGGTCATAACTTCAGCATTTTTTCATATGCTGACCCCAAATTTTGAACATAGTTTTCTTATGAACCCATCTCATAAACCCCATAGTTGAAATGTTTTCAAATCCTTGTCAAAATGCCATTCCTTGCCACAGGTGTGAAAACACATGTCGGACAGGATGTGAAAAATGACAGCTGTACTGTTCATGAGGTGGTGTGAAAAAATAGCTATATTGAAAATTTGAGTCAGAATATTGAAAATGACCAAAGTTATCTGGCGTCATAGAGAACATTTTCAAACGCATTATAACGTCCATTTGTAAGAAATTTTCACCAACTTTTCAATATGTCCTTTTTGGGAACCCACCTCATGAATGCTGGTGGTGAAATTTCATTATTCATTCCAGGAAGGTGAGTTTGCACAGTGACTGCAAAATCACCTTCCGAGCCCAGTTAACGAAACAGCAGTACCTAAAAATGGCAAAGTTATGAACATAAGTTCAAAATGCCATTGAAATAAATTATATGGCACTTATCTTGATTTCTCATTTCATGGTGCGACTTTGAAGAGTGCAGACGCATCTCGGTCCACAGAAGATGACAGCCTATGACCTCCAGTGGTAAGTATAGGATAAGGGGGGGTGGTGGGTGCTCAGTGGAAGGGTTGGGATGGGGGTAGAGGTATTTGGGGGAATGATAAGGGACTGTTTTCATTTTTTCAGGTTTAAAAAAAAAAACTCCTAATAGTGCTGCTAAAGTGAGGCAGTGGTGGGAAAAAGACTTAGGCATCATAATAGATGCTAACTGGGGCCTGATTCTGGGTTCTCACGTGGGTCTATTCCTTTGCAGTAAATATAAGGAGATGCAATACAAATTTATACACCATTTATACTGCTCACCAAGTGTAGTACACAGGTTTTATTTGGGTGCATCTCCGAGCTGTGGTAAGTGTGGGGCAGCTCGGGGGTCCTTTTTTCATTATTACTGGGAATGCCCTCAATTAACATCAAACTGAAGGGGCACTGCCCAAGAATTAACAATGAGTGGCCATCATGTGGCCCTGACCCCCTGTCACTATTGTTTGGGGTGGAGGAAGCTGGGAAGGGGGATTGGTTGCTATCTTGATGCCCTACAAGGGGAATGCCTCAGTCAGCTAGTGTTGGAACCCACTCGTGAGGGAGCAATCTTAGACCTGATACTCTCAAACAAGAATGGCTAGAGGATCTCAGATTTAGAAGTGGGTAGCCATCTCAGAACAAGTGACCACCAAGCAGTGTGGTTTATGATAAACACAGCCATAGAGTCAAGCCACACAAACGTGAGGGCACTGGAATTTAGGAGGGCTGACTTTGGCAAAATGGGAGAGTGCCTCAGAAAAGCACTAGCAAACAGGCAAGAAGGAGGGGTGGAGGAACAATGGGGAAACATTAGAACTGCCATTACAGAGGCAACAAGCCTTTGTGTGAAGCAAATAAACAAATCAAAACGAATGAAAAAAACACCATGGTTCTCAATAGAGGTGACAGGAAATGTTAGGGAGAAAAAGATAGCATTCAGGAAGTATAAGGAAACACAGAAGGAGCAGGACAGAGAACTGTACCAGTTAAGGCAGAAGGAAGCAGGGAGGATAGTCAGAATAGCAAAGGCCCAAACTGAGGAAAAGATAGCCAACTTGGTTAAGAAGTGGGATAAAACCTTTTATAGGTGTAACACCCCCCATTTGCGGGGCTTTCCTGCTGTGCCTTTGGGTGCCTCCCACAGCTCCTTCTGCCGCTGCTTGCATGATCAAGAGGCATGCCTTGCGTATCCGACCGTTAGTTGCGGTCACAAGCCGAAACTTTGTCTCCCCTCCCCAGTTCCCAGTGCCACTGTTAAGCTGGGGACTTAAGTCAAGAGGGAGGAAGTGTTCTAAATTAAATAAACAGCAGCCATCGTGAGTGCTTCCTCCAGGGCACCAGAAAGGTCATGGGGAAAATGTCAGGGCCCTTATGCATATTCATGAGCTCTGTGTGTTTGCTGGGGGTGGTGTGTTTCAGGAGCTGCGACTCCCTGTGTGGACTGCCTAATTTAATAAAAGCAGATTCATTTAAAAGGGGACTGTTGGGGCTACAAGATAGTGGGGAAGGCACATTAAAATTATATTTATTCTGGCTGCACCAGAGCCTTAAACTTTGGACTGCCTATAAAATGTGTGTTGGGACTATGCCATATCCACCATTGTGCAGCTCTGCAGCCAATAAGAAGCTTGAGTCTTTGACCAGAGATTTATGGGGATTAATATAGAGTTATGGGGGAAAAATAAGAAACATTTCTAGGTGCCAGAATGTGGACCAATTAAGGTACTGGAACTGTTCAGGACAGCTTTGGCAGCCAATAAGATCTTTGGAACTCTGCCCTATATAAAAGGGTGCTCTGGCTGACAAAGGTCAGATTTTGGAGATACATCCCGAGAGCTAGTGTGTGTGCCTCTGGGGAGCCTGCCAGCTCTGAGGTCAGGCCTCCGGGCCTAAAGTGTATTTCAGCTGTTAGTCCGCGGATCACTATCTATCCAGTCTGGGTAGCTGCAGCCTGCAGCTGCAGGTCATCTGTGTCCATAATTCTGAAAAGAATCAGCCTGCATCCCATCTGAAAGGACCACGAAGGACCAAGTTGGTGTTACATATGAATGTTTATGAATTGTTATAAGTGCTACGCGGACGATCAGTTTGAAAACATTTAGTTTTGCATATTTTCTCGGCCTGCTCATGTTGTTCTGCTATCCTGGAGACCAGCATCATTGACGAGGACCAGGAGGGACTTCACTTCCATCTGCATCCATCTGAGTCTACAGGTCTTATTTCATCAGAGAACCGCCTGGTCTGGGGTAGAGTGAGTAATCAATCAGGATAGCGCCCTGCAACCAAGCTTCCAATTTAAAGTGTGTCATCTGATTAAAGTGTGGGTTGCTGATTGTTTTTGGACTGAGCCATCCAACTCTGGATTGCAAATTGTGGGTTACAGTGCATGCATGTTTCTTTCAATCACTGGGCCCCAACCAGCTGCAACATTGGCCTACCCTGGGCAACGCTTCAGGCTAGCCTGCATCAACAACTGGGTACCCAGAGAGTGTGCGACTGTTGAAGGGACTTTTGAGTGCATGCCTTATAACCTAAATCAATCAGATCTAAAATCAACCTCTAGATTACTGCCCCTCCTTTGTTCACATCCTCCCTCAAAAAAAAAAAAAAAAAAACAAATCTGAATCTTTTTTGTCTCCAAACTGGTTGTGTTGTACCTCTGTGTAGAAAGTACTGAGATACAGCTGTTTACTGTTACAGGCCTTGTTTTACTGGGGGTCTCCAGGGCATTCCAGCCAATCCAGCACTGACGGTAAGTGTTTGCCAGGATGGATTCATTGGGTGTTGCAAAGGTGTATTGGTGGGGTTAGCTGCAAACTTAGTCAGGCCACTAGGGATAATGAGGGGGTATCAGTGTCCCAGAGGGCTGTACCCAAAGCAGTCATGTGGCCAACAACCCTATCCTCCAGGTGCAGTCACCTATCTAGAGAGCCCAGACCCCTCAACCTGCAGACTACACTACAGGCAGGAATAGTATCCCTTGGGATAGCACCACCTAGAGGTTACATATGTAACCCCTAGATGGCGCTATCCCAAAGGCTACTACCCCTGCCTGATTTTCCACTAACAGGTTGAGGGGTCTGGATCCAATGGCGGGTGCCTCCACCCAGAGGTCAGGGTATGCAATAGTTAAACTAACTTGGTCACAGCCCTCTGGGACACTGAGACCCCCCTTTCTTCCCACTAGTGGCCCACACAATATGTCAGAATTACCTTCACAATATACACTTACCCCCAGGACTGGTTCGGGCAGTGTGACTCCTGAGACTCCCTGTAAAATAAGATGATACAGTGCAAAAACCACAGTACAATGCTTTAACATAGACGAACACCTCAGGCAGTGTAACTTGGCTGAAACAAACAGATCTGATTTATTTAGAGGGATATAACAAGGACAGGGGGAAATCTGGTTAATTAGTTTAAACGCATTAATAATCACAGTACTGTGCACATATTTCAGAATCCCAAATGTCCTTAATGTCACTCTTACTGGGTACCCAGGCAATAAGAGGCTAGCCTATTTGGTGCAGCTGGTTGGGGCCCTGAAGATGGAAAATGCATGCACAATACCCAAATTGTAATCCGGAGCCAGTAGGCTCAGTTCATGGAGAAAGAAAGGAAAAGTAATCAGATGGAACACTTGCAATTAGATGATGGCAGGGAGCTACCCTGATTTGTACTCACAAATTCAATGCTGAAACTGAATGGAAGGTAGATTGTCCTGGATTGCCAGGAGGAGCAGACCATGTGGACAAGGTCCTTGTGACTGGACCCCACGGCAGTTCAGAGCAAATGGATGTAGTCTGGATTGACTTAGGCTTTACTTGCAGCTTCATGCACTCAATTCACTGTACAGGGATTGGAAATGCGATTCCCCACAAGCACTACACACATTTATATGGAAAAAGAAAGTACTATACCAGGCAAGCTGCTTCTCTATCCCGATCGCAATTACTGCACAATACCCGGGAGAACACACAGCAGATTCAGTTCCTGACAGACCGAGCGCGATTCAGCAATTTCTCCAGTCTTCTACAGGGTGAGCCTGGTTTCTACTCTTCAGATCTCCTTTGATTCTCTTCACAGGACGGATTCAGTCTGAACAAGCAGCTGCACAAGCTGTAGACTGAAACTTGGGGCCTTACACGCATTTCCCGACTAAAACTGTGCACCAAAGGAGCACAGGGCTCCTTCCCATCTCACTGCCAGAGCTAAACTGAAACTCCAGTAGACAAAACCAGGCACTTCCTTTGAGTTCCTCCCAGTTCTTGGCTGGATTGGCTGTCACTTACAATAGACTCCCCCTGTTGGTCCAAACAGGCGCCGAAGTCCAAACTACATTTCCCAGAGTCACTGCCCATACAGTCCTCTTGTGGCTGGCTCAGATTATGAGTCCAAGTTCTGTTTCATCCACAGGCACCATTTGAGAGCTACCTTAACCCACACTGATTGGTCCAGTTCAGCAGTTCAAAACTAGAATGGGGAACTAGGCAAACAGTTCTGATTGCAAAGAAAAGCAGGTTAGACAAACTGTATTTTCATTATTGCTCTAAATGATTTCTGGCAAACAGTTACATCTTTCAGATAGGTTCCCTTTGCACTCCTAGTGACTGCAAAAACGGAGTGAATTGGCAGCAGCTCGAGTGGGACTCAAGCGGAGAAATACACAGTCCCCCACATACAAACTAATTATGTCAGCAAGCAGACAGCTCTTTAAGAGACAGTACCAGAGGCTCTAAAAACACTCACAGATAAATGGCTTAAACGCCAAACACCATTCAGGCTCAGAGCATTCAAGCAAGCTCCTGGAAGTCTTTTGGGAACCCCCATTTGCAGGGGGGTTACACATAGGTACATTAGGGAGCGAAGAAAGACCAAGGGAGGGATAGTGAGGCTTAATAAAGGGAAGGGGAGGTAGTGACAATGAAAAAGCAGGGATATTGAACGAATACTCCTGCTCAGTATTCACAAAAGAAGAGGAGGGGAGGTACCTAAACCAAACAATAGAAACACTCTGGATAGGGCTGTTGATAAGATACCAGTCTATTCACAGAAGAAAGAGTTCTGAAAGAACTCCTAAAATTGAAGGTGATAAAGCAATGGGACCTGATGGGATTCACCCCAGCATTCTAAAAGAACTAATGGGAGAACTAGTGACACCACTGACTACCCCTTTTTAACAAATCATGGAAGGATGGTGTGGTACCCGAGGACTGGAGGAGGGCGGATTTGATTCCCCTTCACAAAAGTAGAAGCAAAGCAGAGGCAGGAAACTACAGACCTGTTAGATTGACCTCAGTGGTAGGGAAAATGATGGAATCACTTCTGAAAGAAAGAATCGTTGAGTACCTAGAGGCCAGCAGGGCACAGGACACAAGGTAGCATAGATTCACAGCGAGAAGGTCAAGTCAGACAAATCTAATAGATTTCTTTGATTGGGTGACCAAAGTAGTAGACTAGAGAGGGCTGTGGACATGGCCTTTTTTAGCAAGGCATTTGACACAGTCCCACACAAAAGATTAATAAACAAGTTAGCCAGCCTGGGAGTGTGTCCCAGGGTGGCAGCCTGGTTAAAAAATTGGATGGACAACAGGACACAGAGGGTAATAGTAAACAGAGTCCCCAGTGAAGAAAGGGGGGTTACTAGTGGGGTACTGCAGGGTTCAGTACTGGGACTAGGGGCGGACTGGCCAGGTCACAGGCCAGGATGCTACATAAGGAGCAAAGTTCCAAAAAAGATACCTGCGCTCACACACGGAGGAGTTCGCTACTAAGGTAATGAACCTAAAAAAGATTCCAACAATTCTCCAAGACAAGTAGCGCTCATCAACATCAAAGGAAGCAATATTGCCAGATCTAATATCTGTTTTATTTCACCAGTTGTGAGAACCCCTAGCGCCTCGGCAGAGTGCCTTCAAGGGGTATAATACCATAATACAAACTTAAGCACTTTAAATACAATTGCCAATAGTGACATCAATAATTTTTAACCAATCACAATTTATGAATACACATTATCAATCAAAATGGAGAAACATACAAATTTAAGGTTAAAGAAAAAGTAAAAGGGGAGGGGAAGGGAGGGAAAAAGGGAAAGAAAAGATGAGAAAGAAGATTAGTTAATTTTAAACAAATCTTAGAATTTTACTGTTCATATGCTTACATCTACAGTCTAAAAGCTATACCTAATTATGAGATATCATTTATCCTGATTGCTATTAAATTTTTTAAGGGGTTCATCTAAAATGTAGGGATACACCAATTTTATACATGATTAATTCAAGTTCTGGAACAGTATATACAATTAAAAACCGTATTTTACATCAATTTTCAACTTGTATGCTGTTCATAGCTTGTATTGCACTTTAGGATACAATGGTTCTCAAAATAGTATATAAAACAAAAACAGCTTTTACTTTTGTGATGTTCAGCAATTACAGAGGATAAATTAAAAGAATTCAAGAGGACCCATATGGACCAAAAGAGATTTATGACTTGTAATGCCATCTGTACCGGAAAGAGGATTTTCTTTTAAATTATTTTGAACCTGTAAAGATTTCTAGAGATAAAAAGAAAGAGAAAACAACACAATGATTAATGTTTGTCATAACAATACTATTTACATCTATTTTAGAACACATCGAATAGTTTCAATAGAATTTTAAAGAAACTCTATCTATTCTTTCAAAAAAGGTTTGAGGTCCCATCTCTCATTTAATCCAAAAGGTGCAACTGTATTTGCTTTAAATATCCAAGAACTTTCTTTTTGTAATAGTTTATTAGGCCTATTACCTCCTCTGGAACTGATTTTTACTTGTTCCAGTCCCATAAAACTTAGACCTGTGGTGTTTTTATTGTGCACTAATGAAAAGTGTCTTCCCAATGGTGTATCCATTTTTCCATTGGTAACAGATTTAGAGATAAGGGCTACAACTAAATTTTATCCCATATCTGGTTACACATCTTGCCAATAGTATCTCCAGTGTCCCTCATATAAGATGGCAGTTGCACCACACTGTATTGCAGATACAAATCTACAAATTCACTCAGATGTTCAGTGATAGATCCTATACTAGAAACAATTGGTCTACCTGGTGGATTAGTTATACTTTTGTGAATTTTAGGGAGACAATAAAAGGTTGGAACTATTGGATGTTCACAATATAAATACTTAAATTCTTGATCATTTATGTCACCTTTAAGTGCAGCTTCATTCAGCAATTCACATAGCTGTTTCCTAAATAGCTGTGTTGGATTATATGATAATTTTTTATAATTATTCACATCAAACAGTAAAACTTCCACCATCTTTTTGTATTTTTCTCTATCCATCAGTACAGTATTACCACTTTTGTCTGCTTTTTTAATCACTATTGCTGAATTAATAGTAAGTTCTTCCAGGGCCTCTTTTTCCACTTTGGTCAAATTTGATTTTGTTTTATTACTTTTTTTGTTATTTAAAAGATCTCTTACCTTATAAAGTACTGTATTTTCAAAAGCAGCCACATTATTATTCATAATAAAGGGACAAAAAGATGAATTATTCTTAAACATAATATTTCTTGTTTTCACAAAATCTTCTGGTATAGAATGTCCCTCTATTTCAGTTCTTCTATTTCTTGTGTCATCTCTAATATCTTCCAAAGATGGTTGTGTATTAGTCCCTCTTTGATTTTCATTTTTATGAATTTCAGCCAAAAGAAAATCTAATGTTTCATCCAATGTCCCTTCATTAGTTCCTAGAAAACCCATTTCTTCACCAATGCTGGATTCTGGTTGTTTGGCAAAAAATATTTTAAGTTTGATTTTCCGAAAGAGCTTAAATAAATCCACAAAGATACTGAAATTATCCACTGGTGGGGTTGGAACAAAATTTAAACCCTTTTGGAGTAAACTCACATGGTTTTGATTTAATGGAAAAGAACTAAGATTGATTATTTGTTTTCTGATTCTGCAATAAATGCTTTCTGTTGGTTTGTATTCCTGCATTTACCACCTCTTGTTCCTCTCCTCGTTTTTCGCTTCTTATATCGTTTTCTCCCCTCTTTTCTAAAAAAATGGTGGGGTTTGGATTAATAGATACAGACCTCTGTTCAATATTGTGTTCTGTGGATGTTGTTCGTTCTTTATTTCTTTTTCCCAAATCTTTCTTGCTTCTTGAGTGACCTCTGCTCAATGATCTCTCTCTTGTACTTTTTTTTTGGATATATGCAATGCCTAATGAGTAATCAGTCTCATCTCTACTGTGTTTACCACGTTTTTTCTCTAAAACTTCTTTTTCATGCTTTCCAATTTTATTTTTTAATAGTTTGTCTAGATTCAGAAATTGGCTATGTTCTCTAAACACTCCGACTTCTTGTTTTGCCAATTTAATTTCTTCAGATAAATAATTATAAGTTTCACTGTCTTCTTCAATTAATAGCTCGACATACGCGAACGACGCTGTCTCCGAGATTTTTAGGCATTCGTTTTTACGTTTAAATGAATCCAGACCACAAGATGGTATTTTTTGAACTTGTAAACCTCGTGGTGCTTGTTATTTATCTCTATAGGTTTCTAACGACAGTATGTTATAACTGAGGTTAATTTCTTTAATTAAAAGTCTCTCCAATTTCAAAAATGCGGTTTTAATGTTACCTTTCGTGGTCTCTATATGTCCAAATGCTCCCTCTATATTTTCTCCCTCCAAAGCTGCTTTAAGCTCCAATCTCCGTGACTGTAGAGAACTAGTATTAGTTAAACAGAAGCTTTCATCTCTGATATTTTCAGTGTTTATATGATCTTCCTGGTTACCACATCCTGGCTCTTTTGACATCACTGTGACATATCAAAGCATCTTCCGTATTTCAAATTCCGTGATAAATGTCAAAAAATAGAACCCAAGTGGAAGAAATCATATACGAGCCCTCACGTTGTATTCTGTGGTATTTCCTTGGTCCTCACAACAGATTCGGTGGTATAGTTGATGCGTTTCCCTTTGAGGTTATCTCCACAGACTGTCACAGTCTGGCAGTTCTCAGGATAATCCGAATAAATAAATGACAAAGTTCCAAAAGAGATACCTGTGCTCACACACGGAGGAGTTCGCTACTAAGGTAATGAACCTAAAAAAGATTCCAACAATTCTCCAAGACAAGTAGCGCTCATCAACATCAAAGGAAGCAATATTGCCAGATCTAATATCTGTTTTATTTCACCAGTTGTGAGAACCCCTAGCGCCTCGGCAGAGTGCCTTCAAGGGGGTATAATACCATAACACAAACTTAAGCACTTTAAATACAATTGCCAATAGTGACATCAATAATTTTTAACCAATCACAATTTATGAATACACATTATCCAATCAAAATGGAGAAACATACAAATTTAAGGTTAAAAAAAGTAAAAGGGGGAAGGGGGAAGGGAGAAGGGAAAAAAGGGGAAAGAAAAGATGAGAAAAGAAGATTAGTTAATTTTAAACAAATCTTAGAATTTTACTATTCTTATGCTTACATCTACAGTCTAAAAGCTATACCTAATTATGAGATATCATTTATCCTGATTGCTATTAAATTTTTTAAGGGGTTCACCTAAAATTTAGGGATACACCAATTTTATACAAGATAAATTAGTGAATAGTCAATTTTCACAAAGTAATCCAAAAAGAGAGATGTGGTTACCACAGAAACCTATAGGAAACTATAAATGTGGTAACTGTAATATTTGTAAGTACATGAATGTAGGTAAGGAGTTCACATTACCAAATAATGTCACAATTCTAACATACTAACATACTAAAATGCCAGCAGAATAGGCCTAACGGTCTTTCGTGTCTGCTCGTTTGGTCAGCCCCCACCCTGGGTGCTAACCTTGCTGTCCCCCTCGCCTTCTCTGGCTTCTCCCTTCCCTTCTTGCTGCATTGGATTTTGCTTCCTGAACCCTTCCCCTGTACCTGTCCAACCCCCTCTTGAACCCCTCCACTGTCTCTGCCTCCACCAGCCCCCTAGGTAGTGCATTCCATGGCTAGTTAGAGAGTTCATTAACTGTAAGACTTACTTTGTTGTATATATGATATGGTGCCACTGTAATTTGTTTTACATAGGAAAAACTGTTAGACCATTGAAAGAAAGAATGCAAGAACATGTAAGATCTATTACCAATGGAAAAATGGATACACCATTGGGAAGACGCTTTTCATTAGTGCACAATAAAAACACTACAGGTCTAAGTTTTATGGGACTGGAACAAGTAAAAATCAGTTCCAGAGGAGGTAATAGACCTAATAAACTATTACAAAAAGAAAGTTCTTGGATATTTAAAGCAAATACAGTCGCAACTTTTGGATTAAATGAGAGATGGGACCTCAAACCTTTTTTGAAAGAATAGATAGAGTTTCTTTAAAATTCTATTGAAACTATTCGATGTGTTCTAAAATGGATGTAAATAGTATTGTTATGACAAACATTAATCATTGTGTTGTTTTCTCTTTCTTTTTATCTCTAGAAATCTTTACAGGTTTCAAAATAATTTAAAAGAAAATCCTCTTTCCGGTACAGATGGCATTACAAGTCATAAATCTCTTTTGGTCCAGATGGGTCCTCTTGAATTCTTTTGAATTTATCCCTCTGTAATTGCTGAACATCACAAAAAGTAAAAAGCTGTTTTTGTTTTATATACTATTTTTGAGAACCATTGTATCCTAAAGTGCAATACAAGCTATGAACAGCATACAAGTTGAAAATTGATGTAAAATACGGTTTTTAATTGTATATACTGTTCCAGAACTTGAATTAATCATGTATAAAATTGGTGTATCCCTAAATTTTAGGTGAACCCCTTAAAAAATTTAATAGCAATCAGGATAAATGATATCTCATAATTAGGTATAGCTTTTAGACTGTAGATGTAAGCATATGAACAGTAAAATTCTAAGATTTGTTTAAAATTAACTAATCTTCTTTTCTCATCTTTTCTTTCCCCTTTTTTCCCCTCTCCCTTCCCCCTCCCCCTTTTACTTTTTCTTTAACCTTAAATTTGTATGTTTCTCCATTTTGATTGGATAATGTGTATTCATAAATTGTGATTGGTTAAAAATTATTGATGTCACTATTGGCAATTGTATTTAAAGAGCTTAAGTTTGTATTATGGTATTATACCCCCTTGAAGGCACTCTGCCGAGGCGCTAGGGGTTCTCACAACTGGTGAAATAAAACAGATATTAGATCTGGCAATATTGCTTCCTTTGATGTTGATGAGCGCTACTTGTCTTGGAGAATTGCTACATAAGGAGGACAGGTCACATTTGCCTGAGCTGCCAGTCAGTGGCACCTTTCTACAAGATACGCGATTACTGTTCTTACAGTAGTAGTAATTGAACTTCTAATACTACATTTTTAAGCCCAATTAACATATCAATATTTTAATCAACTGTTAATTTAACAGCTACGGAAAAGAAAACACGCACAATGATTGATTAATCTTGTTTACTGGATCTGCAGATTGATGCACATAAAGAAACCTGTTTTGTAATGTTCAGACATATGTGAAGAACGTGTTCAGATAAAAAAGATCTTTACAAAAAGAAATTAATCTAAGAATGTTGACTGCAAGTGATTTGGTGCTAGGACCTAGGTAGCTTTATATTAATTACTGGATTCATTTGCTGGTATTGTTACATATGTGATGAAATAGTCTTTCACATAAAACTGTCAAGTTTCTGACACATTATGGCATGAGCAGGCAGACAACTTGAGCCCTGTAGCATTCTGCCATAGATCATAAGCAAAATATATAGTACATTTTTTATGTTCTGGGAATGTCAGTAAGTTAGCAATACAGCCACCACACATCTTAAACTGAAACAACTGAGCCCTCGCTGCAGTCCCACCACCCATAATAAAACATTTAGATAATGTGAAGTGGACAAACAAGGGGTTATATGGCTTGCAATGCACTGTGATGTAACTAATTGTGTCAGTGGCATCATTTGCCTACAACTAAGACTTGTCAAATGGTCTAGCAGGATACATCATGCAAAGTGAGAGTGCAGTAGCTCTGTGCTGTGAAGTGAAATATTACATGTAATACCCCTCCTTTACATGTAGGAGGCACTGCATGCTGTTAAACTTTGAGCAGAAAACAAATACTGCCCACTGTCACTGATGCTAGTAGTATCACAATGTTATGTAAAGCCAGACCCGCATCATTTTAAAAGAGCGTGTGATGTATTATGTTTTGCATCTTCCAGTTCTATAACACCTGGATGAAATTTTTGGCAACAGTCGTGGAAGAGTCAGCCTGAGGATATAAAGTTTAAACTATATGACAGTTATAAAGTTTGTTCTTTGACACAATGAAAACATGATGTGTAACTCAGAAAGACACACCGATACACCATCCACAAAACTAAATGAAAGACGAAGCAATAACTATATTTGAACATGTATTTGAATGTAGCTTTTACAGACTAGTCACTGCCTGCACACATAACGGAATTTATGGATTAGTTCACATTTTACATGTCCAAATGTTCATTTGACAGTGGAATTCTCAGATGCTGCTGCTTGCAGCCATACCTCTCACACACTGTTTATCTTGCTGGAAGGTCAAGGCATTTAATTACAGATACAAATGCAGTAGATTTGTACCTGCTATGCATCACAAAATCTAACTTATAAAAGATGCAGTAGAAGGGAACATGAGAAATGGTATTCAGATGTTAATTTTTAAATTTTGCAGTGGCCAAATTCACCATGAAACCTGTGTACTACCAACAGTGAAGCTTGCCTGCCCTGCACAGTACTAATCCTCAAGAGCTGAAGTAACCCCCTTCCAGGTGTGTGTGAGGTATAGAAACTGAACTGCACCATGGGAAACTGTCAAGTAACTGCTTTAGTTAGTAATTGGTCAGCATTCCATTCCCCATCCCCACATGAACATTTTGTACCTACTGGTGATTCCAATAACTTGCTTTGCCTCAAAGGCACTGCAGGGTCAGCAGCAGACCTCACTGACTTTGCAGAGAGATACTAGTGGGACTGGTGTGAGGAAAAGCTGTGTATTCATTTTAACTTACTTAGTTTTGACCATGGAAGTAGCCACTGTGAAGTTTACGTGCACCAGAACAAAAACTGTCACTGGCCTGCTCCATGGATGAGATCCCAGAAAATATTACCGTTTTTTTTTTTAACCTTGAACCTGTGGGGTGTTGCAAGAATGCCCAAGTGATACCTGTTTGTACCCAATGGTACCTCCTAGTGCTTATTGCCTCCAGGTGCAGCATGAAGTTTTCCCTTCACAGCTCAGAAGTAATGCACTGTCACTTGTCTCTCCCTGTGAGGGAGCAACAAGTACAAGCAGAGTAGAAAAATGCCCTGTAGTCATTCAAGTGATGTAGCTGGGAGTTTGGCAGTAGCTGTGGCCCGAGTGATACCAGTTTGTACCCAGTAGTACCGCCTAGTGGTTATTGCCTCCAAGAGCATCATGAAGTTTTCCCTTCACAGCACAGAAGCAATGAACTGTCACTTGCCTGTCCCTGAGTGGGAGCAGTGCAAGTACAACCAGAGTAGAGAAATTCCCTGTAGTCATTCAAGTGCTGTAGCGGGGAGTTTGGCAGTAGCTGCGGCCTAAGTGATACCCGTTTGCACCCAATGGTACCTCCTAGTGCTTATTGCCTCCAGGTGCAGCACGAAGATTTCCCTTCACAGCTCAGAAGTAATGCACTGTCACTTGTCTCTCCCTGTGAGGGAGCAACAAGTACAAGCAGAGCAGAGAAATGCCCTGTAGTCATTCAAGTGATGTAGCTGGGTGTTTGGCAATAGCTGTGGCTCAAGTGATACCCATTACCAACAACATAGGTGCTTCATAAGTGACATGCAGTTCCCCACTTATCCCAACAAACATCACAAGTGTGAGAGGTACGGCACTGTCAACAGTGTATAGTGCTGAATGCATTCAACCTTTATTACTACACTGTGTATGTAATGAAATGTGCGCCTATGACTATTACCCTGTAACACATAAGAAAGAGGTCATAGCTAAAGTGATAAGTTCCCATGACCTTCTCCTTACACCCGGCATGACTCATGTTATAAATAACGACATGGCATTTTATTTTTAATTATGTGGCATAGAAGAAGCCAGAAGGGGAAGGAAGGAAACATATTCAATTCAGTGCTTCAGAGTACCTGGTAATTGCTATTTTTCTTTTAAACTTAGATTGTGGGCTTTTAGTGACACTGTACTTTCTTTGTTGTCTTTACTTAGAATTGTTTTTGGGCTGTTGAAAATTTAAGACGTAGTGGTGGTGTAATTCTGTGCTGTCTTTAAATGCTGCAAATTTTCACTCCCCTTCCCTCCCCTTCCCCCAACTCTTAATTATATGCCCTGTTAAATCTGATTGACAGGAACTAAACACAGGGTATAGTAAGGGGTGTGAAGTAGGAGGGGCATAAGGGGGAAGAAGCCCACCCTCAGCACAACAAGTGTTTTGACTCATTTATTTATTTATTTATTGGTTTCTTTTCTTTTTTTTTTTTAAAAGAAAATTATCTAAGGATCAGTGGCAGGATTTTTAGGACAGTAAATTAATAAAAAGGGAACTAGGAGAGCTTCAGTAGCAGACAAGTAGTGGAATAGCAGCATAATTGCAGTATAATGTGGGGAGTGGTGCAATGCAGCGGCTGTGGGGCAGCCATATTCAGGCAGACCTTCTGGACACTGAGGTGCTGCCCTATCTGCATGCATCTCTCTGGACTGTGGGATGAGGTAGCCAGACTCAGAGCAGAAGTAAACTGGGTCAGGAGTACCATCACCCCTATCCAGAGACCACCAGTCCAATGCAACTGCCTCAAAGGATGCTGAGACGAGGAGCACTGGATGACAGTGGGCTCAGGGAGATTAGAGCGGTCAGGCAGAGGTACATCCCAGATCCTATTCCCTCAAGAACTCATATGCCACAATGGCAAATGAGGACAACCAAATAGAGGTACCCAGAGAAGTGAAAGGAAAGGATGTGGAGGTTAGCCAAGGAGGTGACCTCAGCAGGGAAAGCAGTGGACCCCAGAGGAGGAGGAAGCAAATCCTGGTGGGGGACTCCATCATAAGAGGGATCCAGCTAGGAACACAGGAGGGGGAGGACAGGGAGGTGAGGTGCCTACCAGGTGCCACGGCATGGAGGGGTGGAAGGAAGATCCTGGGGATCACTGGGAGGCAAGATGGGAGGGTGAGCTGGATGTCATTATCCACCTAGGTACTAATGACCTGGCAAATGGGGAGCCAAAGGAAGTTCAGGAAGAGTTTAGGAAATTGGGGAGGGGTCTCAAGCAAGTAGCTACTGCTGTCACTTTCTCAGAAGTACTTCCTGCGAGAGGGCAAGGGAAAGCATGAGGTGCATGCACCAGGAACTTTAACTCATGGTTGAAGAACTGGTGCTGTGAGAAAGAGTTTGGATTCATTGGTGACTGGGGACCCACCTGGAGGGATGGAGGTTTGTTCAAGCCTGACGCCTGCATCCATCCTGGAGAGAATCAAGCACTCAATGATAAGTTTAAATGCTACATTGACAAGCATTTAAACTAGCAAAGGGGTGGAGGCCAGCAAGGAGGTACCTACTTGCTCACCCCCACAGCCAGCAGTGAAACCAGTGAACCAGAGGAGTGGCTATCTCTGCAAAGCAGTGTGCAAAAGATGGAGATTAGTGCCGAGAGGTGGATAGGCAGAAAAGGCAAAATTCAGCAGAAGGGCAGACAGCAAGGAGAACCAGGGATAAAGGACAACCAAGGAAGGGGCTGGAGTAGAACAGCGAAACAGTCTAGGGAGGTCAAATCATGGAAAGCCATATATGCAAATGCCAGGAGCCTTAGCAACAAGATGGAAGATCTGGAGGCTGTCATGGTGCAGTCAGACCTGGACATTGTGGCCATCACAGAAACCTGGTGTAATGATAACCATAACTGGGAGATGGCCATACCTGCCTACAACATATTCAGAAGAGACAGAGCAGGTAGGAAGGGAGGAGGAGGAGTGGCACTGTACATGAAAAATGACATAAGGGCCACAGAGATCCAGGAGGAACAAAATGGGGAGAGATACTGTGGGTTAAGCTGGAAAGAAATGGGGACAGCCATCCGCTAGGTGTGGTCTAGACCACCAGCCCAGGAGGAGAAACAGATAGGAGCTGATGCTAGCCATCCAAAGGATGGCAGACAAGGTGAGATAGTACTGGTTGGAGACTTCAATATTCCAGGCGTGGACTGGAGCATCCCAGCAACAGCATCAACTAGGAGCAGATTTATCCTGGACTCCTTCAGGGTGTCTTCCTCAAGCAACTGGTCCATGGAACCAACTCGGCAGAAGGCAATACTGGACCTTGTGCTCACAAACAGGGACAGTGTGATGGGGATAACAGTGGGGAGCACCTGGGAAACAGTGACCACCAGTCATTGTGGTTTGAAATCACAGAAAGAGCAGAACCAAACCACACAAAAACACGTATCCTGGATTTTAGGGGGGCAGACTTTGGGAAAATGGGGAGATACTTGAAAGAGGCATTAAGGGAAAGGGACAGGAATCAGGGGTTGAGGAACAGTGGGCAGTATTTAAAATGGGGATTACAAGAACAACAGAATTATGCATTAAGCAGGTTAGCAAGAGGAAAAGGAAGAGGAGACCATTATGGTTTTCCAAAGAGGTAGCAATGAAAGTGAAAGCCAAAAAGGTTGCATTCAGGCAATACAAAAAGACACAGGCAGAAGGGGATAGGGAGAAGTACCAGGAGAAGCAAAGGGAGGCAGGGAGGTCAGTAAGGGAAGCCAAAGCTCAGACAGAAGAACACATTGCAAAATCAGTGAGTAGAGGACAAAACCTTTTACAGGTACATAAGTGAAAAAGGAAAGACAAAGGAGGATAGTGAGACTGAGAGAGGGAGGATGGGGGCCACGTGGAGGATGACAACAGTAAAGCTGACATATTGAACAGGTATTCTGCTCAGTCTTTACTGAGGAAGAGGAGGTAATGGGTCTGAAGGAGTACAAGGGTGAGAATGGTGCAGAAATGGGCACAAGTCCCTTTACACGATAAAGGGTCCTGAAGAACTGGAAGTAATAAGAGTTGACAAAGCAATGGGGCCAGATGGGGTGCACCCCAGGGTCCTTAAAGAACTAAGAGAGGTGGTGGCTGAACCTCTGGCTATCCTGTTTAGCCGATCACTGGAAACAGGAGGTACCAAAGACTGGAGGACACAGATGTAGTCCCCTTATACAAAAGTGGGAACAAAGAGGAAGCAGGGAACTACAGACCAGTCAGCCTCACCTCGGTAGTGGGGAAGATCATGGAAGCACTACTGAAGGAGAGATTGGTGGAACATCTGGTTGTCAATGGACTACAGGACCCAAGGCAGCATGGTTTCACCAGGGGGAGGTCATGTCAGAGTCAGACCAACCTCGTTGAATTTTTTGACTGGGTGACTAGAGAGGTGGATCAGGGGAGGGCAGTGGACATGGCCTATCTGGACTTCAGCAAGGCCTTTGACACTGTGCCACATAGAAGACTATTACACAAACTGGGGAATATGGGTGTGGGCAGGACAGTAGTGTGGTGGGTAGGTAACTGGCTGGGTGGCAGGACACAGAGGGTGGTGGTAAATGGCTGTCACTCCACAGAGGGAAGAGTGACCAGTGGGGTACCACAGGGCTCAGTGCTAGGACCGGTCCTATTCTACATCTTCATCAGTGGACATTGCGCAGGACCTAGAGGCAGAATTTCACTGTTAGCTGATGACACAAAGCTCTGTAACAGAGTAGACACACCAGAGGGTGTAGCAGAATGAGAAGGGACCTGCAGAAACTTGAAGAATGGTCAGGGTTTGGCAGTTGAAATTCAATGCAAGGAAGTGCAAGATAATGCACATGGGGCACAAAATTCTGGCACAATATATCAGTTGGGGTGAGGATATAGCATGCACCAAGCAGGAAAGGGATCTTGGGTTATCATCTGTGATGACCCCTGGGTAGGGGAAACAGTGTGACAAGGCAGCAGGTAAAGCAAATGGGATGCTGGGATGTATAGGCAGGGGCATCACCAGCAGGAAAAAGGGAGGTCATAATTCCGCTATACAAGACACTAGTGAGGCCCCACCTGGAGTACAGTGTCGGCTCTGGAGACCATACCTACGTAAGGACATAGACAGGGTAGAGAAGGTTCAGAGGAGGGCAACAAAGATGGGGCATGGATTGCATCACAAGTCCTATGAAGACAGGTTGAAGGAACTGAACATGTACTCCCTGGAGGAGAGTAGGGAGAGAGGGGATATGATAGAGACATACAAGTATCTTACAGGGAGGAACAGGGTGCAGGAATACACTATTTTAAGCGAAAAGATGTTCCAGGACTAGAGGGCATGGGATGAAAGTGGAGGGAGGGACGATTCAGAGGAAGCGTGAGGAAGAATTTCTTCACAGAACGGGTGGTGGACAAGTGGAACACCCTGCCAGAGGAAGTGGTGGGGGCTGAAACAATCACAGGATTTAAGAATGCATGGGATAGACATAAAGGAAATCTGGAGGTCGGGGGTAAGGGGCAACAGACTTCTAGGAAAACATAAACTGAACTTACAAGCTCAAATGGGCAGACTGGGTGGGCCATAGGCCCTTATCTGCTGACACTGTCTATGTATCTATGTAGTGAACATGTTAATTATTTGTCACATATGCCATGAACTTTTAGTGGGGGCTGGAAGGGACCCACCCACCAATCATCAAGTAGGAACAGAATGATGTGCCCTCTGTGTAACACTACATTATTATATTGTTTATGCATGTGTGAAGTACAGTCCAGCCTCTCTCATTTGACCCTGTAAGAGTGCTATACATGTTTTTTTATTAGGTATCTCAGTGAAAGTCATCCAAGTATAGTAAACGGCTCATTTCTTCTGAGGAGTCTGCCAATCTATTAATCACATCATCATGTGAGATCCGAATGTCTTTTTCAGTGTTCATCAGCATTAAGGCCTCTAGATGATCCTCTCTCAAAATAGACCTCAGCCGTGTTTTGATTAGCTTCAGAATTGAAAAGCTGCGTTCGCATGAAACCTGGGTGTATGACAAGGTCAATAGTACTTTCAGTGCACACACAAAAATCCATATTTAGTAGAATGAATGCAAATGAGTATGCAGCAACAATGCACAAGAGGTGCACTGTTTACATAACCTTTGTGATTTTAATGTGCAGTGCAATATCTCTTCTGTCAATGAGTTTTCAGTGTTCTCAGCAAGGTGCTCGTCAGTGTCAGGTGGTTCCTCTACCATGTCTTCAAGATCAGTGTATATAGCATTCTCTGGTTCTGCTATTACTCGTACATTACTATACTTGTTCCCAGTATGGCTTCTTGCTTGCTGTATAGTACTAGATGATAATGTACTGTAGCTAGATGCAAAAGAAATAAGTTCATCTTGTAGTTCTTGAGGATCTACACTAGCCATATTGGCAATCACCTGCATTGCTCCAGCTTCAAATGTAAATCCAGGTTCAAGAAAAATGCAATATTTTCTGGGATCCAGATGTAACGCATCCTTCACCAAGGCTTCATGATTAATAAATTTATCATCCAGTATTGTAATGGCATGGTTTAAAATGGCTTTGTAGCTCTCGATCTTATACATTTTCCTGGCATCTCCAATATTGCCCCTTTCATCAGATGCAAACTCCCCTCTCATGCACTTACGAGTCCTTGTCCTGGTCTCTGGAAGAGATGTCGACCACTGTATTCCATCTAGTTCATTTCTTGAATAGTGTTCCATCTCTTGATCGATCATGTCTGCAAATTGTTTAGCCTGATCATAAATTGCATCAAACTGATCCGAAAGGTCAACAAGCTTTGATTTTAAGTTGTACAGTAGGTTCCATGCTTGCAAGTAGTCTAACCGTGAAGACTGAAGCGTATCTAGCACCTGAGCTAAGGAGAATATTTTCAAGAATGCAAATCCTGTGAGGATAGTGTCAAATTTCAATAAGTTGTTAAGTAAGCACTGTGCTTCAGATCTAGCTGTCGTATCAAATTCCTCTGTTTCATTCTTGATTACCATTAATGTTCTCATTAGAATCTTGAATCGCTTCCTTTTACTTGTGGGAGTGGCTGCACCATCAAAAATGTGCACAAGGGCCACTTCTCTTGCCCACCATCTTGTTTTGATAATCTTTTGAAGACTCAAGAGCATTTCACTACCCGACACAGATGCAGATTCTTTCAATGTTCTCTTCCAGACATTGAATGTGCTTATATGAATCTGAAGTAAACGTAGCCAGTCTTTCTAACAAACCAAAAGTGAGGCAGCAGAAGTGGATGCACTTGTGGCTTGAGATAAGGCAAGTTGAGAACATGACTGTAGCAATGAGTAAAATGGATTTCTATAGGTGCTATCTGTTATTAGTTTCTGAAGGCCATTTTGACACCGCTCATGTTTGGTGCTCCATCAAAAGCATGACTTACTATTTTCTTCATAGAAAGACCAAGTTTTTCCTCCAACTCTCTTTTCAGTAAGTCAAACAGATCCTGAGATGTGGACAATGTGGTTATTGCCAGGAATTTCAACAATCTTTCTTTTACTTCAGTGTTCTTCACATAACGAATGCACACTGCGAGCTGGTCTGTTATTCCGACATCTTGAGAGGCATCAACCATTATGCTGTAGTACCCAGCTTCTTTTAATTCTATTGCAATTGTTTCTTGAATGATCTGACAAACTATTCGAAGAATTTTGTTGAATGTTGTTTTGACAAAAATGTCACAAGTGAACCACGCCCTCCTCTTCAGAACCTCATGCTTTATTCACAGATGCAAAGTTCCGCTTCATACTGGCAGTGATTGCCAATTTCAAATGCTTGTCTAAAACTGCATCAAACTTGGACCAGGAAAGCAGCAATTCAAGAAAATGTCCATGATTTGTTAATGGATCTTCAAGGCTGTAAGCTTCTTCACCTCAATGAGCTCGGTATCCTATTCCTTGCCTTCCAATATAAAGTGCTGCTTCAACGATTCGACTTAAAAAACACCTTCTTTCTTTTACCTGCTGGTATTGGGCATCAGCAAGCTCCTGGTTAATTTTACTTTCTATATTTTTCTGATTTCTGGCCACCAGATATCCAGCTACAGCATTTGAATGACTACAGGACATTTCATGTTTTGCTATCTTTACATAAACACTATTGATTGAAACAGAAACCCCAGTGCTTGCAAATGGCGATACATGATTCTCAGTGAAACACATGCAAATACTACAAAACAGTTTGCGACTATCCTTACAGAAGGAGATTCACTTTCTCTCAATATTCTGGTAACTACCGTTAACTTGTCTATGGTATGTCCTTACAGGGTCAAATGGAAGGTCTGGACCAATGGGCTGTACTGTATGTTTACCTAAAAACTGCAGTTTCTCCATTATTGTGGCCTGTGATAGAGGTGGATGAAATGGATTTGAGATGAAACACTGTATGCCTCTATTTTACTAGGTTACTACTGTCTATGTTTCCATCACCATCTTCCTCGCTATCAGTGCCATTATCTCTAGTAGTTGCATCTTCCAGATGCAACTGTGACTTCTCATCTTGGATTCTCTGAACCTGACTATGTTCAATATGAAGTTCAGCTTCTGCTAGACCTTGCACTGTCACCACAATACTATCAACTGATGAAGTAGATGCTGCCGACAATACTGACGCTTATTCAGCAGTGCTACTATTTGTTGGTAATGGACTCTCTTGAGTACTTACACCCTTAGCAGAACTGTATGATGGAACAGTAACAAAATCACTTTCAAAAGCTGTATCAAGTGGTATTACATTACATTCAGTATCAACTTCAGACAGCTCTACGCTACTAAACTGAGAACATGACTCTACTCCCAACATTAGACTCATCCCTACATACTGATACGTTTAATCCAGATTGAGATACACTGCTCTGTGAGAATGAAAGCTTTCGCTGTTTACAGTCCTCTCCAGCTTGTAATAGTTTCTTTCTTTCTGCAACTTTCTGCCTTTCCCATCCTGATGCTCTCTTTTTCCCCAAGAAGTTGTGAGCAGCCTTCCTTTTCCTTAAACATCTTACTGTCTTTGATGACTTGTCTGGCTGCGACCTCAGCTAGCTGTCCTGGCTTCAGTACTGTCTACCTCTGTTCTTGCTGTTCACTTGCTTGTGAGCACAATCTGTACTAAAGAATAAAAGTTTACTGTCACTGGCTTGTTCTTACAGCATACCTCTACATGCAATACCTATATATACACAATCCCTACCTGTATATAAAAACAATAATGGACATGGGCAGAGAGAGTGTTGCATGCACTGTTGACCTTCTCTGGCAATACTATTGTCCATGTCCTGAACAATACTATTATGGGACCTGAACAATAGTATCACTCAAAGTATGGTATCATCACTTCGGGAGCGATATTTTTGAATGCTTTACAAGCATATTAAATGCATGATCCATATATTAAAAGTTCTTATCATCTCACACACCATCTACACTGCTTCAGACAAGGAGTATATCATATTTTAAGTTTTATTATTCCAGAGAAGGACAATGAGGAGGACCATGTCGGGACTATGTTGCACACCAGAGGGAGATACTATTTTTACATTCTTAACCAGCATTTTATCATTTACCTGATTCAGGAACAAGTGGGTCCCAGCACCCAAGTCACACTCCCAACACCAGGGGCGACCCCTCCCTTTCAGAAAACACATGGCACACAGAAAGGGGTTGCCGCAGGCCATTTGAGACACTGGCATGCCATTGTGCCCCATACTTGAGATGTCAGAACCTTATAAACCCATTTCATCTACGTCATGACAGTGGGTTTATAGAAAGGAATGCCACCACCTTCAAATGTTCTAAACAGAGTGAGATCACTGGTAGCATACATTTTTAAAAACTTCCCAATCATAACAGTTAACCAATGATAGCGTTCACCATTGTGGGCCTAGCTTCAAACCCCCACTGTTGTCTCTGAATGTGAAAACTTCAGCCTAGCATAGCAGAAAAAATACAACAACAACAAAAAAATTGACATTCGGCACTAAAGTCTTACCTGGCAGATGTACAGGAACCGCATCCCATCACTGGTACCCCAATCGCTGAACTCTATGTTCATGTGGCAGACTTTAGCTACAAAATAAGACGTAACTACATATCAGAATATGAGTCGGGTACTGTAATATGGTATTCTTGGTGTCATAGATAGTATTTGTTAAACAACTATGGAAGTTCCATATTCCATGGCAACACATCTGATTTTAAACAAACACTAATAACACTTTCAGCAAAGCACAAGTATCGTAAAAAAAGGGTAATGGTAAATTAAAAACCAACAACCAACAATATATTGACTAACGTGCTATTTAAGATAATTAAAAATGTTATCTTAAAAAAATAAGAAAAATGTGTGGGACTATTTTATTCAGTGCAAGAATATGTAAAGGATTTCAATTGTTTTAAACAATAAAGTATTTCATAGTGTGTATTACTATCTGTAAACATGTGTGACCATAGCATAATCGCAATAGGACACTATAGGATGTAGGTTATGCTGGGATTTACCAACACCTGACCTGGATTAGCAAATTGGCCGATGGCCTCATTGCCAAACCATGCCAGGTGTGGGTAAATCCCAGCATAACCCACATCCTGTTGTGGTATATTGCTTAAATATTTACAGTTACCCAAGTGTGGCAAAACAAAAGAAAAACTCCTTCAATTTCGGCAGGCAAAGCGACTCTGTTCAAAGCATCCCCTCCATCAGCAGTGCCACAACACCAGTCGATTTCGGCAAAGCAGAAAATTTGTTAATAAGTTTAAGAGACCCACTGACTGACCTTGGAGTAAATCACCAAGCGTCACAAAAGAAGAGAAGGGTAACTGTAATAAGTGACTCCTCGTCTGAAGATTATTGGTGAGTGACAAGCTCTGTAAAGTAATTGCTCCTTCCTTTAACATTAAATACTAAATGTCTTTTTTTCTGCCCCAATTTAGAGTACCTGATGTATACAAGTATCAAGGCTCAATCCTCCAGATGCGAGTGCTGAATCTGAGGATGCAGGCTACGTGACCTCAACGAGGGAACCGGATGGGTTTTTTCCTGCAACCACTTCTTTTTCCTTGTTACGGACTATGGCAAAGCATTTTTAAATAGCAGTACTACAAATGTCAGTTAACTTGTTTGCTCTTGCAATAAATGTTTCTCCTGACAAAATCACAATGCATGGTGCACATTCTTCTATGAGGTAGGGTGTATTAGCTCACCATTGTGCTGCTGCGTGCAGTGCTGGGAGGATGGGGTGGTCAAGATTGTGAAGCTTCTCAAAACTATTCTTGGCCCCAATACACTATAAGAGACAATCAACACACACGCACACAGCATAACATTTTTTTTTTAGACCAGATTTTCAACATTGGCATGTTTCCACACCTCCTCATGAATAGAATAACTGTCATTTTCACATCCTGTTTGAAATGTGTTTTTGCACCTGTGACACCAGATGACACAGTGGCTGTGCAAAATCACCTTTCAGCTAACGAACTGATAGGGCCTCTGTTCATGCGGTACCATGGGATCACAAAAAGCCATATTGAAAACTTGGAGTAAAAACACCAAGAAACGTCCAGGGTGTTAGGGTTTTCACCCATAATGCCCTACCCTGTAGGGACTGACAGGCATCAGGGGAGTGACTTGGGATTGTTGACAGTAATGCTCTTGCCATTCCACCCCAACCCACACCCTGCAGCCAGTGACAGGCATCGAGGTGTCTCTTTCTTGGACTCTTTGGTACCAGGGTTCATCACATTCTCCTATACTGCACCCATTTCAGCATATTTCCTTATGGAATGAGATGAGTAAAGCCCGAACACCCAAGGCACACCAACATTTGTCAGTATCTGATGGATAGAATGCGGTGAAATGTTGTGATTGTAATGGACGATGACCCAAAGGCAAACTCCAATGCCTGTCCATCTCTGCAGGGTGGGGGTAGGGTTGGCATCAGTTCAGTACTTCACTGTCATTCCTATACTGCATGGGCCTGATTCTCATAGGGGCCTGCATCTGACACAAGCTGCAGCAAACTGCAGCTTGCACCAATGCCTGTTGTGCCAGGGAGCCTGCGTCTGATTCAGGTACAGGGGTGGTCCCAGTGACTAAGTCCCCATGCTTGCACTGACCGTAACCCTACAGCAAACCCCTGGCACACCACACAGGTCCACTGCATGCCACCAGAGACTAACACAGGACCCCCGACCCACTAGGTAAAGGGCATGTGAACCCAACCTGGTGGGCTGGTGTCCCCCCACGATGTTCAGTGCAATTGGTGCCTGGCCATGGAAGTGAGTGGTGGGATGTGCCAGGCACTGGGGAGCAGCTGGGACTGGTGTATGAGGGGGTTTGGGACAGGGGTACCAACATGGTACATAGATGGCATCGGGGAGCTGTGAAGGGTGCCGTTGGACCACTTGCACAGAGCCCACATATACAGGGCCACACTCGGGGGTGTATGGTGGGTAAATAGTCACCCATGGTGTGCCACATACAGGTATGTCACCTAGGAGAGAATGTCTAAGTCCCTTTACAACTGCCCTGGCTGGTCTAAGGCCCCCTTAGAATTTCACCTGCCAGGTTACGTCTGTGAATTGCAGGATGCAGCTTGCATCGGCTGCAGTCCTCCAACTGCCATACCACAGTGCATTGCAGATGCAAGGCCAGTTTGCGGCAGGTGGACTGCAGTCGACGCAGGCCAGCTTTGTGAACTGCACGGGAAACACAAACCCAGGGGAAAATTACACGGGGGGGAGTAGTAACAACAACAACAACAACAACAACAACAACAACGAAAAGAGACCTGGGATAATCATATCAGGTGACCTTAAAGCTAGAAAGCAATGTGAGAAGGCAGTAGTGAGGGCTGGGAGATACTGGGGTGTATAGAGAGAGGCATCACTGGCAGAAAACAGGAAGTTGTTATCGCTCTGTACAGACAGTTGGTGAGACCCCATCTGGAGTACTGTGTCCAGTTCTGGAGACCCCATCTCTGCAAGGACATAGACATAATGGAGGCAGTTCAGAGCAGGGCAACTACAATGATGCAGGGTCTGCAAGAATGAGAGGGGGGGCATGATAGAAACTTTAAAGTACCTCAGTGGAATCAACAAAGTCCAAGAGGATAGCATCTTTCAGAAAAAGCGATGTGCAAGAACAAGAGGACATAATTTGAACATAGATGGGGACAGCTCAGGGGCAATGTGAGGAAGTATATTTTCACAGAGAAGGTGGTGGACGCATGGAACAGCCTTCCTGAGGAGACTGTGAGCTCTAAAACTGTGTGAGAATGCATGGGACAGACATAAGGCAATCCATTGTGCAAGATCATTCACAAGGAGGTCCTGATGGACACAGGCAGAATAAGACATGCATTAACATATACAGGCAGGATTTACAAGTAGGTAGAGAACACTTGGGCAGACTGGATGGGCTGAGCGGTCCTTTTCTGCTGACAAATTCTATGTTTATATGGCATCATGTGTTCATTCAGGTGCAGTGTTTATTTAAGGTTGGACCTACCATACATCCAGATGCAAGGTACAGTAACTTACAGAATTAGATGCAGCCCACTTACAGTACAATAAACAGAACCCCTGTGCTTCGAGAAGCCTTTTCTCTTCATAAGGCTGCTTAAAGAGCTGGAGTTATACTTGCAGTGTCCATACCAGTATGCTGATCTTAAAATCGACGCATGCTAAGAAACAGCACCACAGACTCCCATAACTCAAGCAAATCCCAAAATAACATGCTCACACCTGTTATGTTACTTCACACACTAGTATTCACATTTCTTCCAAGGGGTGCTACTAGGTTGTGGCATACAATATTCAATCTAAAAATAGTAGCACACATCAACACCCCCAACCCCCCCAAACACACAGCACAACATTTTTATGTTGGCTCGTGCTTGCGCAGCCAAAGTCTTGCGGTAGTAGCAGATTTGGAGGCGCGGTCACCGTTGGGCGAATGCAGTGCACACATCAGAAGGTGAGTCCCTCACTCCCCAATCAGGAAGCAGGAGGCACTGACCTCATGCATGCCTAATGTGGCCACCACAAGAAAGAAAAGGTCCGCTGCAATGAGAGCGAAGCTCTCATGCAGCCGGACCATTACACGCCTCCTGTAGTGCAGGCAACATGGCAGCAATGACTGCTGCCACTGCTGCCAGTCACAATGCTGACAGGGGAACCCACTCCCTGTCAGCATAATGTGCCCCCCCTTCTTGATTGCCGAGGGGGGGTTCCCAATCCCCTTCGGCATCATGTATCCCCCAGTTTCTCTTTGCCGAAGGGGGGGCCCAATCCCCATCGGCTTTAACCCCCTGTATTTTGCCGACGGGGATCATGCACCCTTCCCCCCCATTTGTTATGTGCCGATGTAGGTGCCCAATCCCCCGTCGGCAAAAGCACACATACCCCACCCACAAACACTGAGGTGGCATGCTGAAAGCCCACCCCAGCGTACCAAACCCCACCTGTAAAATGAAAACCAGACGTCTTCATTTATTTATTTATTTTAAACCCTGTAAAACAAAAAACGGTCCCACATCATCTCCCTACCCCCCTCCCACAACCCGCCGCCATCCACTGTGCACCATGCCTCCCCACACCCTCCTCACCCTATACTTACCTCCAGAGCTCGGTGCGATGATCTTCAGTGGACTGGGAACACATCTGCACTCTTCAAAGCCGACTGCGAATTGAGGAAATGCCAGTAAGCTATATAATGGAATAAATAGGTATTTTTCAATTTTGATGCATATATCGGGCATTTTTTTGGAATTTTGGCACCAAATTTTCAGCATGGGGTTTTTGGGACCCCTCCTCTTGAATTCTGGCACTGTCATGGCGTTAATCGGTCCCAAGGTGATTTCGTGGTCACTGTACAGAATCACCTTTTGGGAACGATTAACGCCATGACAGTGCCAGAATTCATGAAGTGGGCTCTCAAAAAGCGTTGCAAAATTGGTGGGAAAAATTTTAAAAAATGACTGTTTTATGAGCATGCATTGCGCAGTTTCCAAGCACGTTTGTAACTTTGCGAATTTGCAAGATTTTGATGCCAGATTTTCAACAGCCCATGTTGAAAATCTGGAGTGAAAATACCACCCCACCCCTATGGTGTTAGGGTTTCCAACTGTAGCACCCCACCCAGTACAAACTGACAGGCATCAGGGCTGTGACTTGCGATCATCAGATGTAATGCTCATGCCATTGCATCCCCACCCTGCAACCACTGACAGCCATTGTGGTGTACCTTGCACTGTTCGGCCACAAAATTCACCCCATTCTCCTATACTGCACTCACAACAGCTTATTTCCTTATGGAATGGGGTAAGCATAATGCCCAAAGACCCCAAAGTACACCATGACACTTGTCAGTGTCTACAGGGTAGGGTGACGTACAATGGCATGAGCGTTATAGCTGACAACCCAAAGGCACACCCCAATGCCTGTCACTCTCTGCAGGGTGGGGTTGTCATCACGTCAGTACTTCACTGCCATTCCTATTATGCATCTCTACCTCGGGCACTACCAAAGCCAATGCCAGCGACACAACATTCAGCATTGACAAATGCTTGTTAAACTTTCCACTGCCAAAATTGGCCATATTTACTTCAAGCTTCACATGATGAGTAGGTCCTCTTGGTTTCAGATTGGAAATTCCAATTTGAGTAAGCTAAATCACCATCAAGGACAGTGGGACCCTTTGACTTAGTCCCTAACTTTCAAGTGCCTCAGCGTCTAATGTGTCTAATTGACTCTTTTTATACACTGTGCTCCCATAAGGATTATACACAGATGTTTAAAATGGAGCATGCTAAGAAAGATCTCTGCAGACTCCCAGAACTCAAATAAACCCCAAAATAGAATGTGCAAACCTTTTATATTACTTCACACAGAATAATTCACATTTCTTCTAAGGGGTGCTGCTAGGTTGTGGCATACAACACTGAATCTAAAAATAGTAGCACACATCAACACCTCTTCGCCCCCAAACACACAGCATAACAATTTAAAACTATCCGCTGCCAAAACTGGCCATATTTACTTCAAGCTGCACGTGACGAGTGGGTCCTCTTAGTTTCAGACTGGAAATTCCAATTCGAGTAAGCTAAATCACCATTGTCAAGGTGGGACCCTTCAATTTAGTCCCTAACTTTCTAGTGCCTCAGTGGCTAATGTAACTAATTGACTCTTTTTATAATGGTGTTATTGTTAGACGAGCGGGAGCACCCTATGAATCCAAGCACCCGATTATTAGAGCCATGATATTATATATGCTGTGCAATTACAAAATCACACTGTGCAGTATACAAAAATATATCTAAGTAAGCACCTCAGAAAGGGGGAAGAGAGGGATATGGTAAGAAATCAGTAAGGAAGGACTGAGTAAAATAGAAAAGGGGAAGGTTATATGAGCCAACAGGTATTTTTCAGTTTCTTAAACTATTCTCTATTTTAATTTCAATAGTGAGGAGGCAGTGCCATTTTAGTGAATAGAACACCAGCTTGGGAACTAGGAGATAACAGGCACAACCCTCAGCTGTGCCAAACACTCCCTGTGTAACTTTGGGCAAGTCACAACAATCTGCCAGCAGAGCTCCAGTCCACCCAGCCGTGGAAATAGGTAGCAGAAGAACCCCACTGGAAACTAGAGGATGCAACTCAGATGGGCTCGCATAGCTACAAAGTACTGTATAGAAGGTAATATTAGCGTTCCTTTTAATTTAGCGATATTAGCTGAAACGGAAATACCGCTAATATATTTGGATCGCTAATATTATCTACTATATATGCAGCCGTTCGTAATCCTACCATATCAAAAAGTGCCTGTATGATCCGAAGTAAACACAAGACAACTTTCTAAATGTTTCTGATAGATTTTAAAAAAAGTTTATTGTACACCATAAACCAAAAAAAAATTTAAATCAAATCAAAGCGCATATTGCTACTGGTTTCTTCCCCTCCGCTTCCCTCGGTTTCATTTCAGTTTCTCTTCTGCTTCACGCTTCAGTAATGCCAGCATCTTGCATCTGTGAAGCAGAGAGAAATTAAAATTAATTTAGTTTCTCAAACAAAAAAAAAACAGCACATTGCATAGCAACACAGAAGCAATTCAACTTTTACTTACGATCTCGTTGTAGTTTAAACAATGGTTGTGAGCATTCAGTATCCCTGCCTGCTCGAATGCACGTACAATGTCCTCAATCCGAAGTTTAAGGCTGTTGAAGCTACTCTCAAGCCATCGAGAGTGATGTTCTTTTAAGTTCAGTAGTCGTAGATCCGCAGTGAGGTGTTCTGTACCACCGGCAGCCAGTATGTTTGATACAACTCCCACATACCATGATGTGAACTCCTTTTTTAGGTAATCTTTGAACAATTTGTTTACGGATATGTTCAGGGGTTGCAGGACGTCCGTACATGATGCAGGAACATAAACGGGGATAATTTGATTCTCCTCCAGATGGAGCAAGACTGCCTCAGTTGTGTGTGCCCCGTATAGATCAAGAACCAGCAGTGCTTTCTGCTCCTCGGGCAGACTAAGGGCTGTAATTTGAAACTTAATGTATGGAACAATAATGTTATCAATGAACTGGAGAGTTGTCTCTGCATTTGCCCAGTGGTTCTCGGAATTAGTGATGTCCCAGTCACTAGGGAATTTGTGTTTAGGGCAGCACGCTGCAGTTCGGCCCTTATAGATCAGTTGTGGGGGCAACATCACACCTGACATGGTGCAGGCAAGTACGACAGAGATCTGTCTTTTATCTCCCAAACCAGTCACGGAGACCTGCTTCACTCCTGTTGTCTCCATAGTCCACTCTGAAACGGGAATCATGTTGACCCCCGTTTCATCCAAGTTTACAATCAGTTGGGGGGGTATTAGCTCCTGGGCACTAGCTCTTGATATTCTGCCCAAAATGCAGCTTTAAGGGAATGGAAATCGCTGGGTGTCTTACGGCCAGCTTTAAATTACTACTCGCTGTAAGCGATCCGATTAAGAAACCCCAAGACCACTTACAGCTAAGTGTTAGGTGCCCTCCATTCTCAGTGAGCAGCTGTGGTGACTTTGCTTTAACAATACCCACTGCAATTGCCTGAAGCACCCCAGCATTGACAACTGCCCCTTCCATGCGGAGAGTCTGAACTATACTTTTCAGCTGGCTCTCCAAGTTGTCCTCTAAATGAGTTGGGCAACCTTGTAGTTTTGTAGGGAGAACCTGGGTCATAGTTGTAGGGTCTGGTGTTGTTTTTAGCCTTGCTAAGTAGTCCGTCTTAAATTATGGACTGAGCTTTTGTTAACAGTTTTGCCCATTGTACTGAGGTAGTGACGGACAGTGGCCATTACGCCATGCTCGACTGCATACCTCCCCAGCTGGAATCGTATATCTGGTGGATAGGTAGCATAGGAGCTGCGGCGTCCTCGCTTAGCTGGTGGTGGGGATGCAGCAAGCTCCTTAGCAACGGCGTTTGTCACTTCCAACTCAACACCTGAGCTGTCTGCCAAATCTAAACCAGATATTTCTGAGGTGTCCATGGGATATTTCCTCTTAACCTGCAATGTCTGTAACCACTTCAAGAGGGACATTATGGAGACAGGAGAAAACAGCGACAGTATAATTTAATACAGAACAGATCCACAGTCTGTGTCTGATCTGTAAGTGAGCTATTTGAGTCTGTCTTGTAACACCCGTTTCTGTCACACCCATTTCAGTTATGTACTGTAATTGCGGGTGAACCATCCGCTAATTTTAACGGGCGCTAATACGTACTGCATAGCTGACGCGCTAAATTAAACGGACGCCAATATAACCTGCTATACAGTATAATTGTAAAATAAATAAAATAAGGCTGCCCTAAGAAACATTTAGGCCAACTCCAACTTAGAGTACTTTATCTGCAGCTTCTGGAGTGGTTTGTGGGTAAGCGTATTTATAAGCCTGCCCCACTGAATTGATAAGGTGGGCATCAGTCAGTGTGGCAGGCTTATAAATATGTTTACCCACAACCACTCCAGAAGCTCAGTCAGGCACAGGAGCATCCTCCACGTATACCAGCTACATAGAGAGAACAGGGGCTGCGCGTCCACATTGATTTAGATAAAAGCAACAGCAAATTCTTTCTTTAAAAAAAAAAAAAAACTTAAATCAGCTGGCCTGGTGGCATTGAGGGCTGAGGTGCTGGGCGCCTTACCTCTCACCATGCTGGGGACTAGTGTTCGGGAACAAACACGGGCTGTCAAGGGTCGGCCGGGGGGGGGGTTGGGAGTGGATAGAGCAGCCGCCTAACAGCCCTCCTCTACTGGATTGAGGAGGTCGGCTTTCTCTGTCTAAGACTACGAGCACATGGAAGCATGACGGTGGTACAGGCAGAGTGGTAGCCGGTCACTAGGCCAGGGGTGGGAGGAGCGAAGTTGGCTGAGCCAAGACATTTGGAACATTGAAGTCACTGTGTGAGTCGAGACCCAGCCCATTCACTAACTAACCACCATCCAGCACCACTCTCAGTTCCTGGTTGTCCAAGTCCAGTGATAATGTTCAGCAATGCAGAATCTCTGAGGCAAGTCTTCTGAACCTGCTCTATGACCCACTTCAACATATAGCCTGTTGGCAGCAGCTGCATCCCTGTCCTGCATGACTTTGCACATCACATTCACATACAAATTGTCATACTTTGCTCAGAATCTTCCTTCCTCCCAGATTACTGATTGGGAGACAGAAGACTGTTTTTCAGGCTGCTAACAGTGCCATTCAGGTCAGGAACACTCCACTAACCAGAATGTACCTGTACAGCCAAGCTGAGCCTGCAAGGCCCATACAATTGTATGCCACACAAAAAGGCAACATGTTAATGACAGTTGCAAACCGGCAGTCAGAAGGATGAGAACAGGAGTGTTCATGGGGACATAATGGAGAAGCAGCAGTTGACTCATCAGTTGGAGTTGAAAAAAAATCTAACTTCTCAAATAGTCTATGGGAGCGCATTTTACTTTTTTACACCCCATTTTGCCTACTTACTTTTATTTTCCACACACACCTTGATGACGACCCGACCGTCTCTGCTCTGACTGGACTGGCTCACTGGGGGGGTGCCCGGAGGTCTGACACACCATGGCCATCGGCCCCACACCACATTGGAGTCTCTGACAAGACATCTCCCGGTCTCCCGCTGCGTCGTGACTCTGTCACCTTTTCTGGTGTACTGACGACTCCCACCCACCACACACACCAAACCACAGTCCAGGCAACAGTGATCTGCCACCACACCGAGAGCGGGAAAGTGAGTGAGTGGCTGATTAGGTGGCAAGTGAAAGTCGGCAACTACTGCACCTCTGCTCCCATGCTCCACAGTAATGACGCTCACAGTGAAGTCCCTCTGCCTTCACAACTAAGAATTGTCACCAACCTAACAACACTGACCATCGCGTGCACCCAGACACACGTAGCCCTGTCTTCACCTTCCCCTGCTTAGGCAGTCTCTCCAGTGAGGGCACACGACTTTAGTATGCCGCCTCGGCTCGTTGAATGGTACTAACTCGGCAGCGCTCTCTCCTCTGCTCTGTGGCTACTCTTAGACCCGATCCCCCAAAATAAAATTAAGTAACCAAACCCAATGGTTGGGGCAGTGGAGAAAACAAAACAATTTAAATAAAAAAAAAAAAAGAAAAAGCAAGAAGCACACAGGCCACTTACTTACACAGGCAAGGATGCAATTAACATCCCAGACACCCCGGGCCAGTCCGCCCCTGACTGGGACAGGTCCTTTCTAATGTCTTTATAAGTGACACTGCAGAGGGACTGGAAGGAAAAGTATGCCTCTTTGCAGACGACACAAAGATCTGCAACAGGGTTGATACACAAGGGAGGTGGAAAGGATGAGAAGGAACTTGCCAAAGTTGGAGGAATGATCAAAGGTATGGCAGCTTAGATTCAATGCAAAGAAGTGCAAAGTAATGCACATGGGAAACAAAAACCCAGAGGAAGAGTAAACAATGGGGGGGGGTACTAACAACAACAAAAATGGAAAGGGACCTGGAGATAGTCATTTCAGATGACCTGTAGGTAAGCAAGCAATGTGAGAAGGCAGTAAGGAGGGCTGGGGGGATACTGGGATGTATAGGGAGAGGTATCACCAGTAGAAAACAGGAAGTTGTTATCCCTCTTTACAGATAGTTGGTGAGACCCCATATGGAGTACTGCGTGCAGTTCTGGAGCCCCCCATCCCCGCAAGGGCATAAACAGGATGGAGGCAGTCCAGAGGAGGGCAATTAAAATGGTGCAGAATCTGCACCAGAAGCCATATAAAGAGAGACTAAAAGAGCTTATTATGTATACCTTTGAGGAAAGGAGGGAAAGGGGAGACATGATAGAAACTTTCAAGTACCTCAAGGAAATCAACAAAGTCCAAAAGGGTAGCATCTTTCAAAAAAAGAGGTGTGCAAGAACAAGGGAGCACAATTTATAGATAGAGGGGGGATGGTTTAGGGGCAACATGAAGAAGTATTTTTTCATGGAGAGGGCAGTGGATGCATGGATTGACCATCCTGAGGAGGTCATGGGATCAAAAACAGTGGAGGAATTCAATGATGCATGGGACAGACACAAGACAATTCTGGTGGGGGTTAGGGAGAAGTAGGCTGTTGGTTAACTTGGATCTGCAGCTTATCCAATAGGTAGGGAAATGGGCAGACAGGGTGGGCCAAGCAGTCCTTATCTGCTGTCAAAGTCTATGTTTCTATATCTCAGATAGTTGAGGGTATTGTTAACAGTGGCCCGACAGGGAATACAAAATCTATGGGTGACGAATGCCATCCCAACAGAACAATGGAAGAGAATGGCTATTCAAGTTCTAGCAGCTGATCACCTCACTTATGTGTTAAGGGATAGGGAAGAAAGGTTTCTATATGATTGGGGTAAATCTTTGGATACCCTCACTGTGGGGGAGGTTATGATGCTGCGGGAAGGTGGAGCTCGGCCGAACTATATCTGCCACCCTGAGCTGTCATATCTCAAGATAAAAATATTAATCTTTATATTCCTTAATCTGATTCCAGATCTTTTAGTTACTAAGCAAATGCCTGAGATGTACCATCTCAGACATTTGCTAATAGCTAAAATCTGAATCAGGCCAAAATATAAAAATTATCTTGAAGATATGACAACTCAGGAAGAGCAGTCTCAGTTCAGCCAGCAGGTGCAGTTGTAGTAATCGTACATTCAGTGGCTTGTAGTCTTTCTCTTTATTTTCATTTTCATGGCTGTCTTCTACACTACCCTTTTGCTAACTAATACAGGTTTTCTGACTTCTCAGTCATGGTTGTTAGTTCTTCTCTCTATCTCTTTAGTGCGTAAAACAGCAGTAGCTTTGAAATAATAATTGGATTGGCCAAGCATTAGTAATAAGGATGAGTCTACAGAATTGTTTATCATAGCACAAGAAAGTAGCTTAGTCACTGGCCCAGTGATGTGGAGGGCTGAGGCATGATGCCTTACCTCCTCCCATGCCAGCGACCCATGTTCACAGAGCGAGCAGGTCTCCAGGGGTTGGCCGGGGAGGGAGAGGATTGAGCATCCAGAGAACAGCTCTCCTCTCCCAGAGAGGGAGGGATTGGAGATTGGTGCATGCGTGGCCCCTAGCGGCAGCTGGAGGCTAGCACACTGACTCCACAAGATGAGGGGGTAGAGACAAAGCAGACGCCCAGCATGCCACATGCAGAAGCATGCATAACTCGGCCATTGGTGTCACTGCACATTAAGTCCCGCACTCAGTGGTCAGGAGAAAAAACTGCAGGCAACAAAACACCGTGGGCTGGCAGGATGAACCCAGCCCTCCGCAGGTGCTGCACCCGACCAGCTGACACCTCAAGCCAGAGATGAGTACCAGTGGACACCAGGGTGACGGGGCTGGAGGAAGGGGTCCTGTCATGTGGATAAGGAGATAAAGAAATTAATGTGAAAAAAAGAAAAAGAAAAAAGAAAGTAACTTAGGAATCACATTAATACTGGAGATGCAAGTAATTTACAATGAGTTACAAATGTACTAAGCCAAATATGATTTGAAATTTATAATTAACTCCTGTTTTTTTTTCAATACTGTCTGTTACTCATCTATAGAATTAGTGTGTTCTTGATGGCTGTGAAATGTACATTTAAAAATCATAATAAACATATGATACGAAAAAAGACGTAGGGCCATTTTCTTTTTACAGGATCAAAGTAAATAAATATTTTGGGACACTAGGGTGGGCTCCCAAGTGTTTCACACTGCTGGGGGGGGACTTGTAATGCTGACATGGGGATTGGGCCTCACAATGTCAGCACTATCAATAAAACAAAGGGCTGCGGGGGGGCATCCGACACCAGGGGTCAGCATCCCAGTGTCGGAATACATAAATACAAATAAATAAAACATAAAAAAATAAGGGGGACAGCAATCGGAGGGTGGGGGGGTGCCACTAGACACCAGAGACTAAAATAAAAATTAGTGGACAGGGATTGGAGAGTGGGGGTGCCATGAGACACCAGGGAATATATATTTTATTTAGGGGGACAGTGATCGGGGAGTATGGGGCACCACTAGACACCAGGCCAAGGGGGCTCACACTCACACTGCAGCCAGCAGCATGAGTTCAGCTGCGGCTGCAGAACTCAAGAAAATCTGAAGTTCTCTTACAGAGAACGTGGGGGAAGAGCTCCTCTTGCTAAACTGGGCACTTGGGATTTTGGGTACCCAGAAAAAGTATTTCTGACCTTAATTGTGAAAAACAAATACCAAAATCTAGATAAATGGGGCCATTTAGCTAGGTTCTGGTGTTTGATTTGTAAAATGACAACATTTTTATGTATTTTCACAGATTTTAGTTCGTGGGAAAAAAAAAAAAACAAGATGGCATCTCACAAAAAAAGAATTTGTTGGGGAAAAGAGGACTGGCTCCTCATGAAAAAGAATCCTTTTTCATGAGGCCAAATCTTTTGTTGAACTTTTTACCTCTGTCCTGGAAAGTGATCTTCCCATTGAAAACAATGGGAACCTAAGAACTGAAAATTTTGCAATACATTAATATTTTTTCACCAAACAAACACATGGCAGTTCTGTTACTCAAGCTGCTTCTACCATAAAAAAAACACACCAGAATTCTACACCATCTGGGCACAAGACAATGAGGAAAAAATGGCAAAAAATAGCAACTTTTAAGGTTTTTGCACTATTCAGATCTTAGAATCCATACATCCGACCGATATTAGTATAGTACAGTAAAAAGCTTTGGAAACTGTAAAATTTTGTAAAACAGTGCTAAAAAATTGCTAATGAATAAACAGCACTTTCTATTTTATATTTTTAAGTATCTAGAGTCATTACAGAATTGCAGTATCAACCGAAAGTCTTTACCTGAATTTTTAGACGGTTTTCAGTGGTTCCTGACTATCAGGAAAAAAATGATGCAGTTAACCGTCTCTCTCATATATCCGTTACTTCACCTGGCGATGGATATCTGCAGTTTAGGGGCAGCTGGGGAAGCTCTGATGAAAACATAGTGTTTTAACTCCCACTTAAAGCTATTAACTGGGGAGGTGCTAGAATGCCACACGCATGACTGGTTGTCTTTTAGATCAGCTCAACATCACGTTCTAACATAGAAACATAGACTTTGATGCCAGATAAGGACCGCTTGGCCCACCTAGTCTGAGTAAACTATTGTTTTTACTGGTTGAAGGCAACCTAGCCAGTTTTTGTGTTTTTTTATATATAAACACACCACTTGACGGCTCAGCCTTCAATGAGTCAGCACACATTAAACCTACTAAAGGGATGCCCGAAAAACCAAACCAAGGGGCCGGGGCAAAATTCTTCCCAGCAGCAGCAGCAGCCAACCCAGCAGGGAACAAAAGACCCAACCAGAATAGCAGGCCCAAGCAGAGGGGATGATCTCCTACCATGGGACATGGTCCTGAAAGCCATGTGGGAAATGGACTGCAAAACTGAAAAAGTGCTTAAGATATCAAAATTGATTGAGCCATGAAGACTGCTGCTAAAGCAGATGAGAGGTCACAAAGAATGCAGGGCACATTTGTCAAAATGACTTCCTAAGCAAACTACCTTAGAGCACATAGACAGACACTAGAAAATGCTAACAGGGCCATGAACATCCAACCTGTGGGATTATCAGAAAGCAAGGAGGGAGACAACCTGTTGGCATTTCTGCAGAGCTGGCTTCAAACTGTGATGCCAGATTATGTGAGACCAGACCCTAAGATCCTGAAAGGGGGCTTACAGTGGCCAGCCTGGTGGCACTGAGGCTTGAGGCACTGGACACCACACCTCATTCCATGCTAATCAACTGAGTTCGGGAGTGAGCTCAGGCCACTGGGGGTTGGCTGGGGGAGGGCTGTAGTGGCTGCTGGGCTGCTCTAATCTCCCAGATTGGGGCGGTACAGTTGCTCACTCTCAGCTGACACCCAGTGGAGGTCAGGTGTCAGAGCAGGGTCTGGGACTGACGTAACCTAGAGGAGGGTACGGAAGGAACACTCAGTTTCTGAGAGTGTGACTGCACCTTCAGACGTGCACACTTGCTGTGATTGCCATTGCTGTGGGGGCGGAGAGAAAACTGAAAGACCATGTCTCACTGTGGCCTTATGTGGTGGCCCCCCCATTCTTAGATCCTGCTCCTAGTAGATGCCCACAAAACAGTGGGGGAGGCAGACGGGGTTGGGGATGGTAGGGGGCCTGACAGCAGGCGTAGTTGGCCAGGGGGAGCAAACAGCTATATATATATCTAAAAAAAAAAAAAAAAAAAACTTCTGGTGAGCACAAGAGAACCGGGATGCATGCCGCATAATTCAGTTTGTCACAGTCAGTCCTGAAATACAGGCAGCAATCCTGAGTTGGGTGAGAGCCCATTATCCTCATAAAATAGACAATCATTACACTAAAATATTTCTGGACTGGTCCTTTGTCGCTTACAGCCACCACAAGCTGTTCAATCCGATGCAGTAGCAGCTCTGTGGACTTGGTGTGGCACACTTGTTCTTGGCCTCTGCAAGGCTCTGAATAACCAATAGAGGCAACAATTTTCAATTTAGTGACCCAGAAGAGGCTACAAAATGAATCAATGATATAGTGGCAGTTTCAGAGCAGGACTTTCTGGGAGCAGCAACAAGAAGGGGATTCAGAGGAGGGAGAGTGAAATCACCTGCATGAACTGTTTGGTCACCAGTGGTAAAGTTTCAGCTAACAGAGTTTCAAAGTTCATGTTGACCTGGGTTAGGGTTGCATAATATAGCATGTTGTTATAACTGATTAAACATGATGATGTATCTCTGTCCAGCAATTGTTATAGCAGAGTGGTTGGTGAGGGGGAGCTTCATTTCAGATGGTGCCAAACACGAAGAACCAAGAAAATGCAGTGTGACTGATGCCACACATTTCATGTCACCTTCACAGGCTGCCTTTGTTTTGTGCACCTCTGAACCTACCCCTTAACTGGACTTTTGGACTATATTCCTCTGTAACCCCCCTACAAGTGGGGGTTCCTAAAAACCTTCCCGGGGTTTCCCTGCTGGAATCCCGCCAGAGCTGCGGTGGATGCGCTCCCATCTGAGGTCGCTATGAGTACCAAAGGGAGCTTGCTCAATAGATGTGGCTGCTGGCTATAATTACTTAGAGTACTAGTGAATTTGCAGCTTGTCTAACCTGCTTTCTTTGCAGCTGGGACTTTGTGTATTTGGCCCTTCCATTTTGGACCTGGGTGGCTGAACTGGGCCAATGGAGTGAGAGGGGAGCATTTAAATGGCATAAATAATGACCAACCAGAATCAGGACTCAAATTGGAGCCGGCTAACCAATGGGGATACAGTTAGTAATTCTGGGAAGTGGAGTTCTGTACCATGGCACCTTTTTTGCACCAATGGGGGGCGAACTTAGTGACTGGCTTCAGCAGCCCACCAATGGGATCGGGTGGCACCTGAACTGAGAGGCTTGCCCCACACTGCCCAGGGGAGGAGACATTGTGGCTGTAAGTAAGGAAGGAGCTCGGGGCTCCTGCGCCGTTTGAGCGTTCGCACGGGAAGCGCGTGTAAGGCCAGTGTCGGGCATTTTGAAACGCCAGTATACCCGCACTAAATCCGCTGGGTAACGGTCAGAGGAGTCTGTGCAGGAGCGTGGCTACCTACCAGGCTCACCCTGTAGAAGAGTGGAGAATCTGCTCGAATCGCGCTCAGTCTGTCAGGAACAGTGAAGCTGCGTCGGTTTGGCCTGGTGTATGGCGTGCAGGTGATCGAGAAGGACAGCAGATGCCTGGTATGGTACCCTTCTGCCTTGCATATAAATGTGTGGAGAAGTGCTTGAAGTCCAGGCTCGGTCCTGTGAGTGGTGCGAGAGTGCTCTGTCTGCTGGAGTTGTGAGTACTAAATCAGGCTAGCTCCCCTGGCAAATGGTCCTAGTGAGGGCAGGACTTTCTGGGTTCTGTACTGTGACACTATCCGAGTCCGCTGGCTCTACTTACTCTTCGTAGGAATTAAATGCTCATTTGTGTCAGGGCCCCAACCAGCTGCATCAAGGAACTAGCCTTTTAGGGCTTGGGTACCCATAGGCAGTGACTTATAGGTTAGGCCTGTGTACAGAGACCTAGATAGATACTCATATATTGTAGTGGTAAGTTAATTAACCTGATCACCCCTAGTCCTTGTTACTTCCACTTAAATAAATCAGATTGCTTGTTTTGCAAAGGTACACTGGCTAGTTTGTGTGTTAATGGTGAATTACTGTACAGTGCATATTGTGTAACTGCAACTTACTTTTCAGGGGGTCCCTGGAGCAAGCTGATTGGTTCGAGCCGGGGGTAAGTGTATATGGTAAGGACACGGTGATTGAACTGAATTGTGTGGGTCACTAGTGGGAAGAAAGGGGGATTGCAGCAACCAAGGGGGCTGTGACCAAGTCATACTCGACCGTCCTAACCCCGACCTCTGGGTGGAGGCACCCGCCAACAGATCTAGGCCCCTCACCCTGCTACAGTCAGAGCAGGCAGGGGTAGTAGCCCTTAGGATAGCTCCCCTTGGGGGTTACATTGTGGAGGCACCGCTGGGATTAGCGTCCCCTAGTGGCCGAGTGGACAAAGTACCTAACTATGGATAAATTGAAGGAAAAACTGGAGGGGGATATCATGGCTAAAATTAAGTTAGACCCCCATTAAGACAATGGTACATAAACTGATGGGGTGGGTGAAGCCGAAGAGTTGGACTCTCAGAGAATTGTGTTACTGCTAGATGTACCTCTAGAGACAACGAACGCTGACCTTATTTCCGTAGTGGAGCATGTTAAATGTTTGGGTAAGATAGAGGTGAGGGGGTGTATGGCTGACCTACTCGATCAGACTTTGCAGGTGTTACTTTTATGTAGTGTAGCCATTGACCCTGAACGGGTACCCCCAGGGATTTACCCGGAAGGTGCACAACAGGGGTGGAGGGTCATTCACATCCGGAGTGGGTCAGTCACCCCCGGGGGGTCTCCCCAGACTAATAGCTTCAAAGATAAACTGCTTAAATTGTTAGCTGTGAAGGGGAGAACTACCCAAGAGTTACTGCAGGCATTGGACCTTTCCAGTGACCCCACCCCCCAGGCTACCCCTAGTACCTCTCCTGGGCCCCCCAAGAGTTCAATTTTGGCCCCACCACCCCTAGTGGTTCCCTCTATACAGCTAGATTTGTACCGTAAGCTAAAACTTTTTTCTGGCACAGTACCAGTGCCTTCAGGGGAGGATGATTTGGAGGCGTGGATGGACTATGCCACCCCCCTAGTTCAGGAGTGGCAATGCTCTGAGGGGGAGAAATGAAAGAGACTGATGGAGAGCCTGTGAGGTCCGGCTTTGGAAGCCATTCGGTTCTTGTGGGCTACTAGCCCGGAAGCTGCTGCAGCAGAGTATCTTTCTGCTTTAGAGGGAGTGTTTGGAAGCACAGAAACTGGGGAAGACTTATTAGGGAAATTCAAGTCTGCTAAGCAGTGGAGGAATGAAAAGCTGTCCGCCTTTGTTACTAGGGTGGAAAGGGCTTTACAGAAGGCCCATTGAAAAGGGGGGATCACCGCCACAGCCTTGAACCAGGCCAGGTTGGAACATGTTTTAAAATCTGCTAGATTTTCCAGTGTGATATTGTTAAAACTTAAGTTACATGATCGACGAGCTGCCTCGCCCGAGTACTGTCAATTGATGAGGGAGATTAGAGAAGTGGAGACTGATGAGGAGGGGTGGGAACTCTATGTGGGTGCTGTGAATCTGTGCCAAACCCCTGAGTCTAGTGAACCCGATGAAACCCACCTTTCGAGGGGGCCTGATGTTTCCCCTGTATCCCCAGAGTTACAAGGAGAGATGGGGGTGCATGCCATTTCCTCTGATCCCCAAGTAGGAAGTGAGTTGAAGGCCGAGATTAGAAATTTACTAGAACTGGTGAGGGACTTGAAGCAAACCACTACCCATCCTGTTAGGTTTGGGGAACCAGAGTTATCCAGAAACAATCGCCCTAGCCAAGGGGAGCCCCCTCACCCCCAGGATGGCCCCCAGCCGATGAAGTATTCCTCTCCCAATAGAGACCCCCGGGACCCCAAGTTCTGTTACCATTGTGGGGAGGATGGACACTTTCAGATTGAGTGCCAGTTGCCGGAGAATTTAAGGAAGGTCAACAGCAGGCTGATCACCTGGCATCGCAGGGCCTACACCCGACCCCCTAGGAAGAGTTTTGTGACCTGGGCCAATGCCCAAGCAACTGTCAGTGCTGTGCCCCCCAAATGGTCTGATGTGGTAGGGCCCTCAATGGAGGCCTCAGTGCGAGTAAATGGGATACCCACCCGGGCTGTATTGGATAGTGGCTCTCAGGTGACCGTTATGTTCCAGGCGTGGTATCAGACACATCTACCTGAGGTGCCACTACAACCCTTGGATGGTCTACACGTATGGGGCTGAGTGATAAGGCTTATCCGTATTTGGGGTATATCCGGATCTGGTTGTCATTTCCTACTTCTGTGGCTGGGGTGGACGAACAAGTGGAAACCTTTAGTATGCCCTCCCACTGGACTGTATGATGGGGTACCCTTGTTGATTGGGACCAATGCTCACATGTTTGGTCGACTAGCACAATTGTGTTCTGAAAAGCAGGTGTCCAGGGCTGGGCAAGCTTTTAGGATACCTGCCTTGATCCAGAAGGCCTATGAGACTCAGAGAAAGGCTAGCCAGGAGGAACCTGAAGGCCTGGTGGGTGTCGTCTTGAGGAAAGATCCAAAGCCATTGCTATTAGCCCCAAATGCCCAGTATGTTTTGCAAAGGGAGGTCCAGCTTAAAAAAGGATGTCAAGAATAAACTATTGATGCTGGATGCACCTGGGGAAGGAAAGTTGCCTGGGGGACTGCTGGTTAAACCCAGTATCTTGCCTGCTAGAGCCCATGCTTATGCCAGGAGGGTGATGGTTCAAGTCCATAATGTGTCTGAAAGAGATTCGAGTAAATAGAGGCTGCACCCTGGCTAGTGTGCATTATGCGGACACTGCAGTGCTCCTCAGTAGCAAGGGTTTGGGGAAGGATGACAGAGTAACGCCCGACTTGTTTGATTTCAGTGACTCCCCGTTGCCTGCTGAATGGAGAGTGAGGATCAGTGAAAAGCTTGACCAAAGAGACCAGGTAGTTTCCCTAAAAGAATGGGACGTGGGATGTGTGCAAGGGGCTGAACACCACATCCGACTGCATGATGAAAGGCCTTTTCAAGAGAAGTCTCGGTGCCTGGCCCTTGCTGACATAGATGATGTGAGACGGCATCTGCAAGAGATGCTTGCTGCTGGTGTGATACAAGAATCCAGGAGCCCTTATGCTTCCCCCATTGCAGTAGTTAGGAAAAAGAATGGGGCCATTCTGATGTGTGTGGATTACCGTACCTTAAACCGGCGGACCATCCCTGACCAGTATACCATGCCACGCATACAGGATGCCTTGGACTGTCTAAACGGCAGTAAGTGGTTCTCTGTGTTAGATCTCCGTAGTGGGTACCATCAGATCCCAATGGCTCCGGAGGATTGAGAGAAGACTGTGTTCATTTGCCCCCTAGGTTTCTACGAGTTTATCCAGATGCCTCAAGGAATTTCAGGTGATCCCGCTACCTTTCAGCGCCTGATGGAACGTGCTGTGGGGGACATGAACTTGCGAGTGTTTGGTTTATTTAGATGATGTTATAGTGTTTGGCAGCTTGTTGGAAGAACATAAAAGTCGACTGTTTAAGGTCCTGGACCGGCTGGAGGATTTTGGTCTTAAATTATCTATAGACAAGTGCCAATTCTTTCAAACCTCTGTGAAATATGTGGGCCACATAGTATCCACTGAAGGCATAGAGACTGACCCCAGCAAAGTAGAAGCTTTAACCACTTGGCCCCAGCCAAGGAATTTGAAGGAGCTACAGCAATTTCTGGGGTTCTGTGGGTACTACCGACAATTTAAGACTACTCTCGGGTGATTCGCTCTCTGCTTAATCTCACTCAGGGGTACCCCCCCCCCGACCCATAAGAAATAAGAACTATAAGAAGACTGCACAATCTGGGACTGAAAAAAATTATTTCCGCCCAAATGATGTGTTTGGTACTCGCTGGACTGCCGATTGTGAGGAAGCTTTCTATGACATTATACATCAACTTACTCATGCCCCAGTGCTGGCCTATGCTGACCCTGCTAAACCCTATGTTCTTCATACTGATGCCAGTCTGCAAGGATTGGGGGCCGTATTGTACCAAGAGCACTCGAATGGTCTGAGGCCTGTAGCTTTTGCCAGCCGCAGCTTGACCCCTTCTGAAAAGAATTATCCAGTGCACAAACTAGAGTTCCTAGCTCTAAAGTGGGCTATTGTTGAGCAATTCCATGACTACTTGTATGGGGCTAAGATACTGGTGAAAACTGATAATAATCCTTTGACATATGTTCAGACCTCAGCCAAGCTAGATGCCACTGGTCATAGGTGGCTCTCTGCGTTATCCACTTACAACTACGCTGTTGAATACAGAAAAGGCCTGAACCATATAGATGCTGATGCTCTCTCCCAGAAGCCTGTGTCCTGAGTCGATTGGATCAGGTTGTCTGAACCCGACGTTAGAGCCCTTTGCCAGAAATTCATCAAGGAGGAACAGGTGTCTCCTGATACTGTGGACTGCATGGTGGATTGCTTGGGTCCATCTGAGAACTGTGTGCCTGCTGCCTACTGCCATTTTTCTGCATTGAACACTAGTATGCTGCCTCAGTTCAATAATGATAGTCTCCAGCTGGCTCAGTCTCAAGATCCCATGATACAACCTGCTTTAGAGGCACTGCAAGTAGGGAGAGATGTTTCCCAACTGCGGTCTGCTGACTTGAGAACCGCCCTGTTATACAAAGATGGCCCAAAGTTGAAGCTGAACAATAAACTATTATACCGGGAGACCGTAGACAAAGAGGGGCAAGTAGACAAACAACAACAACTGGTGCTGCCCACTGCTTTTAGAGAACTGGTGTTGAGGTCCCTGCTTGACCACATGGGGCATCTTGGCATAGACTGAACTCTTGACCTAGTACGGACCCGATTTTACTGGCCCAAAATGAGTGCTAACGTAGAGCAGTATGTTAAGACCTGTGGCCGCTGTTTACAAATAAAGGCCCTGCTTCAAAGAGCTGCTCCCCTGGTCAATATCACTACCAGCACCCCTATGGAACTGGTCTGCATTGATTTCCTGAGTTTAGAACCCGATCTGAAGAATATCAGCAACATATTGGTAGTCATTGATCATTTCACCCAATATGCCCAGGCTTTCCCCACCAAGGATCAGAAGGCAACCACAGTGGCTAAAGTCCTTGTTGAAAATGTATTTGTTCACTATGGGGCCCCCCCAGCGAATCCATTCCGATCAAGGGAGAGATTTCGAGAGCCGCCTGATTCGAGAGATGCTATCTTTATGGGGGGGTGCGAAAATCAAGGACCAACCCATACCACCCCCAGGGTGATCCCCAACCTGAAAGATTCAATCGCACCTTGCTCGATATGTTGGGCACCTTGCACCCTAAAGACAAATCTAGATGGAGCCAGCAGATCAGTGCCTTAGTCCATTCCTACAATTGTACCAAGAGTGATGCCACTGGGTTTTCCCCATAATCAGCTGATGTTTGGAAGAGAAGCCAGGTTGCCAGTGGATGTTTGTTTTGGGGTTTCCCCTGATGGGGTTCAAGCAGCTAATCATCTACAGTATGTGAAGAAGCTGAAGGCCCAACTCAATTATGCCTACCAACTAGCCCAGATCATGGCTGCTAAGCGGAATTTGGCCAATAAGGAAAGGTATGATAAGAAAGTAAAAGCAGTGGAACTGAAAGAAGGGGACAGAGTGCTATTGAGGAATTTGGGACTACACGGTAAACATAAGATCGCTGACAGATGGCATCACCTCCCTCATATTGTTGTGGGAAAACTGAAAGATCTGCCTGTGTATAAAGTGCAACCTGAAAACAATTCAAAAGATGTAAAAACTTTACACCAAAATCACCTGTTGCCCATTGGACAGATTTTGATAGAGGCTGAACCTCCCAATGCCCCCCCATCCCCGGGCCTATAACTAGAGCTACTGCCAAAAAGAAATCCAGAGTGGTCGACTCCTCAGAACTTAAACTCCAGGGGCCTTCCCCTTTCCTCTCTGATGAAGTTGATCCTCAGTCTGTGTCTGAAGACAGTGAACATGATGTTGAGTATTACCCCTCTTATGAACTGCGTCATATCTTTAGGGGCAATCCCCTGGCCAACTCTGGGGACGAAGTTGGGTTTCATGGACTGTCTGAGCCCCCAGCTTTGTCCTTGGAGTCTATACTCCCAGAGGATGAAGTGGGTAACACCAAGGGTGAAGAAGTGGGATCTTTGAGTCTGGCTGAATTATCTGGGCTGGCCGAGCTGTCTGACTGTTCAGAAAAAGGAAGTGATGTGGGGGGACCCATTAGGGATCTGCCCGAGCAAGAAGAATACTTTGAGTGCCCTGTTAGCATCCCAGTAGTATCTGAAATGTCCTTGACTGAACTAAGTAGTGTGGGTCCTGATATAGAGGGTCATGTCTCCAAAAGTACTATGGGCACAGGGTCCCCTTCTCCTGTGGAGGTTCCCCCTACTAATCTAAATGAGGCTGAAATGGAGTCAGAGCCAGTAGCAGATTTTAATGAGACCCCTAGATGCACTGGCCGAGAAGTACGGCCTGTAATAAGGTTAAGTTATGAGTCTCTGGGTCAGTCTGTGGACCTGCCATTAAATGTAGTCCATAAAGGGGTCTATGTATCTCCAAGTTCCTTGCCCAATCTAGTCTTGGGGAACGATTCACAACTGTTAGTATTACCCTCTGAGTATAGTGCTACTGCCCCAGTTAGCCCTCAGGTAGCTGATAGGGAAGGGACCCCTTTGTCCAAGTGTCATGGGCAGGAAGTAATGACCTGATTTTAAAAAAAAAAAAAAAAAAAAAAGGGTTGTGGTATGTGTAATGTCGTATAGTCAAAAAGTAAACTGTGTGATACAGTACCAATTGTGTAACCAAAGGTCTAATGTGCTGTCAATTTAAACAGTTTTGCCTTAAAGTGATTTAAGGGCAACTACTTGACGCGGACGTCAAGTTTTTTCCAGGCCAGGAAGGGTGTAACCCCCCCTACAAGTGGGGGTTCCTAAAAACCTTCCCGGGGTTTCCCTGCTGGAATCCCGCCAGAGCTGCGGTGGATGCGCTCCCATCTGAGGTCGCTATGAGTACCAAAGGGAGCTTGCTCAATAGATGTGGCTGCTGGTTATAACTACTTACAGTACTAGTGAATTTGCAGCTTGTCTAACCTGCTTTCTTTGCAGCTGGGACTTTGTGTATTTGGCCCTTCCATTTTGGACCTGAGTGGTTAAATTGGGCCAATGAAGCGAGAGGGAACATTAAAATGGTGTAAATAATGACCAACCAGAATCAGGACTCAAACTGGAGTGGCTTACCAATGAGGATACAGCTAGTGATTCTGGGAAGTGGAGTTTTGGACCATGGCACCTTTTTGCACCAATGGGGGGGCGAACTTAGTGACTGGCTTCAGCAGCCCACCAATGGGATCGGGTGGCGCCCGAACTGAGAGGCTTGCCACATACTGCCCAGGGGCAGAGACGTTGTGGCTGTAAGCAAGGAAGGAGCTCGGGGCTCCTGCGCCATTTGAGCGTTTGCATGGGAAGCGTGTGTAAGGCCAGTGTCAGGCATTTTGAAACGCCAGTATACCCGCACTAAATCCGCTGGGTAGTGGTCAGAGAAGTCTGTGCAGGAGCGTGGCTACCTACCAGGCTCACCCTGTAGAAGAGTGGAGAATCTGCTCGAATCAAGCTCGGTCTGTCAGGAACAGTGAAGCTGTGTCGGTTTGGCCCAGTGTTTGGCGTGCAGGTGATTGAGAAGGACAGCAGCTGCCTGGTATGGTACCCTTCTGCCTTGCATATAAATGTGTGGAGAAGTGCTTGAAGTCCAGGCTCAGTCTTGTGAAGTGGTGCGAGAGCGCTCTGTCTGCTGGAGTTGTGAGTACTAAATCAGGCTAGCTCCCTGGCAAATGGCCCTAGTGAGGGAAGGACTTTCTGGGTTGTGTAATGGTGACACTATCTGAGCCCGCTGGCTCTACTTAATCTTCATAGGAATTAAATGCTCGTTTGTGTCAGGGCCCCAACCAGCTGCATCGAGGAACTAGCCTTTTAGGGCTTGGGTACCCATAGACAGTGACTTATAGGTTAGGCCTGTGCACAGAGCCCTAGATAGATACTCATATATTGTAGTGGTAAGCTAATTAACCTGATCACCCCCAGTCCTTGTTACTTCCCCTTAAATAAATCAGATTGCTCGTTTTGCAAGGTACACTGGCTAGTTTGTGTGGTAGTGTTGAATTACTGTACAGTGCATATTGTGTAACTGCAACTTACTTTTCAGGGGGTCCCCGGAGCAAGCTGATTGGTTCGAGCCGGGGGGTAAGTGTATATGGTAAGGACACAGTGATTGAATTGTGTGAGCCACTAGTGGGAAGAAAGGGGGGTTGCAGCAACCCAGAGGGCTGTGACCAAGTCACACTCGACCATTCTAACCCCAACATCTGGGTGGAAGCACCCGCCAATAGATCTAGGCCCCTCACCCTGTTACAGTCAGAGCAGGCAGGGGTAGTAGCCCTTAGGATAGCACCCCCTGGGGGTTGAGCACCCGCCAATAGATCTAGGCCCCTCACCCTGTTACAGTCAGAGCGGGCAGGGGTAGTAGCCCTTAGGATAGCGCCCCCTGGGGCTTACACCTCTTTACTTCTTGTTAGTGCAGCCCTCACCAAACCACAAAATGTAAGTCTTATACATTAGTTCTGTAGCACCATTTCAAACTGGCTGTGTTCTTTTACTGTATAGTTTATACAACATCTACATTTAGCGGTTTCAGTGTTCTGAGCAAAACCTATTTAATACTTCCTTAGGTTTAAAGATGTTTGAGGGGCGTGGTAACAATTGCTTTTCAGGCCCATGGTGAACTATATTTTGTTCTCCCTGATACTTTAGTTTTTTCCCCACAAGTCTTAGTGTGGTTAGCCTTCTAGAAAATGTGAACGAGTTTGTCTTAGGGCAGGCTCTGTGGACTTTTTATCCTGCTATCCCATATGGGGCATCATCATTTAATGGACTGACAGTATACTGATGCTAGCAAATGAATAATTATCAGTTATGTTTGTGATAAACCTGTCCAAGTTTCCATTAATTGTATGACAGTACCTATGACTTGTTCAACATGAAAGGAATAAATATAAAGTTTAAAAAAAGAAAGAAAACTATCAACTAAGGGAGCCTCCCAAAGCTCTTGTACAAATTGGTTCCAGAAAATAGAAGCAGCCACCACAAAGGCATGATTCCGCAGACAGCTTTAAATGAAATCTCGGGACATTCAAGAAGGCCACCTCTGAAGAGCAGAAAGGGTGGTCAGGAGCATAGTTACACACGGGGGCTGGATTTTCAAATCCGGTGGATTATCACAAGCCCGTGTGCACCACAGATGTGGTGCAGTGGGCTTGCACCAATCTAACAGGATTTTCATCCCGCTGGAGTAGCTGATGCAAAAACCAAGCACCTGCGGGTCTAACTCGCTGGCCAATCTTAAGGGACCTTTACAGTGCCTGCACCTGAGACTGGGGGCAAGCTGCTGTACATTGGGAAAACTGTCACAGCTGCATCTAATCTTAGAAAATAGGGCGCCTTCGTGGCAAATAAGATTGGCACAGCAGCCAAATCATAGTGTTGGGGCACAGGGCTTGATGGAAGCCTGCGCCGCCCTTTGAAAGTCTGGCTCAGGATTCTTGTAGGCTGCCTGGACCTAGATCATGTAGGGCTTTGTATGTTAAACGGATCTTGAAGGAGATGAGCCGCTTCACAGGCAGCCAGTGCAGCAGCAGCAAAGCAGGAGAGACATGCGCAATGCAAGAAACTCCAGCAATCAGTCGAGCCGCAGTGTTCTGCATCAGCTGCAAGCAGTACATCAAACCTCCAGACAGACCGGGATAAAGAACATTACAATAGTCCAGTCTGAATGTCAGGAAGGAATAGTTCAGTCTGGATGCTACAAGGGTATGCACAAATTTCAGTAGGCTGTGAAGCAGCTCGACTGCCTGATAAAAGGCAGCAGAATGCTGAGGTAATGATACATTCTGATGGCTTTGTGCAGGCTGTGAAGGAGTTTCACAGCATCCTAAAAGTCAGAATGCTGAGGCACAGAAATGATCAATTTTTATACAAACTTGCATTCTGAAATGCCATACCTACTGCACAGTCAGCAATCCCCCCCCCCATCACTTCATAGGAAAATCCTGAAGCCCCTTAACAGTAGCCTATGCAGTCCCCCTAGTGCTGCACAAAACAGTTGAGAGACTACAAAAATTTAAAATTTTAAAGTCTGACTGCCTTAAATTATGAGGTTCATGAATCAACCTGGAGTGAAAAAAACAAAACAAGCATTTGTCAATGCCGAATGTTTGCTTGCTGGCATTGGCATTGGTAGTGTAGAAGTTACAGAGCTGCATAATAGGAATGGCAGCGAAGTACTGAACTGAAGCCAACCCCACCACCACCCTGTCAGAGACTGACAGGCATTGGGGTGTGCCTTTGGGTCATCAGGCATAACGACCATGCCATTTCACCACACCCTACCCTGCAGACACTGACAAGTGTCACAATGTGCCTTGGGGTCTTTGGCCCTTATGCGCACCCCATTCCATCAGGAAATACGGTGAGATGGGTGCGGTATAGGAGAATGGGGTGAACTTTTGGGCCGAAGAGTCCAAGGCATACCTCGTTGCCTCTCACTGGCTACAGGGTATGGAATGGTATGAGCATTACAGGCAAGAATCCCAAGTCACACCCCTGATGCCTGTCATTCTCTACAGGGTGGGGCGTTATGGTCGGAGAAAACCTCGCCTCAGGCATTCGTTATTTTCACTCCAAATTTTAAACATGTTTTTTGTGACCCCCACCTCATGAACAGTGGCAATATCAGTTTGTTAGAAAACTGCTTTGCACAGTGACTATGGCATTTGGCACCACAGGTGCAAAACACATTCAAACAGGATGTGAAAAATGAACGGTACTGTTCATGGGAGGTGTAAAATGGCAATGTTGAAAATCTGCTGTGAAAATCTTAAAAACTGGTGAAGTCACAGCGTGCGTGAGAAACTGTGCAACGCACACCCATAATGTAACTAGTTTGGGGATTTTTTTTTTTTTTTTACAGCAGGTTGTTAACACAGGCATTTTGGGACCTCCGATCATGAACAGTGTCAGTGTGTTTTTTTTTTTATTTGTCTTGAACAATGATTTCCCACAGTGACCACGCATTTCTGTGCTGAAAGTGTGAAAACACATTTCGGCCATGTTGTGGAAAATGACAGCTGAACTGTTCATAAGGAGGTGTGGAAAAATGCCACTGGTGAAAATCTGGACTGAAAATATTACAAATTCATGAACTTACGAGTGCGTGGAAACTGCGCAATGCTCACCGTAACACAGTCATTGTAGATGTTGTCACCAAATTTTCAACATAGCCATTCTAAGACCTCTGCTCATGAACAGTGTAACTGGATTTTCTTAATCTATCCCAAACATTGTTTTCGCATACCAACAGCACCATTGAGCGCTACATGTGCGAAAACACATTTTGGTGAGATATGAAAATGGTAGCTGTACTGCTCATAAGGAAGTGTGGTAAAATGGCACTGTTGAAAATCTGGTGTGCAAATATTACAAATTTGCAAACTTGCCAGCGTCGCGTAGGAACTCTGCGCAACGCTGCGCTCCTAAAACAAGTCATTTTGGTAATTTTTTTTTTTCACCAAATTTCAACATAGCCATTTTAACACCTCTGCTCATGACCAGTGTCTGTGATTTTCTTAAAGTGTCCCATACATTGATTTAAGCACCGACTGCACCATTTAATGCTACATGGCAGAGAAACACATTGTGGGCGAAGAGTGGAAAAATGACAACTGTACTGCTCATAAGGAGGTGTGGTAAAATACAATGTTGAAATCTGGAGTGAAAATATTGAAAATTTGCGAACTTCTGGCGTGCATAGGAACTTTACAACGCTGGCTCATAAAACAGTAATTTTAAATTTTCACCAAATTTTCAACATAGACATTTTAAGACCTCTGCTCATGAACATCTGAACATCTGAAATTTGCCAGCAGATAAAGGCCTAGAGGTCTATCAAGTCTGCTTTGAATGTGCAGCTAGCACCCCTTATTCTGCAGCTGCCCTCCCTTCCACCTTCCTTCATTAACCCTCCCCTTGTCCTGTCCCATCCTCGTTTGAAGCAGTCCACTGTTCTACTGCATACCACTTCAGGAGGTAACGCATTCCACCCAGCCACCACCCTCTCTGTAAAAAAGTGTCTCCTCATCTCCCTCCTGAACCTTCCTCGCTCCAGTCTCATATCATGGCCCCTGGTGTCCCTCCACTCCCTTACTTTGAACAGCCCCTCTGTACTTGTCTTGTTTATTCCTTTCATGTATTTAAAGGTTTCAATCATGTCACCCCTGTCTCTCCTCTCCTCCAGTGAGTACATGTTCAACTCCTTCAACCTCCTCTCGTATGAGTAAGTCCCCAGCCCCTTGATCATCTTTGTCGCTCTGCTGCATCCCTCCAGTAACTTAATGTCCCTCTTCAGATACGGATGCCAGTACTGCAGCAGTACTCCAGGTGGTCTAACTAATGACCTATACAGTGGCAGAATCACCTCCTCCTCCTCGAGGATATACCCTTGCAATACAACCCAGCATTTTGTTGGCCTTTGCAGCTGCCTTCCTACATTGTGCTGAGTTGTTCATTGACCCTGTAATGAGCACACCCAGATCCTTCTCCTCCTCTGTCTAGGCTAGCTGCATTCCCCTAGCTGGTAACTCCTCCTTGGGTTCTTCATCCCAAATGCAGCACCTTGCACTTTTGGCATTAAAGCCCAGTTGCCAGGTGTCTGACCAGGTTTCAAGCTTTGCCAGATCATCCTGCAACCCCTGCCATCCCCTAGATCATCCACCACCACGCCTACCTTGGTATCATCAGCAAACAGACTGATCTTGCTCTTGATGTCCCATGATATGTCTGCAATGAATATCCCAAACAACACTAGTCCCAACACCGAGCCCTGTGGAACACCACTCGTCACTGCCCTTGGGTGTGAGAGCTCCCCACCCACCACCACCCTCTGTTGCCTTCCCTGCAGCCAGTTTCCTACCCATCTCACCAGTTTTGCACCCGCCCCTGTGCCTACTAAATTTCTTCCCAGCCTTCCATGTGGCACTGAGTCGAATGTCTTACTGAAGTCCAGATACAGGACATCCACTGCATGGCCCCTGTCCAGTTGCCTAGTTACCCAGTCATAGAACTCGACCAGGTTGGTTTGGCAGGATCTGCCACGTATGAAGCCATGCTGTCTGCTGTTCTGTAGTCCTTTGGCCTCTAGGAGGGCCACCAGCCTCTCCTTCAGGATGCTCTCCATTAGCTTACCCACGATGGATGTGAGGCTCACTGGTCTGTAGTTTCCGGTTCATCCTTGGGGCCACTCTTGTGGAGGGGCACCACATGAGCCATCCTCCAGTCCTGAGGTACACACCCCAAATGTAGTGAGGCATTAAATAAGTCTGCCAAGGTCCTGCAAGACCTCTGCCAGCTCCTTCAGTACCCTGGGTGGATGCCATCTGGGCCTGGCGCCTTGTCCACCCTCAGTGCCTTCAAACCCTCTCGAACTCTGCTCTCCATGATTTCCCCATCTGTCACCACTTCCCACCCTGCTTCTGCCATTTCTCCCACCTTGGGTGTCACCCCCTCTTCTTTTTAGTAAATACTGAGCAGAAGTACTCATTTAGTGCTTCCGCCTTATCGCACCCTGCTTCCACCCAACCCCCCTCCTTCCTAATCCTTACTATGTGGTCCTTACAGCTCCTTTTCTCCCTGATGTACTTAAAGAAGTCCTTCTCCCCCTTCTTAATGCCTTATGCCAGCCTGAGTTCCGTAGATGCTTTGGCTCCCCTTACTGCCCTTGTCACCTCCTTCGATTCTATCAAGTACTCCTCCTGTCCTCCCCCCTCCCTGTTTTCTTGTACTTCTAAAGGCAGCTCTTTTCCTCCTTACCTTTTCCATGACCTCCTTGCTCAACCAGATCGGTTTCTTAGCCCTAGCCTTCTTGCTCTGGGCTTTGCAGCAGGTTTTGGTTGCCTCCACTATCCCCAGCTTTATGAGCTCCCACCTCTGGTTAGTGTCCATACTAGATTGAATTCTGGCCAGGTACCCTTTTACCACTTCCCCTATCCTCCCAAAGTCGGCCCTCCTGAAGTCCAGCACTATTGTGCCAGATTCCACTCCTTCCTTGCCCATATCCAATGTGAGCCATACTGAGTGGTGGTCACTCCCTGACAGCGGTTCCTCCACTATAAGTTCTCTCACAAAGTCCCCATTTGCCAGCACAAGGTCAAGGGTATTCCCTAATCTGGTTGGTTCACTGACCATTTGCAGCAGGAAGCTGTCCTGGAAGGCATCCAGCAGTACCTGCTCCCTTCTGTTCCTGGTTGTTGGGATGCTCCAGTCCACTCCTGGCATGTTGAAGTCCCCCACAATCACCACACTACCCTTTTCGCAGGTCCTCCTGATCTGTCCCGCTAGTTCCCTGTCTAACTTCTCTGTCTGAGATGGTGGCCTGTACACCACTCCCATTCTAAGAATCCTATTCTTGGAATCCTGTGTCACTGTGATTTTCTTAATGTGTCCAGTACGTTGATTTCGCACACCGACTGCGCCACTGTGCACTACATGGGCGGAAACACGTTTTGGGTGAGATGTGAAAAATGACAGCTGTACTGCTCATAAGGAGGTGTGGTAAAATGGCAGTGTTGAAAATCTGGAGTGAAAATACTGAAATTTCTCAAACTTACGAGCGTGCGTAGGAACTGTGCAACGCATGCTCGTAAAACAGTCATTTTTAGGAATTTTTTCACCAGATTTTCAACATAGCCATTTTAAGACCTCTGCTCATGAACAGTGTCACTGTGATTTTCTTAATGCGTCCCATACATTGATTTCGCACACCGACTGTGCCATTGTGCGCTACATGGGCGGAAACAAATTTTGGGTGAGATATGAAAAATGACAGCTGTACTGCTCATAAGAAGGTGTGGTAAAATGGCAATGTTGAAAATCTGGAGTGAAAATATTGAAAATTCATGGAAACTTACGAGCGTGCGTAGGAACTGCATAGCGCATGCTCATAAAACAGTCATTTTAGATTTTCCACCAAATTTTCAAAATAGGCTTTTGAGAGCCCACCTTATGAACACTGGCAGTGTCGTTTCGTTAATCATTCGGAAAGGTGATTTCACGCAGTGGTTGCGAAATCACCCTTCGGACCGAGTAATGCCAGACAGTGACAGCATTCATGAGAAGGGTCCCAAAACCCCATGTTGAAAATTTGTGCAATAATTCCAAAAATGCCTGAGATATGAAATAAAGTTGAAAAACCTATCTATCCCATTATACAGCTTACGGCATTTCCTCAGTTCGCGGTCGGCTTTGAAGAGTGCAGACGTGTTCCCGGTCCACCAAAGATCATTGCGCCGAGCTCCAGAGGTAAGTATGGGGTGGGGGGTGGGGAGGCAGGTGCGCAGTGGGTGGGCGAGGTGGGGGCAGAACAGCGAGGGACCGCTGATTATTTTATTTTTTTTTTGTTATTATTACGACGACGTTGACGTTGCCATGCTGGGTGGGCTCTCAGCGTGGCAGAAGGATGGCTGGGGGCGTGGAGCTGACGGGGATTGGGCACCCCGTCGGCCATGGCATCTGTTGCCACGCTGGGGTGGGCTCCCAGCGTGGCACCCTGTCTTCGGGGAGGGACACAGTGGAGCTGACGAGGGATTGGGCACCCGTTGGCTGGCTATACGACGCTGTAGCCACGCTGGGGGTGGGCACCCAGCATGGCATATGAAACTGTGTTTTAGGGGGGGCGCAGCACAGCCGACAGGGGATTGGGCACCCCCGTCGGCTATACAGTCTGTGCGTTGGGAGGGGCAGCACGCAGCATATGTGTGTGTGTGTGTGTGAGGGGGGCACATGAGCAGGCGATATCTGATCGCTGCTCACTGAAGCGTAGCTCCCCCTTTCAACTGTATGCCACTGCATTTTGGAGCTGTCTTAGACAGCTCCAGCAGGCATTGGAGAACTGCTGCCGCGCCTGCAAACACACTGCCTGAACTGGAAGCGGGCTGACACACCTCCAAAAACTCTGATGATGGCACTATGTTTCTTGCACATGCGTGCAAGCAAACATAAAAAGGAAGCACTCACTCAATGCAGTGCTTGCTTTTTAAGAACATTACATAGTTATAATGACATATACAGGCAGCTCTTCCCAGGGTTACAGGTTACAGATGGTAGGATTGTACTGGGGAGGTCAAGCGACTTGCTCAAGGGAGGTCTGTCACCCAGTGTGAAAAAGTAAAAAAAAAAAACAACAAGTCAGAGCCCACCTTGACAGCTCCCCCAAAAGGTAAATGTAACAAAAAACATATTTTTCCGCCTGAATTGGCAACTTATTATTTTGATTTCAAAAGGAGTGGGGGTCTCTTGGTATTCACCTCAGTGCCCTGCTGTGAAGTTACCCAGCTACCAATGTTGAGGTAGACCACCCATTAGCTGGGTCCGTACTCTAAACTGCATCTGCCTCAAATGGCTTACCTTTATAAGGTGCATCAGCCTTACATTGGCTTAATTTAGGTGTGGTCCCCAGCTAATGTGCAGGTAACAGGTGGGGAGCTAGTTAAATGACAAAGCCATACTTCTCCATTTACAGACGTTATCCAATATTAATTGCTCACCCAAAAAAAAAAAAAAAGTGTGAAAAAGTGACTGGTGGGTTGATGGAAAGCTGACCCACCTTAATAACTCAAAGGATGCATTCTGTCTGTCCTTCGCCAGCAACAGTGTACAGAATAGTGTGCAGCTGAACAAATGAAGGACCTCCTCCCTGGCCTCCATACTGTCTGCTGGTGCAAGCAGTGAGTCGAGTTGAGGACTTAATAAATCATGCTACCAAGTCACTTCCTTGTCAGTATAAATTGTCCCCTGTTTTACAGTCTCCGGGCAAGCCATGGCACTTGAAAGACTTCAAGCTGCTGAGTTTCTACAGTCTGCCAGCAACATTTATCAGTTCCTGCACAGAAATGATCAGAGGAGGGCTGGCCCAGTGGCGCTGAGGGCTAAGGCGCTGGACGCCTTACCTCATGTCACGCCGGCGACTCGGGTTCAGGAATGAACCCGGGCCATTGGAGGTCAGCAACGGGGGGGGGTGCAGCTGGATGGAGCTGCTGACCGGCATGCTCTCCTCTCCGGGGAGGTGGGATGGCTCCTCTCAACTGATGGCTGCCACCTGGTGGAGGCTAGGGACAGCATGGGCCAAGAGAGGAGCCAGGCTCTAGGCCAATGGGGTGGGAGGAAAGGGACTCTTACTGGGGCTGTGGGACAGATGTGTGCCTCTACAAGCATGCGTACCCTCTCCCGGGGCCCTTGGGAGAAAAATGGTGGGAAAAACATCGCCGGCAGCAGGATGGCGACTGACTCACCGCAGGCACAGCTCCCGGGCTGGGCATAAGGTAAGCCCCAGTAATTCTGGGGGATGGGGCTGGGGGGGGGGAAATCGGTCTGATGGGGCTAGCCAGGCAGAAGGCGAAAAAATGTTGCATGATAAAAAAGAAACTATCAAAGGAGAAGAGGCATCTGAAGGAGGAGGAGGCCTCTTTTTTGCCATTTCATGTTTATCGTGAGTCCTACGCAGCGTATCATGAAGCAGCGCCAGTGGGGACTTGCACACCTGCCCTGCACATTTGATAGTCTCCAAAGATTGTTGTTACTGGAGAAATAGGGAGGTCACCTGAGAACAAGTCTGGGGAGGGATGAGACACCTCACACGAGGACAAGCGCAGGTGCTGGACAGGACCAGAAAATATGTTCATTAATACGCAGTACAGCATGTTTCTCCCCCTGTTATGTTTTCAGTTTAGTACAGTACATGTCTCTGTTCCAGTTTTGCTTAGTGATCTTCACACAGTAGTATGAAAGCGCTAGTAAACTTGATTAGAATTAAGCAGTAGTGCTCCAGCCATGGGTGGCCAAAGGCAGACCTAATATAGACAGCTTTGTTCCTGACAGGCTGCTTTGGACACTTTGGCAAACATGACATGTATTTTGCAACCCCATAGCAAAAGCGAAGGGTCATTCTTGTTTAGGGTAATTCTCATCCAGGTCCTGGGCTTCAGTTCTTTTCTTTCATCAGCAGAAGCATCAGTTTCATTTTAGAACTCACCTGGTTCCGAAATGAAACCATTTGCCATGAAGATAGAGAAGAAGTCTGAGCTTCCCATTTTGCTTTTGTTTTCTGAAGATTCCCCCTCTGATTGGTCAGATAAAGACATGAATAGCACACTCATGCAGTCACATTCACCTGCTAGAACAAGGCCTGCATGTGAGGGCTAGTCAAGAACACCCTGTTGTGCCACGAAGCTGCAGCAACCGGGGCCCTACCAGAGGGAGCTCCCCCTGCTCTGTCTGACCACAAGCTAACTTCCCTAGAAGCTGCAGCAACCAGGGCCCTACCAGAGAGAGATCCCCCAGCTCTGTCTGACCACAAGCTAACTTCCCTAGAAGCTGGAGCAACCGGGGCCCTACCAGAGGGAGCTCCCCCTGCTCTGTCTGACCACAAGCTAACTTCCCTAGAAGCTGCAGCAACCGGGGCCCTACCAGAGGGAGATCCCCCAGCTCTGTCTGACCACAAGCTAACTTCCCTAGAAGCTGCAGCAACCGGGGCCCTACCAGAGGGAGATCCCCCAGCTCTTTCTGACCACAAGCTAACTTCCCTAGAAGCTGCAGCAACCGGGACCCTACCAGAGGGAGATCCCCCAGCTCTGTCTGACCACAAGCTAACTTCCCTAGAAGCTACAGCAAACAGAATACTGGAACAGTGGGAATCATGGAAAAGGACTGCTAAAAAAGAGAGAGAGAGAGAGAGTTAGAGAGACCCACCATAGTCACTACCTTGCTTCCATAGCTCTGCTCCTGCATTGCTCCATCTTCTGTCTTCCAGCCACAGACTGCACAGTAAGGAAAGTTTTTCTGTGAGGTTAGGGGGACAGTGTAGGCTAGTAGTAGGGGGGCTCATGTTGAGTATGGGTGCAAGAAAGAGAGTAAGACTCACCACAGCCTCTAGCTCTCCTCCACAGCTCTGCTTCTCCACCGTTCCATCTTTTCTTCTCTAGTCACACACAACACAATATGGGACATTTTTCAGTGAAGGACAAGGCTGACTGATGGCAGAGGTGGGGGGGCAGTATTGGGTGCTCCAGCAGTGCTGCTCCATAATGTTTGTTTTTAACTACAACTGCAAATGTGTGTTGTCAATGGACAGGGCTCTGGCAGAACACAGGTAAAGCTACCAACAATCCCTATTTTCCCAGGACAGTCCCTATTTTAGGCAGCATGTCCCAATGTCCCCACAAGTTTTGCAAAATAGCACTGTAACCCCTAGGGGGCGCTACCCTTAGGGCTACTACCCCTGTCTGCCCCTTCTGAGGCAGGGTAAGGGGCCCAGATCCATGGACGGGTGCCTCCACCCAGAGGTCGGGGTTAGCCCCAGTAAGACTACCTTGGTTACAGCCCTCTGGGCTACTGCAACCCCCCTTTTGTCCCACTAGTGACTCATCCTGCTTGCCCACAATTCTTTCCACCAATGCACTTACCCCGTGGCTGATACAATTCAGCTCACTCCAGAGACCCCCTGTAAAATAAAATACAGTTATATGGCAATCACCAGGCAGAAGTTCACCAGTAATGTACACAATAGCCAGGATGGTAATTATAACACAGCAATCTGATTTATTAAAAGGGTAGATAACAAGGGGGAATCAGGTTAATTGGCTTACACTATGCTATATACCTATGGCTCTGTGCACAGGCCTAACCCTACAAGTCACTGTCCCTGGGTACCCAAGCCCTAATGGCTAGTCCAAAACGTGGCAGCTGGGTGGAGCCCTTAACACAGATAAACGCTGCAATCCTGAGCAAGTCAGCAGAGAAAGAAAGTTCGATTAGGCAGTCAGAAGTATAGCAATACGATTTGAAACCACCGTTTGCACACTTAACAGGGAGCTACCCTGATCCAGTACTCACAACCTCCAGCCAATCCCGATTCTTCCAACACTAGTAGGGCTGAGCCTGAACTTCACAAGTATCTGTACACATTCATATGGTTATCTCAATCCAGGCAGAATCCTTCACTGGCAGCAGGATCAACTTGAACTCGCAAGTCTCTTTACACATTTATATGGTTAACAGCAACAGCCGAATCCTTTAATGGCAGCAGAATCAACTTGAACTCACAAGTCTCTTTACACATTTATATGGTTAACAGCAACAGCCGAATCCTTTAATGGCAGCTGAATCAACTTGGACTCACAAGTCTCTTTACACATTTATATGGTTAACAGCAACAGCCGAATCCTTTAATGGCACCTGAATCAACTTGAACTCACAAGTCTCTTTACACATTTATATGGTAAACAGCAATAGCAGAATCCTTTAATGGCAGCTGAATCAACTTGAACTCACAAGTCTCTTTACAAATTTATATGGTAAACAGCAATAGCAGAAGTCCTTTAATTGCAGCAGAATTTACTTGAGCTACTCACCCATTCATATGGCAAACAGCAATAGCAGAAGTCCTTTAATTGCAGCAGAATTTACTTGAGCTACTCACACATTCATATGGCAAACAGCAATAGCAGAAGGGTACCACACCAGGCAGCTGCTCCCAGGCTCTTCAGCTTTCACAGTCACTCCAGCTCTGCAATGGCAGCTTTTTTTTACTCCTCCCGCAGACCGAGCGCAATTCAGCAATGTTCTCCAGTCCTATTACAGGTCGAGCCTGGTGGGTAGCTGTAAAGAGCACAGCCTCCTCTGACCGCCCGCCGACGGATTTCAAGACAAACTCCTCGCAGGAAAACAGCCGACTTAGGCCTTCACGTACTTCCCGCGCGAACACTTCCCAGCTCAGAAGCTCCTCACTAGCCACAACGATTCTGCCTCTCCACAGCTTGGGGTACTCCTTTCACTCGGGCGCGACCCAATCCGATTGGCTGGTTGAGCCTGCCAGTCACTTCTCCCAGCTCTAAGTGGTGCGGAAAAAGCGCCATAGTCCATAATGCCTTTCTCAAAACAAACAGCTCTTCCATTGGCCAGTCGATTCTGTAAAATCCCAAGGTACTGATTGGTCCAATTGCACAGTTCGGGACCAAAATGGAGGAGGCAATCGAAACTCTCTGTGCTGCAAAGCAAAGCAGGTTAGAACAACTACATTATCATTATTTTTACAGCTTATTTCAAGCACCCACCTACATCCTTTATTAGGGCTCCCCCTGCATTATTAGCGATGGCAGAATGGAGCGCTTACTTGGCAGCCCGGCCGGGAGTCGAGCATAACAACACTCGAACCCCTTTCCATTTTTACCCATTCTGACTGCAAAAGGCAGCCCTTAAAGGGACAGCTCACGGAGGCTATTTAAAGCGCTCACTGGCTACCCAATTAAATGGCTTTAGGCCGGTAACTAACCCGAGCACCAGGCATATCCGGAACCCCCATTTGCAAGGGGGTTACATCACTTTTGTCCCTTTTTTTGCATACTTGTCCCAGTTTTGTCCCTTTTTTTTTTTTTTGCTGACTGCTAATCCGTGAGTGACAGTTATTTCAGCATAACTGTGGTGCTACTCAGGCTGGAAAGCAGTTTACAACTCTAACCCCTGCACCTGTGTTGCACTGCAAGCATGTCAGTAGGAGCACATTAAAGCATGTTCCTTCCTGTTAGATTAGACTGGATAGTAGTACAAACAGGCACATGTGGATGCCTGCCTGCCAACAGCTGAGAGGAACTCCAGACGGAGAACAGACTGGCAGCAGGGAGCTAAGGTACCCAAACCTGATCAGCTGTAGGGAGGTGTGTGAAAACAATCTGGTGAGGTGGTGGGAGTCACTGAAGTGAAGTTTGCTCAGCAAATGAGGTGAGTGTAAGCGGGTTGGATGGGACTGTCAGGAGGAGCAACACATGCAGCTCGAATGTCTGATCACAATTTAACACAGGTTTGCTTCTAATGAACTTTCTGTACATCATGATTTGGAACTTGCTGCAGCATAGTGATGTATTGTTTTACTCTGAATAATTGCTACTGGTGTTACTGTAGGGCAGCATGGCCAGAGCAAGCAGCAAAATGTAATTGATTGTGCACAGCATTGTCTGCGACGGTGCCCGTGAGAGTGATGCGGTGGAGGGGGGGGGGTCATGGTCAGAATGGACGGTCCCAGTTTTAGGCCTCAGAAAGTTGGTAGCTTTAAACACAGGAAATGGGAAAGTCCAGTTGAGAGGATGAAAACAAGCCCTACACCCACTTCTATCAAAGGGCTTTCTCTATCTGCCCTCGTGGGCTCAGGAGACTACCTTGGTGCCTCTGCTCTGGGGTGGGCAGGATAGCAATGGGGTGAGTGCAGCACCCTGAGGTCCTTAGAGGACAGGACTGGAATGACTCCTGGAATGGGGAAGAGGCATGACCAAGGTGGAAGGAGGGTCCAGATAGAATGGTGTGGAGATAAGAATGAGCTAAGAAAGTAAAGAATAAGTGTCAGCCCCCCTCTCGCTGAGAGGGACTTATGAGTAAGTAAGGGGCCCCACCTTTGCTGCCCCCTCCGGTAGAGGTTTTAGTAGGTAGTTGGGGGGGGAGGCATTATTCCAAGCAAAACTCCACACTGCCACTAGAGGCAGGTTTGGAGTTCATAAAAGAGTGGGGGGGAGGGAGAAGGAGGAGGGGCAGGCAGGGAGAAGCTTGTCGGTCTGGGTGGGCCTGATGTTCGAGGAGGAAACCCCCTCTCGTAAGAAGAGGTAGTGCCGCTATGTCAGCGACATGGTGCTGGTGGACAGTGCGTCGGGAAGGGCAGTAGTTAGTTTGCCAGCGTTGTATGGGGTAAATGGGACTCCAGGGAGTGAGGGGTAGTGAGTGTGGCCAGGGTAGAGGGTTGGTGGGTCCTAGACCCAATGGAAGTTAAGCCTGCACTGCCAGGGTTGGAGGTTTCATGGCAGGATTCCTCCAGGGGAGTGGTATTGGCAGTTCCCCTCCTGGTTCCTGGTGTGGCAGAATGGTGCAGGTCTCGGTAAAGGGGAGTTGTCGGAGACTTCTCACTCTTTATGGGACCTGCTTGGAAGGGCAGGTCTCAGAGCTCATTCACCAGCTGTTCAGGCAGGCTGCAGGTAGTTAAAGGATAGGCGTTGGGAAGCCCGCCAGACCCGATGTCTTATTGTGAGTCCTACGCTGTTTATCATGAAGCAGCGCCAGTGCGGGACTTGCACACCTGCCCTGCACATTTGATAGTCTCCAAAGATTGTTGTTACTGGAGAAATAGGGAGGTCACCTGAGAACAAGTCTGGGGAGGGATGGGACACCTCACACGAGGACAAGCGCAGGTGCTGGACAGGACCGGAAAATATGTTCATTAATACGCAGTACAGCATGTTTCTCCCCCTGTTATGTTTTCAGTTTAGTACAGTACATGTCTCTGTTCCAGTTTTGCTTAGTGATCTTCACACAGTAGTATGAAAGTGCTAGTAAAAATGATTAGAATTAAGCAGTAGTGCTCCAGCCATGGGTGGCCAAAGGCAGACCTAATATGGACAGCTTTGTTCCTGACAGGCTGCTTTGGACACTTTGGCAAACATGACATGTATTTTGCAACCCCATAGCAAAAGCGAAGGGTCATTCTTGTTTAGGGTAATTCTCATCCAGGTCCTGGGCTTTAGTTCTTTTCTTTTCTTTCATCTGCAGAAGCATCAGTTTCATTTTAGAACTCACCCGGTTCCGAAATGAAACCATTTGCCATGAAGATAGAGAAGAAGTCTGAGCTTCCCATTTTGCTCTTGTTTTCTGAAGATTCCCCCTCTGATTGGTCAGATAAAGACATGAACGGAACACTCATGCAGTCACATTCACCTGCTAGAACAAGGCCTGCATGTGAGGGCTAGTCATGAACACCCTGTTGTGCCACGAAGCTGGAGCAACCGGGACCCTACCAGAGGGCGATCCCCCAGCTCTGTCTGACCACAAGCTAACTTCCCTAGAAGCTGCAGCAACCGGGGCCCTACCAGAGGGAGCTCCCCCAGCTCTGTCTGACCACAAGCTAACTTCCCTAGAAGCTGCAACAACAGGGGCCCTACCAGAGGGAGCTCCCCAGCTCTGTCTGACCACAAGCTAACTTCCCTAGAAGCTGCAGCAACCGGGGCCCTTCCAGAGGGAGCTCCCCCAGCTCTGTCTGACCACAAGCTAACTTCCCTAGAAGCTGCAGCAACAGGGGCCCTACCAGAGGGAGCTCCCCCAGCTCTGTCTGACCACAAGCTAACTTCCCTAGAAGCTGGAGCAACCGGGGCCCTACCAGAGGGAGCTCCCCCAGCTCTGTCTAACCACAAGGCTAACTTTCCTAGAAGCTGCAGCAACCGGAGCCCTACCAGAGGGAGATCCCCCAGCTCTGTCTGACCACAAGCTAACTTCCCTAGAAGCTAGGAGGTAAGTTTGTAGGGACACAGGCCAAAAGGTATTCGGGAACCCCCCCCCCACTGCTTTAGTAAGGAAAATTAGTGGAAATGGCAGTCGTGTTTCACGGCAACTTAATGGATTTAAGGGATGGGTCAGGGTGGGAAAATCCTGCATCCCCGTGGCACAGGACCAGGTGGGAGAAAGCCTCTCGCTTCTTCACAGGTGTATGTCTGACCAGGCTAGAAGAGAAAGAACAAGTAAAAGGCAGAGACCAGCTTACCAGTGCCAGAAGGTGGGATGGCTCTGCAGGCTGTTGTAGAATCCAGAAAGTGTCTCGGGTATACCATCTGACAGTTCAGTAGCTGCCTGAAGGGAAATGCTGCCTAGGACATCTGTTCTCCCAGTAATGTGCCCCCTGGCTCTGTAAATAGTTGTGCTTCATGGAGCTGGAGAAGAAGGTATATAAGTAAGCAATGGGACCCCTAGGTTCTTTTAAATCAGTGGGACCTTAGATGAAATAAATTGGTTTGTTGCTGAATTCATAGTGCTGAGAGTTTTAAACTCATAATGTAGCCATATGATGAACTGAAGAAGACCTAATGAATTTCTAACCAGACTTCTTTTGGGGGAAGCTTTCAAGTTTCAGCCCGTGTCTGTTTCTGTGCTTTCTGGGCCAGGATGCTGAAAGGGGGCTTCATTGAAAAAGTCAAGAAAAGAAGAGGTCGTCTGGCTTCAGCTGAGAATTTGGAGCAGATGCATGGGGTACCAGTTCCACTTTTCTGCAGGTAACCTAGGCCATGGTAAGGTACTTTTTATATGTTCCTCCCAGGTTGTTAATGTTTTCTGTGCTGGGTTCCTTTGGAGTAGGGCCTCCCCTCCCCTTTCATAGCATTGGGTGCCCCTAGACAATCAGAGAGGTGGGGTGGCTACACTTGGGGGCTTGTCTGGGATCTATTTGGGGACCCCTCGCACTCCCCAGCATCCTGTTCCTGGAATCAAGGGGCTAGTGGGTCCGGCCTGGGCCGGGCAGGCCATGTGGCGCAGTGGGAAATAATTTTCTGGGTGTGGTGGTGGTTCAGGTGGTAGGCCGCAGTCCTGCTCCCAGGTGGCAGCTCGCATGATGTGCTGGTCATGTGACCCCATCCTGTTTGCTGATTGGCTGGAGGACTGTGCTGAGGGGAAAAGCAGTGAAGGAGGTGTCGCCATTTTTGGAGAAACAGCAGAACAAGGGAGCCTTGTGCAGAGACCTTAGAGCTGAGGGGAGCTTATCATAAGAACTTTTGGAACTCCATGAACCTGGAGGATTTGTTTAGGCCTGGCAGGTATGAGTCCACTTTCACGCATGGCTGGGCGGGGGTTTGATGCAGAGGATGTGCCTCCCTCTGAGGAACCTATGTCTATGGTTCCCTCATCTTTATTGTCATGGCTTTGGAACAATGCAGGAAGGGGACAGGCAGAGGAGAGATGTGCTAGATATAGCTACAAAGGAGAGAGAATAGCCCATCTGCCTGTGTGCAGCCTATACTCGAGCTCAGCCCCTGGAGGCATATTCGATCGAGTCCCTCCAGTTTTCCATTGGGTATACTCCTACAGCAGTTCAGAAGGCCCAGCTTCAGTATGGTCCCAGGGGAGCCAGGAACCCAGCACTTTTGACAGGCTTTCATTGGAGAAGCAGACCCAAGGGCAGGTTAAATAACTGGAGCCAGTGAGAGGGCCCTCCCCGATGTGATTATTGAAGCCAAAGAGGTACAGGGGAAGGGTGCAGGTGCAACAGAGGAGGAGAAGAAGGATGAGGAGGAACATAGCCATTTGTCCAGTTCCTCCTTGCTGGCTACCTCTAATCCCCGTGGCAGAGGGAGGGGCATCAGACCAGCGGCGAGCGAACCCCCAGGGCCCAGGTTGACGCTGCTGAGGCCTCTGTCTGGAGGTAGCCTGCCAGCTGTAAGTGACGCTTGGCCTCCCCCGAGAAGGTGAGATCAAAGACTGCTGGCCTGGGGTCACCAGATAAGAAGGAGCGAAAGCCTAAAAAAAGGACTGTTGGCTGATGACAAAAATTTTGATGAGGACAGGTTCCTTGGTCACAAGTTGCAATTCAATGATTACGACATCCATTGGGCCATGCCCAAGCCTTTTCACTGCCCGGAGATTACAGCACATGATAGAACCCCCCGCATCTCAGAGCGCTCACATGCCCTACGGAACAGGATGGATGGATGGACTTAATAGAGAGGACACCCTCAATGCTGCTTACAGAAAGTGGGTATGCCTGGAGACAGGAAAAGCCCGCAGAACCAGTATAAGGGATCTCCCAGAAGGGATTCAGGCAGAGTGATGGGTGTGCAGCGATTAAGGATGGAGTATGAGAACTTGGACCACCCCTACCTGTCAGAGCGGCAATGGGACATCGTGGAGGAAATGAGGGAGGACTGGATCTATCGAGAGCAACTTGAGAAGCTGAAACATCATCCTGGAAGCAGTGACTGTCCATCTCAGGAACTGTTCCAGAAGGTCTGAGCTATGTGCCACACTGCCCCCTAGACCAGGTTAATTCTATTTAAACATTTTGCCCTGGTGAAAGACTTGGCTGGATGTCGAACCAAGCACTTCATCATTTCAAAAGACTCTTTTGGAGACATTACTACCAAGCCAGATCCAGAATTTTACTTTCCACCAGGAGGAGGACCCCATACTTAAAGCCCCTCTAATAGAACTCTGACTGCCAGGTGTTGCTTCCTGCAGGTTGCTGTCTCAAATGATTGGTTTGAACCTAAAGAGAACTGATAATAGACTAGAATAATTTTCTGCCTCAGAGGACTGTGAATCAGGACACTATTTTTTACTGTTTAGAAATGTTTTTACTTTAATCATTAAAATGTGTGCAAGAGAGAGGGAAAGTATGTGTTGAGTGGTGTGAGCATTGTTAGAGTGATCGTGGTTTGGAATATTCATGAAATCATATATCTTCTAAGTGATTATGGTATTGTGCTAAATTAAGAGAATCAGTAGCAGTCTGTTAACTTGAATTGAATTTCATACTGTGCTGTTCTTGTTTTATTTTAGGCAGTTCTTTATTAGGCATATACCCCCGCACAGCAAATAGTTTTGTTTTTAGACTAGGCATAGTAGTAGGTTGTGGTTGGTGGTTCCCTTTTCCCTCCCCTCTCTGAGGGGCCCACCTTTGTGACTTCAGCTGGCTCTGACTTCCCCTGGGAGTGTGCATACCATGGAGAGGGGGAGTTAGGTGGGGAAGCTGGTGAGGTGCCGTCATTCTCCTCAGGGAATGATTCCCTTGGGTGGGAAAGAGTGTAAACTCCAACTCGCTGAGAGGGGTTTACGAGTATGTAAGGGCCCCACCTTTGGTGTTCCCCCCCATAAAGGTTTTAGTAGAGTTGGAGAGGGGAGGCATCATTCCGAGCTGTACTCCACACTTCCAATATAGGCAGCTCTCCTGGCTTCAGCTGAGAATTTGGAGCAGATGCAAGGGGTACCAGTTCCACTTTTCTGCAGGTAGAACCTAGGCCATGGTAAGGTACCTTTTTTATGTTCCTTCCAGGTTGTTAATGTTTTCAATGCTGGGTTCCTTTGGAATAAGCCCCCCTCCCCTTTCATAACATCGGGTGCCCCTAGACAATCGGGGAGGTGGAGTGGCCACATAAGAATATAGAAATACTTTTTTATTAAAACCAAAAAAACAATTTTAATTAAGGCTGCCCCAATGGTCCAGCGTGCTGCCGGGTTAGGAAGTGAGCCCGAGAAGTCACGTCAGGAGGCAGGCCATGACTGAGACAGCTGCCTCTGGTTAGTGCATCTCAGTCGGAGAAGAGTTGGTGGCAGACTCTTCGTCCACAGCTCCCCCTGTGGCTGGGCCAGCAAGATTGCTCCTGCTGCATGGGGAAGTTGCAACTGTGATGGTTTTTACAGGCATCCGTTATGGCCAGGGGAACAGAGAGGAAATTAAAAGGGGAGAAAAACCTGGCAACCATTTAAATGATGACGGAGTTCTACCTGACCATGGTATGTCCCTGAGAACAGGGTATATACCTGTACCAACAAGCTACCCTCCGGGAAGGAAAAAAGTCTCTATGAAAACAAAATAAAGTTGTTTTGCATGTGTTATGTATGAATGGCAATTTTAATGTGAAAAATACCTGTTTCTGAATGGTGCTCATTTATAAACTAGATAATGATGTAATAGATATACCATGCTGTACCCAGGCGAAGAGGTGGAAGAGGCTGGCGGGAGGGGGGAAGCGGACAGAGGCGGTTTGGTAAGCAAACTGGGGGGTGGTGGCAGGAGAGGTTGTGGAACAAGAGGAACAGGCAGGCAGCGAGGGTGTGGCTACTAAAGCAGGGGGGGGTGGGAGTAGGGAGGGAGGCAGAGGGCAGTCTGGCTGGGAAGTCAGCCAAGGAGAGGGAGTAGTAGTAGTGGGTACTCTAGAAAGGCGGCGTCGGGGCTGGAGAATCAGATGGAGTGGGGGAGGAAGGGAGGGAGGAGAAATATGCAGACAGGGTGAGGAGACAAGCCGGAGAGGGGTTGGAGGCAGGAGGGAAGCAGTAGAAGGGTATCTGGGTGGGGACCAGTGGATTCTGGCCCAGAAAGAGAGTTCAGAGGAGATCGGGGTAATCAGTGCCATTCAGGAGGTTGGGGGGGGCAAGGAGTAAACTGGGAGCCGCAAGCAGAAGAAAGAGTATGGTAGGACACGCACAGACTAGTGATCCCCAGACAGAAGGGGGTGGGAGAGGTAAGCTGGGGGTCGATGAAAGAAGGAAGAGCCTGGAAGGGAGCAAAATGGCCAGTAAGTTGGAGGGGTGAAGGTGATCCTGCTGGGAGACTCCATGACTAGGGGCATCCAGTGGGAGGGGGGTAGGGAAGGGAAAAAGCATCCCAGTCAAAGTTAAATGTAGCCTGGGCCTATCTGTTCACAAGGCCAAATTCCAGCTATACTCATTAGCATTGGAATGCGGGGGATCCCCAGATTTCCTAGTACATCTGGGCACAAACGATTTGGAGGGGAACAGCGATCTGGAAATCCAGGAGAGGTTTCAGGAACTGGCCATGGTCTGCCACTCTATAGGAAGTTCAATCTCCTTCTCGGAAATTCTACCAGTACCTAGGGCTTCCGGGGAGACCAAGCACATACTCAGAGGGGTGAACCAGTGGCTCAGGGACTGGTGCAGGGCAGAAGGGTATGAGCTGGTGGGGGACTGGGGGGGACACATGGGAGGACAAGGGGTTATATGCCAGGGATAGGATAGATCTTAACCTAGAGGGGAGGGAGATCTTAAAACTAAAACTCACTGGATTCATAGTCGAGAAGTGGGGTTTAAACTTGTAAAGGGGAAGGGATAAGTGAAGAAGTGAAATCAGGAGGGCTGCTCGAGGTTCCAGGTCTACAGCACAAAAAGAGGACAGGTGACTGCAATGTAAATAAAGCCAGAGCTGTGCAGGAAAGGATGAATAGGGATTGCGCAGGGTCGAGACAACTGGGTAGGGTAGGGAGGATGGGGTGGAGGACGGTCCTGATCAATGCCAGGAGCATAGGCAACAAAATGCCTGAGCTCCAGGTGATGCTGGCAGAGGGATCAGTGGATGTGGTGGTGATTACGGAGACATGGGCCACCCAGAAGAATGATTGGGACCTAAACTTGGAGGGCTACACAATATTCAGGAGGGATAGAGAAGAGGGTAGAGGAGGGGGTGTAGTGCTGATAGTCAAGCTCGGCATAGTGGTTAGTGGAGTGGAGGAGGCTGATGGAGGAGTGGAAACGATTTGGGTAACCCTGCAAATGAGGGGAGGCAAAAGATTGAAAATAGGGGTGGTATACAGACTCCCTGCAATGGATGGGGCCCTGGAGGAAAAATTAGTTGAGAACATCAAGGGGCACTGTGACCGTGGAAAGGGTAAGTTGGTGGTCATGGGGGACCTAAATATGCTGGAGGCGGACTGGGACACTATGACATCAGCAGTGACCAGGGAGCAGAGACTGATGGATGTGTGTCAGGGCGCCTTCCTGCTCCAACAGGTGGGGGAACCTACTAGGGAGTGGAGGGGAGGATACTGGACGTTATCCTTGCAGACAGTGACCAGGTAAGTGGTCTGGAGGTGTGTAGTCCGCTGGCAGTTGGAGACCTCACCACGGTCTGGTTTCTGCTGTGTCTGGGGGGAGGATAACCACTCAAATACAGTAGTAGTGGACTTCAGGGGGGCAGACTTCATGGGTATGGGCAGGGTTCTAAGGGGGAGCTTGAACAAGATTAGGCCAGACATGGATGTTGGTAGCTTGTGGGAGACCATTAAGAAAGGGGTGTAGGAGGCTACTAACTCATGTACAAGGTTAAGGTGTAAAAAGTGGTAGAGCCAACAAGCCATGCTGGTGGACCAGGGCGGTGCAAGAGGTGGTGAGGGATAAAAAGGTTACCTATGCATGTTTCAAGTGCTTCAGGGGGACAAGGGAGAGAGAAGACTACGAAATGACAGCAAGGAGAGTCACCAGAGTGGTGAGAGGAGCCAAGGCGAGGATGGAGCAAAACCTGGCTAGGGATATCCAGAGGGGTGGAAAGGGATTTTATAGATACATAGGGGAGAAGAGAAAAGGGAGAGCACAGATCTCCAGGATTAGGACTGGGGAGGGATGGGCTCTGGAGGTGGGGGAGCAGGCAGAGGTACTAAATGAGTACTTTGCCTCGATACTTATGGAAGGGGACAAGGGATCCATACAGCCGGAAGGGAGGGAGGGGGAGACAGCTGAGCGGAGAGGTCAGATGGAGTTGAGAGGATCAGAAGAGGCTGGGGTACTGGGTGGGCCAGGCCTAGAAGGCAATGGGTGTTTAGTTGGGGGTTGGGAGGAGAAATCACAGAGGACAACATGAGGGAGGCCCTTCGGGTGCTGAAAACTGATAAGGCACCGGGACTGGATGGGCTGCATTCGAGGGTTCTGAAGGAACTGGCGGATGAACTAGCAGCTCTGCTAGCTGCACTTTTCAAAGCCTCTCTGCAGACAGGATGGGTGCCTCAAGACTGGAGGGTGGCTCATGTGGTGCCTATCCACAAGGGGGGTCTAGGGAGGAGATGGGAAATTACAGGCCTGTCAGCCTAACGTCTGTGGTAGGCAAACTAATAGAGGGCTTCATCAAGGAGAAGCTCGGGAGGCAACTGGAAAGGTTGGGGCACATGGATGACAAACAGTATGGTTTTGTCCCAGGGAGATTGTGTCAGACCAACTTCATAGATTTTTATGACTGGGTGACAGGGACCCTGGACTGACAAAGACCAGTGGATGTCCTATATTTGGATTTCAGCAAGGCGTTTGACTCGGTACCCCACATCGGGTTGTTGACAAAGTTGGGGGGGATGGGGGGAGGATAGTTGCTTAGATGGGTAGAAAATTGTTTAACGGAAAGAACACAGAGGGTAGTGTTTGGTGGGATAGTCTCCTCCCCTAGGAAGGTCTTCAGTGGGGTTCCCCAAGGTTTGATACTGGAGCCACTCCTGTTCAATGCCTGTCTCCGAATAGGGAAGGGGGTTAGGAGTAGGATGAGACCCTTTGTGGATGTCTCAAAACTGGGAGCACTAGCAGACAGGGAGGAAGCGAGAGAGACAGTCCAGAGGTATCTGAATACACTGGAGGGTTGGTCAAGAAGGTGGGGACTGAGGTTTAATCCAGGGAAGTGTAGGGTGCTGCATCTGGGGGTTAGAAACCCAGGTCATGTATACACCCTGGGAAGGATCTCACTGCAAGCCACAACGAGTGAAAGGGACCTGGGGGTGGTGGTAGACACCAAAATGAATAACACTGAAAACTGCAGAAGATCTGCAGCAAAGGCAAACAGGATTCTGGGCTGCATAGCCTGGGGAATTATGTCCAGAAGGAGGGAGGTGATCCTTTCTCTGTATAATGCCTTGGTCAGGCTGCATCTTGAGTACTGTGTGCAGTTCTGGAGACCTCACCTTAGGAAGGACATAGCATTGCTGGAGAGGGTTCAGAGGAGGACAACCAGGATGATTTGGGGCATGAGTGAAAGGACCTATGAGGAAAGGCTGAAAGTCCTTTGGCTGTACTCACTGGAGGAGAGGAGAGGCAGGAGGGACATGATAGAGGTCTTCAAATATGTGAAAGGGATTAACGGGCAGAACCAAAGAAATGTTCAGGCTAAAGAAAGGGGGCACAACCAGGGGGCATGAGTGGAAGCTGAAGGGGTAAAACTACAGGGGAGAACATAGAAGGCATTACTTCACTCAGAGGGTGATGGTGCCATGGAATGCACTGCCTGGGAGTCTAGTGGAGGAGGGCACAGTGGAGGGCTTTAAGAGGGGGTGGGACAGGTGCATGGGTATACTGAAGCCGAAGATGACCCTCTCAGGGGCTAGGGTGGTGGAGAAGTGAGCGCCCAATAGGGTCTGGCTACCGAGCAGACACGAAAGACCATTAGGCCTATTCTGCTGGTTTTTAGTATGTTAGTATAAACTGTTTCCTGGATAAACTCTGGAAACAAGTTAGATGCCGTTATTATTTTAAAACTGGCATGACAATATTTTAAATGGTGCCAAGCTAGAATTTATATTTAAAGCAGTTATAAAGAAAATAACATTGAATAATGTGGATGGTTTAAAACAGATACAGTATTTAATTGTATGGAACACAATGCACACAGGTTGGTGGGGCAGCCAGGGGAAGGAATGATGGACGCTCCGCAGGCAGCTCTCCTTCAGGGAGGAAGGATTCCATTTCTGCTGGCAGCACTCTACTACATGCTTGCTCAACATAGACTCACATTAGAGAAGGACCCACCGCCGGACACCAAAAATGCACACATGTACCAACGCGTGCACACACATGCATCATTGCTTTCGAGCAACCCTGAGACAAAAAACTGGTGGGAAGCCCCCAAAACTGGAAGGATGACATTAAGCTCATTGCAGGTCCCATACTACAGACTAGCTACCCACGTCCCAACCAGATCCAGACCCTGCCAGGGATGTTGCACTCCCCAAGGACCCCACCATGAGACACATGCCACAGGGGAACAAGGAGGCTAGGGTAAGTGAGTGATGGGACTGGAGAGATGGGGACTGGTCAGCAGTGCAGGAGATACACCAAGGATAGAATAAAAAAAATAATGTTAGGGTTCGTAGACAATACATAAAAAGTCTGGACATTCAGGGTTAGGTTCTCAAGTCATTGACCCTGACAATGCCTGTTCTCTGTAAATAAGGTAACAGGAGGTCAATAACACATGACAGTATGTGCATTCATTGGGAGTTACATATCTGCGAGCATATGCAATTTAATACCATATACTGTTGTACTGCTACTGTATGTATTCCTTGATTTTATGATTGCTATATTATTGCTGTGATTAATTTAATTCTACCCTTTTCTCCCTCCCCTGCCTCTACCCTTATTCCTTTCCCTGGGTTGCATCTCTAAGGCCCTGGACACACTGGGGAACTTGAAACGGTTTAAGTGGCTTAAAATGGTTTTAATCCCTCTAGTACTGTTTGCAGACAGACTACAAGCACCTTAAAACGTTTTAGCAAAAGTGTTTTTAAACCCTGCTAGATACCTAGTCTTAAAACCATTTTTAAAAATGTTTTGGAGCTAGCATGGTTTTACTCACAGGTCTGTCCAAGAGTAAAAGTGTTTTAAGTTGTAATGGTTTAACCAAAACAGTTCTAACTGCAGTGTGTCCAGGCAAGCACAGTTCTGTGTGTTGGACTTAACACAAAATAGTTACAAGGAGAACAGGTTTAACACTAGCAGTGTGGCCACACTAAACTGTTTTCAAAAATGGTTACTGAGTAGTGTGGCTGCACTGAAATGGTTTAGCTAAACTGGTTTTAAAAACGGTTTTCAAAAATAGTTCTGTAGTGTGTCCAGGGCCTCAATGAGAGTTATATGATTATCTATATTGTTTGCCTGGTAACATGTTAAATAAATAAATTAAAGATAGGCGCTCCTTCTCTTCAGCTGAGTGCTCCTTGGCACACACTGGAGGAGTGCCTGTATGTCCCAATGAACAATGTACCTTGGAGTGTGTTATTGTTCTTATAAACTGGCCTGGTATTAAAAGTTGTTTTTTTTTTGTTTTGGTTTGGTTTTTTTAACCTTATGTTTGTTGAACATTCAATACACATACAATGAAATGCCAAACACAGAGCACATTAAAATAGGTAAAAAATGCAGAGGGCGCCACTCCTCTTAATGTTAACTAAAATATATTGCCTTTTGTCTTAAAGATACATCATAGGAGGGGTAATTGCAAAATCATTCTACTATGTCAAAACGAAATGGAACAGTCTGCTGTAGTAGAGGAGTCCAAAAGCAGCATGGCTGTACTTGGAGGAAGTAACAAAGAAGGTCCATCTTAGTCGATGTGCCCCAAACCACGAAGAGAAAGCAGTGCCATGCATAAACGAAATTGCACACTATATGTCTGATATCAACAATGACTAAGGGCTACAGTATATACCCAAATAAGAAATAAACATGTTAAAGGTGCTTACTGGTAGGCCAGCCGCCGGCACAGTGGTAGGACTATCCCTTGCGACGTCGACGATCTGGGTTCAGGACACGCCCGGGTTGTCAGAGGGCCGGGCGGGGGAGGAGGATGGAGCACCTAATGAGCCGCTCTCCTCCTCTGGGGAGGGTGGGCTGTTAGTCCTGTTGCTATACTGCCACCTGGGTGGGAGTGGAGGATGTCGGCTGAGGTCCGAAATGGCAGCAAGTCTCAGTGTGCGCCCACCTCCTTGGACCTCCCAGTATGCTGTCATCCTCAGGGGCTAGGGGGACCACAACCAGAAAATGGAAAAAAGCCCCACATCTGCACCTGATGATGGGCCCCGGCACCTAAGCCATAAAACCAGTCTCTAAAGAGGCTCAGTGAAGACTACCCAACACACTACAGTGAGTTGGAGGGGGAGGACCCGGGCTCTCCCTCCTCCCCGTGTGGGGTAAACCGAGGCTGGATGGAGGTGGTCCAATTAAGTTCCCTTGGAAGACTGACAGAGCAACAGGGACACCTTGAGAGTTCCGGAAGGAGAGGAGCAGGTCACAGTAAGTAAGGAGGTATAAATTGTGAATGAAAAAAAAGGTGCTTACTGTTTAAACAAATGAGCATAACTTTGTACAAACAACAAGCAGGGCAACAAGTAATAAGAGTAAAACTGAGCAGCAAACCGTGAACATCCCCCCCCCCCCCGGAACATATGGAAGAAAAGGAGAAAAAGAACAATAAGAACATAAAGTCTGAAAGTCTCTGCAATCCTACCAGAGCTCCAGGTAGGATGAAAAGTCTTGTGGCAATCAATATCAGACGCAAAAAATATTGAAACGCAGTGACGAGCACCAGTACCTGGGCTATCCAGTGGTATTAAAAGTTTTGGCTTTGGTGCCACCTAATAACCCAGCAGGTAGGACATCAGGATCCAATGCCTGTGACCTAGGTTCTGGAGTGAACTTGGAAGCTGGCCAGATGGCCCGTGGTAGGGACTGGGGAGGCGATGCCACCGAAAGCACTCCCAGCCAGGGAGGGACAGCGCTGGGTTCCATTGCACTAGGGATCCCTGTAACAGGCCAGGAAACTTGCCACTTCTGCAGGTGAACACTGTGTGCTAGAGTGACCTGCATGGTAATTGCCTTCCTACACCATGTAGGTGAGGGATGGGTGAGAAAACTCTCGTGGAAAATGGTGGCTGTCTCCATGACAGCAGCAGCCTGCTTGAGACCCATGCCAGTCACTCCCTCAGTGAGTTGTGCTCTGTAAGGGCGGAGATGCCTGCTCTCCTCTCTGGCCCTGCTATGGGGGGAGGAAATCCATGGGAGATGACCGGTAGCGGGGCTGGGCAGCTCTCTGCTAGACACATGTGCCAAGTTAGAAAGCCCCCCACTGCACCACTTGTCTAAGGTGCAGGCTCCAAAAAAGAACCAGTTACAGAAAAAAAGGAACGCCTGCACTTAGGAGACCATAGTAAAAAACATTTATTTCTTCTTCATGTTAAAATCCAAACAGTCAGTGCCACCAGACTCCCCTAAAGAGAACTCCCCTTGCGCATTCTGAGCACTGGCTCTTTTCTCAAGGGGTGGCGTTAAACTCAAATGAAACCCTTCAAATACACACCTGGTGACCAATAGGATCAAAGACATTTAAATATTTAAATACTCTCATAATTATATCAAGAATGCATGGGCTTCTTAAAACAATACACAGTTTTCAACTGGTCACACACACCTAAAAATGGTGAAAGATCCAAATACATTACTTACAAAAGAAACAAAGAAACAGAACATCAGTATACATTAAATAAACAAATATTACAGAAGGACCCTAATTCATATGGTAATCTGCATTTAAATAAATAAACAATACAGAAACCTATTAAATAGAACCACCAATTATTACTACAATTATCCCTAGATTTTTTTTGAAAAGGCAACTATAAATGGGTCGATGTTCCTTATCACTGAATCAGTGACTGTAGTGGGATTTGGACCTGATGTGCCTTGTTACTACATCAGTGGCTGTGGTGCAATTGAAGCCTGATATGCATTCTTACTCAGTCGGCAGCTATACTGGGATTCAGACTTGAGGTGCTTTGTTGATGGGTCAGTAAATGTAGTGGGACTCAGGCCTAATGTGCCTTGTTTCTGCATCAATGGTTGTGATGAGATTCAGGTCTGATGTTCCTTCTTACTGCATCAAAGGCAGTGGTGGGGTTTGAACATGATGTGCCTTGTTACTGCATCACTAGCTGTGGTGGGCCTCAGGCCTAATGTGCCTTATTACTGAGTCAGTGACTGTGGTGGAACTCAAGCCTGATGTTCCTTGTCACTGAATCAGTGATTGTGGTGGGATTCAGTTCGAACCTGATGTGCCTTTTTGCTGCGTCAGTGGCAGTGGTGGAATTCAGGCCTGATATGTCTTCTTACTGAATCAGTGGTTGTGGTGGGATTTGAACCTGAGCTGCCTTGTAACTGCATCAGTGGCTATGGTGGGATTCAGTTCGAACCTGATGTGTCTAGTTGCAGCATCAGTGGCAATAGGGGAATTTGGTCCTAATGTGCCTTGTTACTGAATCAGTGGTTGTGGTGTGATTTGAACCTGATGTGCCTTGTTACTGAATCAGTGGTTGTGGTGGGTCTCAGGCCTGATGTTCCTTGTCACTGAATCAGTGGTTGTGGTGGGATTTGAACCGATGTGCCTTGTTACTGCATCAGTGGCAGTGGTGGGTCTCAGGCCTGATGTTCCTTGTCACTGAATCAGTAGTTGTGGTGGGATTTGAACCTGATGTGCCTTGTTACTGCATCAGTGGCTGTGATGGGTCTCAGGCCTGATGTTCCTCATTACTGAGTCAGTGGCTGTGGTGGAATTCAGTCCTGAGCTGCCTTGTAACTGCATCAGTGGCAATGGGGGAATTTGGTCCTGATGTGCCTTGTTACTGCATCAGTGGCTATAGGGGAATTTGGTCCTAATGTGCCTTGTTACTGAATCAGTGGTTGTGGTGTGATTTGAACCTGATATGCCTTGTTACTGCATCAGTGGCAGTGGTGGGTCTCAGGACTGATGTTCCTCATTACTGAGTCAGTGACTGTGGGGGGGAATTCAATCATGAGCTGCCTTATAATTGTATCAGTGGCTGTGGTGGGATTCAATCCTGATGTGCCTTGTTACTGCATCAGGACATTGGTTGAATTCAGTCCTGATGTGCCTTGTTACTGAATCAGTGGCAGTGGTGGGATTCAAACCTGATTAGCCTTGTTACTGCATCAGTGACAATGGTGGGTCTCAGGCCTAATGTGCCTCATTACTGAATCAGTGGCAGTGTGAAATTTAATCCTGATGCGCATTGTTACTGCATCAGTAGTGGGTCTCAGGCCTGATGTTCATCATTACTGAATCAGTGGTTGTGGTGGGATTTGAACCTGATGTGCCTTGTTACTGCATCAGTGGCAGTGGTGAGACTCGGGCCTGGTGTTCCTCATTACTGAGTCAGTGACTGTGGTGGAATTCAATCATGAGCTGCCTTGTAACTGCAACCATTGCTGTGGTGGGACTCTGGCCTCATAAATAAGGTTTCAAATTTAAAATTTCATTGAAACCAGTTGCAGATAAACTTCTCAGATGGAAAATCCACCATGACTCTCCTTGCAATGGTTTTTGCTCCCTATCTCCCCCCCTTAATAGATTTGGGTGCATATTCCAAGGCAAAAAATTTAAATTCATCCGGATGTTGACGGTGGTACACCTTAAAATGTACTCCAATTACACTATTCTCTGAGCCATTTCTAATGGCCCCAATATGTTCTAGCATTCTAACTTTAAGCTTTCTAGTCATACGTTCCATGTAAGCCTTGTAATATGGACACCAGGATTAATATATAACATACTCCAAATATCAGCTGATAAACTGATGGATTCCAGCTTGCCCTGTTTGGTTTGCCATCCAAGCCCATTTACTGCCAACTGCAAACTTACAAGCTAAACACTTTTTGCAAGGATAGTAATCAGTATTTTTTTGCCTGAGCCAGTTTTCAGCAATTGGTTCCACATAGTAACTATTAGTTAATAAATCCCCTAGGTTTTGTCCGCTGGACAAGGGTGGAGGATGCTAAGTCAAAAGTAACATTTGTTACAAAGTATACACCATTAGCAGGTAAAACTAGGGATATTTGTCTTTAAACATTGGCCTATGTTATTATCTGATAGTGGCTTAGTTAATATTGTGGGATCATTCAGGCTCATCTATGTTCTACTCTAAATTAAAATGATAATTTTACCAGGGCTAACATTTCCACCCCTACTAGGAATTAACACATGTAATCCCCCTGTCACTTGGGGTTACAAGGCTCCCACTTAGATCTGGTGGCAGGCAGGGAAAGGCAGCTTGTGAAACACCAGTTAAATGGATTTCACACTGTCTCACTCTGTCCTCAGTCTCAGCTGAGCTGGAGGGATGACATCATATAGAATTCTCGCAGCAGCATAAGCCTCTTTGGAATGTTGCAGCAGGGAATTAGAACATTGGGAGGTTTTAAATCAGTGTTGTGCAGTCTGTGGAGAGTGCAGGAGGTGTGCTGCAGTTGGCAGCCCCTCAGGGCTAAGCTCTGCTATAGAGCTACCTAGAGTTAGAGAGTGTGTATTCTTGCCCTAGATAGAGACACAGAAGAAACCTGGTCTAGTGGTAGAGACTGTTCCCAGTTGGTCCAGTGCCCCATCCCAGGAGGGATGGGGGGGAAGAGAAGCCAGCAACTTCAGGGGCAATCCCTCGGTCCTGCTGAAGAGGGAAAGCTGCCTGTTGTGTGTTGTTTCAAGTGCTAAGGCACAAGAAGTATGTTGGTGTTTACTGTGAGAAGCCTGTGGGCACCTGCAATCCAGTGGGTGAGTCAGCTCTGCCAGAGAGCCAATGTTTCACCAAGACTGTTGTGTTAAGTATCTGCTACTGTGGGTCAGGAAAGGACAGCCAAGCACAGTACTTAAGTTGTGTATGGCTTGAAATGCCTCTAATCAGTAGGGGTCTACAGGGATGGACATAGCCACTTAAAGAACATTACAAGTCAGGACACTATTTTTCAAGACTGTAGAGTGTTATGTGTGATATACATTTTGAGACAGCATTCTCCAACAGTGTGTTTCAAGAAAGGTGTTGATTCCAAATGGATGGCCGGGTATAGATTTGGGAGCAAGAGGTGGGAAACCCCCCATCTGGAGTAACCAGATTTACCTCCACGGTTTCACTTTGGGCACCTATAGCTTTCTTCCAGGCACTTGGCCAGTGTTCGTGGAAAGTACCCAGACGTGGGATTAGTTATGAATATTTTCCGTTTTTGGAGCCAGTATGTGCTCACGGGTGGTAGAGGGAGCCGCAAATATGATGTCCATGCCATATGGAAAGTAGTCCAAGTGCTGGCTGGATGTGCCATGTCGAGGAATCCAGAGAAATAGTCCAAGTACTGGCCGGATGTGCCACGCCGAGAAATCCAGAGAAGTAGTCCAAGTGCTGGCCGGATATGCCACGCCGGGAAATCCAGAGAAGTAGTCCAAGTGCTGGCCAGATGTGCCACGCCAGGGAAATTCAGAGAAAAGTACAAGTTCAGGCTGAGTACCCAGTGTGTTTCAGAATCTGAGGGTTACAGTGTGTATGAAGATGTGTTCTGGTCTCCGTTTATCTGCATTATCAGGGAGTGTAGTCTCGTGGGGGTCCATCTATGCTTTATTATTCTGCTGTTGTTGTGAATAAAAGCCACACTCTAGAATCCCACTCCTGGTTTGGACATTACAGTTATTGCTTCCTGTGTCCGGGGTTACTTGGGTGCCCCTGACTAGAAGTCAAACCTAGCCAAAATGCCGAGCAACAGTTTTCTTCCCGAACTCAGGAAACCAGGTAGTGGGTTACATAATGGAGGCACCGCACAGCGCTAATAAAACAAAAAATAACATCAACTCGACCCCTGGTTACACACATATAAGGTCCCTATTAAAACTCATTGTAAAGCAGGCGCTGTCAAACAGCAGTGAAGTTACCAGCATTGCAATACTAGCAGCAATACAACTTCCTAACAGGCACAGTAGAGTAGCACTCCAAATGGCATCAGCAGCCTGAAGGCATGCTGACTCAGCATCCAGCAACCCTGGAGTCACTGAATGTAGGTCAAAAACAGCCTGACAGGGAGAACACATTGGGCTAACTAAATTAGAAACTCCTAGTAAGGTTTCAAAACAGCATTATTTATTTATTTATTTATTTATTTATTGAAATGTTTCACCAGGAAGACAAGCTGAACAAAAAGTTGCTCATCTCCTGGTGCGACCTGGGGGGGAGGGGAATACAATTGGGTGGGGGAGCAGGTAAACAATGAACCTTTAACATACTGAACAGAACACGATACAATTGCATTTACAAGGGATAAATTCAATACACTTGCCAGGAGGCTTACAGATAGGATTTAACATGAACTAAGTATTTATACATACAGTAGAGTGCTTGCCCCTTCAGGGGAAGAAGTGCTAATAAATTTGGTTGGGGTGGTCTAATACCTATATAAGTGCTGGGGGTGGGGAGGCAACTGAGGGGGGTGGAATGGATAGAGAGGGATGGCCAAGAGTTTGCCCCTCTAGGATGCAGGGAACCCTGCAAGGGGCATGACGCCTTGGAGATTGGGGGTAAGAAGTGAGAGGGTAGGAGAGATGGAGGGAGACAGGGGAAAGGAAGGGGAGACAAGAAAGATTTTGTTGCTAGAATTTAGGGTAAGCAGGAGGCTAGTGGTAGAGGAGGAGGGGAGTAATTGCATAGTAACTGACCTCTCCAGGATGTTTAGAAACCCTGCCAGAGGGCAGTAATTTGGGGAGGGCAAGATACTGTTGCTAGGGGAGGGCATGATGAATTGAAAGAATGGGGTGGGAGTAGGAGGTGGGGAAGGTGTTTGTCTGTTGCTAGACCCCTCCAGGATGCAGCGAACCCTGACGGGGCATATGTCTAGCAACGGGCTAGTTGGTAGTGGGGGCAAGATGGTGTACAGACGTGGGAACAAGGGGGTGGGGATAAGGTAAAAATGAAGGGATGCTGGATGCAGGATGTAGGGGGAGGGTTTTGCAGGAAAGTGGTGGGCCTGAAGCAGAGCAGGCTCATAGGGGAACTAGTTAAGGAGGATTGAAGCAGGAGCAGCTAGCAGAGAGAAAGTTATGTAAGGCAGAGGCAAGGGAGTGGGAGGAGGAGGGTCGTATTTGAGGTGGGAGGAAGTTCCAGATGTTGGGGAAGTGATGGGAGAAGCCTGATTGGCCAATGAGGGTGGTTCTATGGGGGGACTAGCAGGGTGCGAGTGTCGGAGGATCTGAGGGAGTGGGACAGGCGGGGGGGACTGAGGGAGCATGAGAGGTAGGAAAGAAGTTCACCTAGCCAAAGTTTGGAAGTTAGCTTGGCACAGTGAGCAAGGCATCTGTTAGCAAACGGGCCAGGACAGGGCAAGGTAAAGGTTACAATGATGCGGTCGAGATGGGGTGTCAAGAGTGAAGTGACAGAAGGAGCTGGAAAGACAGTCCAACCTGGTAAGGGAAGATATGGGAGTGGCACCATAAACTACATCACAGTAGTCAAAAATGGGGAGAATCATCTTCTGGGCAGGTTCACGCCGAGCCGTAGGAGGGATGCAGCTACAGTTCCCATATAGGGCTCCAAGCTTGGAATGCCTCTCCAACCCCCATTGACAAGGAGATGGAATTATTGTTTTAAAGTTCCATCCTCAAAAACCACCTCAGTTGAATGACAGGAGTGAATGATATCAGCCTTTCATTATATCAGAAATTTATTCAGTCTGCAAACCTCACAACAGTGTGCTATGACCCAGCATCCAGTAATCCTGGTGTAACCCCTAGATGGCGCTATCCCAGGGGCTACTACCCCTGCCTGATTTGCCACTAACAGGTTGAAGGGCCTGGAGCCAATGGCGGGTGCCTCCACCCAGAGGTCAGGGTTTGCAATAGTTAAACTAACTTGGTCACAGCCCTCTGGGACACTACAACCCCCCTTTCTTCCCACTAGTGGCCCACACAATATATCAGAATTACCTTCACAGTATACACTTACCCCCAGGTCTGGTTCCGCACTGGGACCTCCTGTGAAATGAGATACAGTGCAACAATCACAGTACAGTACTTTAACATAGACAAATACCTCAGGCAGTATAACTTTGCTGAAACAAGCAGCTCTGATTTATTTAGGGGATATAACAAGGACAGGGGAAATCAGGTTAATTAGCTTATCACTCTAATAATCACCTATGGCTCTGTGCACAGGCCTATCCCTATCAGTTACTGTCCCTGGGTACCCAAGCCCTAGTGGCTAGTCCAAACCGTGGCAGCTGGTAGGGGCCCTTTCACACAGAGAAAAGGAGAATTAAACAGTCAGCAGTACAGTAATTCCATTTGGATTTAATGTGGCAATTCAACAGGGAGCGACCCTGAATTAGTACTCACGACCTCCAAATAAGATAGGGTCCTTCAATGTCTGCAGGGCTCACTTGAGGTACACAAACCTCTTCACACATCCATATAAAAGAAAGCACTATACCAGGCAGGCTGCATCTGTATCCCGATCGCAATTACTGCACAATACCCGGGAGAACACACAGCAGATTCAGTTCCTAACAGACAGAGTGCAATTTTCAGCAATTCCTCCAGTCTTCTACAGGGGTGAGCCTGGTTTCTACTCTTCAGAGATCCTTTGATTCTTTTCACAGGACGGATTCAGTCCTAACAAGCTGTTACACAAGCTGCAGACGGAACTCTGGGCCTTACACGTTTTTGACTAAAACTGCACACTGAAAACACAGGGCTCCTTCCTTCTTCACTGCCAAAGCTCAACTGAAACTCCAACCGACAAAACCGGGCACTTCCTTTTGTTCCTCCCAGTCCTGACTGGATTGGCTGTCACTCACAATAGACTGCTGCTGTTGGTCCAAAAAGGCACTGAAGTCTAAACTACATCTCCCAGAGTCACTGCCCATACAATCCTCTTGTGGCTGGCTCAGATTATGAGTCCAAGTTCTGATTCGTCCAAGGCACCATTTTAGAGCTAGCTTACCCACACTGATTGGTCCAGTTCAGCAGTTCAAAACTAGAATGGGAACTAGCAGACACAGTTCTGACTGCAAAGAAAGCAGGTTAGACAAACTGTAATTTCATTATTACTCTAAATAATTTCTGGCAAACAGTTACATCTTTCAGATAGGTTCCCTTTGCACTCCTAGTGACTGCAAAATGAAGTGAATTGGCAGCAGCTTGAGTGGTACTCAATCAAAGAAACACACAGTCCCCTATAAACTAATTATGTCTGCAAGCAGACAGCTCTTAAAGAGACAGTACCAGAGGTTTTAAAACACTCACTGATAAATGGCTTAAATGCCAAACACCATTCAGGCTTGGAGCATTCAAGCAAGCTCCTGAAGTCTTTTGGGAACCCCCATTTCCAGGGGTTACACCCTTCCTGGTTTGGGAAAGCTTGACGTCTGCACAAGCAAGTACCTATTAATGTTCAACTGCAACCATATACACTTTGCATTAGGCTTGCACATGTAATCATCAGTCAATATATCATTTTACCAAGAACACATTTCTGAAACATTGCATGCGTCACTCTTTACAGTATTACATACACATTGTACCATAACTCAAGTTATTACCTCTTGTACATGAAACCTGAAGAGGGGCCTTCCTATCAGTTACCTTGGGGCTGGATGGGGCAAGGGCACCATACTTAGAGGGCAACACAAGTAACTTGGAGTTAGCACTGATGCTCAGTTTGGGCAATGAGCTGGGGAACATACACTCCTTTATGGACAACATTGAGAGGCAAGTCCACAGGCCTCCCAAGTGAATCATAACTGAGGTGCACCACAGGCTTTACAGCTCGACCAGTCTTTCTAGGGGAACTGTTATAGTCTCTGCACTCTGAGCCTCATTTTCAGCATTGTCCTCACTTGTCAGGGGAGTCTCCATGGGGGTAGAGAGGCTAGAACTTGGGGCACTTTCAGCTCCAGGAGTTACAGTTTCTGAGTCCACAACATTTGGCTCGCATGGAGAGCTTTCGGACACTGGCAGTGGACTGTCAGGGCACTCAAAATACTCTTCTTTTTCGGGTGTATCACCAGTCTGCCCCAATCTATCATTTTCCTCCCCTGAAAGCTCAAACAGTTCAACCATGCACAATGATTCCATTTCATCTGATCTGATGCTTTGCACTTCACTTTCTGGGAGCATTGGCTCCAGGGATGAGCTGGGGGCTAGACAGTCCAGAAGGCCCAGCTTCATCTCCAGTATTGACTAGGGATTGCCCAAACAATTGACTCAGTTCGTAAGAAGGATAGTATTCAAAGTCACTCTCACTTTCTTCCGATATGGACTGACAGTCATGCTCAACTGGGACTTGTGGAGGGAACACTTTAACTTTGCTTCTGTAGGTGCAGACTTCTTGATCTTTTCTTAGCAGCAGCTCTAGTCACTGGTCCAGAGGGGCATCTTCTAGGGGCTCAGACTCAATTAAGATTTGTCCAAATGGGCAGTAAATGATTTCTATGCATTGTTTTACATCTTTTGAATTATTCTCAGGCCTTACTTTGTACACTGGCAGATCATCTAGTTTGCCCACTACAATGTGAGGGAGATGGTGCCATCTGTCAGCAATCTTGTGCTTGCCATGCAGTCCCAGATTTCTTAGCAATACCGATCTCCCTCCTGGAGTTCCTGTGCTTTCACTTTTTATCATACCTTTCTTTGTTGGCCAGATTTCTTTTGGCAGCCATGGTTTGAGCCAGTTGGTACGCATGAGTTAGCTGGGCCTTTAACTTTGCACATACTGTAAATAGTTGTCAGCTTGAACCCCATCAGAGAGACCCCAAAACACACATCTACTGGTAGTCGAGCTTCTCTTCCAAACAGCAGGCGGTGGGGAGAATCCAGTGGCATCACTTTTGGTGCAGTTATAAGCATGTACCAGGGTGCTAATTTGTTGGCTCCATCTAGGCTTGTCCTTTGGGTGCAGGGTGCCTAGCATATCTAGCAAAGTGCGGTTGAAACGTTCAGGCTGTGGGTCCCCCTGGGGGTGGTAAGGAGTGGTTCTGGACTTTCGCACTCCCCACAGAGAAAGCATCTCTTTGATCAGACGACTCTCAAAGTCTCTCCCTTGATCAGAATGGATTCTTTGTGGAGCCCATAGTGAACAAAAAGTTTTCTACAAGTACTTTGGCCACAGTGGATGCTTTCTGGTCTTTGGTGGGAAAGCTTGGGCATATCTCGTGAAATGGTCAGTGACCACCAGCACATTACTGATATTTCTTTGATCTGACTCCAAACTCAGAAAATCAATACAGACCAGCTCCATGGGTGCACTGGTGGTGATGTTAACAAGGGCAGCCCTCTGGGGAGGCAACTTTCCTCTGTAAGCATGACTACAAGTTCGAATGTGGTGCTCCACATCAGCCCCCATCTTAGGCCAATAGAATCTGGATCTCACCAAGTCAAGTGTTCTGTCTATACCAAGGTGCCCCATGTGGTTGTGCAAGGACCTCAGTACTGAGTCTCGAAAGGCAGTGGGCAGCACCAGTTGTTGTTTGTCTACTTGTCCCCCTCTGTCTACTGTTTCTCTGTATAACAGTTTATTGATCAGTTTCAACTTAGGACCTTCTTTGTATAACAGTGCAGTTCTCAAATCAGTGGAGCGTAATTTGGACACATCTTTTCCTGCATAGAGGGCTTCTAAAGCTGCTTTGATCATGGGATCAGCGATTGAGCCCATGATACTGTCATTGTCCAGCTGAGGCAGTGCACCAATGTCTATTGCAGAAAAGTGGCAATAAGCAGCAGGTAATGCAATTCTCAGAGGCTCCCAAGCAATCCACCATGCAGTCCACTGCGTCCGTGGATTTGTTCCTCCTGTCAAACTTCCGGCAGAGTGCCGAATGTCAGGTTCTGCCAATCGGACCCAATCATTCTGGGGAACAGGCCTCCGGGAGAGAGCATCAGCATCTATGTGGTTCAGACCTGCTCGGTATCGAGCATAGTCATATGTAGATAATGCAGAAAGCCAGCTATGGCCAGTGGCATCCAACTTAGCTGAGGTCTGCACATAGGTCAAAGGATTATTGTCAGTTTTTACTAGTATTTTGGCCATACAAGTACTCATGGAATTGGTCAACAATAGCCCACTTCAAAGCTAGGAACTCTAACTTATGTAGGATAGGTTCTTTTCGGATGGGGTCAGGCTTCTACTGGCAAAGGCCACTGGTCTCAGGCCATTCTCGTGCTCTTGGTACAACACAGCCCCCAACCCTTGCAAGCTAGCATCCAGTGTGCAGGACGTAAGGTTTTCTTGGATCGGCATAGGCCAGCACTGGAGCATGGGTAAGTTGATATATGATCTCATGAAAGCAGTCTCACAATCAGGAGTCCAGCGGGCCCAAATACTTCACTCGGATGAAAATACACTCTTTCAGTCTTGAGGACGCTGACTTTGGTATTTTTTGTGGGTTGGGGATACCCTTGGTAAGGTTAAGTAAAGGCGGATCACTCTTGAATAGTCCTTGATGAGCGCCGATAATAACCACAGAATCCAGGAATCTTTGCAGTTCTTTTTAGATTTTTGGGCTGTGGCCAGGTGGTCAAGGCCTCAACTTTACTTGGGTCGGTCTCTATTCCTCGGTGGATACTATGTGTCCACATACTTTACTGATGTTTGAAAGAATTGACACTTATCAATGGACAGTTTAAGGCCAAAGTCCTCCAGTCGGTCCAATACCTTAAATAATCTGCTCTCATGTTCTTCCAGTGAGCTGCCAAACACAATAACATCATCTAGGTATACCAGGCACTCTAGTAAGTTCATGTCCCCCACTGCACGCTCCATCAATCGTTGAAAAGTGGCTGGGGCACCTGAAATCCCTTGAGGCATCCTCATGAATTCATAGAAGCCAAGCGGACAGATAAAGGCTGTCTTCTCACGGTCCTCTGGGGCCATCGGGATCTGGTAGTACCCACTGGAGATCAGCACAGAGAACCACTTGCTTCCGTTTAGGCAGTCCAAAGCATCCTGAATGCGGGCATTGTGTACTGATCAGGATAGTCCGCCGGTTTAAGGTGCGATAATCCACACATCCTTACTGTTCCATTCTTTTTCCTCACTACCACAATGGGGAAGCATAAGGGCTTCTGGATTCTTGTATTACACCAGCAGCTAACATCTCTTGCAGATGCCGTCTCACATCATCTATGTCAGCAGGTGCCAGGCGTGAGACCTCTCACGAAATGGTCTTTCGTCATGCAGCGGATATTGTGCTCAGCTCCTTGCACGCATCCTACATCCCATTCCTTTAAAGAAAACACCTGGTCTCTCTGGGCAAGCTTCTCACTGATCCTCACTTTCCATTCAGCTGGCAGCGGGAGTCGCCAAATCAAACAAGTCAGGCGTTACTCTATCATTCTTCCTTGAACTCTTGCTGCTGGGTAGCACTGCAGTGTCTGCACAATGCACATTAGCCAGGATGCAACCTCTGTTTACTCGAATGTCTCTTTCAGACACATTATGAACTTGGACCATTACCCTTCTGGCATAAGCATGGGCTCTAGCGGGCAAAATACTAGGCTTGACCAGCAGTCCCTCTGGCAATTTTCCATCGCCTGGTGCATCCAAAATTAATATTTTATTCTTAACATCCTTTCTGATATGGACCTCTCCCTGTAAGGTACACTGGGCATTTGGCACCAGGATCAGAGACTCAGGATCCTTCTTCCATACAATTCCGACCGGTTCCTCTGGTTCTGTTTTCAGCATCTCTCTGTGCCTCATAGGCCTTCTTAATTAAAGCGGAACTCTTAAAGCTCTACTAGTCTTTGACCCCTGTTTTCATAACACAACTGTGCCAGCCTTCCGAACATATGAGCATTTGTTCCAATCAACAAAGGGACACCATCATACAGTCCAGTGGGGACACACTAAGGCTAGGGTCTCTACTTGTTCGGCCACTCCAGCCACGGAGGTGGAAAGACAGCCAAATTCGGATATACCCGGAATAGGGGTAGGCCTTCTCACTTAACCCCATACATGCAGTCCTTCTAATGGTTGTAAGGTACGTCTGACAAATGCTTCTGATACCAATCCTGGAACATAATTGTCACTTGGGAGCCACTGTCTAATACAGCTCTTGTAGACACTCCATTCACCTTTACAGTGGTCTCCATGGAGGACCCACTATTCTGGACCAGTCTGGAGAGGCGGTAGTGGGGGCCTGGGCAACTGACCTTGCCACAAAGGCGTGAATTAGCATTTTTGGTGCCCTCACTGGGATCATGTCGTGCACCTCTTAACCACTGATTTTTCTCGAAGCTCTCCTTGTAGCCTATATGCAACTTTGTCAGTGTCTTTTGGGACTGGCATTCCCTTTTCATGTGCCCATCTTTCCCACAATTATAGCAAAACATACTTTCTGGAGTTTGAGCTGGCGGGCGCCACACTGGGAGCCAGGGCGGGGGTATTACTAACTGGAAACCTTGGTGCCATCTCTGTCTGCGCGTGATAAGCATTTGGAGACATCTCGTCAGTTTCTCCACTTCCATGGTCAAGGAATCGGAGTTCGGAGCTGTTATCAGCAGGAGATACATGGGTGGGTACCCCACCCCATAGCAGATGCAGTCGGATATAGGTCAGGGCCCGTACTTGCAGGCGTGGCCTTCATAAAGGACTGTTTTGAATTCCGGATCTCTCTCAACAGTTCGCCCCATTGTGACATATCTTTTCCTTGTCAGAGCACTCATTGACTGCCAACCTCTGCCCTGAACTTCACTGATGGGTCACCCTCAGTCACCGGGTCGTAGCCGCAGCTATTGGTGCAGGTCCTCCGAGGTCGCCTTTTCTCAACTCCTAATTCTCTCATTAACTCATCATAGGAGGTGGGATTCCAGTCGATCTGCCAGGCGTAACTGAAGCAACAGCAGTTCTGAGAAGGGGGCAGACTTAGGATCCTGTCCAGCCTGGTTCGGTCCAGTTCAATCGCTGGCAAACTACCTTTTCTGAGGCATTCTTGCAACAATTTTCCAGCCGAGATACATACACAGACAACAACTCCTTGGTACTGTTGTGCATCTCTTACTCTCCACCATAGGTCCTCATCAGAATCTGGGCTCCCATACATTTCTCCAAGGCCTCAAGATAGGCCTGTGCAGTCCTTCAGGGTTACTGGCCCGTTTAGCACGGATGGTAGCCAGGGCAGGACCTGGAGGCTCTCACTAACCCTCTTTCGCTCGCCTTCCGAGCATTGCCATTCTAGCACTTGGGGCAACATAGTCTATCCAGGTCTCCCAGTCATCCTCCCTTGGGGGTGGGAGGGTGCCAGAGAAGATCCTCAACCTTCGGTAAGAGTCGTGACTAATGGCAGGTGCAGAAATAGGAGTCTGCATTGGTTCAGCCACCATTACGGGCACTGGAGCAGGAGAGGGTGTTGGGGAGGAACACCCCAGGTGGCAAGAATAGTTTCTTCAAGTCCTCCACAGTTTTCCCTCTCCCAGCAACCATTCAGCAAATTTCTCCTCAAAGTTTCAGATAGTGGTGGGGCTGATTCCCCCGGTCTTTACTGTCCTTAGTTATCACTCCAAGCAGTGAGGGCTCCCTCTGGGGTAATGGTCTGTGGCACTTTGAGCTATCTATGGGATCCTTAAACTCTACTAGGGCCAGGAAAGTGTGGGTGAGCAGATTAGCATGCCGACCCACCACCACAGGGTTTGTAAACCTTCCACCTTGGAAAGTACTCCCTGCACAGTGTCCGTATTGATACCAGGGGATGTCCAGGATAAGCATAGCATTTTGGGGGTCGATCCTCCCAGTACACCACTCCACCAGCTGGTGCACAGCCACTTCTGTCGGGTACCCATTTTTTCTTAACAGTGGTTCGTAAATATGGCCACTAGAGGACACACAATCCCAGCGGTGAGCCTCCAAGATGTAACCCCTAGATGGCGCTATCCCAGGGCTACTACCCTGCCTGATTTGCCACTAACAGGTTGAGGGCCTGGAGCCAATGGCGGTGCCTCCACCCAGAGGTCAGGGTTTGCAATAGTTAAACTAACTTGGTCACAGCCTCTGGGACACTGCAACCCCTTCTTCCACTAGTGGCCCACAATATATCAGAATTACCTTCACAGTATACACTTCCCCCAGGTCTGGTTCCGGCACTGGGACCTCCTGTGAAATGAGATACAGTGCAACAATCACAGTACAGTACTTTAACATAGACAAATACCTCAGGCAGTATAACTTTGCTGAAACAAGCAGCTCTGATTTATTTAGGGGATATAACAAGGACAGGGGGAAATCAGGTTAATTAGCTTATCACTCTAATAATCTACCTATGGCTCTGTGCACAGGCCTATCCCTATCGGTTACTGTCCCTGGGTACCCAAGCCCTAGTGGCTAGTCCAAACCGTGGCAGCTGGTAGGGCCCTTTCACACAGAGAAAGGAGGAATTAAACAGTCAGCAGTACAGTAATTCCATTTGGATTTAATGTGGCAATTCAACAGGGGCGACCCTGAATTAGTACTCACGACCTCCAAATAAGATAGGGTCCTTCAATGTCAGCAGGGCTCACTTGAGTACACAAACCTCTTCACATCCATATAAAAGAAAGCACTATACCAGGCAGGCTGCATCTGTATCCCGATCGCAATTACTGCACAATACCGGGAGAACACACAGCAGATTCAGTTCCTGACAGACAGAGTGCAATTTTCAGCAATTCCTCCAGTCTTCTACAGGGTGAGCCTGGTTTCTACTCTTCAGAGATCCTTTGATTCTTTTCACAGGACGGATTCAGTCCTAACAAGCTGTTACACAAGCTGCAGACCGGAACTCTGGGCCTTACACACGTTTTTGACTAAAACTGCACACTGAAAAACACAGGGCTCCTTCCTTCTTCACTGCAAAGCTCAACTGAAACTCCAACCGACAAACCGGGCACTTCCTTTGAGTTCCTCCCAGTCCTTGACTGGATTGGCTGTCACTCACAATAGACTGCTGCTGTTGGTCCAAAAAGGCACTGAAGTTAAACTACATCTCCCAGAGTCACTGCCCATACAATCCTCTTGTGGCTGGCTCAGATTATGAGTCCAAGTTCTGATTCGTCCAAGGCACCATTTTAGAGCTAGCTTACCCACACTGATTGGTCCAGTTCAGCAGTTCAAAACTAGAATGGGAACTAGCAGACACAGTTCTGACTGCAAAGAAAGCAGGTTAGACAAACTGTAATTTCATTATTACTCTAAATAATTTCTGGCAAACAGTTACATCTTTCAGATAGGTTCCCTTTGCACTCCTAGTGACTGCAAAAATGAAGTGAATTGGCAGCAGCTTGAGTGGTACTCAATCAAAGAAACACACAGTCCCCCATATAAACTAATTATGTCTGCAAGCAGACAGCTCTTAAAGAGACAGTACCAGAGGTTTTAAAAACACTCACTGATAAATGGCTTAAATGCCAAACACCATTCAGGCTTGGAGCATTCAAGCAAGCTCCTGGAAGTCTTTTGGGAACCCCCATTTGCAGGGGGGTTACACTGGAAAAAAGGATCACAACAAAAGGGCACCCCACAACATTTTTTTTTTAACCTGGATAGACACACTAGGCTGAAACTTGTTTACAGGCGCGACCTGAGAGCACAAGAAAGTTAAGTGACTTGCCCAGGGTCACACAGTATGCAAGTGGGGGCTGTGGGATTCAAACCCAGGTCTCCAGGTTTGCAGCTCAGAGCCTTAAACCACTGCGCTATACTGCCTCCTAATTGTCAGTTTTGTTACAAAACCTAAAACACACATGGTTTTTAAAGCAATGCTTATTGAATGGTGCTGACTGTTTTATTTGTGAAAACCACTGCACATGGTATTTACAACTTTAGAGAAATATGTCATATAAGCTTGCTGACAGGGAGTACTAGACTGTGAGTTTCTGAGATGACATCAGCAGCAGCTCTTTGCTGAAACAGGCTTTTTTGACAGGTAGTGCAATCAGGGTTACAAAATAGCTCATAACTTTAAAATGAAGTAACGCAGAAATCTAGTTTTTGGTATGAGATTTTCTGAGGGTATGCTTATTCTAATTCTGCAATGTAGCACTTTTGGCCAGAGTGGTGTCAGTTGCTCTTTCAGGGAATCGGAGGCAGTGACAGCAGCAGAGGAAGGGGGCAGCCAACAGAGCTGCACAGAGTTTAAGAAAAAGAGAGAGAGGACTAACATATAGGGGATCAGAAGAGGAGAGCCAGGAGAACTTCAGGAAAGTCAATCACAGCTGCAGGAGCCAATCAGAGGTGACGGCTAGCAGAAGGTGCCAGCTTTAAACTCCAGCAGTGGACCGGGGAGCAGCATATATAAGAGGGGCTACATCTGCCTGAGAACAAAGAGCCATCTGTTGGCGGCACCGGCAGCAATGGAACACAGAAACTGAGAGGGGATCTGCGGCACTGGGGTATAGGCTCCTTAAGGGACTCGGAGGCTGTGGCAGTAGCAGCAGAGAAATGGGGCAGCCAACAGAGCTGCACAGAATTTTTGGCCCTCCCCCTTCCCCCCCCCCACCCAATAACAATATAAAACCAGCAGACACTTGACCGGAGGAACAAACAGGAAGGGAGCAATCAGGAGCTGGATACTATAAAGGAAGCAGATAAGTAGCAATAAACTATTTCAGAGGATTTCTAGTTGTATTGGGGTTGGAGTGGGGTGTTCAAAGCTCAGTAGAAGGGGATACTTCAGCACAAGGGGGTGTACTAAGAAGGATTTATTGGTGAGTGGGTATTCAGTAGCTCTGTGAGAGGGGTTCTATTTGTTCCGTGACAGATCTTTTTTATTTATTTTTATTTATTTGAGAAATATCAGAATTACAATCTTTGAGTCAGCGACTCATTTCTAAAGGCTCCACGTCATAATACATATATGGTACATACAGGAGATGATGACATAGTACATTATGTAAACAGTTGACATACAGTTTAACAAAAATCAGGCATGAGTACAATAAGGCAGAGTTACAGAAGCATTTGTTTTGTGCCAGAAGGCAAGCAATGCTGGCAAGACATACATAGCACAGATGCGGATGAAGACTAAGCAGGGGACATTGTTCCAGGTGGAAGCCTGCTAGTACTAATTTGCAGCCTGAGGTAGGGCCCTGTCAGTACCCAGGGTCACAGAGGGGGCCCTGAGGTTGGTTGGCCCTAGGACGAAGACACCTTGTTGATGATCCAGTAAATGGGGGATCTAGTGCAGGCAGGTGCATGTGCAGGATGCCAGAAGGTGTTTTTTTAGGGCAATCTTAAAAGGGCCAAGCCTAGGATGGGAGGTGATCAGAGTGGGCATGGCGTTAAACCAGGTAGGGGCTCTAACCAGGAGCTATCTCTGTGCCAGGGTTGTTTTGACCCTTAAGACGGTAATGGCAGTTTTGGTTGCGCTGCGCAAGTTCATGGAAGGGGTGGTGGTTTTTAGGGAGGCTGAGAGGCCAGGGGGGGTTAAACTGAGTAGTGATTTTTTTAGCCATGAGACAGGCCTGGTATTGCACTCTTTCATCAAAGTTCAGAACCAGGGCAAGTGAGTAGAGGGTGGAGGTATGGGTCATTTGATCGGCGCCAGTTAGGAGCCTGCAGGCTTTATTGATCACTACCTTTGGTTTCCCAATGGCAGTGGCATCGGCTGTGGAATATATCAGAAGGCCATAATCGACCAGTGAGCGGACTGACGATGTGATAGCTAACGTTAGGGCTTCTGGTGGGAGACTGGCTTTGTGGTGATAGAGAAGCCCAACTCGCGCATTTGTGGCTGCCGTAAGGGTCCTGATGTGCATGCGGAAAGTGAGGGCCGTGTCAAAGGTGACACCCAGGTACCTGTAGGATGTGACCTGTTCCAATGTGTAGTGTGAGCTGGATTGCCTGGACAGTTGGGCATTCCTTAGCCTATTTTGGTGGTGGGCAAACAAGAGGTTTTTTTTTTTTTTAGGTTCAAAACCAGCCTATGCTCAGCGAACCATCGTTCAGTTTGACTGAACGCCGACTGATGGGAGTTCTGCAGGTCCAGTGGGTTTGGATGGGAGGCACAGATGACTGCGTCATCTGCGTACAGTAAGATCTTTTTGGTACATGAGGTGGGGAGAGCATTTAAGAAGATGCTAAACAGTAGGGGCCCTAGGATGGAGCTTTGTGGTACTCCAGAGTGGATTGGACGAGGGCTGGAGATAGTGGAATTGACCCTGACACATTGGGATCTGGACGACAGGTAGCTGGTAAACCAATCAAGTGGTCCTTGAGAGAGACCTATATGCTTGAGAGCGTTGAGCAGGAGGGGGTGGTTTACCGTGTCAAAGGCCTTGGACAGGTCAATGAACATGGCTGCAGCAATGTGCCCTCGATCAAGGGCGAAGTGCAAGTGAGTTGAGAACTCTAGGAGGGTTGTGGTGGTGCTGTGCCCAGGCCAGAAACCATGTTGCTTTTTGCTTAGTAGGTTATATGCAAGGCCCCTAGAATTCTGCGGCCACAGAATTTTGCCCAGAACTTGCAATCTACCGCAGAACTTCTGCGGTGCCGCAGAATTCACTCTTCTTGGTGATTTTTTATTAATATTTCTGTTTATACATAGAATCTGGTTTCCTTCCCCTCTTTTTACATCCAAACTCCCCTATATGTTCAGAATGTAATGTTATCATTGCTATAACATACATTAGCTAATGAAATGGCTGCATTCTGCAACAGGAATGAACAGTGACTTATCTACCACAGCTCCCACTGCCAGAGACGGTGGCACAGCACAGCATGCATGGTGATATTTGCTCAACCTGCATTACAGCCTAACTCAATTTTCAGTCTTGCGTTATTGCACTAGGTCCAACTTAAACAAAACCTTGTCAATAGCATAGACCTGTTTAATCCATACTCACTTTGTACAAACCTATTTGTGCCTTTAAGGTATATAGATGCTGTTTGAAATGAATAACTGGTAAAATGAATTTAACTGCCTACATTTTTAAGAAAAATAAAGTAATTATGCCCAGAAAAGTGAAATATAATAATGTGTAGACCTGTTGAAAGAATAGACCTGTTGAATAAATAATTGCACTGTACACATTTTTGCCAGGGTTATAGATTACATATTGTCATTGGTTGATAGAATGACCTAAAAGTTATTGAGAAATGTTGTGTGCAGGGACAGCCGTTAGGGCCAGAGGGTAGCATGCTGCGTTTCCGTGCCGGCAACTCAGGTTCAGAGATTAGCTCTGGGAGCTGGCTGGGCAGCACAAGGATTGGTGGAATACATCACTGCTTGGAGACTGGGAAGGTGCGGTGCAGTGTTCTGTCACATGCTGGACACATTGTGATGGGCTGGAGAGCTGTATCTCACAATTGGTTCACATACATGTCATGGCCTGATGGTGTTACGCAGTGTGTCAGGGAAAGCAGGTTGACATGAAAAATTAGTTTTGCAATAACTCCTCTATTCCATTTCTAATGGGACCTATATGAATGAGGATGCAAGTTCATGGAAATAAAAAATATATATATATATATATATATACACACACACACACACGCATATTTGTATGTATGTTACAGATTGCATATAAATATACAAATGATACACAGTGGGAACCTCATGAGTGGTGTAGAAAGCACATACAAATATATAAGTGATAGACAGTGGAAACCTCATTAGTGGGATAGATAGCATGCATGTAGAAATATCTTATTTATCACATAAGATCCCCTCTGCATATGTCATTTATGCAACAGGCTAGGACCTCAAGGGAGAGACATTTATTTTGCTTTTTTAGGCATAAATTTATTTTTATAAGTCTGTTATTTTTTGAACTAGTGTTACTGTGCTTTCCACCATCCTGATTGCTATAACGACTGCCATGAAAGTGAAGTCAGGATGATAAGCTGACACTGTGATGTGGTAGTTTGTTAGTGCCGTAGAACTTCCGCAGAAATTACAAACCACCGCCACAGAAGTTCTGCGGCAAATGGTAGTCTTGCCGCAGAATTTGGTCCCACTGTGCCATAGAAAAGTAGGGGCCCTGGTTATATGTATTTAGGTAGCCATTTAGCTGGTCTGCCACTATTTTCTCCAGGGTTTTGGAGTATGGGGGAAGGATGGAGATGGGACGATATTTACCAGGGAATAGAGGGTCGCCTCCTCTGTGGATAGGGGTGACAATGGCATCTTTTCAGGGTGTTGGAAACTGTCCCAGACAGTGGGAGAGGTTCAGGATAGCAGTGAGTGTGGTGAGCAACACATCCAGAGTGAGTCGGAGGAGCTTAACGTCAAGTGGGTCATTCAGTGGGCTGGTTCCATTTAGGGCCTTGGTGAGGTATGGCCTCGCCTCATGAGGGGGGATAGTGCGGAGATAGAAAGGAGGCCGCTGGAGGTGGGGCAGGTAGCATTTGGTACCGGGTCAAAGAAATTAGGGGGGAGGACAGCGCTGAGGTCTGTAAAACTGCTGTTGAGTGCATCAGCAATCTCTTTTGGGTCTGTGACCACCGACCCATTATTAATGATGTCTGAGATTTGCCATTCAGGGACTTTATATTGTCCCAGAATTTGAGGGATGAGCCCCAGGAGGCAGTGAGGGCGACTTTATAGTGATCAGCTTTTGCCTTTCTTACAGCCCACATGCATTTGTTCTGGGCAGCTCGGTATGCCTGCCTGTCTGCTGGTTTTCCCGAGTCATTGGCTTTATGCCAGAGGTCATCACGATTTCTGAGAAGTTGTAATAGAGATGGAGGTATCCAGGGAACATTATTTATAGATCTGTTTGTTTGTTTGTTTAAAGGGAAAAAAACGTTGTGTTAGGTAGTGACTAAAGGTAGTAACTGTGTGACTAAGGCTTATAGTTTTACTGCAGGAAAAAGGTTTTGTCTATCGATCTCAAAACTAAACTATTTGCTTTTCTCATTTGTGTGACGAAGGCTTATTGTTCTACTGCAGGAAAAAAGGTATTCTATTAATCTCTAACTAGACTATTTGCTTTTATCTTGTTTGTTAATTGAGAGACTAAAGCTTATCAAGGGGTAGGTAGGAAACAGAAATGATGGGAGTGGTGCAATGCAGTGGCTGTGGGGCAGCAGTCTTCAGGGAGACATTCTGAAGGCTGAGGTGCTGCCCCATCTGCATGCACCTCTCTGGGTTGAGGGTTGAGGGTGGAGGTTGCTCGTCTTCAAGTCAAGTTAGCTAGGGTTTGAGAGGCCTCCTACCCCACCCAGGTACCACCATGTCCACCCCCACTGCCTCAGAGGATGCCAATAACATGGGGTGGTTGGACAACAGTGGGCTTCAGGAGGGTGAGGGAGAATGGATAGAGGTACATCCCACCTGAGATTCCACTCCACAACTCCTACACCATTCTGGCAGGGCAGAACTGTCCCGTGGTGGCACCTGAAGTGGCGGACAAGGGGGATGCAGGGAACCTCTATAGTGGAGACCTCCGGGGGGGCATGGGACTCCAAAGGAGAAGGAAGCAACTCCTGGTGGGAGACTCTATTATTAGGGGCTGGACTTGGGGGTGGGAGGGACGTCAAGTGCCTACCTGGCGCCATGGCGTGGAGCTATGGGAGGCGAATACAAAGGATCGCGAGGGCTGCAGGATAGGAGGATGAGCTAGATGCCATTGTCCACCTGGGGACAAATGACCTGGCTTGGAATGTTAGGGTAGTACAGAAGGAGTTCACAGAGTTGGGGAGGGGTCGTAGACAGGTGGCATGCACAGTAACCTTCTCGGAAGTGTTGCCTCTCTGCAGCAAGGGAGAGGCCAAGGCACTCTGCACCATGGGATTCAATGAATGGTTGAAGAACTGGTGCAGAGCGGAAGAGTTTGGCTACATCGTGGACTGTGGATCCACCAGGTGGGATGCAGGTTTGTACAGGAGGGATGGTCTGCATCCATCGGGGGCACAGGATCTTGAGTGAGAGGTTTAAATGTTTCATTGGCAAATATTTAAACTAGCCAAGGGGGGTGATTTAAGTAAGCAGGGAAAATCCAACAGCCCCCACAGGTTAAGGTAATCGAAGAAGAGGATCATAGGGCTGAGAAAGCAACAGAAGGGACTGACACTGGGCTGGCCCAGTGGTGCTGAGGGTTGAGGTGCGGATGCCACACCTCATGCCACGCGGCAAACCGAGTTCGTGAACAGACTCGGGTTGCCGGCGGTCGGCTGGGGAGAGAGAGGATTGAGCGTCCGGGGAACAGCTCTCCTCTCCCAGGGTAGGTTGCAGGCTTCACTTGGCTCCTTGGCGGCCCCCGATGGAGATCGGGGGCTCTACAGAAGTCAGTGCAATCAAGGGGTGGAGCAGTAAAGGATGTCAGCAGCACACCTGCGCAGACATCATTGCACATCCGAGCTCCAGGGGAAAAAACTTCAAAGGAAATACCCTGGAAGTCCAGCAGAGACGGAGACCCGAGGGACCTGCCCACATCCCACTGCCGGGCCTACCCTCCTCGGATCTCCCATGCTGGGGGTCAATCTCACGGCTGTCCCTCTAATTTCAGAAAGGCCACCAAGGGAGGGTGGGCCCTCTCCTGGGGGGTGATCTGGGGGGCTGGATGGACCGTGAGTTGAGAGGGAGACCAAGGAAGGGGGTTTCAGGTTGAGAGTAGAGATGGCAGTTGAGTGGGCACTCTGGAAGGATGCCCTGGACCTTCGGGGCAAAAATGGAGTCTACAAAAAAAAAAAAAGGACTGATGTGTGGGGTAAAGTCAACGGAGGCATAGGAGGAAGACATAGAGACAGGAGGGGAGCTGGTAGGGGCGAAGGAATCAAAACATGGCAAGCCATGTGCACAAATGCCCGTAGCCTAGGTAACAAGATCCTGGACCTAGTGGCCTTAATAGTGGAGGAAGACCTGAACATAGTTGCAATCACTGAAACATGGTACATGGGAAGCCATGACTGGGCTGTTACTATACCAGGGTAAACAGGTTTTAGAAAAGACAGGGAGGAAAATGAGTGGAGTGGTAGCTATCTACATCAGAGAGGGGATCTGAGCAACTGAAATAAAGGGAAATCAGGAAGGGGGAGAGTCACTGTGGGTTACACTGGAGACGGGGAATGGCACCACCATCCACACTGGGGTTATCTACAGACCTCCAGCGCAGGGGGAGGAAATAGACAGGGTATTGGTGGAAAACATCCACAAAATGACAGAGAAAGAAAAAGTGTTGCTGTTAGGGGACTTAAATATGCCAGATGTTAACTGGGACACCTATGCAGCAACCACAACCAAAAGCAGAGACATCCTGGATGCCATGCAGGGGGCAGGCCTCAGACAGCTAGTGGTGGATGAGGGATCAATATTGGATCTGCTCTCACCAATGATGACAGAATAACAGATGTATCAGAAGGTAGCTATCTAGGGACCAGCGATCACCATACAGTGTGATTCAAGGTGAAGACAGTAGAAGAGTCAAGCCACATGAAGGCAAAGGTCCTGGATTTCAAGAGGGCCGACTTTGAAAAATTGAGAGCAAACCTCAAGAAAACCCTGGCAAAGAAGGGAGGAAACAGTGTAGAGGAGCAGTGGGGGGTCCTTAAAAGAGCCATAGCAGAGGCAACTAGCCTTTGTGTGGAGCAAGTAAATAAAGCAAACAGAAAGGAAAAAAACACAGTGGTTTTCAAAATAAGTGGCAGGGAAGGTTAGAGAGAAAAAACTGGCATTCAGGAAGTACAAAGAAACACAGAGGGAGGGAGACCAGGAACTGTATCAGGCAAGGCAGAGGGAGGCAGGGAAGGCAGTCAGGAGCGCAAAGGTGCAAACAGAGGAAAGAATAGTCCAGTCAGTAAAAGGAGTAGACAAAACCTTCTTCAGATATATCAACGAAAGATGGGAGGGTCTGACGCCTGCTTAGTTGAAGGGCCACATCCATGGATGTGGTGGGACTCCAACCTGCAGTGCACCAGTCAGAGAGTGATGGGAGGATCTGACACCTGCTTAGTTGAAGGACCACATCAGTGGATATGGTGGGACTCCAACCTGCAGTGCACCATCAGAGAGGAATGGGAGGGTCTGATGCCTGCTTAGTTGAAGGACCACATCAGTGGACGTGGTGGGACTCCAACCTGCAGTGTACCAGTCACAGAGCTACAGGAGGGAGTGGATGGTCTGACAACTGCTTAGTTGAAGGACCACATCAGTGGATGTGGTGGGACTCCAACCTTCAGTGCACCAGTCAGAGAGGGATGGGAGGGTCTGACGCCTGCTTAGTTGAAGGACCACATCAGTGGATGTGGTGGAGCTCCAACCTGTAGTGTACCAGTCACAGAGCTACAGGAGGGATGGGATGGTCTGACGCCTGCTTAGTTGAAGGATCACATTAGTGGAAGTGGTGGGACTCCAACCTGCAGTGCACCAGTCAGAGAGGGATGGGAGGGTCTGACGCCGGCTTAGTTGAAGGACCACATCAGTGGAAGTGGTGGGACTCCAACCTGCAGTGCACCAGTCACAGAGCTACAGGAGGGATGGGATGTCTGATGCCTGCTTAGTTTAAGGACCACATCAGTGGAAGTGGTGGGACGCCAACCTGCAGTGCACCAGTCAGAGAGGGATGGGAGGGACTGGATGGTCTGACACCTGCTTAGTTGAAGGACCATATCAGTGTGTAACCCCCCTGCAAATGGGGGTTCCCAAAAGACTTCCAGGAGCTTTCTTGAATGCTCCAAGCCTGAATGGTGTTTGGCGTTTAAGCCATTTATCAGTGAGTGTTTTTAGAGCCTCTGGTACTGTCTCTTTAAGAGCTGTCTGCTTGCAGACATAATTAGTTTGTATGGGGGGACTGTGTGCTTCTCTGTTTGAGTACCACTCGAGCTGCTGCCAATTCACTCCATTTTGCAGTCACTAGGAGTGCAAAGGAACCTATCTGAAAGATGTAACTATTTGCCAGAAATCACTTAGAGTAATAATGAAATTACAGTTTGTCTAACCTGCTTTCTTTGCAGTCAGAACTGTGTCTGCCTAGTTCCCCATTCTGGTTTTGAACTGCTGAACTGGACCAATCAGTGTGGGTAAGCTAGCTCTAAATGGTGCCTTGGACGAATCAGAACTTGGACTCATAATCTGAGCCAGCCACAAGAGGATTGTATGGGCAGTGACTCTGGGAGATGTAGTTTAGACTTCGGCACCTTTTTGGACCAACAGCAGCAGTCTATTGTGAGTGACAGCCAATCCAGTTAAGAACTGGGAGGAACTCAAAGGAAGTGCTCGGTTTTGTCTGTTGGAGTTTCAGTTTAGCTCTGGCAGTGAAGGAAAGGAACCCTGTGCTCCTTCAGTGCAGTTTTAGTCAAAAACATGTGAAGGTCCAGAGTTCGGTCTGCAGCTTGTTAGGACTGAATCCGTCCTGTGAAGAGAATCAAAGGATATCTGAAGAGTAGAAACCAGGCTCACCCTGTAGAAGACTGGAGAAATTGCTGATTTGCACTCGGTCTGTCAGGAACTGAATCTGCTGTGTGTTCTCGGGTATTGTGCAGTAATTGCGATCGGGATACAGATGCAGCCTGCCTGGTATAGTGCTTTCTTTTACCATATAAATGTGTGAAGAGGTTTGTGTACCTCAAGTGAATCCTGCTGCCATTAAGTGACTTTTGCCTGTGACTGTTTACCATATAAATGTGTGAGGAGTCTCTTGAGCTCAAGAGTAGCCCTGCTGACATTGAAGGACCCTATCTTGTTTGGAGGTCGTGAGTACTAATTCAGAGTCGCTCCCTGTTGAATTGCCACATTAAATCCAAATGGAATTACTGTACTGCTGACTGTTTAACTAATTTTTCTTTTCTGTGTGAAAGGGCCCTACCAGCTGCCACGGTTTGGACTAGCCACTAGGGCTTGGGTACCAGGGACAGTAACTGATAGGGATAGGCCTGTGCACAGAGCCATAGGTAGATGAGTAGAGTGATAAGCTAATTAACCTGATTTCCTGTCCTTGTTATATCCCTAAATAAATCAGAGCTGCTTGTTTCAGCAAAGTTATACTGCCTGAGGTAATTGTCTATGTAACTGTACTGTGATTGTTGCACTGTATCTTATTTCACAGGAGGTCCCAGTGCCGGAATCAGTCCTGGGGGTAAGTGTATACTGTGAAGGTAATCCTGATATATTGTATGGGCCACTAGTGGGAAGAAAGGGGGGTTGCAGTGTCCCAGAGGGCTGTGACCAAGTTAGTTTAACTATTGCAAACCCTGACCTCTGGGTGGAGGCACCCGCCATTGGATCCAGGCCCCTCAACCTGCTAGTGGCAAATCAGGCAGGGGTAGTAGCCCCTGGGATAGCGCCATCTAGGGGTTACAAGTGGATGTGGTGGGACTGCAACCTGCAGTGCACCAGTCAGAGAGCTACAGGAGGGACTGGATGATCTGACACCTGCTTAGTAAAAGAACCACATCAGTGGATGTGGTGGGACTGCAACCTGCAGTGCACCAGTCAGAGAGCTACAGGAGGGACTGGATGGTCTTACACCTGATTAGTTGAAGGACCACATCAGTGGATGTGGTGGGACTCCAACCTGCAGTGTACAAGTCACAGAGCTACAGGAGGGATGGGATTGTCTGATGCCTGTTTAGTTGAAGGACCACATCAGTGGATGTGGTGGGTCTCCAACCTGCAGTGCACCAGTCAGAGAGGGACTGGAGAGTCTGATGCCTGCCTAGTTGAAGGACCACATCAGTGGATGTGGTGGGACTCCAACCTGCAGTGCGCACCTATCTTATAAGTAGAGGAGGGATAGGAGGGTCACTTACAGTTCAATGTGCAGAGTATTGCTGTTCTTGACACCGATGTTATCAGCTCACGTGGATTCCAAGCAGCCCAAATATACTTGATGGTGAGGCTCCCATTCTTCTTTGTCTTCAGCGCTCCACGAGAATTTGACCATGACAGCTGTTGATGTGTGTTTTGAACATGAAATGCACGCATCACAGTACCTCAAACAGAGGGAGGGACCGGGTCCTGATTAGTCTTTGGACTATATCTGTAGGCATGATGGGATTTTGGATGTGATGAGATTTGAACCTGCGATGCACTTATCACAGTGTATCCACAGGGGATGGCTGGACAAGGGCTTAGGTGAAGGACTATGCCAGCTGTTGTGTGTTTTGAACATGAAATGCATACATCACAGTACATCAAACAAAAGGAGGGACCGGGTCCTGATTAGTCTTTGGACTATATCAGTGGACATGATGGGATTTTGGACGTGATGGGATTGGTACCTGTGATGCACTTATCACAATGTATCCACAGGGGATGGCTGGATAAGGGCTTAGGCGAAGGACTACGCCAGCTGTTGACGTGCGTTTTGAACATTATGAGAGGGGAAGAGCAGTACCTGATTAGACAATGTACTAGATCACTTGTTGTTATTGCCATCAGTTGACTACGTTGAGCTCGCTGGTCTTGACACCAAAGTCATCTGTTCGTGTTGATGTCATGCAACTCAATAATAATCATTGATGAGCATTTTTCTTTTTCTTTTCTTTTTTTATTTGCTGATTTTTAGTTGTTTTATTTCTTTCAGAGGACATTTGCCCACCACTCGTAACTGTTATGTAATAGCATCATGCATAAAGTAATGAAGCTAATCGGATGTATAAATTCAATCACTAATGAACTAGTTGTTCATATAGAAAACATCCTCAAATCATTATGTAATGCACTTTTTTAGAATTTTATTTTGTTTGTTTTACTTATATAGATAACATACTAACACACTAATTGCAAGCAGATTAGGCCTTACGGTTTATTGAGTCTGCTCGTGCCTCAGATCCCTATCCAGTTCCGATGTTACCCAGTCATATGACTCCATAAGGTTAGTTTGACATGATCTTCCTGGCACAAACCCATGTTGCCAACTATCCAGACCTCCCGCTTCCTCCAAGAACACCCCAAAAGTCCCCCAAACAAATAAGTATTACATATTTTTGTTGCTTGATCACTGTTTACCAGTTTGAGTGGATTATCATGAACGTTGTCTATGATACTGAAATACGAGATACAAAAAATACCGTGAACAGCTTCTCATATTCACCTTGTCCCTCTACAGCAGGCCTAAGGATCGAATGTAGACTGTAAAAACAGTGTTTCTCACCTTGCCTTGCTGTACCTGGCTAAAGGATATTATAAGCAGCTGTTCATGATTTTTTTGTGCATTTCAAATCTGGTTATACAGTTATATAAAAGTACGACCTTGCAAATAATGCTATGAAGTATAGGTCAGCAACCTTAGTCTGGAACGGCCCAGCATTCTGTGCCACCAGACAACATCTTGTGTTAACCCCATCTCCTTAGCATTGATCACCGTGAAACAAACTTGTATGCACTTGTCCCCCCCCTACTCAGTAATGACTCACACCCACCCAGCCACCCTTCATTGACAGGCATCTGCAATCCCGCCCGCATACTACCCCGCTGCCCGCAAAATGACAGTTTACAATAGCAAATGTAAGCTTTTTGTTTCACACAGTTGCCTAATGGGCTTGTAGTGCATACTGTGATAGTCATTCACATACAGTCTGCTGTAATTCAGTGGGCAGTGGTGCAGCATGCATGCGGGATTTCCGCTGCACGCCAATGAAATGGGGCGGCTGGGTGGGCAAGGGTTTATGTATGGGTATGAGGGATTTTGTCTGTACTTTGCATGGTGGGTATCAAACAAATCATTGAACAGTTTGTTTCCACTAGATATGGTCTGTTTTATGTTCCTCAATCGTAAGAGAAGAAACAAGCAATATGCATTCGCTTACTTATGCAGATCACTAGATGATGAAAACAAATACCCATCAAACTGCAACATGTGTGTTGGATCCTCATGAGGTTGCTTCAATGAAATGTAAGACATAGAAAAAGTTAAAACATAAAAAGAAAAGAAGACATTAGTGGCATGAGTGATTTGGCAATTTCACAATCACAGTCACAGCACCAGATAGAGTATGAATAACATGCAGAGTCTGAAGTCATGTCTGAATTGAGAGTCAAATTGAAAAAAAAAAATCATACAGTGAGGGCTTCAGAGCAGCTGGCAGCATGCAGAAAATAGCACTCACCATAGGTGCCAACTCCATGGGTGTTTGGGTGCTCACACACCGACAAAGTTGACATAAGCACCCTCAATTTTTTGAGGACAGCCTGCAACAAAGGATTACTAGGGAACCTGGTCACAGGAAAAAGACTACCTACTGGCAATGAGCCGACAAAGATTCCTTAAAGTTGGCATTCCTGGCACTCACATAAGAACTTACAGTAACAGTAAATGTTCAAGACACCTTCCTGCACTATGTCTTCACATATAGGACTGTGTCCAACTGGCATCAGGTATGCATGGCAAGCAAAAGAATTGGATGGCTGTTGTGGGGCAGCAAACTTTATAGTTGAGCTGACATCATGTCAACAGACGACATTGGTAGTCTCCGCCAATGACTGCTAGCTACAAATTTACTGCGTGGACCTAACTCCAGGGGATGCTGTCCTATATGTGAAGACATACTGCATGAACTCTGCCGCAGTAAGATTTCCAGTTACGTAGCAACTTACCATAACAGTAGATTGAAAGGAGCTCTTGCACCAATCTCAGGTGTCCCGCAGCAGGCCAGACTAACAGAATGAATGGAGAACCAAAGAGGGTCTCCCCTACCAAAGAGTAAACACATTACTTGTCTATGGGGACTGGAGGGTGGGAAAGCCACCTGTTGGAATAGTACCTCTTGAACACATACTGTTACAGTAAGATATGAACATGCGAAATTGCCAGCAGATACAAGCCATTTGGTCTATCTAGTCTGCTCGAGTGTGCCCTCTCCCCATCTCCCACCCCCTCCTGATTTGTACCATCCCCTTGAATCTGTCTCACCCACTCTTGAAGACCCCAACACTGTACAATGATATAACTTCCTCTGAAAGAGTGTTCCACCCTGCCACCACCCTTTCTGTGAAATATTGCCTCTGCAGTTCCCTCTTGAGCATACACCTGGGCCCGGATATTTAAAGGGGTTGCGCCAGCAGCCCCACATCCCACCTCAGTGGGATATTGAAAGGGCTGCCAGGCGCAGCGCAAATCCTGATGTGCCAGGGTGCAATGTGATGGTATGTGGCGCAGATGTAGCGGGCTTGCCCATGCATATGCGGCACATCCTGATATAATAGCCCGGATAAATGCATGTGGTGGTACAGTCCTGCATTGCACTGCATAGGAGGGCTCAGAGTTGAGCCGTGAAAGAGTGGGAACAAATTCTGGCCACCCACAGATGGACTGCTGTTTTGCAGGGCACAACAGAGCAGCCGCCAGCCGTGGGTGGTCACCCGCCCACCCAGAACACTGTCCACAAGCATTCATACCCCCCTGGTAGTCTAGTGGTACCCACCCTCCCACCTGTGTCCCTGATTGCCAGTAAATGCCTGTAGTGAGATCCCTGGTAGTCTAGTGGCACTCCCCCCACCCGTTGCCACGATCGAGGTACATCTCCACAGATCAATACCCTGGTGATCCAGTGGAACCCTTCACCCCACCCACCCACAGAGAACCCCTTGCCCACCTACTCCCCCACCATTGGCCGGGCGGCAGCATCCCTGCATACTGCCCAGCCACCGCCCCGAATGACAGGTACAGTATGGGCTGTAAACCCATTGGTCCCCAGTGTGGACCAGTGGGCTTACAGGGCATATTGTACTTAGATGGTTCCCAAATATGTGAATGACTTCATTCACATATTTTGACTGTTCATCGATAGTATGCCCTGCAAGCCCATTGGTCCACACTGAGGACCAATGGGCATGCAGTCCATACTGTACCTGTCATTCGGCAGGCAGCCGGGCGCTTTGCAGGCGGGATGCTGCCGCCCGCCAATGATGGGATGGTGGAACAGGTGGGCAAGGGGTCTCTGTGGGTGGAGGGGTGGGTGCCATTGATCACCAGTGTAAAATTGCGCAATGGGTGGGGAGTGCCACTAGTCCACCAGGGACAGCCATAGATACATCTATCAGGGAATTGGGGACTCGGGTGGGAGGGGGGACCACTAGACCACCAGAGATGGTTAGGTAATACTTTTATTGGGGAATCGGGGACAGGGGGGCACTAGACTACCAGGGATTTGTGTAATGCATATACTGCGATCATGGCTACGGGGCTGGGGATGCCCCGGGATCCCCACTGCACACGTAATGCTGTGCAGGGCGCCAGGCGCAAGTTGCCTGGCTGCCCTGCACAAGGCATACAAATGGGGCCATAATGACATGCAAATGGCCCCATTTGCACCTTGCATATATTATGGCCTCATTTGCATGCCCCCTGCTGAATATCACGGGCGATGCTACCAGAGCTGCACTTAGGGGAGTATGGGAAATTCAGCACATAGGCGTGGCTTGCACTGGCAGTGCCACTACGCCATGTGCAGTATGTACGCTGACCGTGCCTTGTTCAATGGTGCTGCATCATGGTATATCCCCGTTGAATATCACATGGTCCTGGCCCCGGCGCATCACAGTTGCACTGGGCTCAGGCTTGCACCACTGCCCAGCGCAGTCTGAATATCTGGGCCCTGCTGTCTACTTTGTTCAAACCCTTCATGTACTTGAAGGTCTCAATCATATTCCCTCTTTCCTTTCTTTCCTCCATGGTATACATATTTAGCTATTGCGGTCTCTCCTCATATGTTCTGTCAAGTAGGGGCGCCAGAATTACACGCAGTACTCTAGGTGCAGTCTCACTAGGGACTTGTATAGGGGCAAGAGAACTTCCCCACTCCTAGAAGTAATCCCCCTTGCTATGCACCCTACCATCCTGTTTGCCTTCACTACTGCCTTCCTGCACTGAGCAGAGTGTTTCATCTCCCTGGTTGCCAGCACTCCCACATCCTTCTCCTCCTTTGATTTTGATAACGGGGCACCCTCCAGCCAGAAATTGTGACTGGTGTTCTTGCCTCCTAAATGCATCACTTTGCACTTCTTGGCATTGAAAGCAAATAAGATTTTTTAGACCTACTGACGCAACCCTCTAGAATTAAGATTGAAAGTATTCAGTACTTCTGCCTGCTCAGTCCCCTTTTCTACCCACCCATTTCCCCTCCTGATCCTAACAATTTGATCCTTGCTCTTCCTCTTCTCTTTGATATATATAAAAAAATCATTTTCTCCCTTCTTTGATCCCCTGTGCTAACCTCCATTCCCAAGCTGCCCTGTTGGATCTCTTGTAGATCCTAAATGCATTTCTCATCACCCTCACTTTCTCTGAAAACACTGTTTATGGACCAGGGAGGTTCAGTAGGCGGTGAGGGAAAAGAATGATGTGGCAATGGAAATCCTGGTAGACAGAGAATGAGGGAAGCATTCATGTAACCTAGGACAGAGAACTCACCAGGTCCGGGTGAATTAAATCCCCATGTTCTGAGGGAGCTGACAGATGTCATGCTGGAACCCCAGACTGAGCATTTCAACATCTCTCCGATGACGGGGTGGGTCCCCCCAATTTTGAAGGTAGCCCAATACCTCCTACCCTGTTGGGTATTATTGCTTACGTAAAGTCTAGAGTGGGTGATACTGAAAAAGTCAGGATACCTGGATGATAAGACGGCATGGCTTCAACTAAGGGGAATAGTGTCAGTCAAACGTAGTGGAGTTCAATAATTGGGTGATGACTACCCTGTACTAGGTTGGGGTCTATTCTCATCTCCAATTAGTCATTAGTGGGGTCCCTTGGGGGTCGGTCCTAGGGCCCCTCCTGTTCAACGTCTATATCTTGGCCATAAGGGAGTGTATCAGAGTGAAAAAGGGTCTGTTTGCGGAAAACAATACACCCGTACAGCACATTTGCAATTTACATCAATTCAAATCTCAATATAAAAAAAAAAACTATACTTACCTGTCCAGACCATGTTTTAGTTAGTACTGCGAGCTCAGATACAGTCAGTATTCAATTGACAATTACGTGTACATATACAAAAAGAATATAGAACCTGAAGGCAGGCGTCAACTGAGAAACAATCTGCAAATATACTCACATGGTACTTGAAAGTACACCACCAACAGATGAGTCATGCATTCTGACGGTCACCCTGAAAAATCCCACTGTTGCAATTTATGCCCCGAGGACATTGCAGGTTGGTCCAGTCCATCAAAAGTATGATACATACCAAACTCTGGGATGTACTACACTGTTGATGGCTTCAGCTAGACCATCAGCATGCAGAACCTGAAGATAGGCATCAGCTGAGAAACAAACTGCAAATATACCCACATGGTGCTTGAAAGTACACCACCAACTGATAAGGGTCATGCATTCTGACGGTCACCCTGAAAAATCCCACTGTTGCAATGTATGCCCCGAGGACATTACAGGTCGGTCCAGTCCATCAACAGTGTGATACATACCAAACTCTGGGACGTACTACACCATTGATGGTTTCAGCGTGACCGTCAGCATGAAAAACCTGAAGGTAGGCATCAGCTGAAAAACAGACTGCAAATATACCTACATGGTGCTTGAAAGTACACCACCAACCGATAAGGGTCATGCATTCTGATGGTCACCCTGAAAAATCCCACTGTTGCAATTTATGCGCCGAGGACATTACAGGTCGGACCAGTCAATCAACAGTGTGATACATACCAAACTCTGGGACGTACTACACCGTTGATGGTTTCAGCATGACTGTCAGTGTGCAGAACCTGAAGATAGGTGTAGATTGAGAAACAATTCTTACTTGAGCTGGTGTAAATGTCTTCACTTTACAATATCATCCCTATATGAACAACCTTCTCAAAATATCTAACCTTTCAACACTTGTATTCTACACATCGTTTGACATTACGATAATAAAAAAAACAACTTACCTGACAATTGTTCGTTGACCTCAAATACACACAATATTTATCTGAAATTACAACATCATCCAAACCTGTATAGAAAAAAATAATGAAGACATGTCACAAAGGATCATATGCTCATGAATTATATTACTTGCCATAAATGCATGTAAAAAACATAAATTATACTTATCTAATATGCTGCAGGCAGCGGTGAGGCATAACATGTATCAGCCATTGGTACAATTGAATCGCTGAAATAAAAAATAAAAATTATTAACATAAACTGTCATACATGTAATAGGGTATATAACCTAGATCTATGTGTTGAGAATAACACATCAAATCCATATAGAGAGTACACTATTTCACAATACTTAATAATAATGACAGTAATGGCTAACCTCAAGTAATGTGGAGACAACAAGCATTTTACTAACAAGACACCTTTTCAGTGCTAGTAAAAACTTACAATAATTTATTTTTTACTTAATAGTCTCTTGAAACATAAGAAGATACATATATCAAACATTTAACATGGTAGAGAACTATTTACAAGACAATTTTTATATATATATATATATTTAAAACATTTTAAAAATTTGCAGAACAATTTGATATATTAGGCATATAAATCACAGAACAATTAACAATTAAATATTTGAATATTTTATTTTATTTTTATTTTATTGAAATCTAGGATTACAAATACCTTTGAGCAGGAACTGCTCGTTTACAAAGGTTCCACGTCGAAGGAATGGGGGTATACATACATACAAAGGTCAACATAATAATAATACATAGTTACACAATAACAAGAAGTATGAGACTGAGGCTTATGAAATTCCAGTAATTCAAAATGTGCCAAATGTTAGGTAGCATGACATAACCAGCCAAGGGCAATCTTGGAAATAAGCACTGCAGGTGAGAGGAAGGGGTATGCAGGCAGGAAGGCCATTGTCAGAGGGTAGAGGGTGAGGGTAAGAGCTCTAAAGGGGAGGGGAGGGAGACAGAAGAGAGAGAGAGAGAGAGAGAGAGAGAGAGAGAGAGAGAGAGAGAGAGAGGATAAAGTCAGGAAATGCCCTGGGAGGAAAGGGAGAGGGGCAAGGGGGTAGGCAGGTAGATGGAGGCAAGGGGAGAGAGAGCTTTCAAGACTGAAGTGGAAGGCAGTGAACGGTGGGCCCCCGATTAGGCGAGGCAGTCACAACGACTAGTTGAAATTAGATGAAGTCGGAGTTGTCTCTTAAAAGGGCCAAGAGCAGCAGCAGTAAGAGTTTCTTTGTTGAGAGTATTGTACCACTGTGGTGCTCTGTGGGCAAAGGTCCTCTGGCCCATGGTAGTCCAGCATCTGGGGACAAGGAAGGTTAGTTGTTGTGAACTTCTAGTTCTCTGGGTGCTGTGGTGGTCAATAAGTAGCTTTTCAATGCCCGGGGCATGACCCGAGGAGGACTTTTTTGGCTAAGAGGCAGGTTTGATACTGTATCCGGCTGATGAGAGGTAGCCATCCTGCCTGAGTGTACAGGTCACAAGTGTGTGTAAGTCGATCAGCCCCAGTTAGCAGCCTGCATGCTTTGTTGAGTGCAACTGTAATTCTGCGGAGGGCAGAGGCGGAGGCAGAGCCATAAATTGCTAGCCCGTAATCGATGATGGAGGTGACAGAGCTGTTGATAGCCAACCGGAGAGTGTCAGGAGTCATGCAGTGTTTGTGCCTGTAGAGCAGGCCTATATGGATGTTGGTGACTTTGGCGACAGAATCTATGTGCCGATGGTAGGACAGTGAGCTGTCCAATGTGACACCTAGGTATTTAAAGTCAGGAACGTGTTCAAGTAAGGTCCCTGTTTGGTTTAGGATGGTGAGGTCATGGGATTTGTACTTGCTCCTGGCGTTGTAGAAGGTCATAACCTTTGTTTTGCTGTAGTTCATGACCAGTTTGTGTGACTTGAACCATTCTTCGATGCGCATGAATTCAAGCTGTAATTGTTTCTCGAGGAGCTCTGCATTTTGGTGGTTGGTGAACATGACTGCGCCATTGGCGAGACAGTAATTTCTGGTGACAGACACTGGGAAGGTCGTTGAGGAAGAGGCTGAAGAGTAGTGGCCCCAGGATGGACCCTGTGGGACCCCTGAAAGGACTGGCTTTTCTTCCGAGGTAACACCAGCAATCCTAACCCGCTGGACCCTCTCCCCAAGGTAGCTTGAAAACCAGAGCAGTGCTTCATTGGAGAGCCCAATGTTTGATAATTGCTTGAGTAGGAGTGGTGGTTCACAGTATCAAAGGCTTTCGAAGGTCAATGGATACTGCCCCTACACAGTTTCCTTGATCAAGTGTGGTATGGATGAAGCCTGTGAATTCTAATAGTGCAGTGGTGGTACTGTGCCCTTTCCGGAAACCATATTGCTCAGGACACTGGATGTCGTATTTTTCCAGGTACTTGACTAATTGGTCTGAGGCGATGCACTCCAGGGCCTTAGACAATGGAGGGAGGATGGAGATAGGTCTGTAGTTGGAGTGCAGTGATTTGTCTCCACTTTTGTGTACCGGTGTGATGGTCGCCTGTTTCCAGTGAGATGGGAACTGGGACATCCTTAGTGATAGATTGAGGACCTTTGTCAAGGGTTCAAGGACTTCTTCAAGTGCTAACAACTTCAGGTCAAGGGAGTCACCGCTGTAGCCTGCATTGTGAATGGCCTTCTGAATATAGGTTCTGGCTTCATGTACTGGGATCTCCTTGAAGTAGAATTGTGGGGCAGGGTGTAGGAGCGGAGTAGTTGCAGGAGGGTTACTACCAGAGGGGGCATCAAAGAAATTAGAAGGGAGGACACTATCCAAGTTGGAGAATGCATTGTTAAAGGTGTTGGTGATGGTGTACAGGTCAGTTGTTGGTGTTCCATTTATGTTTAGCATGGTAGGTGGTGACTTAGGGTCCTTGCCTGTAAGGTCTTTCAAGTTACTCCAAAATTTTTTCCATCACCCAGGAGTTGGAGAGTGTTTCTTGAAGTATTTGCTTTTGGCTCTCCTAACTGCCCGTGCACTCATTTCTGGCAGCTTTATATTTATGAATATCCCCAGGTTTGATGTTGCATGGGCACAGTGCCAGAGATGATCCCTATGTTTGAGTAAAGTGATTAGATCGGGGTTATCCAAGGGTTAGCTCTGCCCCTGACCTTCAGCTTTTTGAGAGGTGCAAAGATATTGCAGGCTGCAGTGAAGTGGCTGATGAAAAGGTCTAAGGCTTGGTTTACATCAATGGCAGAGTCGATTGGTGTCCAGTCCAGGTGGCTTAGGTGTGTCTTTAGTAGCTCAAGGTACCCCTGCTTTAACACTCTGGTGTGGATTATTTTAGGAGGGGGCTTAATGAATTTGTTTGTCCAGGTACATGTGACCGGTGAGTGGTCACTGATCCCATCAGGGAGCACTGAGACTTTTGAGATTCATTCAGGGTGATTAGTTAAGATCCAGTCCAGAAGTGTTCGTGACCCTGTCCTGTAGTTGCATCTGGTGGGGGTGGTAACAAGCTGGGTGAGGTTCTGTGACGTGACAGCATCCTTGTAGTTACTGGCCTCCAGTGATAGCCAATTTATGTTGAAGTCACCTAGTACTATGAGTTCAGAGTTATGGTGTAATCCCTGTAGGCTTTCCAATATGCTCGCAAATCCATTGTGCAGATCTTTAGGGGGTAGGTACACAGAGGCAATGGTGAGCTCCTTATTGTGCACCCCGAGTAGAACTTTAATAGCGAGAACCTGCGAGGGTGGTTTAGGGTTTGAGAACGGGAAGACTTGACCCAGATAGGAATTCCTCAGGTAGATGGCACAGCCCCACCTCGTTTGGAAACCCTGTCCTGCCTGAATATAGAGTATCCAGGGATGGTGACTGCAGCTGCCTGGTATCTTGGGGTTAAGCCATGTTTCAACAACAGAGAGTACATCAGGGCTATGTTGCTGGACCCAGGTTTGCAAGATGTCAAGTTTGTTAAGGAGGCTGCAGACATTGATTGAGGCTAATGTGAGGACCCTCCCTCTTTTTGTGGCATGGGGTGCTAGGCTGGTAGGCCCCGGATTAAGATGAACATTTCCAGATATCAGAAGTAGCATAAGTAGTATCCTAAGAAGGTATGCTTTAATCATTTTGCAGATTAGTTTTGTTGTAGGGCATCTAGTCTTCTTGGCCTTGCTGGTCTGCATTTGTCCCGTGATACTGCAGAGCACAATATATAAAGCCATGTTCTCAGAGGTGCCACGTGATTGATGAAAAGTAATCAAATCCACAAGAAATGGTGAAATACCTGTGACCAGAAAACTGTTATTGTAGCTCAAAGACCCAGAATGTGATAAATTCCTGAAGGGGTTAAATTCCTGAAGGTGATGAACACTGGCCTGGGGCATATGCAGGATGTAAGAATCCTTTGTTAGTCTCTTCCCTTTGTTCTCCAAAATGGTTTTGAATAGACCTCAAACACTAGTACACATGTTTTAAGACCAAGTCAGACGGAAATGTGGATTCAATGCAGCACTCCACAACTCAGTGCTTGTATAAGAGATTTACTGACCTTACTCTTGGCTTTGATGGCTTCCAAATAAGTTGATTTATGATGAGAATGCCAATACCTAGTGTTGATGTTTTGCAGTTTCTTAATCCAGGAAATGTTCATAGATGTTATGTCCAAGAATGGTCTAGTTCCTCCAAGCAGAAACACATGATAATCCACAGAAACTAAACTACTGACAAGAGACAAACACAAACAGCCAGCCACACAGGCTCTATGGGAGGTAGCGTAAATATATATATATTTGCATCAGACTTGCATTCAGTTGGAATCCTGTCTTGTGGTACTATATGGACAAACAAGAATGGTTGGCCTGCTGAGCTTAATAAGGTGACTCTGTCTCAAGAGGAGCATGGATTCTGCAAGCAAAATATGTAAGTATACAATTAACAAGACAATGATATATTCTTATTATGGTGCATGAATACAATATTTATAGTATGCACTGACATCTCGAACAGAAATATAGTCATCGAAATGTATTTCTCAAGTCCATGATGGTAGAGCTTGAAACAATCAACACACAGCGGCACCTTGCAACCATTGCACTGCAGTCGAGACTCAGCCCTCAGTTTTTTGGTGTAGCAATGATGGCATCTTTGCTTTTGAGCCTTCTCTGGCCAGTGATCAATTTGTAAACTCACTTGACTGCTCGATGGCAGCGTCATTGGTTCACCGCGACGTGACAACAGCTGCTTACAAATTTCTGACCTAAACGCAGTTGGCTGAGTTTCTTTGGCAGATTATTCTTTGTCATCACCTGATGATTAGCAGACTCTTTAAACATAACATACATATTTGCAATGCTGAGGTTGAACAAGAACCACATGACATACTTCCACCATTTATTTGACTTACGGCAGGAAGTGTATTGGGTTCTAATTTGATCGGCCTGATCCACGCCATTCATAAATGCATTATACAAAGAATTAGGGTAAGGCACATCTTTCTTCGTATCATCATACATCCTATGTTTAACTGTGGTTTCTGAAGGATCACAATTTGTAGACAGAATAAACACCGGCCTCTTATCCTTCCACACCGTGGCTAGCAGATTGCCAAATTGCAGTTGATTGCAGAATCCATGCTCCTCTTGAGACAGAGTCACCTTATTAAGCTCAGCAGGCCAACCATTCTTGTTTGTCCATATAGTACCACAAGACAGGATTCCAACTGAATGCAAGTCTGATGCAAGCTTGACCAATGTAAAGAAATTATCGTAGTAAACATGATGGTATTTCCATTTATACGGCTCCACCATATCTTTGACGACCCTCTCTGCGAGTCCAACCTCAACACTCTTGCTAACTCTACCTGTGTAAATCTGAAAATCCATTACATAACCATTCTGGGAGTCTGCAACCTCCCACACTTTGATGCCGTACTTAACAGGTTTACTGGGCAAGAACTGCCTGAACCCAAGCCTTCCCCTATAACCCACCATTGCCTCATCTACACAGATCTCTTGATGTGGGGCATAGTTGGTTCTGCAAGCATCCCTCACAATGTCCAGAAGCGGCCTGATATAGCAAAGTTTATCATTACCGGGTTCACCATGGGCTGGGTTGTTGGAAACGTCATTAACGTGTAGATACAGCATAGGTTTGTCATACCTATCACATGGCATGAACTTAAAAACAGGGAAACTTCCAAGTATTACATCTCTGCTCCATAGCATCCTGACCTGAGGAAGATCCACCACTGATAGATATACGTGTAAACCCAGAAGAACCTTCAGCTCATCACACAAGTAGGTTGCCACTTGATGTCATCATGCAACGCCACATACTTGTTTGTCTCCGCAACAATCAACTCCAGAGCTGATTCAGTAAAAAACATATTCAGAAAATCCATCTCTGATTTTGAGGAGTCCATGACAACATTGGGGCCACACTGCTTGTCAAATGATGGAATTTCAATAGCATAAATATATTCAGTCCATCCCATTGGAACATCCTTCGCAGCTGAGGCAATCTCATCGGGCTTGGCAAAATATTTTACCTCAGACTGACATTCAGAATGTTGAGATGATAAAGAAATGTCACTGCCTTCAACTCTGACAAAACATATCAGCGGTAGGTCGTCAGTTTCAAATTTCATAAACCCAACAAACTCTGTATCACTTTCTGAAGATGAAGAGGAAAACATTTTCCACATGAATCAAAACAAATTCCAGTCAGGTAGATTTGACAGCACTGGGAACTCTTGTCATTCACTTCCACTCATTGTAGTTGAAGGCTATAGTGACTCACCACAGAACTTTCAGAGTATGACAGCACTATGATGTCACACTATCACTGATTTCAGCCAATAAAAATATCCCATTATCACTCTGCCTCATCATCTGACTGAAGAAAAAAAAAGTTCTTCACATAACCCAGTCTCTAGCATATTCAACAAATCCTTCAAACACACAGTAAACCATTATCTAAACTCAGAATGCCAGTACAGCACCAGAATATCATTTCAAGAATGTAAAAACCATTAAACTACATCACTATACACAGTAGTAATAGCACAATGCCTCAAAACATGTTCATATAAATAGAAAAAAAACTTTCGGAATAATCTAATTCAGATCACAATACATATAAATTGCATTTTAAATATTTTTTATGCTGTTTACCTACAATTTAACCCCAATCACACTATGAAGGATGACACTACTGTTTATGAAATACAGGAGTAGACCTGGAAATGTATTTGCACTTAGATACCTTCACAAGATACTCTGTATTTACAAAATACAACCATGGTGTGATTAATACTAAAGGAAATCAAATATTGTCTACTTCACTCACATGAATGTTTAGTTTAGTTTAGTTTATTGTTCTAGGAATTACTACCTTTGAGCCAACGGCTCTTTTACAAAGGTTCCATGTCAATTAGGTACAGAACAAAAACATTACATAGATAACACAACAATTTGTGTTGTGCCAAGAGCAAGAAAACATAGGGGCCCGGATACTCAAAAGGGTTGCGCCATGTGCCAGTCCAAAATTGCGCCATTTTGCGATATTCAGAAGGAGGCAGTTGCGCCACCAAAAACATGCTGAGCAACAGCGCAATGCAAATGAAGGCATGTGCAACCGAAGGGGGTGGATCCATGCATAAAGAGCGCAATGCGATATTCAAAGACTTGCGCGATGCGCAATAGCGGCACAGCCAGAAATTGTGCACTAGCGGAAATGAGCCAAAATAAAAAAGGCTCAAGGAAGCGGCGCAAGAACGCTACAAGGCTGCCAAGTGGGAGAGAGAGAGAGAGAGACAGACAGACAGACAGACAACAGACAGGCTAGGGCAGGCAAGGAAAGCGTGGGCCATAGGCTGTAGAGGCTAGCGGGGGGTGCCCGGTGCAGTGGAAGTAGCAGTGAGGACAGCGGGGGTAACACAGCAACAGCAGCCGGGGGTCAGAAGCCAGGGAGATGGACAGTGCCAGCTTCGACATGGAAGCTGTAATGAGGGGGGTGAGAATGCATGCTGCAGGGGGACGTGGCCGTGGAAGGGCCCGTCGGCGGTATGCCCCCAACAGGCAGTACCGTGCCCGCATCAGCTTTGAGCTGTACACAGATGTAGAGATCGTGGACCGCTACCGCCTGAACAGGGCAATACTGAGACGGCTCTGTGAGCTGTGCAGTGATGTGATGCAGGCACCTTCACGACGGAGTCATGCTCTGTCGGTGGAGACCAAGGTGACAGCCTGCATGTGCCTGCTCGCCACGGGCACCTTCCAGAGGCCGACAGGGGACACCACAGGCATCACACAGTCGGCCACATCACGCATCCTCACCCAATTCCTCAGCGCACTGGTGCCACATGCTGTGGAGTACATCCATTTCCCCAGCACCGCAGCAGAGCGTACAGCAAACATGGAGGAGTTCCACAGGGTAGGACGTATGCCTGGCGTGCTGGGGCCATAGACTGCACCCATGTGGCCATTCGCATGCCACCTGGCCCCGATGGGCTCGCATATAGGAACAGAAAGGGATTCTCCAGTGTCAACTGCCAGGTGGTGTGTGATGCCACTGGGCACATAATCAATGTCTGTGCCACACACCCTGGCAGAGCACATGATGCCTTCATATGGTATCAGTCCGCACTGTGCCATCGATTCGAGAGTGGGGACATCCCCACAGGACATCTAGTGGGTGAGTACACATGTATGGAATGCAAACTCGGGGCAAGGGTGGGAATGCCACAGGTGCCATGGTAGTGGCACACAGGGATATGGGCAATATGGACCTGAACATGAGACTGATCTCCACTATCTCCACACAGGTGACAGCGGATACCCACTCCATCCCTGGCTGCTCACACCATACCAGCGCCCCATGACCCCATCGCAGCAACGCTATAATGGGGCACATGTTTCCACATGCAACATCATAGAGCTGGTGTTTGGGATGCTCAAGGCACGCTTCCGATGCCTAGACACCTCCGGCGGTGCCCTACAGTACAGCCCCCAAAAGGCCTGTGGGATATTCCTGGCCTGTTGCATCCTGCACAACATGGCCAAAGACTATGGGATAGCCATACAGGTTGAAGAGGGGGACAGCAATGGGGACGCCAGTGTTGATGGTAATGAGCAGCCCCCCCTAGGACGGCAGGACCCCCGACTGATCCGGCAGGCCCAGCTGCACTGGGACACCATCACAGAGGAGCACTATGCAGAACACAGGTAAGTCAAGGGGACATGTGCAACCAACACTGTCCATGCGCAAACCACAGGCACACAGGGTAACACACCAGGGGTGCATGATGGCCAGGGGAGTGGAAGGGTCCAGGCATACAAACACACCATCAGGGAGGGGTGAGCACTCATATGGACACACACACATGAGGCACAGAGCATTCATGGGCACATGCACAGCACAGCAGAACCGACATTGCTAACACACAGCACCACCGACCACCCCCACCACCTGTACTGTCCAAGTATGTGTGTCAGATGCTGGGCACCCTTGCACCTTGGTGTACAGTACAATGCAGGCATCATCATGCACACGCACCTGTGGACAGCAGTTGGGAGGGTGTGCAGGTGGTCCGTGTGTTGGCGTGGTGAGCAGAGCACCCAGCAGTGCACTGCCCACCATGACACACATTGCACACATGGCAGCACCAGACAGGGCCCGCACTGGGAGACAGCTCAGTCATGTAGCACTGTCCCACGGCCACCGCGGATGCGTGGGCGGCCCCGCTATGACCCAACAGCACTGGCAGGCTGAGCAGGGGCCACATGGGGTGGCATTGTTGCACCACCAGGGGTCCCACTGCAGCGAACGCGACCTTGCCGGCACAGGGGTCTGCAGCATGCTGAACAAACCTGCACCAGGGGTGATCGGGATGGCCACAGCAGAACCCGGCGTCTACAGGCCTGGTGTCGCATGACGCCGGGAATGGGGAGTGGAGAGTGAACTGTGTGGGGTGTGCGGTACAGGGGCACCTGACTGTGTGCCCAATGTGTCCATGGCAGAGACCACTGCCTGGGTCAGCCTGTCAATGGTGGCTTTCACATCCAGCCACATACGCACCAGCTCTGCATGGTCCAGAGCACACTCCCTGCTGTGCTGCTCCACAGCCACAGACCGTGCCTCCACGGACATTGCAACCCGCCTCTGCAGCTGTACTGATTCCCGCAGCAGGTGGGTGTGCTCATCCAGTGGGTACTGTGCCCCAACGGCATCCTGTCCCCCAGGGTGTGGAAGGTCCTGATGCACAACACCCCTTGAGGGTGGGCGCTGTTCGCCAGGACCAGGAATAGGCGGATAAAAGGGCGGCAGACATGTGCCACCGCTTGACACTGTACCCCCAGACCTGGTGGGTGACTGCTGCTGCTGCCCCAGGGTCCACTCGTTCCACCGCTGTGCTAGCAACAGTGCCAGACACCTGCACAGCCACCAGTGCTGATAGGCACAGCCTGGGACTGTGCCAGCATGCTGGTACACAAGTTGGAACCAGAAAGGCCCAGGGGCACGTGCTGGCCTGCTGTGTGTCCGTTATGGGACACACACCTATCACTGCCCATTGCAGTCCTTGCATCATCAATGGTGCAGGTACTTGCTACAGCCATAGTCACAGCGTGCTGGCATGCTTGCATGCCAGACTGCTGAGACACAGGCTGTGCACCCCCCGCACCCGAATCACCGACACCAGAGTTGGCGGCCCAGCGTGCATGCTGCTGCAGTGCCTGCTGGCTGGTGATAGAGGTGGATGGACCCTCCTCCATGTCCAGCAGGTCATCATCACTGCCTGGACCCACCACCACCGTCTTCTGAAGAGCAGACGGGATCTGTAACAGAAAGAGAGTAGAGTGCATGGAACAACCTTCCCAACCCCCACACCACCACCACCATGTCATACCGCAGTGATGGGCTTCCACCTGTCTGTAATCCACCTCCTGGTACGCCCTCAATAGCACTCTGCTGCATTGATGCAACCAGTGTCTCCTCAGCCGGGGTCAGCTCCACCACCGCTGGCTGGCCCCCGCCAGTGCCAGCACGTGCCACCCTGAAGGCTGCCACCTTCTCCTTCAACCTCCTGTGGTCTGTCCCCATCTTCTTCTTGCATTCCTGCACGGAGCGCTGGTGGCTTCTGTGCAGGTTCACGGCCCGAGCTACCCCCTCCCATGCAGCCACACGGGACTGAGGGGTGCCCCTCCGTCCACTCAGTACTGGCTCCTCATCCAGGTAGGCCTGGAAGAGAGCCTCTGTCTCTGCTGGGGTAAAGTTGGCCTCTCCTCACGCCCACCGCCCTCACCTCACCTTGGCTCTGCTCGGTCATGGCGATCTGTATAGGAGAGTGGACACCTGTCACTGTGCAGTCTACAGCATTTTCCCATGACCATTGTCCAGAACATCACACAGCATGCAACTCACCTCTCATCTGCAGTAACCGGATCTGGCCAGCGCAGCTCAATGTCACACATTATAGCAGCAATGCATGCAAATTAGGAGTGGAGCAACTATAATGACATGCAAATCGCGCCACTGGCGCCTGTGAATGGCTGATCAGATGATTTGCATGTGTCAGCTGAATATCGCTGAATTTGCGCTTAGCGCAATACGGTTGAGTCAGCTGAGCCAATGGTGCAGATCTGTGACTGTGTGGTACACTGCATTGCGCATGCCCAGATAGCTTACACAGGCGTCTGCCGGGCTGCTGACGTGCTGTGCGCGATCGGCAATTCAGGTCATGGCCACCATTGTGCCAGTGGCGCTACAGCACTGGGCACTATATGGCGCTGTGGCACTACTGCGCAATAGTCCACTGTGGCACTGGTACGCAGCTGGTCGGTTGCGCAGGATGCATATACGTCAGATGGCACTGTGCGTGGCCTTGCGTCATTGCCCATGACCTTGTGTCCGACCTTTGCCCCCTGGCCCTGTTCGGCTGCCATGTGTACGGCCCTATTGCACTGTGTGGTGACAGCGCTATGTGAAGTGACGGCGCTGTTCGAACAGCGCGATTGGAACCTGTGGTGGTCTATTGCGCAACATCTCCACGTGGGGTTACGGCGCAGCGGGGCACCATATTGCCTGCTGTAAAGTTGGTACCATGGCTCACAGAAGAGCAGTTCAGTGAAGCCCAGTCGAACTGGCCAACTTGGTGGCCCTAGTGGAGCCCCACTATGGGGCACTTTATGGTGAGGCACCCCTCACCATTGCCAGGACGCAGGTGGCCACTGACCTGGTGGAGGTCACTGGACGGTGTCGGTCAGCTGAACAGTGCCGGCACCGGTACAGTGACCTCCACCGGAGGGATCCGGAGCTTCTTGATCGCTGCGGTCACGTGTCAGGCAGGGCGTGGTGCCTAGGCCAGGTGGGTGTACCATCTATGCACCTGTATTCTCTGTAGGGGTGTGAGTGTGTTTTGGTGGCTGTGCATAGGTGATGGCTCTGCCATGGTTGGCTGTGTCAGTGTGTGCAGGTGTGAGATGCATGGGTCTGTCTGTGTGGGCAGGCACTCTCACTGGGGCAGGGGGCAGTCTGCTTTGGAGTCACACTGATGTTTGTCTCAACATATGTCTCCCACAGGCTGGGATGTGAGGATGCAGGCATGGGGTGAGGAGGGCCGTGCCAGGGCCCCGGTGCCGGTGGGTGTTGCACCCCAGCAGCAGCAGCAGCAGCAGCAGCATCAGCGCCAGACCCAGCTGCTTGAGGAGTGTGAGTATCATTACTTCATGGATGCTATTGCATGCTGGGGGCAAGACCACCAGCCATGCACAACACAACCATGCAGGAAAGGGTGGTCATAATTCCACTATACAAGACACTAGTGAGGCCCCACCTGAGTACAGTGTACAGTTCTGGAGACCATACCTATGTAAGGACATAGACTGGGTAGAGAAGGTTCAGAGGAGGGCAACAAAGATGGTGCATGGATTGCATCACAAGTCCGATGAAGACAGGTTGAAGGAACTGAACATGTACTCCCTGGAGGAGAGGAGGGAGAGAGGGGATATGATAGAGACATACAAGTATCTTACAGGGAGGAACAGGGTGCAGGAAAACACTATTTTTAAGTGAAAAAGATGTTCCAGGACTAGGGCATGGGATGAAGTTGGAGGAGGACGATTCAGAGGAAACATGAGAAAGAATTTCTTCACAGAACGGGTGGTGGACAAGTGGAACACCCTGCCAAGGAAGTGGTGGGGCTGAAACAATCACGGGATTTCAGAATGCACAGGATGGACATAAAGGAATTCTGGAGGTCAGGGTAAGGTGCAACAGACTTATAGGAAAACAAAGTGAACTTACAAGCTCAAATGGCCAGACTGGGTGGGCCATAGGCCCTTATCCGACACTGTCTATGTATCTATGTATGCTACACGACACGGTGACATGCATCACTGTCCAGTATCACAGCACATCTGTGTATGCGTCACTGGTGGTCCATGCATGCACTGGGCACATAGCTGTGTAACTGGCATCGCACCACGCTGCCGCGCCACTTGACAGCCTTGTTTGTGCTGTGATGGACATGGGCAGTGTGTGTGTGCAGTGGTGCACATAGCTGGTGCCGCCTGTTTGTGATGGCCATGTGCATGTTCACTGTGGGTGGGTGCATGCCATCACAGGTGCGGGACATTGGGCTCTATGGCTTGCAGGTTGGGTGGTGTTCAGGGTTGTGGTCAGTCACAGCCATTGACTGAGTTCCCATTTTCCTAGGCCTCGAAGTTCTCCAGAGGATAGATCGAGACATTCGGGGCCTGACACAGGTGTCCCTTGAAAACCAGGCCATCCTGGAGTCCATTAGGTGACATGGCCTGCGGAGGAGGCGTCACAGGGGAGAGCGGAACCAGGCGCAGGATAACCAGTCAGGTGGGCCTTAGGACACAATACCCTTCCCACTTCTCCCATCCCTACCACCCTGCCTTCCCTCTCCAAGTTGTTCATCCCTACCCTGAACACCCTACCTTGTACCCGTCCCCCTTGTAAATAGTTGTTGTTTATTGTTTTGTTATTTACTATTTGAAATTTTAAAAATACATTTATATTTTGATATGAATACTGTGTTGGTCTCTGATTTGCAGCTGGCTATGGGTGCTCAGTTGCAGTGGTGTACATGCCATCTGGGGTGGTATGTCCTGGGTGTGTGTGTGTGTGTGTGTGTGTGTGCATGGGAGGTATCTCCGGCATGGCAGTGACTTTCTGTTGGTCTTGCCGTCTGCTGCCACCCACTGCTGGGTGCACAGGGTGTGTCTGGCTTGTATGCTTCTGTGCTGCACGGGGTTGACGTGTGCTGGGGGGATGCATGGTTTCCTGCAGTGCCAATCACTGCACATGGGTGGTGTCTTGGGGTCACGGTGCAGGGTGTGCTGTGCGTACTGGGGGCTGATGTGCACTGTGGTTGTCAACTCCCTGTGTGTGGCACTCTCAGCCTGCCAGTGGTTGTGCTGGGGTGTCATGGCTCTGCTGTGCTTTGTTGGCTTGTCCCCATGGGCCAGTAGATCATCCGTCACACCCCCAGTGATGCTGTGCTTGGGGTGTGCAGGTGTCTTGTTGGTTCTGCAGTGTGTTCCTGTGCCCATGTGGGCATGGCTGGTGGTGAGCCCAGCCTGCCTCCCTGGATCTCTGTAGTTCCATTGCTCTGGGGGAGGCTCTGCTTGCGCTATGAGCACCTCTGGACTGCTCAGCTGGGCTGCCCTTGTTGCGCTATAGTGCTGTTTCTCATTCTCCTTCTGGTTGCTGCTGCGCAATTTGTTCTGCTCCATGTTTGAATATCGCACCTGTTACGCATATGCGCAATTGGTTTGTGCTTGCTCCTGCTGTTGCGCACATTTTGGGCGCAGTTTGAATATCCGGGCCAGACAATACATATCAATCATTTGTGCAAAGGACATGAAATACCAATAATCACATTATGATAACAAAAAAGAAATCAAGCCATTTTAGGGTAAAATCAAATAGAGAAAAAGTCCAGACAGAGACGGTAAGAGAAAGGTGAGGGGAGCAGACCATAGCAAGAGAAAAAGGTTTCTCTAACATGTCTTTGTCAAGTATTGGACCAGGGTGGGTAGTGATAGATAAAAGATTTAATCAGGGCAGTCACAGGAGCTGGAGGCGGCGAGGTGAGAGTAAGCCTAGATTTGAAAGCACCTAGAGAGGTGGAGGCAGTAATAGGAGTACTGAGGGCATTTAGCCAGCTGGGGCATGATAGGCAAATGATCTTTGACCCTGAGAAGTCCGGCATCGGGGGACTTGGAGAGGCTGATGTTCTGATCTTCTGGTAAAATGGATACTAGTGTTTGGGCATAACAGGTCTTGGATACAAGGTGGAGTGAGGCCCAAGGTGGATTTTTTCACCATCAGGCAGGTAAGGTACTTTAGCCGGTTTGAGAGTTGCAACCAACCTGTATCAGCGTAGAGTTCACATGTGTGAGTACGTCGATGTGCACCAGTGAGCAGATGACAGGCCTTGTTTAGGGATGTTGTAATGCGACTAAATGCGGTAGTAGTGGCAGATCCATAGATAATTAAGCCATAGTCAATGATTGAGATGATAGAGGATTGAATGGCAATCCTCAGTGCAGATTGGGTAAGGAGCTGTCGGTTCCGATACAGGATCCCAATTCGCTGATTAATAGTTTTTGCTGTACTATCAATATGAGTTGCAAAGGTTAGGCCTTGATCAAAGATGATTCCAAGATATTTGAAAATTGGCACTTGTTCAAGGGTATTTCCCAGGTACGTATTAATGGTGAGTGGTACTTGCCGTTTCTTGTTTTGCGGACTAGAGAAGAGCATGGATTTAGTTTTTTTGTGGTTTAGAACCAGCTATGTTCAAGGAACCACATCGCGACCTTGGAAAAAGCATGCTGAAGGCTGAGGCGTAAGGGATTCGGATCTTTATGAGTGGAAAGAATCACAGCATCGTCGGCATAGAGGATTATTTGTTCAGGGCAGGATTTGGGGAGGGAGTTTAGGAAAAGGCTGAAAAGAGAGGGCCCAAGATGGATCCCTGAGGAACTCCTGAGAGAACGGTTTTGAGTCTGAGAGAACTCCAGCTATTTTTACAGATTGAGAGCGCTGAGTAAGGTAATTTTTTACCCAGTCACCAGGACCCTGTGAGAGCCCAAGAGACAGTAGTTGTTTGATGAGTAGGCCATGGTGTACCGTATCAAACACCTTAGTTAGATCAATGTAGACAGCTCCAGTTAGGTTTCCTTTGTCCATGGCATTGTGGATTGCTCCTGAGAATTCAAGTAGAGCAGTCGATGTGCTGTGCCCTTTCCTGAATCCATGTTGCTGCGTGCAGAGGATGTTATGTTTTTCCAGATAGTCTGAAAGTTGGTCCGCCACCATGCGTTCAAAGGCCTTTGAGAGAGGTGGTAGTATTGATATAGGTCAATAGTTACCAGGCAGCGACTTAGCACCACTTTTGTGCACAGGAGTGACAATTGCAGCCTTCCATTTACTAGGGAATTGGCTGTAGCAGAGGGAGAGATTGAAAATTTTGGTGAGGGGGAGCAGCACTTCCTCCAGAGTGAGGGACAGACGTTTAAGGTCAATCATGTCGCTGCTTGCTCGGGACTTAGAAATGGCCTTCTTTACATATTTATAGACTTCATGTGCCTTGACTATTTTGAAATGGAAGGGTGATTTGGTTGGTGAGGCAGTAATAGATGTAGAAATTGGAAAGTCAGCATCAGTGAAGAAATTGGATGAGAGGACACCACTGAGGTCTGTAAAGGTTTCATTTAGGGTGTTTGCAATGACCACGGGGTCTAATGTAGTGGTTCCATCCACATTCATTATTGTAGGAGAGGACTTGGACTGCTTACCCGTGATATTTCTTATATTGTCCCAGAAGGATTTCCCTTCACCCCAGGAGTTGGAGAGGGCATTCTTGAAGTAGGAGCTCTTCATCAGACGGATCTGTTTAGTACAGTGGTTGCGAGCCTGTTTATATTTTTCAATGTCCGTCAGAGAGCCTGTAGCTCTTGCAGTAGCCCAGAGGTGGTCCCTACCTTTGAGTTGTGCCAATAGCTTCACCGTGAGCCAGGGATTTGAGTGCTTTGATTTTGCACTGTTTTTCTGGTGCATAGGTGTCACAGCCAGCGTTGAAAGTAGTAATAAAGTAATCAAGGGCTAAGTCAACATCTTGAGTATTGTAAATCATGGACCAGTCTTTCTGCCTGAGACAGGTCTTGAGATGAGTAAGGTTGCCATAAGGTAGAACTCTGCTAGAGATGGTTTTTGGAGGCAGCTTTCGAAACTTATTTGTCCAGGTACATATTATAGGAGAGTGATCACTGAGAGAGTCAGGGAGAACAACTACATTGTTTATACGGGCAGGGTGGCTGGTAAAGGATCCAGTCTATGAGGGTGCTAGTCCCTGATTTGTAGTTTTTCCTGGTAGGGGAGTTTACGACCTGGGTTAAGTTTGCTGCTAGGATAGCATCTTTGTTTGACCCTGCATCAGGTGCAAGCCAATTGATATTAAAGTCCCCAAGGAGAAGGAGCTCGATGTCAGAAGGTTGTGATCTTACGAATTCGAGGACAGTCTGGAGGCCAGACTCAGGATCTTTAGGTGGGATATAGACAGCAGCAATCGTGAGGACTTAGTTTTGGGCACCAAGGAGTACCTTGATAAGAAGAAGTTGCACTGAGGTTTCTGTGGTGGTGTACATACCAGGGGAGACAGGTGAGGTAGTCCTTTACATAGATTGCACACCCACCACCCCTTTTCGATGTCCTATCCAGCCTGAATATCTTGTAGCCTTGTATAGAGATGGCATGGTCGGGAGTGTTAGGTGTCAGCCAAGTTTCAACGATGGCAAGGATATCGGGGTTGTGTTGGCTGGCAAAGATTTGAAGGGAGGCCAGTTTTGGGAGGAGACTGCAGATATTTAGGGTGGCAATTTTGAGACCCCCCTCCATTTTGGCAGGCTTTGTTGTACTGTAGGAGACAGGGCCAGGATTTGGGTGGACACTTCCTGATATCAAGAGGAGGAGGAGCAGGAGTTTAAGAGACAATTGCCGTACTTCATAGTCAATAGAATTGTACCTATGCAGCTTGTGTGACTTAGACCAGTGCAGGCGTCTAGGGTCGCAGAGCAAGGTAGTGGTTAGAAACAGAGGACGATATGCCCATTTTTCCTCATTGTGACTCGTCAATTGCACTCAGTCGTTTGCCGAAAGGTACCCTTGGTGTGGGCAGAGGGAGATTGCTATCGTACCAGATAAGAGATGGCTGGCGTGAATGTCCAGAGTAAAGGGTGGAGAGGGATAGGAGGAGTTTGGAAGATAGCATAGAGTAAGAAAGAGGCAGAGGGTTAAAAGAAACAGAAGAAGGTGGCTGTGGAGAGGCATTACAGAGAGGAGAGGAACAAGGATGTGAAACTGAAGAAGTGGAGGAGTGCAGAAAAGATGAGATAAGAAAGAAAAAGAAAATCAAAGAATACTGGAGTACAGGGATATGTGAAGCCAGCAATTACAACCCGAGAAGCTAGCAGGAAAAAAGCAGGAAGAGGGGGAGTGTTTTAGCTAGGGGACAGGATAGGAGGCAAGAAACAAGGGCGGGTATTAGGAGCAGGGGGCGGAGACGTGGAGACTATTTAATAAAGGTGAAAGGGAGGAGGGAGGCGGGCGTAAAATTTTGGCACAGAGCAGTGCAAGTCAATGGGCTCCGAGCCCAGCAAAGCACCAAAATCAGACACACCAATCAGGAGGCAGGGTCTGAACTGGAGGCCAATCAGTGTTCTGCTCAAAGCGCGGTCGGCCAATAGCAGCCGATCAGAGCTTCTCCAGCCAGAGGCTATCCTTACCCGGCTTTTGGTGGTCAAAAAGCAGCTGCAGGAGGCATCGGGGGTGGCATGGAGATTCCAGGGCACCATAGGCCATGCCTATGAGGCACACGGCTGGCCCGCTCGGGCTCTGAGTCTGGAGTAAGGAGAGAGAGAAAAGGGCTGGTGAGTAATCAAACAATTTACAAGGGAAAACAAAGGCAGTGACGTGGAGTCGGTTTTCAACAGGCGGGGGAAGAGAGTCGGAGACTGCAGCGAGGGGGGGATGTAGAGACGATATTAAGTTGAGAGGGTGAGAGATTATGAATGAGGGGGGCGGGGGTGACAGCCAGAAGCGATCGGCTTCAACAATTGCACTGGCGCCAGTTAGAGGGACGGTGAGGTGGGGGAAATAAAGAATAAAAGGAAATTTAATCAGGGAAAATGAGCAGGGGAAGCGATGAGGAAAGCTGATGAAGAAAGACGAGAAAAATGTTAGCAAAGGTAGATTTTGGGGTGGGGGATAGGCCAAGCAGGAAGCAGAGCAATGAGAGTGAGCAGGAGACTGAGAGGGTAAAAGGCACGGATGAGAATGCAATATCGAGACTGTAGCAGGGGTCAACTGCCCAGAGATTGTAGAGCAGGGAAAGCCAGGCAACAGTTACAGGAGGAGAAGGCAGTGGTAACAGGCTTAAGCTGAAACAATACAGAAGGAGGGATACAGAGCAGGTTGTCGGTTAGCAAATCAGGGTGGGGGGAGGTAACAACAGGCTTAAACAGGGCAAAGCAGCAAAATCAGTTTACACGGCTTGCTAAGAACTAAAGCTGAGACAATTACATACAACAGCAGAGGCTCTTAGTAAATACTAGAAACAGAAAATGTCTTATTCAGTGGCAAAGTTATTTGTAAGCAGTACATTTATGATAACAGCAAATAACAACTATTAAATTGGAGAATACCAATGCAATTATAACAGTTTGCAGCTTGCTCGAGAATAATGCAGAAATATGGGAGGTATTTTCTGAGTTTCAGGCAGAAGCAACAATCAGAGCATAGGTTTAAACAGTAAAGATTCAGGCTGCAATGTCCAGGAAAATTTCGGCACAGAGCAGTGCAAGTCAATGGGCTCCGAGTTCCAGCAAAGCACCAAAATCAGACACACCAATCAGGAGGCAGGGTCTGAACCGGAGGCCAATCAGTGTTCTGCTCAAAGCACGGTCGGCCAATAGCAGCCGATCAGAGCTTCCCCAGTCAGAGGCTATCCTTACCCGGCTTTTGGTGGTCAAAAAGCGGCTGCAGGAGGCGTTGGGGGTGGCGTGGAGATTCCAGGGCACCATAGACCGTGCCTACGAGGCACATGGCTGGCCCACTCGGGCTCTGAGTCCCGCTTTCGGTGGTCAAAAAGCAGCTGCAGGAGGCGTCGGGGGTGGCATGAAGATTCCAGGGCACCATAGACCATGCTTACGAGGCACACGGCTGGCCCATTCGGGCTCTGAGTCTGGAGTCCTAGGAATATGATTCATACATGGTGAAACATCCATGTCAAACATCAACAGAATAGGAGACTCACATTTCTATAAGCAGGCTTATTACTGTTATAATCTAGTTGACCTTCGATCAAAATACAGTAAACACAGGACTGAAAACATAACAGAAGAGGCTTATATTACTGGTACTATAGCATACTGCATAACGTTAGTTCGTCATAATAAATTCAGACAATGCCACCAGAATGTGCTTTTTTTTCTGTCCCCCGTTTGCCTGACAAATAATTACAGAAATACAACAAGAGGTACTCACAATTCCAATTAAAAACAGTGTGATACTTCCAGCAAGTAAAGGCATTCAATATAACAACTACATGATCAGAGAAAACGTTGCGACGTTCTTTACAGTTAGTTTTTTTCCATTTTTGTTGTTTCTTAGTTTTTTTATGCAAAGCCCTTCCCCGGTAAAAATTAGTGCTGCATTTTAGGTTTTCTGGTTCTCCCTCCCAGACTACACCCCGAGTAGCTTTCCTTTAGATTGCGATGATGGTCAGAATGGGGACCACCACCAGTAAACAGTGAGTACTGAGGAGCACTACTGTTAGTTTTCTTCTCCCTCCCTATCCTGGAGTTGCTGTTAGTGTTTCTTTTTTTTATTTTTTTTTTTGTATTGCTGTTACATAGATTGCGATCATGATTGGAAAAGGAAATTTTTTTCTTTTACAGTTTTACAATTGGTGTTACAGTTTTCAAGATACAAGTGTCAGAAGACAGTGTGTTTGTATGAATGCTGCAGATCTAAAACAGCTTCAGGCACACAGGTGTTCCAGCAGCAGGCAGAGTGAATGTGAACATTCTAAGTGACAATAGGATAGAATGAGTTAACTTAATAACGTGTAAGGACACCGAAGTTGTGTATGCTTTACATTTTATGGGATTCTTTAATTTAGCTCGTGAACTAATTCTAAGTTTTGTTTTCTAGATGTTTTAGTTACCCTTACCCTTCTTTTTACTCAATAACAGCATGAGAGCAGATCAGGGAGCACCAGCTCTTTTCAGCAATAGATTATATGGAAGAGAGGGCAGGGTTACAGCTTTCTGCCAGATACATTATATTTGCTACTGCTTTGGTTCAGCGAGGATAATACAGTACTTTTTTTTTTTTGTTCATTTTTTTGGATGTTTGTAACCCCCTAGAGGCCCAGGTATAGCAAAATCCTGGCTTTCATCCAGAGCCCGCTACTGTAACCCAGGGTGTGCTCGGAGATATTCGAACCTCCCCTACCTTGGAAGTCTTTGGTTGACACCTCCAAGACCAGCTTTCACGGATGTCCTTGTACATATTGGGGAATTTTGGGGTTATCAGGGTACAATTCAATCTGTACATAGTTTCAGAAGTAGGGATAGTTGGATAGTTTTAAACTCTACTTCCAGCCAGCCCGCGATTGCAGCGGTTGGATTCCGCTATGACGCGGTGACCCGGGTTCAGGAATGGATCTGGGTCATCGGAGGGTGGTCTCGAGGAGAAGGGAGTGAGTGTCCAGGACTGTCCTCCCTTCTCTAGGGGAAGGGGGGCTATGCGCTCAACACAGGAGCGACACCTGGCGGAGGCTGGGTTTGTCACCCTGGACCAACATAAGGTCGAGTATCTCTGGAGCGGGACAGATGCTGGTGTCATTGCACATCTCTGCCCCAGCTTACAGGGGACAAAAAATTCTCCAAGCCTGCCACCTAGATGAAGCCCTGTCTCTAGGCTTCGATTAGCCTCCTGGCCCCAAACTTTCCCAATAGATACCGGTATCGCGGTACCTGTGCCTTCCACGGTGCCGTGCTCTGCCCCCTGGGGGGTAAGCCTGGGGTAACCGGGGAAGCACGAATGGGCTTAGTAGGAGGTGAAAGCCAAGGGGACACCATGACTAAGGCAGAAACACCAGCGGCAGGCAAGGAGCAAAAAAGTAGAATAAAAATTAACAAACCTCTACTTCCATTTTTTGCTCTCTGTTGGCTCTTATAATAATTTTTATAGTACTATTGCTAATTTTGATTAGCTATTTCTTTTTTTAAAGGTTGGCAAAATAAACTGTGAAGAAAGGTTGAAAATATTTCTAAATACAGACAGACATTTTGTGGATTCATTTTAAGGGGGGGGAATACTGTCCTATACTGCGATACTCTATCCTGATTTCAGCAAGACCTTTGACTCTGTGCTCCACAAAAGGTTGATCAGGAAGTTGGTGGATCTTGAGGTTGGGGAAAGGATGGCCAGATAGGAGATAGGTGGAAAACTGGCTGAGGGACAGAACCCATAGGGTGGTTGTGGGGGAAGGGTTATCTGCCACCAGAGAGGAAACCAGTGGGGTCCCACAGGGCTTGATGCTGGGGCCAGTGTTGTTCAATGTCTTCATCAATGACATTGTGGATGACATTAAGGGCAACATGTGTCTATTTGCAGATGACACCAAGCTCTGCGGGGGAGTGGACACTGCTGAAGGGATACAGGACCTACAAGAAGATCTGGAAAAGCTGGGGAGGTGTTTCAGGATCTGGCTGTTTGGCTCAATGCCAAGAAATGCAATGTTATGCATATTGGAGCCAAGGATCCCAGGAAAGATTACTACCTGGGTGGAGTCCGAGTATCTGCATCAGAGGAGGAGGAGAAAGACCTGGGAGTGATGATCACTAGCGACCTGAAGCAGTCCACGCAGTACAAGAATGCAGCAGCAGCAAAGGCAAACAAGACGCTGGGATGCACATCTAGGGGGATGAGTAGTGGGAAAGAGGAGGTTATACTGTCCTTGTACAGGTCACTGGTAAGGCCACATCTAGAGTATGGAGTTCAGTGCTGGTGCCCGCACCTCAAAAAGGACATTAACCTGCTGGAGAAGGTCCAGAGGAGGGCTGCAAAGATGATAGCAGGTCAGCAGGGTAAGGCATATAAGGAGAGGTTGAGGGCACTGAACATGTACTCCCTGGAAGACAGGAGAGAGAGAGGGGACATGATTGGGACCTTCAAGTACTTGAAAGGGATGAATGAGATTGATAAGGAGAGTGTCTTTAAGCTGAGTGGCAACCATAACAAGAGGGGGCACAGTCTTAAGCTGGAGGGTGGCAGGTTTAGGAGGGAAGTCAGGAAGCACTTCTTCACAGAGAGGGTGGTGGGCACTTAGAATACACTGCCAGAAGAGGTCATCTCATTGAAGACAGTGAGCAGCTTTAAGAGAGACTGAGATAGACATGGGGAAAGTAAGGATCATGGGTAGGGAGGATGGGAGGAGTGGGGAGGGGGAGGGAGGGCAGGGACAGTAGCTCAAGCTGTGGACCCTGCAATATGAGCAGAACTGATAGACCAAATGGCCTTCTTCTGCTGGCTTCTTAGTATGTTCGTATGCTATTAATAGCAGGCTTAGAAATAATTGTAAGGCTTGTTACAGATTTCTTTTTGCTCTTTTTATTGAATTCCCCCCGGATGGTAACTATACCCTGAATGCAGTATTCATTTTATGGTATATAATTAGGAGTGACACCCTCTTTTTCTTTTTTAAAAAATGGCTATTTCTTTAGCACAAGTTTTACCTCTTAATATTAATGGTTAACAGCCCCGTCAAATGGTCCAGAATGTTTCAATATATTCGTCACCAGCAACCTGATGTTGTATATCTGCAGGAAGCACATCCAACAGCAGGGGAACATCTGAAGTTATCTTGGGGAGGTCAATATCATGTGTTTGTGTCATCTTACTCTAAGGGTAAATGAAGGGGGTACACCATTTTGATTCCCACTTCCACTCCATTTCTTGTTCAAGAGGATTATGTCGACCTCTCAGGCTGTTCTGTGATTCTGACAGGCTGGCTACATGGGTGGGAGGTAACTTTAGCTAATGTATTTTCCCTCCACAGGCCTCAACAGGAAGATTCTGTTCTTTTTTTAACAAATTGCTAGACATGTTAAAAAGCTGTTTAATTATGGGTGAAGACTTAAATTTAACGTTGTCCCCGGAGTTGGACTCATCTGCCCCAGCACAGCATAGGCTCTTGGCCTCTCAAAAATATTTCCAGATGCAGGAAGATTAATTGGGATTGACCGACGTATGGAGATTTTTTTTTCCTACTGCTAGAAGATACACTTTTTTTCCAGCCCATTTCCATACGTGTTCCTATCTTGATTATTTTTTTGTTTCAACAGAACACACTGACTGGCTTCATGGCCTATTAGTCTGTGGTTTCTTTCTGACCATTCACATCTAGTATTGAAGTTAAACCAGGGGAAACCTTGAAAGACAATCCATTGGTGTTTTAACTTATCTCTTCTTAAGGAGGACAGATTTAAAAAATTTATAACAGCCAAGATTCCACACATTTTGGCTAAAAATACCTCATCAGAGGTTTCTCAGGGTATAATTTGGGATACTTTAAAAGCTGTCCTTCATGGCGAGATTATTGCTTACACCTCTCATAAGTGGAAACAGTGGGATGCCACATATCTTTAGTTAGACGCTGAACTAAAACAGTTGCAGCAAGTCCCTGAGGCTGTTATTAGAAGGCCGTAATTGTATCAAGGAACTGAAAGCAGCATTACAAAAGATCTTAGATGAAAGAGCGCAGATGGCACTGTTATTCCTTAAGAAATACTGTTATGAGGGACGTCCCAGGGATGCCAGGAACTTGGCAAGATAGTGGTGAGGCCATAGAATTACCTCTTGTGTTACCAAACTTCAGTCTCCATTATATACAATCTGTAAAAGTCAACAATGTCCTAGCCTCTCACCTCCCTATCTTGGCTGGCGTACCTCAAGGCGTGATTCTTGGGCCCGTTCTTTTTTCCCTGTTTATCAACAACCTCCCCGCTGTATGTTCCCATGCCAAATTACATACGTATGCGGATGACACCGTCCTCGTTCTTTCTGGCCCATCTATTTCCGCCATCCAAACACCTCTGCAAAATGACTTCTCAGCAATTACCTCATGGTTCAATGTTAATTGCCTAAAACTAAATATAAAAATAACCTGTTGCTATGACTTTTGGAACCAAGCAAAAACTTGCTAAGCTCCAAGCCCCACAATCCTTCCTCTCCAGAACCTCCACTCTCCTCGAAAACGTCCTCACGTACAAATACCCTGGAGTCTGGCTTGATCCAACGCTCAATTTCTCCTCCCACTTCAGTGCCCTTCATTCCAAATTGCAGCCGAAACTTGGGCTACTCTACTGACACAAGGCTAGCCTTCCCCTCCCTGTTAGACGTGACCTACTAGTTAAATGGATCCTCCCTGCGTTCGACTACTCTGATGTTTTTTTTGTTTTTTTTTTTATTTAGTATGCTTTTTGTCCCAGCCAGCGTCAGGACTTCAGCCCTGGTCACTGCCCCTACCGCCACCCCGGCTCCCACATCAGCTGCGCTTCCCCCCATGCCCCCTGGCTTACCCCCCAGGGCAGGGTTGCAGCACCGGCAAGGTGTCACAAACATCAGTTCGGGTCGGGGGAGCCGGCCTGGGAGCATATGAGAGGCGGTGAGGAGGGCACCATGGAGGTGCTGGCTGGGGATTTTTCTGTCCCGGAAAGGATATTTTTTCCTTGAGGGTGGGGACGTGCAATGACTTCCCGTGTCTGCCCCACCCCCCTGAATGTCCAGACGCCGGCTGCGGTGGAGCCCCTGCCTCCACCAGGGGTCTGTAATGCATTGGACATTAGTCCCCCCCTTCCCCCCGGAGAAGAGAGTAGTCCAGAGGACACTCCATCCATCTCCCCCTGGCTGGCCCTCCAGCGACTCAGGTCCATTCCCAAACCCGGGTTGCTGGCATCGTGAGCAGAAATCCAACCACTGCATTGACAGGCCAGCCACTATGCCAATGTTGTTTTCAGTGCTGCTCCTGCTACCTCTCTCTCCAGACTAGATGTGCTGTACCATGCCTTCTGCAGATTTGCCTGAAACTCTTCTCGTCTGACTCACCAATGTGACCTCTACTCCTCCCTTTCCCTTCAGTCCCTCTCCCAGAGACTCTCATCCCACTGCATCACCTTTACATCAAAGTTCTAGTTTGGGACTCTACCGTCGTACCTTGCCTCTCTCCTCAAATCTGCCACCCCCTCACCATACAACTCGCGATCAATCAGTGCACCTTCCTTTGCCCTCCCACGTGTTTGCACCTCGACCAGCAAACTGGCATTCTCCTACAGACTCCCGTCACTCTGGAATAACATCACCCCCCAACCTGCCTTCCCCTCCTTTCCGCCCTCAAGCGTCTACTGAAGCCTACCCCTTCCATATCCTGCAGCTGTCCCTCCCTAATGCACTTTCTCCCTTGCCTTTGACTAGTTTCTCCCTACCTGTGCCTGCTGGCCCCCCTTGGGTCCAGCACTCCATATTTTCTAGCCTCCTCTACCTGCTGTCTCTTTATTTCTACGCACCAAAAAATTGTGTATGTATCATTGTATATAAATACCTACTCCATTTCGTATACTATGTAAACATCCACTGCTCATTACATGTGCATGTTTTTGTTTGTGTGAAATGTTTTATTGTCTGCTGTTAATCTTGTACAAAAATTGTATTTATTTTATCCTGTGTTGTTTTGTTCCCTTATTCCACCGGGTTGCTCCTGGAAACGAGCCGAGGCTCATGGTGCTTTTCCTGATTATCAAAATTTTAAATTAAATAAAAAAATAAATATTGCAGGCTAGCTTGCACTATACTGAAATTTCGGATGTATTCCGAGCTTATTATTCACAATTATACACGATGTCCTGTCCCCCAGATGAATACAAAATTAGTAGTTTTTTTTCTCGACTTTCCCTTCCTGTTATTTCCTAACAACAGCAAAATATGTTATGAGTACCAATTTCAACTGAAGAATTAAAGGTGGCTCTTCAAACACAAAAACATTGAAGTGTCCTGGTGCAGACAGACTCCATATGGACTACCATCTGAGTGGAATAAGGCCTTTTTTAAACTTTTAGCTCCTTCTTTGTCAGCAACTTTTCAGGAGGTTCAGGATGGAATGAACCCTCCTCCCTCTAGGGTTTTTGCTACGTTGTCCCCTATATTGAAACCAGGTCAAGATCCTGAACTGCCTTCATCATATCAACCTATTTCCATACTGAATATGGATTATAAGCTATATATGTCATTGTGGGCTCATAGGGTGGAGGTAACTCTCCCTTCTATAATTCATACAGACTAGTCCAGCTTTATTCATACTCATCAAACCTCTGATAACATTTGTAGAGCTGTTTATTTAATGGATTATATTATTCAGAGATCCCTCCTGGTGGCCTTGATCAGCTTAGATGTTGACAAGTCCTTTGACCTGGTCTCATGGCCTTATTTGTGGAGAACACTTGTTCGTGTTGGCTTCCCAGAGAAGGTCATATGATGGCTTAGAAATATTTATGCAGTTCCTCAGGCATTCCTCAGGGTCAATGGTCATGTTTCTGCACCGTTTCCATTGACTCGGGGAACCCGTCAGGGATGTCCCCTTTCTCCCTTACTTTTTGCTTTGTATGTTGAATTCCTGGAGGTGGCAATTTGGGAACTAGAGAGAATTCCACTAGGCGGGCACACTTTTAAAATTTTGCTTTATGCGGATGATGTTTTGTTAACAGTTTTAGATCCAGAGATATCCATCCCAGAGGTTTGGGGGATTCTTCAGAGATTTGCTGGCATTTCGGGGTACGTGATTAACGTACACAAAACGGAAGTATTGACTTAACTTTTCTCCATCGTCAGCTTTAAAACACCTATTCCCCTTGCGTTGGAGATGTACAAAAATAAAATATCTAGGGGTATATCTGCCTCAGAATTTGATACATATAGAATTAATAAATTATGAGCCGCTGACGCAGTCAATGGAGAGAGAGTTGAATAGATGGTCTCACCTTTGACTATCTCTTTTCTGTAGGATAAATGCCATTCGCATGATGATTTTGCCTCGGTTTCTTTACCATTTTCAAACACTTCCGGTGACCCCCTCCCCTTATTTTTTTTATCGCCTGGAGTAGAATCTTATCTAGGTTTGTCTAGGCTGGATGCCACCCTCATATCCATGGGGCATTACTTCAGCTTTCAGTAAATAAAGGTGGCCTTAACCTCCCTAATTTTAGAGAGCATCCAAATATGGTCATGGTTAAAACAATTTTGCAGTGGCTAAACTCCTCCTACATGGCCTCATGGAAGCACATAGAATTTGTACTAAATGATTTATACAACATTGGAAATACAGTATTTGCACCCCTGACCTCCCCCCTAATTTTAAGGATTTTATTTTTGGAACAAGAGATCTACTCCGATGCTGGTATGGAAACTGTGCTCGCCCCCAGCTAGCATCTATTTTTATGTTGATTGCATGCAGCACAAGAAACACATTGGGACAGCTAGCTGAGAAGCAGGCTGTGGAGGCAGGGCACTGTTGTGGCCAATGACCCCACAGCCTGCAAAGGCTTGTCCCACTTCTCCCAATGCCGTGGCAGGCTGCTGGTGACACAAGTTTTGAACGTTTGCACCAACTTGTGACAATTTAGCTGCTGCAATCAGGGGCCGCCTCGTCATTGCAGCGTAAGCCATCCGCTGCAATGAGGGAGTGACCCATCATTGCAGGGTGGGATGTAAAACCCTGATATTGTTTGTGAACATGGCAGCGGGTTGCCGCCATGTTCACAAACAATAACCCCTCCTCCATGTTTTCTGCCGGGAGGCCCACCCATCAGCATAATGTAGCCCTCCCCTGTTTAACTGTCTGCCAGCAGGTGCCCAATCCCGTCGACAAGAATCCCCTTTGTTGTTGCCAACAGGGTGCCCAGTCCCCATCGGCACAAAGAATACCCCCTGTTTAACAGTCTGCGGAAGGGTCCCCAATCCCATTGGCAAAAGGAACCCCTATTGTTGTTGCAGTAGGGTGCCCAATCCCGTTGAGCTACAGCTGGACCCCAAAAGCCATTGGTGGCATGCTGGGAGTCCACCCCAGCACACATACTACTAAAGGAAAAAGCAGTCGCAAAGTCTTTAGTTTTTTTGTACCTGAAAAAAGGAAACTGTCCCTTTAGTCTCGGCCCCCCACCACAACCCGCACCCACCCACGCGCACCCTGCCTCCCCACCCTCCACCCCATACTTACCTCCGGAGCTGGATGCAACGATTTTTGGTGGATCGGGAACACGTCTGCACTCTTCAAAGCCGACTGTGAACTGAGGAAATGCCGGTAAGCTGTATAATGTAATAAATAGGGTTTTCCCAACTTTGCGGCATTTCTCTGGCATTTTTTGGAATTTTAACACCAAATTTTCAACATGGGGTTTTTGAGACCCCTCCTCATGAATACTGTCACTGTCTTGGCATATCGGGCCGAAGAGTGATTTTGCAGTCACTGCACAGAATCACTTTTGGGGCCAATTAACAAAAGCGACAGTGCTAGTGTTCATGGTGAAACTCTCAAAAAAGCCTATTTAAATTGATGGGAAAAATCAAAAAATGACTATTTCTGGCGTGCATGCGCGGTTACTTGCACTACGCTCATAACTTTGTGAATTTCCAATATTTTCATGCCAGATTTTCAACATTGGTATTTTGTCACACCTCCTTGTGAACAGTGGCTGTCATTTTTCACATCCTGGCGGAAATGTGTTTTTTGAATTTCCAGCGCAGAATAGCGCCAGTCACTATCAATAGAAATCAATGTTCGGGACAGATTAAAAATGACAGTGACATTGTTCATGAGTAGAGGTCCTGAAATGGCTATGTTGAAAATTTAGTATGATACTCCTTAAAATGACTGTGTTACAAATGTGCATTAAAGTTTCCGCGCACACTCGTAACCTCGCGAATTTATATTTTCACTCCAGATTTTCAACATTGCCATTTTCCCACACCTACGTATGAACAGTGCAGCCGTCATTTTTCCCATCCTGGCCAAAATGTGCTTTTGCAGTTCCAGTGCAGAATAAAGCGGTCGCTGTGGGAAATCACTGTCCGGAACAGATTAATAAAATGACAGTGATACTGTTCATGAGCAGAGGTCCTAAAATACCTATGTTGAAAATTTGGTGACAAAACTCCATAACATGACTGTGTTACACGCATGCGTTCAACTGTTTCCATGCACCCTTGTAACTTTGCAAATTTGTAATATTTTCACGTCACATTTTCAACAGTGGCATTCTTTCACACTTCCTTATGAACAGTACAGCTGTCATTTTTCACATCCTGGCTAAAACATGTTTTTGCACTCCTGATGGAGAATAGCACGGTCACTGTGGGACATCAGTGTTTGGGACAGATTAAGATGGAACGAGTGAGAGGGGGAAGTGACTGAGCTAAACTGAGCTCTGTCGGGACTGCTCCAGATTTCTTTGTGGGCAGAAAAAGGCCCCAACGCAAGAGGCCAGTACAAAAGGGCAGCCTGCAGCACTGGGAGAAACAGAACGAGAGAGCAAGTGAGGGAGGGAGGGGAAGTGAGTGAACTCACCGGAGCGCTGTCAGGACTGCTGTGGATTTCTTTGTGGGCAGAAAAAGGCGTCAATGCAGGCAGGGGCCCAGTAGAAAAGGCCAGCCTACAGCGGTGTGAGAAACAGTACAAGTGAGTGAGACAGGGGGACTGAGTGAGCTCAACGGAGCTCTACCAGGACTGCTGCAGATTTCTTTGTTGGCAGAAAAGGGCGCCAATGCAGACAGGGGCCCCGTACAAAAGGGCCGCTTGCAGCACCAGGACAAACAGAATGAGCGCGTGACAGAGGGAGACTGAGCAACCTCAAAGGAGCTTTGTCGGTACAGCTGCAAATTTCTTTGTGGACAGACAAAGGTGCCAACACAGCCAGCAGCGCCAAGAGAAACAGAATGAGTGAGTGACAGAGTGGTAGTGAGCAAGCTCAACAGAGCTCCATTGTGACTGCTGTGTATTTCTTTCTGGGCAGAAAATGCAGCAATGCAGGCAGGGGCCCAGTACAAAAGGCAGCTTGCAGCGCGGGCAGAAACGGAATGAGTGAGTGCGAGAGGAGGAGTGAGCGTGCTCAATGGAACTGTGTTGGGACTGCTTCAGATTTCTTTCTGGCCAGAACAAGCCACCAATGCAGGCAGGAGCCCAGTACAAAAGGGCATCCTGCAGTGGCAGGAGACACAGAATGAGCGAGTGAGGGAGGGGGAGTGAGTGAGTTCAATGGAGCTCTGTTGGGACTGCTGCAGATTTGTTTGTCGGCAGAAAAAGGCAGCAATGCACGCAGGGTCCCAGTGCAAAATGGCAGCCTGCAGTGGCTGGAAAACCAGAATGAGCAAGTGAGAGCGGGGGAGTGAGCGAGCTCAATGGAGCTGTTTTGTAACTGCTGCAAATGGTGGAAATGCAGGCAGGAGCCCAATACAAAAGGGCAGCCTGTAACGTGGGCAGAAATGGAATGAGCAAGTGAGAGAAGGGGAGTGAGCGAGGTCAACGGAGAATTGTCAGGACTGTGGCAGATTTCTTTGTGGGCAGAAAAAGGTGCCAACAGAGGCAGGAGTCCAGTACAAAAGGGTAGACTGCAGTGCCAGGAGAAACAGAATGAGTGAGTGACAGAAAGGGAGTGAGCGAGCTCAATGGAGCTCTATCATGACTGCTGTGGATTTGTTTGTTGGCAGAAAAAGGTGACAACGCAGGCAGTAGCCCAGTATAAAAGGCCAGCCTGCAACCCCGGCAGAAATGGAATGAGTGAGTGACAGACGGGGAGTCAGCAGGCTCAACAGACCTGAGTCGGGACTGCTGCAGATTGCTTTGTGGCCAGAAAAAGCCACCAACAGAGGCAGGAGCCCAGTACAAAAGGGCAGCATGCAGCGCCAGGAGAAACAGAATGAGCGAGTGACACAGGGGGGGTGAGCGACCTCAATGGAGCTCTGTCGGGACAGCTGTGGATTTATTAGTGGACAGAACAAGGTGCCAATGCAGGCAGAACAAAATGGTTATATTAAATGCACGCTGAAAATAGAAAATAGAGTTAAAAATCTACGTTTCGACCTTAGGTCTTCTTCAGGAAATATCTAAAAGAGAAAAAAAACAAGTTAGTGTAGAGGAGAGGTAAAATGAGAGAGATATATATGTGGAGAAAGAAGAAGGGGGAGGCTAAGGGAGAAGAAGTGATAAATGGTAAGATTAAGAGAGAAACAAAAAGGTGATGATGGGAAGATAAAACATAATGGGAGAGAAAGCTGGGAAGTTCCCAGGTAGAGACTGATTAACAGGGCCTTGTAAGAAGGCTGAAAGGTGACAAATGTGAGAAGGAGACAGAAATGGAGACATATGGTGAAAATGAAAATAAATCAATACAAAAACAAATTGACTTTAGGAAAAAAAAGGGAGGCTGAAAGATGTTAGTGGAAAATAAGTCTATCATTTAAACCAGAGGGCTGCTGGGAGCCAAGGCGGATGATCAACCAGCTTCCATGTTTTCTATGGTTAGGATCCCAGAAGCCCTGCTGAAGGACACAAACAGAAAGGTCATTGACATTGTGGTCCCTGGAGATAGAGTGGGATACAATGGGTTTAGCAGTTTCATGCAGGCAGGAGCCCAGTACAAAAGAGAAGCCTGCAGCACCAGGAGAAACAGACTGAGCGAGTGAGAGGGGGCAGTGAGCGAGCTCAACACACCAATGCAATCAACATTCGGCATTGACAAATGCTTGTTTATTATGTATGTTTGCTATCGTCAGAAGTGGATTTTCTGACGGCCAGACTAGATCAGACTTTTTCTAGATGGCATCGGGCAGGATTATTATATCTGTTTCAATCTCTGGATGCAAATGGGGTGGTCACTTTGGCCCACTTACAGGCCTTGTACCATTTGAGTAGTAAGGACCATTTCTGATATTTACAAGTTCGGGTGTTTCTGCATCATAGAGGCCCCCCCTGGTGCCGTTTTCCTTACTCCCCAGACCAACTCTTGAGGCTGATTTTGGATTCCCCTGGGAACCAGACTCATCCTCACTTAATTGGCTTATCATACCAGGGACTCAGAGAATTTGGAGTTGTTGGGGTCCATATTAACATCCTGGAATATGGAGTTGACAGTAAACATAACATATGAGAAGTGGCTGGGAGCTATTCCTCCTTCAATGAAAATGTCACAGGACCCTTATTGGAAAGAGTTCATTTGGAAATGTAGGGTTTGTTTTTTTAATACCCGAGACAAGCTTATAAAATATCTTCTGGAATCATATGGGCTCTGCTGGAGAGTTTGTAGTGAACCCAAGGCAAATTCAGTGCATATTTTGGGGGAGTTGTCCGATGCTTAGCTCTTTCTGTAGGGGAGGTTGAGATCGGGTTACAACAGTTGATGGGACCGGAGCTCAGATTTACTCCGGAATTAGTTATTTTATACATTGCCTCCGATGAGTCCCCAGTCCTGGTCAGAAGTATGCTATATAAATATATAATAGCTGCTAAAAAAGTAATTATCCGCCTCTGGCATCACCTGGAGGCTCCAACAGTTGTACAATGCATGACATTATGAATGAGATATATTTTCTTGAATGATTCATTGCCCTCTGTAGAGGACGAGCTAAACGATTTTAAATATTATGGAGACCCTGGGTATTTTATATTTCCCAAGAAGACATGACATTTGTCCCATAATTATACCTTTATATCATATGAGACCTATATTTTTTTGTTTTGTAAATATAATCTTTATCAAACTTTTCAAAGTCAGCTTATCTACAATGCATCTTTAACACATTCATTAAAAAATCAGACAAAGACAGTAGAGTAGGCAAGCACATTTTTCAGCCAGCACATACGCCCCCTCCTGGTTACAGTGTGGAGGAGAACAGCTGCCATTTTATCACCATCCTCTTGTTTTAACACTTTTTAGCCCTGTCCACTCCACCATAGTTCCTAATTCTGTGGGTCCCTGAGCTGGAGGAGGGTCTCCACCTGGGGGGATAAGACCGTCCTGTTCCCCATGTTATACTCACAAGGCTGGCTCAGGTTCATGCCCTCTCTGCCCGTACACCTCTCATAGAGAGCCATTCAATGGTATTCCCTTAGTTAAATATTAGCAATCTAGATTATCATTCTATTGGACAAAGTCTGGATGTTTAAGCATGACACGAAAAATTCAGCTATTCCATCTAGAAGAACATAGGTCTGTTTTGTCATTTAGTTTATAAGTGAGACTCTTCATCCTATATATCTGGTTCACAGTTGCCCTCCAGCTTGCAATAGTGGGCACCTCCTGGGTAAACCAGGTTCTGGTGATTGCTTTTTTAGCGGCTAGAAGTCGGATGCCAACCAAATACCTACTGCTCCTGTCTCTTAGCCCCTGTGGCAAGTTACAGAAGAGAAACATCTCTGCTGTAATAGTGATAGGCCTTGCATATAATTCTCCCAGTTCCTGCTGTAAAGCTTGGAAAAAGGGAGCCAGTTTAGAACAAGACCAAAAGACCTGGGTGCAGTGTGCCCTGGTATCCCACATCTCTCTTGGTTAAAATTATTTCTACCTGCACCATTTCTCTACTAAATTGTATGTTGTTGCATCTGATTATCTGTTACCCTGCTTCTTTTCACTGTCCCCCACTCTCTGTCTCTCTCTCTTGCTGTCTCACTCCCCCCTCTCTCCCATGCTGTCACTCTTCCTTTCCCTATTCCTCTGTCGAGCTAGCCGACAGTGCTAGTTGCATACACTCCCCTCTTTAAGCTACTCTACTACCTGCCCTTGAACGCTCCCCCTCTTTTCCTGCAGCTTTCAACCTTTTGAACTATGCTCTCATGAGCAGCTAACAGCAGGTTGGTTAGCTGTGAGTTTCAAAGCAGAGAATGGCACCAAGTTCAATCTCCCCTGTCTGACTTCTTTTCTCTATCGAAGTGCCTGCATTCGTACCTCCTTTCCTTTCAGCCTTTTGTGCAAGGTATACCCCCCACACTGCGTAATCACTCTATGCTAATCCAGCTGGAGGATTTCACTGAGTGCTGTGCAATAGCGATTCTGTTACTTTTTTTTTATCATACTTTGATTTTTGCACCTCTGCGGCACTCCGGCGGGGGCATCCAGCTGCCTGCCCCCACCGATCCAGAGGACAGCAGACTCACTGGATACTTGAGGGTCCTAGCATGGCCATCACTAGACCCCCCCCCCGACGTGATTCCACGACAGGCCTCCAAGCTGCTCAGTCATGCCCAGCCCTTTTTCCACCTTGGTTTTTGTCCCCCGGAGCCGGCAGTGCAATGACGCATTACGCTTACGCAAGCGTCTTGCTGAACTCCTGCCCATGCTGGCACCGCACCTTGTGCTTCTCCTGGTCTTCACCAGGGACCACCGAAGCGCAACGCAACCCCACAAGCCCACCCCAGAGCAAGGAGAGAAATTCTGGGATGCTCAATCCAACCTCTCCCCTGCCAGCCCCCGGAGGCCCAAGTCCATTCCCGAACCTGGGACACCAGCGAGGTGTGGCATCCAGTGCCTCAACCTTGAGCGCCACTAGGCCGGCCGCAATTCTGTTACTTAATGCTAACCCATTCAGAATTCCTTTTATTATTTGAATCCAAAAGCAACTGAAATATAACAATACCTATTGTTTTTAGTCAAGCTTCTGAAGATAAGAAAGTTTCTTTTTGTTTAGTATATCAGCCTTTAAAAGAAGACAGCAATATACATACTTTAACTGCTGTTTAACTTAGTTAATGTTAGTTTACTTAATGTTTTATATATTATATACATTTTCCATTACTTAATGGCCAACTCGGTGCGTTTACGCATTCTCCCTCTTAAAAGGCCAATCTCCTTCCTAACTTCACAAAATCTCCCTCTCACACAGTTTTATTTTATCACATGTATGCATTCCTTCTCCTCTCACTTCCAGCTGTAGCCCCATCGGGCACTCCTAGTGGCTCCGGTACCTGACTGCGCTGCCAGTCACTCTCCACCGGACCGCCCACCTCCCAGTCAAGTCCCAAGGTATGTTACTGAAGATGCTTAGACAGCTCAGGCAAGAAGTTGCAGCTTGAAACCCGCTTTTTGTATTTGCTGGTAGGGACTAGGATTCATATTAGATGTCGAGGATTCCTGTCTGCCCTGATTGGTACACCCAATTGGCAGGTGTTCGGCTTTAATTCAACTGCTGCCGCTGCTTCTTCTATGTAATTTTGTCCCACACCACCCACCCCGACCCCGGCCTCTTTTAAATACTTATGAATCTCTGCCCACTTCCTTCTCATTGGTAGCTCCTCTAGGCTGACATTAGTATTTAAAGGGGACCATATTTTTTTTCTTACTAAAGTTCCATATTCCTAGTTCTTTAGTTACTGCTCCAGCCCAGTCTGTTACTGAGCCTACACCCATTTCACCCTTTTGCCAGGAACAGCAGACTTAGTTTTATACACCTTCAGCTATTGCACAGCACAATCAGCTACATACCATTCCTACTCTTTGTGAAATTACTGATTCAAAATGCAACTGCCGCAACTAACTCTGGGGGTTCTAGTAAGCATGCTCTATTGTTGCCCAGATCCAAACACAGCAACAATGCTGCCATCGCCCCCTGCAGACCCTAGACAGTGCCTGCTCTATCCCTTTCCCCCCAAAGCTGCTGTTCTACACCTCTACAGGGTCAAATATAACTCGCAAGTGCAGATCGGAACTAATAGTTCCCCTTATCAAGGACTTAGCTACCAGGTCAAACTCAATATCCTCAAAATGCATGGTTACACCATCTTAGCGAGGGTGATGGTATAGGCATCCCTTGGCCTGCCACATGGTCCTCATTTACCAAAGTCTTCAGCTGACACATACTGTCATCTACAAAGGAAAATACTACGTCTTTCTAGGCTCTTACTGAATGCTATGAAGAAATTGCTTCTATTACTGCTTATTTGTGCAGGCAACATCAAACTAAATCCAGGACTTGCACTCCCTATTATTGTGCCCATAGATCTGCCCCAACTAAAAGGGCTGAGTTTCCTGCATATAAATGCCTGTAGTCTAATCAGGAAACTTGATGCTACACAATCCTGGATATGCCATGCTCAACCAGATCTCCTGGTGGTTACTGAAACTTGGTTGAGACCCTCTCTACGTCGGATCACATAATCAGTATCCCCTCATATAAACTATATAGGGCTGACAGGCACACCAGACGGGGTGGAGTAGCAATATACGTTACGAACATATATACTACCACCCTTGTACACGCTGTTCATACTTCTAAAGAGTTTGAAAGCCTCTCCTTAAAAGTCCAAATCTCTACATCCTTACAGTTACATATCATTGGATGCTACAGACCTCCTTCCGCGGGCCTAAGATTCTGAACCACCTGAGTGAGGTTTTGGATACCCTGTCCACTGAGGTGATCATTATGGGTGACTTTAATTTGGATTGGCTAACTGCCACATCCAGACCCCTAAAAGATTTTTGTGATGCATATGGATTTACTCAACTTGTGGATAACACCACTCAGCCCAACAGCAAAAATCCAGTCCATGGTACACTACTTGATCTCATCCTAGTAAATAGATCTCACCTCTTCTCTCATGCTGGAGCTCTTGCTAATGACCTCAGCAATCATTGTGCAATTGCCTGTGTGAGATCAGTACTTGCAGCTATTACCACATCCAGCTACATGTTCAAGAGAAGCCTATGGCGCTTTGATCCTAATGCCTATCTATTAGATCTCCAATGCATAAACTGGCAGGATTTCTACCTGGCCCCAACAGTTGACAAGGCATATGAGTTATTCCATTCTATTGTACTCAAGGCTATTAATAGACACCTTCCCCTAGCTAAAATCCGTACCAAGAAAAAAAAATGCCCTTGGTTCACTACTAGTCTTAAAACTGCCTTAAATAATAAGGGTGCCCTTTGGAAAAAGGCTAGGAAAAACAGACAGACAGCCAATTGGGCTGCCTTTAGATCTGCCAGAAACCAATGTACCAAGCTGGTCAGGGATGAGAAAGCTAGATATCTCCACGAAGAACTCGAGTCTTCCTCCCACTGCTCATCATAATTTTGGAAAACTTTTAAAGACATTGAAGGACATAGCCCAGCCTGCTCGGTTCCACAGAAAATCACCTCTGGGGGCAACACCAGCACAGACAAATGCGAAATACTGGAACTCATCAACAGTCACTTTGCAACAGCAGGATTAGCATTTGACACCTCACCAGCCAATACCCTTCAGGCTAGATTAAATCACTTAGACTTGGCATGTTTAAATGCATCAGCCCCTGCACAGCAACAAGTTTTCTCCTTCTGTCCTGTCTCTCTGAAACAAGTGGAAGACTTGCTCCTGGATTAGGACACAAGCAAAACTGCTGGTGCAGATCACATTGAGCCCTACTATCTCAAATTAGGTTACCACACTTTATCCCCTCCTATCACACATCTCTTCAACCTATCGCTTGCCCAGGGCATGCTCCCCTCTATCTGGAAAACTGCTCACGTCATTCCCCTATTCAAATCTGGTGACTCCAGTGACCTAAACAACTATCGGCCTATATCCCTCCTCCCCACCTTGTCGAAACTTCTTGAGAAGGTTGTCAATGTCCAATTTAGGCACCACTTGGAGTCCTTCAGTCTGTTAAATGTAGCACAGACGGGTTTTAGACCTCGCCACAGTACCATATCTGCGCTTGCTAAAGTCTCAAATGACTGGCAGTTAGCATTGGATGCCAAAAATTGCATCTGTGCTTTGTTCCTTGGTTTGAGCAAAGCCTTTGATACTGTGGACCATGACCTGCTCCTGACTGAGCTGGAATTCATTGGGGTGGGCGAATCAGCCCTAAAATGGTTTAATAACTACTTGACAGATCGCAAACAATTGGTCAAGGCTAGTGGTATCTTCTACTCTCCAAAATATCTACTTAGAGGTGTTCCCCAAGGGTCTCTCTTAGGCCCCTTTCTATTCGCCATCTATATCAATAACAGTAATAAGGGCCTAGAATTGGCAAACATTCACTTATTTGCAGATGATACAGTTCTGTACATTGCTAGACCCACTTCAGTATTAGCCTAAAGGGACCTGCAACATAACTTTGACCAACTACAAGAGAACCTGCTGCACTTGAAGTTATTGCTGAATGCAAATAAAACCAAAGCCATGCTGTTTCCCCCTTCTGCCAGTACCTCTAAGCCCTACACTTCTGGCACTTCTCCCCAGGTAAACACACTCCTGGGTGAATCTCTGGTGTTCGTAACTAAATTAAAATATCTCGGCTTCTGGATAGATACCAACCTATCTTTCGTTGATCACATCGAGGAACTATCCAAAAAGTTAAAACAGAGACTAGGTCTCTTCTTTCGAATCAGGAACTTTCTTACCCAGGAAGCAAAAACCAGGTTAGTCCTTACTACCTTCCTGCCGCTACTGGATTATGTTGACTTCAACTATGGCCAGAGACCGACCACTGCCTTGGCCAAACTGGACACTCTTTATCATTGTGCTATTAGACTTCCGAACGCGACCCACCATTGCACTCTCTACACCATTGTAGGCTGGAGTTCGTTAAACGCCAGAAGACAAAGAAATGCTGCCTATTGGACCTACAGATCGCTCATTAACTTGCTCTCCCTCAGTACATATCAGATTGCTTACCTGTCTGCAGGGTTGGCAATTACCCATTGAGAAGCCTCTTGTATATATCTCTCTATCGGTCCCAAAGGTCAGGACACATTTTGGTAAAGCGGCTATAAGCCATGCTCTCCCAGCTCTATAGAACTCCATACAGAAAACTCTGAGGCTTACGAGCCTCTTGAAGTGTTTGGTTTTCAAAACACTGTACTCACGCACCTTCAAGGAGGTCTGTAATTGTTACGGTAGATGATGCCCTTATCCCCTCTCTACTCCCATTCCCAGTATTCCCCCTACTTCTCAACAGCTCTGTATACCTCCACCCTTCTCTACCTCCTCTTCAGATTTGCCAGTCCTCTACCCCTTAGACCTGAAATACCTCAGTCGATTCATTGACATAGAGGTGAGGCTATTCTTGGGTAGCGTACGACCTACCCCTTGCATGCAACACTAAAATCTGTAATGGTATTATGACTAACTGTTGACTGGTTTGTGAGAGCTGTTGTATCACTAGCACATTAATTGGTAGTTTAATTGGTAGCCTACTTGAACCATAGTTGCAATATCACCGTATACGCATTTCTGTACATAAATTGTCAATTTTTTCTTGTTTGTTCTGTACATATATCATCACTGTCATTATATATTTTTCCCTATGTGAATTCTTTTTATGACCTCCCAGGTCCACCATGCAAATGAGTTCTCCTCAATGGTGTTTCACCTGGTAAAATAAAGAAATTGATTGATTGATTGACATTGCCTCCAACACTGTGCCATTCCTGAGGCCTGAAAGTGTCTGGTCACTATGGGACTTCAGAAGTAGCAGACATGTGTCTTCCAGGAAAACCCCTGCCAAACATGTGAGCTCATCAACGTAGAAACTTATCTACAAGAGGTTAGCCGCTGCTCTACTGAAGTATTTGAGGATAATTCTTCTTTCCGTTTATCTAGGGTGCAAGCAGTGGAGCCTCTGGCGGAGTTTATTATGGCTTTGTAAAAGTACGAGACCAGATGTTTCATAACCCTTGAGTACGAGACCAGATGTTCCATAACCCTTGAGTACGAGACCAGATGTTCCATAACCCTTGAGTACGAGACCAGATGTTCCATAACCCTTGAGTACGAGACCAGATGCTCCATAACCCTTGAGTACGAGACCAGATGCTCCATAACCCTTGAGTACGAGACCAGATGCTCCATAACCCTTGAGTACGAGACCAGATGCTCCATAACCCTTGAGTACGAGACCAGATGTTCCATAACCCTTGAGTACGAGACCAGATGTTCCATAACCCTTGAGTACGAGACCAGATGTTCCATAACCCTTGAGTACGAGACCAGATGTTCCATAACCCTTGAGTACGAGACCAGATGCTCCATAACCCTTGAGTACGAGACCAGATGCTCCATAACCCTTGAGTGTATCAGCCTTATAAAAGAGCCCAGGAATGGGGGATAAGATTCAGAATTACGTGCTCCGAGTGGGAGGGAGTCATAATAGTGTTTCATCTGGAGGTATCTGTTAAAATCCCGGTGTCGTAAGTTAAATTCTTGTTGGACTTGTGAGAAGGGTTTAAAGGTAGGTCCTGATGTTAGCTGGAACAGACATCTTAGCGACAGATGTTCCCATCTACTGAATGTCAGGTCCGTGTGAGCAGGAATGAAATTTTCCAGCAGTGATATTGGGCACAGTAGTTTTAGGTATGGGGCCAGGTGCACCATCTGATGCACCAACACCCATGCTTTCATTTGATTTCTTATCCATGGGTTGGTGTCCAGTGGAAGATCGGGCATCCGTTCCATTGTGTACAAGAGAGATAGGAAATCCTTTATTGGGATGATATCATATTCAATCTCTGTCCATCTAGTTCTAGTACACCCTAATTGCCTATGTGCCACAAAGACCATGTGTGAGGCTAAGTAGTATAGCCTAAGATTGGGAAGACTCAGGCCACTAGTCTCCTTTGGTAGGAGGAGAGTGGATAGTTTAATACGTGGTCTCCGTCCCACCCATATAAACTTATTTATTCATTTGTTCCATTGCTGAAATATTTTTAAAGGGCTAGATAGAGGCATGTTTTGAAAGAGATACAAGGCTCGTGGAAAAGTCACCATGTGGATCACCTCCACCTGGTGTGATAAGCTCATTGGCAGGAGATTCCAACTAGTGAAATTGGTGTCTAATTGCTTTGTTGCTTTGTTTTTATTCTATGTAGTCATCCCTCACCTTGGCCTGTCTCCGGCGTGGTCACTCGGTGCTGTAACTTTTCCCATCCTGCCTGAAGCCCCATGTCATTCATCCTCGTCGGAATGGACTCCTCCTCCAGCATGGCTAGCCCGGCCCCCTGGATCTGAGTCCCCCAAGGAATGACCACCACACTACTTCTGGTGCTTTATCTATAGTACTGGAGTGCTGCCTGCCTGCTTGAAGGAAGGACCAAAGTGAGCATCCTGGTGCCCGACGTTAGACGTGGTGACGTGACTTCTGGGCCCACCATCGCCTACCAAGACAGGGTTTTTTTCCTTAAGTGTTGTTTTTGCCCCTACCCTCCCCAGAGCTTGGATGTGCAATGATGTCCTCCAACGTCCACCACAGCTCTACACCTTCTACTACAGCCCTGTGCTTGAGCAGTGCCTCTGACTTCCACCGGGGCCTGCTGCTGTGCTGGACAAGCCCTAGATCCCTCCCCAGAGAGAGGAGAGCAGTCCTCTGGATGCTCAATCCCCTCTCTCCCCTGCTGACCCCTGGCAGCCTGTGCTCGTTTCCGAACACTGGTCGCCGGCGTGGCACGAGGTGTGACACCCAGTGCCTCCACCCTCAGCACCTCCAGGCCAGCATTAATTGCTTTGTGAAGGGCTCATAGTTATTCTTAAAGGCCTCAGTGCTGCCATGTGATAAGTACACCCCTAAGTATTTTATTTTTTCCAGATCCCATCTAAAAGGGTATCTTGTTCTAACCTCTGTTGTGGGCTTAAAGTAGAATGTTAGAGCATCAGTTCTGGTAGTATTTAACATATCCTGACCATCTGCCATATGCCTCTATTATCTCAAAAACTGCTGGCAGGGATTTAGGGGCGGTCCGTTAAGTATAGGAGCACGTTGTCTGTGTAAAGAGTTATACGGTGTTCCTCATCATGTACTCGTAGCCCTGAGATTTGAGGAGTGTTGCTGATGGCCTGTGCCAGAGGCTCAATATATACCGCAAAAAGTAGTGGGGATAGTGAGCAGCCCTGTCTGGTGCCTCGATAAAGGGGAAAATCGGGGGAGTGATGTCCTGAGACCTTCACACATGCTTTAGGGGCCGAGTATATGTTCTGTAATAGTGACACAATGGGCAAAAGGAAGCCCATTTGTTTAAGGGTGGCATAGAGGAATGGCCAGAAGACCCCATCGAATGCCTTCTCAGCATCTAGGCTGAGAAGGATTGCAGGGGACTGTCGGGTTTGCATTTCATGAATCAGATGCATCATGTGACAGACATTATCTGTTGTGGATCTCTTCCTAACAAAGTCTGTCTGATCCATGTTGATAAGGGTTGGTAGAATGTCATCTAGTCTGTGGGCTAGTATGGACATAAAATATTCATAATCCACGTTGAGGACCAATATTGGGCGGTACGATTCACAGAACAGAGGATTCTTTTCAGGTTTTAGCATAACAGATATTGCAGTGTAGGACCAATTAGGTGGAGGAGGTTGTCCCTCAGCAACCCTGTTGAAGGTGTTTCGCAAGATTGGGGCAATTTGCTTTTTAACAGCCTTGTAGAACTCTGCGCAGTAGCCATCAGGGCCTAGGGATTTCTGCGTCTTGGAGTTCGTGATGGTCAATTCGAGCTCTACGGGTCAGATGGGGTCTATGAGACACTGTTGTTGTTGTTCTGAGAGGCGGGGTAGGTGGAGGCCAGCTAGGAAGGTCTCTATTTCCTCTCGGGTAGCATCCTTCTCTGGGGCATATAGTTGTTGATAAAAGGAGCAAAAAGACTGTAATGTCATACAGCCTTGTATGCCTGACTCCTGTAGTTGGATGTTTAATAACAGAGATGGTTGCAATCCATCTTTGCCTGCGTAATCTGTAAGCCAGCAGATGAGTGGCTCGAGGCCCAGTTTCATAGTAACACTGCCTGAGATATGCAAGGGCAATCTCGGTCTGCCGGAGAGCAAGGGTATCCAACTCTTGTTTAACTTGTTTAAGTTGCGGGAGAAGTGAGGTGTCACCCTGTTGGTGGGCCAGTTGTAAAAAATGAAGAGTGTCCTCCAGGCGCTGCTGCTTTTCTAACCTAGCCCGTTTCTGTTCTGCAGTGAATTTGATAATATGACCTCTGAGGACAGATTTTAGAGTATCCCATAACATGGAATGTGATACTGTAGAGGTTGTATTGTCCTGAATAATTTCCTTTATTGTATCTGACAAACATTCCCTAAACATTTGGTTTCTCAAATAATTCGGATTGAATCTCCACCTAGTGGAACGTGGTTGCTTCCCCAACTCCCATTGACTTACCTCTGGAGCATGGTCTAAGAGACTGATGTCTCCCAAAGTACAGTTTCTGAGGGCAGAAAGTGATTCTTTTTGGATATAACATATATCTATTCGCGAGTAGGTACCATGTACCAGGGAGTAGTAGGTGTAACCTTTGGTCCCCGTGTAGGAATCGCCAGACATCCTCCCAGCCCTCATCTCTGACAAATTGTTTGAAAATGTTATGTGGCTTAGGCTGCCCATGTGGGGAGTTGTTAGTAGTATCTAACGCTGGGTCTGGGGTCAGATTAAAATCCCCTGCAAGCAACAGTGAGTCCTTGGTCATGACCAGAATCTTGTCAAGTAGCTTTTTGACTGTGGGAGTATTAGTTCCCGGAGGTCGATACATATTCGCTAAGCTTACCTCCTCCCCATTGAGGGCACCTTGTACAATCACTAATCTCCCCTCCAAGTCCATCCACTCTGCTCACATTTGAAATGAAATCACCATCATAGAAATCATAGAAATGTTATAAGTTCAAGAGACCAAGGTCCATTAAAGAACTTGCCACCATCATTTTTTTTTAATGGTGGTAATAAAAATGTTTCTCTTTCATATATTTATCCAATCTTTTTTTGAATGTCTCCATATCTTCACTTTCAATTACATGTTTGGGGAGTTTATTCCATATTGCAATAATTCTTTGGGCCTACCAATGGTTTCTTTTGGACGTTTTTATTTACTTCACCCTTATAATTATACTTGTGTGACCTTGTGTTTATAACATTCATATTTTGTTTTTGAAACCCCAATGTACATTGAAGGACTTCATTTGAACATGCCTTAAATGCCAGACATAGGTCACCTCTAATGCCTCCCATATTCCATGGAGTAAAGAGTCAATAAACACAATCTTTCCTCATATGATTTATTGTTCATAGTGTCAATTGTTTTAGTAATCTGCCTTTGTACTTTCTCGATTTTATTTTTCCCCTCCACAGTATATGGTGCACAAAACTGAGAACAATACTCCAGATGGGGTCTAATCAAGGACGTATACAGTGGCACAATCACCTCAGCACTCTGACTCTTTATATTACTCATGATACAGTGACATATACCATAACATTTCTTTGTCATATTTCTGTGTTTATCAAACATCAGGTCAGGTGTAATATAAACTCTAAGGTCCCTTTCATTATCTGTTACACTTAGTGTGGTACCATTTAGTTTATATTCATAACAGAGATTATTTTTATCAAAATGCATAATCTTGCATTTTGTCTCGTTAAAAAACAGTTTGTGCTCTTTTGCCCACACTACTAATTGGTTCAAATTAGTCTGAAATAAGGTTGCAGTTTTTTGGTCAGTAACAATACCCCCAACTTTACAGTCATTGGCATATTTACTCAGCCAGGTGCCTGGGGTAGACTGCATGGAAGAAACCAGTATATTAAACAGAGTTGGACCAAGCACTGAGCCCTGAGGCACTCCACTGGTCACCAGTCCCCAGTCAGATATATATCCCTTAATTACAACCCTTTGCTTTCTGTTTCGCAGCCATGAATCTATCCAATTGACTATATTAGGATGAGGGTTGTCTAAAGATTAATATTGCCACCCCCCCTTCTTTTAGTTGATCTGTGGGAGGAGAAGTGCATGGATGTGAACCCAAGTCTGGTCAGCTTCTCATGTTCTGCGTCTGCTAGGTGTGTTTCATGGAGATATACCAAATCCGATTTTGTTTTCTTAAGCTGGGATAATAATTTTGTGCATTTTATAGGGCTGTTTAGTCAACTCATATTCAGTGAACTGAGTTGCACATGTTTATTAGCCACAGGAGTCTTGGTAAGAAGGTTCTAGTCTGACCTCGTCTATAGCAAGCACTTTGGCCCCCCCCCCAGCCCCAGCAACACAAGTGTCTGAGATGCATTGTGACAGCAAATGGAAAATTTGACCTTTTTTAACACCAAACCTACATAACTTTGTAACTGTTCATTAAATAACCTACCAATTGTGAAGAGAATCCAGGTAACTGTGATAACTTTCAACTGAGGATTCTCCATGTAACTGGGAGAACTACGTACTTCCAAGGTGTTTGGTCCTGCAATAGAACCAGGTGTTATGGATATTTCAGTGACCATTAGGTCACCAACTGGTGCCAGACGACATTGAAATGCCAAGGGATAAGGGGAAAGAAATAAAGGGGAAATGACTAGTCTTGCATCTGCTGCAACCGGGGATGCAGATAAAATTTTAGATGTAGTAAACAACAGCAATATGTAATAACTGTAAGAGGCACTAGTGTATCCAGCAGAACACAGCATTCTTTATTAGTCTGCCTCGTGGGGTCTAGACCTCAGGGAGGGTAAAGGACTACTTCAGCTTTACCTTATCTACTCACTGTGCTCCTGTTCCTCTGGGAAGAGCGATCCTGGGGAGGCTGATTCCGCTTTGCAAGGGTGCTTAGTTGTTACCTTTATTAATTTATGGCAGTTTTAACCCTAGATTCAGGAACAGGGGCACACATCCAAGGTTGGTACTAGTCACTCATAAGCTGGAAGAATGATGAGACCAGTATGCAGAGCATTTTCTGAATTCTATAAAATGTATAACTTTAGTCCCTGACCATTGTTATGTGTTTCCAATTCACCCCATTCAGTCATGCAGACGCAGTTTGTAAGAGACACTGGATGAGTTTGAAGCAAAGTCAGAGATATCCCTGAAAGTATGGACAAATGAAAGGCTTGCCCTCAAGAGATCCCACTCAAGTCCACACTCCTCCCACGAGGACCCAAGCACCCCACATTGCAATCTCTCCCCCCATCCCCAAGCTCTATCACACACAGAGGCAGTATCATACCATTCTCCTGCCCAGGTCAGCTCCTGTGAAAATCCTGAACCATTTTAGTTGCCCTTCTCTGGAAAATCTCCACCTTATATCCTTTCTGAAGTGTGGACTCTAAAACTGGACACAGTACTGCAGCTGGGGGTATACCAGGGAGTGATACCATGGCAGCACAACATCCCTCCTCCTCCTGCTGGAGATGACCGTCCTTATGTACCCCAGAATCCTATTTGCCCTGTCCATAGACTTGTTACGCTGTACTGCCACCTTGAGGTCCTCTGATATAATACTAACATACTAAAATGCCAGCAGAATAGGCCTAACGGTCTTTCGAGTCTGCTCGATTGGTCAGCCCCCACCCTGGGTGCTGACCTTGCTGCCCCCCTCGCCTTCTCTGGCTACTCCCTTCCCAGTTCCGGATATTCTTGCTGCATTGGATTTTGCTTCCAGAACCCTCCCCTGTACCTGTCCCAGCCCTTCTTGAACTCCTCCACCGTCTCTGCCTCCACCAGCCCCCTAGGCAGTGCATTCCATGGCTCCACCACCCTCTCAGTGAAGTAGCACCTCCTCCTCCTCTCTCCCCTGAATCTTCCCCTCAGCTTCCACCCATGCCCTCTAGTGGCCCCCTCCTCCTTCCTTTGAAGCACCCTGACTGTTCCTCCCCTATTTACCCTCTTCATGTACTTGAAGACCTCTATCATGCCCCCCAGTCCCTTCTCTCTTCCAATGTGTACATATTTAGCTCTTTAAGCCTCTCCTCCTAGGTCCTGTCCCCAAGCCCCAAATCATTTTGGTTGCCCTCCTCTGGACCCTCTCCAGGAGTTTAATGTCCCTCTTTAAGTGTGGCCTCCAGAACTGCACTGCAGTACTCAGGTGTGGCCACACCAAGCAGTTATACAGAGGGAGCATCACTTCCCTCCTTCTGGAGGTGATCCCCAGCGATGCATCCCAGCATCCTGTTGGCCTTGGCTGCTGCCCTTCTACAAGTCTCCGAGTTGTTCATTTTGACATCCACCACCACCCCCAGGTCCCTCTCAGCCATCAAGACTTGTAGCATTTCCCCAGGGTGTACACTTGGCCGGGTTTCTGGCCCCAGGGTGGAGTACCTTGCATTTCCGCATTGAACCTCAGCTTCCACTTTCTAGACCATCTTTCCAGAGCCTCCAGGTCCCCTGTGGGCCACCCTCCCCTCCTCCCCATCCACCACCGCCCCCAGTTTTGGAGTCATCCAAAGAGACTCATCTCACTCCTGATTCCTGTCCTATGTCAGAGATGTAGGTGTTGAACAGGAGGGCCCAAGGACTGATCCTGTGGGACCCCACTAATGACCCCTTTGGGGATGAGACTATCCGCCAACCTCGACCCTCTGGGTCCGGTCCTGAAGCCAATTGCCTATCCATCTGATCATCTGGTTCCCCACCCCCCATTTCTCCCAGCTTATCCAACAGGCCCATGTGAGGAACAGAGTCAAATGCCTTGCTGAAGTCTAGAAAGAGGGACGTCCACTGGTCTACAAGGTCCAAGGCACTCGCCACCCAGTCATAGAACTCCACCAGGTTTGTCTGACACGATTTCCCCAAGACGAATCCATGCTGTCTATCGTCCAGGCATCCTGACTTTCCAGGCCCCCCCCAGCCTCTCCTTGACAATGCCCTCCATCACCTTGCCCACCACCGATGTCAGGCTGACAGGCCTGTAGTTCTCTGCCACCTCCCTTGATCCCCCCTTGTGGATAGGCACTATATGCGCAACCTAATAACCAGATAATAACCTCAAGGACCGTTTCATGTCTAGTGAGTATCAGTACCTTCCCCCATCCTATACTCAGCATCGGGGTTCCTATGCCCTAGGCACATAATTTTACACTTGTTGCCATTGAACCCCCAACTAAGGAAATGGAATTGATTTGAATGAATTATAGGCTTTTAAGCAGCTTTTCAGGGAGTGTGTATGTGTGTGTGTGTGTGGGGGTTCTACTACTATAACTATTTGCTTTTGATTTTGGCCTCAAATCAGGTGCACTCCTGTAAACAGGTAAAACACGTTTAAGAAAAACTCATAAGTCTTTGTACATTAGCCTGGGCTGAGCTTGCAGACAGGAGAGATGCAGCCTGTTACATAGAAACATAGAAACATAGAATTTGACGGCAGATAAGGACCGCTTGGCCCACCCAGTCTGCCCATTTCCCTACCTAATGGATAAGCTGCAGATCCTAGTTAACCAGCAGCCTACTTCTTCCTACCCCCACCCCCTAGAATTGCCTTATGACTGTCCCATGCATGCTTGAATTTCACCACTGTTTTTGACTCCACAACCTCCTCTGGAAGGCTGTTCCATACATCCATAACCCTCTCTGTGAAAAAATACTTCCTTAAATTACCTCTGAGCCGCCCCTTCTATCTTCAAATTGTGCCCCCTTGTTCTTGCACACCTCTTTTTTTGAAAGATGCTACCCTCTTGGACTTTGTTGCTTCCCTTGAGGTACTTGAAAGTTTCTATCATGTCCCCCCTCTCCCTCCTTTCCTCGAGGCTATACATATTAAGTTCCTCAAGTCTCTCTTCTTATGTCTTCTGGTGCAGACCCTGCACCATTTTAGTGCCCTCCTCTGGACAGCTTCCATCCTGTCTATGTCTTTGCGAGATTGGGTCTCCAGAACTGCACGCAGTACTCAGATGTGGTCTCACCAGCTGTCTGTACAGAGGGATAATAACTTCCTGTTTTCTACTGGTGATGCCTCTCCCTATGCATCCCAGTATCCCCCAACCCTCCTTGCTGCCCTCTCACATTGCTTGCCCACCTTTAGGTCATCTGATATGACTACCCCCAGGTCCCTTTCCATTTTTGTTGTTGTTAGTATCTCACCCCTCATTGTGTACTCTTCCCCTGGGTTTTTGTTTCCCAGGTGCATTACCTTGCACTTCTTAGCAATGAATCTAAGCTGCCATACATTTGACCATTCCTCTAACCTTGCCAAGTCCCTTCTCATCCTTTCCACCCCACCTTGTGCATCAACTCTGTTGCAGATCTTTGTGTCATCTGCAAAGAGACATACTTTTCCTTCCAGTCCCTCTGCAATGTCGCTTATAAAGACATTGAAGAGGACTAATCCTATCTGAACCCTGTGGTACCCTGCTAACCCCCCTTTTTTCAGAGTGGACTCCATTAACTATTACTCTCTGTGTCCTATTCTCCAGCCAATTCTTTACCCAGGCTGTCATCTTGGGACCCACTCCAAGGCTGGCCAGCTTGTATATTAATCTTTTCTGTGGTACTGTGTCAAATGCCTTGCTAAAGTCTAGGTAAGCCATGTCCACAGCCCTTCCCTGATCAACTACTTTGGTCACCCAGTCAAAGAAATCTATCAGATTTGTCTGGCATGACCTTCCGCTGTGAATCCATGCTGCCTTGGGTCCTGTGCCCTCTGGCCTCTAAATACACACAATTCTTTCCTTCAGAAGTGATTCCATCATTTTCCCTACCACTGAGGTTAAACTAACAGGTCTGTAGTTTCCTGCTTCTGCCTTGCTCCCACTTTTGTGAGGGAATCACATCTGCCCTCCTCCAGTCCTCAGGTACCACCCCATCCTCCATGATTTGTTAAAGAGGGTAGTCAGTGGTGTCACTAGTTCTATCCTTAGTCCTTTTTAGAATTCTGGGATGAATCCCATCAGGCCCCATTGCTTTGTCCACCTTCAGTTTTAAGAGCTCTTTCAAAACTCTTTCTTCTGTAAATGAGCTGGTATCAACTTCTGTATCCAGAGTTTTTCTACTGTTTGTTTTAGGTACCTCCCCCTCTTCCTTTGTAAATACTGAGCAAAAATATTTGTTTAGTATCTCTGCCTTTTCACAGTCACCCTCTGCCCACCTCCCCCTTTATTAAGCCTCACTATCCCTCCTTGGTCTTCCTTTGCTCCTGATGTACCTATAAAGGTTTTATCCCCTTCTTAACTGGGTTGGCTATCTTTTCCTCGGTTTGGGCCTTTGCTGTTCTGACTGCCTTTCCAGCTTCCTTTTGCTTTAACTGATTAGTTCTCTATCCTGTTCCTTCTGTGATTCCTTGTACTTCCTGAATGCTTTCTTTTTCTCTTGAACCTTCAATGCCACTTCCTTTGAGAACCATAGCGGTTTCTTACCTCGTTTAGTTTTGTTTATTTGCTTTACACAAGGCTTGTTACCTCTGTGATGGCAGTTTTATTATTCCCAATTGTTCTTCACCCTCCTTCCTGCCCATTTGCTAGTGCATTCCTTAGGCACTCATCCATTTAGCAAAGTCAGCCCTCCTAAAATCCAGTACATTTGTCTTTGTATGACTTGACTCTATTGCTGTGTTTATTGTGAACCATACTGTTCGATCGTCGCTAGTTCCCAGATGGCTACCCACTTCTACATCTGTGATCCCTCTTCATCTCCATTTGAGAGACCAGGTCTAAGATTGCTCCCTCTCAGTGGGCTCAATACTAGTTGTCTAAGGCATGCCCCTGTAGGGCATCTAGAATAATCCACTCTTAGAAGTGGCTGCTGCAACTGCACTCCAGTTAACATCTGGCATATTCAGATCACCCATCAGCAATATCTCCTTTATCTGCCATTCTAAGTATACTTTCTATCATTTCCTTGTCATTTCCTCCCCTGAGAGGGGGTCTGTATATAACCCTATGCGGATTGTGGTGCCATTGCCTGCCTCAAATTGACCCACAGTGCTTCTTCTCCTCCTGTTTACCCTTTTGTTCTGTTGCTTTGATTTCTTCTCTTATGTGAGAGCTCTCCTCCTCCTCTTTTACCCTCCCTGTCCCTCCTGTAGATAGTGTATCCTGGTATGTTTATGTCCCAGTCATGGTTCTGTGTACCATGTTTCTGTGACTGCCACAATATCAGATCTTCCTCCTCCACAAGGCCACTAATTCAGGAAGCTTGTTACCCAGACTATGGGCATTGGTACTCATTGCTCTCCATTTTTTGATGGCTTTACCTTCTGTAGCGCATACCCCACTGACCTTTCTACCTTGGTCTTTTCTCATTTAGTACCCTGTTTTTGTAGGGGGCTGGGATTTTCCTTCTGTTATCAGTGCCTCCCCTTGACTAGTTTAAAGGCTTGCCAATGAAGCATTTAAACCGATTGCCCAAAGACTTGTTCCTTCCTGGACAGATGCAGACCATCCTGCCAGTATAGGCTGGTGTCCCTCAGGTGGAACCCCAGTCCCCAATGAAGCCAAACCCTGTGCTCCACATCATTTTTTCAACCATTTGTTAAACTGCATGGTGCAAAGTGCCTCGCCTCACTCATGCCACTGACAGGCAGCACCTCTGAGAAGGATACTGTGTGTGCTACTTGTCTTAAGCCCTCCCCAACTCTACAAAGTCCTTTGCCTGCTCTAATCTCATGATGAGCCAAGTCATTTGTCCCTAGGTGGACAATGATGTCCAGCTCAGACTCCCGTGCAACTGTTCTCGTGATCCTAGGATGCACTTCCTGTCCCTCAAGCCATGGCACCAGGCAGGCACCTTGCTTCAGTTTTCCCTGCCCCCCAGTTCTATCCCCTAATAATTGGGTCCCCACCAGGAGCTGCTTTCTTTCCTGTGGTGCCCTCTGCCTCCTTCCTGAGGGCCTCCCTTGTGACAGTTGTCTGCACCCTCCTTAGTCTCCTCTCGGGTGCATCCATGGGAACTATGCTCCCCAAGAATGGTGTATGGATTGTGGAGTGTAACAACTGACTGGGTGTGCCTCTGTTCCACCACCCTTACCCTCCTGAGCCCACTGTGGTCCAACTGCTGTGTTGCTTCACAACCTCTGGGGTAGTGGTGGTGGCTGTGGTGCTCCCTGGATGGGGAGGTTCCTTGCCACTGTCCAGTGCGGCCTGAAGATGGGCAACTTCCTCCCTCAGGGCAGATAGTTGTCTGCAAACAGGGCAGCATCTCAGCCTCTAGAAAGACTCCCAGAAGACTGCTGCCGCACAGCCATTACATTGTACTACTCCCCACATAACTGTCTACCTTGTTTAGTTTTTTTTTTGTGTGTGTGTGTGATTGATGCGTTATATAGAAATATGTGTATTTATATAATGTGTATGCTTATATTGTCAGTGCAGTGTGCAAGACAGGATATGACAGTGATGTGTACCTTGCCCTCTTGAGGAAATGATGTCAGAACCCAGGTATAAATTAACTATTTCCAGGGGTGGGTGGGGTGAGGGGTGGGAAGGGGTTGGGCCTAAACTGTGCCCTCACGAAACAATCAGCTAAACGCTCTGACCTACCGATACGATGAGTGCCTTCCTGTCAGCAAGATGCCATACCGACAATTTGTAATACTGCTCAAACCAATTCGACAGAGAAAATACCCTGCTAATCAAACAGAAAAATCCAAACATCCAAGTCAGACACAGGTAAACCTCCCAGCCCAAAAGAGCCTGGTGACTTGTGCTCTGAAAACAGTCAGCCCCAAAACCGTCAGCTATGCAGAAGGGCAGACACAGAAAACAGTATTTAGCCTATGTGGGTTTAAACTCTTCCTGCACTGAAAACCTTAACACTTGTAACACAAGTAAAGCAAACTCCACCTCCCTCTGTTGATCGAAAGACTGCCTTTTCTGATAATTCTAAGTTGCTTATTTCACCCTTCAGTTAGAAGTATCCTCCACCTGAAGAATATTAACTTTCCTAAGGAATCTGCTTCAAACCAAAGACAATTGTAAATTGTAAGGTTCACCTCCCTCTGTTGTGAGCACTACTCACTTTCTTGCAAATCTTAAGTCCAGTGTTGCAGCTTGCAGCCAGAGGTAGCTTCAACTGAAGACTATGAGGTTCCTAATTAATGAGCTTCCCACTGGTCACCTGTGAGCCTCTTATGGGCCAGAGCTTACTACACAAGCATTTGTCAGTGCCGCATGGTTGCTTGCTGGCATTAGCAGTGGAAGTGCAGGAGTTAGACAGATGGGGCCCGATTCTCAAAGCCCTATGTCGGACGCAAGGTGTCTGCGCCGAACAGATATGGTGCAAGGTGCACCTTGCATCCATGAACGCCCTCCTTGTGATTCACAAAGATAGCCTGCCTCGACCGCAGTCCACCTGCCCCAAACAGGACTTGCACCTGCCCTGTGCCCTGCAATAAACTACGGCATGGTGGTAGGGGGACTGCGGCTGACACAAGCTGCATCCTGCAGGTCACAGACATCACCCAGCAGGAGAAATTCTAAGTGCCCATAGACCAGCCAGGGCAGCTGTAAGGGGACTTAGACATTCTCTCCTGGGTGACATGCCTGTGTGCGGCACACCATGGGTGACGGTCCACCCACCATACCCCCAAGTGTGGCCCCGTATGTGTGGCCCCCATCGCAGTGGTCCAATGGCACCCCTCAGAGCTCACCGATGCCACCTATGTATCATGTCGCTACCCCCGTCCTGATGCTGCCCATACTGGCAGCGGCTCCCCCAATCCCTGATGCCTGCCCCATCAGTGCTACGGCAGCACCAACTTATGGTAGTACAGTGCCCACCCATGCCCCAGCAGGTGGTGCCCAACCCCCCACACCTGTACACTGCTCCCCGGTGCCCGGCACATCCCACCACTCACCTCCATGGCCAGGTGCCAATTTCACCAAACATGGTGGAGGGACACCGGCCCACCAGGTTGGGTCCACATGCCCATTACCTAGTGGTATGGGGGTCCTGTGTTAGTCTCTGGTGGCCTGCGGTGGACCTGTGTGGTGATCAAGGGGTTTGCCACAGAGTTCCGGTCAGCGCAAGCATGGGGACTTAGCCGCTGGGATCCCTCCTGTACCTGAATCAGGTGCAGGGTCCCAGGCACACCAGGAATTGGTGCAAGCTGCTGTTTGCCGCAGCTTTCACCAGACGCAGGCCCCAGAGACAGGCATTGGGGTGTGCCTTTGGGTCGTCGCCCATAAACGGTCATGACATTTCACCTCACCCTACCCTGCAGACACTGATAAGTGTTGAGGTGTGCTTTGGGTGTTCAGGCTTTACACTCACCTGATTCCATAGGGAAATATGCTGAAATGGGTACAGTATAGGAGAATGGGATGAACTCTGGGGCCAAAGAGTCCAGGGTACATCTCGATGCCTGTCACTGGCTGCAAGGTGCGGGTGGGGGTGGATTGGCATGAGCATTACTGTCGACTACCCCAAGTCACATCCCTGACACTTGCCAGTCCCTACAGGGTAGGGCATTATGGTCGAAAACCCTAACACCCTGGCCATTTCTTGGTATGTTTACTCCAAGTTTTCAACATGGGCTTTTTGTGATCCCACCGCATGAACAGTGACACTATCAGTTCGTTAGCCGAAAGGTGATTTTGCACAGCGACTGCACCATTTGGCGCCACAGGTGCGAAAACACATTTTGAACAGGAAGTGAAAAATGACTGTGGTACTGTTCATGGAGAGGTGTAAAAAATGGCAGTGTTGAAAATCTGGAATGAAAATATTAAAAAACTGGTGAAGTAACGAGTGTGCATAGAAACTGAGCAACGCACACCCGTAATGTAATTAATTTTCGGATTTTTTACAGCAGATTTTCAACATAGGCATTTTTGGACCTCTGCTCATGAACAGTGTCACTGTGATTTTCTTAATCTATCCCAAACACTGATTTCCCACAGCGACCATGCTATTCTGCGCCATAAGTGCGAACATACATTTTGGCCTGGGTGTGAAAAACGACAGCTGTACTGTTCATAAGGAGGTGTGGAAAAAATGCCAATGTTGAAAATCTGGACTGAAAAGATTACAGATTTGTGAACTTAAGAGGGTGCGTGGAAATTGCACAATGCAAGCTCGTAACACAGTCATTTTATGGTCTTTTGTCACCAAATTTTCAACATAGCCAGTTTAAGACCTCTGCTTGTGAACAGAGTCATTTTGATTTTCTTAATCTGTCCAGAACATTGATTTCGCACACCGACCATGCCACTGTGTGCTATATGTGCGAAAACACATTTTGGATGATATGTGAAAAATGACAGTTGTATTGTTCATAAGGAGGTGTGGTAAAATGGCAATGCAGAAAATCTGGAGTGAAAATATAAAAAATGCTCGACGTTATGAGCGTGCGTAGGAACTGCGTCACGCACGCTCATAAAACAGTAATTTTGGGGAACGTTTGCACCAGATTTTCAATATAGGGTTTTTGGGGGCCTACCTCATGAACAGTGTCACTGTGATATTCTTAATCTGTCCTGAACATTGATTTCGTACACCGACCACGCCATTGTGCGCTACATGTGCAAAAACACATTTTAGGTGAGATATGAAAAATGACAGCTGTACTGTTCAAAAGAAGGTTTGGTAAAATGGAAATGTTGAAAATCTGGAGTGAAATTATTAAAAATGCTCGAAGTTATGAGTGTGCATAGGAACTGCTCAATGCACACTCGTAAGACAGTCATTTTGGGGAATTTTTTCACCAAATTTTCAACATAGGGTTTTTGGGGATCTACCTCATGAACTGTAACACTGTTGTTTCATTAATCGGTCCCGAAAGGTGGTTCTGCGCAGTGACCACGAAATCACCTTTTGGGACCGAACAACAAAATGACAGTGACTGAGTTCATGAGGTGGGGCGCCAAGAACCCCATGTTGAAAATTTGGTGAAAAAATTCCCAAAAATGGCCGAGATATGCATCAAAGTTGAAAAAAAAAACATTTATGCCATGATACAGCATACTGGCATTTCTTCAGTTCGCAGTCGGCTTTGAAGAGTGCAGACAGGTTCTCAGTCCACCAAAGACCATCGCGCGCTGGGCTCCGGAGGTAAGGATGGGGTGAGGCTGTGTGTGGGGAGGTGGGGTACACAGAGTGTGGGCGCGGGTTGGGGGAGGGACCACTGGAATCATCTAGGGACCGTTTTCTAGTTTACAGGGTTTTTTTTACAAAAAAAACTTTGCAGGAAGGTTTTCTTTTTTGCAGGGAGATTTAATTTTGGCATGCTGAGTGGGCTTCCAGCATGCCACTTGAGTGTTTGGCAGGGTGCTGTAGCCAACGGGGGATTGGGCACATACCAAGTGCGTGGGGCGGAGACAAGAGCTGAGGGGGATTGGGCACCCACCTCGGCACACAAGAAAATGGGGGGAGCATTATGCCGATGGGGAGTGGGCTCCCCTGTCAGCAAAATTACCAGGCTGGGGGCATGTCGACAGGGATATTGGGCACCCCTGTCAGCACATATAAGTGCAGGGGGGTGGCAAGAGCCAAGGGGTATTGGGCACCCCGGTCGGCTTTCTTTTTTTTAATTTATTTAAATGTTTCACCAGGAAGGCACACTGAAGGCCAGGCAGTGGCTTTCTGTCAGCTTTGTGGGGACTGTGAGAGGCCAATGGAGAAGCTGTTGCCATGGCAACACGGCACAATGGAGCTGTGTAATTGGCTGCTGCAGTCAGGAAGGCCCCGCCATACAGACAGCTGATTGCGTAGTGATGGGGCGCTCCCTAAGTGCAGCGGCTCACTTACTTTGATCTCATGGCCTGCTCATTAACTGCTGGTGATTGACAGCATGCGCATCTATTGGCAGAGGCAGAGACCAGCCCTTAAATGGGCTGCTACCATTCAGCACAACACTGCCGCGCCTCCACAACCTGCTTGTGAAGAAAACCTGATGCAATGTGTTTCTTGCACATGCGTGCAAGCAACACAAAAATAAAAAGTATAAAAAAAAAAAGAGCTCAAAGAGGTGCTAGTGGTACCACTGACAGTCCTATTCAACAAATCACTGGAGGAGGGAGTGGTACAAGAGGACCGGAGGAGGGTGAATGTGATACCCCTCCACAAGAGTGGGAGCAAGGCAGAGGCTGGAAATTACAGGCCGGTCAGTTTGACCTCTATGGTGGGGGAAAATAATGGAATCAATGGTAAAGCAAAAGATTGTGGTTGATCTTGCGGCCAGCAGAGCACAAGACCCATGACAACATGGATTCACAGCAGGAAGGTCTTGTCAGACAAATCTGATTGACTTCTTTGACTGGGTGACCTGGGTGGTTTATCAGAGAGGGGTGGTAGGCATGGCCTTCCTACATTTTAGCAAGGCTTTTCACACCATCCCACACAGACGGCTAGTAAACAAATTGGGCAGTCTGGGGTAGGGTTCAAAGGTGGTAAACTGGGTCAGGAATTGGCCCAAAAGAACATAGAGGTTGGTGGTAAATGGAGTTCAGTCCGAGGAGGGGGGGGTAACCAGTGGGGTGCCACAAGGTTCAGTGCTGGGGCTTATCCTCTTTAATGTCTTCATAAGTGACACTGTAGAGGGACTGGAAGGGAAGGTTTGCCTCTTTTCAGATGACACTAAGAGCTGCAGTCGGGTTGACACTCGGTGGGGGGGGGTGGAAAGAATGAAAAGAGACCTAGGCAAACTGGAGAAAAATCAAGCACTTGGGGCACAAAAATCCAGGAGAGGAATACACAATGGGGGGAGGGGGAGTACTGACAACAACTAAACTAGAAAGGGACCTGGGGATAATCATAACAGATGATCTGAACTGAAGGTAACCAAACAATGTGAGGAGGCTGTGAGGAGAGCTGGTGGGATGCTGAGGTGCATAGGGAGAGGTATCACCAGTAGAAAACAGGAGGTGGTGATAACACTGTACAGACAAGATGAGACTTCATCTAGAATACTGTGTTCAGGTCTGGAGACCATATCTCCGAAAGGACATAGAATGGAGGCAGTCCAGAGAAGGGCAACAAAAATGGTACAAGATCTGCACCAGAAACCATATGAGGAGAGACTAAAAGACCTCGTTATGTATACTCTGGAGGAAAGGAGGGAGAGGAGGGACATGAGAGAGACATTCAACTACCTCAGAGGGATAAACAAAGTTCAGGAGGGCAGCATAGTTCAGAAAAAGAGCTGTGCAAGAATAAGGGGGCACAATATGAGGCGGGGGGGGGGCTCATGGGCAATGTGAGGAAGTATTTTTTCACGGAAAGGGTGATAGATGCTTGAAATAGTCTCCTTGTGGAGGTCCTAGGGGCTGAAACAATAGGTGAATTCAAGAATGCTTGGGACAGACAGAAGGCTACCCTAGTAGTGGGAAGCAGAAGGTGAGCTACAGAGAATTAGAATCTGGAGTTTATGAAGTAGGTAGGGAAATTGGCAGACTGGGAGGGCCAAGTGGTCCTTATCTGCCATCAAATTCTATTTCTATGTGTCCATGTTAAAAGGTTTACATGGAATGTACGACTAGAAAGCTTAAAGTTAGAATGCTAGAATATATTGGGGCCGTTAGGAACGGCTCAGAGAATAGTGCAATTGGAGCACATTTTAAAATGTACCACCATCAACATCCTGATGGATTTAAATTTATTACCTTGGAATATGTACAAAAACCTATTAAGGGGAGGGAGATAGGGAGCAAAAACCGTTGCAAAGAGAGCCGTGGTGGCTTTTCCATCTGAGAAGTTTATCTCCAACTGGTTTAAATGAAATTTTAGATTTGAAACCTTATTTATGGGGCCAGAGTCCCACTACAGAAACTGTTGCAGTTACAAGGCAGCTCAGGATTGAATTCACCACAGCCACTGACTCAGTAATGAGGAACATCAGGCCTGAGACCCATCACAGCCATTGATGCAGTAACATGGAACATCAGGTTCAAATCCCACCACAACTACTGATTCAGTGATGAGGAACATCAGGCCTGAGATCCACCACAGCCACTGATGCAGTAACAAGGCACATCATGTTCAAATCCCACCACAAGCACTGATTCAGTAACAGGAAATATCAGGCCTGAGTTCCACCACAGCCACTGACTCAGTAATAAGGCACATTAGGCCTGAGGCCTTTCACAGCTACTGATTCAGCAACAAGGTACATCAGGTTCTAATCCCATCACTGCCACTAATCCAGTAAAAAGGCATATTAGGCATGAATTCCACCACTGCCACTGATGCAGTAACAAGGCACATCAGGTTCAAATTGAATCCCACCACAGTCACTGACTCAGTAATGAGGAACATCAGGCCTGAGACCCACTTCAGGCAGTGATGCAGTTACAAGGCAGCTCAGGTTTGAATTCCACCACAATCACTGACTCAGTAATGAGGGACATTAGGCCTGAAACCCACCTTTGCCACTGATGCAGCAACAAAGCACATCAGGTTCAAATCCCACCACAACCACTGATTCAGTGACAGGGAACACCAGGCCTGAGACCCACCACTGCCACTGATGCAGTAACAAGACATATTATGTTCAAATCCCACCACAACCACTGATTCAGTGACAAGGAATATCAGGCCTGAGTACCACCACAGCCACTGACTCAGTAATAAGGCACATTAGGCCTGAGGCCCACCACAGCTACTGATTCAGTAATAAGGCACATCAGATTTGAATCCCACCATTGTCACTGATGCAGTAATAAGGCACATCAGGCCTGAATCCCACCACAGTCAGTGAAGGAATGTATTGTCAATCACCTGGTATACATTGGAATGCAGGACCCAAGACAGTATGGATTCACAGCAGGAAGGTCCTGTCAAACAAATCTGATAGATTTCTTTGATTGGATGACCACGGTGGTGGACCAGGGAGGGGCATTGGATATTGCCTACCTTGATTTCAGCAAGGTCTTTGACACAGTCCCACATAGAAGGCTGGGAAACAAGCTGAGGAGTCTAGGGGTGGAACACAGGGTGGTGCACTGGGTCAGAAATTGGTTAGTTCACAGAAGGCAGAGGGTGGTGGTAAACAGCACACAGTCAAAAGAAGTGGGAGTCACCAGTGGGGTGCCACAGGGGTCAGTCCTGGGACCAGTCCTCTTCAATGTCTTCATAACAGACATACCAGAAGGGCTAAAGGGAAAAGTATGCCTGTTTGCAGATGACATCAAGATCTGCAATAGAGTAGATACTCCAGGGGGAGTAGCTAGAATGAAAAGAGACCTGGATAAGCAGGAGAAATTGTCTGAGGCATGGCAGTTAAGATTTAACACAAAGAAATGCAAGATCATGCACATGGGGAACAGAAACACTGGAGGGAGCTACATGTTGGGGGACGAGTTGTTGATGGTCACCAGAGAGGAGAAGGATTTAGGGGTCTTTATATCAGATGACCTGAAATCCACCAAACAGACTGCAAAAACAGTTGGGAGGGCTAGTGGGATGTTAGGGTGCATAGGGAGGGGTATTACAAACTATAGGAGGCAGGTGGTGATCCTACTGTACAAGACGCTGGTTAGGCCTCACCTAGAGTACTGTGTGCAGTTCTGTAGGCCACACCTGTGCAAGGATATTGACAGGGTGGAAACAGTGCAGACGAGGGCAACTAAGACGGTGCAGGGTCTACACAACAAGGCATATGGGGATAGACTTAAGGACCTCAAAATATGTACACACTGGAACAGAGATGGGAGAGGTGGGACATGATTGAGACTTTCAAATATCTTAAGGCATAAATAAGGTTAAAGAGGATAGCATCTTCCAGTATAAAAAGTACAGTAGAACTAGGGGGCATGACATGAAATTGGAAGGGGGGGTCGCATAAGGGATAATGTGAGAAGGTTATTTTTTACAGAGAGGGTGGTGGATGCATGGAATGCCCTGCCTCAGAAGGTGGTGGGAGCATGTACAGTGGAGGGATTCAAGAGGGGATGGGATAGGCAAAAGGGAATCATACATATGAGGGGGGCATAGCTGAGGCCGCTGACCTAGTGGAGGCAGCAAAAGCAAATTGGTGAAATGGGCAGACTGGATGGGCCTTGCGGTCCTTTTCTGCCATCAACTTCTATGTTTCTATGTATGCAGAAACAAGCACATTAGGCCTGAGTTCCACTACATTTACTAACTTATCAACAAAGCACTTCTAGTCTGAATCCCAGCATAGCTGCTGACTGAGTAAGAATGCACATCAGGCCTGAATTACACCACAGCCACTGATGTTTTAACAAAGCACATCAGGTCTGAATCCCACCACAGCCACTGATTCAGTGATAAGGAACATCGGGCCTGAATCCCATTTATAGTTGCCTTTTCAAAAAAAATCTAGGGATAACTGAAATAATAATTGGTGGTTCTATTTAATAGGTTTCTGTATTGTTTATTTATTTAAATGCAGATTACCATATGAATTAGGGTCCTTCTGTAATATTTGTTTATTTAATGTAAATTGATGTTCTGCTTCATTTCCTTTGTAAGTAATGTATTTGGGCATTTCCATTTTAAGGGGTGTGTGGCCAGTTGAAAACTGTGTATTGTTTTAAGAAGCCCGTGCATTCTTGATATAATTATGTATGAGAGTATTTACATATTTAAATTACTTTGATTCTATTGGTCACCGATGTGTATTTGAAGGGTTTCTTTTGAGTTGAACTCCAACCCTTGAGAAAGGAGCTGGTTCTCTGAAAGCGCATGGGGAGTTCCTTTAGGGGAGTCTGGTGGCACTGACTGTTTGGATTTTAACATGAAGAAGAACTAAAAGTTTTTTACTATGGTCTCCTAAGTGCAGGCGTTCCTTTTTTCTGTATCTGCCAGAGACATATGGAAATGCGACCAACAACCAATCAGTTAGGATAATCACAAGATGGGAAAAAAGGTTTTTGCTTAGAAAATGCAGAGGCATTTGTTCATGAGGCCATACAATGTAGGTACATATAGCAGGTGACCTGATTCATCCAGTCAGAGAGCAGTATTTGTTGCAACCCCCTTGACCCATTTATATGATCTCATAGTTACTCAGGCTCCATACAGTTTGGTTAGTAGAACAGATGCAACTGGGGTTATCAATTCGAGAACCTTAATTTTGCATTCCTGACAATCTGTGCTGTAACTGCAAACCTTAAAGTCATCTTAAAGGAAAACTCCACACATCCTGGTCTCCTGCACCCGAAAAGCTAACCCTCCGGTTTAGCTTTTAACAGCAAGAGCGGCATTTTTCTCTTGCCACAGCTTGCTGTATTTTAATTTTAAAAAGTCCAAAATCCAGAAGTACGGAGGTGTCAGGGGGCGCTCCATTTGCTGAAAAGGTGCAGCGATGCACCACTTGCCACTCTTGCTGTTAAAAGCTAAACTGCTTTTTGGTTGCAGGAGACCAGGATGTGTGGAGTTTTCCTTTAACAGTTTTTCAAATAAATTTCCTTGCATTTTAAAAAAAGTAAATACGTACCTAAATTCCCCCTTCACCCACCCAAGTAGCATTCTTATCTCCACTCTCCCACCCAACATGAAAACTGAATTATCCCTGTCCCCCCACCATCACTGCACCCTTATCCTTTGCCACACATCTACTGTAATCCCCCTAGATGTCACCCCATGTAGATAAAAAAAATTTCCACTCATGTAAATTAAAAACAATCTGCCCTATAAACATGTTAAAGATATAACATCTGTAAGCGTGCCAAGCAGGGCAATCTATTTACACACCCTAGTCTAGGTACCACTTTTGTTTTCTTTTTTTTTTTTTTTTTTACATTTTATCCTCCTCTCTGTCTCTCCAGACCCCGCACCTTCAGGAGCCCCATTGGAGTCTGCCCCAGCTTCAGCCACCTACCTTAGCCATCCCAGAATCCCCCATAGAGTCGCGGTTCTACCCCCCGGGTGGGGACAAGGTGGGGCAGCTACAACCCGAATGCTTCTGTGTCTCGTCGGTATCCAGGACCGGCCAGGCAGGTGGGAGCCATGAGGGGTCTGCTCCGGAGTGCCTTCTACCCAGGGCCTGGAGAATGTTTTTCCTTGTTCCGATGGGCGTCGCGAGTACCCTGACGTCATGGCACCTAGCACCGACATCCGTGACATCCTCCCTACTGCATCTGCCTCAGTGCTTGCAGAGCCCCAGGCCTCTGCCTGGGGACAGTCAAGCACCAAGACATTTCCCCCTCCCTCCCTGGAGGAGATGAGCTGTCCCTAGGATGCTCAAGCCTTCTCTCCCCTGCCGGCCCTCCAGCTCCCCAGGCTCATTCCCGAACCTGGGTCACTGGCGCCGCAAGGGGAAATCCAACCACTGCGCCAATGGGCCGGCCTAGGTACCACTTTTGATGTAAGGTACTTCATCATGTGTGCGACTGAATTTGTTATCTGTGTAATTTGGTGTACATGTGGCCTTCTTTATGTGGGAAGGACAATAAGGCTGATAAAGGAAAGACTGCAGGAACACTTATGTGTCATCACAAATGAACGCAAAGATTATCTACAGCCAGACACTGTTCGGAGGTACACAGGGGCAATACTTATTATTTTCATTACATGGGGATTAAGTCAGTACCCACTCCTATCAGAGGAGGGGCTTGATCATGTCTAATTTTACAAAAAGAAAACAGATGGAGGCCAGCCCGGTGGTGCTGATAGTTGAGGTGCTTGATGCCACACCTCGCGCCACACTGGCGACCTGGGTTCGGACACAAGCCCGGGTTGTCAGGGGTCGGCAGGGAAGGGATAAGACTGAGCATCTGGAGGACTGCTCTCCTATCCCAGGAGGGATGTGGGTTGCCACCGCTCTGCAGTGGCCCCTGGTGATGACCAGAGGCACTGCTAGAGTTGATGCAAAGTGAGGGGGGAGTGCAGTGGACATCAGCACGTTGGTGCTCCGACGTCATTGCACACCTGCACTCTGGGGGGAACAAGCTACAGGGAGGAAAGTGGCAGCATTGTCCACAGCAGCTTGATACCCACAGCTTCCTGAGCCCGGCGGGGCTCGTTTTGTCTGATTTTATGCCGCTATTAGTTCCTGGCCTGGCGCGGTGACCGAGGGGAGGGTCCCTTTCGTGGGTATAGCTGCATATGCTAACTGGTGTAGTGATGTACCTCTGGGGTCATCGGGGGAAGTGGAGCGGTGGCTGGATTCACAGCAAGTCAGTGGCTGCAGGAGGAAAAACACAGATGTGATAAAAAAAGAAAGCAGATGGATTTTTTGACTTTATGTCCTTTCACCAACAGGCTTAAATGAGGATTTAGCTCTTAGCTTGTTCTTATAACACATTTGAAATGCACTGTTGCCAGTGTGAACAGCTAACAACACTCCAGCTGCAGTGGTGATGGTCAGTGATGAGCGGCTCATGGACACCAGTTATTTATTTTTTGTTGTTGTTGTTTTTTTTTTTTTTACTTTCTTTGGATGATACTCTCCAATTCTATTAAAATTATTTAAACGTCATACTATGATTCCCTACAAATGCTTATTTGGATGATATTTGGTGTTAACTCATAACTGATCTCTACATCAACAATTTTAAATTGAGTAATTACGCCATGAGACTTCAACTTTGTTTTATCACCACCCAATTTGATACTGATTACTTTATTGGAGTAATTGTGTTACAGGGTCTCCCCACCCACCACTTCCCTGCTTTTTACAATTTCATTAATGATCGATACAATCTCACTATATAAGTGAGTACTGGTGTCCCTATCCCTGCCCCCTGATAAAGAGGTGTTCAAGCTTCTAAGTGCTGGGGTTGTTCGGCTCCAAGTCTTGCATTTGCAGCTATTTCTATAGTGAGCAGCACTTTGTAAATGAAATCCTGCATTAAAAAAATGTTTGTGCCTTTTGAGTTTGTGTGGAGAGTGCACTTTCATTTGCTTCAGCGTTCTGTTGAATATTGGTGGAGGTCACCCGGTTAACTAATGGGAGTTCACTGGCAGGCAGTATAGCGTGGTTATGAGCAGTGAGCTGCAAACCTGGGGAACTGGATTTGAATCCCACAGCCACCACTTGCATACTGTGACCATGAGCAAATATCTTCACTTCCTTGTGCTCCCAGGACACCATTTGCTTACTGTGTGACCATGACCAAGTCATTTACAAGGCTCCTTATAGGGGCCTCAAGAAGCACCCACACCTGCCTATTATACTTCTCCATCGACCTGCTCAACCTAGAAGAAAGGCTTAACTACCAAACCTGCCTCCTTGTAAAAAAAAGACACTGTTTAGACTCTCCCCACCGAGGTGTCTGCCTCCCTGCAATGGACATCCCACTCAGTGTCCACCCACAGCACAGACAAGACCTCGCTCACTGTCCCAAGGGCCAGGACAACTTTGGCCCAGACGTCATTCAGTTATAGAGCCGCTTTCTGGCTCAATGCACTCCCAGCCAATATAGCTGATTGCGCCATCTCTTGGTGAGAAGGAGGACCAATGACAGGTAGTGGATCAATGGTTAGACTTCGGTCAGGGCAGTTTTTGTATAGACTTGATATAGCTTAGCTACTGTTAATGATTCTCAAATGTATCCACTCATCCTGTGATGTCTCTACATTTCTAGAATTGGTCAGTATATTAAACAACCATTTCCTATTCCAATCCAACAAAAGAGTGGGTGGTGATCTTTTGCTAAACAGAATGCATTGGGGTGGGAGAGGTATCAGGTTTATTACATAAAAAGAGGGCATGCCTGCTGTACAGAATGCTTTGGGGTGGGAGAGATATCGGGTTTATTACATAAAACAAGGGCGTGCTTGCTGTACCTTTTTATTTATTGATTCTCTTTTAGCAACTGTACTAGCTGTCAGGCCGGATGTACACAAGCAGTGGCATGAGTAAGCATACATCACGTACAGATTTGCGTGCAAATAATGTCCTGTTTTTTTGGAGTCTCATGCCGTGCTCAGGTGGCACTGTGGAGGGGGAGGAAAGTGGAGCAGCTGTAGCAAACACTATCACACATCTAAGAACTAGCTGGTGGCCCACCTGTCTGCTACAGCCCATTCACTCATATTCAGCCTGCCAATCACACAGTTAGTGAGAAAGTGTAGTCTTCGCTCTGTGGTTCCGCTCTTTGCTTATGTAGACTGGCTGTGGCACCAGACTGGATAGCACAACCTCGCACTCATGTGTGAGACGAGCATGGGGGCTGGCTCATGCTGCATGGGTCTGAGTTCTGTGGTTTTCGTAGTTTGTTTGTGTTTGTAAGCCTGCTCAAAAGACTGCAGCAGTGAGAGAAATGAGGATTTGCAAGTCTTTATGAGGTGGGAGTGTGTAGACTTATTTGTCATCAGCACCCAGACTGTCAAACAAAGCCAGCGTCATGGTTTTTAGTCTGCTTTGGTTATTGGCCTATCCAAAGTGTTGGTGCTGAGGGCCCCAGTGAAACCAACCAGCTGCCAGGTTCAGGTTGGTGCCCGGCACATTCGGAGATGAGGTAGGTTGGTTTCTTACCGGGTCAATATGTCATGCACTTAATGGTGCATGACATAACCTTGTCTCAGGAACAGTGCAGTAGGGAAGAGCAAGAGGGTGCAAAACTGCAGAAGTGTGCATGCGCAGTAGTGCACCCTGTCACTCCCCCAGGCAGAAGATAAGACATCTGCTGGACATAATGGGGCAGTGCGGGGGGACAGAGCCCCCCACAAAAGAAAGACTTATGCTACTGGCAATATATTGCACTGTATTGGCAGTGCGGTATATTGCTGCAGCATAATGTCTTGCAACATTATGACCCTGTGCCAGTTGGTTTGATCTAGGTAGCAACGATGACCCTATTTTGTGGTATGAAACTGCCCAGTAGGAGCCCCATGAGGGAATCAAATAGGTGTACACCGTCTGATGAACTATTCAGTCTCCCAGACATAGATGACAGAGAAAAAGAGAGACAGACTGATCCAATTGATTGTTATGTCTCTCTGCACAACTCTGTGCAATCCTTCACTTGCCCACTATGCCAAGCAGGCAGGGTATCCTGTGACATCGGTGACCGCGATTGGCTGCTTTCAAAAAGGGCGGCTCAATCACAGCACCTGTCGACAGGGCTACCGAGGAGGGAGGGCGACTGGATGGGGGGTCCGCGGATATAGCAATGGGATGTCGCTATATGTACACATGCAGGGGGAGGACAAGCACACCGAGTGACAGGTGGAAGGGGAGGGAGGGTTTGTGAGGCATGGTGTGGTGGTGGGATGCTGAACTGGCCTCGTGGTTTGATTAGAGGGTGGCAGGCTGGAGTTCTGAGGGTGCTGGGTTCAGATCTGGGCGCGCATACATTTTGTTGTGCCCGGCCCGAATTTTTTTTTCTCTAGCTTTTGCACACACCCCCGACATGCACCCCCCAGAGTTGAGAATCCTTTATTAGGGGGCATGGGGTGTAACCCCATGGGGGTGAGGGCACTGCCCCCGCATGAACAAGTAAACTTAAGTCCCCGGTGCCCTTTTGCTGTGTGCTGGGAGTGTACATTGCTAAAATTGATTTTCGGTGATGTACATTCACCCTGACGGTGATCGCCTTTCTGCGATCGCCGTTATGACATGGAACCGAAGGCAGACTTTAGGCTGCAGTGACTGGGTGCAGCATTTATTTTTTTTGAGAAAAGCAGATATGGCAAGCAGACAGAACTGAGGCTGCACCAATAGAGTGAAGGGATTCATTTTTTGAGGAGAGCCAGGAGTCGTGTTGGAACGATCCGAGTCCCTGAGCTGGTGTTGTGATTTTAGACATCAAGACAAGTGACTTGTTGAGGGGGCTACAGGCAGTTGGATTTCTGGCATCAGGAGTTGGAGATGTAGACTGTTTCTTGCTGTGACCCTCTCCTTCCCCAATTCGGATATGGACTTGGCGCTGCACTCTCCCGTGGGGCTCCTGCTACGTGGAGTTGGACCACGGAGGAGATTTCATAAAGAAAAAAAAGGCACTAACTTGCAATTTGCTGGTGCAGTTTAAATAGTAGTGCTTCAGACCCAGTCATGGCAGTTGAGTTTTGGCATCGGGGGTTGGAGGTATGGACTGGTCCTCGCTGGAACCCCCTCCTTCCCCAATTCAGATACGGACTTGGTGCTGCAGTCTCCCATGCGGCTCCTGCTACGTGGAGTCGGACCACGGAGAGATATTTCAGAAAGAAAAAAAAAAGGTGGCAACTGTTAAACTACTGGTGCAGTTAAATAGCAGCACTTCAGCCCCAGTCGCGACAGTTGGATTTTTGGCATCATGGGTTGGAGGTGTGGACTGAAACTCGCTGGGACCCCCTCCTTCCTCAATTCAGATATGGACTTGGCGCTGCACTCTCCTGTGGGGCTCCTGCTACGTGGAGTCGGACCGCGGAGAGACAGAAAGGTGGACAATTATCTTCCCACCCACCCCATTGCCTCCTCCCCTTAAATACTTGGTAAGCCCCTCCCTTAAATGACTATGGACCCTATTAGCAGGATGGGTGTGGCTAGAAAATCAGTTTTCTGTCTGACTTTTTTCACTAGCTTTCGCTATCTCACATTGCATGGGGGTTGTTGCATCGTGCTGCTTACTTTTTCTTGTACCATTTGATTATTGCATACTCCTGCCTACTCTCTTAAAGTACCCTGGGATGTTGCTTTGGGTGTTTGCTGGGCTATCAACAGCAAAAGTTAGTGTTCTCTAGGTTTCCTGCTAGCATATACCTAACAGTCACTAATCTCCGGGGTGAGTGTTTTGTAATTACTTCTGGGTCACTGTTTGACTGTCTTCGCTGAATGTCTATACACTCTCAGGCAGACTCTGTCCTTACTAGCTGTACTAGAGCACTATGAACTCTGGCCTGACTCCTCTCATGTTGACCTACTGGTCCCTGCTGTCACTTTGAGTTGGGTGTCACTGGCCACCGCTGAGCTCAAATCTGAAATGGAGATCCCCAGGCCTACTGGGGAAGGTGCCATGCCCTCCTCACCTTGTGCTGTCCTCTCAATTGGTCTCCTCTCTAGCCTTTTTCTCTCCCTAATGGTCACTGACTCTTCTTCGTTGTCTGGGGACCATTGGAGTATAACTGTCCCCCATGAGGTGTTTGACTTCACCTTCTCTAACCTCCTGGCTCATGATAGACTGCCTCCCTGTCCTACCTGCTGTCTTGACCTCAGATGATTTCTGTGTACTGCCATGGTGAGAAGACGACCAGCCCATAGGCCCTTGTTCAGAGGTACCCCATCCCCCATAAGGTATCTCCTTTGGCTCTTCCTGGTGATACTGGCCCTTGCTGGTGACATCGAGCTAAACCCAGGTCCTGCCTATCAGGCCTATTCACTCACTGTGTGTTGGAAGTTGAGCAAGGGGTTAAAAATTGCTCACCTTAACATTCGCAGTCTACTGCCCAACCTTGACAAACTTTCTGCCTGGGCTGTGCACGGTAAGCCTGACATATTAGGCATTACAGAGACCTGGCTGAAACCCTCAATACCTGACTCAGCCTGTGCACTCCCTGGCTATGAGTTTATTAGACAAGATTGGCCGGGAGAAAAATGTGTGGGGGGGTGGTATTCTAATTTACTATGAGTCATCTTAGAGTGTCTGTGGTAACTCATCAGCAGTCCTCCCTGTCTTCCTGTGAGCTGCTGCACACTGTGTTGTTACTTGGAAATACAAAGAAGCTACATGTTGTAGGCACATACAATCCTCCCAAGGTTGGTCTGCCTGGGCTTACCCACCTCCTGGATACCATTGGTCCTGATGTTGGGGATAATGAACTTTTGATCCTGGGAGATGTGAACTTAAACTGGAATGGAGGTAATTGCATGCATTTTGGACCTCTGCTGGCGAGTCTTGCCCTGACTCAGCTTATCCAGGAGCCCACTAGATGGTCTGCAAATGGTGGAACTAGTTCCCTACTGGACTGGGTCCTATCAAATCTTCCCAAGATGATCAGCTCCGCCAGAACCCTACATGACTCCATCTCAGATCACACCCTGGTGTTTTGTGTGTGGAAAGTCCCTTCACCAAAAATTCCCCACAAAATCATTCATGTTAGGGATTTTTCTAGGTTTGATCTGGGGTCATTTCATGAGGATCTGAGGATCACTGACTGGTCTGGGGTGTTTATTTATTTATTTTATTTTTTATTTATTTATTTTTTTATTTAGCTTTTGTTGACTGGGTAAGTGCACTAGACAAATCCTGCCTATTTTCAGGCACGACCCGGTTGAGGGGGATACAGATGAATGCCAACTGACCTTGAACCAGATTAAGCTGTTGGTGGTATTTTTAGTGAATGAGGGAAATTTGGCCAGGGCACCGGGGAAATTCCCCTGCTTCCTGCTTCCTGTGAGCAGGGGGGACCCATTTTCTGGTGGGACCAAGATGGCGGAGGAGGAGGAGGATGTCTGCTTGGTAGAGAGAGAGAGCCTGTCTTCTACTATTATCATGTTAGAGGCTGCAGCCGGTGTTTCGGCTGAATTTATTTCAGAATTTAAGCTCTCGAAAGGAGAATCTTCAGGGGAGCTTACTAAGGAATTTACTGAAGAACTACAGCCAGAGGTATTGCCTGTAATGGCATCTGCAGATCTTGAGGAAGAGAGTGGCTCTGAGCACAAGATTACAACTTCAGGTTGTGAATTCCCTTATTTGCTGCAGCAGGATTTGAACCTGGAACCTGCGATTTGCAATGGCAATACAAGGATGGATGAAAAAATGGTGGAAACAAGGCAACCAGAGGTGGTCATGGAGCAAGAAGAAGAAGGGAAGAGATTGGGAGAGTCTGTGAGCTGGCGGCTGTCCAATGGAACTGTGCCCCGGGTAAAAGGCACCGAAATTCAAACAGGTACTTTTTATTTTCCCAACATCGAGAATTTGCCTGTTCTAGCTCCAGAAATGACTGTAAAGTTGTCCAAACAGGTAGAATTGCCTGTCGTCTTGCAGCCAAGCTCGTTTTCCAAAATTAACACTGCTACTGTTTCGGGTGTAAAAACGGAGCTCAGATCTCGGCTTTTAATGACAGAAAATAGTGCTATGAATGACCGGAGCTCTGAAGCGCTCTGCTGCAATATAGTCGGGGAGGATTTAAAAGAAGAAAAGTCTGGGATGCCTGAAAGCCTCAAAAACTGTAGCCTGTCTTTTCAGCCTGCACAAAGGAAGGAGGAACAGGACATTATTTCAACTAATGCTGAAAAGAGCTGTACCACTTTGCCTATGGATTTTACTGACTTTGCTGTCCCTATGGATAAAATAAAAGGTTTTGTGTTGAATAATAATATGAAGCAGGGGATGCAGTAGAGGCAAATAAAATGTGGTTTATCAGTCTAATGTAGGTTCTCAATTAGGGGTTACAGAATTTTCTTTTTCTGAGGGACACAAGGAAAATGTAATTCCCATGCCAAATGCATTAGGTTTAGGTAATAAAGCAGCATCTATTATAAATAATGAGGGCAAAAGACTGGGCACGACAAAAAGCTCTAAGTGGGGCAGGTTGGTCTCTGTTGGAATCAGGTGGATGGATTCCTGCCCCACTTGGAGCCCGAAGTCATCCTTTTCTCAGGATTCTCCTGAGTGGGCTCCAAAGGTGCAACTGCAGGAAAATGTTTCAGGTACAGATAAGAAGGTAGAGGAGTGTATGTTTTTAGGTACTGCAGGTAACCTGAATAACTTGAGTGATTCAGCTGAGGCTGCTGTATCTCATAAGGCCTTACCTAAACCTGCAGTGGAATTGTTAGTACCCCAAAAGGAACCAGATAGAAAGCCTTTGCTGTCGGAGCTCTTTTCCAATGCACAAAGAGAAGCTGCTCCAAGGAGGAATGCAGTACGTTTACGGTATAAAGGGGGATTGGAAGTCAGACCCGACAGACATTACGTAGGGAAAGTTTTACTGAAAGATTCTTTGCATTTTTCTCCTAAGGATGTTTATGCATTTATACACATTTCGGGTGAAGATAATTTTGATATCAGCTTTAGGTCTCAACAAGCACTTGACCTCTTCTGGTTACGCTATGGGCAAGTAAAATTTTCCCCAACATGGACCCCCTTTATTGTGATACCATTGTCAAAGCCCTTGATTAAATTTGTCACTATAATGTTTGGAATGAAGGGTCTGGGTAGAAGATATTACATTCTGGCTAAAAAAGGTATGGTGTTTTAAGTGAACCTGAGCCTATTTTAGACCCAGAACAATTTTGGACGGAGGGTGGAAATATAAAGTTAAGCTTAAGCAAATGAAGCAGGAATTGAGCACATTCTAAACTCTTTTTGTTAGGAAAGGACAGAGAGTGTGCTTTTACAGTGGACAGCCTCGTGCCTGCTATAAATGTGGAGCAAAGACTCACCTGTCTAGCGTTTGTGACCAACCCAGATCAGATAATTGTGGGGAGGTAGGGCACGTAACTATGTTTTGTGGTAATCCATCTTGCTGCGATTTATGTGAGGCAAAAGGTCATGTGTTTAAATTCTGCCCTTGGGCACATAATTTGTCACATAGTTCTGGTTCTGAGTCTTATATACAGAAAGTACAAGAAGCTGTGGTTCTATCCACCCCTTGCAGGAGGGTTCCATTTCTGTGTTCCTAGTTCTGTGGTACAACTCCCTGAGGTCAGAGGTACAACAGAAAGGAAAACTAGCTTGGTTTCAAAAATGGTGGTAACAGGGGAAAAAGTGTTTCCTGAAAATCAAAGAAATAAGCAGGGTACTGATGTTAGCAAAAGGACACTTAAAAAGGATGGAATGGGTCCTCTGAATATCTTAAACATTCCCCCGGTTTGTTTTTCTGATGAGAAAGTAGGAAAACAGAAATGGTAAAAAGTCAGAGGATACTTTTGTACCGTTCCATAGCGCAGATCAGCAAGAAATCTGCATGCTAAAGCCCCCAGATTGCCAGATGGAGACTAGCAATACTTATGCGGCTCTGTTTACATCTTGGGGTAAGACAGAAGGGACGAATCAGACTCCCAAAAATCCACTATTTCAACCAAATCTCAGATACTAGACAACTATAAGGATAAAAAAAGGAAAAAAAGGAAAAAATGAAGGGTATTGACCATCATGAAGGACTATGGTGTGCTCCTGGGGTTCATTAAACACTCATAGCTTATTAAATAAAGTGAAACGGCTAGCTGTGTTTAATTTTATACATGATTTTCCTTTGTCAGTCTGGTTTTTACAGGAGACATGGATGTCCACCATTGACCAAAGGTTAGCATTTAAAAAAGATTGGCTGTGGGGCCCATCCTATTGGTCTTTTGGGGAGGATGTTGCGGATGGTAGGGATTTTATTCAACTCTTTTCATTTCAGTTGCATAATCTGATAGACTTGGTACCAGGGAGAGTTTTGATTTTGGATGGAAATGGTGTGGTTTTGTTTTCGTTTCATTAATATCTACAATCCTCAAACTAAATCAGGTAGGTGAACTGCCTAACACTGGTGCAGCCTTTTTTATTCACGACGGTCAGAGTTTTATGGGGAGGGACTTTACTGCACAGTTCCAGATCTTATACATGGTAAACAAAGTGGCAAGAAAACCTACTGCGATACTAACGCTTTAGGTAAAATCCTTAGAGATGCAGGTTTAGTGAGTTGTAATACCTCTTTAAATCTTAAGAATAAGTTTTCTTTCAAAAGGAAATCTTTTTTCTCTCATCGACCATATGTTTGTTTCTTCAAACATTAACATAAACTCATTCCAAATTTTTCCTGTGAATTTTCAGATCACTCATTTTGGTAAGCACCTTTTTCCTTCCAGAGATGACAGAAATAAGACACATAAAATGGAAGCTTAATAATTCAGTGCTAGAACTAAATTTTATCCAGATTAGATAAGAAACCTATTGAAAGCTAGGCTTTCAGTAGCTTTTTATACACAGGTATATGTATATGGTGGTTAGACAAAAAGCAGATCTACGTAACCTGTTCAAAAATACTGGGAGGAAAATTAAAAATGAAAAATTTCTGCTATCTAAGTTTGAGACAGCAACTTCAGAGAATTTGTCCACAACTCAGAGAATTTTGTCCTTAGCTTACACATCTAGGTGGGATTACTCAGATCAAATCTCCTTATTAAAAGATGCTATGAAAGAATATCAGTACACAGAAGTAAAACAATGCAGGCCATATTACTTAATGGAGTAAAGAAATCACCTCTTGGGGACCCCTTTCAAATGTGCAAAGAACTTAGAGATTCAATGGGTTTGGAGGAGCTAAAAAGATCTGATGGGGTATAGTAACTTCAGAGCAGGAATTAAGAGAGGTAATTATGAACATTTTGGTTCCCTTAATCCTAAAAACTATTTCTATAACAGAGATAGAGGATTATTTAAACAAGATTCCGGTATCATGTATAAGGCATAACAAGGAAGCAGAATGGGATACTATCTCCCAGAAAGAAATTATGAAACTATCAGGTCTCTAAAATTAAATATTTCACCTGGTCTAGATGGTCTCACAAATAACTTGTATAAACAGTTTTCGGATGAACTAAGTCAATGCCTGGGCCTATTATTTCAAGATTTTCTAGACAAGAATCGCATCTACCCCTCCTTTTCAGAAGGTTTATTAACTTATATTTTAAATCAGGTGACAGGCAAGATATGGGGAATTGGAGACCAATCACCCTATTAAATACTGACTATAAAATCTTTGCCAAAATATTGAATGAAAGGCTTAAACATCACGTGGGGAAGTGATTCGAATCAATATTGTGGCTTGCCAGGAGAAGAATTCAATCTGCCATCATGCAGATAAGAGATGTAATTGACTATTTCAATGAGATAGGATTAACAGGTTGTTTAGTAGCAGCTGATCTGGATAAAGCATTTGACAGGGTCCATTTGCCATTTCTTTTTAAAACTTTGAGGCATTATGGGGTGCAGGTTAAGCTGACAAATTTAATTGAGCAATTGTACCAGAGTGGGATGGTTTTCCTTTTGTGAGAGGCGAACGGCTGCTGGATTTCCTTAACCACGGGGTTCGGCAAGGGTGCCCTTAAGCCCCTTTTATACATTTGCTATTGATCCCTTTCTTAACTGCATTGGAGGCAAAGAAATGGAAGGGATACAATATAGAGAAAACAGTCTAGCACAGCTACATATTCAAGCTTATGCTGATGATTTGGTTATATATTTGGAGGACTGTTCATCAGTTTGAGGGTTTATGAGAGCATCTGAGGAATTTACTACAGTGTCTAACGAAAAGTAAACATAAATAAAACAAAAGGACTGATTATTGGGGGGTGTGGGATTTTGGAACTACGGCTGGAAAAATTCATTTTTCTAGAGACCCGTCAATTTTGGGCATTAACTTTGGTCCTCAGAACGTTCCTAATGATAATTGGCAGAGGATACTTAGGAGTGTTGAAAATAAAGTTTCTAGATGGAAGCAATGGCATTTGTCTAAAATTAAAAGAGTTCAGATAATTAAACAATTCCTTTTGCCCATTATTCAATTTGTGGCAATGATATTTCCACTACCAACAGAATTTGAAACCAATTATATAGCATCTTTTTCAGATGCTTTGGGTAACCGTCTAAACCAGTTAAAAGAAGTTTTACTTACCTAACAATAAAACAGGGGTTTAGGAATGATAGACCCAGTGGTATACGCCCATGTTTTCTTTTATTACCAACTCCTTGAAAGAAGGGTTGATATCGAATCCAGATCTGAAAATTCATGAATTTAATAATTAGGGGAAATACTTTAAGTGTTGGACTTCTTTAGCCCCTAAACTTAATAAATATCTACATATTCCAGAGCACTTGCCAACGGCACAAAAATTATATAAATGGGAAATACAGAAGACAGTAGCACTCACATATAGTACAAAGGACTTGTATCACCATCTAATGAAAAACTATACCCACAAGAGCCAGAATTTAAAAACTGCCATTAACTTTGAACCCCATCGTGGTGGCTCAATTGAATAATCCTAGGTGCCCAAAATCAATGGGAGGTACAGTGGTTAATTTTCTATGGAAGACTGAATGTTAGGGGAATGTAAATATAAAGTCTTACAGGAAAGGTTATGCCCTTACCTTTTGAATGCATTAATAAGGAGGAATCCATGGTCCATTTTTACTAGATTGTTCCTATGCTTCAGGATTGTGGGTTTTTAGCAGATGTATGGAACCTGACATGGCTGAAAAATATGACATATGAATTCTTAGCTTTAGGAGTTCCAGTGGGTTCATTCGATTGCATAAGGGACTTTGACTTTATTTTTGGGATGTCTCAAATACTTCCTGTGGCAAGCCAGAATACAATGGGTTATATATCAAAAGAAAATGTTGTATGTTTGCATTAGTAGGCTAATTGTTAAAGAGTTGGAGAACATTTTTGCCTCTGATATGTTAAGAGTATCCCCAGGATCACTAAAGAAATTATGGAAAGGGTTTTTTCATTTTATTAAGTATAAATAAAGAAACTGAAGAAGCAAGAATAAATGTGAAAAACAGTTTGATAGCAGGTGTTCAAGAAGTGGATCTAGAAGTTAAATGGATATAGTGTTGTAATCTTTTTGGCTATTATTTGATTTCTGTGAAAACGTGTTGTATTCTATGTTTATTTTTGTAAATAAAAACACCCCTACTCTTTTTGATAAGTGCCATGGGATCTTTAACATCCACCTGAACTACCACCAATCCAGGCAGATGGGACCTCGGTTTAACGTCTCATCCGAAAGACGGCACCTCAGAAGTGCAGCACCCCTCTCATGCTGCACTACAGTGTCAGTACTGGGATATTAACCCAAGTGCCAGATGTGGGAACTGAACCCACAGCCCTCTGATCTCCCGGCCTCAGAGGCGAAGCGTCACCTACTGAGCCACTGACACTGCCAAAGTTTAGTGCCCATGACCCCTATCGCTGTCGCTCAGTTTTCACTGTTTTGGTGCCCTGCAGGACAAGCATGCCCTCTTATTAGGCGGAGAGTAAGGGGTCTGCCACAAAATGGTTGCACGGGAGCCTCTTAGCCCTCATGTGTGCAAGAGACAAGTGTTGGGCTCACTTCAAAGGTACGTTGGATCAGTCCATGTTCCAACAGTACAGGAAGCTCCAAAATTAGTGCAAAAAAGCCATCAGGGCAGCAAAAAGTGAATACTGTAAATCCGCCCTGCTTAGCTATGCTAAGGACTCATGAAGGTTCTAGAGGAACATAAAAAACGTAGTCAGCGGCTCCTCCAACTCTAGGGGTATCTGATATGATCATTGGTGGGTCAAGTTGTAATAATCCACTTACGCTTGCAAATGCTTCTAATTCCCACTTTTCAGACTTGTCTCCTTTTTCCCTGCTGTAGAGAATATCAGTGGCCCCTCACACTCCGTCCCTCAGGAGATACACTCCTCTCGCCCATTATTTTATCTCAGGGCTGTGTCTGTCATGGAGATGCAGAGACTTCTCTCTGGTCCCTCCCCACACTCCACTGCTGGCCATGATAACATGGAGCCCAAGCTTCTGAAGCTGGGTGCTCCCCACATTGCCTTCCCAGTGGCACATATCTTCAACCTGTCCCTTGCCACTGGTGTTATCCCCAACATTTGGAAAGTGGTGAGGATTGTCCCCATTCTGAAGCAAGGTAACCCCAAAGTCCTGGACAACTACTATCCAATTGCCATCCTATCGGCCATTAGCAAACTCCTAGAGAAAGTTGTGGCCGAACAGCTCATGGAGTACATTCAGGCTCATAAGTTGCTGTCCCCTGTGCAGCACAGCTATCAAAAAGGGCGTGGCATGTCCACGGCCCTTGTCTCTGTCTCAAATAGTATCAGGGCGGCCATGGACCAGGACAAACTCTCTGGGGCCATATTCATTGACCTATCCAAGGCCTTTGACCTTGTGGACAATGCATTACTTTGCTCACAGATGCAGTCCCTTGGCCTGTCCCTTCTGCCTTGAGTTGGCTCAGAAACTATCTCCAGGGCAGACTACAACAGACCAAATTCAACAAGGTCCTCTCTGCCCCCCCGTGACCTCTGGTGTCCCACTGGGATCAGTTCTGGGGCCCCTTCTCTTTTCTGCATTTGTTAACAACCTCCCTGCTACTGCTTCCAACTGTAGCGCCACCCTTTAGGCAGATGATCTAATCATCCTTGCACATTCCCAGGACACTGGAGTTCTCAGCCTTCAGCTGAGTGAGGACTTTAAGAATATCCAGTCCTGGGCAACATCTCACAAGCTGGTCCTCAACCTAAAAAAAACTCAGGCCATGCTTTTTGGGTCAGTAGCCAAGATCAGGCCTCCCCTGCCCCTCTGTGTGTCAGTGGTGTGGACGGTGCTCCTCTCCTATCCACGGTTTCTATAAAATACCTTGGGGTGACACTTGACCCCCAACTCGACCCGGAGTGTCACATCCTAAATGTTTGCAGAGCCGTAAACTGTAAACTGGGTCTTGCCTATAGGGCAAAGAAAAATTTGATGTCTGCCACTCACTTGGCATTGGCCAGAGGTGTGCTGCTCCCTTCACTTAGCTATGGCCTTCTCCTATTCACTAGCACCTCCAAGGTCCGCCTCACTCGGTGGAACATGATCTACAACAACATCTGTCACTTTGGCCTGGCAGCCCCACACCTCACCCATCATTGTAAATTATATTACAAACTGGGCTGGCTTTCCCCAACCAGTCACTTGAACTTTGGGTTGGGCTGCTTCGTAGGAAAGGTGCTCAGAACCAGCACCCCTCCAGGGCTGGTGCAGCTTATCAAGCCTGCTGAATCCTCCTCCTACTCTCTTAGGTCTCAGGGTCCTGGGGTGCTCAAAGTTCCTTATACTCGTACCCTAATGGGGGATAGAGACTTTGCTACATGTGCTCCGAGGCTATGGAACTCCCTTCCTGATCACGTTCATTCCTCCCCTCCCACCTGAGTCTCCGTAAGTCCCTGTGGGAGCACCTGAAACTGGCCTCTGTGTGTGGGTGTCCCGAGCCACCTTAACCAGGTCTCTAAATTGGACTCACCCAACCCTGGGATCCCTCTTGCAGGTGCTAATGACACTGCCTACTGTCCTTTAACTCTCGGAAGCATGTGATTTGCTTGTTTATCTGCTCAGGAATTATCTGTTTCTGTGGCTCTGGTAAAAGGGTCACTCATACAATGTAATTGCCATTTAATGTCTTAGCCTATTTATTCTGTATTTATATATATACATTTTACCTATTACTGCTCACTGTAGACTGTGTTCACCTGGTTCTTTTGTGACTCTGTACATTGCCCCTCTTGTCGTTATGCACCTTGTTTGAACCTGTATTTTCACTGTACTCTCCCGGGTCATATCTGAAAATAGGCATACAGCTTGTCTAGTGTACCCACCTGGTCAACAAAAGCTAAATAAATAAATAAATAAAACTTAAGTCCCCAGCACCCTATTGCTGTGTGCTGGGAGTGTACATTACTGAAACTGATTTTCGGTGATGTACACTCACCCTAATGGCGATCATCTTTCCGCGATCACCGTTATGACATGGAACCGAAGGCAGACTTTAGGCTGCAGTGACTGGGTGAAGCATTTTATTTTTCAGAAGAGCAGATATGGCAAGAAAACAGAACTGAGGCTGCAGCAATAGAGTGAAGGGATTCATTTTTTGAGGAGAGCCAGGAGTCATGTTGGAATGATCTGAGTCCCTGAGCCGGTGTTGTGAATTTAGACATCAAGGCAAGTGATTTGTTGAGAGGGTTACAGGCACTTCAGATGACTGTGGGAGCTGACTTGACAGACAGTACTAGTAAACTAGTAATGACTAGTGATGAGTATGCCCACCAGCTAGGGTGAGTAATAAACAGTACCTCTTCCTCATTATCATCGTTTGACCATGAGGGACAGGGGGTGGAGTGAGGTGGCTGTGAACAGTTTGGGTCATGAGACACTGTCAGATGGGTCAGCACAGTCCAGCACCCAGATCACCTGAATAATTACTAATTAAAGAACATTTGGGGATATAGTGGGACCAATACTGCATGCCCAAACTCTACAATCTAAGAGATGGAGAGGAAAGAATGCTGCTAGCATTCTATGTGTGTATGTGGGGGGCACTAGGACCAAGACTGTATCCCAAAATGCTCAACAGTCCAAGAGATGGAGGGAGAAAATGCTGCTACCATTATGTGGGGTTGAGTGGGAGGGACTAATGGGGTGGATATGTGTGTGTGTGTGTGTGTGTGTGTGTGTGTCTGTGCACGTGTGTGTGTACCAACACTCTGTACCTGAATATGATAACATCATGGGTATAGTGCCAGAATGACCAATCAGAGCCCAGGTTTTTTTTTTGCCATTTTGTAATATGCTTTACTAGCCATGAGAAGGGGGGAAGAGGATGCTGCAGTCTTTACATAAGAATCAACACTGCATCCCAAAAATGCTGTACAATCCAGGAAATGGAGGGGAGACAATTAACAAATTTAATTACTGCCATATAATAACTGGTGAGCAATTTTTTTTCTAGGGGCTCATCCAGTTATTATTTCCCATAATAACCAGCTAGTTATTACAAGAGACACACTTTGCCTTTGACTCAGTGAGTGCAAGCCCCATTCTCACAGCTGTGCAGCTGCTGCCATTAAACATTCGCGCTGCGACTGCGAGAACCTTGATGCTCACTGTCTCCAGCACAGCATGTCATATGAGCTCCACAGTAGGGAACACCCTCAGAGGAATTGTTCCCCTCCCAGCTCCAAAAGGGGCTGAGCATGCTGTTTTTCTGAGGATAGGTGGATTAATCTGGGAAATGTCCTCCAGCCCAGAGGAGTAACGTGAGAGGCCAGAATGGCCCTTTGTGTATGTGGTGATTGCAGCCACACCGTCTACCCAGCCTTGTTCATTTTCTCCCAGGCTAAACCTCTGTCCATCTCCCTCTGCTAACAGGACCTGCCTCCAGCGTCAGAGCTCTAGGCACTTCCTGGCCAGCTGCACATGGTCACCCACATAGCCAAGATTATAGTGCCAAGTGGTCCTGTTCCCTACCCTGAAGTCTTAATGCATTACAGTACCTCCGCAGCATGTCCCACCGGCCTGTATTAACCTTGGTCCCCTACATGGAAGTGCAACACTACCACAGATACCACTAGACCAAGCAAAGAACTCTTAAATCAGACAGTTTCATTGCACATACAAACCTGCTTTAAATCATGATAAAGTGCTCTGTTTTTTAATAATGTACTGTAAGAAGAATTTGAAATCAAAATGTTTTATTTTGCAGAAAATGAGAGAACCCCCTGTGTGGGAAATGGGATACGCCAAGAAGTCAGAACTTCAGAATGTTGTCAGCATGAGTCAGCCTTCCTTTCATGGGTACCTGGAATGTTTAGAAAACAAATCCTGACTTGACTAAAAATGATGTTATGATTTATAATCCACAAAGCAGTCCTGGTGGGTGCAAGCTGTCTAAAATGTCATACACATATAACCAACATGAACATTTCTAAATATAGCACAAGCTGAAGTAAAAAATACTACCAAAATCACATAATTCATCCAGATAGCCAGAATAAAAAAAACATGTTTATTGTTTCTTACTCAACTTGCTCTAGCATTGGTTCCACAATCAACAGTTACTGTAGAACTAATATATTTAGCGTGCCAAAATTTTCGCGGATTTGTGCAGTGACAGGTATTAGCGCACAGAGATATTCACGCTATGGCTTTAAGTAACTCGGTACTAATTCGCGATCTACCATTCCTAACCAGAAGAGGCAAAAACAACAAACACAGGTAATAGTAAAACTCAAACGTGTTTTGGATCCTCTAGGCTTTCATCAGTAGTGTTTGAAACTCCAGCCAGGTGACAACATATATACACAAACACGGTTAGAACTAGGCTCGGCCCCATGATGTCGTCAATCTCAAGTTGCCATGCAACCAGCAGCATTGTAAGCCCTGCTGACACATTTCTGTTAAATTCAGTGTCTATTCGATTAACACCGTTATTTTAGAATTGTTCTGCTGACATTGAAAAACAAGGCTTCAAGCTAAACGTAGTGTACTTATGTATTGGAGAACTAATATAATCCCCACTCTCCCTGATATTCTTAATCATTTATCTCAATATGCCTCCCTGGATCGTATGACACATATTTCTTTCGATCGACTCAATATGTATAATAAATGTTGGCAAGAATATTTTAAATATTTGGATTCATCTAGCCCTTCTGGCACTTAAAGTATGGACTGAAATACTTTATATAATATATCTCTCTCTCCTCCTATTGATATCCCCTTTTTTTTTTTCATTGGCTCAGGTTGTGGTCTCGCTTTTTCTCTACTCACTTTATACTGTCTCTCTCTTCGCTATTTCTTCCTCTTCTCTTGTTATTCTTAATCCTTTCAATATAAGTTTTAGTAGCACTCTAATGATATATATATTATAGTAATGTACAGCTATGACTATTCATACCTCCTCTCTCACCTTCGACTTCTTCTATTTTCACTCTGTATTATGTAGTGCTAAACCTTTTTTTCATTATAATATTGTAAGTGTCTAGTTTAAGTCATTAATCCAAAAATTATTATATTACCATTGAATAGTCTTTTTTTCCTCCTTTGTTAGATGTTATGCTACTTAGTTTATTATTTATATAACTTTATATAGTATAGTTATAGGGTATACCTGTTGTTTGTTTATCTTATAAATACTTCAATAAAAAGATTAACTGCAAAAAAAAAAAGCTGCCAATGCTCCAATGTTCAGTAGTTAAAGTTACTAAACAAACTGCCGCACAACACAGAACAGTAGAGCAATGTAAGCAGAGCTAACTGCTAGGATACCAACAGCGAGTCGATTAATGGCTGTGGTGTGACAAGATCATCAGTCTCCTTGGTTTTGTTTCCGTTGACCCTTACCAAAACGATAATCATCATAATTAAAAATTTCATTTATAGACGTGTTCTACAGAAAAACAACATCAAGTCCCTACACTGCTTGTAGATAACAATGGCGCTGTCTCATGCCAAAGAAAAATATACTATTAAATCAGTTATAGGCTTTTCCAAGTTTGTTTCTACGTTGCCTGGCAGCGTGCGATGTATTGCAAGATTGAAGATCAACTGCCCAGCCTTAAACAATGCATTTACAGAATGAATATGTCACGCTTGTCTGGAGTCGGATATCAAGTATAAAGTACATATTTGACCTCGTAGTGTTAAATATTTATTGCATGTGACACGAAAATCCTCACTACTGTTGACGTATAAAAAAACATAACTGACTTGTATAGTCATTCTTCTGCCACGGCAATTGCGCTGCACTAATTATTCACTAAAAAAATATTTCACTTGCGCTTTATTTTCGCGGTTATATGCCATTAAGCGAATATAGTGAAAATAAAATGAAAGTGAAATATTTTAGTTCTACAGTACACTCTATACAATGATTCAAGATGTTGCTTTGTTTACTGATGTGCAATGTCATGTACATAATACACATCAAGGTATCAAAAGTAATGAATGGCATTAAACTGCTTTACGCAGAAGCAGGACCCCACTGAAAATGAGATGTGACATCTCTGTCAGGCTATCCTGTGCAAATACATTGTTTGTAAAGCCCTTTAACATGCAGTGTATGAACATTATAGATTGTGGGCAAATCCCCAACCAATCGCAGAACTGCCTTCAGTTGTGCGTGAGGTACTGTTCTTACCATAAGAATACCTTACACGCTGAGCCACTGTAACAGGCTTCTCACTGACCTCTTGCACCATCAGCATTTTAAATTAAAAAAATTATTTTTTATTTTTAAAAAAAGTTAGCAATCTGTAATAATTTTATGAGTCTGTTTGGCAAGCTTCTAATGAATATAAGAGCATCGCCTCTTGAGTCCTTAGGGCCACAGAACTGTTCATCCTTGGTTCACAGTAATCTGGTCCTAAAAATGCGTGAGGCCACACTCATTCCATAGAAGGCCCTGCAGCCTGACCCATAAACTTATACTACTACATAAAAGTAAATTCTGTACTATTCTTCAGTTCATGATCAACAGTGACGTGTCAAGCTCAAATGGCTATAAAGTGAATTATTGTACAATAAGACTTTGCTACAGCCAACAGTGACTTATTTTTTATTGGAACTATCTGTTGTTTATAATTTTGTGGTAAGCAATTATCCCAGGAACCTATCTGTTGTTTATAATTGTGACCCAAGGGGAAACCTGCCCAATCTGTGCCAGAAACTTGTCTTTGTTTGTCCTACTAAGATCCACAGAAGTAAGATGTGGAGGGCCATAATGATGTACTCAAACACCCACTAGGAGATCAGGAGACAAGCTGCTGAATATTGCACTAGCTAGGAGGGTCAGATCTTGTCACAGGACAGGCCCTTGTGGAGCTCGTTACAGTACTTGAAGCATTAAGTAACAAAAAACAGCAACCTAACTATTGTAAACAGCAACCCCTAACCAGAGCCGATGCAACCTAACTATTGTAAACAGCAACCCCTAACCAGAGCCAATGCAACCAAACTATTGTAAACAACAACCCCTATCCAGAGCCAATGCAACCTAACTACTGTAAGTAACAACCCCTAACCAGAGCTAATGCAACCTAACTATTGTAAACAACAACCCCAACCAGAGCCAATGCAACCTAACTGTTGTAAACAGTAACCCCTAACCAGGGCCAATGCAACTTAACTATTGCTAACAGCAACCCCTAACCAGAGCCAATGCAACCTAACTATTGTAAACAACAACCCCTAACCAGAGCCAATGCAACCTAACTATTGTAAACAACAGCCCCTAACCAGAGCCAATGCAACCTAACTCTTGTAAACAACAACCCCCTAACCAGAGCCAATGCCACCTAACTATTGTAAACAGCAACCTCTAACCAGAGCCAATACCTCCTAACTATTGTAAACAGCAACCCCTAACCAGAGCCACTTTCTTAGATGCAAAAGTTGGACTGTATCCAAGCAGTACCCCCATATGTAAGCTGTTTCTATCACAAGCTGAATTCCATACCAAATAGATACATTTTATTGCTGAAAGAGCTACTGATGCCTGAAAGACAACTTTGAAAAACGTAAGTAGGTAAAATTCTGCTTGTATTCCAAATATATTCTAGATTTCTCCTCCCCATTATTTATTACTGAGGAAATGTGCATGAATGCATGGTTTTTATCCCTTACAGTTACTTTAAAGAGCAGCTGAGGCCTTCAAGACAACTTTAACAAAACATAATATTTAGACCCAGTTCAGCTTATATTTCACATTAGTTCTGCATTTCCCCTCACCATTACTTATTACTGAGGTAATCTGCATGAAAACAAGATCTTTGCTCCTGAAGAGTTTATGCAAGTAATAATACGCGACAGGGAGGGCGGTATTGGGGAATACCAGCCCACCCTGGAGGGTATTATTGTGCTTAGAAAATGGGCACTGCATTTTATATGCTTGAAATAAGCAAGTTTGCATGGTAAAACTTTTAATATCTAGTATTTTACTTGTAGTGTTAAAAAAATAGTTCCTCCATCTGCTTTTTTACAAGTTTTTGAACCGAGTTTTGCTTTTGTTGTTGGTTGTCATAGCTACCTCTCCCCCCCCCGCCCGCTACTGGCATACATAGCTTGCATTTTAATTTTTTGGGGTGTCTGTTTTATTTTATCTAATGTTTGCAGCTGGTTTCTTTTCCTTTTTTGTTGTTTACTGTAGCGGTGGAGCAGTTACCTCGGGGAGATCAGAGGGTACATCGGACATGCGTAAAATGGAAGTAGAGTAGAAAGGGATACCACAAAATTGTATTTAATTTCCCCAAATACAGGCAAGGTTTGCCTTTTATTTCATTTGTTTGGGTGCTGAATGTAAGCAGGGATCAGCAGCAGCGACCGAGGGGCTCTTCAACACCGCACCGACCGAACCACGGAGCAGCGAGACCGGACTTCGCCGGGCATCACATATTGTGGTGTGACTTTCTTTTTTTTTTTATCTTTATTTTCCTCCCGAAGCTGCCTGCCACCGAGTATTATCTTCGGTCACGGATCACGAGGCTCCAACTCCTCAAATCAGCGTGACCCTCCGAAACACTGTGGCTTACCCCCCACGGCGGGGCTGCGGCACTCCCCCTTGCATGCCGCAGTCATCGGAATAGGTCAGAGGGCTGGCCTGAGGAGCTAATTGAAGCCGTGGCGGGCTTCATGGAAGGTGGCAGGCAGCTGTCTTCTTTTTCCGGTTTTTCCGGGGAGGCGGGGTCGTGCAATGACGCTTAGCGTCTGCCCCGCCTCCTGAGCGTGCTAGTTCCTGCAGCTGCACGACTTCCTGGCCTCCGCCAGGGGTCGCCGATGCTCCGGGCACTTCCCCACCCTCCCCCCGGAGAAGGAGAGCAGTCCATAGGACGCTCTATCCATCTCCCCCGGCCAGCCCTCCAGTGACCCAGGTCCGTTCCCGAACCCGGGTCGCTGGGGTCGCATGCGGAAATCCAACCGCTGCGCCGACGGGCCGGCATCGAGGTGTAACTTTCTATTTAAGACTAAATGGACTGACAGTTGAATACTGTGGTGAAGTTTGCGAGTCATGGAGGAGGGATCTGTTGTTAGAGGACCTTGGTACCAGCCCAGTATCTCTCGTTTAGCGAGAGAGAAAAAATGGCGTTTGTTGCAAACCGAGTGCCCAGTGCTTCAGCCAATGGTGAAGCAGGCTGGGCACAATGATATCTGACTGGGCATCAGGTAGGTTTGGGCTGGCACTTTTTATTTCCTGGGCATCTATTGAAAGTTAATGTAACCCCCTGCCAGGAGTACCTGCCAATCAGAGCCCAGGTAATAAAAAGCCCATTTTCTAACCATTCATGTTGCTGTCTCCCTACCTGAGTTCATAATGCACTACTTGTGACTTCACACTTACTCCCATGGTGACAGATTGTGATGTCACAACAGAGCATTATGATTTCAAGTATGGAGTAAGCTACAGAGGCAGATGAACTCTAAGGGATAAATATCATGTATTCATGCAAATTTGCTCAGTAAGAAATAATGGTGAGGAGAAATCTATAGAATGTATACTGAATGCAAGCAGAAGTCCACCTAAATATTATGTTTTTCAAAGTTTTCCTTGAGACATCAGCAGCTTTATAAAGTTAAACTGCTTCTATAGCTTACTCCCTACTTCAAGTCATAATGCTGTGTTGTGACATCAGTCTGTTGCCATGAGAGTAACTGTGATGTCACAAGTAGTGCCTTACAACCTCAGGTAGGAAAACAGCAACAGAAACAGATGAACTCTTCAGGAACAAACATCCTATTTTCATGCAGTTGATCTCAGCAATGAATAATGGGGAGGAGGAATAAAGAATTAATGTGAAATACAGGCTGAACTTTATCTAAATATTATGTTTTGTTAAAGTTCTCCTGAAGTTGTCAGCTGCTCTTTAAAGCTCACAGAAAGCGTAGCACCAAATACAAACCACTTTTGGCTGGTGTAAGCAGAAATAGCTATACTAAGTGAAATAAAAAGGAAAGAGAACAATATGTATAATGCACAAATGTTACAAAAAGGCAGATACTTTCCAGTTTGTGTGTTTTCTGTAAACAGGCATACAATTAAAAGCCTCAAACCTTGTACAATGCATCATGGGTATGCAAATCCCTCTGTGGGTGGGAGAAGCTGAGCAGACAATGTCTCACATTTTTTTTCCTACTAAAATGCACAAGAATAAGATGAAGAGTGACAGAGTGAGAAGACAAGCTGCAACATTCTGCACCAGCCGCAGGTGTCTGATCTGGCCAGCAGCACTACATTACACTACTGTTTTCAGATCTTCAGTTTTAAGAAAGGGATGAAATCTGACAATGGTAAGAGCACTTCTCCCATACTGCAAACAATTCGTTTTTACCACAAGCTGAATCCCATACAGGGGATAAGTAGCTACTACTGTGGGGGACTGGGTTCTGGGAGGAGGGAGGAAGGGAGCAGAGTGAGGGTTGAGGGTGGGTACACTGAGGGACCAGCCGGCATCACTGGAGGCCCCTGAGAACAACATGGCTGTAGCCAGCCAATAGAGTGGCTGCAGTTCTACTGTAAAAAGAGCCAGGTAATTGTAGTCTTCTCCCCAGATCAGGAAACGCCGCAGAGGGCATCAACGGGAAGCAGAGGAGTAGCCATTTGCAGCTAAGTGTGTGTCGGATTGTATATCAAACTCAGGCTACTGTTGGGTGAAATAAATGTTTTAAGCTGTGTTTCTGTGGAGGACTGGGTTCTGGGAGGAGGGAGGGAGCAAGGCAACAGAGAGAGGGCTGAGGGTGGATACAAAGCCAGACCAGCCAGCATCACTGGAGGTCCCCGAGGACCACATGGCTGCAACCAGCCAATAGGGTAACTGTAGTCCTACTAAATATAGGGCCTGGTAATTGTAGTCCACTCCTCAGATCATGGAATCATCACCAAGCACAGCAACAGGGAGCAGAGGAGCAGCCATTTGCAGCGTAGTATTTGGGGGATTGTGTATCGAACTCGGGTTATTGATGGGTGAAATAAATGTTTTAAACTGTGTTTCTGTGGGACACAGGGTTCTGGGAGGCAGCAGAGTGAGGGCTAAGGGTGGGTGCACAGCTGGACCAGCCAGCATCACTGGAGATCACTGTGGACCACATGGCTATAGTCAGTCAATAGGGCAGCTGTAGTCTTACTGAATAAAGAACCTGGGAATTGTAGTCCACTCTCCAGGTCACAGAAATACCACCGAGCACACCAACAGGGAGCAGGGGAGTGGTCATTTCCAGCTGAGTGCTTGAGGGACTGTGTGTCCAAGCCAAGCTATTGTTGGGTGAAATAAATGTTTTAAACTATGTTTCTGTGGGGGACTGGGTTCTTGGAGGAGGGTGGAAGGCAGCAGAGGGAGAGCTGAGGGTGGGTGCACAGTCAGACCCACCAGCATCATTGGAGGTCCCCGAGGACCACATGGCTGCAGCCAGACAATAGGGCAGCTGTAGTTCCTATATAATACCCACAGTCCCTAGTGACCTGAAGCATGAACGTCACAAAGCAGGAGTGTGTCATCTGTCTTAGTGCTGTGTAAGGGTGTCGGCAGAGTGTCCGCAGGGAGGACTGCAGGCTGCAGGCTGTGCTGCTCAAAGGAGGGCTGGTAAGATAAGAAGTGTAAGAGAGGAGTAGCAGCTGTTCCCTATCTGGGGTCAGTCTCCTGACCAGGCAGTTGGTAGGGGCTGCAGCTAGTCCTCATCTAGGGTGAGGCTACAACTAATCTAGTAAATGGGACTCTCTGTTTAAGGGAAGCTCTCTCTGGTATATATCATTGCACTCACCGAGACTCGGCTCTCCCTAAAGGTCAGTGATGCAACTGTAGCCCTGGATGGGTACACCACATTCTGCCAGGACCAACTGTCCAAATGGGGGGGAGGTGGATGCTTGGTATACCTTAGGAGTGATAGATCAAGAACTACCTAGCAGTCTGCACATCAAGGAGGCACACATTTTAATCATAAAGCTTACCATAGGCAAGCAAAACAAAGTATTGCTGCTTGCAACAGTATATTTGCCACCTGATAAGCACACTACTGGCCTCAAGCAGTTCATAGGCAACCAAGAGCAGTATAGGCAAAATTAGGAACAGATAATTGTTGGAGACTTTAAAATTAACTGGAAGTCCCAAGATGCCTCAGCAGCCAGAGACCAGATATCAGGCCTGTACCTCACACAGATGGTAACACAATCCACTAGACATAACTACTGAACCAGCACTAGCACACTTATTGACTGGCTCCTCACCACCTGCCCAGAACATATCCCTGAGATATCTGTCCTACCAGACTCCCAGTCTTGTGCACTTGGTCTAATCATTTCACTAACTGCACTCTCCAGGTCTCAAGAAAGTATTCTCTAAGAACTGGGCAATTATATTCGTTCAAACTGTACCTGACTCTATCTGACTGGTCACCGCTTGACAGAGCCAAGGATGGGAACCAGGCTCTAGATTACTTCCTAATGACTTTCGCAAAAGCCTGTGACATCTTTGCCCCTTACAAGCCCCAAAAAGTGAGAGGGACTGCAAATCCACATCGAGCTCATGCGCCTTGGGGCCAACCTATGGCACAAGGCCAAGGTGACAGGAACTCAGGCTGACCTCATTGCCTACAGGGCAGCCAGGAATAAATGTATGAAACTCATTCATCTGGCCAAAGCTGCTTACTATAACGAACTACTAAGTAACAGCTGGGGCTGTGGTAGGGAGTTCTGGAACTCTGTAAAAGCACTTAAAGGTAAGGCCTCCAGAGCACCCCCTGACCTGATAACAACTGGGGCTGGGACACTCCAGGAACCAAGTGATTTTGTGAATGCATTCAACCATGCATTTACAGAGCTTAGCACAGTGCTACCCAGTGACTACCTCACCCTCTCGCCTCCTGGTCAGCCCATCAATTTGAATCCACCAACACTGCTTGATAGCAGGACACCAACCTTCTACTTCAGGCAGATCACCAGGTCCAATACCATATGGCATGTCAAACGGGTCCTAGGGAAGACTAGGATGGGGAGTGACCTAGTTGACATGAAGTTGGTAGCCCTTACCATAAATCAGCTCGCCATCCCTCTCACTAAAGTATTTAATGCCTCACTAAGATAGGGTGTGTTCCCTGATAAATAGAAGGCAGCACTTGCTACCTCAATTTGTAACTCCGGTGATAGAACTAAGCTGTCAAACTACAGGCCAATCTCTATACTACCCCACCTTTCCAAAGCCCTGAAGCGAGTGGTTTCAGATCAGCTCACTGAGTACCTGGAAAAGAACAACCTACTCTGTGAACAACAACATGGATTCCGTAAAAATCATTCCACCATTACTGCTTTGGTTGATTACACCTCCCAGCTGTACAATGCCTTAGATAATGGTCTTGCAGTGGGATCTATCTTTATAGACTTCAATAAGGCATTTGACACCGTAAACCATCAACTCCTACTAAGCAGTCTACTTACTACAGGCCTGTCCACTGATGCTGTAGTCTGGTTTCACAGTTAACCTATCCACAGGACACAATGTGTGAAAATAAATGGTAAACACACTGAACCAAGGGAGGTGAGCCTCGGAGTCCCCCAAAGGTCAATTCTTGGACCACTCCTTTTCAGTCTCTTTATTAACTCCCTGATAACTGTCTTCCTGGCACACATTGTGCTCTATGCTGATGATGCCATCATCTCAGAATCAAGCAGACAACAGTCCACAATCTTTTCAGGCCTGCAAGACAATTTGCAGAGGCTTGAATCATGGTTCTCTCAGAACAAACTCATGCTCAACTATAAAAAAAACAAGAGTATGCTCTTAACCGTACCTCAAAATAAAAAGAAATTCGGCCCTCTGCTGATACGGAGCAACAAAGGTGACATACTAGAACAAGTTTGCACTTTCAAATATCTAGACGTACACCTAGATGACACACTCACCTTCTCTACACACGTAGACAATGTCGTCAAATCTGCAAATGCAAAACTGTGAGTCCTCTACCACCACCGACACTCCATGACCCCTGATGCCCTAAAACTTGTCACGTGTTGCTCAGTCCTAGCTACTGTTGATTACGGCCTTGTTATCTATGGGGCTGGCTCTGAGACGGCCCTAAAAAGATTCAAAACCCTCCTCAGTAAGGTCTGTCGACTGGTCCTGGGGGCCGACCATATGATCCATACTTGTGCCTTTTACAAGGGGACTGGATGGCTCCCCTCTACCTCAGGGCACAGTACCAGACTTGCCTATTGGCAAAAAAAGCAATGTTAAGTTTCACGCCAGACTCAACATCCTGTCTATTTAAAGTCGCACAACCTACACTCAACACCAGAAGTGCGACCAAAGGGAGGCTTCTGGTGCCTTTCAAGGGCACAACTTTTGCCCAGAGATCCCTTTCATATCGAGGTCCTCAATGGATCAATGATCTACCTCCCACACTAATTGAATATAACAGGCTCAGCCAGTTTAAAGCCGGGCTCCATTCCTACCTTATCTGTGAGAATGTTTGTGGCTGCCATACCTAATCCTGACTAGTCCTTGATCTACCCTTGTTACTTCCCCTCCTGTCACAGCCACCTTATCTCCACCCTTAATCTCGCTCCTTCCTCACCTCCTCTCCCATCCACCTTCCCCTCCCAACTCCCCCGCCTCCATCACCACCTCCACCACACACCCTTAGCCTCACCCTTGACAAAGCCACCTTAGGCTGCCCAACATACTACCGTACTGTAGCCCGAGACCTTCCAACTCTTTACTGTTCCCTGCATTTACTAAGCATTGTACCACACTCAAGTAGTGTTGTTAGTGTTGAAACTCTTCATTTAAACCAAAGCGCTGTACTACACTCAAGTAGTGTTGTTAGTGTTGAAACCTCCTCAGTTAAAATTTGTACCACACTCTAGTAGTGTTGTATTTGTTGTTACCCTGAATTGTGAATATGATTTCCTGTAGCTACTGTATATACTAAGATACCTACAGTATGTACTGTAACTGAATGTCTTGTTTTCGTATTCATCTGACTTGGAACCTTTGTAAACAAGCCCCTGGCTCAAAGGTGTTAATCCCAAACTGAAATAAATAAATAAATAAATAAAATAAATATTGTCAACCTACAGGGTAGTTAGCAGCAGTGGTGCAAGTGGTAGACAAGAAGTACAGGAACTCAGGCACTGGCAATTATGAAATACAGAATGAAGATCTTCAATCTAAAGGATAGCAGTGTCAAGGCACAACTGTGTAATTTGACGCTAGTAGATTCAGTTAGAGATGTTAAAGTATTTCTAGGAAAATAGCATTGTTGTACAAGTCAAATGGTGTTATGGAAACCCTGATAGCAGATCACAGATCAAAAAACTGTCACTATGTTGCTGGTTTAGGAATTTCAGTTTTAGTGTCAGTGGGAAGAAGTACAGAAACTCAGTTCCTGCTGCAAAAAAGGTACAGGAACTGAGTTCCTGTGCGTTCCTGCTCACTTTCATCACTGGTTAGCAGACAGGAAATCTAGCAGGAAAGCATATGGTGTATTCCTAGAGCTGGTCTACAAATAGTTCTAATTAAAAGCTACATTAGAGTATCAGTGTCAGTTATGTACACTATTAGGAGGGCTTAGAAACTCAATATGTAGCAAGAGGGCATACAGTGGGGATGGAGCAGTACAGGTTGAGTTGTGGGATGCAGTGGGTGTGGGGCAGTGGTGTTTCTGGGAGCACCCCGGGGTAAGGATCACAGATCTCCAGGTAGAAGGTCACCTGGGTGTCAGTGACCATCATATGATATGGTTCAGTTTGGCCACTAGAACAAAATCATCCCATTCCAAGGCAAAAATATGGGACTTCAGAGGAGATGACTTTGATAAGATGGCCAACAGAGTTAAGCTAGCCCTGGCAAAAAGAAATACAGGTGAGGAGGTACAGGCAAAGTGGGCTCGCATTAAAGATGCAATACTTGAAGCAACATCCCATTGTGTTAGTGAGAAAAGGAAGTGCAAAAGAAGAAAGAAACCACTTTGGTTCTCAAACACAGTAGCAGAAAAGGTAAGAGCCAAAAGGTTGGCCTTAAGGAAATATAAGGGAACGCAGTAGGATGAAGATAGGGAGGCATACCAAACTTCCCTAAGGGAAGCAGGGAAGGCAGTAAGGCAGACAAATGCCCAAACCGAAGAAACACTAGCACGAACAGTAAAAGAAGGTGACAAGACTTTCTATAGATACATTAGTGAAAGGAGAAAGTCCAGAGGGGGTATTGCTAAGATTAAAGGGGATAAGGGGGCTTGTGAGGAGGAGGACCATGTAAAAGCATCTATCCTAAATAGATACTTCTGCTCAGTATTTACTGAAGAGAAGGTAGGGCAGGGCCCACAGCTCTGCACCATGGACACAGGGGGAGGGAGGTGTGCACTAGTCCCTTCACAAAAGAAAGGGTCCTACAAGAGCTCGATAAGCTCAGGGTGGGCAAGGCAATGGGACCTGATGGCATACATCCCAGGGTACTAAAGGAGCTAAGGGTGGAACTAGCAGAGCCATTATCTGAACTGTTTAGTGAGTCTCTGAGCACAGGAGAGGTCCCAGAAGACTGGAGAAGGGCTCATGTGATCCCGCTCCATAAGTGTGGTAGCAGGGAGGAGGCAGGGAACTACAGACCAGTCAGCCTTACCTCAGTAGTGGGCAAGATTATGGAGACACTTCTTAAGGAAAGGATAGTGAAACACCTGGAATCCATAGGAGCACAAGACAGCATGGGTTTACAAAAGGAAGGTCCTGTCAAACTAATCTCAAAGATTTCTTTGACTGGGTAACCAGAGTGGTGGACCAAGGGGTAGCAGTTGATGTTGCCTACCTTGACTTCAGCAAAGCTTTCGATACTGTTCCACATAGAAGATTGATTAATAAGCTGGGTATGCTCGGGATGGGTCAGACGTTGGTCAACTGGGTGGCAAACTGGTTGACAGGCAGAAAACAGAGAGAGGTGGTAAACGGTATACAGTCAGAAGAGATGCAAGTCACAAGTGGGGTACCCCAGGGATTAGTCCTGGGGCCAATCCTCTTCAATATCTTCATCGGTGACATTGCAGATGGACTGGAGGGTACGGTTTGTCTGTTTGCAGCTGACACCAAGATCTGCAACAGAGTAGATGATCAAGATGGTGTGGGCAGAATGAAAAGAGATCTGGATAAACTAGCAAAATGGTTGGAAGAGTGGCATCTGGGGTTTAATGCAAAGAAGTGCAAGATCATGCACATAGGGAAGAGAAACTCTGAAGCCACCTATAGGCTGGGAGGGCAGTTGCTGGCAGTCACAAGGGAAGAAAGAGACTTGGGCGTCATCATCACTGATGACCTGAAATCATCCACGCAGACCTCTAAAGCAGTAGGTAAGGCTAGAGGAATGTTGGGGTGTATCAGTAGGGGTATCACAAGTAGAAAGAGGAAGGTAATAATCCCTCTTTACAAGACACTGGTTAGACCCCATCTGGAGTACTGCGTGTAGTACTGGAGGCCACACCTTCACAAGGACATTAACCAAATTGAGGCAGTCCAGAGAAGGGCAACCAAAATGGTGCAGGGACTGCATCAAAAAACATATGAGGACAGATTAACTGAATTCAATATGTATACCCTAGAGCAAAGGAGGGAGAGAGGTGATATGATTGAAACATTCAAACACCTTAAGGGCATTAACAAGGTAAAACAGTCTAACATGTTTCAATATAAGAAAAATAGCAGGACAAGAGTACACAGTATGAGATTAGAGGGAGGCCGATTAAGGGGTAATGTGAGAAAGTTATTTTTCACAGAAAGGGTGGTAGATGCATGGTATGGCCTACCTCAGGAAGTGGTGGATATGAATATAGTGCAGAGCTTCAAACAGGCATGGGACAGGCATAAGGGAGCAATACAGATGAGTATGAATAGATAGGCCATTGACAGAGCAAAGGCCTATGGCACATTCATAAGGTCAAAAAAGAAATAGGCAGACTGGATGGGCCTTGTGGACCTTACCTGCAGTCAACTTCTATGTTTCTATGTATGGGGGAATGCCTGGTCTGTAGGAATATTAGTCACCAGAGGGCAGAGGTGTGTTGGCTGAGGCAGAAAATAGGTGCGATGGTGGGGTGATTTCTAGGGTGATGAGGAGGAGCAGAGGAAATACAGAGCTTGGTAAGGGGGGAGAGCAGAAACTGACCAGGGTGGGGAGGGGGGTCAAGCGGGAGGAGGAAGGAACAGGAGATTAGGCAGGTCCCCTGGGTCCTCCTCCCCAGTGTGGGTGTAGGCCTGGGGGGATGGCTAACAGTAAGGGGAAATGGTAAGGGGATAGGGAAGGGGGTCCAGTGGGAGGATCTCTAGAGATGCCACTGCAGAAGAGATTTCTTCCACTGGACAGGGAAATATGATGGAATAGAAAGGGGCAGAGAGATAGAGAGGGTAGAAGGGTAGACTATATGCCCGGGTTGATGGTAGAGAGGGTAGGACCTCTAGTAGCACAGTACATGGGTCAGGGGGGAGGGCAACTTCACATTATAGTGCACCTAGGTACAAATGGCCTAGCAGGATATGAGGGGTGTGTGGTGCAAAAGAGATTCAGGGAGGTGGGGAGAATTTAAAGTCATACAGGGTGGTTGGTAGCCTTTTTGGAGGTTCTTCTGGTCCCGTGGGCTAGTATGGCAAGGAAGGTAAGGATTGAGGAATTTAACAGATGACTTGAAGGATGGTGTGAGTGAGAAGGGTATGGGTTTGTTGGTGGCTGGGGAGGGACCTAGCATAACAAAGACCTGTATGCATCAGACAGGTTACACCTAAGTAAGAAGAGCACAAGGGTCCTGACAGATAAGCTACAGGACTTCTTGGTTAAAAACTTTAATTTAAACTGACATGTGGGGCATACAGTACACAGCACCATTAATCAACTGGTAGAGGAGGCTGATAGCTTCCCTCCAATCAGGACAGCATGAAGAGGAGCTAGATTGGGTTTAAGGAAGAAAGGAGGGGCTGAGGGAAGAAGGGGCAGATCAGGATTAATGGAGGTCCTGAGTCACAGTGGAGGGTGATGTCTCTGAAAGTCAAAAGTCAGGGAAGCAAGATGGAAGAAATACAGTCACTGATGGCTGAGGGTGAGGTGGACTTAAAGGCCATCACAGAGACATGGACCACACAAAACCATAAATGGGATCTCACAGTTCCCAGGTATAAACTGTATAGAAATGATGGGGGACAGAAAGAGGGGGAGTTGCTCTGTATGTGAAGGATAACTTGTACCAGAGAGGAAGAGGCAGAGGGTAAGATTGAAGCATTGTGGGTACAGATACAATCCACTAAGGGGAGGAAACTAAGGATGGGTGGTCTATATGCCACCTTTCCAGGATAAGGAGTTGGACAGAGTACTAGGGTCCCAAATAATGGTGCTGTCCAGCAATGGGGAGGTAGTAATAATGGGGAATTTCGATCTACATTGGGTGGACTGGAATATCCCTGCCACCTCCTGCACTAGGACACAGTTACTGCTATATGCATTCTGGAGGGGGTTCCTGACACAAAATACCATGTAGCCCACTAGGGAGAGGGCTAAACTGATTCTGGTCCTTAACAACTGTGCACATGTTCAGGATGTGAAAGTGGAAGCACTGCTTGCATGTAGTGAGCCCTATGGTGAGTTGCCCGGCTGCCAGCCCTTATTTGTAGATATTATTCTGTTGTATATATGTTTTTTTATTGTAATTCTATGTACATGCCACTGTCAGCAAAGGCACATAGAGAAAAGACAGGATTTTGTTTAAAAAAGGGGGTTGACCTTCTTCTGACCTAAGAGACCAGCCACTTGCAGGAATCTGATGAGATCTTGATGCATGATCAAAGGAGTATTTCCAATAGGAACTGACCAAGGGAAACAGAAGTAAAAAAAATCACCTGTATAATCATAAAACTTACAGGAGCTTCTAAATTAAGCCAGTTCAAAGCCCAGGATGTTTCAGCCAGGAAAGGTCCTTCTAACAGACCTGTGTGAGGTAATAGAAAAGGAAACACATCCTTGTGTGAGATTGTAAAACCTAGGTTAAATAGGAGAATCTGACATCAAAGATTATCAGGAAAATACGATTTTTGGGAAACACAACAGTGCCATCTACTGGTCTAAATGTTGTGGGATTTTCTCTCACTATTTCAAGAGCTACAGAGAAGTATAAATAGCCCCTGATCAGGGCATTTGAACACACATTTTGCTTGGACTCTCCTGCCACAGAGAACACTGCACAGAGACTGCCTAAGAACCAAAGGCTACAGAAAGACTGCAATATTTTGCAAACCAGCGATTCTCTGGGCTTTGAAATCTTCGTACCTCATGTAGACTTAGTTAACCTGTCTTAGTGTATTTTTCTGTATACTTTTTCATTTTGTTTCTTATACTGTGACCTAATTTAATATATGTTCTCTTTTAGTTGTAACTGAATTTAATTAGTTTAGTACAAACCTTTGCGTCTCTGCAGAAATTCTGCCTGTGTGAGAGTTTGTATATTGTATGTGTGACTGTAGAAGGTTTATTAATAATCTGTGACAACTGTTAATTGCTTAGAGGGGCCACCATAAGCAACCAAATTGAGAAAAGGGTCTGTAAAGAGACATCTGGAAGGATAGGGAGAATACCAGAGTCCACACAGATTTTGAACCAGGCTGTTACATGTCCTGTAGGGAGAAGGTGTTACGCTGCTACCCAGAAGAGACTGTAACACCTGGGTCTTCCTCCTTTGTGTAATAGCCAAGAAAAGTTTCATCTTTGGCCACAAGAATTGAGACTGGTATTGTGCCCTTATCCAGAGCTAAAGGGATGCCCGGGATCCTCATGGCAGAAACGCAGTTGTGACCTCGGTGAACATTCTAAAGGATGAGGAGGGTATCCCTGCCCCCCCAATCAAGGACTGCACTTAAGGGTGGGCACTGTGAGCTCAGTGGGCCTGACTCTCAGGAGTGGGTTAGTGACAGATCTGGTGCACAGCATTGGGATTCGAGAGATTTGGTTGCATACTGTTCAGATTCTACATATTGGTGGCACAGGCATAACCGTGGATTCAAGCCCAGTGTATCAGATTGATAAACTGTAAACAGTCCACACACAATCAAGTCAGAGATTTAAAAAAATACATCATTTGGTTACAGTATAAAGTACCCTACCAGTTTTTTTTTTCCTCAGGTGCAAGCTAGTGTAGCAGTAGTTGGGAAAGAAGATGGTTTCCATCTACAGTGAATACACTGCAGAATACCTAAAACAGTTGTGTCAGGAAAGAGGAGTCCAGTGCAAGGGGTGAACCAAAAAACACCTTGTGGAGGCTCTTGTGGCAGCCAATGAGCAAGTGACTGCCCAGGACCTCGAGTCATAATTGATGACTGAAAAGGACCAGACCTTGGGTGTGGGGATGCCAAGGGACATTGCAGTGTCCAGTCCCAGGGTGGAGGACAGTGAGACCAGAGGGAATCCAAAGCCACAGCACCAGGGGAAGGTCACTACAACACTGGAGCCAGAAGGGATCAGGATGCAGCTAGAGTTGAGGAGATAGGAGCTGGAATTCGAGCAGAAGAAGTTTGAAGTCCAGCAGCAAAGGGAATTTAAGCAGAAAAAGTTTGAAGCCCAGCAGCAAATGGAATTCAAACAGAGTAAGTTCTAGAAGGAGCTGGAGATACAGGAAAAAGAAAACCAGCATCGGAGAGACATGGCAAGGAAAAAGAAAGGGAGCTTCAGAGAGAAGCTGAGAGAGAGGTATGAGAGCACCAGAGGGAATTCGAACTGATGAAGCTAAGACTTCAATGACCAGCACCAGAGGAGGTAAGTGGCAGGGGTGAATCTGGAACTCCAGGACTGGGGTACAAGTTAAATTCTAAGTTAATAGCTGAATTTAAAGAGGGGGAGGATATGGATACATTTTTGAATTTGTTTGAAAAGGTCTGTATCCAGGCTAAAACACCCAGGAAGTCCTGGAATCTCCGCTGCTCACTGGGGAAGGGTATGAGGCATTAGGCCAAATGGACAATCAGGACAGTAGTAATTATGAGAAACCTAAAGCTGCATTGCTTAAAAAGTATGAATTAATGCCTGAAGCATACAGGGTTAATTTCCGTATGCTCCAGAGAAGCTCTGACATGAGCAATGAGTAACTCGCCACAAAGCAACATCAGTTTTTTGAAATGTTGGTGAGAGGGAGTGGAAGCAAATTCTGTAGAGAAAATTGAGGAGGTTGTGCTTCTGGAGCAACTCTTTTGGGCTTGCCCAGCAGAGCTAAAAACCTGGTTAGAGGACCGAGACCCCAAAACAGTGGAGGAGGCTGCGAGCTTTAGGACCGCTATGCCAGGAACCGACTTGCTCTGAAAGGGAGTGGGGCAGGTATGGCAGCACAAAAGGGGAAAAGCGCACCTTCAGGGCAGCTAAAACCCTCACTGCCTCCACAGAAAGGGGAAAGCCCCAGATTAAAAAAAAGGGATTTATCGGATAAAAGAAATGATGATTGTTGGTTTTGCAAACAGCCAGAGCATCTTGCCAGACAGTGTCCTAAAAAGGCACAGAGTGACCAAAGTGGTGCTCGAACAGAGTTGGGTTGTTTGTGTATCCCTGAAACCATGCCTGTAAACATGAGGGAGCACATGCACCTGGTTACGGTAAATGGGTGCAGACCCATAGGTTAAGGGACACAGGGGTGTCTCTTACCTTAGTAAAAGGGGATTTGGTTGAGCCTGAACAGCTTATACCTAATCAGTTCGAAACAGTAATAGGATTCACTGGGGAGGAGAAATCTCTGCCACTAGCTAGTGTTCTCCTTAACTGGGGTGAGACAGGTGAGAGGGTACAAAAAGTGGCCATGGCAGACAACCTCGCCCTGGATGTGATTATAGGGAAAAATCTCCAGAAGGGGGTGGTGTGTGCAGTTACCTGCAGTCAGATGGCAAAGGCCAATTGTGGTTCCCTGGACCCCATTGAACCCCTGTGGAAAACAATGGGAGGCTGGTTCCCCAGCCTGTGTCTCCTGTAATGGAGAGTAGTGAAAGGGGGGGTAGGACTTCCCCAGGTAGAAGTTCACAAAACAGCTACAGAAAGTTACTCTGAGGAGGGAGGGAGGGATAACCAATGGTCAGAAGGTAAGGGATGGCAGTGACCCTGAATGCCCTGATGATAAAGCTATGAATCCCAGTTTAAGAACTGAAGGGGACATGTCCCATGCCTTGAGAAAGTGTGAAGAATTTGCAGCTGCTCAAAGGACTGATCCTAGTTTGGAGAGGCTGAGGGCTTGTGCAGAATCTGATGGGACACAGGGAGGTGATGTGAGACATAGAATATTTTGGGACAATGGACTGTTGTATGCACAGAACATAAGGGCAGAGGGAGGGGTGATGGGCAGGCAGCTTGTCATTCCCTAGGGTACCGTGAGCAGTTGCTCAAGATCACTCATCATATCCCCATGTCCGGACATCTTGGAATTGCATACACCAAGCAGCGATTGGCTCAGAATTTCTGTTGGCCCAACTTCACCCAGTCGGTGAAGGAATATTGCAGGTCTTGTCATCAGTGCCAACTAATAAGGAAGGCAGGTAGTAAAACCAAAGCCACCCTAATTCCCTTGCCCATTGTGGAGGAGTCATTCCAGAGGGTAGGAATGGATATTGTGGGACCCCTGAATACCCCAAGCTCCTCCTAGAAGAGGTTATCCTGATCGTGGTAGATTATGCTACCCGATACCCAGAGGAGGTCACCCTTTCCTCATTTAGGACAGACACAGTGGCAGACCCCTTGCTAGGGATTTTCTCCCATGTCAGGTTTCCACAGGAGGTTATTACTGATCGAGGAGGTACCTTCATGTCGGACCTGATGAAATGTTTGTGGGAGAAGTGGTGGTGGTGCAGAGACGTACAACACCTTATCACCCACAAGCCAATGGGCTGCTGGAAAGGTTTAATGGTACCCTAAAATCGATGCTCCAAGTGTTTGCTGAACAGCATGGGAAGGACTGGGAGAAATACCTTCCCCACCTGTTGTTCACATACAGGGAGGTGCCCCAAGAGCCATCAGGGGTTTCCCTTTTCAAACTCTTATATGGACGTAGGGTGCGTAGGCCCCTAGACTTGATCCAGGAAGACTGGAAAGGCAAGCACGCCACCCAGAGAAGTCCCATAGTGGAGTATGTCCTGAAGTTTAGGAGAAAGCTGAAGGAGGTTATGGGAGCAGCCCAGAGAAACCTGTCAGCTGCCCACCAGAAGCAAAAGGTCTGTTACGACCGCAGAGCCAGACCTCGCTCATACAGTGTAGGTCAGGAAGTCATGGTCCTAATCCAGGTCTGGAAGGATAAGCTGCAGGCCAAGTGGGTGGGACCATACAAGATAGTCTGACAGGTTAATGATGTTGACTATATTGTAGAACTGCCTGACAGGAGACATACCCATAGAATGTACCATGTCAACATGATAAAGCCATATGCAAATAGGGCTGACATGGTATTTGCAGTGTGCAGTCCTGAGGAGGGGACTGATGAAGAAGACCCCCTACTGTACTTGCTGGAGGAAAGCAAGCATGAGTCCTCAGTGGAGGCAATCAAACTGTCACTCCAGTTGACCCTGGAACAGACCTAGGAAGTGAGGGAGGGACTTTGCCCCTTTGTTTAAGGCTAAGCCTAGAGAAACCCCCTTAGCGACACATGATGTAGACACGGGGAGGCAAGTACCCATATGGTGGACAGCTACCAGGTGTCTAAGGCCATCCTAAAGGACATTAGGAGGGAGGTGGAGGAAATGCTGGATTTATTAGTAATCCAGAAATACCACAGCCCCTGGGCTTCACCCATAGTCCTCGTTCCCAAGCCAGATGGCTCTACTCACTTTGTGAGGACTATCATGGACTCAATGCAGTCATGAAGTCTGACGCTCACCCAATGCCACGGATGGACAAACTACTGGATAAGTCGGGAGGAGTGACATACCTTACCACAACTGACTTGACATCAGGGTATTGGCAGGTGGAGTTAACTGCCAGAGCTAGGGAGAGGTTGGCCTTCATCACTCTAATAGGATTATTTGAGGTCAAGGCAATGCCTTTTGGAATGAATAACACCCCCTGCCACTTTCCAAAGGTTGGTTAACCAGGTGTTACTTGGTACTGAAGAGTACGCAGTGGCGTATCTGGATGATATTGCCATCTTCAGTGCCAGTTGGAAGGAACACCTGTCCCACCTGAAGGAAGTGTTGGGCAGGATACAGAGGGCATGGCTCACTGTCAAGGCTGAAAAGTGCCAGGTGGCCATGGTGGAGGTGGCATATCTAGGCCATGTAGTAGGGTGGGGGGGCAGCTCCATCCCAATCAAGCCAAGATTGAGGTGATAGAGGTATGGCCTAGGACTGAAACCCAGAAGCAGGTTCCAATTTTCCTAGGGACTGCTGGGTACTGTTGAAGATTTGTTCCAAATCACAGTACCCTGGCAACTCTCCTCTCTGGCCTGCTAAAGAAAAGAATGCCCAAAATGGTAAAATGGGAGCCAGCCTCTGAACAAGCCTTTGCACGGCTAAAGGAGGCACTGTGCAGTGCACCTGTGTTGGCTAGTCCAGATTACAGTAAGCCATTTGTAGTCCAGACAGATGCCTCAGATGTGGGGAATGGAGCAGTCCTCAGTCAGACCTCTAACCAAGGGAAAGATCACCCAATAGTACATCTTAGCAAAAAGTTGCTTCTCCGGGAGCAGACCTATTCTACAGTTGAGAAGGAATGCCTTGCGCTGGTATGGGCCTTGAGGAAATTAGAGCCGTACCTCTACGGGAGGCACTTTGAGGTACAGACCAATCATAACCCCCTGGTGTGGCTGAATCAGATGAGTAAAATGAACGGTTGTCTCTTAAGATGGAGCATTGCCTTACAGGGCTGTGTCATGACAATTACCCACAGGACCGGCTCAGCCAATGCAGACAAGCTATCTCACCAGTTAGAGCACTGAACAGAATTTGTAAAAATCATTCCATGACTAGGGATGGATTCCCACAAATTCAGTCTAGGAGGGAGGGATGTGGCAAGCTACCCAGCTGCTAGCCCTTATTTGTAGATATTATTCTGTTGTATATATGTTTTTTTTTATTGTAATTCTATGTACATGCCAGTGTCAGCAAAGGCACATAGAGAAAAGAGAAAAGACTGGATTTTTTTTTAAAGCGGTTTGACCTTCTTCTGACCTGAGAGGCCAGCTGCTTGCAGGAATCTGACAAGTTCTTGTCAAAAAGCTTGTGGATGCATGATCAAATGGGTATTTCTAATAGGAACTGACCAAGGGAATCAGAAGTAATAAAACCACCTGTATATAGTCACTAAAAAAATACCACCAACAGCTTAATCTGGTTCAGTTTCAGTTGGTTACCATCTGTGTCCCCCTCTCCCCGGTCACCCCTGAAAAAGGGACTTCTAGTCTCAGTGGGCCTATCGGATCACCAAAATTCAATAAAATAAAATAAAGTATAATCATAAAATGTACAGGATCTTCCTTATAACTAATTAAATTAAGCCAGTTCAAAGTCCAGGATGTTTCAGCCAGGAATGATCCTTCCAACAGACCTGTGTGAGGTAATAGAAAAAGAAACACATCCTTATAGCATACCTGTATAAGACTGTAAAACCTAGGTTAACTATGAGAATCTGACATCAAAGATTATCAGGAAAATAAGACTTCTGGGAAGCGCAACAGTGCCATCTACTGGCCTAAATGTTGTGGGATTTTCTCTCACTATTTCAAGAGCTACAGAGAAGTATAAATAGCCCCAATCAGGGCATTTGAACACATATTTTGCTTGTACTCTCCTGAACACAGAGAACACCTGTTCACACAGAGACTGCCTAAGAGCCAAAGGTTACAGAAAGACTGCAATATTTTGCAAACCAGCAATTCTCTGGACTTTGAAATTTTTGCACCTCAGGTAGACTTAGCTAACCTGTCTTAGTGTGTTTTTCTCTATACTTTTCCATTTTGTTTCTTATACCGTAACCTAATTTAGTATATGTTCTCTGAGTTGTTACTGCATTTATTTATTTTAGTAAACTCTTTTGCTTCTCTACAGAAATTCTGCCTGTGTGACAGTTCTTATATTGTATGTGTAACTGTAGAAGGTTTATTAATAATCTGTGACAACTGTTGCTTAGAGGAGCCACCATAAGCAACCAACTTGATAAAAGGGTCTAAAGGGACATCTGGAAGGATAGGGAGAATACCAGAGTCTACAGAGATTTTGAACCAGGTTGTTGCATATCCTGTAGGGAGAAGGCCAAATCAGGTGTTACACTGCTACCCTGAAGAGAGTGTGGTGCCTGGGTCTTCCTCATTTGTGTAATAGCCAAGGAAAGGTTCATATCTGGCCACAAGACTCGAGACTGGTATTTTGCCCTTATCCAGAGCCAGAGGTATGCCCAGGATCCTCATGCCAGAGGTGCAGTCATGACCTTGGCAAGCATTCTAAAAGATGAGGAGGTCCTCGGCGAGCATTCTATTAGTATTTATGGGTTTTTCCAGGTTTTCTCCCATCCCACTCCCACGCGTCCCTGACGTGATGCATGTGTGTGGAAGCATGCGTATGTATATTATATGGGACACCCCACCCTACCAGTCACCTGGTACCACCTGCGCTCATCATCAAACCTCCATTCGTTGACAATGGCTGGGCGACCCTTCCTACCCGGGAGAGGAGAGTAATTGCTCAATCCTGCTCCCGCCCTCCCCCCATGCCAGCACCCTGGCAATCTGAGGTTGTTCCTGAACCTGGGTCACTGATGCAGCTCGAGGTAAGACGTCCAGTGCCTCAACCCTCTGCACCACCGGGCCAGCCTTGGTGAGCATGCTAAAGGATGAGGAGGGTATCCTGGCCCCCCATCATGGATTGCACTTAAGGGTGGACACTGTGAGCTCAGTGAGCCTGACCCCCAGGAGTGGATGCGTGACAACCACCACATGGTGTGGTTCCATCTGGACATGGGCAGTGGGATGGTCAAGACCAAGATGAGGATTTTGGACTTTAGAAGGGCTGACTTTGGTAGGATGGGAGACGTGCTGGTAGGATACCTTGCTGGGGTCAGAATGGGGATGGATGTGGAACAGAAATGGGCCATAAAATAAATGTGACTGATGGAGGCTACTAGTGAGTGTACAAAATCGAAAGTAAGAAAGCTAAGGTCAAACAACCCAGGTGAATTGGCAAGGAGATGGCAAAATCAATTGGGAACAAGAAGACAACCTACTAAAAGTACAAACGTACTCAGAAGGAGGAGGATAGGGGGGATTACTCTGCTAAATCTAGGGTGTTGCGCACAGCAATTAAAGTAGTAAAGACTACAAGAGAGGTGCAATTAGCACAGGGGGCGAAAGCAGGTGAGAAGGCCTTTTTCCAGTATATAAGGGAGAAAAGGAACATAAAGGATGTGATTGTCAGATTCAAAAAGGAGGGAAGTTGGGCAGAGGGTAGTGAAAAAAAGCAGAGGTACTCAGCAAGTATCTCTGTTCAGTGTTCGCTAGGGAGAAAGGTGGTTCAGTGCCACAAGAGAACAGGGGCTGGGGACTGGGAGGGAGGAAATCACAGATGGTATAATACAAGCTGACAAGGACCAGATGGCATGCAGCCAAGGGTCCTAAAAGAAGTGGCGGTGGTTCTGGTGGGATCCTTGGCAGACCTGTTTAACACCTCTCTGGAGTTGGAGAACGTGCCCCAGAAAGGGAAGACTGCACATGTGGTTCCTCTCCATAAAAGTGGTCAAGGGATGATTCAAGGAACTACAGGCCATTCAGCCTTACCTCAGTAGTGGCAAAGTTGATGGAGACCACCCTGAATGACAGAAGAGAGAGACTGCTGGGTTTTCTGGAGGAAAATGGGCTCCAAGATGTTAGTCAGCATGGGTTTGTGTCAGGGAGGTCCTGCCAAACTAACCTCAGTGACTTTTTTGATTGAGTTACTAGGACAGTAGACAAGTGGCAAGCAGTTGATGTCCTGTATCTGGACTTCAGCAAGGCCTTCGACTCTGTCTCATTGAAGACTAGTCAGGAAGCTGAAATACTGCGTGGTGGGGGCTAAGCTTGGGGGATGGTACAGGAACTAGTTGCAGGACAGAAACCAAAAAGGTGGTAGTGGAGGAGGATTCTCAGAAGCTAAGCCTGTGACTACTGGGGTCCCACAGGTCTCAGTGCTTGGTCAGGTGTCTAACATCTTCATAAGTGATATCACAGATGGGCTCATGGGTAAAATCTGCCCCCCGTTCGCAAATGACACAAAGCTCTGTAGGAGGATGGGCACCGGAGAGGGGAGACAGCAACTCAAGGAAGACCTGGCTAGGCTGGAGAAACGATCTGGAATTTGGCAACTGGGGTTCAGTGCTAAAAAGTTTAAAGTTGTGCACTTGGAGTGAAGAATCTAGGGACCAAATTCTGGTTGAGTAGTGTGCAAGTAACCATTTCAGAGGAAGAAGAGTACCTGGTAGTAATCATCACAAGTGACCTGAAGCACTCGGCACACTGAAAGACAGCGGAATTACCAGCAGGAAGGTAGAGGTCATTCTGCTGCTGTAGAGGTCTCTGGTGAGATCACACCTTGAGTACAGTGTGCAATATTGGTGCCCTTATCTTAAAAAGGATATCAACTTGCTGGAAGCAGTCCAGAGAAGGGCAACCAAGATGATTCAGGGCCAGCAAGGCAACTCCTATGAGGAAAGGCAGGGGGCCTCATCTTGTACTCTTTTAAGGTAAGAAGGGATGGGGTACATGACTGAGATCTAGTACCGTAAACGTATAAACAGGGTGAGCATCGAGGGTCTCTTCAGCCTTAGTGGGAACAAGACCACTAGGGGGGCATAGCCTAAAGCTGATGGGGAAACGTCCAGGAGGGAGATGAGGAGGCAGTTTTTCACCAAGAGGGTGACGATCTTGGAAGTAGTGACCATTGAATAGTATGGTTCACAATAAACACAGCAGTAGAGTCAAGCCATACAAAGGCAAAGGTACTGGACTTCAGGAGGGCTGACTTTGCCAAAATGAGTGAGTGCCTAAGGAATGCACTAGCAAATGGGCAGGAAGGAGGGGTGGAAGAACAATGGGGAATAATCAAAACTGCCATCACATAGGCAACAAGCCTTTGTGTGAAGCAAATAAACAAAACAAAACAATGTAAGAAACCACTATGGTTCTCAAAGGAGGTGGCAGGGAAGATTAGGGAAAAAAAGAAAGCATGCAGGAAGTACAAGGAATCACAGAAGGAACAGGATAGAAATTGTATCAGTTAAAGTAAAAGGAAGCTGGGAAGGCAGTCAGAACAGAAAAGGCCCAAACCGAGGAAAAGATAGCCAACACAGTTAAGGGGGATAAAACCTTTTATAGGTACATCAGGGAGCGAAGGAAAACCAAGGGAGGAATAGTGAGCCTTAATAAAGGGAAGGGGGGTGGGCAGAGGGTGACTGTGAAAAGGCAGAGATACTAAACAAATATTTTTGCTCAGTATTCACAAATGAAGAGGGGGAGGTACCTAAACCAAACAACAGAAACACTCTGAATACAGAAGTTGATACCAGCTCATTTACAGAAGAAAGGGTTCTGAAAGAACTCTTAAAACTGAAGGTGGACAAAGCAATGGGGACTGATGGGATTCATCCCGCTGTAATCCCCCTACAAATGGGGGTCACTAAAAAGCCTTCTTTGGGTGAGCCCAAATGCTCTTCGCCAGGCTGGTGTTCTGTATTTCAGCCGATTTAAAAATAATTGAGTGAGAGTGCCTAATGCCTCCTTGTACTGTCACTTTAAGAGCTGCCAAACTGCAGATAATTACTTTGAAATGGGAGGTCTGTGTGTTTCCCTGCTTGAGTCCCCATATGGGCCACTGAGCAAATCACTCCGTTCTGCAGTCACTGTATGGGCAGAGAGAGTTCTTTCCGAAGATGTAATTGTTTGCTTGTAACCTGTTAAAATGATAATGAAAGTGCAGTTTGTTTTAACCTGCTTTATTATAGCCAGGACTGTCTCCCTCATGTTGGTCCTGAACTGCTGAATTGGACCAATCAGTGTGGGGATCTTTTAAAGTGGAGCCTGCTGCTGGCAAATCAGAGCTTGGACTCTTAAGTTGAGCCAGCCACAAGAGGATTATATGGGCAGGGACTCTGGGAAATGTAGTTTTGACCTTGGCGCCTTTTTCCACCAACAGGGGGAGTTTAGTGTGAGTGACAGCCAAACCAGCCAAGAACTGGGAGGAACTCAAAGGAAGTGCCCAGTTTTGTCTACTGGAGTTTTTCAGTTTAGCTCTGGCAGTGAAGAGGGACGGAGCCCTGTGCTCCTTCGGTGCGCAGTTTTGGTCGGGAAACGCATGTAAGGCCCAAAGTTTTGGTCTGCAGCTTGGCAAGTGCTTGTTCGGACTGAATTAGATCTGTGAAGAGAATCAAGAAGATCTGAAGAGTAGAAACCAGGCTCACCCTGTAGAAGACTGGAGAAATTGTTGAATCACGCTCAGTCTGTCAGGAACTGAATCTGCTGTGTGTTCTCCCAGGTATTGTGCAGTAATTGCGATCGGGATAGAGAAGCAGCCTGCCTGGTATAGTATTTTCCTTTTACATATAAATGTGTGTAGTGCTTGTGGGGACTCATTTTTTCACATCCCCCGTACAGTGAATTGAGTGCATGAAGCTGGAAGTAAACCCCAGATTAATCCAGACTACATCCATTTGCTCCAAACTGCATTGGATTCCAGTCAGAAGGACTTTGCCCACATGGGCTGTTCCTCCTGGCAATCCAGGACAACCTACCTCTCATTCAGTTTGCAGCATTGGGCTGTGAGTGCAAGCAGGGTAGCTCCCTGCCATCGACTTATCGAATTGCAAGTGTGTCATCTAATTGTTTGGTTTTTATTTCTTCACGAACTGAGCCAACCAGCTCCAGATTACAATTTGGGTATTGTGCATGCATTTTCCATCTTCAGGACCCCAACCAACTACACCCAATAGGCTAGCCTCTTATTGCCTGGGTACCCAGTAAGAGTGACATTTGGGACATTTGGGATTCTGAAATATGTGCATTCTGTGATTATTAATGCGTTTAAACTAATTAACCTGATTACCCCCTTTCCTTTTTATATCCCCCCTAAATAAATCAGATCTGTTTGTTTCAGCAAAGTTACACTGCCTGAGGTATTCATTTATGTTAAAGTATTGTACTGTGGTTTTGCACTGTATCATCTTGTTTACAAGGAGTCCCAGAGTCACGCTGACCAAACCAGTCCTGTGGGTAAGTGTATACTGTGAAGGTAATTCTGATATATTGTGTGGGCCACTAGTGGGAAGAAAGGGGGGGTTGCAGTGTCCCAGAGGGCTGTGACCAAGTTAGTTTAACTATTGCAAACCCTGACCTCTGGGTGGAGGCACTCGCCATTAGACCTAGGCCCCTCAACCTGTTAGTAGTTAGGCAGGCAGGGGTAGTAGCCCTTGGGATAGTGCCACCTAGGGGTTACACTAGAATTCTAAAAGAACTAAGGGTAGAACTAGTGACACCACTGACTATCCTCTCTAACAAACCATGGGAGGATGGGGTGGTACCTGAGGACTGGAGGAGGGCAGATGTGATTCCACTTCACAAATGTGGGAGCAGGGCAGAAGCAGGCAACTACAGACCTGTTAGTTTAACCTCAGTGATAGGGAAAATGATGGAATCACTTCTGAAGGAAAGATTTGTCGAGTACCTAGAGGCCAGAGGGGCACAGTACCCAAGGCAGCATGGATTCACAGCGGGAAGGTCATGTCAGATGAATCTAATCGATTTTTTTGACTGGGTGACCAAAGTAGTAGATCAGGGAGGGGCTGTGGACATGGCCTACCTAGACGTTAGCAAGGCATTTGACACAGTCCCACACAAGCGATTAATATACAAGTTAGCCAGCCTGGGAGTGGGTCCCAAGATGGTAGCCTGGGTAAAGATGTGGCTGGAGAACAGGACACAGAGGGTAATAGTAAATGAGTCCACTCTGAAGAAAGCGGGGGTACTAGTGGGGTACTGCAGGGTTCAGTACTGGACCGGTCCTCTTCAATGTCTTTATAAGCGACATTGCAGAGGGACTGGAAGGAAAAGTCTGTCTCTTTGCAGACGACACAAAGATCTGCAACAGAGTTGATACACAAGGTGGAGTGGAAAGGATGAGAAGGGACTTGGCAAGGTTGGAGGAATGGTCAAATGTATGGCAGCTTAGATTCAATGCTAAGAAGTGCAAGGTAATGCACCTGGGAAACAAAAACCAAGGGGAAGAGTACACAATGCGGGGTGAGATACTAACAACAACAGAAATGGAAAGGGACCTGGGATAGTCATATCAGATGATCTAAAGGTGGGCGAGCAATGTGAGAGGGCAGTAAGGAGGGCTGGGGGGATACTGGGATGCATAGGGTGAGGCATCACCAGTAGAAAACAGGAAGTTGTTATCCCTCTGTACAGACAGCTGGTGAGACCCCATCTGGAGTACTGTGTGCAGTTCTGGAGACCCAATCTCTGCAAAGACATAAACAGGATGGAAGCAGTCCAGAAGAGGCAACTAAAATGGTGCAGGGTCTGCCGGAAGACACTCTGAAGAGAGACTTAGGGAGCTTAATGTGTATAGCCTCGAGGAAAGAGGAGGAGGGGACATGATAGAAACTTTCAAGTACCTCAAGGAATCAAAAAGTCCAAGAGGGTTGCATATTTCAAAAAAAGAGGTGTGCAAGAACAAGGGGGCACAATTTGAAGATGGGGTGGTGGCTCAGAGGTAATGTAAGGAAGTATTTTTTCACAGAGAGGGTTGTGGATGCATGGAATGGCCTTCCGGAGGAGGTTGTGGAGTCAAAAACAGTGGTGGAATTCAAGCATGCATGGGACAGTCATAAGGCAATTCTTGGGGGTGGGGGTACGAAGAAGTAGGTTATTGGTTAACTTGGATCTGCAGCTTATCCATTAGGTAGGGAAATGGGAAGACTGGGTGGGTCAAGCGGTCCTTATCTGCTGTCAAATTCTATGTTTCTATGACCAAGTGGAATGAGCTGCCAGAGGAGGTGGTATCACTAAAAACAGTGGGCAACTTCAAGAGATTATGGGACAGTATGAAGGGGAAAGTTACAGGTGGGCGGGCAAGTGGGCAGTTGAAGAAGATCAAGAGGAAAAAGGGAAGGGGAAGTTCCCTCAGTAAACACTTTGGGAACTGCACAGTCAATAATAATAATAATAATAAATGTATTTCATATAGCACCTTTCAAAAAAAATCAAGGCTCTTCACAATAAAATTGGACCACAATAATAAAATCAGCACAGAATACAACTGAGTAAATACAACCTAACAGGTCCCATTATACTAACCAGGAAAAGCCTGGCACCACAAAAAGGTCTTTAATGCTTGTTTAAAACCCCCCACAGTTGCGCACTCCCGAAGCTGACGGGGTAGAGAGTTCCAGAGGGTAGGGGCCACATAGCATAGCCCCTAGTCAAGCAGACTAGATACACCATAAGGCCTTATAATGCCCCCTCCCGACATGGGGCCTACCTTAATGCATCTCCTGTCTGCTGCTGCTGGCGTCCGCCCATTTCCCCCAGCCACTTTGCCACCTGGCCCATTACACTGGTGCCCTGTGTGCCCCAGGTTCCTCAAACTTGTCCCAGTACTTGTTTTTGGCCCAGTTTGGGCTCAGGTTGTGATCGTGAGCCACCAGCATTATGTTGAGAAGCTGGCGATCACACATGTGTACTGGAACACCTTTCTTCTGCCGACTACTCAATTTGCGGTCGACCCTAAGGGTATTTCGTGGTCCTGGTGCCCCTTCCAAGCTAAAAGGGGGCCATGACCTCGAAGCGGTTGACATAAAGTTTTTAAATAAAGTTTAAAAAGGGACACAAAGCAGGGCTCATTAATATTAATGAACCCGACATGAATATTCATCACTGCCTGCCACCTATGGGCACAGTATTTTGGTGGCAGCGACAGTGAAAGTAATAGAAATAAATATTAGAGAGTGGTGGTGTTTAAAAGAGCACTGTTGGGGCTATATGTCTGCAGAGTGTATTTGAAATAAGAGTACTTTTACTGGTGGCACCAAAATGTTTTATGTTGGGACACTAAATAGACTTCACTAAAACTGTATACTCAGCCACCATATTTGTGCCTATCAACCCATCTGTAAACAGCATTTAACAAAGGGACTTCTGGGACAGTGCCAGAGACTTGTGGAGAAAAAGGGAGTTACAATTCTAGGCGCCTAAATGCTGTCCAATTAAGGAACTGGGACTGTGATTATGAGCCCAGGCAGCCAATTGGAATCCAGAAACTTTGCCCTTTATTTATGGAGGGACTGTTTGAATCTGGGCTTGTTGCAGTTAGTCTGGTCGGAGCTCCTGAAGAAGAGTGAGGAGGCTCCCTGCAGCTTGGGGATTTGGGGGAGAGGCCTGCTTGCCTTCCCTCTGCCGAAACTACTGCTGTTTAATTATTGGGACTGCCAAGCCTGCAGAACAAGCTGAGATTTTCCAAGAAAGGGAGAAAGGAGAGATTTTCCCCCAGAGTGAATTGGCAGACTGAAAAAAGGGATCAGAGTGCCAGTGAGATCCCAATCTGCATCTTGGTGAGAGAAACTTGCTTTACCTCAGGGACTGCGCCAAAGTTAATGCCTGGGGTTTTCCCAGACTTGTCTCCAGTCCGTTTACCAAAGAGGGAGACCTGAACTGGTGTGCACCAGCTTACAGACCAAGGACTGCACTCTGCAAGTGGGTAAGCTATGTGGACTATTACTGAACTGTATCCAAGCGGAACCTGTGATGCTGAGAAATGGGCCTGAGAGACTGTTGCTGCCTGTAGCAATCAAGCTGCCAGACGACCAGAGAAGGGAATCAGCTCCTACAGAGAAGATCATCGCGGGTTGTGGCCACCCTTGGGAGGGATGCCTTGATGTGGGGTGAGTCGTGATAGCTCTGGTCCCTATATCCTGGCCCTTGCCAGAGAGGACGAAGTCCTGCAGCTTGCAGCCACATCCTGCCTCAAGGAGAGCCACCCTGGAAATCAGCCTAAATTCCAGGGTTCAAGGTTCAGTGAGTACCTCAGGGTTTTACCCTGCAACACCCATCCAAATTATTTTACCAGCTGATTTGCCTTTCAAATACTTATTGTGGTTTAGACTGTTTTGCAGGCCATCCTGTCTGGGGATTACAATTTCTGGGTTTCAAAAAAGTGTTTTATGATTTCTACAGCCAAGTACCAATTAAAGCCTTAATCATTCCTTTATTTAAGGGCCCCAACCAGCTGCGACGCCAGACAAACAACGGCAATGCTTCAGGCCTGCAACATAGCAAATCCTGGGTTCCCAGTGAGGTTAACGGGACAGTCCATAGGGGTTAATGCATATTGTTTAAATGTCATACCAAGCCAAAATATTGCTGAAACCAAAAACACCAATCAAGCTGATTTTAATTTGCCTCTCCTACCTCTTGTTTAAACCACTTAATAAATCTGTGTGTTGTTTAAATGTTAACCTGGTTCATGTGCATGTCAGTACTGAGTGCTGGTTTAATGCAAATAGCTGAAAGGTACTACGTTATTGCTGGTAACCATTTTCTTACAGGTGCACAGGGTGCATGCAAGTGTTCCAGACCCTGTTGGTATTGTAAGTGTGGTCACTGTGAGCATATTATTAGCACTTGTTAATTGTAAATGGTATGCCAGGAGGGGTATTTTGGGAAACTGTAAGTGTGGGGCCACTTGGTGGGGCTGTGGGTAGGTATAACTTCCCAGAGGGCTGTATTAGTCTGGTAATTTACCCACTTAATAATTACTCTGGGTGGGGCACCATAATTCAAACCCAGGTCCCTCAACCTGCAGTCAGGGCAGCAGGCAGGGGTAGTATCCCTTAGTACAATGGAGCCAGGGTTACATCTTTGGAGGCACCACTGGGATTGGCACCCCCTAGTGGCCAAATCACAAAAATTCCAGTTGGACCCCACCGGGAGATTCCCACCAATATGGAGCATGGTATCAGTACTAGCTTTGAATTTTCCCCTGATAGACGGGCTGTATGTCAATTGCTAGGTTGGTGTGAGGCAAACGAGGTTGACCTCCAACAGGCCTTATTGTTACTAGACATATCCCTAGGTACCAGCAAAAACACCATAAAAAATGTTCTGTCTACAATAAAGTGTTTAGGCCGAGCTACAGTGGGAAGTTGAGATACTGATGAGGCCGCCCAGACTTTAGTAGCTTTAATAGAGTGCAGTAACCCAGTAGACATTTCAAGGGTGCCCAAGGTTATTGGGTACTGGGTACTAATCAACAGAATGGAGGAAATTATCTCCTGTGGCGTTCTACCTGATGCTATATCAGATAATTCTCCTACCTTCTGTGTATGGGGCAACACCCCTCCCAAAATCCCGCACAAGGTGATTCAAATGAGGGATTACTCCAAACTCAATGCTGGAGACTTCCTTGAAGACCTGAGGCATACTGACTGGTCTCAGGTCATGGCCACCAATGACCCCTCAATGGCCCTTGACAACTTTCTAAAGCATTCACCCCACTTCAAGACAGGCATGCCCCCCTCACAAGAAGGAGAGTGAGGGGCACTGCAACTAAATGGCTCCATGGAGGCCTGTATACTCTCATGAGGCAAAGGGATAAATGCTGGGCGAGGTATAAGAGCTCACTGTCCAGCACGGATCTCCAGAATTACAGGCAGCTGAGGAACTCATGCAAGAGAGCTATTCGCTCAGCAAAAAGTGAATACTGTCAGTCCATCCTGCTCTCCACAGCCAAAAATCCGAGGACTTTCTGACAGAGCATTAAGAAAGTGGTGGGTGGGGCCACAAGAGCGCAAGTCACTGACATGCTCATTGACGGGGTTAACTGCAACAACCCCTTCACTATTGCCAATGCCTTCAACGTTCAGTTCACAGACTTGCCTGCTTTATCCAAACTGCCGCACTACCCTGCTGGCCGGGCCTCCTCACCCAGAGGGAAACCCCCCCTACTGCCCTTTTACCTCAAGGCAGTAACAGACATGGAGACCCAGAAGCTCCTTGCTGGTCTATCCCCATACACTGGAGCTGGGCATGGCTGCCTGGAGCCCAAGCTGCTGAGGCTAGGGGCATCAGTAATAGCCCGGCCCATAGCCCATGTTTTCAATGCATCGCTCACCTCAGGCATAGTCCCGGACATCTGGAAGATGGCCAAGGTGTTACCTGTACCCAAGCAAGGGGACACAGAAGACCTCAAGAACTACCGTCCCATTGCAATCCTATCAGCGATCAGCAAGCTCCTGGAAAGGTAGTCGCCTCTCAGGTCATCCACTACCTACAGACCCACAACCTTCTCTCCCCTGCACAACATGGGTTTAGGTAGTCGCCTCTCAGGTCACCCACTACCTACAGACCCACAACCTTCTCTCCCTGCACAACATGGCTTTAGGTAGTCACCTCTCAGGTCACCCACTACCTACAGACCCACAACCTTCTCTCCCTGCACAACATGGGTTTAGAAAGGGGCATAGCACATCCACAGCCCTAGCAGTAGTCACCTCTCAGGTCACCCACTACCTACAGACCCACAACCTTCTCTCCCTGCACAACATGGGTTTAGAAAGGGGCATAGCACCTCCACGGCCCTAGCAGTAGTCACCTCTCAGGTCACCCACTACCTACAGACCCACAACCTTCTCTCCCCTGCACAACATGGGTTTAGAAAGGGGCATAGCACCTCCACAGCCCTAGCAGTTGTTACCTCGGAGATCAGGTCTGCTGCTGACCGAGGTGAACTGACCGGGGCCATCTTTGTTGATCTCTCAAAAGCCTTTGATCGGGTTGACCACACATTACTGTGCTCCTCTCTCCTGTCACTTGGCTTCTCCTCCCCAGCTCTTGCATGGATCAGTAATTACCTCACAGCAGGCATCAGTACACCAAATTCAACATGGTCCTGTCTGAGCCTGCCCAGGTTAACTGCGGAGTCCCCCAGGGCTCTGTCCTGGGGCCTCTCCTGTTCTCACTCTTCATAAATGAGCTACCCTTGGCTCTGGCTCTAGGGTCCTCAGTGCTGTACGCAGACAACCTAGTCATCATGGCCAAATCCCAGGACATCGCCACCATTAACACCAAACTAAACTCGGACTTCGACCACATCCAAACTTAGTTGCAGGACCATAAACTTGTTATTAACCTACAGAAGACGCAGGCCATGCTATCTGGCTCAGCAGCCAAGTTAAAAGCCACCCCGGATTCATTACAGATCTCCGGGGCTGATGGGTCACCGCTGACTGTCGCAGGCTTGGTCAAGTACCTGGGGGTAACCCTTGACCCGCAGCTGGATATGAACCTGCACATACGAAATACATGCAAGGCCTCAAACTGCAAGCTGGGTCAGGCTTACAGAGCAAAAAGCTGTCTAACTCCAGCTGCCCGCCTTGCTCTAGCCAGGAGAGTCCTCCTACCCATGCTTTGCTATGGACTAATCACCTTTGCCCATGTTGCAAAAACTAGTCTAGTAAAGTGGGACTCGACGTACAACAACATATGCCGTTTTACGCTCTCAGCCCCCCACCTCACTCACCGCTGTGAGCTTTACACCTGGCTTGAGTGGCTCCCACTGGAAACTCACTGCTCTTATGTCATGGCCAACTTCATTGACAATATTGTCAGAACTGCCACCCCTCAAAACCTTGCTGAGACCCTTGTTCTTGCTACACCCTCCTACAACCTGCAATCCAGCGGCTCCCATGCCCTCCTGGTACCTAAAACTCGCACACAAATGGGTGACCGAGCCTTCGCTGGGTATGCACCCAGGGTTTGGAACTCTCTTCCAACTAGCACTCGCTCCTCTCCCTCGCACCAGAACTTTAAAGCCTCCCTCTGGGGTTTTCTCAAAATGGCTGCCACCTGTCTCTGCACTAGACATACCCTCTCAGCCTGAGATGCCCAACTAACTGAGATGCTACCTAAACATTACGACTTGGGCAGAGCACAACTGTGCTCATACTCCTCCTGTTCTCACAGCATATATAAAAATGGACCATTTAGGCCCACCGGCAAAACAGGGTGAGCACTATAACTGTGCACTCCTTTCTCTCGCACTGGGCCCACTCTATCCCAACTGTGACTCCTCCTTATTCTAACTGCTAGCCTTACAACTTGCTGCCTGGAGCGATGAATTCACACTGCACTTCTTCCTACTGACTGCAATGTTTAATACTGTATTGTAATACCTGTTTTTGGTATTGTTGTCTTACAATGTCCCTGTGTTCTGGTCACTTTATATTAACTCTTCACTACTATTTGCCTGATGAAATTTAATGCTTGTAAAGTCCCTGTTGTGCTAATTCTATGTAATGTAATCCTCCACTTGTATTTGCCTAATGTTCATGTATGTACCTTGTAATGTACCTTGTAATCTCCCGGGTCGCACCTGAAAATAGGCACTTGGCTGTCTAGTGTGCTTACCCGGTTAACAAAAGCAAATAAATAAATAAATTGTCTCTGATGAGTTCCCAGTAGCCTGGAAAGTGGTAACCAAGGACAGTGAAACTTTCTCAGAACCCGAGCAACCACTTGTAAATGACAGTTTTGAAGAGAAATTTGCCAAATTGTTATTGACTGAAGGGAAGTGGTTAGAAGTGCTTTGGATGCTGCTGGGCTCTGGTGGAGAGACTCCTCCCGAGAATGAAGGGCCTAAGCCCAGTTATGCGCCTCCCTACTCAGACTCATATAGAAGGCTAAAAATATTTTCAGGCATGACTCCCACTCCAGCTGGAGAAGATGACTGGGAGACATGAGTTGATTATGCTGCCCTTTTAGTACTAGAATGGCAATGTTCTGAGGCAGAAAAGAGAAAAAGAATAAGTGAAAGATTCCGAGGTCCTGCCCTGGACACTATTCACTCCGTGCGAGCTGATAACCTCGAAGCATCAGCACATGACTATTTAGCCATGTTGGAGAATGTGTTTGGGAGCCATGAATCGGGTGAAGATCTTCTGTGGAGGTTTAAAACAACCCAATAATGTCAGGGAGAGCCCTTGTCTGAATATATACCTCGGCTTGAAAAAGTGCTACAGAAATGCTTTAGGAAAGGGTGTGTGACCTCAGCTGACTTTACCCAAATCAGGTTGGACCAGATACTTAAGGCTGCCCCATATTCTGAGATAATGTTGCTTAAGTTACAGCTGCCAGACTGAAGGAATTCTTCTCCCTCCTATAACTTGCTGATGAAGGAAGTTCGGGAGGTCAAACAGAGAAGGGCGCAATGGGGGCCACCTCAAGCATCTGCACCTGTCACCCAAGCCACTGAAAATGGACAGTCAGGAGAAACCCAAGGGTTGGGTGTAGCACCCAGGGAGCAAAAATAGACTGTTACTGATTCACTGCAGTTGAAAGATGTTTTTAAAGAATTAAGAGAACTGAAAACAAGTGCTCAAAGTGCTGTAGAAATGGTAAAAGGCCAGACTGCCCAAATTAATGCTGCTGAAGTGTCCAGTGAGGCCCAGTCTTCTGCAAGCACGGCCAGCATCCAAGCCTCTAAGGAGGAAGCTAACCATAACCTGCTGAAGGAGGTAAGAGAGTTGAGATCCCTAGTAAGTGACCTTGCTCAATCGTCTAACCAAAGCACCCCCTGGTGGAGACCTAGTGGGTATGAGCGTCCCTGTCGACAACAAGAAAAGCTTAAGCATGGGAACTATCCTAGTGGCAAATCAGCCAAAGAATCCACTCATTTACAGAACCATAGGCCTGATATCTTCTGTTATCACTGTGGGGAGGATGACCATACTAAGAGAACATGCCAGACACCCAAGGACTTAAGAAAGGTGAACTTGAAATTGTTCAGTCAAGTCAAACAAAACAATCCTAAATCATCTGCGAGGCCTTCATCCAAGTCGTTTGTTGCCAAGTCATCTGTTAACACACCTGAAAACACTTCGCTGGACTGGTCAAAATTGGAAGGCCCTTCCATGGACACCACTGTACATATAGACGGAATCCTGGCTTGAGCGGTTTTAGATAGCAGATCCCAAGTTATGATAATCTTCAAAGACTGGTACGATCAGCAGTTACCTGACCACCCACTACAACCTCTCGAAGAACTGCATGTATGGGGGTTGAGTGAAAAGTCATATCCATATCTTGGTTACTTAAAAGTATGGCTTTCTTTTCCCTCCTCTGTGGCTGGTGTGGGCAATCCTGTGGTGATGCTAGCCCTGGTCTGTCCCTCCACTGTACTTTACAATGGTATCCATGTACTGACTGGCACCAATGCACACTTGTTTGGGCGCCTGGCCCAGTTATGTGAAGAAAGGCAGAAGAAGAAGAAGACAGGAAGAGCCCTGCGTGTTCATGCCATGATCCAAAAGGCCTATGAGAAACAAATGCACCCCGAGGAGAGTGATAAATATAAGCCTGTTGAGATGGTCTGAAAAAAAGATCCTGCTACTATCATGTTACCTCCAAATGCAGACTGCAGCATCAGTGGTGAAGTGCAACTGCAAAAAGATGTGACCAACAAAATTCTGATGTTGGATGCCCCAGACAAGGGAAAATTACCTGAAGGACTGCTGGTTAATCCCAGTATGCTTCCGGTCTGGGCTCATGCTTATGCCAGAATAGTGGTAATACAAATACTAAATGTTACAGACCGAGACATCACGATACACAGAAGATGCACCCTGGCTAAAGTCTACCGTGCCACACTACTGTGCTCCCATCCAAATGTAAAACTGAAAAGGGGTGTGAGGTATCACGTGACATGTTCGATTTTGGAGATTTACCTATCGCAAACAGCTGGAGAGCCAGGATCAGTAAAAAGCTGGCTCAGATGTCAGGGGTGAAGAACACCACATTTGCCTGTATGACAAGAGACCCTTCATGGAGAGGTCTAAATGTCTAGCTCCTGTTGACATTGATGATGTCAGATGTCACGTACAAGAGATGTTAGCAGCTGGCATCATACAAGAATCATGCAGCCCGTAGGCCTCCCCAATTGTTGTGGTGCAGAAAAAGAATGGCTCTGTTCGTATGTGTGTGTGTGTTGATTACAGGACCCTTACCAAAAGAACCGTGCATGATCAGTATACAATGCCACACATACAGGATGCCCTGGACTGTCTAAATGGGAGTAAATGGTTCTCCATCCTCAACCTCCAAAGCAGATACTATCAAATCCCAATGGCTACAGAGGACAGGGAGAAAACTGTATTCATTTGTCCCTTGGCTTTCTATGAGTTCCATGGCATGCCCCAAGGCATATCAGGTGCACCAGCAACATTTCAACAATTAATGGAGCATGCCATGGGAGATATGCATCTCTTGGAATGTCTTATCTACCTTGATGTCATCATAGTCTTTGTCAAAACTCTCAAGGAGCATTAGGCTCACTTATTCAAAGCATTGGACAGATTTGAGGAGTTCTGTCTAAAGTTATCAGTTGACAAATGCCAGTTTTTCCAAAGCTCTGTCAAATATGTAGGCCACATTGTGTCATCGGAAGGCATACAAACAGACCCCAGTCAATGGAGGCCTTAACCAGCTGGCCAAAGCCCAACAACGTAAAAGAACTTCAAAGGTTTCTTGAATTCTGCAGCTATTACCGTCGGTTTCTCAAGGACCACACCAAGGTAATCCACTCCCTACTAAACTTAACTGAAGAGTACACACCTACTCACAAAAAGTTTAAGCTAGGTTCTGACTAAGAGACTGTAAAGACATATTTCAGACCCAATGAGCCATTTGGACAGAAATGGACTCTAGATTGTGGCACTTCTTTTGGGGAAATAATATACAGATTAACTCACACCCCTGGACTCACTTCTGCTGATCCATCAAAGCCCTATGTGTTACACATGTGTAACCCTCCTACAAATGCGGGTTCCCAAAAAGTCTCCCTTGAGCTTGCCTAAATGCTCAGTGCCAGGTTGGTGTCCTGCATTTTAGCAGTTTAAATGTGATTGCCAGAGCCTGTATAGCCTCTGTGCACTGTCTCTTTAAGAGCTGCTTAATTGCATCGTAAGTAATCTGAGATGGAGCTTTGTTGAAAGATGTAACTATTTGCTGAAAACCATTTAGAATGATAATGATAATGTGATTTGTCTAACCTGCTTTCTTTGTTGCAAGGACTGTTTTGTTTGTCTCCACTATTTTGGTCCTGGACTGCAAATTGGACCAATCAGTTCTGGTGGGACCTAAAATGTAGCCGGACTACAGGAGCTGTCTGAATTCAAAATCTTAGGAACTGTGGTTTGAGTTTTTGCGCCTTTTTTGCAACTGAAGGGGGAACTCTTGCTTTGACTGACAGCCAAATCAGCCAACCAAAGCTTTCGGATCTTGGGGAAGTCCTGGGCTGCTTGCAGTTTTCTGTTAGAACTAAGCTGGATGCTGAGCAAGAAGGAGCTGAAGTGATTCTGAGAGCAATCCTGAGTGGTTTTGCATGGGAGAACTATGAAAAGGCTGAGAATTTGGCCTAAATGTCTGCCTGCTGCTCCTGAGAGGGAGAGAAGAGAAGATAATTATTTTGGACTAAATCCAAGTTTGTGTGACTAAAGTAAGCTACTGAAGTGGGCCAGGCTCAACCTGAACAAAGACCGAATATTTTTGCTGAATGTGATCAGCCTGTCAGGAGTTCCAGCTACCCCTAAGCTCCTGGTGTGTGCAGAGACTTTGCAATTGTGCCTGGGGAGCACTTTGCTTGGTACAGTAGAATTCCCATACATGTAAATGTGCTATGAGCTGCTAGTGGGTTGTGAGTTAGTTCCCCACTGTGTGAACTGTGTTCTGCTTGCTGGAAGCTGTATCCAGCCCAAAACGGACTGCTTGCGAACTTGTCTCCATGCAGTCTGGGTTTTGCCAGACTGACCCAGCCAGACTACTCACTGCTCAGAGAAGTCATCAATAAGAGACCTGCCTGGGGATCAGCCCCCTGCTCCACGCTTGAACAGGAACGATGCCTCTGTGACTTGTGGGCCCTGCTTCACCTGGCATTCCAGATCAACCACCTGCAGTCTCAATTTTCGTCCAGCCTGTGTCCAGTCTTGGGTATCGTGAGTAAATACCAGGGTAGCTCCCTACAACAACAGCTTAATCTGAGTGTGTCATCTGATTGTCTTGTTGTTTCGTTTCCTTTTCGAACTGAGCCCTCTGGCTCTGGATTACAAATATTGTGTACTATGCATGTTGTGTTTTCCATCACAGGGCCCCAACCAGCTGCAACCCCGGGCAACTGTCCTGGCTAGCCCATCTGTTCTCTATCTGGGTACCCAGAGGTGGACTGTGTGGGGGGATTCAAAGCGCATGCATAACTGCTTGATTGATATAACCTTTAAGCTAATTAACCTGATTTTGCCCTTCCCTTGTTCAAGTCCCCTGAATAAATCAGATCTAACTTTTTCTGCATGTAGTCTGACTGTGGTTCCAGTTTGTGCTCAAAGTACTGTACTGTTGCTATTTGCTGTGCTTAATCCTTGTTTTACAGGGGGTCCCCAGGGTCGAGCCAGAGGAACCATCCCTGGTGGCAAGTGCAAACAGTGTGGGTACTTGTGTGGTGTACCAGGGGTATTGTGAAAGTGACTATTGTACAGTGTTCAGGCGACTAGAGGGGAAAGAGGGAGGTTACAGTGTCCCGGAGGGCTGTGCCCAGGTTAGCTTGACCACTACCAACCCTGACCTCCGGGTGGAGGCACCCGTTTCAGAGCTCAGGCCCCTTAACCTGCTACTAGCCAAACAGGCAGGCGTAGTAGCCCTTGGGATAGCGCCACCTAGGGGTTACATATGGATGCCAGTCTGAGTGGCCTCGGAGCTGTACTTTATCAAGAATATACCCAGACAGATTACATCCAGTAGCTTTTCCTAGTAGAAGTCTGACACCTTCAGAAAAACTATCCTGTACATAAATTAGAATTTCTTGCTCTCAAGTGGGCAATAGTTGACCAGTTTCACGAATACTTGTATGGTGCTAAAATCTTAGTCAAAACAGATAACAATCCGATAATGTACATCCAAACATCAGCCAAGTTAGATGCTACTGAACACAGATGACTTTCCCCTCTATCAACATATGTTTATGCGGTGGAGTACCGACCAGGCTTAAATCACGTCGATGTCGATGCTCTCTCATGAAGACCTGCTTCTGACCAACAGTGGGTGCATATTGCTGAACAATCTGTAAAAGCACTATGCCACAAGTTCAACCCAGAAGAAACCCTGTCCTCTGAAGCTGTAAACTGTCTGGCAAATTGCTTGGAACCTCCAGAGACTTGTATACCAGTCGCCTACTGTAATTTTGCAGCCTTAGACTTAAGTTCTTTGCCACAGTTAACTCCAGCTGACATCTGAAAAGAACAGTGCTATGATCCAATGATCAGGCCAGTAGTCAATGCTTTTAAAAAGGGGGAACATGTCTCCAAAATGCGGTCCAGTGACCCCAAAGCTACTTTACTTCTTCGAAAAGGACCTAAACTCAAGCTTCAAGAGCAGCTGTTGTACAGATAGCTTGCTGACAGCCAAGGTGAAGTTGTGAGGAGACAGCTAGTATTGTCATCTGAGCTCAAAAATATTGTATTAAAACCCTTGCATGACCAAATGGGACATCTGGGTAGCAAAAGAACTCTGGATCTAGCCCATTCACACTTCTACTGGTCTAAGATGGGCCTAGAGATCGAGCAATATGTTAAAACCTGCAGTAGGTGTCTTCAGAGCAAAGCTCAACAACAAAGAGCATTCACGGTCCTTAGCAGTGTTCTTCCACCTGACTTTTTTGATGCAGATGTCACCTTGGCCAATCCTGTAAGCTCTCCCCCAATGACCAGTCACCCACCATTCTACTTCAAAGAAGTCTCATTGCATGAAGCCCGAAAATACATCCGTAAAGCAGCTGGTAAATCTAGACACAGTGGGGGACTCCCTTGACCTCAAACTGCTGTCCCTCATCCTTGAGGAAGTGTTAGCACCTTTAACCAGGATCTTTAACCTCTCAGTCAGATTCATACAGTTCCTCAATAAATGGAAATCAGCCACTGTTACCCCAGTCTACAAAAGTGGAGACAGGACTCTTCACGTGAACTGCCAGCCTATTTCCATATTACCACCTCTCTCTAAGGCTTTTGGACACATTGTGGCTGACCAACTTACTGAATATCTTGACTAATATAAGATCCAATGCACCCAACAACATGGGTTCAGAAAAGGGCATAGCACCACCTCGGCCCTTATGGAATTCACCAGTTCTATACACAGCTCCCTGGACCATGGTCAATTAGTTGATGATGCCTTCATCGACTTGACAAAAGCATTCAACACAAAGGGTGTGGCTAGCCGTAGGACATGGCGGTCATGTTCTAGCCAGCTCCTAACAACACCTACTTCGAAATGCATCTAAAGGTCTCCCTCATCCTTGAATTTGCCTTAAAAATTAGTTTGGACCGTGCAGCGGACTTATGGCTACACACAAAGCTAAAAAAACTGCCAAAGCTCAAATATTCGACCGCTAAATCGTCGAGAGAGCAGACTCTGGTCTCTGAGGCCTGTAGAAGCAACGGCACGCCTTCTACGACCCAGATCGAATCTATCCACACACCCAATATGTCGGAGCTAGAGTGATCATTAGCTGGGGTGCCCGCCACACTTTCTTGATGCAGCATGAAATGAAAGTAGGGTTTATAAACATAACGTCCCAACTTACCCATCTGGAATCAGTGGTAACCAGCTTCTTGGAGACCTCCACCAACCACACAGCCCAGATCACTGAACTGGAGCAGCAGGTAAGTGGCCTTGAGTATTCCCTTCAGGAGGTATCAGGCGAACTAAACTATCTGAAGAAGACAGTAGAGGAGCTTATGGCCAGGATCGACGACCAGGAAAACAGATCGAGGCAATCCAACCTTTGGATAGCTGGTCTTCCAGAAGGCACGGAGGGTAGCAGGCCTGAAGAGGGTTTGCATGGATGGCTGGTGGAAAATCTGGGTCTGCCTCCCGACGTATCATCCCTTGCTGTCGACACCCTGACGGTGAAACACAGAAAAAGACCATTATGGTGACATGTGTGGAAATGGTCCTTTTTCTGTGTTTCACCTTCCCCCAGTGTTCTGCCCCCTCCCCAGACCAATTCCAACCTGGAATTGGAATCCTAGAGTCCGGGGGTGTGGGGGGCACAGTCCCCCACAGAAAACACTCATTGAAGAGGCAGCACCTTACCTGCATCGGTATTGTGTCATCGCTGTGGGGGAGGTCGTCATTCTCACCAACGAGATAACTTGGTGCTTCTGCCTCCCAAAGCAGCACGTTTTGAGATTCAACGAGCCCATCAAGTTGGTCCTCCACCTACGGCTGGAGAGAAATCAAGACACTGTTAAATTAAGTACCTGAGGTTTGTGGATAAGAAACAGATCCTTTGTAAGGCCAAAGCAAAGGGCCCAATATTCTTCCAAAACACCAAGGCATTTATCTTTCTTGACTTCAGTAGGGAGCTCCAGACCCAGCGACAGAAGTTCAGTACTGGTAAATCTAGGCTCCATAAGATGGGCAAATCCTTTGCTTTCATGTATACTGCCAAACTTCGGGTAGACAGACCCGGGCAATCTCCAATTTACTTCTCCTGTCACACTGATGCGGAGAGATGGGTGGAGGAGGAACAAGCAAGGCAGCGACTAGACTGCTCCCCAAGTGCCCGCAGGGATGGTGCAGAAGGCTAACACTCTTAGAATTTAAGTGGTGAACTTTTGCTTCCTACATCTTTATTTTAGCAATTCCAGCAGCATTTGGTTAAGATGGAAGCCCATGTAGGGCAACCCTCAGGAGTGTTATGTTGCCTTGGCTTGGTTTTTCCTTTTCATTACTGAGACCCAGGAGTCATCGATGGCTGCGGCCTCCCGACCAGGCCTGGGGGTCTGGGTAACAGCAGGAGGTACACCACGCACATCCCAAACTGTATGGTTGAACACTGTCTGGTTTTCTATGCATCACATGTGCTGTTAATTTCTTTTATTTCTTTTATAAAGACACTGGAACCCATGGCACTTCTGCAACTGATAGCTCCTAATTTTTTATTTTAACTTTAGAGTCTGGTTTGGAATGTGGCTATGTCAAAATGGTTTTCCAGTTAATGCCCTCCTGACTCTGAGACCTTTATAGACTACCATTCAGGAGGTGTTTAAGCATCTTAACAGTGACTGAATGTTTTTCTATTTCAGTATTTGGTTACTCAGTACCAGCAGTTTGTATGGGGGCCTGCTTCTGGCCACCATTGGCCAGAAGGCAGGGGGTTGGGGGCTACTAGTTAATAACTACTGTGGGGATGATTTGCTTACTTTGGGAGGGATGGTCAGTGCCACATTTTTGGGGAAGTTCACGGCTGAGACATGGCACACGACCCCAATTTCTTTGTTAATGGGGGCGATGGGGAGGGGGGTGGGGGTTGGGGTGGAGAGTAAGGGGAGGGTTGTAGTTAGTTCATTGCTTGTTTTATTAACAAAAAATAGAGTGTTGAAGTACTTATTATACTTTGGGACACAGAATGGTATATTAAAAGGGCAGATGGATATACCGGGAGGCCTCAGGGACATTTGCTCCTCAGAGTTAGATTTGGATAGCGAGCCACACATTTACCTCACTATTCCCCACAACAACGGCTGAACCTATCAGAGGAGCTACCTGGAACGTGAATGGTTTAAAATCTATTCTGAAAAGGAAGCAGGTGGCAGAAGAGGTTAAAAATGCTAAGTGGCAAGTAGTTCTTTTACAAGAAACACATATGACTGTAACTGAGGCAGAAAAGACGGGGGCATCAATGGGAGGAATGTGGGTATCCTCTACCTAGTCTGGTTCCCACGGGGCTCCATGGTTGATGTTCCGAGGCACATAACTGATCCAGGTGGCAGATACGCCTGGTATGAGCCCTAATTCCAGGACTCAGCACTGTTGCCATTGATTCGGTATATGCCCCGAATGTAGAGGACCTGGGCTTTTTTCAGCAGCTGGCATTAGACATGGCGTGATGGGAGGGCCTGTGGATTTTGTGTGGGGGGGGGATTCAACAGTGCACTAGACTCGGTGTTGGACTGCTCCAACCCCTCCCCTGTCCCACTCTCAAAGAATGCAAAGGCCCTAGGGGAACTGGAGAAAGAGTCCTGTCTGGTAGACTATTGGAGGCATGAAAACCCGTCAGGGTGGGACTACAGTTTTTATTCACATGCCCACCACTCTTACGCCAGGTTGGACAGGATCCTAATCAGCTCATCTTTGCTGGTGGCTGCTAACAATGCTAAATATTCCTCCATCCTGACCTCGGACCATGCCTCTTTAAGTTTAGAGATAGCAGCAAGCGGCTCTCCCCCGGGGTTAAACAATAGAAGATGGACCCCTTGCTTTTAAGAAAAACAGAATATATTTCCAGCATGACTGAAAGGGTGAGGGAGTTTCTCCTCTTTAACAGAAGAGGCAACACATCACATGGCTGTAGATGGGAGGCCCTCAAAGCTTATAGAATTTGAAACATAGAAACATAGAATTTGATGGCAGATAAGGACCGCTTGGCCCACCCAGTCTGCCCATTTCCCTACCTAATGGATAAGCTGCAGATCCTAGTTAACCAGCAGCCTACTTCTTTCTGCCCCCACCCCCTAGAATTGCCTTATGACTGTCCCATGCATGCTTGAATTCCACCACTGTTTTTGACTCCACAACCTCCTCCGGAAGGCCATTCCATGCATCCACAACCCTCTCTGTGAAAAAATACTTCCTTAAATTACCTCTGAGCCGCCCCGTCTGTCTTCAAATTGTGCCCCCTTGTTCTTGCACACCTCTTGTTTTGAAAGATGCTACCCTCTTGGACTTTGTTGATTCCCTTGAGGTACTTGAAAGTTTCTATCATGTCCCCTCTCCCTCCTTTCCTCGAGGCTATACATATTAAGCTCCTTAAGTCTCTCTTCATATGTCTTCCGGTGCAGACCCTGCACCATTTTAGTTGCCCTCCTCTGGACAGCTTCCATCCTGTCTGTGTCTTTGCGGAGGTTGGGTCTCCAGAACTGCACGCAATACTCCAGATGGGGTCTGACCAGCTGTCTTATATCTGGGGTCAGATGATTGCCTTTTTTGCACATCTTAAAAAGGGGTGAAACACGAGCCAAACTTTCTAAAAATGAAAATAGAACTGTGTGTGGCAGCGCATAAACATAGACCCATGATGGCATTGTATCATGTAGTTCAAAAACTAAAATGACAGTACAACCTCCTTAACAGTGCAAGCCTAAAGAGATCAATAATTCTATTGTAGACGGGAGTCTACTTTGATGGAGATGGGGGGGGGCAAGTTCTTAGCTTGGCAGCTACGTCACAAAGAGAGCGAGAGAACAGTTAAGCAGATTCATGATGCGCAGGGAAACCTAGTACAGGAACACAAAGCCATTGGCAATGCATTCAACTCATTTTACAGCACTCTTTGTACCTCTGAGGTGGCCCCAGCTGCACAGGACTATGAGGGGTTCTTTGCCCAGGCCCCTATTGCAAGGGTAGATGAGAAAATGGCACAAAATAACTAAGGCAGAAATCCTGAGTGCTATCAGCACACTCAGTGGAGTGAAGGAGCGCTTACCTTCAAATGGTGTATGATATTAAGTTGGCTAGATCATTCATCTACTTGTTTAAAGTACCCAGAGTAAATGTAACACTACTACTGCAGTAAAATGATGGCAATTCACTATGTAACCTGCTGTCTCTTTTAATAAAAAAGAAATAAAAAAAAAGAGAGAACTCTCAGTGGAGGTAAGACCCATGGGCTGGACGGCCTACCCATTGATTTCTTTAAGACCTTCTGCCAGGTGTTAATTGACCCTCTCTTTGACATGCTTACCGAGGCACTGGATGGAGGAGAATTAACCCCCTCCATGCGGTCTAAAATGATTACAGTCCTCCCCAAGCCCGGGAAAGACCCGGCTTGGTGTGCATCATAACGGCCGATCTCTTTGCTGACCGCAGATTATAAAATATTGGCCAAATCAATTGCAACTAGAATGGACCCCGTGCTCCCTAGCCTGGTATGGACAGACCAGGCGGGCTTCATAAAAGGACACCAGGAGAAGCACAATATTCAATCTACCCTAGATATCATCCACAAGTGGGGTAGAAATAAGCAACATCATGACGCCGCAGTTTTGGCCTTAGACGCCGAAAAGGCTTTTGACCACATGGAGTCAGGTTACCTATTTGAAACCCTTGAAAGGTTGGGTTTTGGTCCTCAGCTGCGGTCATGGATTAAGACTCTATACACTAAACCTTTGGCCCAAATCGCAGTGAAGAACAGTATTACTTCAACCTTTTCTTTAGGTCATGGCACCCGACGGGGTGCCCTCTGTCACCCCTGTTATATGTCCTATCTTTGGAGCCACTGGCTGTTGCAATAGGGGATGGGGCGACATTTGGGGCTATAAGAGAGGAGGTGGGGAGCATAAGATTGCGCTCTACGCAGACGACCTGTTGTTATACCTACAGAACCCAGCCTAGGACCTGCCCCTAGTACATCAATTATTGAAAGAGTATGGCCTCCTCTCTGGCCATAAAGTAAATTGGACCAAGAGCGAGCTCCTCCCAGTTGGCCTGAGAGATAGAGCCCTTTTCATTTCTAACCTGCGGGGCCTGCAATTGGTTAACTTCCTTAGGTACCTAGGTGTCCTCATTTCTGCCAATATAGGTTCCCTCTATGCACTGAACTATAAGCCACACCTTAATAAAATTGCTGATGACTGTGCTAGGTGGTCAGCCCTTCCTCTGTCACTGATTGGCCGAGTGGGTGTGATTAAAATGTCTGTACTACCAAGGTGCCTATACTTATATCCATCTCTCCCCATAGGGATCTCTGCTGACCAATTTAAGCAGTTGAATGCAATTCTTCACAAGTTCATATGGAGGGGTAAGCCAGTAAAATTCAGACAGGCAATCTTACAGCTTCCCCCTAAAGGTGGTTTGGGCCTACCACACTTCCTGGGATATTACTGGGCTGTCCAATTAGCTTTTATTCTCACTAGGGGATGTGAGGGAGATAACCCCTGACTAGGACTGGAAGAGGAAACACTAAGGGGTAAATTGAGAGAGGACATATTCCCCGGGCGCTCACCTCTGATCAACTTCTTAATATGCCTAACCCTCTTACTGCCAGCTCAGTGAAGATTTGGAAGAAGGTGCATAAGCTGATTAGTCACCACAATAAACTTACAGGATATTCCAGCATGTTGCAGGGTGTGGAGAGGGGGGCTCTTGCTCCATAGCATTGATCCAGAGACTCCTTGCATGGAGATGGAAAGGGCTGTCAGTGATGAATCAGCTGTATGATGGGGCTGCATTAAGAGTTTCTCCTCAATTAAGCAGGAGTGGGGGATTCAGACAGGGGACTTCTTTGTTTACCTGACACTTAGAAATAGATGTGGGTGCTCACTTGAGCCAGCAGAAGGATGGGCCCCACCTTCCCCCTTTGAGGAGGAATTGTTTAGACCCCAACCAGGTGCTAAACCCCTATCAGTTTACTATAGTATTATCAGAGGCCAGCTTATTAAAAATCCAGGGGACACCAGGGTTAGGTGGAGCGCTGTCCTGCAGAGACCAGTAGATGACAACGCATGGCAGCAGACATGCTCCCACCTGATACTGTGCTCTCGCAGTAATAAACTAATGCAGGTCCAGTTAAACTTCATCTACAGAGCATACTACACCTCTAAAAGGCTGTATGATATGGATCCCTAAAAGCCAAGTGAGTGTCCTAAGTGTGGTTATCAGGAGGGAGACTTTCTTCACATGGCCCTGTTATGCCCCAAAATGGCCCCGTTTTGTCATAGTGTCCATCAGATCATGGGTAGAGTGCTGGGCTACGGTCCTTCCAGTACCCTTTGGAACTGCTCCTGGGAGCAGACCCCAGCATCCGGGTGGCAAACACAACAACCCACTTTGGTCCTTGTCCCTCATTAATGCCCGAAAAACAGTGACACAAACTTGGATGGCTGGGACTCCTCCATCCACTGCTGTCTGGGTGAATAATCTCAAACATTGCCTGACAAAGGAGAAAGCCCAACTATATTCATTAGTGGGGCACCCAGAATCTGAGGAAATCTGGTCCCCCCTCCTCTGATTACTAGAGAGGGGAGACTTCCCCTGTTAAACGAATGGAATATATTATTGTAATTTTCTTGTCTTCTCCTTGTGTAATGTTACCATGATTGACAAATCAGTTTTTCTTTTACCAGTGTCTTGAATGTACATCCTTTTTAACAGTTTGTTTTAAAAAGCCTTAACTATACTACCAGGGTCCTTGGTATACTATGAACTGTAATGTCCCTTTTTGTACCTCTGCAATTCTTTACCACTTGCTACATGTTGATGTTATTGAATGTATCAACTGATTCAGAAGTACTCAACACTCTTTCAATAAAATATATTGGCGGGGAAAGAAAAAAGCTTTCGACACAGTCCATCACCCTCTGCTACTGGAACAACTACTTAATGCAGGGCTCTCCTCTGACTCCACTGCCTGGTTTAAAAGTTATCTGGAGAACCGCACTCAACAAGTCAAAATTGTTGACATCCTTTCTGATTCAAGACCTGTTCGCTCTGGGGTTCCTCAAGGGTCCATCCTGGGCCCACTCCTATTTAGTATCTTTCTAAACAGTCTCCCAAGCTTCTGCCCGGAACAAATCCTACTCTACGCAGATGATGTCATAATTTACACAACTCACTCAGAGTCTATATCCCCTTGAGAACCAGCTACAAATCGGATTTGCCTCGGTAGAGAAATTGTTTAGTCATCACAAGTTGATACTAAACTATAAAAAAACTAAGCTTATGTTCTTCAGCAGCTCCCATAACTAGCACAGGAAAAATCCTCCAACTATCACTAACTGCCTTGGTACTGCCCTTGAACAGGTACAATTCTTTAAGTATCTTGGAGTCACCATAGACAGCAACCTATCATATTGGGTGCATATAGATAACGTTGCTTAAGCTGTAAATAGTCGTATTGGTCTACTCTACAGACACAGACGATCTCTGACCCTTGAAGCCTTAAGGATAGCTGTACAGAGCTCTATTATTTCTATAATTGACTACGGACTGATCATCTATGGCTCTGCGACCGATACTACCCTCCGGCGTAACTCCACTGCTCTTAACAAGGCATGTTGTCTCATCTCAGGAGCCCACCATCTCACCCACACGTGTGACCTCTATGCCCTAACCAGTTGGCTACAGCTTAAAAATCGCATCAAATACCAAACATACCTGTCTGGCACGTCGGTGCAGTGGTTGGATTTCTGTCTGCGACACCGGTGACCCGGGTTCAGGAATGGACTCGGGTCACTGGAGGGCCGGCTGGGGGAGAAGCAAAGGAGTGTCCTAGGATGGCTCGCCTTCTCCGGAGGGGAGGGCGGGGGATGCATCTTGGTGCCTGCTGGCCCCTGGTGGAGGCTGGGAGCACAGCATGGCTGCCTGAGCTGGAATAGCTGGTGGAGTGGGGGACGTCAGCATACGCCTTGATGTCAGTGGCACGCCACTCCCCGGAGAAAACCCAGGAAACTCCCCTGGTTGACCGGATGATGGTTCCTTCGGTCTCCCACTGCTGCCAGGCCTCAATAGCCGGTCCTCCCTCAGTGACACCCAGGCCAAAAGAGAATAGTGTGCTGACCACCCCACCGGTGCCTTTCCTCTCGGAGGAGGGGGCCCCATCCGGTGAAGGGGTATTCTGAATTACCCAGGGGGCCACTATGTGGGGTAAGTGGCTGGTAAGAGGCTAAGTGGGCAGACGGGGAAGACCTTGAGGGACCTGAAGGAGTGGCTGACCAGGGGTGAGGAGGAGGGGATAAACAAATAATACAAAAACAAAATACCAAACATGCCTGATGGCCAAGAAAATAACCTTAGGCCTCTTACCACCTGGAGTACAAGATATTCTAAGCCCCCCTTGTAATCCACGCCACACCCGAGGTTCTGAATCTCAGCTCCTACAGGTCCCTCATCACCGAACCACCAAGGGCCAAAGATTCTTTGCCTACAGGGCCCCCCTCTGGGTGAATGCTTTCAACAGTGAAATCGCCTCCGAAACTAAGCTGGGCCCATTCAAATCCAAGCTTCGGTCACTACTCTCTACAGCCAGCACCTGTGACTGTCTCCCTTAACCATGTTTTCTCAAACTTCGACCTTAGCACTCGACCCCTTTCATAGTAACTAAGTACTCTTGCATCATACCTCTCCCCTGCTTCCCCCTACCCCCTCTCCACCCTTCCTCCCCCTCCCCTTGCCCCACCTCTCCTCACATCCTCCACTCCCACCCCTCTCTTACTCTTCCTAGCCCACCCTCCCACATCCCTTCCTACACCCTGTTCCCTGTTTGTCTTGACAAGGCCTGCTGGTCGATATCAATGTACTGTATGCATTTTCCTGTGCCTGAAACTGATTAGCATAAAGTGTCTCTGTTGTTTTATGTTGACTGTCCATTATGATGTTTGTATCTCCTATTTACTTTTTACCGTACTGTACTGTACTTTACTGTCCTGTTTAATCTGTTGTCCTTTATACTGACGTGGAACCTTTGTAAAAGAGCTCTTAGCTCAAAGATATATGTAATGCAAGAATTAAATGAAAAAAAAATAGCAGCCACTCTGGTCAATTTTACTACAAGTGCACTGATGGAACGCATCTGTATCGATTTTCTTACTTTGGAGCCAGATTCAAAAGGCATTGCTAATGTGTTAGTAGTCACGGATCACTTCAGGAGGTATGTGCAGGCCTATCCAACCAAAGACCAAAAGGCTTCAACTGTAGCCAAAGTTCTTGTTGAAAAGTTTTGCGTACATTACGGTGCCCCCCCAGTGTATCCATTTGGATCAAGGCCAGGATTTCGAAAGCAGACTTATTAAAGAACTGTTGTCCCTCTGGGGTGTAAGAAAATCCAGAACAACCCCCTATCATCCACAAGGAGATCCACAACCAGAGAGATTTAATCGCACCTTACTTGATATGCTTGGCACCCTGCACCCAAAAGACAAGCCCCGGTGGAGTCAACAGATAAGCGCACTTGTACACGCTGATAATTGTAAGAAAAATGATGCTACTGGTTTCTCACCATATCATCTCATGTTTGGCAGAGAAGCTCATCTCCCTGTAGTTGGTTGTTTTGGAGTATCTCCTGATGGTGTCCAGTTAGAAAACTACCAGCAGTATGTCAACCAGTCAACAGCTCAATTAAATCATGCCTACCAGCTTGCAAATACGACGGCAGCAAAGAGAAACCTGGCCAACAAAACTCACTATGACAGACGTGTTAAGGCCCAAGAGCTCCAACCAGGTGACAGGGTACTAATGAGAAACTTTGGACTTCCAGGTAAACACAAAATAGCCGACCGCTGGAGTCACATCCCATATTTTGTAGTTACTAAGCTGGATGATTTGCTTGTATATAAAGTGTGTCCAAAAGGGGACCCTCATGTTGTCAAAACCATTCATAGAAATCACCTTTTACCTATCAGCCAAATAGTGATAATAAAGTTCAAGAGACAGAAGCTCTTCAGCGCACTGTGACTAGGTCTGCTACTAAGGTCAAGCAACAAAATCAGCAAACTTCTGCTTCCTCGCCTGTTGCTTCTGACAGTAATGTCTCCAATCCTGCAAACACTGTAAATACTGAGAATATTGAGTCTGGAAGTGATGATGAAAGCGACTTTTGTACTACCTTCTACCCATCCCTTGAACTTGAAGAGTGTTCCAGGGATTCCCCTCTGTTAACCAAGGTGATGACTCAATCCAGCAGTTTTAACTGATTCCAATTTATCAATCGTACCTGAACCTCCAGAAAGGGATGCCCACAGTGTGCATCTGGAAGAGGCTGATTCCCTTTGTATAGTAGAATTAACTGAAATCAGCGAACATGAACACAGTGACGCAAGTAGTGAACCTACACTTGACCATGAAAGTGTTGCTGAACTAAGTTGGCTAAGTGAACTGTTTCATTCTAATGATAGTAATGTTGTTCAAGAACCTGAGAGATGTGTCCTGGATGATTCCAACTTTGCAGAAATACCTCTGACAGATGAAAGTGAGCCTAAAGAACCAGAAAGTGACAGTAATGTTCCCGTTCAAGAGCCTGAGAGTGATAGTGGTGCTCAAGTCAAAAAGCCTGAAACTAGTACTGAACAACAAGAAATTGCAGTGGAACCCATTTCTTCTGAAGCTGTTTCAGTGCTGGACAGTGAACAGGGACTGATCACCCCGAATGCTGAAGTGGAAGTGCAAGTGCCAGTGGCAACTTCGCCATGTCACTCAGAAAGATCTGTAAAACCCATCTTAAAGTTCACATGTGACACCCCAGGACAGCCTGCTAACTTGCCCATGAATGTTGTGCACAAAGGAATCTATATTACAAATCTACATTACACCAACTCCTTGCCCAAAATTGTGTTCACTGCCTCCACCAAAATCAAAGCCTCCACCCAAGCTAAGCTGCCCATTCAGTATAAAAAGGGTTATAGAGATAAAAAGTGGGGAATAAGATAAAATGCTCTGGTAAAATGGGGTAAATGATAACTTTACTAAAAATGTGATTCTAACTGTCTGATATAAAACTGATTCCAAGCCACTGAACTATGCCAAATGAATTTGAAATGTCATGGCAATGCTTTGAGTATAGGACATCCAATACCTAAGTTAGACTAACATGGTAGCATGTTATATTGTAAATATAGCATGGGGCAGGGAGCGCCTCGGGTGCTCCCAGCCCCACAGATCTTTCCCCCAACTGGTGGCCCCAGCTCCTGCCGCTACCCAGCTGTTTGCAGCCCACCTGCAATTGAAGGTGTAGCGCCACTGCCTTGGGCGCTCCCATTCCCACAAATCTTTTCCCCAACTGGTGGCCCCAGCTCCTGCTGCCACCCAGCTGTTCACTGCCTGCCTGCAATTGAAGGTGCAGCGCCGCTGCATCGAGTGCTCCCAGCCCTATGGATCTTTCCCCCAACTGGTGGCCCCAGCTTCTGCCATTGCCCAGCTGTTCACCACCCGGCTGCAATTGAAGGTGTAGTGCCACTGCCTCGGGTGCTCCCAGCCCCATGGATCTTTTCCCCCGACTGGTAGCTCCGGCTCCTGCTGCCACCCAGCTGTTCGCCGCCCACTTGCAAATGAAGGTGTAGTGCTGCTGCCTCGGGCGATCCCAGACCCACGGATCTTTCCCCCAACTAGCAGCCTGGCTTCTGCCACCACCCAGCTGTTCGCCACCTGCCTGCAATTGAAGGTATGGACCGCTGACTACTTCACAGGCTTCTGGTTGGCTGTGTCCCTCTGCTCCTGTGCAGTGATTGGTGGATCTTGGAATCCAACCACAGCTTGGAGCCTGGGCCTTTCACCGGGTCTGTTCTGGGCAAAGATTTTCAGCTTTATAATTTTTTAACTATTGTGAGGGTCTTGGGCCTTTCTCTGACCTGTTTTATGTAGTATTTCTGTTAGCATAGATGCAATAAGATTGCTCCCCATTTTCAGAGATTATACACTGCCGTTTGCTAATGTACTGGCTATTTTTTTTTCTTGTTCTGTGGAATTGATCCCCCTTTTTTTTAACTCAATTGTATCTTGCGGAGTTGGGGCCTGCATGTGTGAGCCACAGTGTATGTGCCCTGCTCTTTGCTAATCTGTCTTCCCTGCTTACCTCTACCCCACCTGTCTACCTCCAGGCTGCTATTGCTACCTCCTGCCTCTCACTAGGCTGTTTTTTCCTCCTGCTGACCTTCCACCTTAGCATTTACTTACACTATCCCCAGCTGCCATCTTCTTGCACTTCTCCCCACACCTCCTTTCCCCAGCCTTCCCGACTTTCCCGCTGCTCCCATCCCCCATACTCAGCCCATCTCCCCCCATGTCTGTGCTACCCACATCACTGCAATTACCACCTATTCAGCCCTTTGTCTTTAACTGTCTGCCTGTGTTTTTGTGCCCCACCCTGACCAGCTGTGTTGTTTTTAATTCCTGCCTGTCTCTGTTTCTCCCCAGGTGTAGCGCTGCTGCCTCGGGCGCTCCCAGCCCCACGCATCTTTCCCCCAACTGGCAGCCCTGGCTCCTGCCACCATCCAGCTGTTCACCGCCCACCTGCAATTGAAGGTATGGACCACTGAGCTCCACAGCCACTGCACTAAGCCCCCATTGGCTGGTGACTCCTCTACAGGCTCCTGGTTGACTGTGTCCCTCGGCTCCTGTGCAGCAATTGGAGGATCTTGGAATCCAGCTGCAGCTTGGAGCCAGGGCCTTTCACCGGGTTTGTTCTGGGAAAAGATTTTTGGCCCTTCCCCACCCCCACGGCTAATTAAATACACCTGAGACCCGCCTACTTTCCCACGGACCCTTCTGATTGGCTGTAGCTCTTCCTGCTTCAGCCATCCTTTCCAGGGAGCCTCCTCCTTAAAGTGCCCTGCTGTTCTTAACCTCTTGCAACATATCTGCGAACACCACACATTGCCCCCTTTCTCTGGCTCTATACCACCCACCGTGAAACCCTCTACCCTCCCTCTACTCTGGGCCTCTCTGCTAGGTATGCTACTCCTAGCTGATTTTACTGCCTCTGTACTCGCCATCGACCAGTTACACCAATCCCATTTCACTGAACACTACCATCCTCCCAGCCCCCCACTTACCCCAGCTTGGTGGGAACCGGCCTCCACTGGGACCCTAACCCATGCCTTCCTCTCTAACGCATGACGACACCAGTTAGCATCCTGGCTCCAAATTCTCCACACTCCCCTCCCCCACCTAAGGCCCCGGTGCACCTGCCTACTCATACTCACCTTGCTTCTACTTGCAGGGGACATTGAGACAAACCCTGGCCTCGTGCAACCAGCACTTATACCAAATGACTCCATCTGGGCCAGCCCACCTGGGCTAAAACTAGCCCATACGAACATCTGTAGTCCCCCTGCTAAATTTCCTGAAGTCGAAGCCTGGGTTTCCCTATACAATCCACATATACTATGCCTCACATAGACCTGGCTAAAGCCATAACACCCTGACTCCATGATCCAGCTTGCCAGCTACTCCCTTCTTCACAGGGACAGACCAGGCAAAAAAAAAGGCAGTAACTCTGCAGTTTTCATACATTACTCAATCACTGCCACACCTGTCCTGACATCCGTTGACGAGTCCCTCTGTGACAGGTTTATCACTGAAATTACTCTCAGGGCTACAAAAAAACTATTCCTGGGGTGTTGCTACAACCCTCCACATGGTGGTACTGAAGGCCTCCATAACCTCCTCAATGGTTATGGCTCACTCTCCCCTCCCAGAGACTCCCTCCTTTTTGGCGAGTTCAACCTTAACTGGCTCAGCCCCCATGCACCGGACTACGTGAACCTCCTGAAACAACTTAACCTGGTACAAATCATCAACCTCTCCACTCGCGTCAACCACCGTACCTCAAACCACACCCTCCTGGACTGGGTTATAACTAATAGTGCCAATAAGATCACCCACACCGGCACACTATCTGACTCCTTGAGCGACCACTCTCCCACTTTCAGCATATGGTCCTTCAAGGCCCACCACTCTCCCCCTAAGTACATATCCATCTGCAACTTTAACAACCCAACTATGCCTCACCTTGCTGAGGATCTCTGTGCCATTAACTGGCAGGACCTCTATGCTATCTCTGATGTATCGCAAGCTACCGTCCATTTTACCAATACTCTGTTGGCCATACAAGACCGCCACTTTCCTATCAACACCCGGCGCGTCAAAGGTGGATGCAAGCGATAGATGTCCAAAGAGCTCTTGACCCTCATGAAAGTGTGTGATAGCAAGTGGGCTGCTTTCAAAAAGGCCCCCTGCCCTGTCCTCCAGAATGAGTATCACCAGCTGCGAAACAAATACAAACACTTGACCAGGTCCTTAAAGCATGACTACTACCTCAGGCTACAGAGAGAGATAGTCTTGGGAATCACAGACGTTTCTGGGACACCATTGGATCACTCTTGAATCCCCCTACCCACAGTACCAACATCCATTTGCACTCCTCATCCGACCTACTTACTGACCCCCTTGAAGTTGCAAATGCGCTAAACACCAAATTTACTGACCTGTCTGTCCTACACAACAAGCTACCACCACAGCCCCAAAACCCCAAAACCTTAACCAACCCCCCACCACGCTCCCACCCTACCCTGACACCCTGTCCCCTAGTGCCCTTCCCAATGTTCCCCCACCTCACTCCCCTTTCTACTTCAAGTATATAACCTCTAAGGTGACACACAATATGTTAAGGAGACTACCAAATCGAGGCAGCCCTGGCTCAGACGGTCTCTCCCCAGTTTTCTTGAAACTTGCTGCCCCAATGATCTCCAAACCACTCACCTTTGTATACAACCTTGCTCTAGCTTCCTCTACAATGCCTACCTCCTGGAAATCTGCCAAAGTAGTCCCCATCTTTAAGGCCAGGGACCCCCACTCCTCCGAAAACTACCAGCCCATATCAATCCTTCCCCACCTGGGCAAACTCCTTGAAAGGGTCATACACAGCAAACTAAATGACTACCTATCCAACCACAATATTCTATGCAGCCAGCAGCATGGTTTCTGTAAGCATCACAGCACTGCAACTGCCCTTGCCCTTTTCACAGACCACATACTCTCAAACATGGATCGAGGACGTGCCACTGGTGATGTCTTTGTAGATTTATCAAAGGCTTTCAACATGGTAAATCACTCCCTCCTCCTCCTCCTCTCCAAGCTATCAGCCCTTGGATGCTCTACTGAATCCACAGCCTGGTTCCAGAGTTACCTCTTGGGGTGCTCACAATCAGTGTGTATTGGTACCACCACCTCCCCTCTCCCACCTGTCTCCTCGGGTGTCCCTCAGGGATCCATCCAGGGCCCCTTACTGTTCTCGATATTCATTAACTCCCTTCACACTGACAGCCTCACTAGTAGCTTGCTGCTCTATGCTGGTGACCTTGTCATCTTCCACAGTGACCAGTCCCTCTCCTGGATATCCTCCATCTTGTCCGAAAACTACTGGCAGACTCACAGTGGTTCTCATACAACCTCCTGCTTGTCAATGGGAAAAAAACAAAGTCCATGTTGTTTGGCTCTAAAGCCTACCTTGCCAAAACCCTGCTTGCTAATGAGGTCCTTCGCATAAACTCCCCTGATGACCATCCCCTTGAGAATGTCTTTTCTTTTAAGTACCTGGGGTACTACTTGACCCCTCGCTCACCTACACGGATCACATAAATAACATTCTCAAGAGAGTAAACCAGAAACTGGGTGCCGCCTACCACCTAAAATCTTACTTAACCAGCGAGGTGAGACTCACCATAGTCACTGGGAACCTACTCCCCGTCTTTGACTACTGCTCTCCCATATACTCCAGTACCTCAGTCACTAGCCAGGCTAGGCTCGTGATTGCCTACAATAATGCCTGTCATTTTGCCCTGGCCGCTCCTTTTTACACTCACCACTGTGACCTGTACCGCTCACTGGGCTGTTTCCCCCTGCAGGGATGATTTGACTATACCCTTGCCTACCTTGTAGATACCACCACCAGATCTGGGAACAGCTCCCCCATCACACCCTCTTCAATTTCAAAACACCCACCAGAAACCTACGCTCCTCTTCCTTGCCCTCCCTTCATGTTCCCAAAACCCTCACCGGTATGGGAGTGAGAGCGCTATCTAGTGCGACCTCCTACTTGTAGAACGGTTTGCTAACCCCCATTAGATTATCAAGATCGCACCAAATTTTCAAAAGCCACCTCAAATCCTGGCTCCTGGACACACACCGCTGTTACTGCCCCTCCTGTTAGCACTCATCCTGCCTGAATTTGTGCATCTGGGAATCCACTCCCTCTACCACCACACCTCTTCTCTGTCACACCTGACTATGTTTACCTCTCTTTTCTTGTCCCCTCCCCAATTTCTTCGCCTGTTCTCCACGCCCTATTTCTTACTGCCTGCTACACCCTCAGGCAATCGGATTATACTTTTTTTTACCTGTGTACTGCATATTTGCTACATGTCTGTACCTTATAGTGACTTAAGTTTTATTTCTACCTGGACTTACCGTATTCTGGATATGCTACCATTGTATTTCTATTATATTGTGAAAATTTCATGTAATATTTGTATTGTTAGCTACTTACCTATTGAGCCTATGTACTTGTTGCCACTAGTTGGCCCAGGTCGTGACTGAAAACGGCCCCAAGGATCAGTGCACATACCCGGTTACCAAAGAATAAATAAATAAATGTGCCTAGCTAGGTCTGTAAATAGTAAAATGCTATTCGGGTGTATATAACAGAGTGTTAGCCAAAGTTATGTAAGTATTATCCTTAGCAAATATATGTACAGTGTAACCCGCTTAAATTGGACTTCTCTGTACACTGCTGAAACTGGCGATATAGCAGAGTGTCCGTTTTATTGCAAATTTACTTTACTGTGGTGTGGAACCACTAGCGTACTGTGCTTGCAGTTTGCCATTAAATGTATTTTAGTGTTGGAGTAATTTCACATTGGGGGGTGGGTGTTATCTGTGTTACTGGGGAAAGCAGACAGTGTTTGTATTTAGTGCTTCAGTGCTTTAAAACATAACTTCTATTTATTTTATTTAAAACTTTTCACTGTTCAGTTTTCACTTTAAAATTCTGTGTTGAGCTGTGCATCTGCAGTCTTTACAAAGTCCAGTATTGTTGTATGCCTCTCGTTCCGCTTTGTGTATTTTGCCCACATCTTTTCAGTTGTTCTGACAGCTGACTAGTCTGGAACATCACCTCATTGTTCCATAGCCTTGCAAAGAGTTAGGAGTGCTGCTCGCACATCAGACGGGGGTCATTATATCTCCCGATTCCTGCTGAGAGCTGTCCTCCTCTTCTTCCGACTCTTCCTCGGTTAAAGACAGCAGCACACCTCTAATTTCATCCTCACCTTCCTGGAGATTTAGAGTTGTACGCTTAGACATGAAGGCAGAAATAACTCACAGCAGCAGAGTGATGTGGACAGAACAGCAGCAGCTAGCAACACAAAACACACAGTAATACCCCACCATGACGTGTAAAGTTCTTTGTGTTACAGCTGCCTTTTAAGTAGCTGTGAATGATCGCCAATTAGCAGCTAAGTGGTTGTAATTAGCACTTTTCAGTGGTAAGTCATGCCTTAGAAACCGTCCAATTTAGACGGCTGCCATAACATGCTATATCGTTAAGTTTTAATGCAGGTTTACATGGCATCGGTTTTGGTTTTTAGGAAACGGATGATATAAGCAGAAAAACGTTATATCCATGACTGATATATTTGGGGAGTATTGTATATGGTAACATGTCCAGTGTGGTTGCCAGTCTATTATAGATTTGGCATGGAGACCAAGCTTTCCTAGGTAGGGGTAATGCCCCCCAAATGGGACTTATTTAATGCACCTCCCGTCTGCTGATGGTGTCCGCCTGTTCCCCCCCAGCCACTTTGTCACCTAGCCCATTCCACTGGTGCCTCTGAGTGCCTCAGGTTAACCAAACATGCCCCGTAGTTATTTTTGGCCTGGTTTGGGCTCAGGATGTAATAACGAGTCGCCAGCATTATGTTGAGAAGCTGGCGATTACATATGCACACTGGAGCACCTTTCTTCTGCCAACTGCTCAATTTGCGGTCAACCCTAAGGGTATTTCATGGTCCCTGTGCCCCTGCCAAGCTAAAAGGGGGCCGGTGACCTCAGAGGGGCTGAGAAGAAGCCCCTGTAAAGTTTGCAAATAAAGTTTTAAATGGGGCACAAAGTGGAGCTCATGAATATTAATTAGCCCCACATGAATATTAATGAAGTCACTGCCTGCCACCTAGGGGCACAGTATTTCAGCGGCAGCGACAGCAAAAGTAATAGAAATAAATATTAGAGAGTGGTGGTGATTAAAAGAGCACTGTTGGGGTTATATATCTATGGGGTGTATTTGAAATAAGTACTTTTACTGGTGGCACCAGAACTTTTTATGTGGGGACACTAAATAGACAGCACTAAAACTGTATACTCAGCCACCATGTTTGTGCTTATCAACCCATCGGGAGCCAGCATTTAACAAAGGGACTCCTGGGATAGTGCCAGAGACTTGTGGGGGAAAGGGAGTTACAATTCTAGGTGCCTAACTAGTGTCCAATTAAGGAATTGGGACTGTAATTATTAGCCCAGGCAGCCAATTGGAATCCAGGAACATTGCCCTTTATTTATGGAGGGACTGTTTGAATCTGGGCTTGTTGCAGTCAGTCTGTTCGGAGCTCCTGAAGAGTGAGGAGGCTCCCTTGCAGGTCGGGGATTTTGGGGGAGAGGCTTGCTTGCCTCCCCTCAGCCGAAACTACTGCTATTTAATTATTGGGACTGCCAAGCCTGCAGAACAAGCTGAGATTCTCCAGGAAAGGGAGAAAGGAGAGATTTTCCCCAGAGTGTACTGCCAGACTGAAAAAAGGGTCAGAGTGTTGGTGAGATCCCAATCTGAATCCTGGTGAGAGAAATTTGCTTCACCTCAGGGACTGCACCAAAGTTAATGGCTGGGGTTTTCCAGAATTGTCTGCAGTCCATTTACCAAAGAGGGAGACCTGAACTGCTGTGCGTCAGCTTACAGACCAAGGACTGCACTCTGCAAGTGGGTGAGCTGTGCGGACTATTACCGAACTGTATCCAGGCAGAACCTGTCTCACTCACAGAAACAAAATGGCATTTGAAGCAGCTGTCATTTGTGAGAAATGGTCATTTTGTCTTTCTTGTTTAACAGCAGTTTAGTATCGTGACAAAAAGTGAACTTTGTGAGAGTGGAACAGAGTAGGAAGCACAGCGGTGTGCTGCATACAAATTATTTTTAAACCATATACTATCACAAATAAAATATGGGCGGCCATACACAACTTTCCTTGTGTTTTCATCTCAGGGCTAAGATAACAGCATGGACCTCTCAAACTTCACTCTTGAGGTCCATATGCTGTTGTCTCAAGCCCCTCGATGGAAACACAGGCTCATTGTATATGGTCACCCATACATTATTCCTTATGTATTGTACTGTACTGTATTATACCATATTGTATTACAAAACAGGTTTTTAAAATGAAGACTTGTGATTGGCTTATGACATTTCATCTTCCCTAAGTTAATCTTTAATTAATATACCTGTAGAGCCCCATTGTATGAGCATTGGTTTTGAATAAAAAGTCCCTAACTTACAAGAATTCTATTTTTAGAATGTTTGGCCACCAGTGATGCTACCACTATCACTGGCAACATAAATAAATGGCTCACTTTATTTTTACAATCCTCAGGAGATGGGGCTGGGAGTTGGGGCTCGGTATAGACCACTGACTGTGGTCTAACTACTGGTCCAATGCTATCCATGCACTGATGTGCCTACCCGGCGTCACAGCTTTACTTTTCAAAGCCAAGTTTTCTTATCAAATGGTGCTCATTTTAAAAAGTGAGTTAATTTGTCCAGCTCAGCACACATCCTGGTTTGTTTTTGTTCATTAAAATGGTATGCCATGAAAAAAGTCGAACTCGCTCATGAACGCGTTCCGGCCTGGGGATGCACAGGAGAGTGGACCATGTGAGTTACGGTCAGGATGCTCTGTATTCTTTTTTAATAGAAATACTGCTTTTCCATTAACATTATGGCTCTTCTGGGGCTGGTCCAGTGGCGCTGAGGGTTGAGGTGCCAGATGCCACACCTCGTGCCATGCCAGCAACCCGGGGTTGGGAGCGAGCTCGGGTGCTGGAGAGTCGGCTGGGGGGAGGAGGATCGAGCATCCCAGAGACTGTTCTCCTACTCTGGGGAGGGTGGGGAGGGTCTACTGCAGATACACTGGCTCCTGGCGGTGGCTGGGGGTTGGTGCATGCTGAGGTTAGCTGTGGGGTTGGTGTGGGCTGACTTCGAACGTGCCATGCATGGATGCATGCATGGCAGCATCCTTGGCATCATTGCACACCCGTGTCATGGGGGGACCATGTACAGAAAGCCTCCGTGCACACAGTGAAGGTGGACCCAGCGGCATCACTTCAGATGCACCCAACTCAGCTCCCCTGGTGTCCACCCCCTGGCCTTCTACAGTGTGTGGGGTAAGTACCCACTGTGATGTGGCTGGGGGAACAGCGACAAAGGGGTCAGAGAGCTCTGGCTGGGGCAGGACTGAGGAGACAGCTGGATGGGGGGAACCATAGGTACAATCTCCCCAGCCAAGGAGAATAAACAAAATAACTAAAAACAAATAAAAAATAAAAAAAAAACTTTATGGCACTCCTTCACCATATACACCATCAATGTACATTTAGATGGCAACAGGCATGTCATCGAGGCATAGGTCAGGAAGTATAGGAAAACCAGCAGCAGTTATAACATTTACAAGTAGTGCTTTATTATTCTCAATAACAATAGAATAAAAATAAAAATAAAAAATTGTGCAGAATGGTTTTTAAACATAGGCAGTTCACACAAAACAAAGTCCTTCCTCTGACGGTATCTCTCATTTTAAATTTCAGTCTCTCTCACTCTAACAAACATTGCTGCTCATTTTATAAGAAGGCTTTGCCTGGCAATTAATTTCTACATCCTGAGCTCGTTGAGAGATATCCTGTTTTTCTCAAAATGTATCAGACTTCTTATCAGTTTCTTTCCTGCAGGTGAACAAAATAGAACATAGTGTCCTAAAACTAATCTGTTGACAGCTCTGCAAATGAGCTTGTGCTACATCTCAAGGTTAACACCCTGAGTTCCAAATAACTTTTTGCAATCATTTCAACAATACAGTTATATACACTGGCAAACAAAGGGATCCCAGTTTCACATGCAGATTTATGTATATTTCTACAACCACAGATAAGCAAGGAGGAAGAAAAGACAGAAACAGCAAGTGAAGGCAGAGAGATAGCGGGAGGTGGGGAATCACAAGACTGAGTGATCAGTTCCTAGGTCTCATAAGAATTATTTTTAGGTCTGTGGAAGGGTTGAATATGACCCTGTCCCAGTTGTTATGGAGAAAGAGTTTAAATGCAAAGATCTGTTCTATTGTCTCCTTTTCTGTCTCTACTTCTTTGTCTGGTTGTGCAATCAAATTTTCTCATGAGACCTAGCACTTGATTACCCCAATGGTCTTGCAATTATCTGCCTCTCGCTATCTCTCTTCCCTCACTTGCTGTTCTGTCTTTTCTTCCCTCTTGCATATCTGCTGGTATAAAAATATATGTGAATCATTTTGTGGAAATGTAATTGATACTGGGCTTCCTTTCTTTAAAACTGTATACAGCTATGCTGTCGAAATGATTGCAAAACTAAAACTGTATATAGTTATACTGTTGAAGTGATTACAAACTTATTTGGAACTCAATGGATTAACCTGAGATGCAATTTCTAAGCTTTTTGCAAAAGATGTAAACAAAAGGTCAGTTCCGGATCACAATGTTCTTTTTGCTGCACCTGCTGAAACTGATAAGAACACTGGAAACTTACAAGAACACTGTGTGAGAAGCATGCTATTTTCTTAATGAGCTCCTGCATAGACTTATAAAAATGAGCTGCAATGTTTCGCAAAAGAGAAAGAGACTGAGATAATGAGATTGGAAATTGAGAAGAAAAACTCAGAAGGACTCTGCTTTCTATGTTTGTCCTGCCATTGTAAATAATTATTCTGAACAATTACACGTAATTTTTTTAATATTTTACTGTTATTAATAATAAAACTCTTGGGAATTTTACAACTGCTCCTGGTTTTCCTATGCTTCCTGACCTGTGCTTCGATGACAGATGGTGTCAGCCTAAGTGGGATTTACACCGTGCGTACTCTAAGAAAGGGGTTTTTTGCATGGGTACTAGACCTGATACCAGGGGAGCATAGAAGACAGATATGGATCTGGAATTCAGAATTCTGAGGCTGAAAAAACAAATGTGTGAGTTTAAACTTCACTATTTGTTGTACTGTTGTTATGGAAAAAAAGGATACTGCACATGCACAGAACTGTAAAGGTTATATGCTTATGCTAGATGAGATTTACTAGAAAGTTTTGGAAACCTGTTTTTGTAAAACAGGTTCCCTCTTAAGGAGGGGGTATGTGACAGGGTTGAATATGGCCCTGTCCCAGTTGTTATGGAGAATGAGTTTAAATGCAAGGATCTGTTCTGTTGGGTTCTATGTCATAATGGCGATTGCAGAATAGCGATCGACATTTGTCCGAGTGTACATCACCAAAAATGAATTACGGCAATGTACACTCACAGTGACTAGAAAACTGGCGACTGGTTTTCTATGTTATGCAGGGGGCTGCACCACCCCTGAACCCCCCTACTTAAGGATTCTCAACTCCAGGGGGCTGCATGTCGGGGGGAGTATAAAACTTAAAAAAAAAATGACCTAGCATAAAAATGATCATGGACAGAATCAGACCAAGCACCCTCCAACTGAGCCTGCCACCTACCCACCATGCAACACTGCCAGTTCGGCAGCCGACTGCTGCATTACATCTCACATACCCTCTCCTTCTGCCTCTCACACGATGTGGTCCCTCCCCCATGCATGTGTATATAAGGCGACATCCCATCGCTATACTCGCCTACAACCCCATCTAGTTGCTACCCTGCCAGGTAGCCCTGTACACAGGTGCCGTGATTGAGTCGCCCTTTTTAAAAGTGCTCAATCGCAGTCGCCTTCTACACGGTATACCATTCTATTGTCTCCTTTTCTGTCTCTTCTCTGTCTGGTTGCACAACCAAATTTTCTTGTGAGACCTAGCACTTGATCACCCCAATGGTCTTGCAATTATCTGCCTCTCGCTATCTCTCTACCTTCACTTGCTGTTCTGTTTTTTCTTCCCCCTTGCATATCTGTTGGTCTAAAAATATATGTGAATCATTTTGTGGAAATGTAATTGATACTGGGATCCCTTTCTTTAAAACTGTATACAGTTATGCTGTTGAAATGATTGCAAAGCTAAAAATGTGTATAGTTATACTGTTCAAATGATTGCAAAGCTATTTGGAACTCAAGGGGTTAACCTGAGATGCAATTTTTAAGCATTTTGCAGAAGATGTAAACATAAGGTCAGTTCTGGGTCACAGTGTTCTTTTTGCTGCACCTACTAAAACTGACAAGAACATTGTAAACTTACAAGAACACTGTGTGAGAAGCATGCTATTTTTGCAACAAGCTACTGCACAGACTTATAAAAAGGAGCTGCAATGTTTCGCAAAAGAGAAAGAGACTGAGATAATGAGATTGGAAATTGAGAAGAAAAACTCAGAAGGACTCTGCTTTCTATGTTTGTTCTGCTATTGTAAATAGATATTCTGAACAATTTAATTTATTTTATTTTACTGTTATTAATAATAAAACTCTTGTTGTGAGTTTTACAACTGCTCCTGGTTTTCCTATGCTTCCTAACCTGTGCCTCAATGACAAGGTCTCATATGAAAATTTGATTGCACAATCAGATAGACAAGAGACAGAAAAGGAGAGGACAGAACAACTTGTTGCTTTTAACTCTTTCTGTATAAAAAAGCAGGACAGGACCTTATTCTACCCTGTCACAAGGCACCATGTTTACCATTTTAAAAAATCGTCAGCAAAAGCTGACAGTGTCCCTTTAAAACCACTTGTTAAAGAAAGAGACGGCTATATTCTGGACACTACACACTTTTTGTGCAAACTTTCTGCTTTTAGAGATTTGCTGCCTAATACCATCTTAGCCAGAATAGATGTGAACTCCCTTTACACTAATATCCCATTTAATTTCAGCCTGTCATAAATACCTATAAGAGAAAGGACAGCACCATGACATCCACCCAAAATTCACTTCCAGACTTATCAAATTTATTCTAACCCACAACAACTTCAGTTTCAACAGCAAACATTATGTTGTTACTACAGGAACAGCAGTGGGCACCAGGATGGCTCCACAATAAGCCAACTTTTTCATGGCCAACATGGAAGAGGATTTCCTGAAACAACGTCAAATCAAACCACTCGCATACTTCCAATACATTGTTGATATGCTTACAATTTGGACAGAAGGTACTCACACACTTAAAGAATTTCTTCAGGAACTTAACATCCTCCACCCATCCATTAAACATTTCTGGAGTACTCTGATATCAGCACCACTTTCCTCGACACCACAGTTACCATCAAATATGGAACCTTACAGACCTGTATCTACAGGAAACCAACAGACAGACAAAGATACCGACACAAAAACAACAATCACCCTAGACACACTAAAAATCTGTAATATACAGTCAAGTGCTTTGATACCACCAAATCTGTTCGAGTGAGGACAGAGATAATCACCTTGGGCTGGATTTTCAAAGGCCAGGGAATGACTCATGGTGCTTACATCAAACAGAAAAGACACGAGGGCGCCCTGCACCAGACCATGCATCACTCCTGATTTTACAACCCTGCGTGCACTGAAACCAGTGCTGCCTGCACCAGACTGCCTTGCACCATGCTTGCACCACTAACTAGGCTGTGCCATGGTGGAAAGGGGGCTTGCAGCACAACCCGGCTGCACCATCCCCTAATATGGGATTTTCAAAGCCTGCAGATCCCAACAGTGGTTAGACCAGCCAGAGCTAGTCTGTGCTGCCACCATCCAGAGCTGATGGATGGCCAGAGAGACCTTGCTGTATGGACAACACTGTAAATATGCCAGAGTGATGTTTTACAACTTGCAGGGTTGTGAGTTTTGTGTATATTGTTTCTGTGTGTCATGTACTGATGACGGATTGTGGCGAGTGGTGTAAATGAGAATGTAATTATGTTGTAGCAGATGATGGACAGTTGCAATCAGAAATATAGCCATGATGCCACATCCAGCAATCAACATGCTTGTGCGTTACGTGGGCCGCGTTGTTGTGGGATGTATGTGTTTTGGGGTGGGATGATGAATACTGCTGTTCCACAAGTATTCTGTAACAGCTAGGTGGCGCTATCCCAAGGGCTACTACCCCTGCCTGTCGGGCTAGTGAGAGGTTAAGGGGCCTAGGTTCTATGATGGGTGCCTCCACCCAGAGGTCAGGGTTAATAGTAATTAAACTGGCTCGGGTACAGCCCTCTGGGACATTGCAACCCCCCTTTGTTCCCACTAGTGGCCCACACAGTACACGGGAGTTACCTTCCCAATACCCCACATAGGAACACTTTTCACACATATAGATACTACTTACTCTTGAGACTGATTCTGCAGCACGTCTCTGAGGACCCCCTGTAAAACAAGGTTAAACAACATACACAGCAAAATGCAATACTGTTTCTATATGTACTGACACCACAGACAGTATATAGTATAATAACAATGAATCTGATTTATTTAGGGAACAGCAACACGGGAGGGGGCAATCAGGTTGATTAGTTTTTTGCAAAGTTCAAATCACAGTACTGTGCACATATATAGGGTCCTAAAAAGTCACACTCTGGGTACCCAGGATGGTGGGGGCTAGCCAGGGCGGTGCAGCTGGTTGGGGCCTTTTGATGGAAAAAACACAAGCACACACAAATTATAATCCGGAGCCCTGGGGCTCAGTTTGTGAAGAAATGAAACAGCAATAATCAGAAGACACACTTGTAATTGATAACAGGCTGCAGGGAGAATACCCTGATTTGTACTCACAATACCCAAGCTGAGAACTGGATAGTGGATGTTCTTTCTGGATTGCCAGAAACAACAGGGCATGGAGACAAGGTCCTTGCGACTCGACCCAACTGCAGTTGAAAACAGATGGATTTAGTCAGACACAAGCTGGGGTTTGCTTCCAGCTTCAGCATACAGCTCACAGTACAGGGGACATGAAATAGTGGTTCCCCACAAGCACTACGCACATTCATATGTAAAAGGGAAGTATTATACCAAGCAGGCTGCTCCTCGATCCCAATCGCACTTACTGCAAAACACCCGGGAGCACACAGCAGCTTCAGTTCCTGACAGACCGAGTGCGATTCAGCAATTTCTCCAGTCTTCTACAGGGTGAGCCTGGTTTCCACACTTCTGGTGCTTCTTTCTCCTCACAACTCAGATTCAGTCCAAACTGGCACTCTCAACGGCTGCAGGCCGAAACTCAGGGCCTCACATGCGCTTCCCGCATGAAACTACATGCCACAGCAGAAGCAGGGCTTCTTCTCTCTTCACTGTCACTACTGATCTGAGCTTTCCAGTAACAGAGCAGGGCATTTCCTTTGGCTCCACACCAGTTCTGTTGGCTGGTTCAGCTGTCACTCACAATAGGGCTCCCTCTGTTGGTGCAAAAAGGCACCAAGGTCAAAACTACATTTTCCAGAGTCACTGCCCATACAGTTGTAACCCCCTTGCAAATGGGGGGTTCCTAAAAGCCTCTAGTACTGCCTCTTTAAGAGCTGCCAGCTCGCAGACCTAATTAGTCTGCAGGGGGGACCGTGTGTTCTCCTGCTCGAGTCCCGCTCGAGCCACTGACAATGTGCTCCGTTTTGCCATCGCTAAGCAGGCTAAGCGGGCACTTCCCTGGGATGTAATTATTGATTTGACATATGTTGAACTGGTAATGGAAATGTACGTTGTCCAAACTGTTTCCTTTGCTGATGGGACTGTGTGTGCTTTGCCCCTCCATTTTGGATCAGAACTGCTGCTTGGATCTAATCAGGAGGAAGGGGCGCTTAAGATGGAGTATTGAGCAGCCAACCAAGAAAAGACTCTCGCGGGAGCCGGCTGCCAATGGGAAGTATGGCCAGGAGTCTGGGAAGTGAAGTTCAGGAGTGTGGCGCCTTTTTGCACCAATAGGGGAAGGTGTGAGAGACTGGCATCTGAAACCCTCCAATCGGGTTGGATCGCGCCCATTGTGATTTTCCTGCCTAACAGCCGAGGAGGCAGAGTCGTTGTGGCCGTGAGTGAGGAAGGAGCTCCGGGCTTCTGCGCTGTTGAGTTTCACGTGGGAAGCACGTGTGAAGGCAAAAAGTCGAGCAGCTCATTTGCCGTAGTGATTCGGACTGAATCCGCCGTGTCTGCTATCAGAAGAGGCTGTGCAGCTTGCAGCCAGCCACCAGGCTCACCCTGTAGAGGACTGGAGAATCTGCTTCATCGCACTCGGTCTGTCAGGAGAAGTGAAGCTGCACTGTGACTTCCCGGGTTAGCAGTAAGTGCGGTCGGGATATGAAAGCAACTGCCTGGTATGGTAACCTTCTTTTACATATAAATGTGTGGGGAGTGTCCTGATCACAGGCCTGTGTTCCTTGGCGGTGTGAAAGTTGTTCTGCCACAAGAGTCGTGAGTAAAATTCAGGGTAGCTCCCTGCAAACTGATCCATTGAGTTGCAAGTGTTCATCTGTTCCCCTCTCTGGCTACACAAACTGAGCCTACCAGCTCTGGATTACAAATTGAGTATTGTACAATTGTTTTCATCCTCAGGGCCCCAACCAGCTGCACCAAACTTGGCTAGCCCCTTATTGCCTGGGTACCCAGCGACAGTGACTTGTAGGGACTTTAGCCTGTGTACAGTGCTCTGAAATAGTAGTGTGATTAAGCCAATTAACTTGATTTCCCCCTGCCATTGTTATTTCCCCCTAAATAAATCAGATTTGGTTGTTTTGCAAAGTATACTGCCTGAACTGCGTGTCTGTGTTGAAATACTGTACAGTGGCTATTGTATTACTGCCTCTTACTCCACAGGGGGTCCCCAGAGTCAAGCTGATTGAACCAATCCTGGGGGTAAGCGTATACTGCGAAGGTACTGTGATTAACTTGTGTGGGCCACTAGTAGGAAGAAAGGGGGGGTTGCAGTGTCCCAGAGGGCTGTGACCAAGTCATACCAGACTGTCTTAACCCCGACCTCTGGGTGGAGGCACCTGCCATTGGACTTAGGCCCCTTAACCTGTTAGTAGTTAAGCAGGCAGGGGTAGGAGCCCTTGGGATAGCGCCACCTAGGGGTTACACAATCCCCTTGTGGCTGGCTCAAAATTGAGAGTCCAAGTTCTGATTCATCCACATGCTCCATTTTAAGGTCTCCCTATCATCCTGATTGGTCCAAGTCAGCAGTTCAGGACCAAAATGAAAGAGCTACACTGAAACAGTTCATGCTGAAATAAAGACAGGTTAGACAAACTACATTTTCTCAGTCACTCTAAATGATTTCTGGCAAACAGTTATATCTTTCAGCAAGGCTCCCTCTGCTCGTGTAGCAACGGCAGAAACGGAGCAAATTGACAGCAGCCCGGGCAGGATTCGAGCATTAGAACACACAGTCCCCCCTTCTCAATTAATTATGGCTACAAGCAGGCAGCTCTTAAAGAGACAGTACCAGAGGCTCTAAAAGCACTCACACTTAAGCGGCTTAAATGCCGAACACCTCCAGACTTGGAGCATTCAGGCAAGCTCCTGAAAGACTTTTGGGAACTCCCATTTGCAGGGGGGTTACAATTCCATGCCACATCTGGTTTCAAATCACTGGCCTTTTCTAATTATAAACTTCATATGCATATGTAGATGTTGGTATTACTGGCAGGTTGCAGTGTTGCTTGCCATCCGTTGGATATTGATAGTGGACAATCAGATGCAATTCTGTCTTCTACCACCACAATGCCTCTGTAATGAGTCACACTGACATGCAGTACCTTCATGTTTTTGTCTCAGTAACTGTAGTACCTTTTTGCGTAGGGACACTGTTCAGTCGTACAGTACATTAATTGCATGATATGTGTTGCTGTTTTCTGTGTGTAGGTATAAATAAAACAATTGTTCAGCTGTAGTTGTATCTGGTCAGTGATCTCTCTGCTGCATTGCAAGCAGCTATTTGAAGTGTATATTATTCAAAGACTGTGTAGTTGAGTTGGATAGGGGACTTCTATCTGCGGTATTTTTGACTTGATAGTCCAAGGGCCAGGGTTTCAAAGGCCAGGGGATGACAGCAGCCTCCATCAATCACCTCCCTTGCACCATCTGTTTGCTGTAGGAGACCACTTGTGGCAGCTGTGAGGACTTGGCCTCTGGAATCATGTTTCTTACAAAATCCAGCACAGGGTCACTAGTGCACCAGGCATTGCCACAAGCTGCTTGTCAGCTGTAGCTTGCGTCACTCTAAGGGCCCTTTGAAAATTTAGCCCCTTGTCACATTGAAGAAAAAAATTACTGAACAGTGTCCCTCTTCTAGAAAAAAACTGACAGAGCTGTAAAACATGCCATGCTTATGCCAGGAGAACTACCGCAATATAAAGAAAGACCACCATCAACCGGACACCTTTGGTTGTTACATACTACCCTGATCTGGAGCCCCTAAGAAAAATCATTAAGGATCTGCAACCAATATTCAGTGAGGATGACACCTTGAAATGTGTTTTCCAGGAACCACTCTTACTGTCTTTCAAACTACCTAACTTATCCAACCTGATTGTCAGCAGCCAACTAGCTGGATGCTGTGTGGCTGGCTGTGTGTGTTTGTCTCTGTCAGTAGTTTAGTTTTTGTGGATTTTCAAGTATTTCTGCTTGGAGGAACTGGACCATTCTTGGACATAACATCTATGAACATTTCCTGGACTAAGAAACTGCAAAACATCACCACCAGGTATTGGCATTCTCATTATAAATCAACTTTTTTGGAAGCCATCAAAGCCAAAAGTAAGGTCAGTAAATCTGTTATACAAGCACTGAATTGTGGAATGCTGCATTGAATCCACATTTCTGTCTGACTTGTTTGAGGTTTATTCTCAACCATTTTGGAGAACAAAGGCTAGATACTAACAAAGGATTTTTACATCCTGCATATGCCCCAGGCCAGTGTTCATCACTTTCAGGAATTTAACCCCTTCAGGAATTTATCACATTCTGGGTCTTTGAACTACAATAACAGTTTTCTGATCCCTGGTAGTTCACCATTTCCTGTGGATTTTGATTACTTTTCATCAATCACGTGGCTCCTCTCATACCACCACCCTACACCTGTTTTTCACTACTTTTTCCAAAAAAAAGGATGCACATACCTATTAGTTATGAGCTACTCTCAACATATGAAAAAACAGAAAAATCATAACATGCTCCTCAAGGTGCTGCTTGAGTTCCTAGCTCAGAGGCTACTACTGCTAGCTGGTGACGTTGAACCGAACCCAGGCCCACACCCAAGCAACACCCCGTTAACACCCATTACCAAACCAAATAAAGGCCTTGTAATTGCTCACATGAACATCAGAAGTCTTCTAGGTCACTTAACTGAGCTTGAGGCCTGGATACAGTTGGTTAATCCTGACATCTTATGCCTCACTGAGACATGGCTAAAACCTAGCATCCTGGACGCACAATGTACCCTGCCTGGATAAGCTATCCTCCGACAGGATAGAACTGGTTCTAAGCGGGGTGGGGGTGTTGCCATCTACTACAAAAGTCACCTTAAGCTAAAAGCTGCCCTTATCCCTAGTCCCCAGATGCGCTGCGAATCACTGCATGCAATACTGGCCCCAGGTGTGAAGTACCTACACATTATATGTCTATACAATCCACCCACTTGTGGACTGGAAAGTCTTCAGAAACTACTTCAACATTCATCACAAACAATGAACATGAATGAGACCATCTTGCTAGGTGATGTCAATCTGAACTGGCTGGGTCCAAATCATAGCACCCTGGCATCACTAGTTCAAAGGCACAACTTCCATCAGTTAATAACTGAGAACATGAGAATGACCAACTCCCTATCAGGAACACTGTTAGACTGGATCCTCACAAATAGATCTGACCACATAACAAAGGTAGCCATCCTGGCTGACTCTATAATGGACCACTCGCCCACGATCTGCCACTGGCGCTCCTGCCCACCACCTGCTCCTCGATCCCGCCTGGTCACCTTCACTAACTTTGCAAAACTGGATCTAGAAGCCTTTCTCCTCGACATTGCCAACACGGACTGGTCTGAAATTTTCCTTGCAACAAGTGCTGAGGTTGCCCTAGACGTGTTCCTTACCAGGTTTGGTGAAGTTCAAAAGCGACATGTACCGAAAACAAAGAGGAGGTCAGAGGTCAACAAACACGATGGCTAGATAAAGAACTACTCCACAAACTCAAAGCCCGGGACAAGCTCTGGAAACAATACAAGACTACTGGCCTACCCAGGGATCATCTTATCTACAAACAGCATAAAAGTGTCTGCAAAAAACAAATCAGGCTTGCAAAAAGCAAGTACTGCCAGAATCTCTTAACCAGCTCCTCAAATGATCCACGCAAATTCTGGAGTCACATCAAAACCTTCCTTGGCACCCTGCAATCTGTCACCCCCTCGGAAATGATTCTTCACGGTATCCACTGCAATGACTCCCTTACCATAGCCAATGCCTTCAATCAACAGTTCTCCAACCTAACTCCCTATACGTCCACCCTAAATGCTGCACCTGCTGCCCCTCAGCCACTCTCTACAAAAGGGAAAACTGATGCATTAACAAGTGATCCTCAACAAGCAGCAACAAAAACTTTTTATTTCAAGGCTGTGACTAGAAATCAAGTTCTTAAACTCCTAAATGCCATATCTGATAACACCAGCCCTGGCTCAGATACACTGGAACCCAGCTACTGAAAGCTGCTGCCCATCTCATCTCATATCCATTAGCCAGGATTTTCACACTGTCCCTCTCCACAGGCACAGTCCCAGAGATATGGAAGGCCGCTAGAATTACCCCCATTTTCAAAAAAGGGAACAAAAACGAAATATCGAACTACAAACCCATTGCCATTCTCTCGGTCCTCAGTAAAATTCTAGAGAAAATAGTAGCCATCCAGGCCATCGAATTCCTTGACTCCTCAAACTCACTCCGTGAAGCACAACATGGTTTCAGGAAACATCACAGTACCACAACAACGTTAGTGAAGTTTACCTCTGATACTCTTATAAATATGGATAAAGGTCATCTAACGGGGGCTGTGTTTATTGACCTCACCAAGGCTTTCGACCTTGTGGATCACCCCCTTCTGCTAACTACCCTTAAAAACCTTGGCTTCTCATCCCCTGTAACAAACTGGTTCAGTAGCTACCTAACAAACAGGACACAAGCGGTGAAACTCAACTCTGCTATCTCTGACAGTGCCACAATCAACATTGGAGTACCGCAGAGCTCAATACTAGGCCCTCTCCTTTTTTCACTGTTCATAAATAATCTTCCCAGCAGTATAACATCTGGTGCCTCGCTACTCTGTGCTGATGACCTGGTTATCTATGCTCGTTCAGGCTGTATTAACCATCTCAATGCCACTCTGACATCTGCCTTCCATTCGGCTCAACACTGGCTAAATGCTCATCGCCTCATACTTAATGCTAGCAAAACAAAAGCCATGCTACTGGGAACAACCCATAAACTTAGATCCTGCTCATCTCCCCTGAATATACTTGACCTAAATGGAACCCCTCTCGAGACTGTAAGTACGTTCCGCTATCTGGGCATACTGCTCGACCAAACCCTTGCCTTAACCAGCACATCCAAGAAACCTGCAAAACGGTTAATGCAAACTGGGGGCTGCCTACAGAACTAACTACATGCTCACACCCACTGCCAAGCTGGCCATTGCCAGGGGAATCCTCCTGCCAACTCTGTCTACTACGCCCCCATCCTAACCATGGCAAACAAAACTGCACTTCAAAAGTGGGATACCACCTACAACAATGTTTGCCGATATGCATCAAAGGCCCCCCTTTAAACATCACTGCCAACTTTATAAGGACCTAGGCTGGCTTTCCCCCTCCTCCACTAGACAGTACTACCTCTGCTGCCTCTCAGACTCCATAATCAGAGTGTTTAGACCTGCTACACTATCTGAGCTGCTCCAGCCTGCTATCCCCACGTGAGCTGAGATCGTCTGATAAGTCTTTCCTAAAGTTCCCTCTGCCGCACTTCCAAGGGCACTTGTGCATTGGGCATCGCTGCCCCAAGCGTGGAACTCACTACCTATTGACCTAAGACGAGCCTTCCTCACCTTGCTTTCAGCCGAAGACTACAGAATCACCTTACTTCTATGGACCAATGTGCCTGTTTTGATCCTACCTAAATCTTTTCTTCATGTTACCTCTCCCTCCCCCTATCTACATGCCCATTCGTCTACCTACACCCTACTTGATGCCTTGCATACTGGTTATTTGGACTGCTTGCACTTTCTTTTATGATCACAGAGAAACTTATATGGCTCTACTGTCTGATGTATTATATATGCCTCTATCACTCTACCTTTCTTAACCTTTTGTTATGACAATTGCCGTCTTTACTTACTGTGTTATGTATTACAAATGTCTTCAGTCACCTTATTGTTACAATCATTGTGTGTAACAATTGCCAATTACCTTATGATTGTGGTACCTGCTTTCCCATCCTGCTGTTTGCACTAATCTTTTGACGTATGTATTGAAAACATCCTGCTGTTTTGCACAATCTTTTGACGTATGTATTTATTGAAAACTGGTACTGGTTTCTCCTCATCTTCTTCCCTCCCCACACTGACTACCCTGGTATTTCTTGCGGCTATCAGTTCCGCAGCACTGAGTCGCTACCGACCTTTTCTCGCTAAAGCAGTATGCGGTCAGTAACTCCCCGGTGACCGAGGTCCCCTACTTTCCTGCCGGCTTACAGTTCCATAAGCCTGGACGCCAACTGCAGCATTCTACCACTAATGCCGTATCTTCCCGCTTCCCTGATCCTTTCCTTGATGCCGGTTTTCAGCCTTCCCCCCTATATCGACCTCCTCGCGGGTCACCGCGCTAGTGAACAAACCTGTCTAGCTCTGGAACCCCTCGCTCATCCAGACTGCCAACCCTGCCCAGCTTGGGCTCCCTCCAGCCGGGCCCCTGCCTTTCATTCTGACCCAAGGTTCCCGTGAGTGCGATTGCTGTTCCATGTTTTCCCCGCATCAGCCGTACTCACGCCTGCTCCTGCCGTTCTCAGCACAACTCCCTATGTAACCCTACCCCTTCCCTGTCCCCAGCCCCTGTAGTCTATACACTTTCCTTCCTACCCATCACCGGCCAGCCTACCCCTGGCCACCCCCCCACCTAAGCCTCTCATACCGGGAATCGGTTCCATGAGTTATAGACTCTTGCCTCCTGCCGCAAAAGCCGTAATCCTTTTCGCTGTCCCACCCTACACTCTCCTTAGATTCTTGGCCAAAACAGTTGGCAGAGTTCTCTTACCTTGGTTCCAGCCCCGCCACCTTCCAAGTACCTTGAGCTGTGCACTCACCCTTCCCTGCCGACATCCCCCCTATCAGTTTCCCCAAATCTAATCCAAAATCTGTCCTTCCTCCAGCACCCTCTGCTTACTTATAAAAAATTGTATGCTTGTATCTATGTACCTGTACTTGTACTGTATAAACTGCACCGTTCTACTTGTATTGTAATTGTACCTCCCGGGTCGTGCCTGAAAATAGCCACTTGCTGGCTATTGCACCTACCCGGTTAACAAAAACTAAATAAATAAATAAAATAAAAACCTTATACCTGACCGAAACAACAGAACACTAGGAGGCACTAAACCTTGCAATATTCCTAAATGTAAAACATGTGAACCATTTCCACTTCAGACTTCATCAATGCCCCCTCAAAACAAGCAAATCAAGATACAGGGGTGTTATACATGTGGATCCTAGAATGTTGTCTATTACCATGCGGTGCAAGAAGTGTCCACATACAGGCTACATGGGAGAAACCAGGCAACCACTTCAAACCTGAATGAACTCACATGGGCACTATATAAAGGTAAAAAAAGACTGAAAAACCAGTGGGACATTTCCCTCAGTCTGATCACTGTATCTTTACCTCTCTGTCCTGGTTCTCAAAGGACGCTTCAAAAATACACAAGAAAGGTGAGTTTATAAGCTTAAACATATTCACCTTCTTGGTACTACAAATAATGGACTGAATACAGACCTTGGTTTCATGACCCAGTACAGATTTTAGTTAGTAACTGTCTTCTTCTTGGTTCAGGCGCATACGCATACGCATTTCCTCTCATATATGTATATATCATTATCTCTTACATTTTATGTATTTTTAGTATGCCTTATACATTAACAAGGTTTTATTTATATTGTAGTACATGTGTGTCTCTCTTACACACACACACACAAACACATACACACACATACACACACACACACACACACACACTGTATTTAGGGAGACTCTGAATATAAACATCTTACAATTTATAGGTTTCCTGCTGTCACATTCCATTTCCGGAGAGGAGTCTACCTCACTAATCTGATTTACAACCACCTAATATTCCAAATAGTGTTTTTTTTTTGTCTCTGCATACTTCCTTATCAAAAGGACTGTTACACCTATGTGTACACATTTATTTACCAGTAGATTTCTGAATCCTAAGTAAAGAAGCTTGTTTTCTGCAGAAGTTGGCTGCTACACCTGATGAAGGGCTCTGTGTAGCCTGAAAGCTTGTGTTCTGTAAATCTCTTGTTGGTCCAATTAAAGGTATCAAATCATCCACCTTATACATCTATATTAAATCTAGTCATGAATGATTCACATCCAGCTTTCAGATCTAAACTGGTCTCACCTTTCAACAGGGAGGGCATTGCCTTTGTACTGCCTGAAAAAGTCTTTCTTTGCCTTATTGACATCCAGCAAAGAGAACTGAGGCTTTTCAATCATTCCACGGGGAATGGGCATGTCTTCCTCTTGCCTGAATGCACATTATTAACATCACTGGACTCTTTTAAAGTTGTTTAGCAGAAATTATAATGTGAATGCAGTTAGACTTTATTCCCTGGAAAGAACTCCCATGCTTAGTGCTGGAAAATAAATTTACTATAAAAGACCAGCAACCTTTGAGGCAGGAAGGAACATTTCTGGTAATGTTGGGGAGGACATTTTCCCCTCATTAAATGTTGCATTACTACATGTTAATTGATGCATGTGCATGCACTTAGGGGGCACATTTACACAGCAGAAACCCGTAGCTTCTTTTTTTCCTGGAACTGAGTCATACTTTTACTCCCTGAACTGAGTTCATGAGGGTCACCCCCTTTTCCACCATAGCTTATGGATCCACTGTTGATTTTGTCATTTAGATGCATGTTCTATGTTCAAAGCATTGTACAGAAATGTTAAAAATCTCATAATGGCACTTGAGCAGGCAAAAAGAAAGGCAAACTGAAATGGAAAGATAAGAGAATCCTGGTGTTCTCTGACCTCCCAAAAGTGAAATTGTTTTTAACTCTGTTTTTATCCCATCTACCAGGTGGCCCTCACATGGCCACCCCCCCCCCCAACTCCACCATATGAAAAATCTAGGTACTAAACCCAGCCTCCTTTTTCCTCCATGGCATCCCCCATGGCAGGGTCCCCGAGGAGTGCAACTTCCCTGACTGAGTGAGGATCTGGTCCAGAAGGCAGGTGCCTGGTTGGCGGTGTGGGGCTGTAGAGGGTCTGTCATTATCCTTCAGTCTGGTGGGTTTCCTCCATTTCTGAAACAGATGTTCATTTAATAGCTGTTCAACAATTAAACCAGGCTGATACTGTGAAAGGGAACAATAAGAGAACTACAGAAGCTATAACTGGGAATCATGGTATGACAATAAATACAGATGTAACTGGAGGTATAAGCAGTTCTGAAAATGTTGCAGAGAATCAAGACCAGGTTTCCCAGGAAGCTGCCAAATCAACGAATGCAAGCCCATTAGTCCCTAAACAAATCTTTGTGCTTGGAGATTCTATCATTAAGCACCTAGACAGAGTAATTTGTAACCCAGACAAAGCTAATCGTACCCTGTCAGGCTTTAGTGGGGCAAAGATATCAGATTTAACCCTGAGGATCAATGATATTTTTCACAATGTTGATGGCAAGCCTTTAGTGATTGTACATGTAGGAGCCAGTAATATTCTTCATGACACCGTATCCAAAATACAACAAGATCTTGTGGCACTAACCAATAAACTAATTGAGTCAGGTTTTGATGTAGTTCTGTCAGAAATTTATCCTATTCCATGCTACAACTCGTACCTTCATACTAAAATCAAAACAATTAACAACTGGTTAAGGGCATGGTGCATGAGACAAGAAATCATGTATATTACACACTGGGAGGAATTCAAGGGCAGGAGAGAATTATACTCTTGGGACGGACTTCATTTGAGCAGGAGGGCTAACGCCACATTAGGTAAACATATCATAGCCTGCATAAATAAATATTTAAACTGATCAACAGGGAAGAGAGGCTGGCTGGGACTGTCTCTCTGAGTACTGGTCAAACATCACGTAATAGAAGACATACTCAAACCCATAAACCAGTCTCTGTTACCTGAACTTTACAGGAACCCAGGGGGAACTGCTCTAGGACTGCAAAGAAAAAATAATTGTAACTACTACTTGTCAATGCTCAAAGCCTTAAAAATAAAATTGATGAACTAAAATATGTTCTGCTCAATAATAATATTGATATCTGTGATGTCATGGAAACTTGGTTCACCGATGCAGAATGGGGCATGGCAATAACAGGTTATACCATGTTTTCTAAAAACAGAACATCCAACAGAGGTGGTGGAATAGCACTTTATATAAAAGACTACTTAAAAGCTTATGAACTAAAACAAAATGCTAATCAATATAGTGAAAATGAACTGATATGGGCAAATATACCCGCACCCTCCTCAAACTTAACTGTTGGCTTGGGATACTGTTCTCCTAGCTTAAGTACTGAAGAAACTAAAGCCTTCCTGAATAAAATTGAATTAATGAATGTAACTGGGGACTATGTCCTTATGGGAGACTTTAATTTTCCTGCCATCAACTGCCCCTTCTAACTGGAACCAACAATTTAGAAAACAAATTTATAGACATCATCTTACAGAATAATTTAGAACAACTAGTACAGGAAGGGACAAGAGGAAATAATATTTTAGATTTATTTTTTGTAAATCCTGAAGCAAGAACCCAAGAGCCAAAAGTACTCCCACCCCTCGGAAAAAGTAATCACAGGATGATACAACTTGACATAAAAATATACAAGAATAAAATGGTTAATGGCAGGACTAAACTTAAAGACTACTATAAGGGAGACTATGAAAATATGAAGAAGTTCTTAACAGCTTGGGACTGGAGCCTTGAATTAAATAATCTAGGCTTGAATGATATATGGGATAACTTTAGTGATAAAATAAGTATCTGTATAAAACGTCAGGTACCAGAAAGAACAAAATATAATAAAAATTATAGGTTACCCTTTTGATGGAATAACAGTATATGCAAAAGCATATGGAAGAAAAATAAATTATATAAACGAAACAAAAAACGTACAACAGAAAGCAGTCTAGGATTATATAAGGCAGCGGTTAAGAAAGTAAAATCCCAGATTCAAAAAGCAAAACAGTACACAGAAAGATACTTGGCTACCATGGTAAAAGACAACATGAAAAAGTTTTATAATTATGTGGGCTCTCTTAAGGATAATAATAATACAGTAGGCCCAATACTGACCCAGAACGGGTTGATCAACGAAGAATCAAAGATAGCCTCTGAACTGAATAAGTACTTCCTTAACATCTATAAAACAAAGGAGTTGATTACTACAGAAATCCCATGCCTGAAGGCAGACTTTCCACTCTTTACTGAGCAAGAGATACTGGATATGATTAAAACAATTAAAGTTAACAGTTCAGCAGGCCCAGATGGACTGACTCCTAAGTTCTTAAAGGAGCTGGCATCATATCTGACGGGTCCAATCATAATGCTCTTCAATGCCTCACTAAAAGAAGGCAAAACACTGAAAGAATGGAATGATGCCTTAATAACCCCCAATATTTAAAAGTGGCAGTAAACAAGATGTTAAGAATTACAGACCTATTAGTATGACATCTGTCTTGGGTAAAATATTGGAAAGGCTACTTCAAAAATATATTACAGAACATTTGGAACAGACCAAATATAGAGATCAAACTCAGCATGGCTTCTCCTCTGGAAGGTCCTGTTTGACCAATCTCTTACAATTTTTTGAACCTGTGAGCACTGCGCTTGATAAGGGAATGCCAGTGGAAGTGGTCTTTTTGGATTTTTCTAGGGCATTTGACACAGTCTCGCATAACATTTTAATTGAAGAATTGATCAGGTTACAATTCCATCCAAATATTATTAGGTGGATAGACTCATGATTAAGGGAAACGAAACAGTGTGTAGCAATTAGTGGGTATATGTAGGAATGGGGTCATGTGACCAGTGGGGTTCCTCAAGGCTCGGTCCTTGGCCCTGTTCTCTTGAACCTACTAGTAACAACCATGCAAGCATCTAACAACACATGGCTATGTAAATATACCAATGATTGTAAGGTTGGTGGAATAGTTAACAATCTTAATTCTGCAGTAAAATTCCAAGAAATCTTAGACCACCTTGCAAAATGGGCACAAGACAACAAATTAACATTTAATGAGTCTAAGTGCAAGGTAATGCACCTGGGTAGCAATTATCCTGGATATCAATATACAATAAATAATATACTGCTACATGAAACAACCAATGAAAGAGACCTTAGGGTGCATGTAACAAGAGATTTAAAGTTTGATACCCACACAACTGCTACTGTTAAAAAATGTTATGGAATATTAAGATGTGTCTTTAGGAACATTAAGAGCAGGAACCCTGATGTTATCAAACCATTATTTACCTCCCTTGTTAGATCACATCTGGAGTACTGTTCTCCCTTTCGTGCCCCATATTCGATTGAAAGTAAAAAAAATAAATAGAAAAAGTACAGAGGCAGGCAATGAAGCACATTAAACATATGGATAAAATACACTATAATGAAAGAATGAAACAATTAAACCTGTACTCTATGGAATATAGGAAAGTAAGAGAGACTCGTGTCTCACATTTAAAGCTTATCAGGATGATGTATTATTAGAAACTATAGGGCTAGTAAAGCATACGACAACTAATAATAATACTAGATCCCACAACTATAAACTGCACGGAGAAGTAAACGGGACATTTAAGAGGAGTCAGTGGTATAACCAGAGAGTTATAACCATATGGAACACCCTACCCAGTAAAATAGTGGAAAGTGACAATATGGACACATTCAAAAGAAAACTGCATGCATTTATGGGAAACAGAAAATTTTTATTCCACCATTAAAATTGAATGGTGACAAGTTCATTAAAGGGCTAAGGGCCACTGAACTTGTAAACTTACTATGAACCTATAAACCTGTCAAGGGGCTTGCTGGTGTGTAATTATGCAATGTATGTGCATGCAGTGCTGTGTGAGCACATGTCGGCATCTGGTAGCAGCCCCCACAACACTGTGTCAGCCTCTGCTTGTGCTACCACGCAGCCTCCACCAGGCTGCACTCTACAGCAGAGGATGGACTACTCCCTCTCTGAAGGAGGAGAGCTGTTCAGCTGGACACTTATTGCTATCCTCCTGGCCAGCCCCAAGCAACATGAGTTCATTCACAAATGCAGGTCACATAGAAGCAACCTAATCTCCTACTGCTATGCTACCTGGCAGGCTGCCCCAAAGTGATTCTGGGAATCAATGAGCCTTCAAAGATATCAGGTAAGCACTGTTCTGGGCCAGTATCAGATCTTTCATGGCCTACCATACCACCTTGAGATTTGAGCTAAAGGAGTCGCAAAGCAATTTACTTGTATGAAACAGCTTGAATCATAACACATCCCCCCTTTTTTCCAAACTCAGGACTACATACAATAATATTGCATGCTTCGTGACCGGCCTCCCCTGGATGACCCATCGTTGTTCCCTCTATGCCTCCATCAACTGGCTCACCCTTGAAGGCAGGTTCCAACTTAAAATGCTCTATTTCCTACACAAAGTTCACCGTAACCTACTGCCAATCAGCGTTAACTCCCTTTTCCTCTCATCAGTTCCCAAGTGCAGTACTAGAGGGTCCGCCTGTCATATCTTCGACACCCCTTTTTACCACCCCAAGCATACGCAGAACTCCATCACATACAAGGGCCTTAAGTTGTACAATAAACTGCCCCCTGAACTTTAGGCCTGTAGTTCAACTGGCTCATTCACCTCCTCCCTCAAGGACCACCTCCTCCAATCCCCCATCTGCGTTTGCCCTGGCAGGTAACCTCCCTGAATGTCCACCAATCCTTGAGTTACCTTAGAGTTTATAAGTATCTGTATATAGGCTCTGTTGTTGTGCGCTCTGTATTTTTTTTCCTCTTCTTTTTTCTATTCTAGATGATTCTGTCATATACAGTACACTGTTTCTATTGTAAATACCTTCAAATTTTGCAAATATTGTTTTTACCTTTTTCTCTGTATCATCAAATTTTTGTACCACTGGTTGTTTGTGAAAATGGGCATTTTTGCTCACATACCTTCCAGTATAAAAATAAAATTGAATTGAATAAGTTAACGTGAAGAAAACTTTAAAAAGCAAGCTGCCATTACAATGAAGTTGCAACTTGGCACCTTTTCTCCCAATCGTCTCTTATCAAAATTATTAACTCCATCTGTGTCTATTCTTGTTGTCTAACATCTTCCTAGTTCTACAATGGAAGGCTGGTTTACTTTGCACTGAGTTTGGAAAGCCCCTGTCCATCCATGGAGATTTATGTTATGATGGGGGAGGGAGCTCAGGTGGGGAATTTCAGGACATGATTGAAAACTGACGGATTATTTTGTCATTTTTTCCTTTCTCAAATGTATGAGCAACAGAGGAATTAAGGAAATGGGTGCTGAAAAGCCACAGTCCAAAAAAGCACATTGATTTCCTTCTGACTGTAAGAACCTACAAAACTCTCTGTCCGCCCATCCAGAAAGTATCAAGCTCCTGAAAGCCTCCACCTGGGCAGCTTTAAGCTCTCTGCATCCCCCTGAACTGCAGCACTTATGGATGAGGATGTATGTTATAATCTGTAGAGACACATATGAATTGACCAGGTCAGTCATGCAGGAGGATTTACTGGTGGGAGTTCACATGCCAGGGCCTTTTACCCATAGTGTAGGTGTGAGTGAGTAAGAACTGGTCAGATCCATCTAAATTTAATACCGTTGGGCTTTGGGTAAGAATGGAGGTGGAAGGCAATGTAAACAGGTGGATGTTTCTTCTTCCTCTACTTTCTTAGAGAACAAGGACTCTGACAGCTGAGTTGTCTGCATCAAGAAGCAGGGGTCATTACTGAGTAATGAACCAAGGCTGCCTGAACTTTAAAATCCACACAGACACTGTCCTCCGGAGACAGAGTGGGTTAAAGGCACAGACAAAACATTCAAAATCAGCTGCCTTGATTTGGGTCCATACTGTATATCTCCCACTATTTTACTCATGAACTGCAAACCTTCCTTTCTCTTTTTATAACTGCTTTTTACTGTTCCACAGTTTATGGACTGGTAAAAGGTCTCATTCCTCAATTGCTTGAATACTGCTTCATTTGCATGCTAATGGACTGTCAGCCCACTGGTGCCTGGTAGCACAACCACTTGCAAGGCTGGTGACCCGGGTTCAGGAATGAGCTTGGGGCATCAGAGGGCAGGCCAAGAAGAGGAGGCTTGAGCATCCACTGGACTGCTCTCTTCCACAGAGGCTAGGCTGCAGCATTCGGTGCTCGCCTGACCCTTAGTGGTGGTTAGCAATGAGGGAGCCTGGAACTGCATAAGATGTGGGTGAGGGAGTGGCTGTCATCTACATCTCATGCGCAAGAGCATGCACAATGATGTGCTGATGTCATTTGCATGGCCACTCCATTGGGGGCAACCAGAACACAGAAAATAGACCACCACCTGGACAAATGAAACCTCTCCATATCTGCGACATTCACTCCTGGTCCTCACCCACCTCCTGGACCCAAGGTATTCCAGTCTTCAGCCACCCCCACCCCAACCCCCATCCCAGCCAATCGGATCATGTGGTGAGCTGCTAGAGGAGCTGAATGTCAACCCTGCTGGGGGCGTCGGGGCAAGCTTAATGGGAACATACCTACAGATGAGATACCTGTGTTCAGGTGGGGAGGTCCTGAGAGGACAGGAACAGGGTACTGTAGTAGGATTTAAGGAAGTCCTGACTGGCTGATAGTAAGGTGGAAAAACAGAGCCAGAAAAACAAAAACATGGTAGTGCATCACAAAAGGTTTTAAGGAGAGATATTGTTAATCTTTCCTACAACAAGATGATGATTTCTTCTGTAATATGTTTTGAGGGAAGTCTGCTGTAGTTATCCTTGCTCTGCTTCTTGAACAGTTATTGAAGACAACCTTGCCCCTTGCATTTCTTGGTTCTCTATCTGATATCACCTGGCAGGGGGGATGATGGGTAGGTACCCAGGTATGTGACAGTGGGGCCTGAGGGACATGATGAGATCTAAAGGAAGGACGGGAGCCTCACATCTCATGTGCTCAGTTCAAGGCCACTGGCAGAGGACACCACTTCGTGCAGTTCTGTTGCTATGGTGCTAATGGTAATAGTTCAGTTATTTTTTATTTTATTTTTTGTTGTTGTTGTTTCTCATTTGGTATTTGAGGTACTTATGTTGGTCAGTCTCCGTCATGTTCATGTGAGGGATTATAACAATTCTGCACTGATCATTCAGCCAGTGTGGAGGGTATCATCACTCTGAGGGATATTTAATAAATCGTGGTGGAACACTATGAATATGTGAGGTCCAAAAGGTCCTGAAGGTGTAGTCGGTATCTCACGCTTTTGCTCAGTATCAACATGAGTAAGCAAACAAAATATAAATATTCCACTTGGACTATAAATGGGATGAACAGCCCCATGAAAAGCAAAATGAAACTGGGTCATTTAAACATACTGTAACTAAAGTAGGTATCATTATGTTACAAGAGCTCCACTTAGTGGCAAGCAAAATGGATAAACTGTGCAGAGGTTGGATTGGGAAAATATTTTATAGTTCAGTCAATTCCAAAAGCAGAGGGGTATGGATACTGATGTAGAGAGGAGTGGGGTTCAAACTAGAATATATGAAACAGGACCCAGTGGACATATTTATTCTACTTAAGGGAGGCATCATCCTGGGGTCTGCATATGGTCCAAATGAGATGGACCTTTTTTTTTCTAAGCTTTCTGGGGAGCTCCTAGACTGAGAACCATATCCCATTTTGTTAGTGGTGGACCCTAATACCTCTATGGATCCTACCATAGACATTACACTAGTGAACACTGTGAACCCTTCCCATAACCTGGTTACCTTCCACAGCTTATACTAGATTTGGGCTTGCACAGGATTTGGCAGACTGTCCACCCTAGAGAACATGGATTTACCATCTACTCAGATACACAAGAGTCTCTCTGGGACTGACTGCTTTTTATCTAATAACTAGGTTGAGGGGGTGGCAGAATGCTCGACACTCAAGAATTCTCAGACTGTGTCCCAGTGGCACTGTCATGCCACTCAGTAATGTGAAGAAATCCAGGGAAGTGAGCAGAGTGGTCAGAACTGCAAAGGCAGCTAGGGAAAGGAAATTAGCACAAGGGATTAAGGAAGGAGAAAAGGATTTCTTCAGGTATATCAGGAAAAAGAGGAAGTGCAAGGATCAAATACTTAGGATCAGGAAAGGCAGAGGGTGGATAGACAAGGGGTCTGAGAAGGCAGAAGCACTTAATGAGTACTTCTGTTCAGTGTTCACAAGAGAGAGGGATGGGCCCATTCCTGCAGGGAAAGGGGGCGCAGGCATGGGGAGGTGAGATAACCACAGACGGGGTCATCATGGTGGAAAGGGTGCCGGAGGGCCTTAGGTCCCTGAGGGTAGACAAGGCACCTGGGCCAGACGGGGTACATCCCAGGGTGCAGAGAGAGCAGGCAGAGGTCCTGGCACAGCCGCTGGTGGATCTGTTCAACACCTCGCTAAATACGGGATGTGTGCTCAGAGATTAGAGGGAGGCACATGTGGTACCTCTCCACAAAAGTGGGCCCAAGGACGAACCAGGGAACTACAGACAGAAACATAGATAGAAACATAGAATTTGACGGCAGATAAGGACCACTTGGCCCACCTAGTCTGCCCATTTTCCTACCTAACTGATAAGCTGCAGATCCTAGTTAACCAACAGCTTACTTCCTCTTACCCGCCCCTAGGACTGCCTTATGCCTGTCCCATGCATTCTTGAAGTCCCCCACTGTTCTTGACTCCACGACCTCCTCAGGAAGGCTGTTCCATGCATCCACAACCCTCTCTGTGAAAAAATACTTCCTCACATTACCCCTGAGCCGTCCCCCCTCTATCTTCAAATTGTGCCCCCTTGTTCTTGCACATCTCTTTTCTGAAGATGCTACCTTCTTGGACTTTGTTAATTCCTTGAGGTACTTGAAAGTTTCATCATGTCCCTCTCTCCCTTCTTTCCTCAAGAGTATACATATTAAGCTCCTTTAGTCTTTCTTCGTATGTCTTTTGGTGCAGACCCTGCACCATTTTGGTTGCCCTCCTCTGGACAGCCTCCACTCTGTCTGTGTCTTTGTGGAGATGAGGTCTCCAGAACTGCACACAGTACTCCAGATGGGGTCTCACCAACTGTCTGTACAGAGGGATAAAAACTTCCTGTTTTCTACTATTGATGCCTCTTCCTATGCATCCCAGTATCCCCCCAGCCTTCCTTACTGCCTTCTCACATTGCTTACCCACCTTTAGGTCATCTGATATAATTACCCCAGGTCCCTTTCTATTTTTATTGCTGTCAGTATCTCACCCCCCATTGTGTACCTTCCCCTGGGTTTTTGTTTCCCATGTGCATTACCTTGCACTTCTTTGCATTGAATCTGAGCTGCCATACATTTGACCATTCCTCCAACCTTGTCAAGTCCCTTCTCATCCTTTCCACTCCATCTTGTGTATCAACCCTGTTGCAGATCTTTGTGTCATCTGCAAAGAGACATACTTTTCCTTCCAGTTCCTCTGCAATGTCACTTATAAAGACATTAAGAAGGACCGGTCCCAGTACTGAACCCTGCGGTACCCCGCTAGTAACCCTCCTATACAAGTGAGCCTCACTGCAATTGTGGGGAGACTGATGGAATCTATCCTCAAAGAAAGGCTGGTGCAGTTTCTCATGGATAATGATCTGCAAGATGACAGACAGCACGGGTTCATCGCTGGCAGATCCTGTCAGACAAACATGGTTGATTTTTTTTGACTGGGTCACAAGGGAGCTGGACGAGGGCCATGGGGTAGATGTAGTCTACCTGGATTTCAGCAAGACCTTCAATTTAGTGCCACATGGAAGGCTGTCCTGCAAGTTGAGGAGTCTTGGTACAGGGTGGAAGCTAGCCCGATGGGTAGAAAACTGGCTGAGGGACAGGCAGTAGAGGGTAATTTAAGGGGGAGAAGCATCAGAGCCCAGGGCAGTGACAAATGGTGTCCCACAGAGATCAGTACTGTGACCAGTCCTGTTTAACATTTTCATTGCAGACACAGCGGTTGGGATCAAGAATAAGATCAGCCTCTTCGCCGATGACACCAAGATCTGTGCTGAGGTGGATGGGGAGGAGGGTGGCAAATTACTGCAGGAGGACTTGGCAAGACTCGAGGAGTGGTCACACACCTTGCAGCTTGGGTTCAATGCCAGAAAGTGCAAGGTGATGCCTTTCGGAGACAAAAACCCAGGATACAGCTACTGGATGGATGGTATCGAACTGTCCACATCCAATGAGGAGAAGGATCTGGGGGTGCTGGTGACTGGGGAATTAAACCACTCAGCCCAGTGTAGGAAGGCAGCGGCTAAGGCTAACAGGATGCTAGGGGTGCATAGCAACGGGGATTACATCCAGATGTAACAAAGTCATATTGCCCCTGTACAGGTCCCTGTTGAGGCCACACTTAGAGTTCTGCATGCAGTTCTGGCACCCCTACTTGAAAAGGGATATAAAACTACTGGAGACAGTGCAGCGAAGAGCAAGAAAGATGATCCAGGGGATGGGGATAGAACTTATGAGGAAAGACTAAAAGAGTTCAACATGTATACCCTGGAGGATAGAAGAGAGAGAGGGGACATGATCGAGATCTTCAAGTACCTGAAGAGGGTGAACAAAGTAGGCTTCCGGGGGTTCACTCACCAGAATGGAAGAGATACCAGAGGGCACTCCCTGAAGTTAAAGGGGGGCAGATTCAGGAGGGAAAGGAGGAGGCACTACTTCACTGAAAGAGTGATAACATGGTGGAATGCACTGCCTGAGCAACTCGTATTAGTGCAGACTGTAGGGTGCTTCAAGAGGGGGTGGGACAAGTTCAAGGGGAAAGTACATACCAGAGGGCAGTTGGGGAGGGAAGAGTTAATGGGAGGAGGGGGACAGCTGCAGTCTAATTGGCTGAAGTGCTGCACACTCGAGCAGCCTAGATAGACCATACAGTCTGTATCTGCTGGCAATTTCGTATGTTCATAGTATGGTGTGCCAAGGGAAGTGGGAACTGGAGGCTTAACATGCTATTATGTGATAGAAACATAGAATTTGAGGGCAGATAAGGACCGCTTGGCCCACCTAGTCTGCCCATTTCCCTACCTAACGGATAAGCTGTAGATCCTAGTTAACCAACAGCCTACTTCCTCCTACCCCCCACTAGAATTGCCTTATGCCTGTCCCATGCATTCTTGAATTCCTCCACTGTTTTTGACTCTACAACCTCCTCAGGAAGGCTGTTCCATGTATCCACAACCCTTTCTGTGAAGAAATACTTCCTCACATTACCTCTGAGCCGTCCCCCCTCTATCTTCAAATTGTGCCCCTTGTTTTTGCACATCTCTTTTTCTGAAAGATGCTACCCTCTTGGACTTTGTTGATTCCTTTGAGGTATTTGAAAGTTTCTATCATGTCCCCCCTCTCCCTCCTTTTCTTGAGGCTATACATCTTTAGTTCCTTTAGTCTTTCTTCATATGTCTTCTGATGCAAACCCTGCATCATTTTGGTTGCCCTCCTCTGGACAGCCTTCACCCTGTCTATGTCTTTGTGGAGATGGGGTCTCCAGAACTGTACACAGTACTCCAGATGTGGTCTTACCAACTGTCTGTACAGAGGGCCAACAACTTTCTATTTGCTACTGGTGATGCCTTTCCCTATGCATCCCAGTATCCCCCCAGCCCTCCTTACTGCCTTCTCACATTGCTGGCCCACCTTTAGGTTGTCTGATATGACTACCCCCAGGTCCCTTTCCGTTTTTGTTGTTGTCAGTATCTCACCCTACATTGTGTACTCTTCCCCTGGGTTTTTGCTTCCCAGGTGCATTACTTTGCACTTCTTTGATTGAATCTAAGCTGCCATACATTTGACCATTCCACCAACCTTGCCAAATCCCTTTTCATCCTTTCCACCCCACTTTGTGTATCAACCCTGTTGCAGATCTTTGTGTCATCTGCAAAGAGACATACTTTCCCTTCCAGTCCCTCTGCAATGTCACTTATAAAGACATTAAAAAGGACCGACCCCAGTATTGAACCCTGCGGTACCCCACTAGTAACCCTCCTTTCTTCACTGTGGACTCCATTTACTATTACCCGCTGTGTCCTGTTGTCCAACCAGTGTTTTACCCAGGCCACCACCCTGGGACCCACTCCCAGGCTGGCTAATTTGTTTATTAATCTTTTGTGCGGGCCTGTGTCAAATGCCTTGCTAAAGTCTAGGTAGGCCATGTCCACAGCCCCTCCCTGGTCTACTGCTTTGATCACCCAGTCAAAGAAATCAATTAGATTTGTCTGACATGACCTTCCCGCTGTGAATCCATGCTGGCTTGGGTCCTGTGCCCCACTGGCCTCTAGGTACTCAACAATTCTTTCCTTCAGAAGTGATTCCATCATTTTCCCTCCCACTGAGGTCAAACTGACGGGTCTGTAGTTTCCTGCCTCTGTCTTGCTCCCACTTTTGTGAAGAGGAATCACATCCGCCCTCCTCCAGTCCTCAGGTACCACACCATCCTCCCATGATTTATTAAAAAGGGTAGTCAGTGGTGTTACTAGTTCTTCCCTTAGTTCTTTTAGAATTCTGGGGTGATTCCCATCAGGCCCCATTGCTTTATCCACTTTCAGTTTTAAGAGTTCTTTCAGAACTCTTTCTTCTGTGAAAGGACTAATATCAACCCCCCTATCCAAAGTGCTTCTATTGACCAGATTAGGTATTTCCCCCTGCTTTTCCATTGTGAATACTGAGCAGAAGTATTCATTCAGTATCCCTGCTTTTTCACTGGCACTCTCTGCCCAACCACCTTCCTCTTTTTTCAGCCTCAGTATCCCTGCCTTAGTCTTGCTTTGCTCCCTAATGTACCTATAAAAGGTTTCATCCCCCTTCTTAACTGAGTTGGCTATCTTTTCCTCAGTTTGGGCCTTTGCTATTCTGACTGCCTTACCCGCTTCCTTCTGTTTTAACTGATACAGTTCTCTGTCCTGCTCCTTCTGTGTTTCCTTATACTTCCTGAATGCCATCTTTTTCTCCTTACCTTCCCCCACTTCTTTTGAGAACTATAGTGGTTTTTCTTTCATTTTGATTTATTTATTTGCTTCACACAAAGGCTTGTTGCCTCTGTGATGGCGGTTTTTATGTTTCCCCATTGTTGCTCCACCCCACCTTCTTGCCTGTTTGCTAGTGCTTTTCTGAGGCACTCTCCCATTTTGACAAAATCAGCCCTCCTGAAGTCCAGTACCTTCACTTTTATGTGGCTTGACTCTACAGCTAAGTTTATCATAAACAACACTGTTTGGTGGTCGCTTGTTCCCAGATGGCTACCCACTTCAAGATCAGAGATCCTCTCTCCGTCCCCATTTGAGAGTACCAGGTCTAAGATTGCTCTCTTCTGAGTGGGTTCCAAAACTAGCTGTCTGAGGCATGCCCCCTGTAGGGCATCGAGAATGGCCCTGCTCTTGGATGAGGCTGTAGCAAAGGTGCTCCAGTCAACATCTGGCATATTCAGGTCCCCCATCAGCAATATCTCCCCTTTCTCTGCCATCCTGAGGATGCCTTCTATCATTTCCTTGTCCATTTTCTCTCCCTGAGACGGGGGTCTTTATACAACCCCTGTGCGGATTGTGGAGCCATTTCCAGTCTTGAGGGTGACCCACAGTGCCTCCTCTCCTCCCTGTTTACCCTTTAGCTCTGTTGCTTTGATCCCTTCCCTTACATAGACAGCTACTCCTCCTCCTCCTCCTCCTCCTCCTCCTCCTCCTCTTCTTCTCTCCCTGTCCCTCCTGTAGATTGTGTGCCCTGGTATGTTGACATCCCAGTCATGGTTCTCTGTGTTCATCATGTGATGACATGATGAAAGGATTAGGGAACATGTCAAAGAAAAATAGAACAGTACTGTATCTCAGAGAAAAGGAGGACTTGATTTCCTCTGGGGAACTTTTGGGGATACGTTAAAACATAAGATTTTCGGTGTGCCAATAATGCAGGCCAGTGCCAAACAAAAAGAGAGGAGCTTGAAATACAACTCATAGATTTGGAAACACGGTTTGGCCACACACAGAAAGCCAATTTGTTAGCATGCATTAACACATATAATGGGGATATTAATAAAATACTGCAAGGAAAAAATCAATATGCTACGTTCCACATGAAGTAGACTTACTATGGGGTGGGGCAACAAGGCAGGAAGACTTCTCACCAACAGACTGAGGCAGGTAAATGAAAATAGGGTAATCCTGGTAATTCATTTAGAACTGGGCCAGGTGGTAACACAACTGGTAATGAATGTTGCCATCTTTGAAGCTTTTTTCCCCCGTCTCTACACTTCAAAGGTACCCCCATCCTGGTAAAAATAGAGTAGGGTCTGCAGGAAGAAACTTGACTGGTACTGGTACTGACACAATCTCCCCAGTTGACAGGAGGGCACCAGGCAGTGAAATTTGTGTGGCAGAAGCAATTGGGCAAGTGGTGCCAGGTAAAGCCCTGGTTACTGAAGGGTACCCATTGAACTGTATGATATACTACACTGAACTTGCACTAGTATTTATGTAGCTATACAATGAGCTTAGAAAAGAGGGACACTGCCACATTCCATGAGGGAAATGGTAATTGCAGTGATCTTAAAGAAGGGAAAGGGGGTCCTTGAACACAGGTAGTTACAGACCAATATCATTGTTATCCATGAATTATAAAATTCAGATATCAAATCTGGCCTCCCACCTTGGAGGAATACTTCCAAGGCTGACACACACAGATCAGGTTAGATTTATACCCAGCAAACTGGCCTGAGATAATATTCAGGGTTTGCTGGATTTCATCCATGGATCGGGTACCTCAGTTTCATCGAAGGCCTCAGTCTCACTAGAAACCGAAAATGTCCTTAGCTGGATAGAGTGGAGATACCTTATATTCTGCAGACATTTGTCCTGGGTTCATTTTGTTGGTTGGTTATCAGTTTAAAATGCAGCATAGTGTCATCTCTACCTCAGTTTCTGGTACATTCCCCTTGGGCAGGGGTACCAGACAGGATTTCCCCCATCTCCTTCTATTATTTGTTTTGGTTCTGGATTCTTTAGCCATGCAAATTAGGGTAGATGCTGTGATACATGAGATTCAATTCAATTCAATTTTATTTTTATACTAGAAAGTATGTGAGCAAAAATGCCCATTTTCACAAACGTCCAGTGGTACAGAAATTCGATGATACAGAGAAAAAGGTAAAAACAATATTTGCAAACTTTTACAGTATTTACAATAGGAACACTGTACATCAATCAATCAATCAAACAAGCAATCTTTATTTAACCAGGTGATCATCATTAAGAGGAACTCATTTGCAAGGTGGGTCTGGACAGTCACATAAATGAATACAAGGCAGTAATATTTACAGTGCTAGAACAATACAATACAGTAATTCAGGCAATGCAAGAACAAACAAATAAAGGAGTGTACATATATTTGGGAATAATAAAATACATACTAAGAAGCAACAAAACTAAGCACAGTAGCTGCAACAGAAAACCCAAGGCAGCAGGATAGAGTAGAAGGAGGAATAAAGAGCCAGGAGACAATGTCAGGGAGCTGGGAGCAGAGGTGAGGAAGTAAGAGGGGTGCATTAGGGAAAGGAGTTTCAGGGCTTAAAGAGAAATCAAAGTAATGCTGTGACGTATAGTGAAACAAGACGCAGAAGAGACATAAGGGGGAGAAGCTTAATTAGAGAATTCCTAATCCTAGGGTAAGTATGAGAAAAGTGCCATTATTGGAAGCAATTACAGGTTTCTTTAAATGAACATTGGTATAAGGATATAAAGAAGCTCAGTTTCACCGGGATTGCCAGTTTTAGGATTTTCTGTATAGCATTCCAAATGACAGGGAGAGCATGACTTATAGCAGATTTGCCATGCCTGGTTCTGTCCTTAGGAACAAATAGTGAGATATGGGAGAGGCTTCTCAATGTGTACTTTCCAGCATCACAGGTGGGCAGGCAACTCACAATATAATGCAGTAGCATATTAGTGATGGCTCTGTAAGTTCAGAGCACTGCGTTCTTTTGTCATTTGAATCTTAATAAGCTCCATCCTACCTTGGTATAAAGCTCGCAATGATGGGTGGCATATGGGAGACCAGTTATGAATCGAATAGTTTGATGGTAGAGAATATCCAGTTTAGAGAGGGAGAACTGTGGGCCTTGTCCATACAGAAAGTCAGCATAATCTAGAAGAGGCATGAATGTAGTCTGAACCATCCTAGTTTTTGCTTCCAGAGTAAGTAGATTTTTAATTTGGAAGAAGAGACCAAGTCTCTGCTTCAATTTTTTTGAGAGTTCATCAATATGATGGACAAAGAACAATTTGTGGTCTATTCAAAACCCAAGGTACTTAAATTTCTCAATGAACTCCAGCAGCTTACCCAGTAGTGTAGATAAGAGGGGAGCAGATTCAGGGAGATTGTATTTAGTTGCAAGGGTAGAGGGAGCAATTAGCATAGCCTTAGTCTTTTTTGCATTTGGAAGGAGTTTTAATTGTAGTAGATTTTTTTGTAAATGATCAAAGACTCGTTGAAGGTCACTACAGGCAAGTTCCAGAGTAGGCCTGGCAATGTACAAGACAGTATCATCAGCAAACAAATGGATGTTAGCTGCGGCGATACCAGTATTAATGCAGTTAATATAAACAGCAAAGAGTAGTGGGCCTAAAATAGACCCTTGGGGAACACCCATTAACAGGGTTTTTTGAGGAGATAGGCCCCCCTCAGCCTTAACCAGCTGTTGACGTTCAGTAAGGTAGTGAGTAAACCAGTTCAAGGCCAGCTGATCCACTCCAATGTTTCTTAACGCAACCAGGAGTAAGTCATGGTCCACTGTGTCAAATGCTTTGCTCAGATCGAGAATCAAAGCACACACATCATTTTTTGAATCCAGGGCAATCTGCCAATTGTTAGTGACCTTAGCCAACGCAGATACAGTGCTGTGGTGAGGTCTAAAGCCTGACTGAACTGGATTAAGCAGGTTGAATGTCTCCAGGTAACATCTTAGTTGGTCGTTAACCATCTTTTCCAGTAGTTTTGACAGGATGGGCAACAGTGATATCGGTCGGTAGTTATTTAGATCACTGGGGTCCCTGGATTTAAACAGGGGAATTACATGAGCTTTCTTCCAGACTGGGGGGAGTGCTCCCTGAGCAAGGGACATATTAAAGAGGTGAGTAATGGGGAGGGACAGAATGTAATATCCCAACTTTAGGTAGTATTGTTCGATGTCAGAGCCTGCCGACTTTCTAGCACCTAAGTTCAACAGTAGATCCCCTACTTGCTTCAGGGTAATTGGAGCAAAGGAGAATACTCCTTCATGGGAAGGAATAGCTGGAGTATGGCATGCCAAGTCATGGCTGCTCAGCTGTGAGCGAAGTATAGATGCTGGTGAGGTGTCAAATGCCAGAACAGCCGTCACAAAGTGGTTGTTGATGAGCTCAAGAATCTCATTTTTATCTGTAGTGGAAACACCACCAGATGTGATTTTCTGAGGTAACGAGCTGGCTGGTCGAAATCCTTCTATGTCCCTAAGCATTTTCCAAAATTTGGCCAAGCAGTTAAATGCAGATCCAAGCTCAGCACAGAAGTAATTAGCTTTCTCAAGTCCTGATTAGTTTGGTACATAGGTTTCTAGAAGCTCTGAAAGCTGTCCAGCCCACTAGTTGTTTCAATTTTCTCACCCTTTTGCATAATGTATCCCTGTTTAGCGGTGCAGTTTTTAGGCTAGCTGTGAACCATAGACAGGACTTCTCTTTGGTACGTATTTTAAGCAGCGGAGCATGTCTGTTTACGGCATCAAGAACTATGGATTGGAAAATCTCATATGCTTCAACTGTCATGCTGGCCAGATAGAAGTTTTGCCAGTTAGAGAATTGAAGTTCAGAAAAGAAGGCATTAGGGTCAAAGTTCTAGCGACTTCTCCTGACGACAAACCTAGAAGTAGATATCACTTTGGGGGCAGACCTCACACAGACAATGGTGTAATGATCGCTAAGGTCATTAAGGAGTGTGACAGCATGGAAAATAAGATGTGGTTTGTTCACTAGGATTAGATCCAATAGTGTACTGTTCTGTGGATTCTTTCAATTTGGGTGGGTAGGTTCCTGAATAAGCTGGGTAAGCCCAAACATATCACAGACTTCCTTCAGTGGCTTAGAGGTAGCTGATAGCTAGTCCATGTTGAAGTTGCCCATGACGATCAATTCCGAGGATATTGTAGGCAAAATTTCACTGAAGTAGTTCAGGATTTTATGCCTTGCTGAGGGAGGCCTGTAACATCCAATGATATGAAGGGGGGTTGACTGATGAAGTTGAACTTTTACAGTAACACATTCATATTTCCTCGACAATGAGGTGGACTCTACTAGAGAAGACATACATTTGTCAGCAACATAAATGACTACACCCCAGTTTGTCTATCAGCTCTATATAGTTATAGGATGGAATATTGATCTTGTGATCCAGGTTCACGGGTTTCAGCCATGATTCAGTAACCACCAGGATATCTAGTTGTGCATGGCAGATCCAGGATTGAATAGCATCAAAATGCTTTAGCAAACTACAAGCATTAATATGCAAAATGCCCAGGCCCTTTAAGTTGGCCAGTTCAGTAGGGGCAGAGAAGGGGAGAATGGGGCCAGGGTTTAGTTCGACATTACCTGCGCAGATAAGTAGCAAGAGAAGAAGTTTTATGATGGCATTTAAGAGTAACTTTAGGAGACGCATTCTTCTACTTTTGAGGGTACTGGCATGAGGTGGTGACTGAGGAGACCAAGACCCAAAAAGGCTCAGAGAAGCAGGTAGCAACACCTTGATGGGGATGCTGTAATGGTGCGTACTGAGGTGAGTAGAAATTACTTGTTCAGTGAGGCTCCATAGATATGTAGATCGGGTGCCATAGAGCGCATAGTGATTGATGTTTTCATCGAAAACAAGAAATGCTGCAAGTTCAGCGTTGTCAGGACAGGGTGCATACACAGCAGAATTTGTACTAGTTGCTGTATTCAGAGGTGCAGGACAGAGTATTAGGGTGTAAAAAAGCATACTTACTAGGAATCAAAGAACCAAGGTTGAGCAAGACATTTTTCGTTCGTATCAGCTAGCTAATCCAGCAGAGGTACATGACAGGAGTATCTAGATTAGAAAAAAAATAAAAATACAAAGCACACAACAACAGAGCCAATATACAGATACTTATAAACTCTGAGGTAACTCAAGGGTTGGTGGACATTCGGGGGGGTTACCTACCAGGATAGACACAGGTGGTGGGTTGGAGGAGGTGGTCCTTGAGGGACAAGGTGAATGAGCAAATTGAACTACAGGCCTGAAGTTGTGGGAGCAGTTTATTGTAAAACTTAGGGCCCTTGTATGTGATGGAGTTCTGCGCATGCTTGGTGTGGTAAAAAGGGGTGTCAAAGATATAACAAGTCAATGAAATGCAATGCAAGGTGTTGCTTTATGCAGACAATTTGCTACAGTAGTTCTGATTGATCAACCTAAAATTTCAGTCCCTAGAGTAGCAGCTTGTACTGAAACCTTTTCATGTATTTCTGGATACATTGGTCGATCTGGTTTGCATCGCTGACACCTGTCTAGCGGATGATTTTGGCCCAGTACTGAAGTCATCAGTCCTGGTGGGGTTCCTCGGTTGTTCACTGCCCAAGGAAGGATTGGAGGGATAAGGGGGGTGGCCATCTGTTTTAGATCTGAGCTGAAGCTAGTACTGCACCTGGTGGGGAATACCTCATCATTTGAAAGCATGGCTACCCATGGGGGTCCATGTACCGACCTCCAGGCCACAAGGGGAGTTTCTGTAGGAAATCGCGGCTTTTGTCCACAACAGGTTATTGGAGTTATCAAGGTGGCTTATCCTCAATGACTTCAATGCTTGGGTCAATGACAAATGATTACAGTTTGGTTAAGAGTTACTCCAGAGTGTAGAATCTCTGGGCCTCTCACGAGTTATTACTTCTGTGACCCATCAACACGGCCATGCCTTGGACTTGGTATGCTCACTGAGGCTCAAGATTAATAATCTCGAGATTGATCCAGCCACCTGGTTGGATCATTGCAGCATCAGGTTCAACATCAGGGCCCCCCCTTGTAGTCCATCCATTGTGGAGGTGGTTCAGTTATGCCAAAGGAGAGGGCTTCAGCTGGAAAGACTTTTGGCAGTGCAAGACACCTCGGAAGTGATAACAGTATGCACTGGGAGTTCAGAGGCAGCTGTGGCAGCCTATAATATGGCTGTCATGGAGGCCTTTGATCTTACAACGTCAGTCTATGTACGCCAGTTAATGTCATGCCTTAGCTCGCCATGGTTTGATGACAAGCTAAAAGTGACAAAAACCAGGGGGCGAAGGCTGGAGCACTGTTGGAAGAAGTCCAGGGCCCAGGAGGATGAACTGGTTCTGATGTCTTACTGTGATGAGTATCAGAAGGCAATCACTCATAAAGTGGTGGAATTTCAAGGCTGGCCCAGTGGCGCAGAGAGCAGAGGCAATTTGCATCTCACCTCTCTCATGCCGGTAACCCGTGTTCACCTGCAAGCTCAGATCACCAGGGGCCGGCTGGGAGGAGAGGACTGGGAGAGGATTGAGCGGCCACAAGCCAGCTCTCGTCTCTCAGATTGGGGAGTAAGCCCTTCCAGCCCTTGACTGCCACCGGGTAGAGGCCCAATGGTAGTGTGGTAGTGTCAAGGTGGGGGGGTTGGCACTAGGCCGGGTGGGAGGACTGAGATTGTTCGGGCCATGTGGCGCATGCATGCCTCCATGTGCATGCGCAACCATGCTACTGAAACCTCTGGGATCAAGGGGAGAAAATGGAGGAAAAACACCTGCAGTCATGGAATGGAGACCGACCTCCCATAGGCCTTGCACTGGTGGCCAGGTACCTGCCACAGTCCTGTGGCAGAGGATGATGGTGGCACTAAGATAAGCACTGGAGGAGCCGGATTACAATGGCTGGGGGGTGGGTCGGACAGAAGGGGGTTGCAGTAGGAGAAGGAGAAAAATTAATGGATGGAAAAAAAAAAGGTGGAATTTCTGTCCAGGGAGCTTGCTGCTGGGAAGAAATGACTGAGTCAGCTCTTTCGGACTGTGGCTAGGAGTTTACATCCAGGCTGTCTGGAGCCCATGAGAGCATTTTCACTTGTGAAATGCAAAGAGTTCGCTTGGTTCTTCTTGGATAGGGTGTCCTTCATTAGGGCTGGGATCACTCCAAGTGGGCCGTCTCAGCCCAGCAGAGTACAGCCTTGGAGTTGGGAATACAGTCAGTGGTTTTGGTGGGAGTTTCAACCAGTGATGATGGAAGAGGTTTGTGAGGTGATCTCTGAGCTGTGACTAACATTTTGTAATCTGGATCAAGGCCCAGCACAACTATTGGTGAGCTGTGTTGGGCATCTGAGCCCAGTGTTCACTGAGATTGTCTGGTGCTCCACTTGTCAGAGGGGGTGTTCCCAGTGGCACTGAAAAGTGCATTAGTGAAACCTCTTCTGAAGAAGTCATCATTGGACCTGGACTTCTTGGCAAATTACTGACCTGTCTCTAAGCTCCCCTTTTTGGGAAAGGTTATTGAGAAGGTTGTTACGCTTCAAAATCAAATCAAACTTTATTTTAAAGTGCCTTTCCAATGAAAGATCAAGGCGCTGTACATAAAAACATTTAAAATCCAGATAAACACCGGCCCGGTGGCACTGAGGGCTGAGGCGCTGGACGCCTTACCTCACGGGTCATTGACCGCAACCCGGGTTCGGGAGCGCAGCCCGGGCTGTCAGAGGTCAGCAACGGGGGGGGGGAGGGCGGAGCTGGATGGAGCTGCCGACAGGCAAGCTCTTCTCTCTGGGGAGGTGTAAGGCCTTCCTCCGACTGATGGCTGCCATCTGGTGGAGGCTGGGGACAGCACGGGCCAGGAGGAGCCAGGCACTAGGCCTGGGGTGGGAGGAAAGGGGACATTACCAGGGCCATGGGATTAATGCCTGCCTCCACACGCATGTGTACCCACTCCTGGGGCACCTGGGGTAGAATGGAGGAAAAAGAAAAAATCGCTGGTGGCAGGATGGTGACCAACTGTCCACAGGCTCCACTCCTGGGCCGGGCATAAGGTAAGCCCCAGTAATTCTGGGTCACGGGGCTGGGGGGGTCAGTCAGATGGGGGCTGTCTGGGGGGGAGTGTTAAATGATAAAAAAAAAAAAAAGATTAACAACAGTAAGGTACATTAAAATTAAAATAATTATAACTGTGATGGATGGCGGAACACTAAGTTTCTTTTAAGTCAGGAAATGCAAGACTGAATAATTGTGTTTTTAGTGCAGTTTTAAAACTCTCGACGGTCAGGCACTCTGTAATCTGATGAGGCAGAGAAGTCAGTTTGAGGCACACCTCACTGCCTTCAACATGCATGAGCCTCTCCGCTCTGGGTTTAGGTCCAGGAATAGCACAGAGACTGCACTAGTCAGGGTGCACAGTGACTTGTTCGGAGTGAGAGACCGAGGACAATAGCCAGTTTTTGTTCTCCTGGATCTCTCATCAGCATTCGACACCATGGACTATAGGCTGCTTTTGGATTGGCACAGGAAGTATGTAGGACTTGCTGGCAAAGTCATCTGCTGGTTTGAGTCTTAACTTAAATACAGGATTCAGATACTGGTGGTTGGAGAGTTTTCATCACATCCAATGGCTCTGTCCTGTGGAGTACCCCAAGGTTCAGTTTTGTTGCCCATGTTGTTCGCAGTGTATATGCTGCCCCTAGGTAGGATCATTAGGCAGTATGGGCTTGGGTTTCATTGGTATGCTGATGATACTCATGTCCTTTGTACTGAGACACCGGCTGCTGTTGATGTGTTAAATAGTAGCCTGGCCGAGATCCAGAACTGAATGTCATCAAGCTGGATAAGGCTGAACCCAGAGAAAACTGAAGTTCTAATGGTTGAGCTGAGTCAAGGGGGAGTGGCAGCTACCAAGACAGAGACAGGAATTTGGCTTGATCCCTCTAGGCTTTTGGATGCTATAGAGGTGAAGAATCTGGTAGTCATTCTGGATGGGGGTCTGACAATGACCTATGATAAGAGAGAGTCAATATGAGCGAGGAAATGTAAGCGAGATGTTTATAGCGATTCCATATTGAGCGAGCTGTGCTAAATGCCGATAGGGCATAATAGCAATGTATTGCAGGGGATGAGCAAGGTAGGGACTGTGGAAGTGAAATATATAGGCAGGAAATTGTGGGAGCAGAATCGAGCTAGCAGCATGGCATAGAGAGTAGGAATGCTGCTGTGAGTGTGGTGGTTCCGGTTTTGGGACAGACTATAGGATTTTTATTTGTGCCTTGGGTTGGGCTAAAGTTTTTTGCCCCAGTGTCAATCTCCCCCCTTGGAGTTGATTATTTAATAGTTGGGGAGTGTGGGGGGCAAAGCCCCCCACATCTGTGTAAAAAGTCATTTTAAATTTTCCCCTGTTGATAGAGTTAGTGCCTGTCGGTGTTTCTGTGAGGCACTATTGTTCCAATTGCCGTTTTGCTTTTTGGCGATCTGTAGTCACCCTTGTGCTACTCGCTATTATGCAGTAGCTCTTATCACATGGTACCAGCCTGGCACTTAATAAATAATAATAATAAATCTTTATATTTATGTGGCGCCTTTCCATAGCCAAGGTTTCTAACAACAATTGTATGATGATTCAGAGCTCAGTACTTATGTTACATACTGTAGCTGAATAATGTAGGTTATGCTTAGATACAGAGGCCAGATCAATAAATAGCATAATGCTCATCAGATATTTAGCAGTTTGAATTGATCAGTGCTTAGGTACTTTGAACATAGTTATACAGTCAGCGATTATAGTACAAGTGAGCTGAATAGACTTATGCAAGGTGCTTAGATGCTTGTGCTGATAAGTAACGTGTTATGACTTGGCATTGGTTTGGCCTTACTCCATATCCTACCATAAAAGAATGCTTAGTTCAGTAGTATGAGACCCCCCAAAAAAAGAATAATAATATCAAACGATTATCTCCTCCAGCTCCAGAGAGTATGACCAGTAGCATGCAGGAGAGGAAACCCCCCCTTTGGGAGAAACCTCTGAGGACCCACGGCTACTGACCTGCACATCCATCTGGGCATACTAAGGGAGAATAATCCTAAATAACAATATTAAGCTAACTTGAGTTCCAAAGTTCGAGATCCTGATCCAGTGAAGCAAAGTTGAATAGGTACAGAATATTCCAGTTGGTGAATGTATCAGCATCCTTCTAGCAAGTCCAATTCTGAATCCATGTCCGGAGTAGAATGGTGGTAGACTGGAATCCATGGTCGATAAAGATAATTCAAAGCGTCGAAGTTACATTGGTGAAATGTTCTGGCAGGTGAGGACAGCTTCGGCAAGGAGAACTAGTAACCAAAGGCTAGGTGTCCATGTCCAGTGTAAGAGGAAGGTAGTTCGTATTCCTCTTGGCAAGCTTTGCAAATGAAGGCCTTGGTGATGAAGCATAAGAACTGGGTGCATGCTGCGTGATCTGGAGAGGGCAGAGCAGTAGGAGTCTCTGATCTGGAGCGGAAGCAGGTAAGTGAATTAGGTATAGATCTTGGTGCGAATATGTAGATATAAGTTAAATAAAGCTCCAGATCCCGATGGAGAAGTAGGTTGTAGAATAGGGAATCGGTCTTGATGAACCTCTAGGCCCTGTATGTGCGAAGCAGGTAATATGAGCAAATAGTGTAAATAAGTGGACCTGTACATAGGTCAGTTGTAGTAGTAAGTAAAGCTGCATGATGCAGATGTAGTAGTAGAAGAGTAGTATTGCATAGGTTATGTACGGTATACAGCGAGGGGCATGAAGAATGGTAGTAGCACAGGAATCAAAGAGCTTCATGGTGATCCAAATAGTTGCGTAATAATGAAAGTAATCGTGGTCCAAAACCAGTATGGTACAGAAACTAGAACTGACATGACGAGAATAGTCTGACAAGTCCTGAATAGTCGAGTTTATGAGTCATAATGGTGATAACTGAAGAGGCTGAGTAGAATGAGTAACGTTGTCTCAGGGTCCAAAAACCCTTAGGGCGTAAATCATGAGATTTAGAGTCTTTTGGATAATCTCTACTAAGTCCTGATAGGAGTGTGGTAGTAGTAATTCATATGACTGAAGGCAAGGCAGAAGCATCCAAAGAACAGATGACTCATGGATAAACTAATCCAGATGCGAGTCCATAGTAAAGGAACTCCTAAGGTTGGCAGACACGGCTGCCAGTGGAATTATTGTAGAATATGAACCTCCAGGCTCCGAGCTGGGCGAGGCAGGTGTAGACTAGAAGTAGTTGAACCCCCAGTCCCAATGGGTGAAGCAGGTCATAGAAGCAGGTGATTATGATGTAGTAATATAAAATCAAGAGACCTCCAGGCCCAAGGGACGCAGGTCTTGGAAGTGTGATGTGATGAACCTCCAGCCCTGCAGGGCGAGGCAGGTTGTAGAGAAGTGGTATATAAGTAATAGTAATGTCGAACTGCATGCAATGCAGAAATAGCAGCAAAGTAGTAGGAAATAGATTGTAAATGATGTAGTGAATTATAGCATATCCTGAGTCAGTTTGGTGCGGAGTAGTAGTATAGTCTAAGGCAGACATATGAGCAGCAAAAGATGCTGTAGACTGTCGTATCTTGAAGACCAAGCGCAGTTAAGATTGTAGTGAAGACCTAGGCGGATGAGTTGGCAACTCGATCCGGGGTAATAAGGATCCTGAAACTGTAGTAGATCAATGTCTTAGGCGGCAATTAAACTAGGGAAGGCAGTATGGAATGGGGCTCAGCTGAGAGTTCTAAGGGATATAGTAGTAGCAACTCTGAAAGAGTTACAGCAGCCCAGTGAAAAGTATCCAAGGGAATTGAAGCGAATATCCTGATGTATTCCAGAAGTAAATCCAGTGGAAGGAAGAAGCTGATCTTTGACAAGTGGAAGTAGGTGTGAGCAAGCAAGGTGAAGGCTGCCAGTCCAGGATCCAAGTAGTATGACTAAAGGCAAGGAATGATAAGCATAGCATCCAGTCCTGTGAATTAAGTGACTGGAGAGTGGCAGCTAAGCCCCACGAGGCTAGCATGCACAGCTGAACCCAAGCAGTCGGCTAGTAGGTAGTTGGATAGTGGCAGCCAGGCCCATGGGGCTAGTATACTTGGCTAGAACACACATAGGCTAGTCGAAGCAAGGCAAGAGCAATAATGGAATGAAGGGAGTCAGAATGGTAAGCGTCCAGGAATAGGGAAGTAATCCCAAGAGATGGTATGGTATGTGATACAGATAGGAGCACTGATGGTCCTGAATGGATGGAGAGGGAGGAACAAGTCAAGTAGCTGCGGCATCCAGAGTTCGGTGGCAAGGTGGAGAACAATGATATGACGTAAGCCGAAGTGCATGGCAATATCCGTCAAGGAAGAAATAGAGCATGGCAGTCAGCTACTAAGGCTAGCAGGACTGCAAACCTGTGTAAGTAGGAAACAACGGTATGACGACAGGCTAAGCCACCTCAAGGCAGGCAGAAATGACTGAACCCCACGTAGGCCAGTCGGTAGGAGTGTGAGGAGTCAAGCTAGGCCTCACATAGGCTAGCAAGGACCAAATGTGCAGCCAATAAGGGCCGCCGGAGTGGTAGGCACCTGGGCAAGTGTGCATAGGAATGGGACCTGGAAATATGCAGAAGGGCAACTTGGACTAGACAATGGTCCATATAACCGCAGGAAACTCAGGGATGCTTGCAATGGAAATATTAAGAGCAGTTACGAAATAGAAAGGCATATGGTAAAATATACTTAGTCCACCGTAGACAAGCTTGGAGTACGTCAATATGAAGGAATGAAGGCCAGGTGCAGCTGCTTATTGTTAGGATTGCTATAAATAAATGGCTAGTGAGCGTCTCGATCTCCTAGAGGAGAAGCTGAGTTAAAGCCAAATAGAGTACTGTGATGTAGGAAATAGCATCAATGACTTCCAGTGACGGTATCCATGGTGTCTGCCATGCAAATTCATATCCAATGGATTATATCGAATTAATGAACCTGGGAAGAGGATACTAACATATAGTCGTGTAGAGCAAGACTGCAAACCACAGAGGTGTCCGGAGTCTGCATAGTTCCTTATGTAAGGGCATGGCTGCTACATTCTGTGTGCGCTGCAATGGTCCGGTAGTGCTGTAACAAGTTGTCTGCCACTAAAATGTGAAAGTTAGGTACCAAAAGGGAATGAGACATGCAGCCTAGTTAGTGTTATCCAAACGTAAGATAACAAATACAGTGAAGTAAAAGATGAAGGTGCTTCTCCAGCAGGTGGCGTGCTTACAGTATAATCTAAGTATGTAGTTCCCGGCCTCGGTCCTCCCCACGATAATCCGACATAGATAGCTCCACGACTGTATTATCCTTTATGATGGTGCTGCCCATCTCTTTCAAGTAAGTTTAAGGTATAAAGTTGGCAAATAAGAATAAATTAGATGGTGCAGAGCAGCGTCAGTGACAAGCACAGTTAACCTTAGAGTGGAGTGTCAGTAATGTTCTCCCTGTTCAAGCCAGTGGCAAGGTTTGTGTACCTAAGAAGCTCAGTCTCCCGGTGAATAATGGTAAGAAGGATAAGGTGAGGCAAGCAGTAAATGGTAGTAGGAGTGGCGAAAATTGCAGGCAGAAGGCACAAGAGAGAGGGCCAGGCAACTGCTGAAGGTAGAGGCGTCAGAGCAGTGCAGCGGTAAAATGCAAGGTAAAGCCAGCGAACGAACTAAGCAACATCGCGGCATGGAGCCAGAAGAACCCCTCCTCCAAAAAGGAAAACACACAAGGAAAGAAAGGGGCGTCGGGGAAGCAGGCAGGAACGAGGAAACAAGGGGACAGGAAAATGGGGGGGCAGACCAACCAGAAGGCAAGGGGAAACAGAAGGAAGGGAGGGAGGAGGAACCCAGCCCCATCACATGACAAAGCGAGCACAGCGAGTGCGACTCACTCTAAGCAGAGCTGTAGTTAGTTATGTTTGTTTAAGTAGGGTATAGGGGAGGAGCTCTTCCCCCATACAACTACAGGCATGCGCCTTTAAATTAAAACAGAATAAGTCATAAAATCACTTGATTATAAATACTTGAAGCAAATAATACAGATAAAACCAATATATAGGTTAGTCACCAAAAGCTTTCCTCCACAGATAGGTTTGAGAGTCTGTTTGAAACCCTCCACGGTCGCGCACTCCCATAGCTGATGGATATTCACTTGAGGCTCAGATATTGGCAGTAGTCTAGAATGGCTTTTACCATCTATGGAACATCAGCCAGATTAAATACCTTATCCCTCCTGGTGATCTGGCCACACTGGTGCATGCATTTGCGATTTCAAGGCTTGACTACTGCAATGCTCTTTACCTTGAGGTCCATGAAGGTATGCAGTGATGCCTACAGCTGCTGCAGAATGTGGCTGCCCAGCTGCTGACTGGCCTCTCCAGGTCATGTCATGTATTCTCAGTGCTGTGTGATCTGCACTGGCTGCTAGTTAAGTGGCATATCACCTTTAAAGTTGTACTACTGGCTTATAAGGCCCTATACGGGCTGGGCCTTGGCTACCTGGTGGAGCTCCTACATCCTCACATACCAGTGTGTCTTCTCCACTCCACTGTGGAGGACCTCCTGGTAGCTCCTTGAATGAGGCTGAAGATTTCTAGGGACAGGGCATTTGAAGTGGCAGGTCTGGTCCTCTGGAATTCATTGTGTAACCTCCTTACACATGGGGGTTCCTAAAAGCCTTCCTGGAGTCTGCCTGAAAGCTCCACGCCTAACTAGTGTTCGGCTTGAGGCCGCTGAATGCGGGCGTTGTAAGTGCTTTTGAAGCCTCCCATGCTGTCTCTGTAAGAGCTGCCTACGTGCAGGTTTGAGTGGCTTAAATGGGGAGGACTGGGGTTTTTGCTAGAGTCCCGCCTTGGGCTGCTGTCTGATCGCTCCGTTTCTGCAGTCACTGAGAGCGCAGAGGGAGCCCATCTGTGCCGTTGAGTCTTCACGCAGGAAGCGCGTGTGCAGCCAGAGGAAGGCGTTTTTGAATCGCCAGCAGCAGTTTGGACTAAATCTGCTGTCAGCAGTCAGAGGAGGCTGTGCAGGGGCACAGTTACCTACCAGGCTCACCCTGTAGAAGACTGGAGAATCTGCTTGAATCGCGCTCGGTCTGTCAGGATCCGTGAAGCAGTGTCAGTTTGGCCCATTGTATGGAAGTGCTCATGTTTGGGAAATACAGCAGCTGCCTGGTATGGTACCCCTCTGTTTTCCCTGTAAATGTGTGGAGAAGTGTTGAAGCCTAGGCTCAGTCCTGCGAGTGGTGTGAGAGCGCTCTTCCTCCTGGAGTCGTGAGTAGTAAATCGGGGTAGCTCCCTGTCAACTGTTCCTAGCAAGGGCACGATTTCTTAGTTGCTGGCTATACTAACTGAGCCTTCTGGCTCTAAATACTCTCCATAGAACCCTCTTGCTTGTTTCTGTGTCAGGGTCCCAACCAGCTGCATCGAGGGACTAGCCTTTAGGGCCTGGGTACCCAGAGATAGCGTCTTATAGGTTAGGCCTGTGCACAGCGCCATAGATACAGTAGATACTTCTGTATTAGAGAGGTAAGCTAATTAACCTGATCACCCCCAGTCCTTGTTATTTCCCCCTCAATAAATCAGATTGATTGTTTTGCAAAGATATACTGGCTAGTTTATGTGTTTATGGTGAATTACTGTACAGTGATTATTGTGTAACAGCAACTTACTTTTCAGGGGGTCCCCAGAGCAAGCTGACTCGTTCAAGCCTGGGGGGGTAAGTGTATATGGTAAGGGTATAGTGATTGATTTGTGGGGGCCACTAATGGGAAGAAAGGGGGGTTGCAGCAACCCAGAGGGCTGTGACCAAGTCATACTCGACTGTCTTAACCCCGACCTCTGGGTGGAGGCCCGCCATCGGATCTAGGACCCTCAACCTGTTAAAGTCTGAACAGGCAGGGGTAGTAGCCCTTGGGATAGCACCCCTTGGGGGTTACAATTGCTCAGGACTTTGAGGGAGGCCCCCTTGGTGGAGGCATTTAAGAGGGGTCTGAAAACCTTTTTATTTATGCAGGCAATCGGGGTCTAATTTTGTTCTTATTTTACTGTCCTTACAGTAAGGAAAATGTGTTGTTTATATAGTTACTAGAATTGTTGTTGTTTTTAATTTATTTGGATGTGTTGTAAACTTGACTGATGAATTTAATTACTGCTGCTATGTAAGCAATAATACCCAACAGTGTGGTCAGTACTGTGCTATACCGGACCATCCCAGGGGTGTAATGAGGCCCAATGCCACAGGCGGAGGGCCATATAGCCCCTGGAAGGTCTGGTATAGTACAATATAGCCTAACCTGGAGGGTATTATTGTGTTTAGAAACTGGGTATATGTTGCTATATTAGTAAATAAATAAAAAGGCAATTAAAAGTTCAAATGAGAAAAAAAATAAAAGCATTTACTTGTATTGCAGTCCCTTTGCTGGTGCAGTTGCCAGTAGAGGAATCTCGCTTTTTTATTAATAGTTGTTTTCCCTGTTTTGCCTTTTTTATGCTCCCTTCCCTACTAACAGTAAAATTAGCTGAGAAGCACTCCGTTTCCACATTTGTGTTTGTGTGTCCTTGGCTACACCCCCTGGAGCTGTGGTATTTTTCTTCTGAATTTGCCCCAACGCACTCACACATACTCCTGCGGGTGCCTTGCCTGCTGGTAAAATGGTGAGTGCTGTATTGCTGCTTCTCCCACCTCAACAGTATCTCTTTTTGTTTGCCAGGGAGCTGCTTCGACCGTTTTGACCAGAGGACAGAAAGTGAGCTGCCAGCTGCTTTGAAATGTACTGGGACTGTTCAGCGTTAAGGTAAGCACGGAAGTGTAGTGTGTTGTGGATGGCTGTTTTGTCAGATTTGTGTTACAGACCATTGTGAACAGGAAGGATTCTTATGAGACCAATGATTTGGGCAATGGTAATGTTAAAGTAGTCAGTCCCTTCAAATTTCTTTATCCTGCATCAACAATCCCTATTCCTTCCACCCATCGCTTGGCACTCACAAAGGAAGCATGGGGGGAGGTCACTGCGAGGAGAATGCCAATCGTTTAACCTGACTTTCCAGCATCATTCATCACTCTATGAGTGAGATGCAGTAGTGTGAGAGCTGATGAATGGGAGATGGGGGTTTTGTTTGTGCCTGTCCCTGCTACATTTTGTATTATGGTCACAATGAAAGTGAGTGCACTGCAAGTATAGCGGGAGCAGGATATCAGATACAACAGTGATCACCTGCCAGACTGCTGCACTGCAATAATTAGATACAGCTTATGTTTAAGTTCAGCTTTGTAATTAAAAACTGTTTTTATTTAAACTGCACAGACTGGCTAGGGGAGTGAAAGGTGGTAAGCCGCCTTCAGTGTCTAAAAGTGGCACTGAATTAAAAAACGAGCATTGTGCCAAGGGGCTTAGGTCTCACTAAGTGAGAAAAAAAATGGTGGTATTGACTCAGTGATATCACAACTGTAATCAGGTAGCCAGAAACTGGGACTCATTATTTCTCAGTCTCTGTTGCCTGCTACCTGACCAGCTACCTGGGGAAATTAGACAATCAGAAAGTAAGATTCTCCCTACCCATTTTATAATTTTTAGGGCTGTGGGCGGAGCCTACAATCCTTCTTTCATTGATCAGATTGTAGCTCTAAAATGGCTTTTTGTGAAACTCCCTTTTTAGACATTTGGAAGTATTCTTCCACAGCTGCAATTCCCCCTCTAATTTTTGCTGTTTGCTGCTCTATGTTAAAGGCATCTGAAGGAAGGGGGATGCTACTGTATTGTGCCTCAGAACTTCTCAGAATATTAACAAAAGAAAACCTTTTTAAACTACTGTTTCTATCATCTGTCCAGCTCAGTCTAATAGATGTATTCTGTTTCTTTCAGCAACCTAGGAGTTAACTCATTATATGATGTCTGTAAAATACTGAACTTCTACAGTGTCAGATTACAGACAGTGGACCTGCAGTCTGTGAGCTATTTCATTTCTACAGGCACACACATATGAACTGCAGGGTTGGGGGGTGGCTGTAGCCCTATACTTTTTTTGGCCTGAAGAATCTTGCCCTTTAAACAAACAAACAAAAAAAGTAAGCATAAACTAGTATGACAGAGTTAATTAAGTCCCGCTGCCCAGGCACACATAGAACAAAAGAGGTGCTTCGTGCTTGTTTGCTGCTTCTGGAATCAGAAGTGTCAAGTGGAAAGTGCTTTTAAGTGTGTGTGTGTGTGTGTGTGTGTGTGTGTGTGTGTGTACAATCCTGCTTTGGGATGGGCCTGACGCAGACTGCTCAACTCTTACCTAGGATTTACAGTCTGAGGCTCAGCTACACTGTTTGAGTGAGCATTCCCTCCCGCGCAGCAGAAGGTCAACGTAAAAGTGTTTATTATGTTTCCATCCTCCAGACAGACAGTTTCAAAACTAAACTTAAAGGGAAAAAAATAACAGATTTACAGAGATGGATAGAGTAGTTAGATGGACTCCGTTAGGAGTAGGGAGAGAATCTCTGCTTAGTTCCTCTCCCCTTAGGTTGCATTTTTTTTCACATCTTTTAAACTGTGGCCTTTTAAAGATAAAAGAATACAAGCATTTAAAGCCTTTTTTTTAATTGTTCTTTGGTAACCGGGTATGGCTCACTAGGCACAGGTGCTTGTTTTCTGGGGCTACCTGAGAGCACTAAGGAGATTAAGTGACTTGCTCAGAGTCACACAGTATACAAGTGGAGGCTGTGGGAATCAAACTCAGGTCTCTGTGCTGGATGTACCAAGCTCTTTACTCTAACCTCTAGGCTATATTGGCAGCCCCGGACTTGGCTGGTGTATTCCTTGGTTATTGCATGGATCTGTAATCTGTGTACTGGAGTTTAATGTTTGTTTAAAGTTTATAAATGTTATTTAATAAATACATATATTTTTCCTTTGGTAACCAGGTAAGGCCAACTAGGCATAGGTGCTTGTTTCTAGAGACAACCCAGGAACACTTGGGAAATTAAGTGACTTAATCAGAGTCACACAGTATGGAAATGGAGGGTATGGGAATCAAACCCATGTCTGAATGCTGGATGTACAATTACTCTAACCTTTAGGCTATACTGCCAGCCCCATAAATAGTGAACAGTTTAGACTGGGCTGTTAATATCTCAAAGGTGAACAGCCTTGAATCAGCAAACATGCATTTTTGTAGAAGTAGATGTTATTTTATTTAAATACCAGTTCTCATTTTGTTACTACTTATTGTTCACTGGCCTTTTGGTAAATTCGTTGAATGTTTCTGATTCACACACGGCTGGCATTGACCATTTTAGAACAGTATGATCTTGTCAAGAACTCACATTGTTGGTACAATGCATCTGTGTTCTAATTTAGAATTCTTAGGTTCATGGGGACAGAAATAACATTGTACAATTCTTAGATGGCACTTTGCAGCAGTGTGTAACCCATAAATATCCAATAGGTTAACTAAAAGGCCAGCAAAAATGGGTCAGAAACAGAAGAGGACCCACAACATGAAAAAAAGCTTCTACAGGAAACATTACTCACAGGTTCAGTGCAGGTCTCCTTTAACTAAGCTTGTAGGGAATGTCAGGTATTTTATCTAAATGGTAAGGACCTCTAGCCTGGACATTTTCTGTAACACCATAGACCATTTTTAACTGATGGATATTGCAATACATGATTACAGTAAAAGACTAAGCAAAACTATTTTGCTTATGATAGCATACAATTTGTAAACTGTTATTTGCATATCTTACAGGTAACATTGTCAATATGGCACAGTTTTATCTCTCTTTTTTTAAATTGCACTGCTGTTTTCTGAACAATTAGATGGTGTTTTATTGCTGTCTAATAGGATAACTTATATTTGCGGCTCACTTTTTTAACTTTGAAAAACAAGTTGGAACTGTTATACGTGAGTCGAACCCTTAATATTACATACTAAATATTCTGACATGGTATAAAGGTATTTTTAAAATTACTATCATCTTCATAATTCTGCATTTACTGTATATAAAAACCTGTTTTGTAAAAATTGCCCTTTATAATGCAACAAGGGCCCCTTTTATCTTTGGCACCCTAACCTTTTACAATCGTCCAGCGCCCCTGTGGGCATACACACACACACACACACACACAGCAGCATGTACTCTGACTAAATAAATTTAAAAGGACTGAATTAGCAGCATGCCAGTTTTCAATGATTGTGACTAAACAGCACTATATGGAACCAACAAGTAAACAACTTTGGACATTTGGTAGCTTTTCACAGCTCTAACGGCTCTGGCTAGAGTTTGTTTATATTGTAATGGTGACCTGAGCCTCCAAGAAAGGGCACCAGATATAAATAGACTACTACTACTACTACTACTACCACTGCAAAGTTAACTGGGGGAATCTGAGTTACTCTAATTTATGTATTACTGCACCATAAATGCATTTTCCCTGCTACTCCCTACAAGCACTAGAAGGGGGCATTACTTACTTAGGCCTCAAAATTTATAGGAATAGTATCAAAATGGTGGATGCTTATTTTAACCCCCTGATGGCAAGGCAACAAGCTCAAAACTTGCCAACAAGCTCAAAAGCAGAGATGGGGCAAACTTAACTTATTGCTTGGGGGAAAATATCCACTATAGGAAATGATGATTCTCCCTCAAGTTCTGTATCCTATTTCTATGATCCTATTTATCATATTCCCAAAAATATTTAAGGCACAAGACAAGAAACTGTTGGATTTTTTTTTAACACAAACCCCATATCAAATTATAGAAGCTACAACTCCCTAAGGATCTGGTGATTAATATCATTAAAATCCTGCATTACACTGGCCCTGTGGCACTGAGGGTTGAGGTGCTGGATGCCACACATCATGCCATGCCAGCAACCCAGATTTGGGAATGACCGGGGTCATCGGGGTGCCGGCATGGGAAGGGGAGGGATGGAGCAGGATTGAGAAGCCTAACGGCAGCTGTCCTGTCCTGGCGTGGTTGTCACTCCCCCCCCCATAGTTCTGCTGCCACCAGGTGTATATCTGGTGGCAGCGCAGGCGGGAGAGGTGGCAAGTCTGGAGGGTGCCTCAGAATGTGGCACGCACATGCCTTCACACGCACGCATGTGCACCCAGGGAAGGGAGTGGACAGAAAAACAGGGAAAAACACCAGATAAAACATAATAAAAAAAAACCTGCATTACTACTAAAGTCAGAGTGTACAGGCCATTGCCCTGATATTACTCAACAGGAGTGGGACAAACCATGCTGGGTAAGAATCAAGGAGGTACAGGCTTAGTGATTCCAGCTTCAATATACTATGGTTTAGATATCAACTACACCCAATCATTTGATACCAATGAGATACCTGGATCACATGCTCTGAGCATACAGCATTAATGCCTCAACAGAGGCATCCCTGCGGTGGAATCCCCTGGTCAAGACTGGGGGAAAATGCAGACATAAAAGGCTGGCAGCAACAAGGATTCTGGCTGATAGGAGATGTGTGGCAGAACAGGAACATCCTCCCGTTTGGCAGACAGACAAAAATATGCACTAAGTAATGCGGTACAGTGGCAGTGGATCCAAATGAGACAGTGGTTGAGGGTGCTGCGTAGAGCAAGGAGCATCAGCTCCGCCTATGTCTTGAGTTTACTGAATAAGGTGGAGGGTTCAAGATATTTGATGACTAGATTCTACAGCTATATTAAAATTGCCCTGCTAAAACCCATAACCCCTCTAGAGTCTAGTTGGGAGAGGAGATGGATATGGTGCCTGGGACATAGACTGGGAGGCAAGTGGGAAAATGTCTACATCACATACCTCTCAACCTTTTGTCCCCCAAATGTGGAACATTGCCTGTCAAAATGTGGAACAAATGGGCAAAATGTGGAACATTTAATCAAATCTTTACCCAAGAAGCTCAAAACACTTTTAAAATGTTGCATTTATGTTCAGAAAGTCTGTTATTAATTGAATAATATATTTTTTGCATCATTTACTATGGATTTTTGCTTTAAAATGTTGACTTTGAATGTAGAACAAGTCCTCACAATGTGGAACATGGAGCTTTTGTGAAGTAAAATGAGGAACGTTCCTCGTAATGTGGTACAGTTGAGAGGTATGCTACAGCAGAGTAAGGGAGGCCAGAGCAATGCAGATGACGTATAAATGACTGCATAAGAAGTACCTGAAAATCCACAGGCTTCATTTAATGAAACTGACAAACATTAGAATGCTGGCATTGTGGGAAGGAGGTGAACACACTGATACATGTGTTTTATGATTACCCCCATATCCACACTTTCTGGAGAGGAGGTGGTAGGAGTGAATGTTCAACACTAACACCAGGTCTGTATCCTAGGGAAGACTAGCATCTTCACTGAAATGACATCATTTGATCAAATGGTGCAGCACTGTCATGGTGGCAGTGAAGAGGTTGATTGCTCAAGGTTTGAAGGAGCATTCGGTGGTACACATGTAACTTGACTCAAAAAACTCACTGAGCTGGGCAGACTAGAAAGTTGAGCAGCAAGGTATTCCATCATGAAAGAACATTCCAGATGGTGTGGTGTCATTACTGAGATTTCATGAAGTTGTAAGGATTTACACAAGAAAGGGTCCTGAAGGAACTGGAAGTAATAAGAGTTGATAAAGCAATGGGGCCAGATGGGGTGCACCCCAGGGTCCTTAAAGAACTCAGAGAGGTAGTGGCTGAACCTCTGGCTATCCTGTTTAGCCGAGCACTAGAAACAGGGAGGTACCCAAAGACTGGAGGACAGCAGATGTAGTCCCCATATACAAAAGTGGAACAAAGAGGCAGCGGGGAACTACAGACCAGTCAGCCTCACCTCAGTAGTGGGGAAGATCATGGAAGCACTACTGAAGGAGAGATTGGTGGAACATCTGGTTGTCAATGGACTACAGGACCCAAGGCAGCATGGTTTCACCAGGGGGAGGTCATGTCAGACCAACCTCATTGAATTTTTTGACTGGGTGACTAGGGAGGTGGATCAGGGGAGGGCAGTGGGCAGTGGACATGGCCTATCTGGACTTCAGCAAGGCCTTTGACACTGTGCCACATAGAAGACTATTACACAAACTAGGGAATATGGGTGTGGGCAGGACAGTAGTGTGGTGGGTAAGTAACTGGCTGGGCGGCAGGACACAAAGGGTGGTGGTAAATTGTCACTCCACAGAGGGAAGAGTGACCAGTGGGGTACCACAGGGATCAGTGCTGGGACCGGTCCTATTCAACATCTTCATCAGTGACATTGCACAGGACCTAGAAGGCAGAATTTCACTGTTCGCTGATGACACAAAGCTCTGTAACAGAGTAGACACACCAGAGGGTGTAGACAGAATGAGAGGGACCTGCAGAAACTTGAAAAATGTTCAGGGTTTGGCAGTTGAAATTCAATGCAAAGAAGCGCAAGATAATGCATATGAGGCACAAAACCCTGGCACAATATATCAGTTGGGGGGTGAGGATATAGCATGCACCAAGCAGGAAAGGATCTTGGGGTTGTCATCTCTGATGACCTCAAGTAGGGAAACAGTGTGACAAGGCAGCAGGTAAAGCAAATAGGATGCTGGGATGCATAGGCAGGGGCATCACCAGCAGGAAAAGAGAGGTCATGATTCCACTATACAAGACACTAGTGAGGCCCCACCTGGAGTACAGTGTACAGTTCTGGAGACCTTACCTACGTAAGGACATAGACAGGGTAGAGAAGGTTCAGAGGAGGGCAACAAAGATGGTGCATGGATTGCATCACAAGTCCTATGAGGACAGGTTGAAGGAATTGAATATGTACTCCCTGGAGCAGAGGAGGGAGAGAGGGGGCATGATAAACATACAGGTATCTTACAGGAAGGAACAGGGTGCAAGAATACACTATTTTTAAGCGAAAAAGATGTTCCAGGACTAGAAGGCATGGGAGGAAGTTGGAGGGAGGACAATGCAGAGGAAATGTGAGGAAGAATTTCTTCACAGAACGGGTGGTGGACAAGTGGAACACCCTGCCTGAAGAAGTGGTGGGGGCTGAAACAATCATAGGATTTAAGAATGCATGGGATAGACATAAAGGAATTCTAGAGGTCAGGGTTAAGGGGCAACAGAGTTCTAGGAAAACAAAAACTGAAGTTACAAACTCAAATGGGCAGACTAGGTTGGCCATAGGCCCTTTTCTGACGACACTGTCTATGTATCTATGTATTAAGGTGGAAGCACCAATAAATTTAATCCCTCATAGGAAGAATGTGGTACAGTGGGTGATGCTGGGTGTAGAAACAAAACACAGAGGCCCGAATATTCAGACTGCGCCATGCAGTGGTGCAAGCCTGGGTGCAGCACGACTGGGATGTGCTGAGGCCAGGGCCAGGTGATATTCAATGGTGATGTGCCATGGAGCAGCACCGTTGAATATGGCAAGGTCGGTGCGCATAATGCACATGGTGCAATGGCACTGTGCTGGTGCAAGCCACTGATAGGGAGCATGGGGATGCAACAGCGCGAGTGCAGTTGCGCTAGGTGCATCACCCATGATAGTCATCACAGGGCATGCAAATGAGGCCATAAAATATGCAAGGCACAAATAGGGCCATTTGCATGTCATTATGGCTCCATTTACATGCCTTGCACAGGGCAGCCCAGTGACCTCCGCCTGGTACCCTGCACAGCATGACGTATGCAGTGGGGATCCCGGGGCATCCCCCGCCCCATAGCCGTGAGCTCGGTATATGTCAAACTGAGAAATCCCTGATAGACCAGTGGCCCCCCCCCGCTAAGTCCCCAATTCCTGAAATATGTATAAATGACCATCCCTGGTGATCTAGTTGTACCCCCTCCCACACGATCACCCGGGAAATGTACAAAGGCTGTCCCTGGTGGTCTAGTGGAACCCCACCCACCCATTGCCGCAATCATGGTACAGCTCCCTCAATGGACTCCATGTTGATCCAGTAGCACCCTCCACCCTTCCCACCCACACCTGACCCCTTGCCCACCCCGCTCCTCCTCCCTGTCATTGGCGGGCGGCTGCAACCTGCCCACATACCACCCGGTCACCCGCCGAATGACAGGTACAGTATGGGCTGTAAGCCCATTGGTCCCCAGTGCATACTGTACTAGATAGTCCCAAATATGTGAATGACTTCATTCACATATTTGGGACTGTCTAGTACAGTATGTCCTGCAAGCCCATTGGTCCACACAGGGGACCAATGGGCTTACAGCCCATACTGTACCTGTCATTCGGTGGGCAACCAGGTGGTATGCAGGCAGGTTGCAGTCACCCGCCGATGATGGGTGTGGATCGGAATGGGCAAGGGGCCCCGTGTAGGTGGGAGGGGTGGGGGGTGCCACTGTATCACCATGGAGTCCGTTGAGGGAGCTGTACCACAATCGTGGCAATGGGCGGGGGGACCCACGAGACCACCAGGGACAGTCTTTTTTACAATTCTCGGGGATCGGGTGGGAGGAGGGACCACTAGACCACCAGGGATGGTCATTTACATATCTCGATCGGGTGAGGGGGGACCACTGGTCCACCAGGGGTTCGGGTGCTTGTTGACGGTGTTCTGGGTGGGCGGGTGGACACCCACATCTGGTGGCTGCTGTGTTGCATCATGCAATACTGCAGCCTGCCTGTGGGTGGCCGGGATTTGTTCCCTCTTTTCCAGGGCTCAACTTTGAGCCCCACCGTGCGGTGCACTGCAGGGTTGCACCAGCATATGCGCCGCACATCCCAGGCTGAATATCGGGATGTGCCGCATAAGCATGGGCACGCCCCCTGCATCTGCACTACATACAATTACATTGCACCCTGGCGCATCGGGATTTGCGCTGAGCCTGGCAGTCTTTTCAATATCCCACCAGGGCGCAATCTGGGGTTGCGCCAGGCACAACCCCTTTGAATATCTGGGCCAGAATGTAACAGAGCTGCTCCAGACATTTTTTAAATTATTGGGTGGTGGTGTATTTTCCTTTTGCCTAGTAACTAGGACTGTATGTTTGCCATGGAAAGGGGGGGTGAATTGTCTAACCAGGAAATGCACACACAGCCAAAGCTTGCTTCCAGGTGTGACCTAGGAGCACAAGGAAGTTAAGTGAGTTGTTCAGGGCCACACAGTATGCAAGTGGGAGCTGTGGGATTCAAACCCAGATCTCCAGCCTTGCAGCTCAGAGCCCTGAGCCACAGTACTATACTGCATCCTATAGTAGAAGATGTCAAGAGTTTTTCCATTTTTCTGAAAACACAGAAACATAGAATTTGACGACACATAAGGACCGATAGGCCCTTCCAATCTTCCCTTTTTCCCTACCTACTAAAAAACCCTGCAGATCCTACTGTACCTTATCTCCCACTTTACCTACTCTTTTGAATCGATAGGGTACCTCTCTGTCTATCCAGTGCAGTTCTGAATTCTGCCACCGACTTTGCCCCCACCGCCTCTGCTGGGAGGCTGTTCCATGCCTCTACCACCCTCTCCATGAAGAAATACTTTCTCATATTGTCCTTTAGTCTGTCCCATCCAGTCACATGTCATGCCCTCTTGTTCTAGAGCATCTCCTTTTCTGAAAGATACTACCCTCCTGTACCTTATTTATTCCCTTTAGGTATTGGAAGGTCTCTATCATGTCTCCCCCCCCCTCCTCTTCTCCAGGGTATATATATTGAGTGCCTCCAGTCTCCCCTCATATGACTTTTGGTGCAGGCCCTGCACCATTTTTTCTTGCCCTTCTTTGAACTGCCTCTACCCTATGTGCTTTCGGAGATGCGGTCTCCAGAACTGGACATAGTGCTCCAAATGAGGTCTCACCAATGATTTGTACAGTGGCATCACCACCTCTTTTCTTCTGCTGGTGATACCTTTCCCTATGAACTCCAGCATCCCACTGGCTGTCCCTATAGCCTTGGCACATTGTTTGGCCACCATTAGGACATCAGATATGATCACCCCAGATCTCTTTCCTGTTTGGTGACCAATAGTAACTCCCCACCCATCGGGTAATCCTCTCCTAGGTTCTTGCTCCCCAAGTGCATGATTTTGCATTTCTTCACAGTGAATCTTCACTGCCACACTCTGGACCATTCCTCAAGTTTAGTTAGGTCCTTCCTAATTTTTCACCCCTCCCAGAGTGTCTACCGTATTGCAGATCTTAGTGCCATCTGCAAAGAGGCATACCTTCCTCTCCAGCCCCTCTGCAATGTCGCTAATGAAAATATTAAACAGGGCTGGCCCAAAAACTGATCCCTGTGTCAACCCGCTGGTCACCCTCCCTTCCTTGGATTTAGCTCCACTCACCATCACCCTCTGTGTTCTATCCTTCAACCAATTTCTAACCCAGTTCACCACCTAGTGACCCAAGCCCAGCTTGTTCACAGGCCTTCTTTGTGGAATGTGTTGAATGCCTTGCTGAAAGCCAGGTAGGCCACATCCACCACTCCCTCATGATCCACTTCCCTGGTCACCCAGTCAAAGAAATCTATCAGATTTGTTTGAAATGACTTTCCTGACATGAATCTGTGCTGCCTTGGATTTTGTGCTCTGCTGGATTCAAGGTGCTCCACTATCCTTTCTTTTAGTAGCAATTCCATAATTTTCCCCACCACCGAGGTCAGGCTGACAGGTCTATAGTTTCCAGCCTCCTCCCTGCTCCCACTTTTGTGGAGAGGGACTACATCTGCCCATCTCCAGTCCTCTGGAACCGTTCCCATATCTAGTGATTGTTGAGCAGGGCTGTCAGCAACTTCCTTAACTCTTCTAATATTCTAGGATGTATCTTGTCTGGTCCCATTGCTTTGTCCACCTTCAGTTTTGTGAGTTCCTTCAGGACTTGCTCCTCTCAAAATGGAATGGTGTCCATCTCCCTTCCAATCCTGTTTCTTAGCTGTGGTCTTTCCCCTTCCCCTTCTTCTGTGAATACTGAACAGAAATATTTGTTCAGGATTGATGCTTTTTCCTGGTCTCCTTCCATGCCATCTCCATGCTCCCCTTTTAGTCTTACAATCAAGGACTTCGATTTGGTGGACCACCCCATCTTGGTACAAAAACTACATAAATTAGGGGTTTCTGATTATACATTGCATTGGTTTAAACACTATTTAATAGGCAGAAGTCAACTGGTAAAAATTGGTACTGCTAGGTCTGAGGTGAAAGAAATTCATACTGGGGTGCCACAGGATTCAGTTCTGGGTCCACTCCTGTTTTCTATATTCATAAATGATCTGCCAAACATCTATAAGATGGTGTCAACTATAACTTATGTGGACAATACGGTATTGTACTGCAATTGAAAAACAGGAGTGGACCTAGAACAGAAAATGCAACTGGCTTATTGGAGTCAACAAGAGTGGCTTGAGAAAAACAAATTACTATTAAACAAAAAAAAAAACCTGAAGACTATAACATTTGGAACTAAACAAAGGCTGCAAAATAATACAGTATAGCCTAGAGGTTAGAGTAGTGAGCTGTGAACAAGCCTGGTACATCCAGCAGAACAGACCTTGATTTGAGTCTTACAACCTCCACTTGCATACTGTGTGACTGTGAGCAAGTCACTTAACCACCCAGTGTTCCCAGGCCACCCCTGAAAACAGACACTTGTGCCTAGTGGGTCTTACCCGGTTACCAAAGACTTAAAAAAAAATAGAGAAAAATGGCATAGGATTGGATCAAGTATAAAGTTTTGAGTATTTAGGTATAACATCAGGGAAAACACTGGGCAGGATTCACAAAGAAGATGCGCTCGGCACATCTCAGCTGCCCCGGCATCGAGGAGATGTGCCCAGAGCGCAAACTGTGGTATTCACAGAAGATGCATGAGGGAATGCCCCCAGCGCATCTCTTCTGTGAATGCCATAGCTGTGCCCAGCCCTGGCTGCACCAGCACATCCCCCACATCGGGCTGGGAATCCAATGGGACAGCACATCTCAGGATGCGTTGTGCCCAAAATTGCCATTCACAGTCAAGAACATGTAAATGTGGCCATTAGGCAAGCAAGACACAATGAGGCCATTTGCATATCACTATGGCTCCATTTACATGCATGCTGCAGGGATGCACCTGGCAGATTGCGCTGGGCACCCAGCAGGGCTGTCAGGACAGCCAGATCCCAATACCCCATCCAGTGGTGTCGTGGCACCCCCCCACCCATACCAAAACATCCCCATAAAGTGCACCGCAGTTCCCTGGTGACATAGTGGATCTCCCCTCCCTGCCCATAGCTCCAAACCCCTGGAAATGTCCCTGGAATGTTCCCTGGTGGCATAGTGGATCCTCCCTCCCTGCTCGTAGCTCCAAACCCCCGGAAATGCCCCTGGAATGTTTCCTGGTGGCATAGTGGAACCCCCCCTCCCTGCCCATAGCATAGAATCCCACAGAGTTTTGAATGACAGCATACAGTACAGGCTGCAAACCCATTAGTCGACTTGATCCACCTATTTGCTTCCAGTTGTACAGTATGTTGTCAGTCGCAGACAGCATGGTCAACAGGCAGCTGTGGCAGTGTGCGGGTGGGTTGTGCTGCCCGCCATACTGATACTGATACTACTTGGAAGTGGGAGTGGGCTGGGGGAATGCCTGAGTGGGTGGGGGGTGGGACCACCAGGCCTCTCAGACCAGTGGCAATTGCACAATGGTCAGGCCGGGGATGGGGAAGGCACTATATCAAATGGAGTGTTGCTGGCCATCTGTATGGGGATTCTGTGCTACAGGCAGGGGGGTCCACTATGCCTACCAGGGCACCATCATGTACGTTCACTGGGGGATCTGGGCTACGGGTGGGTGGGGGGACGGGTTGGACCACCTGGGTGTGCAGGCTGCCATTTCATTTTATTAAATGGGTTAGACCAATGAGTAAAACTCATTTAAAATGGTGACCCTTGGTTAAACAGAAATAAAGTTACAACAATTAAAATAAATACAAACATACTGTATATAACACAACAAAATACATGCAATTACATACAATAATTATATTGCTATAACCAGTTAGCCACAACAAGCCTTAGTTTGAGCAAAAAATGATTCCAAGAACCAGGTTTTAAAAACTTTTCATGATGGGATTTTGCTATTGTACCCACTTAAGTCTACTCTCTTTAGACTTATCTTTGGGAGGCACATCTCTGGACTTGCCCCAGGGATGTGCTTCCGCATTGGGCTGTGAATGGGGCTGTACACCATATGCATGGGTACGCCCCCTTCACAGCCCCTCCAGATGCATCACATATCATTATGGATGGAATGTGGTGCATCTGCAATGCGTTGGCGCATCGGGTTGTGCTAGGCGCATCGGCCCCCCTTCCTGAATCGCGATACAGGGCAAGTCGGAGATGCATCAGCACATCTCGGATGCGCTAGGCACATCCCTTTTGTGAATCCTGCCCACTATCCTTTGATGAACATGTTACTAAGGCAATGAGTAATATCCATAGGAAACTGGGTTTCCTTTATAAAAACCAAAGCAGTTGAACAGAGAAGGTTAAAGGAACAATAGCACATCAGGTGCTTCTGCCAGCTCTAGAATACAATTTCTTATTGCTAATGAATGTCTCAAGTTCAGTATTACAAAGATATGTAGTTGTTTTTAATAATATTTTGAGATTTGCAACAGGAAGTAGTAAATACGAACACCACTGCAGCCTATATAAAAAGTTTAGAATCTTGCCACCCCAACAAAGAATACAGTATTCAGCAATAATGTTCTTGCATAAGACTATAAACCAAGAAACACCAAAAGTTCAATATGATATATTTAAAAGGGCGAGTAAAACTAAAACGCTTAGAACAACTTCAATGAATGTATTTCAAGAAAATAGAATAGTTACTAAAACAGCTGAATGATCTATTACAGTCTATGGCCCAAAACTTTTAAACAATATAATAAAACATGGGATTGATGCTAATGAAATGAAATATCCTTATTTGGAAGAGAAATCAAGTTGCTGTTGCAATAAAATCTGAAGTTTTTACAAAACATGCAGCTGTGTTTATAAATATTGAACCTGTACGAAAGATTTTATTTGTATGATTGTATGACTGTATAATATATTGTGATTCTTTAATATACTGTATTGTATAGTATTACATTGTATTGTATTGTATTAGATCACTTTGTATATATTGCTATTGTAGTTACCCTTTCCCCCAGTGTGGCTAAAATTGGGCTGTTGCCCAGTCCACCCACCTGGTAAATCAAATAAATAAAACAAAACAACAAAAAAAATAAAAATAAATCCTTCCCCTGGTCTTTTTCCGTTTACTAACATATCTATAGTAAGTCTTGTCTCTTTTTTTCACTTCTTTTGCTATTTTTTCCTCTGTCTGCACCTCTGTGTTCCTGGCTGCTTTTACTGCCTCCTTTTGCTCTCTAGATACACTGCCCTGTCCTCCTCCTTCTGTGTTTCCTTGTATTTCCTGAAAGCCAACTTTTTTGCCCTTACTTTACCAGCCACTGCCTTTGAGAACCATAGTGGTTTCCTTTTTCTCTTGCCTTTGTTTATTTGCCATATGCAAAGGTTTGTCACCTTCACTATGGCTCCTTTTACATGGGCCCACTGTCCCTCAACTCCCATCCTTTTCTTCCCCTCTGCTAGGGCTTTCCTGAGACATACCCCCATCCTAGCGAAGTCTGCCCTCCTGAAGTCCAGGACCCTCGCTCTCGTGTGGCTTGACCCTGTCATAGTATTCATATTGAACCACACTGTGTGATGGTCACTGGACCCCAAGTGTTCACCCACCCTGACATCTGTAATTCTGACTCCATGAATTGTAACATTTTCCATGACACCTCATGATTTTTGGCATTTTGTACGCCAGATCCATGAACGCTAGCATTTGCTATGACAATGCTATAGTTTTTGGTGTATGCAAATTACGGACCCATAATTTTCTGCTTCACCACTGCCATGTGCTTGGTCCTCATTTAACTGTAGTGTGGGATTGGCCTACCTAACCAAGTAGTTTTTAAAATATTTAAATTTTTGCTGATGTGCTTGTACTGTATCACAAAAATGCAGAAACAGAAGTAAGTTGTTTAACAAACAATGGATCCACGACTTTTCATGACTTTTACTACAACTTCCATAATTTCTGTCATCTGACCATGACAATAACATGATTTTCTCCAAAATCATTCATGACAAAAGTATAGCCCTACCCACGACCTACAATATTCAACCCTGCTGAAGCAACTTTACTGTTCTCCTTCGTGGAATAAATTTACTACTCACCCAGTTGCTCTCATACTGGAACAGATGCTGGACTGCTTCTCAGAACCTTACAATAACCTTTATTTTTATTGAGATCAATATAACTTCCCCTGTGTGGGGAAACTCCTCACTTACAGTATTTTAGCATTGTTTTTCATTTTTGCTATTATTTCAGCGTTGTTTACATTTGGGATCTTCTCTTATTTGATAGTTAATTTGTATTAAAATGATTTATGGTTCAACTATAATTTACTTTTGTTCCCTTATTTACTGGGTAATCAAGTTACATGATCGATTCAATGAAACAGTACCAAATGATTGTCTTCTAGAACTATGGTGGGAGGACTAAACTCTGGAAGGTGAGAGGAGTCAAAGGAATGGCTGCCTGAGATGGATACAGGCAATGACCCTCTGGAATTGCTTGCATTTGTATACAGAACATCAGATAATATCCAGTGTTACATACACAGCAAGATACATTGTTTTGAATGTTTGTACGCCTATGTATTATGGTGTAATGTGCTTTATTGCTGATTGTTCTGTGTTAACAAGAGAAACCTGAATAAAATTCTGTTTATGAAGACAACTATATATGGCCGTCTAATACCTCAGCTACAGCACGTCATGCTCTGTGCCAGGGACCTGGTTTCAAAAGCAGATTTGGGAGCTGAGATCACAGCAGCCAGGACCCAGAAGTGCTGCCATCCACACCACAAGCCAGTGCAGGGATGGAGGGAGATACTGGTGTACACCAGTGCAGCGACCTCTCGTGATGGGCTTGGGAACCTGCTCCCTTGCCAAGGTTTACAGATGAGCATGTTGGGCTGTGGCATATGATAACAGCATGAGGCTGTAGCCAACAGCAGGGCAATCAGTGTAAAAACTACCAGAGGTATAAACCCAGTTGTTGCAGGGATCATGGCTGATTGTGTCCTTGGGCCCTGTGTCATATGGATCTGCAGAGGCTGGAGTGGTAGAGTAGCAGATGACAGGGCTGGAGATGCCGCCATGGGGTGTATGCTCTCCCCAGGCCTGAAGACTGCTTGGGTGGCAACAGAGGAGAAGAGCTATATTAAACAAAACATGACCCAGAACAGACAGAGAAGCAGCAAAATAACACAATTATATAAAACTCCTCAGATACTGTATTATGCAATGAGTAAAGCAGGTAATTAATGTTATAACAGTAGCCCTGCTGTCATCTATCACAAAAAAATTGACTGAAAGCTAGTTTTTGTTTTATTTATAATTTCTCTGACAGACATGGAGGTCCCCCTCAGCCCCATCTCACCTGGCCAACAGCTAACTCCCATGGACTTACCTGCCAGAGTGTCCCCCCACAGACTGTCCCTTGTGGCACGGCTAGAAGGGGGGGTGCCATCCTCCCTCACTCCCTCTGATGACCACCTTAAGGTTTTACAGGGGTCCTGGGTGATGAAGCAGGTCCTGCAGAGAGCTAGGTGTCATCCTGCTTCTGAGCTTGGTATCCACCATTGTCTCCCCAGGGCCACCTAGTGCAATGCCACAACTGTGGGCACATGCCTCTGCAAGCATATGCAACCAAGCAGCTCGAACATCTCTACATTTGGTCATCCATTCTGTGCTGCAATCTGGTCTCCACCAGCTGGAGGCCAACAAGCAGGACAACCAAACCCACCCCACCCGAAGAGAGGAGAGCTGTCCACTGGATGCTCGATCCTCCCTCCTCTGGCCAACCTTCCAATGTCCCAGGATCATTCCAGACTTGGTTCACTGGCACTGCAAGTGGCAGTGCTACTGTTACACCAGCTGGCCAGCTTGAAAGTCATGTTTTAAGCAAAATTTGAAACCACAGAGGGGGCAGAACAGATCATGCAGGGGTGCCTTCCACTTCCACAATCCATGGCCTGCAACAGAAAAGGGTCTGTCCTCTGTCAACTTCAACCTTAACAACTGAACATATATATGATGCTGCCAAGTGGACTTCAAGATCCTCATGTCCAGATGAGTGGACAGCAGGTCTTAAAGGTATAGAGGGTCAGATCTATTAAGGACCTTAAAAACAACAAAAGAACCTTCAAATCCACCACCTAACAGGCAACAAACATAGATCGCACCACATGGGTTCTATGGTATGATCTTTTAGTGGAGGTCACCGTGCATGCAGTGGCATTATTCAGGATTTGAAGGTGACTGATTAGGATTACTGGTATGCTTTGGCAGCCTGGCACAATAATTCAAACATGAGGTGACAAAAGACTGCACCATAGTCCTCAGATCACCTTGGTCATGATAGTAATCCAACATAGCGATATTCCTCAAATGACAAAACCCACTCCTGATGAAAGCAGGCACCTGAACCCAAAGTGTCAGTTCATTATCCAGGGTGGCACACAGGTTGTATACAACTTGCCTAACGTCAATGAAGCATTTCAAGGACAGGCATGCCCAAGCCATTCTTAACAGATGAATTCAGATAAGAAGGGCCTATCTGAGTTCAAACTTAGCCAGTTAGCCAGCTGACAGCCATCCAACTCCTGATCTCAGTTAGGCCTTTCTCCAACATAGTCACCGAATCACCCTGGCTAGATACAAGCAAAAGATACAGCTGAATACCACTAGCATAAACATGAAAACTTGAACCATACTTTCAGATTGCCTCTCCAAGAAGCAGTATGTACAGTACACTATAGACAGTAACAGGGACAGGACAGACACCTGCAGAATGCTGCAGTCTGTCTCAGGGTAAATTTTCTAAAATTCCCCATGACAACAGGTAGCTACTGATTCAAAAGGATCAATTAGTTCCACCTGATGACTGATATCACATGCAGATGACCGATCATGGAGGATCACAAGTTGTTTTATGTTTACTTCCACATGGCCAGCAAACATTTTGTTACAAGAATAGGGTTGTAGAGACATGTCACTGTTTGGTCCAATGCAGCTCAGTCTGCAGTGAGCAATGCAGTGACAGCCCAATGATCAGCAAGGCTGATCATGACACTATTGTATGCTTGTGCGGTGGAAACTTCTTGTAGTTGAAAGGAGTAAGCCTCTCCTATCGGAAAGTAACTCAGTCCTTTCCTGTGCATGAAGCTGCCCAGCAAGCAGCTGAGCAGCATCATGCTCTGCCTGTTCCTCTTCCTCCACCTCCTGAGCATAATGCACTAAATGTAAGCCCTGTCTGTGAGCGAGAAGCCCACAGCACAAACTCCTCTTCTTCCTCCTCCCCCCCGTCTTTCATGTAACACCACCCCCACCATTGTAGTTGCCTCCAATCCCCTTAAAATGTGTGAACATTAAGATGTCCACCCCCAGCTCTGACAAGCATCTGTGACATTAGGGTGCCCAATCCCCAGTGTCACTCTTGCTGTAATAAAAACAGTCCTTTGTAGTCTTTTTTTATTTTACCCAAAAAAGCAGAAAGCTGTCGATTGATATCATTTGTAGCTGACCCAATCCCCCAATCTGTCACTCACACCACACCACCCTCCACTCATCACCCCCACCCCACAGCCCTCCCACACCCTCACACATCTCAAAATGGATCACTACCACTCTGCTGCAAAACACGTCCTTCTTCTTCAATGCCGACCAGGAACTGAAGAAACAAGGTAAGTGCAGGCAATGTACTTTCAAGGCATTTTGAATTTTTACTCATAACTTTGTCATTTAATAATATTTTTTTCACCAAATTTTCAACATGCACACAGATAGATAGATAGATAGATAAACAGACAGACAGACAGATACAGTAGATAGATAGACAGACAGACAGACAGACAGACAGACAGACAGATAGATAGATAGATAGATAGATAGATAGATAGATAGATAGATAGATAGATTGATTGTGAGATCGCCCAGGCTCCTGATGAAAAAAAGATGGTCAGCTACTTGCTGACCAGATTCATGTAAATGAAAGGACTGAAGCCCCCTCTGATAGGAGCAGCTTTGGTCCTTTCAACTACACGAAGTTTCCACCCAGCAAGCAGCAAGTGTCATCATGACCATAGTGCGTGGTCATTGGTCTGGACTGCCAAGCCCCTTCCAGTTTGAGCTGCAATAGGCTCGGCAGTGAAACACCTCTGAAATGCTGTTAAGTGTAACAAAATGTTTCTTGTGCAAGTGCAAGCAAACGTGAAAAGAACTAGGTTGTCAGCATACAAGATGGGAGTGCTGTGTGACAGACTGGCATGGATTGAGTTGGTATGAAGAGAGAAAAGGAGGGACTCAGTATGGATCATTGAGGGACCCTGACTGAAGTAGGAGCTGGGTCAGATACAGAATTGACAAATGTAACACATTGGAACCTGTTACCCAGATAACTTTTAAACCATGCTAGGAGGAAACATCCAGTGCACTATGCTTTCCAGACAGTAGGGAATGGCTAACCAGATGAAAGGCTTTGGTGAGGTCAATAACAAGCATTTGTCAATGCCAAATGTTTGTTTGCTGGTATTGGCATTGGTACTGCATGAGTTAGAGAGATGCATAATAGGAATGGCAGTGAAGTATTGAACTAACACCAACCCCAACCCCCACCCTACAGAGACTGACAAGCATTGGGGTGTGCCTTGGGTCTTCGGCCATAACACTAACACCATTCCACCTCACCTCACCCTGCAGACACCGACAGGTGTCATAGTGTGCTTTGGGGTCTTTGGCCCTTACACTCACCCCCATTCCATAAGGAAATAAGCTGAGATGGGTGCAGTATAGGAAAATGGGGTGAACGTTAGGGCCACAGACCCCAAGGTACACCTCAATGCCTGTCAGTGACTGCAGAGTGGGGGTGGAATGAGGTGAACATTATGGCCGACGACCCCAAGTCACACCCCCAACACCTGTCAATCTCTACAGGGTGGGACGTTACAGTTGGAAACCCTAATGCCCCAGGCGTTTGTTGGTATTTATGCTCCAAATTTTCAACATGGGCTTTTTGGGACCCCACCTCATGAACAGTGGCACTATCATTTCGTTACTCAATCCTGAAAAGTGATTTCACACAACAAGTGCGCCATTCGGCTCAATAGCTGCAAAAAGACATTTTGGGTAGGATGTAAAAAATGACATCTATACAGTTCATGAGGAGGTGTGAAAAAATGGCAATGTTGAAAATCTGGAGTGAAAATATAAAACAAAAAATGGCAACGTTACAAGCATGCGTAGAAATTGTGTAATGCACGCTCGTAATGCAGTCATTTTTGGAATTTGTTCACCAGATTTTCAACATGGCCTTTCTGGGATCTCCCCTCATAAACAGTGGCTCTGTGGTTTCATTAATCTGTCCCAAAAGTTGATGTCACACAGCAACTGCACCATTCTGCTCCACAGGTGCAAACACATGTTTCAGGCAAGATGCAAAAAATGACAGCTATACTGTTCATAAGGAGGTGTGAAAAAATGGCAATGTTGGAAATTTGAAATGAAAAATTGGTGAAGTTATGAGCGTGCGTATAAACTGCGCAATGCACACTCATAACACAGTAATTTTTTGGAGTTTTTTCACCAAACTTGTAACATAGGCTTTTTGGGACCCCACCTCATAAACAGTGGCACTGTCATTTCATTAATCAGTCCCGAAAGGTGATTCCACACAGCGACCACAAAATCATCTTTCAGGACCGTGAAACAAAATGACAGTGTCAGTGGTCACTACGTGGGGTCCCAAGAACCCCATGTTGAAAATCTGGGACCAAAACTCCAACAAATGGCTGACATATCAACTTAAGTTGAACCCCCAATGACTTCGTTATAGAGCTTACCATGATTTTCTTCAGTTTGCGGTCGGCTTTTGAAAAGTGCAGACATGTTCCCGGTCCACAGAAGATCGCAGTGCCCGACCTCCGGTAGTAAGTACGGGGTGAAGGGGGTGTGGGGAGGTGGGGTGCAAGAAGGAGGGTCAGGATGGGGAGGGGCCGGATGACGAGGATTGTTTTCTTTTTACAGGTGAAAACAAAAACACATCAGGGGACAGTTTCTTCTTTTACAGGTGTAATTTTATGAAAAATAGATTTCGGCACACTGGGGTGGCCTCCCAGTGTGTCAGACTAATGAAGAGGGGATCAATGTCAACCCGGGGATTGTACACCCCGAGGTCGGCTGAAAAAAAGGTGGCATGGGGGCGCATCCGACACCGGGAGTGGGCATCCTGGTGTCGGAAAAATATAATGCTTACTTTGGCACACTGGGGTGGGTTCCCAGTGTGCCACAACAGTGGGGGGGGCATGCCAACATGGGGATTGGGCACCCCATTGTCGGCAAAAGATAGCTTGGGGGGGCCATGCCAACACGGGGATTGGGCACCTCAATGTCGGTTTTGTGGGTAGTGTGTGGTGGGCAGCAGGAGCCACCAATTATGTAAAGCCTTAAGTCTAGCTATGGGCATTACCGTGCCCTGTAATATGCAAGGCTGGAATGTTCCTGGTTGCTGGGAAGAGGTGGGGGGAGAGATCTGACTCTGCAGTGACAAAACTGTCCATGACTGGAGTGGCAGATTTCTTTCAAGTCTGCACTCGCTCTGAAACTGCCATCATCAGCAGCTTCCCTGTTGATTGGTGGCTGAGGGATGCACCCCTGAAAGCGTTCACCGGACTGGCCAAACACTGCCACACCTCTGCAATACTCTACTCTCCTCAAAATGTTTCTTGTGTGCTGCGTGCACAAGCAAGCATAACAAGCATTTGTCAATGCCGAACATTTGATGCACTGGAAGATGTCCACCCCTGCACCTTCTGTATGGCCTTGATGTACTTGAATGTATGTATCATGTTCCCCCACTCCCTCCTGTCATCCAACGAGTATATATTGAGGTCCTTTAATCTGTCCTGATATGTTCTGTTTTGCAAGGCATGTACCATCTTGGTTGCCTTTCTGTGGACCAGCTCCACCTTGTCAATGTCCGTGTGCAGTTGCGGCCTCCAGAACTGCACACAGTACTGTAGGGTAGGGCTCACTAGTGCATTATGCAGTGGCATCACCACCTCACACCTTTTGCTAGTGATACCTTTGCTTATGCACCCAAGCATGCCATGGGGCCTCTTTGCAGCATTTGTGCTCATTTTGACACCTTAAGGTCATCAGAACTGATAACTTCTATGTCCTTTTCTTCCTTGGTTATCATCAGCACCTCACCCCCATCCAGTAACTCTCCCCAGGTTTCCCTCTTCCCAGGTGCATTATTTGCACTTCTTTGCATTGAACCTCAGTTGGCACTCCCCAGACCAATTTTCAAGGCTCTCCATGTGTCTTCTCATATTCTCCACCCCTTCTGGAGTATTCACTCTGTTACAGATGTTGGTGTCATCTGCAGACAGGCAGACAGACCTTTCCTTCTAGCCCTTCCACGATGTCTGTAGTGAAGACATTGAATAGGACTGGTCCCAGGACTGATCCCTGAGGTACCCCACTGGTCATCACCCTCTCCCTGGATTGGATCCCATTACCACCACCTTTTGCCTCCTATCCATCAGCCAGTTTCTAACCCAGTGTATCAGCTTGTTCCCTGTGGCCAGACTACCCATCTTGTTATATCAGCCTTCTGTGTTGGTTGGCTTTCCTGAAATCAAGGTAGGTGACGTCCAGTGCCCCTCCTTGATTTAATTCCTTGCTGAGGCATTAGTGTTTCCAACCCTAATGCCAACCCCTACCCCCACCCTGCAGAGACTGACAGGTGTTGGGAGGGTGCCTTTGGGTCATCAGCCATAATGCTCATGCCATTCCACCTCACCACACCCTGCAGACACCAACAGGCATCACGGTGTGCCTTGGGGTCTTTAGCCCTTACACTCACCCCATTCCATAAGGAAATAAATGGAGATGGATGCACTATAGGAGAATGGGGTCTATGTTAGAACCGAAGACCCCAAGACACACCTCGATGCCTGTCACTGGCTGCTGAGTAGGGATGGAAAGGCATGAGAATTACGGTCAAAGACCCTAAGTCACACACCCGACGCCTGTTGGTCTTTACAGGGTGGGGGGCACATTACAGTTGGAAACCCTAAAACCCTGGGCGTTTGTTGATATTTTTGCTCCAAATTTTTAACATGGGCTGTTTTGGACCCCATCTCATGAACAGTAGCACTATCATTTTGTTACTCAATCCCGAAAGGTGATTTCATGCTGCGACTGTGTCATTCAGCACCACAGGTGCAAAAACAAATTTTGAACAGGATGTGAAAAATGACAGCTGTACTGTTCTTGAGGAGGTGTGAAAAAATGCCAATGTTGAAAATCTGGAGTGAAAATATGAAAAACTGGAAAAGTTATGATCGTGCGTAGAAACTGTGCTACGCACGGCTGTAATGCAATCATTTTTTGGAATTTTTTCACCAGATTTTCAACATGGACTTTTTGGGACCCCACCTCATGAACAGTTGCACTACATTTTAGTACTCCATCCCGAAAGTTGATTTCTCACAGTGACCATGCCATTCTGCACCACAGGTGCGAAAACATGTTTCAGGCAGGATGTGAAAAATGACAACTATACTGTTCATAAGGAGGTTTGAAAAAATGACAATGTTGAAAATCTAGAGTGAATATATTAAAAATTGGCGAGGTTATGAGCGTGTGTAGAAACTGCGAAACGCACGCTCGTAACGCAGTCAGTTTTTGGAATTTTTTCACCTGATTTGCAACATGGGCATTTTGGGACCCCAACTCATGAACAGTGGCACTGTTGTTTCATTAATCTGTCCTAAAAGGTGATTCCATGCAGCAACTGTGAAATCACCTTTCAGACTGAGAAGCAAAATGACAGTGCCAGTGTTCCTGAGGTGGGGTTCCAAGAACTCCATTTTGAAAATTTGGGTCCAAAATTCCTAACATTGGCCAAGATATCAACCTAAGTTGAACAACCCCCCCATTGAGTCCCATTATAAGGCTTACCGTGATTTCTCAGTTTGTCGGTCGCCTTTGAAGAGTGTAGATGTGTTTCCAGTCCAGAGAAGATGACAGCACCGGACCTCTGGAATTATGTATGGGATGGGGTGGTGCAGGGAGGTGGGGTATGCAGAGGGAAGGTGGGGATGGGGAAGGGGGGCCTGGGGAGACAACGATGGACTGTTTTCTTTTTTACAGGGAAACAAAATAAAAATACATTGAGGTACAGTTTTCTTTATTTTACAGGTCAAAAAAATTAATATAGGCATACTGGGGTGGGCTCCCAGTGTGCCACAATAGTGGGAGTGGGGGGCATGCTGACATGGGGATTGGGCACCCTGATGTCAGCACTGAATGGGTTTTCGGGGGGGGTACATCTGACACCAGGGGTGGGCATCCCAGTTTCAGAAACATATTTCAATATTTTGGCACACTGGGGCGGGCTCCCAGTGTGCCACATTAGTTGGGGAGGGTGGGAGAAACATGCCAACATGGGGATTGAGCACCCGATGTCAGCAAAATATCTATTTGGGCTTGGGGGCGGGGGAGACATCCGACACCAGGAGTGGGCATCCTGGTGTCGGAAACATAAAAATTTAATAATATTTCAGCACACTGGGGTGGGCTCCCAGTGTGCCACATTAATATGTGGGGGTGCATTGCTGACACAGGGATTGGGCACCCGATGTCGGCTGTAAGAAAAACTGCACAGTGGCTAATGTTGAGGGGGCAGAAGCCAGCACCGGGAGAGGCCGCACTGCGGCCACGGTTGAAGCTTGGGGGGGTTTCAGAGGAGCGCGGATGGAGACAGAGAATACAGGAACAACTGCTGCCATGCACATTAGTGTGCACTCGAATGTGCATGACAGGAGTTCAGGCTACAAATGAAGTGCTCCCATTGAAGTGGTTCATTTGTTTCAAGTCTGTGGCATGGCATGTCAGCAGAGCTGAACTGCTGTCATGACCAGAGTACCTGATGATTGGTGTACACTGTCACACCTCTTGCAGATGCTGCTGTAATTGGCATGGCAGTGACACACCTCTCATTTCCCGTTACTGTCTCAAAGCGTTTGGTGTGCATGAGCATCAAACACAAAAAACGCACCCACCCACAAGCAGTTTTAAAGAGCTAGTGGAGCCAAAACAGGCAGACAGGAAAGTAATACAAATTTTAGATGTAATGACAGGGCAATAATACAAATTTTAAGATGTAATGACAGGGCAATAATACAAATGTTAAGAAGTAGTCAGTTGTAACGTTTTATTTCCAAAGTATTTTTTTCCTTTTGCTCATTAGAAAGTCTTCTATGTGATAATATTGTACTGGATGTGTTGAACAGCTCGTAGCCTGGCAGCTGACATATCTAGCTCTGTCCCCCCCCCCCCACTACATAATCAGCATTGTGATCTCACTGTCAGTGACATCCAGGTAACTGACCTGGCAGCCACTTAGTGGCTGTTCCTAAGCAGCAATGAAATCACAGTCATTGAGGTCACAATGCTGATGATACAGCAGGGGTGGACTAGAGACAGATGTGTCAGCTGCCAGGTGGAATGTTATCCCACTCATCACCACTACTAACATCAGGAAAGCAATCTTCTAATTAAACAAAGGGAAAAGAAAAAGTACCTAAAAAATAAAAGGTAATGGTTGACTGCTTTTAAAAACTAATATTAGTTTTAGGCAGTACACTAGCTCTTTAATAGTGGAACAGAAAAGAGCAGCACTCCAAGGCCAGGAAAATTCCAAATCACAAGGCCATCTTAAAACTGCAGGTAAAGTAAGAGCAAATTTATTACAAATATGGAAGCATTGAAAGTGAAGCGCTAAACCCTGGCACTTCGACTCATAACCTGAGTCTTCATCAGGGGTGGAGCTCCAAGCATCTATCTGATAATTCATACAGCTTAGTTAAAGAGACATTACACAATACAAAACTAATTGCCTAGCTCAGGAGCTAATTATTGCAAAGGCACCTAATAGTAACAAAGACATGGTTTCAGTGAACCCCAAGTAACATATAGTAGACAGTTAATATGAAACACCTAGTAAAATAATAATAAAAAAAAGATCACCAGATCACAGGACTAATGATATGTTCAAGCAAAAAATTACTTGTGAGTTAATACATGCTTTCCTCCTCTTACCTTTCACCCTTATCTGGTATTTTATTTGGGACATGGGCTGGCCATACTAGGCTATACTCAGTTCAGGAAGGCAATAGTGGAGAACACCAGACCTACACTAGACCTATAATGTAACTGTGGTTTAACAATAACAGATTACAATGAAAAAATTGTAACGAGACGTGCTTACATCATGTAAGATGTCAAACCACAGTCTACACATCGGTGAAGTTTTCTAACAAAAATAAATCTGATCAGCATCGGTGAAGTTTAGTAACAGGAATAAATACAGCATGGGCTTATGCTTGTTGTAAAATTTTGTATTCATTTATTTAAGTTGGGGGGCTTCGCTTCCCATACCCACTTTTTTTTTTTTTTTTTTAAAGGGGTAGGAGCAAAAGCCCCCAACTCAAAAAAACTAATACAAAAAAATAACCAAAATGTAGTTCTGAGAGAGTAGCATTACTTGAACTCTACGTTAATAGCGTAGGTCCAGGGTAGGTCCAGTATTCTCCACTATCACCATTCAGGAAAGACAGGGTGGGAAGGAAGGGAAACGGGGTGATGCTGTGCATAAGGGAGGGTATCAAAGCGACAGAGATACAGGGAATCCAGGGAAGAATGAAGAGGTTGGAGGTACTGTAGGTCACACTAGAGACAGAAAACAGAGCCAATGTTCACACTGGCATAATCTACAGACCTCCAACAAAGGGGGAGAAATTAGATAAGGAATTGGTGGAAGACACTGGCACAATGGCAAAAAAAGGAGAGGTATTGCTGGTGGGGGACTTCAATCTGCTGGAAGTAGATTGGAGCCTCCCAGCTGCAGCTTCAGCTAGAAGCAGAGACATCTTGGGCTCCCTGCAAGGGTTTTTTTTCAAGCAACTAGTCAGGGAGCACACTTGTGATGGGGCAATACTGGACCTGGTGCTCACTAACAGGGACGGTACAGCAGACATCAAGGTGGGAGGCCATCTGGAGACCAATGATCACTGTACAGTGTGGTTCAACATAAGGATGGCAACAGAAGCAAACCACACAAGGACAAGGGTCCTGGACTTCAGGAGGGCAGATTTAAAAAAAAAAAAAGGTCAATGCCTCAGAGATGATCTAGCTAGTGGATGACCTGGGTGGGGTGGAGGAACAGTGGGTGAAGCTAAGGGATGGCATAGTGAAGGCAACAAACCTCTGCACAAAGGAAGTGAGTAAAAACAAGAAGAAAAAGAGACTGCTGTTTGTCACAAATTCACACAGCAGGTCAGCCCTCTACTCCCAAAGTGCCAACCTCTGAGCTTAGAATTGTGAACAGTGAACAGTACAAGGTAACCCTCTTGTCTGTTTTGTGGGTTCGAGTCACTGTAGTCTCAAGTTCTGGAGGGATTCAAACTGATAACCTCTTGTTAGCATACCCAATTATCAGGCTCAGATAATTCTGTCTTCGGGGGGCCAGATATCTTTGCCTACGGGCACCTAATCAGGTATTACAAAATGAACTCCTATTTCCCAGTTTGGTATCATAATAAGTTCATACACAGTGTCAGCTATAACCTTCAAAGCTTCACTTATATAAGAAAGAAATTTAAAGGCACACCAGGCGGTTTCCATTTTAAAATATATATATTTACTTTAAAATAGGAAAAATAGGAAAACAGTAAAATTACAGAACAAAATATCCCAACACATACAATCTTAAAAACAAAACAGGTTTAAAGTGCAAACTTCTACATACACTCAGACTAGTCTTAGCTAAGGTATTCTTACTTCTTAGTCTTTTCAGTGCTTTAATGTTCCTCTTCTCTCAGTCAGGAAAAATGAATGTAAAATGTCTCTCTGTAAGGTCTGCTCAGTATATTTAAACAGCAGTCTTGAGCTGGCCTTCTCTCTGAGGTCACCTAACTCCTCCTTTTGGTGTATTAAACTTTATATTCCATAACACAGGATGTCCAAACAAGATATTTGAAAAATAATAGCTGACAAAATAAATCTCCTCTTCTCATATTGACTGGTCAAAACCAGTCTGTGCTCTTGCTTCACACACACATCGAAAGTCTCTTTGATGTAATTCAAGGGCTTCCTTGGAATGGTTATTGGACCTTCCAAATTAGTCTGGGTCCTGTTTGGCCCAGACATCAAAGACCCTTTGATGTAATTACTGGCTATCTTTGGGAGACACCCAAAACACAGGCATGCTCTTTCCTTTATGGCACCTAGTGCATATCAAAGGATTTCCCTGAGGATGTCATGAATGGCTAATTTTATTTCCTGGGATCAAAGCAAATTGACAAGGTAATTGTACCTCAGATCTCTGTAGTTTAAAATACCTCCTGTACTTTGAACTTATCCCTGGGGGGTTTGATGTGTACATTCCAGCAAGACAGCATTTTCTCTTGACACAGTCCATCACACATTTTTTTTATATTTACAAAAAAATGATACAGGAATCAGAACCAGCTGTCCAAGTGTGACAATTCCTCCCCACGTAGACTGAATTTGGGGGCTCTATCCCCCTGCATGGGATGAGCTTCCCAAATCAGTTCACTCCTCATAGACCCTGGACAGCCCATCTCAGTTCTGATTTTGTTTTCCAGCACTATGTACGATTTTCAGTTCATACCCTTGTAAAGCAAGACTCCATCTTAGCAGTCTGCCATTGTTTTTCCCTATCTGCATCAGCCAAACTAGGGGGTTGTGGTCAGTCTGCACCACAAAATGCTGCCCATACAAGTATGTCTCCAATTTCTTAAGGGCCCACACTATGGCAAGACACTCCTTTTCCACCGTGGAGTATGACTGCTCCCTAGGAAGTAGCTTTTTACTCAGGTAGGCTATTGGGTGGTCCCTCCCTTCGCTGGATGTCTGGCTCAGTACTGCCCCAATACCCATGTCTGAGGCATCAGTCTGAACTATAAAAGGTTGGCTATAGTCAGGACTTGTCAAAACAGGAGCACTGCACAGTGCCTCCTTCAGTCTGGTAAAGGCTTCCTCACAAGCTGGGCCCCAGGTAATTTTCTTGGGCATCTGTTTCTTTGTCAGGTCAGATAGGGGAGCAGCCAGGGCACTGTAATTGGGTACAAATTTTCTATAGTACCCTGCTGTCCCAAGAAAACTCCTGACCTGCTTCTGAGTTTCTGGTCTGGGCCATGCCTGGATTACCTCTATCTTTATTTGGTTAGGACGGAGCTGTCCTTGGCCTACCACATGCCCGAGGTATGCCACCTCTCCCGTGGCCACCTGGCACTTTGCGGCTTTGACAGTGAGCCCAGCCCTCTGTATTCTGCCTAGCACTTCCCTAAGGTGTGACAGGTGTTCCTCCCAGCTGGTACTAAAGATGACAATGTCATCCAGGTATGCCACAGCATACTCCTCGTCACCATTTAACACCTAGTTCACCAACCTTTGGAAACTGGCCAGGGCGTTCTTCATTCCAAAAGGCATTACTTTGAACTCAAATAAGCCTATCAGAGTGATGAAGGCTGACCTCTCCCTAGCTCTGTCCGTCAGCTCTACCTGCCAATACCCCTTCGTCAGGTCAATGGTCGTAAGGTAGGTCGCCCCTCCCAACTTGTCCAGGAGTTCATCCATCCGGGGCATCGGGTGGGCATCTGACTTTGTGACTGCATTCAGTCCACAGTAGTCTACACAGAAACAAGTCGAGCCATCTGGCTTGGGTACAAGGACTACGGGTGAGGCCCAGGGACTATGGGATCTCTGGATTACCTCTAAATCCAGCATCTCCTCCACTTCCCTCCTGATGTCCTTTTGGACAGCCTCTGACACCTGATATGCTGTCTGCCGTATGGGCGTCTGTGTTCCTGTCTCCACATCGTGCGTCGCTAAGGGGGTTAGTCCAGGCCTGGTGCTAAACAAGGGGGCAAAGTCTGCTAAAACCTCCCTTACTTTCTGGATCTGGCCCGGGGTCAGCTGGTGAGACAATTTTACTGCCTGCACAGAGGACTCCCACTTACTTTCTTCCAGCAACTCCAGAAGGGGGTCTCCTTTGTCCGTCCCCTCCTCATGACTACACACTGCGAACACCATGTCAGCTCTATTTGCATATGGCTTCATCCTGTTGCTATGGTACATCCTTTCTGTCTGTCTATGGTCAGGTAACTCTACAATGTAGTTCACATCATTTACCTTCCTAACCACTTTGTACGGTTCTGCCCACTCAGCTTGCAGCTTGTCTTTCCGGACCGGAATAAGGACCATGACTTCCTGACCCACCAGGTACGAGCGAGCTCTGGCTCTGTGGTCGTACCATACTTTTTGTTTCTGTTGGGCAGCTGCCAGGTTGCTCTGGGCTGTCCCCATAAGCTCCTTCAGCCTTTTCCTAAACCTTAGAATGTAATCCACAATGGGAGTTCCCTGGGTGGAATGCTTGCCTTCCCAGTCCTCCTGGATCAAGGCTAGGGGCCCATGTACCCGGCGTCCATATAAGAGTTCGAAGGGGGAAAATCCTGTTGACTCTTGGGGCACCTCCCTGTATGCAAACAACAGGTGGGGAAGGTATTTCTCCCAGTCCCTCCTATGCTGTTCAGAAAATGCCCAGAGCATTGATTTTAGGGTACCATTGAATCGTTCCGCAAGTCCATTGGCTTGTGGGTGATACGGTGTCATGCATCTCTGTACCACCCCACACTTCTTCCATAAACATTTCATTAGGTCCGACATGAAGGAACCCCCTCGATCAGTGATTACCTCCTGCAGAAACCCAACACGGGAGAAAATCCTAAGTAAGGCATCTGCCACTTTGTCTGTCCTCAGAGAGGATAGGGTGACTGCCTCTGGGTACTTGGTGGCATAATCCACCACAGTCAGGATGGATCTCTTCCCTGAGGAGCTGGGGGTATTTAAAGGCCCCACAATATCCATTCCCACCCTCTGGAATGGCTCCTCTACTGTGGGCAATGGAATCAGGGAGGTTTGGGTTTTCTTGCCCGCCTTCCCTATTTCTTGTCACTGGTGACAAGACCTGCAGTACTCCTTCACCTGCTGGATGAAGTTAGGCCAGTAGAAATTCTGGGCTAACCGCTGCATAGTGCGTGCAATTCCCAGATGACAAGACAAGGGAATATCATGGGCAACCTTGAGCAACTGCTCATGATATCCCTGGGGAACGACAAGCTGCCTGCCTAGCATCCCTCCCTCTGTCTGTACTGCCTGTGTATACAGTAGTCTATTTTCCCAATAAACCTTATGTCTGCCATCACCTCCCTGTGTTCCATCAGAGTCTGCCCAAGCCCTCAGCTTCTCTAAACTAGGGTCACCCCTCTGAGCAGCTGCAAACCCCTCACACAGTCCCAAGGCATGGGACAGGTCCCCTTCAGTCACTAAACTAGGGTCCCTAGCACTAGCATCAGGGCCCTCAGTATCACTGTCAATCCCAACCCTCTGACAAGGGGTCACCCCTCCCTCTTTGGAGTAACCCTCTGTAGCTGTGTGGTTACTTGCTACCGGGGAAATTTCTACCCCCTTTTTATCAGTCTCCCCAACTGGAGACACAGGCTGGGGAAGCAGCCTCTCAGTGGTTTCCACACTGGTTTCTGTGGGGTTCAGGGAACTACAATTTTCCCTTGCCACTTGGCTACGAGTAACTGCACATACCACCCCCTGCTGGAGATTGTTACACAGGATCACATCCACTGCTAATGTGTTGGCTACAGCCACCTGTTGCACAGTTCCCCCTGTTTCACCCCAGTCCAGGAGAACACTAGCGAGGGGCAATGTTTTCTCCCTGCCCGTAAAGTCCTGTACAGTTACGTATTTATTGGGTATAAGCTGACCAGACTGTACCAGATCCCCCTTTACCAATGTCAGGGATGCCCCTGTGTCCCTTAACCCCTGCGTCTGTACACCATTTACCATGACTGGGTGCATGTGTTCCCTCATGTTCACTGGCATGCTTCCAGGGACACACAAACAACCCACTTCTTTTCTAGCATCCTGTTGTGTATTTTGGCTCGTCTTTTTGGGACACTGTCTGGCAACATGCCCAGTTTCTTTACACAGTCAACATGCATTTCTTTTTTTTTTTTTTTTTTTTTTGTTCCTATTTGTGCTCCTCCTGATGGCCGCCCCCATCCGACTGACTCCCCCAGCCCCGTCCCCCGGAATCGCCGGCGCTTACCTTGTACCCGGCCTGGGAGCAGAGCCTCCGGGGAGTCGGTCATCATCCTGCTTGCCGCCGGCTTTTTCTGCCTCTGGTTTTTTGCCCAGGAGCCCCAGGAGTAGGAACGCATGTGCGTGGAGGTACGAATGCGCCTACAGCCCTGGTTACGACCCCTATCCCCCACCCCATGGCCTAATGCCCAGCCTTCTCTGAGCCTGTGCAGCTCCTAGCCTCCACTAGGGGTCACCATTGGCCAAGGGATGCCACATCACCTCCCCGGAGAGGAGAGCCTGCCTGTCGGCAGCTCAATCCAGCTCCGCCCGCCCCCCCCACTGCCGACCTCCGACCCGGGCTCGTTCCCAAATCCAGGTTGCCGATGTGCCATGAAGTAAGGCGTCCAGTGCTTCAGCCCTCAGCGCCACCGGGCCGGCAACATGCATTTCTTACTTCAGATAAATCTTTTTGTTGAAACCTGGGGCTAACTGGTTTCGGTGGAGGCAGTGAGGGTTTTAGCTGCCCTGAAGGCGCTCTTTTCCCTTTCTGCGCTGCCACACCCACCCCATTCACTCTCAGAGCAGGTCTGCTCTTGGCATAGTGGTCCGACAGTTCAGCAGCCCCTTGCACTGTTTTTGGATCTCGGTCCTCTAACCAGGTTTTTAGCTCTGCTGGGCATGCCCAATAAAACTGTTCTAATAAAATCACATTTTCAATTTTATCAACAGAGTTTGCCTCAATTCCTCCTCACCAATGCTTTAAAAACAGACGTTGTTTCGTAGCTAGCTCCTCATAGCTGATATCAGGGCTTCTCCTGAGCTTACGGAATTTAGCTCTGTATGATTCAGCAGTTAATTCAAATTTTTTTAACAGTGCAGCTTTTAACTTGCTGTAATCATCACTGTCCTCATTGTCCATTTGACCCAATGCATCCCAAGCTTTTCCAGTAAGTAGTGGGGATAGCTGGAAGCTCCAGGACTCTCTAGGAATTTTAGCCTGAATACAAACTTTTTCAAAAGAATTTAAAAAGGCATCCATGTCCTCCCCTTCTTTAAACTCAGCTATTAATGTGGAGTTCAATTTGTAACTCATTCCTGCAGTCCCAGTTAAACCCAAGCCACTTACCTGCTCTGGTGCCGCTGGTTGGAGTCGTAGCTTCTCCAGTTCATGTTGCCACTGATGCTCCTCTCCCTTCTCCTCTGCAGCTCTCTGGTGCTTATGCTCCTCATGGTCTGCCTCCCTCTGTTGTGGCTCTGCCTCCAGTTCCATCCTGCGCAACTCAATTTGCAGCTTGAGTACCTCTGGATTCAGGATACTGGTGACCTTCCCCTGCTGCTGTGGCCCTTCACTGACAGTGGCCCTGCTGTCCTCCTCATCGTATCAGGACCCCTCACTGGCCGCTAGTCCTGCCACACTCGAGGTCTGGTCCCTTTCAGTCACAGTCTGTGACTCGCTGCTCTGGGTATCTGTTACGATCAGGGCCTCTATGAGGTTCTGCTTTTTGGCTGTCACCTCGAACAGGACTCCTCTGTCCTCGCACGACTGTTTTATGTGTTCTACAGTGTGCCTGCTATAGCTGGAATCCATCTTCTTCCCTGTCCATGCTAATCTGACTGGCACTTTAGAAAAAAAAATTAAAATGGGTAAGAACTTGACTGTAAGCCAAGGGATATAGTTCTGTTTCCTTTTGAAATAAAACAGTGCCTTTCTTTTTTCCAAGTGAGCCGAACGGTCTCAAGCTGACACACTGAACAATGAAGCTTATACCACCAAACTTTATATGCCACTGCTGCCAACCAATCTGTCACAAATTCACTCAGCAGGTCAGCCCTCTACTCCCAAAGTGCCAACCTCTGAGCGTAGAATTGTGAACCGTGAACAGTACAAGGTAACCCTCTTGTCTGTTTTGTGGGTTCGAGTCACCTTAGTCTCAAGTTCTGGAGGGATTCAAACTGATAACCTCTTGTTAGTGTACCCAATTATCAGGATCAGATAATTCTGTCTTCGGGGGGCCAGATATCTTTGCCTATGGGCACCTAATCAGGTATTACAAAATGAACCCTTAGAACTCTATGCAAGACCTAGAGAACTCTATCTATTTCCCAGTTTGGTATCACAATACCTTCATACACAGTGTCAACTATAACCTTCAAAGCTTCACTTATATAAAAAAGAAATTTCAAGGCACACCAGGCAGTTTCCATTTAAAATATATATCTTTACTTTAAAATAGGAAAAATAGGAAAACAGTAAAATTACAGAACAAAATATCCCAACACATACAATCTTAAAAACAAAACAGGTTTAAAGTGCAAATTCCTACATACACTCAGACTGGTCTTAGCTAAGGTATTCTTACTTCTTAGTCTTTTCAGTGCTTTGATGTTCCTCTTCTCTCAGTCAGGAAAAATGAATGTAAAATGTCTCTCTGTAAGGTCTGCTCAGTATATTTAAACAGCAGTCTTGAGCCGGCCTTCTCTCTGAGGTCACCTAACTCCTCCTTTTGGTGTATTAAACTTTATATTCCATTACACAGGATGTCCAAACAAGATATTTGAAAAATAATAGATGACAAAATAAATCTTCTCTTCTCATGTTGACTGATCAAAACCAGTCTGTGCTCTTGCTTCACACACACACATCAAAAGTTTCTTTGATGTAATTCAAGGGCTTCCTTGGAATGGTTATTGGACCTTCCAAATTAGTCTGGGTCCTGCTTTGCCCAGACATCAAAGACCCTTTGATGTAATTACTGGCTATCTTTGGGAGACACCCAAAACACAGGCATGCTCTTTCCTTTATGGCACCTAGTGCATATCAAAGGATTTCCCTGAGGACGTCATGAATGGCTAATTTTATTTCCTGGGATCAAAGCAAATTGACAAGGTAATTGTACCTCAGATCTCTGTAGTTTAAAATACCTCCTGTCCTTTGAACCTATCCCTGGGGGGTTTGATGTGTCAGTTCCAGCAAGACAGCATTTTCTCTTGGCACAGTCCATCACACATATTTTTATATTTACAAAAAAATGATACAGGGATCACAACCAGCTGTCCAAGTTTGACACTATTCAAAGGAACTGGCTGAAAAACTAAAAGCTAAAAGGGTAGCATTCAGGAGTTATAAAGAGGAAGGGGATAGGTCACATAAAACCAACAGGAGCACTTGATTGATGGAGGTAGAAACTAGACCCTTTACAGAGGAGACAGTCCTGAAGGGGCTCAAAAATCCAAATGTGGATATAGCTATGTGGCCACACGGGTGCATCCAAGGGTATTGAGGGAGCTAAGGAAGATACTGACTGCACCTCTGACAGTCCTTTTTAACAGCTCACTAGAAACAGAAGTGGTTCCAGAGGACTGGAGGAGGGTAGATGTAGTCCTGTTTCACAAAAGCAGTAGCAGGGAGGAGGCTGACAACTATGGACCTGTCAGATTGACATTGGTGGTGGGGAAGTTAATGGAGACACTGCTAAAGGAAAAGATTGTAAAGTATCTTGAATTCAGCAGATTGCAAGACCCAAGGCAGAATGAATTCATGGGGGGAAGGGGGAGGAATCACTCAGATAAATCTGATAGATTTCTTTGAATGGGTGATCAAGGAAATAGAGCAGGGCTGGGGGTTGGGGGCTGGTGGAGGTGGCCTACCTAGATTTCAGTAAGACTTATGACACCATTCCACATAGGGGTCTCAAAGGAAACTGGGCAGCTTAGGAGCGGGTCTTAAGGTGGTAAACTGGTAAGATATTGGCTATGGTATTGGCGACAGATGGTGGTGGTAAACTGAGTTCACTAAGGAGAAGTGAGGGTGACCAACAGGGTACCTTTGGGCTCAGTACTGGGATGAGTCTTCTTTAATGGCTTTATAAGTGACATTTCAGATGAGCTGGAAGGGAAGGTATGCCTCTTTGTGAGTACACCAAAATCTGCAATACTGTGGACACTCCGAGGGGTTGGTGAAAAGAATAATAATAATAATAACTTTATTTATTTATTTTTTTTTTTAGTTAACCCTTTTTCTCCTAGGCCCTCGGTCTGCCTTACCTTATACACATCTTGGCATCTCCCTTAGGTCTTCCGGCTGCCGTCCTGAGGAACTCCCCACTCCTATTCGGGCCCCGCAGCTTCTACCCCTGTGGTATGCCCCCTGCGGTGGGGTGGTGGAGAGTCCCCCCTATAATCCCCACCTGAACAGGATCCAGTAAGTGCTGCATACCCTTGGAACCAGGAGCCCCCTCCGGATATGGCCATCATGCCGCCACAACCAGGTGCCTGATTTCCTTTACTCTGGTTTCCCCTCTGATGCGTGTGGCATGCAAGGACGCCAAGAGACAGGAGCGTGCACGATACCGCATGCACTCCTTCCCAGTGTCTGCCCCAGCATGTTCCCTTTAGACTGCTAGTGCTACAGCATTGTCCCCAGCCAACGCTAGAGGCCACCAGTGCACCGATAGCAGCACACCCCCCCCGGAGAAGGAGAGCAGTCCTACGGATGCTCAATCCTTCTTCTCCCCTGCCAACCCCTGACAACCCAGGCTCATTCCTGGACCTGGGTCACCTGTGTGGCACAAGGTGTGGCATCCGGCCTCAACCCTCAGTGCCACCAGGCCGGCATAATAACTTTATTTTTTTAGCGCAATTCATAAATATCAAAGTGCTGTACAAGCATGCAACTCTAAAACATTTAAAATCAGCATCTAAAACTTAATGAAAATATTAACATAAAATACAAATCATTAATATCAAGACTTCAAAAATCAGGAAAAGTCAAAATATACAGATGCATTTTAAGGGTAGTTTTAAAGCTCTCCACTGTCTGGCACTCTTGTATCCGATGAGGTAGAGCATTCCACCAAAAGCCCGTGTTCCCGAGGTCTTCAAACGCACCCTGGGAATCTCTAGCAATCCCTCATCAGCTGAGTGGAGTGGTCGGAGGGGGAAGTAGGGAATCAGAAGCTCTTGCAAGTAACTTGGGCCCAGACCGTGTAGAGCTTTGTAAGTCAGTAAACCAACTTTAAAGGTGATCCACCACTGAACAGGCAGCCAGTGCAGAGTGCACAGCACAGGGGAAATATGGCTGGAACGAGTCGACCCAGACAATAACCTGGCCGCAGCATTCTGCACCAACTGCAGGCAATGGATATCTACCCCAGGAAGCCCTAGATAAAGGGAGTTACAGTAGTCAAGGCGTGAAGTCATGAAAGTATGAACCAAGGTTGGAAGATCACAGGATGAAACAAGGTGCTTAATCTGGGTGATGTTCATCAGATGGTAAAAAGAGGACTTGACCATGGCTGACACCTGTGAGCAAAGTGTCGGCTGGTCATCAAGTACCACCCCCAGATTCTGCACCCACTCAGAAGTCGAGAGCTGAGAACCCTCAAGCCAGAGCCCGGCAGGCCGCCCAGCAGTCGACCCTTCTATCCGGTGACCCAGTTCCACCACTAACACCTCCATCTGAACAGAATGTGCAGAGACCTGAGAAAACCTGAGGCGTGATCAAGGGCATAGCAGCTGGTTTTCAATACAAAAAAGTGCAAAATCATACACCTAGGCACAGAAACCCAGAGGAGGAGTACAAAATGGGAGATGTATTGGTGGTCACCAAAAAGGAAAGGGACCTGGTAGTAATCATATCTAATGACCTTAAGCTGGCCAGAAAGTGTGACAAGGAAGTTGGTAGAACCAGTGGAATGTTGCAGTGCACAGGGAGAGGTATCACTAGCAGTAGGTGGAAGGTGGTGTTGCCACTACATAGATCGCTGGTGAGACACCACCAAGAGTATTGTGTCCAGTTCTGGAGACCACATCTCAGGAAGAACATAGGCAGAGTGTAGGCTGTCCACAGGAGGGCAACTAAAATGGTGCAGGGTCTGCATCAGAAGCCCTATGAGGAGAAACTAAAGGACCTCAATATGTACACCACGGAAGAGAGAAAAGGGCTATGATAGAGACCTACAAATACCTCACAGGGGCAAATAAGGTACAGGAGAAGACTATTTGTCAGAGGAAAAAGATGCACAAAAGCAAGAGGACATGCAATGAAGCTGGAAGGGGGAAAATGCAAGACAGATGTGAGGAAGTACTTCTTCACGAAAAGAGTGGTGGATGTCTGGTGCAGTCTTCCAGTGGAGGTGATGGGGGTGAGAACACTGCTGGGATTCAATAATGCATGGGACAGGCATAAGGGAATCTTAATGAAAAGCAAGAGGGGAGTCAGAGATCAAGTAGGGTCTGCAGTGACACTATGGGCAGGGAAAAAATGGACAGATTGGGTGGGCCAAACAGCCCTCAAATTCTATGTTTCTATGTTGTTTTATTTTTACTCTTGTCATTAAAAAATGAACACTAGGAGCTACACAGGTACTTGTGTCTGTTATGCTTGTGTACTAGAAGTCTCTATTTTTAAGTTCACTGTGTGCGCACACACAGTGAACTTCGTGAAATGAGTTGCTTTTGAGGGGTGTGACACTGTCTGTCCAATGCAGAGTGGTCTGCAATGGGGCTTGACCCTGCCACACTAATCATCGGCAAGGCTGATCATGATGGTGTTTTGGCTGAAATGGTGTCTACTTGAAAAGAAAAAGCCACATCAATCATGTGGCAACTTTTTCCTTTCATCTGTAGGACACCGCCCAGCAAACAGCTGTTCAGTGTCCTGATCAGCCTGGCTGACGTCACTCCCCCCAGCCATGTTTCTCTCTGTCACCATAGTGCCTAACAGCTATAACTCCCACCCCCAGCTGTCTCTCACTGTAGGCTGTCATGCAGTGGTACTGGATCCTGAGGGGGACTCAGTGAGTACTGAATTTGATGGCTGGGCTCTGTGAGAAATTTATTCCCCAATCTCTTCCTTAAGTTCTGCACGTCCAAGACCCTACCGGCCACGGCAGGCAGATCTGAGTGGAATGCGTTCTCCATCCCCAAGGTAACTGCATCATGACCCAAGAGACATGTGCCGGCCTCTCATGACCCCCGGAAGCTGCTTGCAACCAGCAATGCTGGATTGTTTCTTGTGACACTCTTGGTGAGAATTCTGTCAGTCAGGTCACTGACAGCGTAAAGAGAGCAACCACGACAGTGTGGCAGTCTGTGACATTGTCCGGGATGGCCAATCCAGCACAGTGAAATGAGGCTCCAGTTTGCATGCACTCAGTCTGCTTTAATTTAAACTCAAATCTGACCCCTGTGCCAGCCACTTTATTGAATCTCCAGATGGTCATAGGTCGACTTCAGTCGGGTTGGGTCCAATCACCGGTATGAGCCAATACTCATCAGCTCTTTGTGCAAGTTCTTCTCCAGCACTCCTTCCTTATTTACTACAGGTATGAAGGGCTTCTAGTTCTGTCTCTAAATGGATGTCACCTGAGAGTGAAATTCACTTTATTAGCAGGATATTTTTACCTTAGTTTTGTAAGCTGAATACTTCCAGCACTGTTTAAGTTAACTAAAGAAAACCTGCATGTGTGTAGTACTGCACTAAACTCTGTTTATCAAGGAGAAAAGCCTCATGCTGTTGAGTATCTCACTGCTTTGTAGCTAAAATAATAAAATAAATGTTATGTGTAGTATAGCTTTAAGAAATGTTAGAGATAGTACAGCTTTAAGAGAATGTACATCTCCTGTGAGTGTGCCTGTTTTTGATCCAGTCTCCTCTTGTGTGTGCTGCTGAATGGAAGTAAAAAGAGAAGGCCTAGATTTTAGGGTGGCGTGTTTTTCTTACTATCAAGACCCTTGTGTGTTTAAGGTACTTATTTTCGGCCACCAAATACAGCAAGCAGGCAATGACGGACGATGGACATTTTCATAGCTCCAGCTTACTGAATTACACCATTTTGTGACTTTCTGCATGGGGGGCAAGCAAGCAATTTGGAACTATGCAATATCATGGCAACTTCAGCCAGCTTTGAAATTTTTACAGGAACGGACTGGGATACATGGTCCTGACGGTTTGATCAGTGGTTATTACTTAATCCTGCCATACAAGCGGCTAATGATGACCAACAGGATAAGCTTATTCGAGCTGCTTTTGTACTTTCTTGGGGAGTGAAACCTTCAAACTTTTATGCAGTCTGTGTGCACTGGACTGGCCGGAGGATTTGTCATATAAGAGCTAAAGGCTAAATTGAATGCACAATACAGTTTAACAACTTTCCCAAGGACTGAACGTTATAAATTCTACAGTTACCGTCAGAAACCAGGTCAGTCATTACAATCGTATTTGGCTAAGATCAAACGCTTAGCTCTCATGTGTGAGTGGAGCAGGGAGCATCTTGAATCTACTCTAGCTGATAAGTTTGTTATGGGATTGAATAATGAACATCGTATTCAGCAATTACTTTCTGTAAGTGTCAAGAAGTCTACTGAGGAATGTTTACATTTGGTGCAAATGTATGAGGCTGCAGAAAATGAAGCACATGCTAAGATGGACATTAAAAATGAGGTACAAGTAGCTGCAGTAAACCCCAAATCGAAACAGCTCAAATCTAAGTCTAAGCCACTGTTTTAATAAAAAAAATTCCACCACTCTACCCAAACTGCATGGCCAGTACAAATGTGCATCATGTGGGTCATCTCAGCATAGCAGGGACCAGTGCAAATTCAGAGAAGTTCAGTGTCATGCATGTAAATGTCAAGGGCATATTGCTAAGGTTTGCAGAGCAGGAGAACCACGGTAGTCGGTTCGGAGAGATCAGACAGTGCGATGGTTTCTATTGTGCCACAAATGCAGACTAAAGATGTTCCTCCTTTCTATGTGTTACTTCAGTCGCCACAATTGAGGCATCAGTTTCGTTTAATGGTAAACTCTGCTTCTCCAGTTACTTTTATTAACCATCAAACATGTTCTGAACTGGATAAGCCACCATTGTCTCCTTGTAATAAATTGCTGCATGCATTTAAAGGGCAACCAATTCAGCCACTGGGCTCGTTTACCACATTGGTACACAGGACTGATTCTCCTGGTACACCTTTAACTTTTCTGCTTTCAAAAAAGGGTGTCAACATTTTGAACAGAGACACTCAGGTTCTTCTAAACATTCATGTTAATCCAGCAGATTTTGGCCTACTTGCTGCTGTCCAGGTACCCCAAAGGGTATCCTATGATATGGGGCACTAGCAAGTGGGCGCCTGCTGAAACAGCGACCCACTTTCAGCTAGTGCCCTGAGGGCGGGGATGTGGGGTCGGCGACTGGATGGGATGGTTCACAAAAAGGTGACAGGATGGCGCGAGTGTATACGCACACGAGTGGGTGGGAGCAAGCCTGATGAACATGGGGCAGGTGGGTATGTGAGGGGTGGTGCCACGGGATTCCAGCGAGCTAGCATTGTGACGTGGTGGGCTGGGTGCTGGCGTGGGGTGATGGGGATACAGGGTTCAGGACCGGGCGCTGGTAGTTTTTGTTGCGCTAGGCCCGAGACAGTGCTTTTTTTTTTTGGAGATGCACCCCCTGACATGCACACCCCTGGAGCTGAGGATCATAATTTAGGGATGCGGGGGGGTAATCCCCTTGTAAAACAAAAAAAGTTTTTTTGTGCCATGTTTACTGTCACTGGAATCCCACATTGATGTGGGGTTGCCATAAGGGCGTTAGGCATGCCATATTTGCCCTTATGACATAGAACCACCACAAAGCAGTAATCTGCCCAAGCTTGGGGAGATTTTACACATGTATCCAGAGTTGTGGAAAGGCCTGGGATGTTGCACAACAGCTAAAGCCAAGCTAATTACAAAGCCTAATGCTGTCCCTAAGTTTTGTAAACCACAGAAACTCCCTTTTGCCTTTAAACCAGTCGTTGGGGCAGAATTGGACAGACTGGAAAAAGTGAGTGTGCTGGAAAAGGTTTCAAATTCAGATTGGGCCACTCCAATTGTGGTGGTATCTAAACCAGGTGGTAAGGTTTGGATATGTGGAGATTTTAAGGTGACACTTAATCCAGTACTTACCATAGATGTCTTTCCTTTACCCTCACCACAGGAACTTTTTCATAGACTGAATGGTGGTGTGGGGTTCTCTAAACTGGACCTCACTGATGCATACCTTCAAGTGGAGGCAGTATAGCGCAGTGGTTTAAGGCTCTGAGCTGCAAATCTGGAGACATGGGTTTGAATCCCACAGCCCCCACTTGCATACTGTGTGACCCTGAGCAAGTCACTTAACTTCCTTGTGCTCCCAGGTTGCACCTGTTAACAAGCTTTCAGCTTAGTGTGTCTCACCTGGTTAAACAATTGGAAAAAAAAAGTGGAGTTGGATACAGACTCTCAGAAATTGGTAGTGATTAATACACACCAAGGACTGTACAAGTACAAATGCTTATGTTTTGGCCTTAGTTCCACACCGGCTATTTTTCAAAAAGTGATTGAGCAAACAGTGGGTGATATACCAGGTGTTGTTTGTTATTTGGATGACATCATTATCACGAGCAAGACAGAAGCAGAACATCCACTTAACTTACAAAAGACTTTAGAGAGTTTGCAACAGAGTGGATTCAGACTTAGGAGAGAAAAATGCCAACTTTGTCAACCAAGTGTCACATACTTAGGTCACACTATTGACAAAAACAGAATTTGTCCGAATGATGAAAAGCTGGAAGCCATTGTGCACATGCCTGAACTGCAGAATGTTTCAGAGTTGTGCTCATTCTTGGCAATGGTGCGCTACTATGACCATTTCATACCTGGCTTAGCCACTAAATGTGCTATCCTAAATGAACTGTTACATAAGGGTACTCCATGGAAGTGGACCAAGGGCCACAGTAAGGCAGTTCATGCCATCAAGCTCTCTCTAACCGATGTGAATAATTTAACTCATTATGACCCTAACTTACCTATCACACTGGCCTGTGATGCTAGTCCTGTGGGTATAGCAGCTGTCCTTTTCCATACAGATCCAGAAGGAGTGGAGAAGCCGATTGCCCATGCTTCACACAAACTCACTGCAGCTGAAAGGAATTATGCCCAGATTCAGAGAGAGGCATTAGCAATTGTGTTCGGAGTCCAGAAATTTCATCAATACTTACTAGATCACAAGTTTCACCTGAAGACAGATCACAAGCCACTAGTGACAATTTTCAGTCCAGGAAAAGGAATTCCAGAGACAGCCAGTAGCAGACTTCAACGATGGGCATTAATTTTGTCTGCCTATAATTTTGAGGTTACATACCAACCAACGGACCAGCATGGAAATGTGAATGCCTTATCGAGGTTACCAATATCCAGAGAAATGGAGTTCAATGTGGGACTTAAACAGGAGCCATTAGTATGCCAGGTGAGGCCAGATACTGTAGTTTTCCAGTGCAATTCAAAGATATGGAGGACTCTACTGTGTGTGTGCAATGGAGCTACAACAGTTAGATCAGCTTCCAGTACTAGCCAAGGACATTGCAAATGCGACTAGTCAAGATGTAATTTTGAAACAAGTGTATCAGTATACACTTGAGGGTTGGCCACAAGGCATTACTTGTTCGGTTGCACTACAACCCTAGTATACAAAGAGACAACAGTTGTCCATTGGTGAGGGGTGTCTTTTATGGGGATTGCGTGTCATAGTATCCCAATTCTATCACTCAGATGTGTTGACTCTTTTGTATGGGGGCCATCCAGGCATTGCTAAAAGGAAATCCCTGGCCAGACTTCATGTATGGCGGCCTTCCATTGACAGAGACATATATCAGGTTGTGCAAAGATGTGAAGGTTGTGCTGTATCGATGGAAAATCCATCAAGAGCTCCGGTTTCACCTGAAAAACCCTGTCAAAGGTTGCATATTGATTTCATGGGATCCTATTTAAATTCCATGTTGTTACTCTTAACTGATGCTTATAGCAAATGGCCAGAAATTCATCAAATGTCTTCAACAACTACTGAGAGTACCATCAAAGTGTTGAAATCTATCTTTGCTACCCATGGTTTTCCGCAAGTGATTGTCTCGGATAACAGACCACAGTTCATGTCTGTTGAATTCCGAGCATTTTGCCAGCAACGTGGTATCCACCATATTTTCTCACCTCCCTACCATCCAAGTTCAAATGGTGAAGCGGAACACCTGGTTCAGACTTTTAAAAAAGTATGGGCAAAGCAAATCCTACTACACCAACGGCAATGCAAATAGCCCTTTTGGACTTCTTGTGATGTATCAAACAACACCACACTGTGTCACGGGAATATCCCCTGCAGAATTGTTGTTTGGACATCAGATTCTAACTCAACTGGCTCTTCTTCACCCTCTAGGCTATAAGTCAGTAACTGAAATGCTTCCTAACACCAGATCCTTCAAACCCAATGATCTTGTGTGGGTCAGGATGTATGCAGGCCCGAAGAGATGGATAGAAGGCGTGGCGGAAAAAAAGTTTGGAAATGTTGTCTATAGTGTTCGACTGACTAACCAGAGGACAGTGAGAAAACATGTGGACCAATTATGTACTGGAATTGAGACAGAACAAAAAAGGGATACTCAGAGTCAGGGTAGTTATCCAGCATTATTTGTTCCAGAACAAGAACAGGAAGAGATAGTGGAACCACAGCATTTGGGACAAGATGTGGCTGATGCTAATCAGATTCCAGTGCAACAGCCTCAAGTCCTATTAAGTCGATCAGGATGTATAAGATGTCCACCAAAGAGAATTTACTTGTAGAGATATAGCCTAATGACATAGACTAACTAAAAGGGGACATTGCAGTAATAACTTTAATAGTTTCATATTACTTCTGAATTATTGATTGACATATTTCCTACCTAAGTTAGCAGGGATTGTTATGGTACTATAGCTTTAAGAAATGTTAGAGACAGTACAGCTTTAAGAGAATGTGCACTTCCTGTAAGTGTGCCTGTTTTTGAGCCAGTCTCCTCTTGTATGTGTAACCCCTAGGTGGCGCTATCCCAAGGGCTACTAACCCTGCCTGCTTAACTACTAACAGGGTGAGGGGCCTAGGTCCAATGGCGAGTGCCTCCACCCAGAGGTCAAGGTTTGCAGTAGTTAAACTCACTTGGTCACAGCCCTCTGGGACACTGTAACCCCCCCCCCTTTCTTCCCACTAGTGGCCCACACAATGCATCAGGAATATCTTCACAATGTACACTTACCCCCAGGACTGGCTCTGTCGACTGGACTCTGGGGACCCCCTGTAAAACAAGATGATACAGTGCAAAAGCCACAGTACAATACTTTAACATAAACAAATACCTCAGTCAGTGTAACTTTGCTGAAACAAACAGATCTGATATATTTAAGGAGCTGTAACAAGGACGGGGAAATCAGGTTAATTAGGTTAAACACATTAATAGTCACAGTACTGTGTGCATATTCAGAGTCCCAAATTGTCACTTTCACTGGGTACCCAGGATGGGAGGGGGCTAGCCAGGATCGGTGCAGCTGGTTGGGGCCCTGTGATGGAAAAACACTTGCACAATACCCAGTTGTAATCCGGAGCCGGATCGATCCCGACCGCAATTACTGCACGATACCCGGGAGAACACTCAGCAGCTTCAGTTCCTGACAGACCAAGCACGATTCAGCAATTTCTCCAGTCTTCTACAGGGTGAGCCTGGTATCTGCTCTTCAGATCGCCTTGATTCTCCTCGCAGGTCAGATTCAGTCCAAACGGGTGCTTGCACAGGCTGCAGACCAAAACTCAGGGCCTCACACGCACTTCCCGCACTAAACTATACACCGCAGAAGCACAGAGCTCCTTGTCTCTTCACTGCCAAAACTGATCTAAACTCTCCAGTCCCAGAGCAGTGCATTTCTTTTAGCTCCACACTATTCTGTTGGCTGGTCCGGCTGTCACTCACAATAAACTCCCCCTGTTGGTGGAAAAAGGCGCCAAGGTCAAAACTACATTTCCTAGAGTCACTGGCCATATAGTACATAGGTGACTGCCTCAACAATGAGAGTCCAAGTTCTGATTTGCCAGCAGCAGGCTCCATTTTAAAGATCCCCCCACACTGATTGGTCCAGTTCAGCAGTTCAAAACCAGAATGGAGGGCTAGGCAAAACAGTTCAGATTGCAAAGGAAAGCAGGTTAGATAAACTGTATTTTCATTATTACTCTAAATGATTTCTGGCAAACAGTTACATCTTTGAAAAGTGCTCACTATGCCCACTTAGCGACTGCAGAAACGGAGCGATTTGGCAGCAGCTCGAGTGGAACTCAAGCAGGGAAACAAACAGTCCCCCCATACTAACTAATTCTGTCTGCAAGCAGACAGCTCTTAAAGAGACAGTACCATACGCTCTAAAAGCACTCACAGATAAACGGCTTAAACGCCAAACACCATTCAGGCTTGGAGCATTCAAGCAAGCTCCTGGAAGACTTTTTGGGAACCCACATTTGCATGGGGGTTACACCCTTCCTGGCCTGGGAAAGCTTGATGTCCGCATCAAGCAAGTACCCCCATAAGTTTCAATACAACCATATACATTTACATCAGTATCACATTAGGCTTATACATGTAATCATCAGTCAATATATCACTTTACCAGGAACACATTTTTGAAACTTTGCAGTACGTCACTCTTTACACAGTATTACACACACATTGTACCATAACTCTGGTTATTACCTCTTGTACATGAAACCTGAAGAGAGGGGGCCCTTCCTTATCATCTACCTTGGGGCTGGATGGGGCAGGGGCACCATACCTAGAGGGGAACACAAGTAACTTGGAGTTAGCACCGATGTTCAGTTTGGGCAATGAGCTCGGGGACACATACACTCCGTTATGGACAACATTGAGAGGCAAGTCCACTGGTCTCCCAGGGGAATCATAACTGAGGTGCACCACAGGCTTTACAGCGCGATCAGTCTTTCTAGGGGGAACTATTACAGTCTCTGCACTCTGAGCCTCATTTTCAGCATTGTCCTCACTTGTCAGGGGAGTCTCCATTGGGGTAGAGAGGCTAGAACTTGGGGCACTGTCAGCTCCAGGAGTTACAATCTCTGAGTCCACAACACTTGGCTCACATGGAGAGCTTTCGGACACTGGCAGTGGACCGTCAGGGCACTCAAAATACTCTTCTTGTTCTGGTATGTCACCAGTCTGTTCCAGTCTATCATTTTCCTCCTCTGAAAGCTCAAACAGTTCAACCATACACAATGATTCCATATCATCTGACTTAATGCTTTGCACTTCACTTTCTGGGAGCATTGGCTCCAGGGACAAAGCTGGGGGCTTTGACAGTCCAGAAGGCCCAGCTTCATCTACAGGATTGACTAGAGGATTGCCCCTAAACAATTGACTCATTTCGTAAGAAGGGTAGTATTCAAAACCACACTCACTTTCCTCTGACATGGACTGACAGCCAAGTTCAAATGGGACTTGTGGAGGGGGACACTTTAACTCAGCTTCTGTAGGTGCAGACTTTCTTGATTTTTTCTTAGCAGCAGCTCTATTCACAGGTCCAGAGGGAGCATTTTCTGGGGGCTCAGACTCAATCAAGATTTGTCCAATGGGCAGTAAATGATTTCTCTGCATTGTTTTAACATCTTTTGAATTATTCTCAGGCCTTACTTTGTACACAGGCAGATCATCTAGTTTGCCCACTACAATGTGAGGGAGATGGTGCCATCTGTCAGCAATCTTGTGTTTGCCATGCATTCCCAGATTTCTTAGCAATACCCGGTCTCCCTCCTGGAGTTCCTGTGCTTTCACCTTTTTATCATACCTTTCTTTGTTGGCCAGATTTCTTTTGGCAGCCATGGTTTGAGCCAGTTAGTATGCATGAGTTAGCTGAGCCTTTAACTTTTGCACATACTGTAGATAGTTGTCAGCTTGAACCCCATCAGGAGAGACCCCAAAACACACATCTACTGGCAGTCGAGCTTCTCTTCCAAACATCAGGTGGTAGGGGGAGAACCCAGTGGCATCACTTTTGTTGCAATTGTAGGCATGTACCAGGGTGCTAATTTGTTGGCTCCATCTAGGCTTGTCCTTTGGGTGGAGGGCGCCTAGCATATCTAGCAAAGTGCGGTTGAAACGTTCAGGCTGTGGGTTCCCCTGGGGGTGGTAAGGGGTGGTTCTGGACTTTCGCATTCCCCACAGAGAAAGCATCTCTTTGATCAGACGACTCTCAAAGTCTCTCCCTTGATCAGAATGGATTCTTTGTGGAGCCCCATAGTGAACAAAAAAGTACTTTTGCCACAGTGGATGCCTTCTGGTCCTTGGTGGGGAAAGCTTGGGCATATCTCGTAAAATGGTCAGTGACCACCAGCACATTACTAATACTTCTTTGATCTGACTCCAAACTCAGAAAATAAATACAGACCAGCTCCATGGGTGCACTGGTGGTGATGTTAACAAGGGGGGGCAGCCCTCTGGGGCAAAGCTTTCCTCTGTAAGCAGCGACTACAAGTTTGAATGTGTTGCTCCACATCGGCCCCCATCTTAGGCCAATAGAATCTGGGTCTCACCAAGTCAAGTGTTCTGTCTATACCAAGGTGCCCCATGTGGTTGTGTAAGGACCTCAGTACTGAGTCTCGAAAAGCAGTGGGCAGCACCAGTTGTTGTTTGTCTACTTGTTCTCCTCTGTCTACTGTTTCTCAGTATAACAGTCTATTGATCAGCTTCAACTTAGGACCTTCTTTGTATAACAATGCAGTTCTCAAATCAGTGGAACGTAATTTGGACACATCTTTCCCTGCATAGAGGGCTTCTAAAGCTGATTTGATCATGGGATCTCGGGATTGAGCCCGCCGAATACTGTCATTGTCCAGCTGAGGCCGTGCACCAATGTCTATTGCAGAAAAGTGGCCATAAGCAGCAGGTATGCATTTCTCAGAAGGTCCCAAACAATCCACCATACAGTCCACTGCATCCGTGGACATTTGTTCCTCCCTGTCAAACTTCTGGCAGAGTGCTCGAATATCAGGTTCTGACAGTCTGACCCAGTCATTCTGGGGAACAGGACTCCGGAGAGAGCATCAGCATCTATGTGGTTCAGGCCCGCTCTGTATTCAATGGCATAGTCGTATGTAGATAATGCAGAAAGCCACCTATGGCCAGTGGCATCCAACTTATCTGAAGTCTGCACATAGGTCAAAGGATTATTGTCAGTTTTTACCAGTATCTTAGCCCTATACAAGTACTCGTGGAATTGGTCAACAATAGCCCACTTCAAAGCTAGGAACTCTAAGTTATGTACAGGATAGTTCTTTTTGGATGGGGTCAGACTTCTACTGGCAAAGGCCACTGGTCTCAGGCCATTCTCGTGCTCTTGGTACAACACAGCCCCGAACCCTTGCAAGCTAGCATCAGTGTGCAGGACATAAGGTTTTGTTGGATCGGCATAGACCAACACTGGAGCATGGGTAAGTTGATATATGATCTCATGAAAAGCAGTCTCACAATCAGGAGTCCAGCGGGCCCCAAATACTTCACTTGGACGAAAATACACTCTTTCAGTCTCAAGGAACGCTGACTTTTTATCTTTTGTGGGTTGGGGGATACCCTTGAGTAAGGTTAAGTAAAGGGCGGATCACTCTTGAATAGTTCTTGATGAAACGCCGATAATAACTACACAATCCCAGGAATCTTTGCAGTTCTTTTAGATTTTTGGGCTGTGGCCAGGTGGTCAAGGCCTCAACTTTATTTGGGCCGGTCTCTATTCCCTCGGTGGATACTATGTGTCCCACATACTTTACTGATGTTTGAAAGAATTAACATTTGTCAATGGACAGTTTAAGGCCAAAGTCTTCCAGTCGGTCCAACACCTTGAACAATCTGCTTTCATGTTCCTCCAGTGAGCTGCCAAACACAATAACATTATCTAGGTATACCAGACACTCTAATAAGTTCATGTTCCCCACTGCACGCTCCATCAATCATTGAAAAGTGGCTGGGGCTCCTGAAATCCCTTGAGGCATCCTCATGAATTCATAGAAGCCAAGTGGACAGATGAAAGCTGTCTTTTCGCGGTCCTCTGGGGCCATCGGGATCTGGTAGTACCCACTGCGGAGATCCAGCACAGAGAACCATTTGCTACCGTTCAGGCAGTCCAAAGCATCCTGAATGTGGGCCATTGTATACTGATCAGGGATAGTCCGCCGGTTTAAAGTGCGATAATCCACGCACATCCTTACTGTCCCATTTTTTTTTCTCACTACCACAATGGGGGAAGCATAGGGGCTTCTGGATTCTTGTATTACACCAGCAGCAAGCATCTCTTGCAGATGCCGTCTCACATCACCTATGTCAGCAGGTGCCAGGCGTCTAGACCTCTCATGAAATGGCCTTTCATCATGCAGCCGGATGTGGTGCTCAGCTCCTTGCACACATCCTATGTCCCATTCTTTTAAAGAAAACACCTGGTCTCTCTGGGCAAGCTTCTCACTGATCCTTACTTTCCATTCAGCTGGCAACGAGGAGTCACCGAAATCAAACAAGTTAGACGTTACTCTGTCATTCTTCCCCGAACTCTTGCTACTGGGTAGCACTGCAGTATCCGCACAATGTACATTAGCCAGGGTGCAACCTCTATTTACTCGAATCTCTCTATCAGACACATTATGAACTTGAACCATTGCCCGTCTGGCATAAGCATGGGCTCTGGCAGGCAAAATACTTGGCTTGACCAGCAGTCCTTCCGGCAATTTCCCATTGCCTGGTGCATCCAACATTAATATTTTATTCTTGACATCCTTTCTGATACGGATCTCTCCCTGCAAGGTACACTGGGCATTTGGCACCAGGATCAGAGACTCAGGATCCTTTTTCAAACAACTTCAACTGGTTCCTCTGGTTCCACTTTGTCAGCATCTCTCTGGGCATCGTAGGCCTTTCTGATCAAGGCCGGAATTCTTAGAGCTCTACCAGTCCGGGACCCCTGTTTTTCATAACACAACTGTGCCAGCCACCAAAACATATGTGCAATAGTCCCAATTAGTAGAGGAACCCCATCATACAGTCCAGTAGGGGGACACACTAAGGCAAGGGTCTCCACTTGCTCTGCCTCTCCAGCCACACAGGTGGGGAAAGACAGCCAAATTTGGATATACCTGGAATAGGGTAGGCCTTCTCACTTAACCCCCATACATGCAGTCCTTCTAATGGTTGTAAGGGTACGTCTGACAAATGCTTCTGATACCAATCCTGGAATATAATTGTCACTTGGGAGCCACTGTCTAATACACCTCTTGTAGACACTCCATTCACCTTTACAGTGGTCTCCATGGAGGGACCCACTATTCTGGACCAGTCTGGAGAGGCAGTAAGCGGGGCCCTGGGCAACTGACCTTGCCACAAAGGGACATGAATTAGCATTTTTAGGACCCTCACTGGGATCATTTTGTGCACCTCTTAACCACTGATTTGTTCTCCGAAGCTCTCCTTGTAGCCTATATACAACTTTGTCTGTGTCTTTTGGGGACCGGCATTCTCTCTCTTCATGTGCCCATCCTTCCCACAATTATAGTAAAACATACTTTCTGGAGTTTGAGCTGGCTGAGGCGTCACACTGGGAGCCAGGATGGGGGTACTACTAACTGGACACCTTGGTGCCATCTCTGTCTGCGGTGTGGTAAGCATTTGGAGGCATCTCGTCAATTTCCCCACTTCCATGGTCAAGACATCGAGTTTCGAACTATTGTCAACATGAGGTGCCTGGGTAGGCACCTCCACCCCCATAGCAGAAGCGGTCAGGCAAGTGTCAGTGCCCACACTGGTAGGAGCGGCCTTCATGATGGGACTGTCTGTTACTTTCCTAATCTCTCTCAGCAGTTCACCCCATTGTGGCATATCTTTTTCCTTCTCAGAGCACTCATTAACTGCCAACCTCTGCCCCTGAACTCCAATTGATGGGTCACCCTCAGTCACTCGGGTCGTACCAGCAGCTATTGGTGCAAGTCCCTCCCGAGGTCGCCTTTTCTCAACTCCTCGAATTTCTCTCATTAGCTCATCATAGGAGGGTGGGGATTCCAGTCAATTTGCCAGGTGTAACTGAAGCAACAGCAGTTCTGAGAAGGGGGCAGACTTAAGGATCCTGTCCAGCCTAGTTTGGTCCAATTCAATCGCTGGCAAACTACCCTTTCTGAGGCATTCTTGCAACAATTTTTCCAGTCGAGATACATACACAGACAACAACTCCCCTTGGTACTGTTGTGCATTTCTTACTCTCCACCACAGGTCCTCATCAGAATCTGGGCTCCCATACACATTCTCCAAGGCCTCAAGATAGTCCTGTGCAGTCGCTTCAGGGTTACTGGTCCGTTTAGCTGGGATGGTAGCCAGGGCAGGACCTCGGAGGTTCTCACTAACCCTCTTTCGCTTTTCGGCTTCCAAGCATTGCCATTCTAGCACTTGAGGGGCAACATAGTCTATCCAAGTCTCCCAGTCATCCTCCCCTTGGGGGGTGGGAAGGGTGCCAGAGAAGATCCTCAACCTTCAGTAAGAGTCGTGACTAATGGCAGGTGCAGAAATAGGAGCCTGCATTGGTTCAGTCACCATAACGGGTACTGGAGCGGGACAGGGTGTTGGGAGAGGAACACCCCCAGGTGGCAAGAATAGTTTCTTCAAGTCCTCCACAGTTTTCCCTTCCTCCAGCAACCATTTAGCAAATTTCCCCTCAAAAGTTTCAGATAGTGGGGGGGGTACATTCCCCCCCGGGTTTTACTGTCCTTAGTTATCACTCTCCAGGCAGTGAGGGCTCCCTCTGGGGTAATAGTCTGTGGTACTTTGGAGCTATCTATGGGATCCTTATACTCTACTAGGGCCATAAAAGTGTGGGTGAGCAGATTAGCATGTCGACCCACCACCCCAGGGTTTTGTAAACCTTCCACCTTGGAAAGTACTCCCTGTACAGTGTCCGTATTGATACGGGGGGGGGATGTCCAGGATAAGCATAGCATTTTGGGGGTCGATCTCCTCCCCAGTACACCACTCCACCAACAGTTGCACAGCCACTTCTGTCGGGGTACCCATTTATTTTTAACAGTGATTCATAAATGTGGCCACTAAGAGACGCTAATCCCAGAGGTGCCTCCAAGATGTAACCCCTAGGTGGCGCTATCCCAAGGGCTACTACCCCTGCCTGCTTAACTACTAACAGGGTGAGGGGCCTAGGTCCAATGGCGAGTGCCTCCACCCAGAGGTCAGGGTTTGCAGTAGTTAAACTCACTTGGTCACAGCCCTTTGGGACACTGTAACCCCCCTTTCTTCCCACTAGTGGCCCACACAATGCATCAGGAATATCTTCACAATGTACACTTACCCCCAGGACTGGCTCTGTCGACTGGACTCTGGGAACCCCCTGTTAAACAAGATGACACAGTGCAAAAGCCACAGTATAATACTTTAACATAAACGAATACCTCAGTCAGTGTAACTTTGCTGAAACAAACAGATCTGATTTATTTAAGGAGCTGTAACAAGGACGGGGGGAAATCAGGTTAATTAGGTTAAACACATTAATAATCACAGTACTGTGTGCATATTCAGAGTCCCAAATTGTCACTTTCACTGGGTACCCAGGATGGGGGGGGCAGCCAGGATCGGTGCAGCTGGTTGGGGCCCTGTGATGGAAAAACACTTGCACAATACCCAGTTGTAATCCGGGGCCGGATGGCTCAGTTCATGAAGAAATGAAAAAAACAACAATTAGATGACACACTTGCAATTTGATAAACAGATGGCAGGGAGCTACCCTGCTTTGTACTCACAGACTCAGTGCTGGGAACTGAATGGAAGGCAGATTGTCCTGGATTGCCAGGAGGAGCAGAACTTGTGAAAAAGGTCCTTGTGACTGGACTCCACTGCAGTTTACAGCAATCGGATGTAGCCCGAATCAAGCTGGGGTTTACTTCCAACTTCATGCATTCAATTCACTGTACAGGGGATTTGAAATGCAATTCCCCACAAGCACTACACACATTTATATGTAAAAGGAAAGTACTATACCAGGCAGGCTGCTTCTCGATCCCGACCGCAATTATTGCACGATACCCGGGAGAACACTCAGCAGCTTCAGTTCCTGACAGACCGAGCGCGATTCAGCAATTTCTCCAGTCTTCTACAGGGTGAGCCTGGTTTCTGCTCTTCAGATCTCCTTGATTCTCCTCGCAGGTTGGATTCAGTCCAAATGGGCACTTGCACAGGTTGCAGACCAAAACTCAGGGCCTCTCACGTGCTTCCTGCACTAAACTGTACACGGCAGAAGCACAGAGCTCCTTGTCTCTTCACTGCCAAAACTGATCTAAACTCTCCAGCCCCAGAGCAGTGCATTTCCTTTAGCTCCACACTATTCTGTTGGCTGGTCCGGCTGTCACTCACAATAAACTCCCTCTGTTGGTGGAAAAAGGCGCCAAGGTCAAAACTACATTTCCCAGAGTCACTGGCCATACAGTACATAGGTGGCTGGCTCCACAATGAGAGTCCAAGTTCTGATTTGCCATCAGCAGGCTCCATTTTAAAGGTCCCCCCACACTGATTGGTCCAGTTCAGCAGTTCAAAACCAGAATGGAGGGCTAGGCAAAACAGTTCAGATTGCAAAGGAAAGCAGGTTAAACAAACTGTATTTTCATTATTACTCTAAATGATTTCTGGCAAACAGTTACATCTTTGAAAAGTGCTCACTCTGCCCATTTAGTGACGGCAGAAATGGAGCGATTTGGCAGCAGCATGAGCGGGACTCAAGCAGGGAAACAAACAGTCCCCCCATACTAACTAATTCTGTCTGCAAGCAGACAGCTCTTGAAGAGACAGTACCAGAGGCTCTAAAAGCACTCACAGATAAACGGCTTAAACGCCAAACACCATTCAGGTTTGGAGCATTCAAGCAAGCTCCTGGAAGACTTTTTGGGAACCCCCATTTGCAGGGGGGTTACACCCTTCGCGGCCTGGGAAAGCTTGATGTCCATGTCAAGCAAGTACCCCCATAAGTTTCAATACAACCATATACGTTTACATCAGTATCACATTAGGCTTATACATGTAATCATCAGTCAATATATCACTTTACCAGGAACACATTTTTGAAACTTTGCAGTACGTCACTCTTTACACAGTATTACACACACATTGTACCATAACTCAGGTTACTACCTTTTGTACATGAAACCTGAAGAAAGGGAGCCCTTCCCTATCAGCTACCTTGGGGCTGGATGGGGCAGGGGCATCATACCTAGAGGGCAACACAAGTAACTTGGAGTTAACACTGATGTTCAGTTTGGACAATGAGTTCGGGGACACATACACTCCATTATGGACAACATTGAGAGGCAAGTCCACAGGCCTCCCAGGGGAATCATAACTGAGGTGCACCACAGGCTTTACAGCATGACCAGTCTTTCTAGGGGGAACTGTTACAGTCTCTGCACTCTAAGCCTCATTTTCAGCATTGTCCTCACTTGTCAGGGGAGTCTCCATTGGGGTAGAGAGGCTAGAACTTGGGGCACTTTCAGCTCCAAGAGTTACAGTCTCTGAGTCCACAGCACTTGGCTCACATGGAGAGCTTTCGGACACTGGCAGTGGACCATCAGGGCACTCAAAATACTCTTCTTGTTCTGGTGTATCACCAGTCTGTCCCAGTCCATCATTTTCCTCCTCTGAAATCTCAAACAGTTCAACCATTTGCAGGGGGGGTTACATATGTGCTGCTTAATGGAAGTAAAAAGAGAAGGCCTAGATTTCAGTGTGACATGTTTTTCTTACTACCAAGGCCCTTGTGTGTTTAAGGTACTTATTTTTGGCCACCAAATACAACCATAAAATTAGTAGGTCATAATTGTTTCCTGTGATTTTAAGCTTTCTCCCTAAGGCAGGCTGCCATCTTCTGTGCAGATAATATTGAAAAAGCAAGCACTGATGTTGCTAACTGTGAGATACTGCCTGTGTGCAGTTGACATAAAGTAAGTTAGATGCTGGCAATGCTATAATGTCGTGTAAAAAGTCTGGTTCTAGCGCTGCATGCTTTTTGGGCATCTGTATGCTACATTTAGACTGATGACATGCAGAACTAATGAGCTGCTCACTCACTTAACACCCTGCCATGAGCTGCTCGCTCACTTAACACCCTGCCATGAGCCACTCACTCACTTAGTGCAGCATGTACCTATTTTCATCTGTCAAATGTTGGAGGGTCTGCTGTACGTCCTCGCTGTCCTCCTTGCCATGTTCTTTTACTCCCCTCCCCGTAGCCCCTCCTCTGACTGTCACCCCTTGCCCTTGCTGCCACTCCCTCACCATCGCCCTTTGCTGCTTCTCCTTTCTCACATCCATGCAAGAGACATCTATTTCCCCTTCCCACACCACAGGTGTTCTTGGCTGGTACTCCCAGGAGATTCCATTTGCTTCCCCCAATGTTGATGATCTTGAACTGATGCCATTCATTGTCCTTTTCCACGCGAATTGCTAGCTGCTGCTGCTGTGGTGTAGGGAGTGGGATATGGACTCCGGGACAAGTTGGGTTTGGTGCAAAGAAGTGGGTGGCACACTCCTCAGAACTGTTAGTGTGATGGGCAGCAGAGTATGAAATATAATCAGCATGGTTCCAAAGTAAAAACAGCCAGTGGTCAGCGGTACCTTTTCCTGAGCCTCTTCTGCCTCAGCTAGGAGACCGAAAATTTTCAAGTCTGAGTGTGGGAGGGCTATCGTGGATAACTAACTTGCTTTCTGTCATTCCAGGAGAGCATCGGGTGGAATGGAGATGGTAGTGTGGGACAGCTGTTTGTGTGCTGCTTGTTTCTATTGCATACTCCTCGCAGGTGACACTGCTGATAACACTGGTAAGGGGCTCTCAGTTTCAATTCAAGTTAAACCTCTCGCATAAGGAATCAGGGGAAAGGCTGAAATAAAAAAAATCAGGAGTTTAATTAACAAAATTATACCATCTGGGTCAGCATTGAAAACAGGCATTTTTATACCCAAGGGTCAAGTAGTTAGCAAATAAATAATAGATCGAAGGAGCATCCCTGACCAATCACCGCACTTCCTTTAGTTGTGCATGAGGTACTCTTACTGTCCTAAGAATACCTCACGAGCTGAGCACCATGATGGGGTTCTCATTAACGGGGCCGCTAGTGCCATAGAAACGAACAGTAAAAAAAGAGTTTTGATCTATATTATTTTAGCTGTTTTATTTATGTATGTATCTATCTATCGATCTTGTTATTGTGGCATGGACTATAACAAACTTCTTGGGGCACTAGGAGGGCTTCTTATGGATATAAGGGTGTCACCTCTTCTGTCCTTAGGGCACCGGAACTACACACCTTTGGTTAGCAGTTCTCTTGCTCTAAGAAGGGGCAAGCAGTGAGGCGACACCTAAATCCATAACAGGCCCTTCTAGTGCCACTATTAGGGGGTTGTCTTTAGATCGTCTTTAGAAAAAATGTTCAAAAAATCAACTCAGGAAGGTTACAGAATTGCTGAGTGTAAAATGTGTTTTCTGAGGGGAACAGGAGCCCCATGCTAACTGTGGTAGAGCAAATTCAGGGGGAGCAAAGAAACAGAAATGTAGAATTTGCTGGCAGGAAAGAACCCCTTTGCACACCCAGTCTGCCCAGATGGTTCCTACCTAGTCTTTCTCCATAGACCCTAACCATTCTCCAGCAACCCTCCTTCCTCTCTGCCTATTTACTAATATTCCCTTATGTCTATCCTACCTATGCTTGAAACTCCCTACTGTAGTGTTTTTTTTTCCTTTAACCACATTCACTGGCAGGCTGTTCCAGGTGTCCACCACAATTTCAGTGAAGTAGTACTTCCTCACATCCCTCTTAAACTCACCCCCTACCCACCCCATTACCAACTTCACTGCATGTCCTCTGGTCCTGATGCTCTTTCTCATTTGAAAGAAGCTCCCCCCTGCACCCTGTTCACCTCCATGAGGTACTTGTAGGTCTCTATCACATCCCCTCTCACTCACTTCTCTTCCTGGTGCAAATGCTGAGATCTCTCATTCTCTCCTCATAGGGCTTTTGATGCAATCCCTGTACCATTTTAGATACCCTCCACTGGACTGCCTCTACCCTGTCTATGTCCTTTCTGAGGTGTGGCCTCCAGAACTGGACACGATACTCTAGGTGGGGTCGCAAAAAGGAGTGATATAGTGGCAACACCATCTCCCTACTCCTGCTGCACATACCTCTCCCAATGCAACTCAGCATCACATTAGTCCTATCCACTGCTTTGTCACACTCCCCTGCCAGTTTGAGGTAATCAGATTTGATAACCCCCAACATCCCTTCCATTACTCCCACCTCCAATTGTCCCTCACTGTACTTCCTCACTGTCCTCCTCGTCATGTTCTTTTAATAATAATAATAATAACAATAATTTTATTTATATGGAGCCTTTCAATTGCCAAGGCACCTAACAATATAAAAATATATCATGTAACATCAAACGACAGAACAATACAGTTAAAATCGTATACCAATACAATAATAAACACATTCAATTAACTAAAAAAGCTTTTTGCCACAGTTAGGTTTTTAAGCCCTGCTTAAATTCCTCCACAGTTGTACATTCCCATAACTGACGGAGTAGAGAATTCCAAACGGTGGGGGCTGCATAAGCAAAAGCTCTTGAACCAGATGATTTCAAATTCACCCTTGGAACCTCTAACAACCCCTCGTTGGCCGAGCAGAGTGATCAACCAGGGCAGTAGGGAACCAGAAGCTCTTTTGGATAGTCTGGGTCCTGTCCATGTAGGGCTTTAAAAGTCAGTAAACCGACTTTAAAGGTGATCCACCACCGTATTGGCAGCCAGTGCAGTTCACGCAGCACTGGAGTAATATGGCAGGATCAAGTAGAACCTGTCAAAAGCCAGGCTGCCACATTCTGCAACAGCTGCAAGCGACGGATTTCAACCCCAGAAAGCCCTAGATAAAGGGAGTTGCAGTAATCCAAGCACAAGGACACAAAGGCGTGGACCAGGGTTGGAAGGTCATCAGACAGAACCAGATGCCTAACCCTGACGATATTCCTAAGATGATAAAAGGAGGTTTTGATGACAGCCGACACCTGAGAATGTAGGGTCAGTCCATCATCAAAAACTACCCCCAGGTTACGCACCCATTCAGAGGTCAGGAGTGAGACGCCGCCAAGAAAAATTCCAGAGGGCACACCAACACCCGACCCCCCCATCTGATGGCCTGGGCCCACAACCAGTACCTCAGTCTTTTCCGAGTTCAACTTCAGCCAACTGGAATCCATCCACTCCTGGATTTCTTTCAGACAGTTGTTAAAGACCAAGAGGGCTCCATCCCGGTCAGATGCAAAAGAAAGGTAGAGCTGGGTATCATCTGCGTAACAGTGAAACCTCAGCCCATACCTTCTTACAATCTCCGAGGGGTAGCATATACACTGCGAACAGCATGGGTGACAGCACTGAACCCAGAGGCACCCCACAAGACAAAGCAGTTGGGTCTGAAGAAAAAAACCCAGACACAACTCTTTGTGTTCTACCCGTGAGAAACGATGTAAACCATCTGAGGACTGTCCCCAACATTCCACAGATATGCCTCAGGTGTCCTATCAACACCATGTGGTCCACGGTTTCAAAAGCTGAAGAAATATCCAGAAGAACTAAGATGGAATGGCTCTTCCGATCTCTCGCCATCAGGAGATCATTGAGCACCCGAACCAGCGCTGTCTCGGTACTATGTCTCTTACAAAAGCCAGACTGGAGCGGTTCATAGATGTCATGAATGGTCAAATGGTCTTCCAGTTGTGCTGCCACTACTTTCTCAGTCACCTTCCCAACAAGGGGAAGGTTAGAGATAGGTCTGTAGTTTGCGTGACAGTCTGGGTCCCAGGTAGCTTTCTTCAAGAGTGGTGTCACCACCGCCTCTTTCAGGGAGCTGGGGAACTCTCCCAATTCCAAGGAGCACCAGACTATCTGCACAAGAACTGGACTGATGATGTCAATACAACCCAAAATTAGGGAAGTCGGTCCAGGGTCCAAACTACAGCACGTAAGGCACACACTCTGGATAATCCTCATGACATTCATGAACTCCGGTCGACTGAAGGTACTCCAGGAAAACTGAGGTACGGTGACCCCGTACTGATCACTAACAACCCCCATGGAGTGTGCTGGCCACAGTACCACCCTGATGTTGGCCACCTTATTTGCAAAGGATTGAGAAAGCTCATTGCACTCTAATTGCGAAAAAGCTTTCCAAACATGCAGACAGGCTGGGTTGCACAGTCTGTTCACAGTTCGAAATAGCTGGGCTGGTCGATTCTGAGCAGCTGCAGTCTCCCCGGACAGGAATTCTGCCTTCTTATGGGTGATTGCAGATTGATAGACTAAATAATGGTCCATCAATCTAAGGTGGTCGGCATTAAGGGCGGACTTTCGCCAGCAACGCTCTAACCTTCGCCCTAGTCTCCTCATCTCCCTCAAAGTCCCATCAAACCAAGGGGACCTGGGGTGAAGGGAGAGAGGGTGAACACAGACTGGAGCAATAGGATCCAGAGCTGTTGAAATGGCTGTAATATAGGCCAACACAAGGGTCTGTGGATCATTGCTTGACAACAAGGGGGATGAGAGGTCAAGGACAGCTGCAAGGTCATGGGAACTTATATCCCATAAAGGACAGTACCTAACCATCTCCACAGGGGTAGGCCTACGAGGGGGGGTGCTAAAACTAAACCCCATGATATAATGATCAGACCACCCAACTGGTTCCACCCCCAAGTCAGATGTTTTGATCCCTAGGAGGAAGATTAAGTCTAGAGAGTGTCCATATTAATGAGTAGCAGTGGAAACCACCTGTGTAAGGCCCAGAGATGTCATTTATTTATTTATTGCAATTGTTTCACCAGGAAAGGCACACTGAGCAACAAGATGCTCGTCTCCCGGTACGACCTGGGGGAGGTGTACACATGGATATGATAACACGCAGGTTATCAAGTGAACAGTTAACAGAAGCAAATAAAAAAGCAGCATAAGGATGCACGATTGCATAAATATACTAGCAGCGCACATTGAATGCTTAGGATACTATAGTATCAAATAACAGTTTTGTGACAAGAAGCAGCAAACAAGGTAAATTAGCACAGTAGTAACAGCTGTAAACAACAGAGGGCGTATATCACAGTTATACAGTTATACACAGTACATAGGGCAAAATAGGCCCAGGACATAACAGCAAGGTTGGGGTTATATGCCAGCTTCTGTAGAAAGGCTAAGGCCGCTGGTCAGGCATTGGGGAGGGGATAGTGGGGCATGGCAGGTTTGGGACAGGAGCAATTTGTAGTAAGGATGTTTGCTAGGGTGGTAGACAGAGAGTAGGAAGAGGAGGAGTGCCGAATTTGTGGTGGGAGGGCGTTCCACAGCTTGGGTAGCCAGTGTGAGAAGGCAGCTTGACTGGCAGAGGTCTTCCGTCTAGGAACTGAAAGTTGGCGGGAGTCACTGGATCTAAGTTGATAGGAGGGGGGGTGGGGCATCTGTGAGCACGGTGGCAAGGTAGGAGGGGATGAACCTGAGCCATAGGTTGGAGACAAATTTAGCACAGAGAGAGATGCGGCGGTGTTCGAGGGACGGTAGTGCTAAGGCTCGGTAGAGGCTGCAGTGATGGGTAAGGGGAGAAGCGTCGAGAGCAAAGCAGCAGAAGGCATTATAAAGTGTGTCCAGTTTAGATAGGGTGGACTTAGGGGCTGCACTGTATACAGTGTCGCAGTAGTCGATTGAGGGGAGTATCATCTTCGGGACCAGTTCACGTCGGACTCGGGGAGGGAGGCTGCTGTGGTTCCTATATAGAGCACTGAGCTTGGGGCATAGTTTTTTTGAGATAGCATCGATGTGGTCAGAGAAGGAGAGATAGCTGTCGAGCCAGACCCCCAAACAACGGAACGAGGAGACATCTTCAAGTTTTTGGCCATCCAGGGTGGTGAAGTAGGGAAGGGAGGGGAGTCTGGCCAGGCGTTGTCGTGTGCCGAAGGTCATAGTGACAGTTTCTTTTGCATTTAGGGAGAGCTGGTGCGAGCTAAACCATTGCTGTACCTTGCTGAAGTCAGCTTAGAGGTTTGATTGTACCACATCAGGGTGGAGCCCGAGTAGTAGAGTACAGTATCATCTGCATACATGTGGGTTGAGGAAGTAGAGCAGATGAGTGGCATATCGTTTAGGAATATAGAGAACAGAATGGGATCAAGAACCGACCCCTGTGGGAGTCCGGTAGTTAAGGGAAGGGGGGTTGGAGATCACATTTGAGAATCTTAACGGACTGAGTTCTATCAGAGAGGTATGATCTGAACCAGTTTGTGGCTGCAACAGAGAGGCCTGATTCAGCGAGACTTGAGAGCAATATGGGGTGGGAGACGGTGTCAAAGGCTTTTGCAAGATCGACAGAAATGGCTGAGGTGATCAGTTCACTGTCCATGCCTGTCAGGACAGTGTCTGTAAGCCTTATCAGGGAGGAGGTGGTGGAGTGTCCCTTCCTGAAGCCAGAATGGAATAGCATGAAGAATTTGGAGTCAGTGAGGAAAGAGGTAAGTTGGGTGGGCACAAGGTGCTCTTGTAGTTTTGCTAGGGCTGGGAGGAGGGAGATAGGTTGGTAGATAGAGGGGGAGGTAGGGGCACCTCCTTTTGGCAGAGGGATGACAATGGCATGCTTCCATGCATGGGGGACAGCAGCAGCAGCAAAGGATTGGTTTAGGAGTTTAGCAAGCGGAGTTGCTATAGCGGGGGCAGAGAGGTATAGAGGTTTGGGGTCTAATCCATCCAGTGATTTGCTTTTTGAAGGGTTGAGAGAAAGTAATGCATCTAGAGCCTCAGTTGCGGAGATGTCTTTGAAGGAAAAGGAGCGAGGCCTAGTCTGGGTCTTTATGTCTGTAGGCGATGTGAGAGGTGTAGCGTTGGGCAGAGAAGAGAGGAGGGTGGCAGCACAAATGGAGAAATACACATTGAACTCAGTGGTGACTGCTGTGGGCTCTGCTAGGAGAGAGTTATTAACATTTAGCATTGGAGTGGGATTGGCAGCCAGTGGGGTGAAAACCTTCCAGAATTTTGAGGGTTTATTTAGGTTTGACTGGAGGGAGCTGCTGAAGTACTCTGCTTTTGCAAGATGAGTGGCTCTGGTGCACTTGTTACAGAGCATGCGGTATGTGGAGAGGTGTTGTGGGAGGCGTGAGGATTTATGTGTTTTCCAGGCTTTGTCCTGTGCAATTTGACATGCAATCAGTTCTTGGGTGATCCAAGGTAGGTGGTTTCCTCGTACTCTTGTATGATGCAGTGGGGTGTGTGTGTGTTCCAGACGCTGAGGAATGTGTTTTTAAAGTGTAGGAAGGCATCATCAATGGAGATCGTAGGAGGGGCAGGGGCCCAGTTTGCTAGCGCAAGGTCATCTAATACAGGGGCTAGACTGAGGGATTTATAGGAGCGTTGGACTACACATTTAATAGGAGATTTTGGGCAGTGGATTTTACACACTAAGAAGGTTACATGGTGGTCCCTGAGGGAGTCAGGAAGAATACCGGCTTGTTTGACCCAGTGGGGGTGTGTGGTAAGGGACCCAGTTGATGAGCGAGTGGTTACCAGATTTTAGGTTAAGCCGGGTGGGCTCAGTAATGATTTGTGAGAGGTTTAGGATGGAAATTTCAGTCCTGGTTTTGTTGAGGGCAGGAGCTAGCCAATTGTGGTTAAGATCGCTCATAATGTAGAGTTTCCCTGTCGTGGTTAGGCAGGAGATTTGCTTGAGGAGGTCAGTGACAGCAGAAGCTGGTGTACCAGGTCGGCAGTATATCCCAGTAATGTAGATTGGTAGCGAGAAGGGAAGGACAAGCTGAATTAGTATTACTTCAGGGACTTTTGGTTCAGACTTGGTCAGGACCACTGAACAGTGCAAGTCCGAGTTTACGTAGATGGCTATTTCGCCACCTTTAGAGGCTCTATCCTGGTGGGCCATAGTGTAGCCTGGGATAGCGACAGAGGAGTCGTTGATGTTTTTGTTGAGCCAGGTTTCGGACAGGGTGAGGATGTCTGGAGCATAGTGGGTGGCAAGAACCTGAAGGGAGTCAAGCTTGTGGACAAGGCTTCTTATATTTAGGTGCAGGAGGCGCAGGCCATGTGGAAGAAGGTCCCCAGAGTGAGGTGAAGAAGAGGCCGATGTTGGAGAGGGGCGTGGGGGTGGGTAGTATTGTGGCCGGGGGTTAGGGTGGATGTCACCTGCTGCAAGGAGCAGGAGAGCGAGAGTTAGGTAGTGAGTGAATAGCTGTATGTGACTGACTGCGAGCGGTCGTCTCTTAGATTGATGGCATGTATGAGCTGGGCATAGGGGAATAAGTTGAAAAATGACCCAGGGGAGCAATGGGTTGAAAAGAAATAGGCTGGGATGTGTGGCAGAGTTTGTCCATGCTTGGGTGAAAGGGGAGGTGGACGCCGGGCTGGAGAGGTGGGAGAGCTCAGCGACGCTTGGCAGGATTGGGAGGGGGGCATGGAAGAGGTGGGTGGCACATTGGAAAGGAAAGGAGGGAGGGAGAATAGGGATGAGCAGGGTCAGGTGGCCTGGCAGAAGGATCATGGCGCTGATCAGGTGCTAGGAGGACCATACTGCTGTGGTTACTTAGTGGGGAAGGTAGGTACTGTAGTTACTTAGCAGAGAAGGTGGAGGGCTGGGATGCGGGGGCAGGGAAATAATAGGGACCTGTAAGGACTAGGAACCAATGGGGGAGAAGAGGGAATGAGGGTTTTAGGTAGCCAATGAGGGAGCGAGCAGTGCTGCTAGGCTTATTAGCCAATGAGGGAGCAAGTGCTGCTAGGCTTAGTAACTAATGATGAAGCGAGAGGGAATGTTGGTGGGCACTAGGTGTATTTAATCAGAGGAGGGGGTGTACAGGCAGGACAGGTTTAGATTGAGCAATTTAGCAAGACAAAGGAGAGTGAGACTTTTCGGTGCCAAGGCAGAGTGCTTGGATGGGGGGGTGCAGGAGCAAGGAAACAACAGAAGAGCTGTAAGCACTTTAAAACAGTAGTAGAAATTACAATCCAGCTAATACAGTTGAAATCCTTCTATTAGACACCTGAATTTTGCTTAGTTGCAGCTAAAGCTATTTGTAAAAAGCGCCAGGTGGCAAAAGCAGGGTAAAATTTCCTGGCCAATCGGAGCGGTTTTGCTAGAAGCGCCCATGTTCTGATTGGCTGCGCTGCTGCTGTACCTTCCAAGGAGCTGCAAGCAGGCGTTCTGGTCTCAGTCGGCAGCTGGCTGGGTGCTGTCCGACCGTGAGGGAGCTGAAGCAGCCCTGTTCAAGGGCAGGCAGCTTCCAAGGAGCTACAGGCAGGCGTCCTGGTCTCAGTTAGTGAGGGGAAGGGTAGTAAGGACTCATTAACTGGAGGAAGTGTTGACCAAATTGCGAGAGTTCATCATCGACTCAGGCGTTGAAGTCACCCAGAACCATCAATCTGGGTGACTCAAACGCCATATCAACGACGAAGTCCTCCACTTCCTGAAGGAATCACGTCTCGTCACCTGATGGACGGTAGATGAGAGCGATTCGATAGCCTACACCTGCTACTACTGTACACTCAAAAGACTCAACCTCCTCAACTAGTACCCTCATGAGGTTCAGTTCAGTCTTGAAACAGACCGCAACCCCCCCCCATGATCCAATCTCAGGCGGTGTATCACCGAGTACCCAGCTGGAGTCATAGCCTCCAAAATGGGACCAGAATTTTCATTCAGCCAGGTCTCGGTGATGCATGGCAGGTCCACTGTTTCAACAAGGTCCTCAATAATTGCATTCTTGTTCTTAATGGACCTGGCATAGCACAACACCGCCCGAGCTGGACAAACCTCGTGGGCAGCCCGGGCCATCTGCCTACCACAATCCGTAGTGCCCTTACTGCCCTCCCCCTCACTGTGTCCCCTTCTCTTTCACCCCTTGCCCTTGCTGCCACTCCCTCACCATAGCCCTTTGCTGTTCCTCCTTTTTCATCCTAGACCATTGCTGCCACCCCATCACCGTATACCTTGCTATCCCTACCCCACCCTGTAGCCCCTCCCTCTTAACATACCCCAACCCCACTATTGTCCCTCAGGCTCTCACCATAGCTCCAGCTGCAGCTGGCCCGACAGCCAATTCTCCTGAAGGGAAAGTGCAGTAATGGCAGATGGAACCCAGACTGCTTCCTCCAGCACTGTAGCCGATCTGATGCCATCACACACACACACCTGCCTGTTAGCTTGCCCAACCCAGTCCTTTATCCGGACCTCCACTCAGTCCAGCTTCTCAGTCCTGGAGTCTATGCTTCCATCTGGATTAGGTTTTTTATGAGTTTGGATTCGGTCAGTTTATGCTCCCCAAGTCCCAACAACACAACAATCTCTTGGGAAACACACTTCTGGGGGCTGGGAATGGTCTGCACGTGGGAAAGCTAACAAACCTGCAGCAAGGTGGGAAAGGCTCTGGGTGAGGAGTGGCTGGGTCTGCAAGAGATGGGAAGTGGTGGGTGGGACACAATTAACCAACAGAACAATGTCTCTGTAGGTAGCTAGCCATATAGAAACATAGAAACATAGAATCTGTTGACAGATAAGAACCATACAGCCCACCTAGTCTGCCCATTTCCCTACTCACTGCTGCAGCCCCAGATCCTAGTTGATCTGCAGCTCTCCTGCTCTGCACATCTCCAGAGTACCCTTATGTCTATCCCATGCACTCTTGAACCCCTGTATTGTGTTTGCCCCCACCACTTCTGCTGGAAGGCTGTTCCATGGCCCCACCACCCTTTCAGTGAAAAAGTACTTCCTAACATTACCCATGAGCCCTCCACCCTTCAGCCTCATGTTATGCCCCCTTGTTCTTGTGCAGCGTTTTCTCTGAAATATGCTTTCCACCTGTACCCTGTTTATTTCCTTAAGGTACTTGAAATTCTCTATCATATCTCCCCTCTCACTTCTTTCCTCCAGTAAATAGATACTAAGGTCCTTAAGTCTTTCCTCATAGGGCTTCTGGTGCAGTCCATGTACCATTTTCATTGCCCTTCTCTGAACTGCCTCTATTTTGTCAATATCTTTCCAGAGATGTGGTCTCCAGAACTGGATACAGTACTCCAGCTGCAGCTTCACCAGCTATCTGTACAGTGGCATCACCACCTCTTTCATCCTGCTTGTTATGCCTCCCCCCCCATGCACCCCAACATTCTGTTTGCTCTCCCCACCACTTTTTCACACTGTTTGATCACCTTCAGGTCATCAGATATGATAACTCCCAGGTCTCTCTCTTGAGACTAGGTATTTGGCAGGCAGGTGAGCTACAACCATAAGCAATAAGTGAAACCAAATAACCAAGTAGGGGTCAGCAGGTGCAAGCCAAGCTATAGGTAATTGGGATGTCAACAGTGAAGGTAAAACCAGTCAAAATAATTAAATAACCAAATACAGGTGATCCAGAAAGAGTGAGCAGCAAAATAGCAGACATTTGGGGTCACGTGATACCTTCTAGCTGAAAACAGCAGACAGGAAGAGGTCCCACTGTCAAAATAATCAAGCTGCATAAAATCTGCAAAAACATCGAAATCTAAAAGGAAAATATAGCAATCGACTCAGAAACCAACAAGGACTAACATGCTGAGGGCAGACCGAAATCGGACACCTATGGAGGAAGAAATCAACAAAACAATGAACAGCACACCACTAACAGCATGATCGCAGGCTGTCAAGCGTGGCAAGCCTGCATCTTCCCTGGATCTATCACCAACAGTTGAAATGACAGAACTGGACAAATATATTGGGGGAATTCGTGTTTATTAAAAACACTCTGATGGACTTAGTGGGGGACACAAAATCGTTACAAGCTGCCTTTGAAACGTTAACTACGAGAGTGAGTGACGCTGAATGCCAAATCAGCTCTATAGAGGATAAAGTGGAATGAGAAAGCAGAGAATGCATCACCCTTAAAAAGAAACTTCTGAAATGTGAGAACAGAATCAAAGATCAGGAGGAAAGGAGTAGAAGAAATAACCTCATCATTATTGGATTACTGGAAAAAGCAGAGGGAAGGGGCTGCAGTGCCTTTGTTCAAAAGCTGTACCAAAAGCTGGTGGGAACTGATCCCAATGATCCCAATTATATCATTGAAAGAGCCCATAGAGCCCTACGTCCCCCGCCACCCCGCCCCCACTCCTGGGAAGGTGAGCGACCACGTCCAGTTATCTTTAAGTTACTCAATTTTTTTGGATAAGATGCATATCCAAACTAAAGTAAGAGCACTGCAATCAGTGGAGTGGGAAGGGTGAAAACTAATGTTCTTCAGCAATTTGAGCCCTCAAACTTGAGCAAAGCAAGCAACATATAAAGATATTAAAAAACACATTGTATGCTGCTGGGCTCCATTTCTGAATACGCTATCCTGCAAAGCTGTTCATCAGTATAGAAGGGAGAGAGTACCAATATCAGATGGTAGAAGAAGCAAGGGTGGATTTGGCACATATTTTACCACACCTATTCAAACAACCTCCTGCAAACAAAATGCATTATGTGACTTTGCTATGATCAGTAGAAGATCAAAATAATACTAACAGAAAACTACTCATAACTCAAGCTGTTAGCATGTGGGGGGATAAACTATAGACATGGGACAAGTAGGAATATCAAATGTCAAGATATTCTTTTCGTAATTTGGACTACCTACAGCCCAAAGAAACAATGGCACTACAAAAAGTCAGTGACTGTGACTGACATTGGATCATGTATAAAATAACACTTGTTAACATGGTCATCAAGGTATGTTGGCACATCAAGCTTTGAAAGCCTAATTTCTGCTTATGTATAAAAATAACCAAATTATTGGAACATTTCCATAATGACTAGCATCCAGAAACTTTTCTAAAACTAAACTGTGCTGTATTTTATTACCTTTCATGGCGCCCTAAAATAATGACATTTTTCCATAAAGTTCTGGCCAAAAGGGGAGGAAAAGTATCTCTTTTCCCATCAAAATACTTTAGAAGTTTACCTCCCTCATCATTCCAATGGTTCAGCTGCGTAGAGTAGAGATGGAATTCTCGAGCTGGCAGGGTTCCAGCTTGCAGGAGAAGGAGCAACATGGTGCATGATGTCTCAAACCCACTCCTGGGGGCCAGGCCCACTGAGGTCACAGTGCTCAGCCCTAAGTACAACCATGACAAGGAGGAACAGGAATACCCTTCCCATGTCCTTCTAGAGTGCTCACTGAATTCACAACTGAACACTCACCACAAAGGGCCCAGGGCTTCCTCTCTAATCTGGGTAAGGGTAAAATACAGTCTCGCGTCTGTAGCCAGATGAGAAGCCTCCTTGGTTGCTGTACTGGGGGGAAGACTCAGGTGTTATGAACTCTTCAGGGCTATCCTCGTAACTCTGATTTGTATCTTCTCCCATGGGTGGTGCAGTGACCCTGTTCCTGCCCCCACAGACCCCAGCAGAGAAGTATGTATTTCTCCTACTTAGGCATCCAGATTCCATTCCAGGATCCTAGTCTTTGGTAGCTATGGTGGCACCGTAACAATAAACAGACGTGTCACAGATTGAATAAACATTCCCACATTCACGCACAATAAAATTACTTCCAGGCAGTTTTTAAAAGCAAATGATTTTACTAGTACTTAAATAATTATCATACAAGACTTACAAACAAAAGATTCAGTAATTTGGTTACAGGACAACAAACAAAAGTTGGAAAAATATACATACAAAAATGCACTGTAAAATTTAACTGTCTAATTTCTACCTTGCCATTGGAGAATCAGAAAGTCCAGAAAATAAATGAACTTCTGCAAAATTCCTGTTTTCTACTAGCAGCCATGGGTCCTCAGTGTATGTTTGGCAGTCTGGCTCTGTGAGTCAGGAAGAGTGACTCAGTGTGACAGGGTAATCACCTGTCCTGGGATTCCCCCTGGCAAGGAGACTGAGGTCATCCCTTGCCCTTTCCCTTGCCCTCCCCAAGTTGGAACTTTGACATGTGCTGGTTTGGATGGTGTGGCCACACATTGTGTGAGAGATGAAGGAATAATCATCTCTGTGTGAGAAAGGTTACAGGTGCACCCGAGTGTATGGGTGCCTGTTACAAAGCATATAAACCTAGGTGGTAAAGATGAATAAGAAGACATGTGGTGGTCTAGATAATGTGGCCACACATTTAGAGCAGACAGCCCTTCTTCCTTATTAATTTACGTGAGTACCTCTGTTGCTTTATAACAAATAAAGCAGTAGCAATGAAATACATTTTTGGAGCTGGCACCCCTTTCTTTTGTGCCTGTTTTCCCTTGTGCCACTCCAGGTTTGAAATAAGATTAATAAAAAAACTAGCAAGCATGCTAGCAAGCCTGCCTGTGAAACTTTTGAAATGGCAGGTATGTCCCAAATGCCCGACTTTTGCCCCGCTAACTATAGAAGTATGTTCTGTGTAATGCAGCTCTGATTAAGAGTTGGGCTCTTTGCTGTGTGCAAAGAAAGAAAATAAATAAAATGTGGTGCTTGACAAAGCGCAGAAAAACTGATAAAGAACCTGGGCTGCAGCCCGTCTAATTCAGCTGTTTATAATAATGCCGCATGGATGCGCCCGATGGTGCTTGTACCCTTTTGGTTTGTGTGTGTGTAGAATTGAGACAAGAGAGGAGGCAAGATGTAGAAAAGGGCAGTTTTACCAGAAGAAAAGTCTCTCTCCTTTCCTCTCTCTCTCTCTCTCTCTCTCTCTCTCCTCCTCCTCTCCCTCTCTCTCTCTCTCTCCCTCCCTCCCTCTCTCTCTCTCTCTCTCCCTCCCTCCTCCCTCTCTCTCTCTCTCCCTCCTCCTCCCCTCCCTCCCTCTCTCTCTCTCTCCCTCCTCCCTCCCTCCCTCCCTCTCTCTCTCTCTCTCTCTCTCTCTCTCCCCTTTCGTCAACAATAAAGGTTCTGGTCTGAAGTTCAGCCATTCGGCTGAATTCTGTCAGGACTGGACTGCGTTTTCCTGGTACTGACCCTCCAGAAATGGGTCAGGACTGCCAGGAGAGTACTACCAAATGGCACTGCTCCCTCCCAGTGGAAATAAACCAGAATAGGATGTTAAACAAGTTTTCTCTGGCCAAAAGGCATGCTAGGAACAGGGGGAAGAATTAAATGTTTGGCCGATGATTCTGCTTTGCAGGCGCTGGCTCCCAAGTTAAACCTTTTGTTTTGTTTTGTGTTGTCATTTAATTATGGCCTTACCTTGCATATAACCAAAATTAAAAGGTAACTGCTCCCGTTTTGTCTTATAAAAAGAAAAGGAGTAAAGTGGGCAAATTACAAAAGTTTCAATTTTGGCCAAAGTAATGAGTAAAGCTCTCACCTTTTGTAGAGATCCCCGTGTGGATATGTACTGTTTTTGTGTTTAACAAACCCCCAAAACCTCTAAGGAAATCAATAAAACACTTACTGAGAATGGTCTCTTAGGATAGAACATTTTCCAGAGACCCTGAATTACTAACAAGTGGAGACTCTAGAATTACAAGGGGAAGCTCCCTGCAGTGCTAGCCCTATAGGGCAGTAGCAACCCCTAGTGTCCCATTTTATAGTATTCCAGAAAGGAAAATCTAAAAATACAAAGGTGTAAACATTTATAAAAGCCTAATGAGTTTTGTTTGTAACAACATACTGATTGTTGAAATACAGTATTGTCTAGTATGCACTCTAGCATTATATAAATTAAAAGAGAGCTAATAAAGAAGCATTTGTCTATGCTGAATATTTACTTGCTGGTATTGGCATTGGTGGTGCAGGAGTTAGAGAGCTGCATAATAGGAATGGCAGTAAAGTACTGAAGTAACGCCAACCCCCATCCCCACCCTGCAGAGACTGACAGGTGTTGGGGGTGTGCCTTTGGGTCTTCGGCCATAACACTCATGCCATTCCACCTCACCCCACCCTGCAGACACCGACAGGTGTTGCAGTGTGCCTTGAGGCCTTCAGCCCTTACGCTTACCCAGTTCCATAAGGAAATAAGCTGAGATAGGTGCAGTATAAGAGAATGGGGTGAACGTTAGAGCCAAAGACCCCAAGGCACACCTCATTGCCTGTCAGTGGCTGCAGGGTGGGGGTGAGGGAGGGGGTATAATGGGGTGAACATGATGGCTGACAACCCCAGGTCACCTCCCCGATGCCTGTCAGTCTGTACAATGTGTGCATTACGGCTGGAAGCCCTAATGCCCCAGGCATTTGTTGGTATTTTTGCTCCAGATTTTCAACATGGGCTTTTTGGGACCCCACCTCACGAACAGTGGCAGTATCATTTTGTTACTCAGTCCCAAAAGGTGATTTCACACAGCGAGTGTGCCATTCGGCGCCACAGGTGCAAAAACACATCTTGGGCAGGATGTGGAAAATGACAGCTGTACTGTTCACGAGGAGATGTGAAGAAATGGCAATGTTAAAAATCTGGAATGAAAGTATGAAAAAGTGGCAAAGTTACAAGTGTGCATAGAAACTGTGCAACGCACACTCATAACAGTCATTTTTTGGAATGTTTTCACCTAATTTTCAACATGGCCTTTCTTGGATGTTCCCTCATGAACAGTGGCACTGGGATTTTGTTAATCTGTCCCAAAAGTTGATTTTGCACAGCAAACGCCCCATTCTGTGCCACAGGTGCAAAAACACATTTCAGGAAGGATGTAAAAAATGATAGCTATACTGTTGGCTATGTTGGAAATTTAGAGTGAAAATATTGAAAAATTGATGAAGTTACAAGTGTACGTAGAAACTGTGCAACAGACGCTCATAACACAGTCACTTTTTGGAGTTTTTTCACCAAATTTGCAACAAGGGCTTTTTGGGATCCCACCTCATGAACAGCGGCACTGTCGTTTTATTAATTGGTCCCAAAAGGTGATTCTGTGCAGCGACTGTGAAATCACCTTTCAGGATCAGGAAATGAAATGACAGTGACAGTGTTCACAAGGTGGGGTCCCAAGAACCCCATGTCAAAAATTTGGGACCAAAACTCGAAAAACTGGCTGTGGTATCAACCTAAATTGAAAACCCCTCATTGACTGCCATTTTAGGGCTTACTATCATTTCTTCAGTTCCCAGTTCATCTTTGAAGAGTGCAGATGTGTTCCTGGTTCACAGAAGATCGCTGCTCCCAACCTCCGGAGGTAAGTATGGCTGAGGGGGTGCAGGGAGGTGGGTGCACAGAGGGAGGGTGTGGTTTGGGGAAGGGGGACCGGCAGGAATAAGAGGGACCCTTTTTGGTTTTTCTGGTTTAAAAAAAAATACACCATGGGACTGTTTTCTTTTTTACAGGTGAAATATTACAAAATGGATTTTGGCACACTGTGGTGGGCTCCCAGTGTGCCAGAGCACTGGAGGGAGGATCAATACCAACCCAGGGACTGGGCACCCTGAGGTCATCTAAGAACATAGGGGTGTGGGGGGACACGCATCTGGCACAGGAAGTGAGCATCCCGGTGTCAAAACACCAAAGAAGTATTTTATGGCACACTGTGGTGGGCTCCTAGTGTGCCACATTAATGGGGAGGGGGCATACATGATAACAGGGGGGTTGAGCACCCCAAAGTCAGCATGGGATGGAGAGCGGAGGGTGCAGGGTGGGCAGCAGCAGTGGGGGGGAGCTAATTTGTTGTCTTGCTGTGTGACTGATTGGGAGGGGGGGACTGCCACTGCAATGACTAAACTGCCCCTGATTACAGCAGCAGATTTCTTTCAAGTGCAGTGCTTGTTCTGAAACTGCCATCATTGGCAGCTTCAGCATTAATTGGTGGCTGACAGATGAGCTCATTAAAAAGTTCATTGCCTTGGCCACAACACTGCCACACCTCTGCAATGCTCTACTACCTCAATATGCTTCTTGTACACTGTGCAAGCAAACAAACATAAAAAAGTGTTTTAAAAACTTGATGATACTCAAACCACCTGATCAAGTGGGCGTGTATATAACAACTGACTCCTGAGTATACAGGCAGATAGGGTCAGTTCTTTCTGGCCATTGTAGGTGAAGAACTGAGGGGAGTCCCTTGTTACAACCCTTGTGTGGAAACTGGTGTAGAGTTTGCCATGTCCTTGAAATCCCATTATTTTGTTTATTTTCTGTTTTTTGTGTTTGACTGAAGTAAAAGTCTTTATTTTTGTTTTTCTTTCTCTGCATATTCATGTTATTATTTAGATTTTTATGAGAAAATAAATGACAAACATCATCAGGTGTTTTTATGCACTTGAATGGTTGTCTGCCTGGTGAATGTTATCCAGTATACCCAACACCCGGTGACATGTGGTGGCAGTGGTGGGATACTGACAGAATGTCTAAAGGATAAAGGAAGAGTTCAGTCAGTGGTGCCAGACCTGGTACCAAGGATAACGGCAGATAGTGCATGGCACCAGAAGTGATGTGGACATCTGGAGCGGGTGACCTGGGCAAGGCACCATGGAAGGAACATGGATCCATAGACTGAATGGAACAAATAGTGCAGTTGGTGCATTGGCTGAGTGGGTGATGGCCGGAGGTGGACCAGTGCTGGAGAGAGGTGGAGTACTGCTGCCAGGTGCTACTTGAGGGTACCTGACCAGAGGAATTTGAGGAGAAAGCAGAAGAGGAGGATCCCTGGGTTCTAGAGGAGGAGGAGGAGGGAGGATCCAGGGGCTCTAGAGGAAGAGAACCCCCTGATGGAACAGTTGCTGACAGCATTTCCAGAGATCCTGTTGTTGCCCATTTTTCCTGGGCCATTTTTTGTTGGAGGATGATGCACGAGATGTTAAATCCCCAGGTAAGACTGTCTCCCACCTTGTGCCTCCTGGGGTGAAGACTTCAAGCAAATCAGAAGAGGCTGAGGAGGTTGAAGGGACTTATGTTTCTAAAATTGATACCAATACTATTACCTGTATGAAATGTACTGACTGGGGAAAATTACAGGTACAGAATGCTGAAGTAACCCAGTTAAGAGAGTATGTTAAAATACAGAATGGGAGGCAGGTCAACGGTGGTGTGGGGGTTAACTGGCTGTGACTGCATGAGCAAAAAAGGGGAGTTCTGTACCACATGAAGCCCAACCCCGGTACTGGATGAGTAGCTGCCAGAGTTGTGGTGCCCATGGCCTTTAGGGAAAAGGTATTGGAGATGGCAAGTGGCAATCCATCTAGGCCTTTGAACTATGGGGAGGTTCTATCACTCATAACCCCATTCTATTACTGGCCTGGGATGTGCCAGCAGGTGATTGGCTTTCTGAAGGCTGATGTTGGTGCGGTCAGTTGGAGGTACCAGAGAGGTGTAGGGGAGGAGTAACTCACAGGGTAAAAAGCTGACAGAAGTGGTACCCATGGAAGAGAAAGAGACTCCCACATAGGACAGCTGATTCGAGGTGGTAGCCTATGTCACACCTTTGTACACCACTGACTGGGTACTTGGACTGTTTGAACAGAATGACATCTCAAAGGCTTTTTCTTTAGGGGAACAAGCTGTTTGTCCAGCTTGGGGATATCCCTGATATACCTGTCAGAGTCTGTAACCACCTGAGATAGAAAGATTTGGGTTCGGAGGTCTAGGTGAAATTGTCTGCATTGAAATATATGGAACATGAAATGTATAAAATGTATAAAACTTTTAAGGCTGGGTATGTATTGCCCAGGAGAAAGTTATGGTATCAGCCTGTATGACCACCCAGCTAGTTAGGCAGAGGAAGCCTGAAGTGAGTATAAAACTGCTGTGAAAATTACTTTCTCTTTTTTACATACTGAAGGAGGTACGCATATAAGTCTCAGGGTATATGTCTTATGATGATCAAGATGCTTTTGTTAAATTTGTTTTGATTAAAGGGATCCTGAGACGGAGCTTTATGGTGAGGGTGGGCCTATGCTCCATCCCCTTCCAGGGAGAGGGAAGGTGGAAACTCCCTGCTACGGAAACTGGCCTTCTTTGTCTGACTCTACAAAACTGCTGTTGCAACAGTCTTTCCTCTCCTGTTGACTATCACTTTAACATTTGCTAGTCTCGTAGGTTGCCACCTTCAGGCGAATTCCCTTCCCTCTTCTTATCTATTTTTTTCTGCTGATCTTTCTATATCTTTCTGGGGGTCCAGCACTAAAGGGGTTAAGAAATGTAACCTCTGAGAGCATATCAGTGTGTGCACCCCTGAACAGGTGTGTCTGATATTACATGAGAAGTACATGGGTTCTAGTAACCAGAAAGACATGATTATGGCATAGACAGTCATTACAGACTGAAGTAAGTCTTCTTTGTGCATAGCTAGCTACTAGGCTGTTTTCTATATCAGCACCAGGGTAATGTTTGAAAGTATTGTCATAGGTGAATCATTGAATGATTGACAATACTAAAGCTGATTTATGGGACCCTGGAGAGGAATTTCATTGTGAGGGTGGGCCGGAGCTCTACACTCCCCTTTAGGGTACTGATGGAGGTTTGGACAACCATAGAGCAGTTGCCTCTTCTGTGGGGGGATGTGTAACAGTGCCCACCTGTCCTGGGATCCCCCCTGGCAAGGAAACTGAGGTCATCCCTTTCCCTTGCTCCCCCCCAATTAGAACCTTGACATGTGCTGGTTTGGATGGTGTGGCCACACATTATATGAGAGATGAAGGAATAATCATCTCTGTGTGAGAAAGGTTACAGGTGCACCCGAGTGTATGGGTGCCTGTTACAAAGCATATAAACCTAGGTGGTAAAGATGAATAAGAAGACATGTGGTGGTCTAGATAATGTGGCCACACATTTAGAGCAGACAGCCCTTCTTCCTTATTAATTTATGTGGTACCTCTGTTGCTCTATAACAAATAAAGCAGTAGCAATGAAATATATTTTTGGAGCTGGCACACTCCCCTTTTTCTTTTGTACCCTGTTTTCCCTTGTGCCACTCCAGGTTTGAAATAAGATTAATAAAAAACTAGCAAGCATGCTATCAAGCCTGCCCGTGAAACTTTTGAAATGGCAGGTATGTCCCAAATGCCCGACTTTTGCCCCGCTAACTGTAGAAGTATGTTCTGTGTAATGTGGCTCTGATTATGAGTCAGTCTCTCTGCTGTGCACAAAGAAAGAAAATAAATAAAATGTGGTGCTTGACAAAGTGCCGAAGAACTGATAAAGCACCTGGGCTGTGGCGCCTCTAATTCAGCTGTTTATAATAATGCCGCATGGCCGCACCCAATGGTGATTGTATCCCTTTAGTTTGTGTGTCCAGAATTGAGAAGAGAGAGGAGGCAAGATGTAGAAAAAGGCAGTTTTACCACAAGAAAAAGACCCTCTCTCTCTCTCTCTCTATCTCTTTCTCTCCCTCCTCCCCCCTCGTAAACAACAAAGGTTCCAGGTCCAAAGTTCAGCCATTTGGCTGAATTCTGTCAGGACTGGACTGTGTTTTCCTGGTACTGACCCTCCAGAAACGGGTCAGGAATGCCAGAAGAGTGCCATCAAATGGCACTGCTCCCTCCCAGTGGAAATAAACCAGACTAGGATGTTAAACAAGTTTTCCCTGGCCAAAAGCTATGCTAGGAACAGGGGCCAGAATAAAATGTTTAGCCAACGGCTCTGCATTTCAGCTGCTGGCTCCCAACTTAAACCTTTTGTTTTGTTTTGTGTTGTATCATTTAATTATGGCCTTACCTTGCATATAACCAGAAATAAAAGGTAACTGCCCCATTTTGTCTTTCAAAACGAAAAGGAGTAAAATGGGCAAATTACAAAAGTTTCAATTTTGGCCAAAATAATAAGTAAAGCTCTCACCTTTTGTAGAGATCCCCATGTAGATATGTGCTGTTTTTGTGTTTAACAAACCTCAAAAACCTCTAAGGAAATCAATAAAACACTTACCGAGAAGGATCTCCTAGGATAGAAATTTTCCAGAGACCCTGAATTATTAACAAGTGGAGACTCTAGAATTACTGGGAAAAGCTCCCCGCAGTGCTGGTCCCTATAGGGCAGCAGAGGCCCCAAGTGTCCCATTTTATAGTATTCCAGAAGGGAGAATCTAACAATACAAAGGTGTAAACTTTTATAAAAGCCTAATGAGTTCTGTTTGCAACAACATACTGGTGGTTGAAATATAGTATTGTCTAAAAAGCTCTCTAGCATTATATAAATTAAAAGTGAGCTAATAAAAAGAGTTTTAAAAATGTGTAGATGCTCAACCACCTGATTAAGTGGGCATGTATATAAGGACTGACTCCCGAGCATACGGGCAGATAGGGTCAGTTCTTTCTGGCCATTGTAGGTAAAGGAATGAGTGGAGTCCCTTGCTACAACCCTTGTGTGGAAACTGGAGTAGAGTTTGCCACGGCCTTGAAAGCCCATTTTTTGTTTATTTTCTGTTTATTGTGTTTGACTGAAGTAAAAGTCTTTATTTTTGCTTTGCTTTCTGTATATATTCACATTATTATTTCGATTTTTATGAGAAAATAAAATGACAAATGTCATCAGACATTTTTTATGCACTTGAATGGTTGTCTGCCTGGTGAATGTTATCCAGTATATCCACACCCGGTGACACTTAGCTGTAAAATACTGTGGAAAATGCCCTGAGGTTTTGTTCTGAGGGGCCTTAAATACCCCTGGTCCTGCAGTCAGTAAAACTGTCCTTCAAATTAGCTAGTGGCCTTATCTTTAGGCCAGCAGGGGTTACGCTTGCTCTTTCCAAGTTGCAAGTGAAGTAACATTATTCATTTTTTATATTCCCTCCACAGCCCAACTTCCTGGCTACCTCTGATCTTCCCTATCCTTCCTGCCACCTAATAAAATGTAAATAAACCATGACATTTCCTGGAACTTAATCAGTTCTCTAGATGGGGTGTCTGCAAATCCCTGTCTTTTAAGTCATGTTCTCTTTGATTTTAAAGTTTTATGACCAGAGAGGAGATGCCTCTATGACCTGCCAATGGATGACACCTTTTTCTTTTGATCAGCTTACCAGGAAATGCCAGTCCTTTGAAATGTAATTTCAGTTTCCTGTTAAGCAAGTCCTTCCCAGACTCTGAAATACACATCATCTGTAACCTTCAAAAAAAAAACATGGGCATCCTTATGTCCCCTTATCTCCATGCCTTTTGAGGAATTTAAACATAAACAAAATCACAGAAAAAGATGACAGAATTATGACAGCAGTGACCAAATCACCACACATGGCTGGAAAAAGAGAGGCCCTGGAAGTCGATCAGAATGACAGCAACAACATCTCGTTACTGTGGACGAGATTTACCAGATTATCATGGGCTCAAGTCAACAGGAAGAGGAAATCTGCCTTTGTGAACAAAAGAAGAAGATGGCAGCTCATAGATCAGGCAGCTCTGAAATGTGTTGGAACTTGAAAAAAACGGGTGCCAATTTCTAGTGACTGCAGAGAACGCATCCAGATCCTTTACATAACATGAACTGCTCAACATGCTGTATCACTTCAGCTAGTAAATTTGAGGTCTGCATGTCACAACTCTTCAAAATAGGACTGCCCAACCTATGGTAAAACCCTCCCATCAAACAACACATGGACTTCCATAAACTAGCAATTGAAAGATCTGAGACACAAATCCTGGCTTAAGACATTGCAATATAGCATGGAATAAGTCATTCTTGCCATTCTAGGCTGGGCTTCTAATTTTACAGTATTTTCACTTTCTATAGAATTAATTCACTTGTGAGGCTGCAGCATGGGTGGAAAGGAGGGGGAGTGCCTCCAAGGATAAGAAGGAGAGATCAGAATGTGGTTCAGCAGATAATCCTGCATTAGAAGAAGGAACCTGAAGGCACTGGGGTTACTGAGTACCAATAAAAAGGGGGAAGGGGGAACAGAATCAGTAGTCTTGCTACAACTCAAAGAATATTGCTAACAGCCAGCATGAAGATATGTAAAACAAGTGCCTAAGTGACCATTTATTTATTTATTTTGTTATTTTAACTTTTGTTTATCAGGTAAACATATGGGCCAAAGGCCCTTTTTCATATACGACCCAAGACCATTTCTTTTACAGTCAAGATGGTAAGTATGCAGAATTACATTACAAGGAATAAGAACATTTTAAAATAAATAACAAACATGATACAATACAAATAGAACACAACATAGCATTATATTAACACATATCAGTTAAAATGACAAGAACATCACAAAAGAAACTTTCAGGGCTATATGGGAATCACAGGAGTAGAAATAGAGACTGGTAGATAATTCACATTTAAATGGTCAAATATGGTTAAGAGAATGCAATTTGGAGTTCCTGGGTAGGAAGAAATAGGCCGTTGGTTAAGTTGGATCTGTGGCCTATCCTGTAGGTAGGGAAATGGGCAGACTAGGTGGGCCAAGCAGTCCTTATCTGCCATCAAAGTCTATGTTTCAAAAACAAAACAAAGACTGGCAGGTCTAAAGTAGTCAGCTGCAAGTGTAGATACATCACTGGTCACCTCTTTGTTTACCAGGGAAGAGCAGAAGCAGATCAAGAGGAGAAAAGGAGAAGATGAAAGAACCTGTTCTAATCTGCAGCAATTTATTACTGACTAATACATTAGTTAAGTCATTGTATCAGTTGTTGTATAATTAGTAACCTAGTTAATGATATAAGTAGTATACCAGTAAGTATCCAAGCTTTGAAATAAAGTTCAAAATTGTGCTTAACTTGTTCACAATTCTAAAAGTTTGATTGCACAAGTCATGCTATAATGAGTGTTTTACTGTGTGATTGTAGTACATGTGTGGGGGGAATTGGGGTACATGCTGATAACAATGTTACCTGTAAAACAGGTTGTTACAGTAAAGAACAAAAACTGAAGAGACTCAGAGGGAGAGTAAAACACTAAATCGCAAACGGCTCCAGGAACTTTAAACTTAAAACAGGCCCTGTGGCTTCATATTCACTTTTAAAAGTGGTGCTATAATCCTGCGCATGCCCAATAGCGGCATGCTCTTGCACATGCACGGGATCTCCACACATCTCTACTCCTTGCATGCGCGGGATTACAGTACCAGTTTTTAAAAAGTGGATTGCGAGCTACACAGGGCTCGGTTTTAAGTTTAAAGTTCCTGGAGCCATTCGCGATTTAGTAGTTTATAAGGGCAGCATGTAATTAAAGTAGGCTTGGCATAAAATGCCACTTCATGGCTGCACTCAGTCCTGGCGCGCGTCCTCGATGGGGGTTATGCTTCCGTATCGGTCGATGTATGGACAGCCCGGCTAAAAGATCACTATGCGAAATATTTATAAAACAGGTACTTTTTTTCTACTTTTATGTATATGGGGTTATTCTGCATTCCAATTTACTTCAGTGTGTGCCAGAAGCACACTGCATGACTGTTAACAAAAACGAGGGGGTAAACCTGGCAGTGCCCCTTTAAAATGAAGTAACGTAGAAATCTAGTTTTTGGTATGAGATTTACTGGGGGTATGCTTACTCAGATTCTGCAATGTTGCACTTTTCACATCAGAGGCTCTTTAAAGTTCAAATAAACATACAGTTACATTTCCAAATGCCAGACTTCACTTTAAGATTACATAAAGGAGTCATCCAATGGCACAGAACTTCTTAATCTAGACAATTAGGTTATGGATAGGGGGGGAAATACATTAAAAAATAATAATTCCCACAGTAAGCTAATAAGAATAGTTACACTCTACAAGAAAAGGTGGTCAGTCTAGAACAAAATGTATTATCAAACAGGTTAGACTCAACATTCAGTGTTGGTTGGATCCCATTTTCCAAACATCTTAAAACCTGTAATTTTAATATCCCCCTCTAAAGCCCTGAAATATTTTTCTGTCCTATCTAAAAAAAGAAAAGTAAATGACCAGTCTAGACCCAAATTAAAATCCATGGCAAATTAATATCTTTTAGCCAAATATAGATCCTATAATAAGTATCTATCAAAATTAATTGCTATAGAATCCAGTTTTTATAAAATGTCCTAATAAGAAGAATGAAAAAGTTCAAATTCAAATTACCAGCTGGTGCAGCTATGAAACTTCAACAGAAGCAGAGAGACTCCATACCATAAGTCCTGGAGATTCATTCAAGTATCAGTGTCTTCCTCCAAATCCAATTCAGGTCATGCCCCAGCCCGGGTAGCCTCGAATTCTGCCTGTATCTTCTCAACCCTCTTACCCACCTCCACAGGGTCATTGAACTGAAAAGTGTGCCCACCATAATATATCCTAAGGCAGGCTGGCATGAGCAACGAATGCGCCACCCCCAGGCTTCAGCGCTTAGCTCTAACACCACCAAATTTCTTACGTCGGGCTTGGGAGGCATAAGCAAGGTCTGAGAAAATATGTAACATGTGTCTGTCATAGTTCAAATGGTCAGTAGCTCATGCAGCCCACATAATTTGCTCTTTAGTAGCCGCTCCATCCTAGGTAAGTCCCACTGTGCTTCCGCCAATCGGGGAGAAAATCTGTATGCCTTCACAAACTGCGTCCCCAACCCCAGATCCAAATGTAGAGCCTCAAGCAGGTAGTTGTTTAGAAAAGTTAACAGGTCCGGCTCCTCAACCCCTTCTGGTAGTCCAACCACTAGCACATTTGGGGCTCTATTCACATTTTCTAAGGATTCCAAACAGTAGCGAAGCTAACTGTTTTCTTGAATCAACTTCATAGTAGTGGTCAAGGGCTGCGTGGTACAACTTTCCGCTGAGGTGGCTGTCTTCACAGCATTCTCAGTCTTGGCGTCTTGCTTCCCAAACCATTGGAGCAACGCCTCAACCTTCATGTCAATGGCCTTCATGGAGTTTTGTAGGGTCTTTCATGTGGGCTCCACATTATCATGTGGCACGGGAGCTGCAGCCTGGTGGTCTGCAGGTGTTTGGGACTTTGAGCCACTGGGAGCACCTCGCTGTGTCTTCCACATAGCAATATTTGGTATCAATCTGTACCAAATGAGTTCTCAGTGCTACTGATATTAAAAGCTTGGGTCCAAAATGTCAGTAAACTGCCAAAAATTGCAAAAATTATAATGCTCCAACAGAGCTCAAGGAAGACATGTTTGCTTAGTAGAGTGCTCAGCAGCACTCCTGGGGGGTCATCTTTAAGGTGGGCTTGCTCACCTAAGGACCTACACGGTTCGGGCCATGGCTACCTGAGTGACCTCCTGACTCCTGTCTGTCCCAAGCACTCACTCCGCTCCTCCACCAGGGGCCTCCCAGTGGTTCTCAGGGCCCGCCTGAAATCCATCGGAGATTGTTTATTTGAGGTGGCAAGTCCAGTTTTGTGAAACTCGTTCCCAAGACCCTTAAGGGAGCCCCTATCAATGGATATTTTTAAGTGGGGGACTGAAGGTGCATCTTTTTTAAAAAAGCATTTGCAGACAACATATAGTTAAAAATGTCTATACTGCTGTGCTGTTTACGTAATTTAAGAATTACTTACATTCTTGCCATTTATTGTTTTTATATTATGTTTTATATTGATGTAAGTGTTTTTGCCTATCTCTATAGCACCCAGAGCCTCTGAGATGGGGTCCTAAACAAATACATTTTACTTACTTACTCACTTACTTACTAAAAAAAAGTCACAGAGCAGCTTAAAACCTTTATTGAACTCTCTCTTACAAGTAACTCTGTGTCAGTGGAAAATGCCGTCAGGTGGGCCACAGTTGAGTGTCATGTCAGAAAATAACTTCTTAGATTAGCAACAAACAAGAAAAGGCAGAGAGAGAGAGAGAGGGAGTTACAAGAAACACTTACTAAAATTAGAGAGAAGGAAAAGCAACGGAAATCAACCACTTGAAGCTGAAAGGTTAAACTTAAACAATCTAAGAGATAAATATCAAGAACCAATAAGGGTTTAGATCTGAAAGAGCCATATTTAGAACCAAAGAGAAATATATAGAACAAGGTTACAGGAAGGGGAGATTGATGGCCTCCGACTCAAAAAGCAGGAGGCGGTGCCTAATATAATTGGAGTTTATAGACAAGGGAGTGATGAGTTAATAACAGGGGTAAGGGAGACAGCTCAGGATTTTCAAGCACTCTACCAGAAAATATAAGCTGTAGAAAATCCCCTGGTATTGGAGACCAAAATCAATACCTTTATGCAGGAATTGCACTACCACAAATAACTGAGGGTCAGCAATAATTCCTAAGTGTTGAAATTATAATACAGGGAATATAAACAGCCATTCAAAACCTAGTAGCAGACAAAGCCCCAGGGCTGGATGGATGCACTCCAATTTTTTTACAAAACATTTGCTCTGTGCTAAGCCCCTATTTAGCTAAATTCTATTGCCATATACATGAGAAGGGACTAGCTGACTTTTCCTTCCCCCAAGCTATGATAACACTTATACATAAAAAGACTAACAACAAGTTGCAAACTATAGGCCTATATCATTGATAAATTTAGACACTAAAATTCTGGCAAAAGTGTTGACCCCCAGAATTGGACGGGTGTGGGATGGTCTAATCAGCAACAAACAGACTGACTTTATGCAGGGTAGAACCTCCTCGGATCACATTAGAAACACCTTATTTCTGCATCCAGAGAACGTGACACACCCACTGTGTTGGTTTCCCTTGATGCAGAAAAAGCATTTGACGGGGTATCTTGGGCATACTTATTCACCATATTAAAATACTATAATTTATGAGAGACGTTTGAAGATTGTGTTAGAGGTTTGTACTCAGAAACATCAGCTAGCATATTCTGCAGTGGTGTTTCATCACAGAATTTGATTTTGCAGTGTGGAACCAGGCTGGAGTGTTCCCTATCACCACTGCTGTTTAATCTATTCTTAGAACCCCTGGCCTACAAAATTAATCAAGCACCAGATGTTAGCAGTATCCCACTGGGAAATAAATGAACAACACAAATTATTGCTTTACGTGGATGACATACTACTGCTCATCAAAAAGTCAGACACGTCCATACCCGTGGTACTTAAATTAATCAAAGATTTCAGGGAAATTTCAGCACACAAACTCAATGTCTCTAAGACAGTAGTCATGCCTCTAAATGCAGGGGTGCAAAAAAGAGATATTGAGGACTTGGCCTGCAGTGGTCACCTATCACAAATAGATACATAGGAATAGAAATCACAAAATAAATCTCCTCTGTAAAAAAGAAGAATCTGGATGACCTTATGGGGGTGCTCAAATCAGACGTGGACAGATGAACTAGACTTCCATTTTTGCCCACAGGAAGGATCAGCATGATAAAAATGAATGTCCTCCCTAGAATTCTTTATCCACTTTCTATGCTAAACCTGGTTCTCCCCCAAAAATTGTTTAAAAAGCTACACTTCCTGATAGTGCAGTTTATATGGGCTGGGAAAGCAGTAATACGTAAAACTTACAGGCCCCCAAAATATGTGGGGCCTTAAACTACCAAACTTTTATCACTATTACTTATCAGCTTAAGGAAATAAGTACTTGAAATGGTACAAAGTACAAACTGATCCCACAAACAAAGGGTATACACCAATTTGGTTAAACACAAAACATAATCTACATACATGAGTAGTAGTAGATATTCAAACATTAGTGCATTGCCCATGGAAAAAGGTGCCAAAGGAAATAAAGGAAACACCCATGAGCGCATCCATAAAGACCTATCAGCAGCTATGTAGGGAATTAAAATTAGACCCCCAAAGAGATAGTACCCAACCAGTTCTTAACAACCCCACTCTCATAGGTAAAAAAAATAAGTGTGGCCCCTTAGAAATACTGGTCTATGTCTTCTGTGAAGCTCATACTACAAGATGGGAGACTAATGAGTAGTTAGGTATTTCCTGGATGCAGCTGGTAATGGAAAGGGTATTATATTCCAAGACCTACAACTAACATACGAAGTAACGAGACATATGGGTCAATACCCCTGGACAGATACCAATGGAACAGCATTAATCCAGCTACAACAAATGGCAAATAGCCCAAATGCAATTTCAAAACTATATGCCACAATTTCAGTAAAATGCCCTCCCAAAGAGTTTGGAATAGGACATTACTCGGTCCAAGTCTTACCAAAATCAAGTGGGAATTGGGAGTGAAAAAAAATATGGATTAATTTATGTATGTACCGTATATACTGTAACAACAGAACCTCTGTGACTGATGCAATACAAAATACTCCATAATATATACTTTACTCCAGAAAAACTTTACAAAATGGGTAAACACACTGATAATAAATGCACTGGGTGTAAAGAAGCAGTAGGTAACTTATACTATATTTTATGGAATTGTATTAAAGCTAAACCCCTTTGGGAAGGTATTAAGGCTAAATTAGATTCTTTGCTGAGCTTAGAAAATGCTTTTACTCCAGAGGTGTGTACAGTTGGTCATTACGATGGGCAGCTGCTTACGACCCAACAGTATCACACTGTTTTGATAGCAGCAACAGCTAAGAAGCTGATCCTAAGACATTGGATGCATGACACCATCATACATAGAATGGCGTAATGAAACCCAAGCTATGCTGTGAATCGAAAAAAGTATTGCCGTACTAACAATCATTATCATAGTTACAGGAAAAAATGGGAAAAGCTTCATGTATTATTATTTTTTTTAGACTCTTTAATATTTTTTTTTTTCAACGTTCATCAGTCATACATTACAGTACATTATACATAAACAAATACATTAGGGGAAGGGAGAAGAACAAGGGCCAGAAGGGGGCACTTGGCCAGGGGGACCAAGTTCACAGGGTCCTGGGAGCGCCGAAAGGGGGTGTTGGTAGATGATAGAGAACACAGTCAGACAGAAAGGAAGTAGAAAAGAGGTTCAAGGTACACAGAGGCAGGGAGGGATTACAGGGGAGGGCTGGAGCAGGAGGTTGGAGACAACATACAGGTACGCAGTACTGGCTGATGAAACAGAGCAGGAGTTGGGGAAGGCACCATAGAACAAGCATCAGGGGACCAGGAGGGATGGGGGGAAATATAGGGTACAAGGTGAGAGGGAAGACTGTAGGGTAGAAGTGGGGAGTGGCAGGGAAGCAGGTCGAGTTGGCACGAACACACTAAATAAAAGGAAAGGAAGGCCAAAATATGTTGGGGCGAGGTCACAATGCAGGGGGCAGTGGGAGGAGATACACGTAGTGGAAGGTTGTGGAAGGCAGCAAGCACAGAAGGGACAAAGGAGGAGGAGGAGAGCAGGTGGAGGTGCAATTGAAGGAGAAGGGGAAGGGAAAGAGCAATGTATGGAAAAAGAGAAAACTGAGGAAAAGGAGCTCGTAGGAGGGCAAACCATGGGGGAAGTGCAAGGGATGGAGGAACGAGTACTTGTATTAAGGGATTCTATGCTCAGGGGGGTGAGATGGGGAAGTAAGGGAGCAAGGAAGAGCTTAACCTGGGTGGAGTGTATACTAGGTATGTAAAGAAGGTGGGAGGGAAGCCTCATATCATTGTGCAACTAGGAACAAATGACCTAGAGGGAAGTACAGTGGAAGAAGTACAGGAGAGGTTCAGAGAAGTGGGGGATATCTGCAGTTGGGTGGGAAGCTCAGTGACGTTCTCTGAGGTACTCCCAGTACCTAAGGCAAGCACGGTGAGGAAGCTAAGAATACAGGAGTTTAATGGGTTGCTGAAGGGGTGGTGTGCAGAAATGGGGTATGGGGTAGTAGGAGAGTGGGGCAAGACATGAAACAGTAAGGGGTTTTATGCCAACGATAAGCTATATCTCAGCATCACGGCTACAAGAGCATTGGGACAGAGGCTGGAGAAGTACATTAAAAACAACATAGATTTAAACTGGGGGGGGGGCTGAGTCGGATAGCAGGGAGCAGACACATTCCAGGGGAGACCAGAAGGCCTCTCACCCCAGAAAGGGAGGAGGAGAATGAGGAGAAGTTATCAAGACAGAAGTGGAAGGGGGAGAAATGGGAGAGGAGGGCCAGGATACGAGGTAGACTGTAGTATCCTTGAATGCAAGGAGCTTAGCAAACAAGGTGGCAGAGTTCCAGGCAATGATTGTAGAGGCAGAGGTATATATTGCTGCCATCTCAGAGACTTGGGCCACCCAATATCATGACTGGGATCTTACGATCCCGGGTTACAAGGTGTTCTTCAGGGACCGGGAGGGGAGGAAGTGCTGGAGGGGTGGCTATTTATGTCAGAGAGGGGATACTGTGTACCAGGGAGGAGGGGGATGAAGCCATACGGGTATTGCTCCAAAGTCCTAAAGGTAAGAAACTCAGGATGGAGGTGGTGTACAGGCCACTCTCACAGAGCGAGGAGATGGATAGGGAGCTGGGGAAGCAAATCAGAAAGGTCAGTGGCAAGGGAAATACAGTTATAATGGGAGACTTCAACCTACCTGGAGTTGACTGGCAGACAGTAACTACAGCACACGCCAGGGAACAGGTGCTGCTGGAGGCTATCCAAAACAGCTACCTAGTGCAAGAGGTGATGGAACCTAATAGAGAGGGGAACATACTGGATTTGGTGCTAACAAATGGTGATCAAGTCCAGGATGTGGTAGTACAGTTCCCTCTAGCAGGAAGTGACCACTGCTCTACGTGGTTCCTCCTCAGCACAGGAAAGGAGTCAGCAAAGTCCAGGACAAGAGTGCTGGACTTCAGGAAGGCAGATTTTGCCAGAATGGGCAGCATCTTAGAAGAGTATTTAGCTAAAGGTCATGCACCTCGGAGCAAGAAATCCCAGGACCAGCTACTGGCTGGGGGGAGTGCAGGTAACAGCTTCAGAGGAGGAAAGGGACCCTAGAGTAATAATCACAAGGGACATGAAGGTATCAGCACAGTGTAGGAGGGTGGCAGCACGGGCAAAGAGGATGCTGGGGTGAATTGCCAGAGGGATCACCACTAGAAAGGAGGAGGTCATCCTGCCCTTGTATAGATTGCTAGTTAGGCCACACTTGGAGTACTGTGTGCAGTACTGATGCCCATGCCTCAAAAAAGGATGTGAGATTACTGGAGGGGGTGCAGTGCAGGGCTATGAACATGATCATGGGACTTGGGGAGTTGCCGTATGGGGAAAGATTGTGGGAGCTCAACATGTATTCGCTGGAAGAGAGAAGGGAAAGAGGGGACACAATAGAGACCTTTAAGTACTTGAAAGGCATAAACAAAGTCAGAAAGGGAGGATTGTTCCGCTAGAAGTGGGGGAAGGGTCACTAGGGGGCACAGTCTGAAGTTGGAAGGGGGAAGGTTCAGGAGGGAGATGAGGAGGTACTACTTCACACAGAGAACATGGTGGCGAGATGGAATGCACTGCCAGAGGAGTTAATTGAACTGAGGACAGTGGATAGCTTTAAATGGGGTTGGGATAGAGTCAAGGGCAGGATTAGTACAGACAAGAACACAACAGGGGGAACGACCAGGAAAGGGGAGGAAGGGAGGGGGTTTGTGTGGGGCTGGGACAGCTGTAGTAATATAAAACTAAGAGCTGCACAATTGGGCAGACTTGATAGGCCTGTGGGCCTTTTTCTGCTGGCAATTTCATAAACACATCAGGTCAACAGGTCATATCTTGCTTACAGCTTATGTAAGTATAAAGAAAATTTGTAAAAGAGAGCTGTAGTTATTGTACTCAGGAGAACAATTAGGAGATTCCCTAATGTTCCCTAGGTCCATACTCAATCCCCCACACTTAAAGACCCCATTGCCTTTTTCCCTGTCTTCTCCTGTCCCCCCCCCCCATCTTCTCTGTCAAATTATCCTTACCAATGTTCTTCTCCCTTGCAAGGTTCTCAGTGCCCTGGAGGGGATAGTTCTAGCATGGCTTTCTCCCTCTCATCTACCCATTTTCTTTATATTCTATCCCTCTGTTATTCCCTTCCCCCCTTCTTTCTCATCCATATTCGTCTTTGTCTGGTTCTGCCCCTGGCAGGGTTCTCAACATGCTGGAGGGAGTTAGACATAGTCATGTCTTGTCCATCCCTCCCTAACCTCCTCCCTAGTCCTTCTTTACTTAAATGTCTACACCTGGTTCTGCTCCTGGCAGGGTTCTTCGGCATCCTGGAGGTGTCAGACCTAGGTATAAATTCCCTCCTCTCCCTGACCTTCACCTCTCCCTCCACCCCTCTTGTCTCACCTTTGTACCCCATTGCACCAATTAAACCTGCCCCTACATGACCAAGCTATACCACTGCCTCTCTAAACTGCTACTTCAGCCCACCCTTGACTGGTTCTAACTACCTCACTCTTCAGTGCTATGTACTGGTTACTAGTTTTAGTCCTGGTACTCTCTACATTTTTGCCTCACCTTCCTCTAGTTAAACCCTCCATTCCCACTTTCCCCTCCCTGCTTTAGCACTTCAGTTGTTTAAATTGTTTAAATTTACTGTTTTACTATGTTGGCAATATTGTTGTTTTATTCTCTATGCCTTATCTCCCATGTATGCTAACTGTGATTGTATGTATAATCAATATTTTTATCCACTTGTACCTCCGGTCACACCAGGAGATGAGCAATTGCTGTTCAGTATACCTTCCTGGGGAAACATTTCAATAAATAAATAAAATTGACAGGGTGATTATTAAATACATGAGGAATATGCAAAAATAATTTCATTCGGATATTCTTTCACTACCAAGGAATTTACCTAAAACCTATATCCCAGGTCGCTTCTCCCTGCTCCCTTAAGGAACAAAATTCAGGACGGTGATTCATAATGTATAAAACCCATCTCCTCCAGTATGTTTCAAAACTATCCTTCCAATGGCAACTAAAAGTCGTAATCCTTATCATTTTATACAGCTCAATCACTAAATCTTGCCATTCTTTTATTGTAGAGATTATTACTGTGAGCCAGCGCTTAGTTATGTTTTTTTTTTGCCATCAGTAAAAGGGTCTGAAACAGATTTGTAGATACTGAGTCCCCCACTCCCTGAGGGAAGTGTGAAAATAAGAAAACCTCTGTTGTGATCTGTAGGCATATCCTAAATATCTCACAGACAGCCTGTTGTAATGCTTCAAGGAAGGGCACCAACCTCTCGCACCACCAGAATATGTGCTCATTGGTGGATGAACAAACACCACAGCCTCTCCAACAATTGGCCTATATATGTGGGTGGTACTTAGCCTGGACTGCAAGAGTTGTAAAAAATTTGGTTGTGGTCTTCCAGGCAAATTCCTTCCATTTATGGGAGGCTGTGCATTAGTGTAGATACTGAATATGCCTGTCTTATACTGAGTCTACTAAAACAACCCCTAAGTCCTTCTCCCACCTCTGGTTAATGTATCTTATTGAGTTTCCCTTTATCTCCAGCAATACTTTATAAAGATAAAATACCATATGCTGGAAAGGAGCTCGGCCCTTCAATGCTTTGTTTATGATTTCTATGATAGCAATATGATAACCTTGTATGAGTTGCTCTCTAGGGAAGGTTTTTATAAAGTTCATCATTTGCATGTACCGAAACCTATCCCGAGGCTGTAGATCATAAAGCTTTTGGAGCTCCTCAAAAGGCCGAGAGACACCATCCTGAAGTATGTGCCACAGGGTGAATATACCCTGTCTTTCCCATCTTCTGAAGCCCATATCCATGTTAGCCAGTAGAAAAGAGTGGTGGCATGAAAGGGATATCAGTAGTGGCCCAGTTTTTTAAATTGTGGGAAGCCAGCACGGCTGTACAGTATTTCAAGGTGTTACTGGTGTATAGATTATCTGTAATATCTTCTATAGAATTTAAGGAAGATCTAAGGTCTTCCTCTTGAATTTACCTCCCTCCACTTGGCATAGTAAGACGTGTGTAACCAGAGAAAGATAATTTGCAGTTGTGCTGCAGTATGGTAAGAGAATAAAGGCGAATCCCCCGATTTCTTATGTAGCTGCAGAGCAGTAAATTTAATCTGTGGAGATTGTAAATCCCAGATGTATCATGATATTTTTTTATTTAAGTCATTAAAAAAATGTGCAGGTGGACTAATTGGCATAGTTTGTGAGAGACACAATACTTTTGGAAGCAGGTTCATTCTTGTTGTATCCACCCACTAAATAAGGGGTAGAGGAAGAGTTCCCCATCTCTCTAATTCCAAATCCAGTCTCTGAAGAAGGGGCTCATAATTATGTTTAACTAATAGAGAAGGTTCAGAAGATAAATTGACCCCTAAATACTTAAGGGAAGGTAGGTTCCATTTAAAGGTATAGCATTTCCTTGTAACCCTGATGGGGTATAATGAAGACGTAGAACTTCAGTGTTAGATAAATTTACTTTGTATCCTGCCATAGAACCAAAATCTTCCAATAGCTTCCACGAAGGAGGCAATGATTTCTCTGGAGCTGACAGGTAGACCAGCAAATCGTCTGCATAAAGAGCTACCTTATGTGTATCCTTCCCCCCACACACACACCTTAATTCCTGCAATCTGGGGTTCTTGTCAGATCGCCTGGGCTAACGGCTCTAGATACAGAGCAAAAAGCAGGGGTGATAAAGGGCACCCCTGCCTGGTCCCCCTTAATAAGGTAATAGGATCCGAAACTGACCCATTTATTTTGACATATGCCATCGGTTTCTCATATAGACGCATTATGATGTTTTGAAAATCCCCCAAGAAGTCCAACGCCCCCCGCGTAGTCATCAAAAACGGCCACGCTACCCAGTCGAAGGCCTTCTCCGCATCCAGACTCATAAGTAAAAATGGGGTCTCCAACCAGGCAGCGCCGTGCAAGATGTGAAGTGTCCTTCTGAAGTTGTCTTGTGTTTGCCATGTAGGGACAAAACCATACTGATCTGCATTAATTAAATGCAGTAGGACCACCTCTAATCGAGATGCCAACATTTTTGTAAAAATCTTATAGTCTATATTAAGGACTGAGATAGGTCTAAGTGATGAACAATATGTCAGGTCCTTTCCCGGCTTAGGGACACTAGAAATGATGGCATATGTCCAGGTTGGTGGTACTGGGTCTCCTTCCATGACTGCCCTACAGGCCCTCAGAAGTGTTGGTGGTAACTGAGCTTTGAATGTTTTATAAAATTCACTGGTGTGCCTGTCAGGCCCCGGACTTTTCCCTGACTTTAAGCCCTGAATGGCAGCTGACAATTCCTGGTCGGAGATCAGAGCGGTTAAAAAACCTTTTTGCCCTTCCGTTAATTCAGGAAAATGAAGCAAGGACAGGAAAGACTGGGTTAATTGGGGATCAGATCCCATTTCAGGAGTGTACAAGTTTTTATAAAAATCCTGGAATGCTGTTCTAATTTCTGAAGGTATATTAGTATGCCTACCGAGAGTGGGGGAGTGAATCTTGTTGATGGTGGACTGAGCTACCTTATGTCGCAACCTATGTGCTAAAATTCTAGTGGCTCTAGGATCTGATTAACAGTACTTTTGTCTTAAGCACTGAAGAGCCTGGTCTGTTTTAATATCTAGTATGTGTTGTATCCTTTGCTTTGGGGCTTCCAGAAGAGGCCAAATTGCCCCATCCCCTCCTGCATGTTGTTCTTGCAGGGTTTTCAACTGGGAATGCATGGACTCTAAAGTGGCTTGATGTAACTTTTTATAATGTGAGACATACTTGATGACCTCCCCTCTGAGAACTACCTTTAAGGTGTCCCAAAGAGTTACCGCCCCCACCTCTGGATCCCCATTATCCTGCAGAATCTCTAGGATTAGGTCCTTGAGACTCTTTTGAAAATCTTGGCAATTTAAGAAAAACTTATTAAATTGCCAGAGGGTTCTTCTCTGCTCCTGTGTCCACTCCACCAACAGTACCACTAGTGAGTGGTCAGATGGGACAAAAGGGCATATCTCACAATTCCTCACCAGGTGAGCATGTTCGGCTGAGATATGACACAGGTCTATCTTACAGAAATCTTATGCACTGCTAAGTAGTGAGTATCCCCTCTGCAATGGGTGTACATACAGCCATGCATCCTGCCATTTTGCCATTTTTATACTGTATACACTATGTACTCGCTGCCTTTTGAGCAGCTGTCTTCTTAGCTGGTCTGGGGTTAGTGGTATCTCTAACTTCATGGATCATGTTATGATCCCCACCAACTATCAGAACCCCCTGATGATGTGTGGTAATCTGTTGGAGCAGGGGCCAGACCACTCCCGGGCCGGAGCCCGGAGGTGTGTACAAACTAGCTAACGATATCATGGAGACAACTAATCCCCCCCCTCCCAACAGCCAGACGGCCCTCCTTATCTGAATAGGTAGAGCTTAGTTGAAAGGGAATTGACCAGGAAACCAAAACAGCTGTACCTCTATGTTTACCTTCCCTGTATGAGGAGGACACTACCTGTACATAGCCGAACTTTGACAGCTTCTGGTGTTCAGCCCTACTCAGGTGGGTCTCCTGTAGTAATGCAAATGAGGGATTTTGTTTTTTGAGAAGGGACATAACCTTGTAGTGTTTTACAGGGTTATTAAGCCCATTAACATTGACTGAGCATGTCTTAAGTTATTTTAATGTGGCCATTTTAACTTATTTGAAAAAAACATGCCATTTATGTAACCCTCCATGTAACTCATGAATGTCCCCATTTCATTCCCTGCAAGATCCTGTCGGAGGCACTCCAGCACTGCCATCCAAAAATTTTTTTCTATCCACATAAACTGTTATCCCCTCATTGTAAAGGGAGAAAAGAAAATGATCGTACCATATTGGATTAAAATATGGATTTAGACCCCTATTGATTTTTTTAGTGTGCATGCTTCTCAGGGACAACCTTAAAGAAAATTATACTTTGCTGTCATCTACTGGTTGAAATAAAAGACCAACTTATTGTAAACACAACCATCTGAAATCTCTTTTCTCTAAAATGTACTTTAGGGTGGGTGAGTTGGGGGTTCCCCACCACCCCACTGTGGGGGTCAAGCCTTGAAATGTGTAGTTTTTGATGATCAGCTGACACTGGCAGTATAGCCTAGAGATTAAAGTAATTCTGAAGATGGATTATTTTTACTAACAGTTTGAAATGTAGCAGTGATAACTCACTAGTTTCAATGCACATACAAAACAATTACCATAGATGTAGGAAGTGTTGTAATAACACCTTAAAACACACTTAATAAAACAGTCTAGTTCCTATTTAACCTGTTGGATTAAATATAGTCAAAGTAGAACCGAGACCCTCAGTGACATCATTTCCTGTCAGGAGCCCAAAACATATGGCTGCCACCAGCCCTTAATTACAGGGTGATTTACATATGAATAACTCTGGACTGCAAAGACTCACAGATCAACACAATAGCTCAATCAAATTAGCTTTTTATGGGCTTTCAGCCATTAAGAATCATGTTGATGACAGTGCCCTTTTAATTGTTCCTTTCTTTGCCGCCCATGGGCATTCGTTAAACACGTGACCATATTCTTCACATAAATTGCACCATGTGTGATTTGCACACTGCATTGTGACGTGTCCTATTTTGCCATAATTGTCACACCGTGGTTTGTCACAAACACTGGAAAGGTGAGTTTTGGAGCCACATCTATAACAAGCCCGTGGCTGTACCCCATAAAAACAAACTCCCCTATCCCTTCCTAACAAAAAAGAATTTGGAATATGCTCTACCCCCCTATCTGTCTGTTTCAATTTAAACTTATATTTCCAACCCCCCGTCCAAAACAATTCAGTATCCAAGACAGGTTCAGGCGCACTTAAAACATCACATTTTTGTGATAACCAATAAGTGATGTCTTCTACATGGACCCCCTCATTCCTAAACATCACACTGATGTATTTTATTAAAGGCTTGGTAAGTGGAATAACCAAAAAGGGGGACCATATAGGGGAAAATTTCACCTGGCCATACCGTTCCTAAAATAGGTCTAGTGAATGGACAGTGTGAAAACTAACGTTAAAATTGTCCTCTCCCGACATATTAATGAAGGTGAAAATCTCCTTTGGGAAAGGGGAAAAATGTAGAGAGTCCTTTAATAAACATTTCCCAACGTAGTAGCGATCTGGTCTTTCTTCTAATCCTCCCTTGTATCGATTGTGAACTGCATTCCTTCTAGGAGCAGCTTCCTTCTTTGCCCTAGAAAATAATTCTGACATTAGGAGCTTTCGGGTAGTCTTCAGGCTGTCCTAAGTCAGAAGATGGTGCTTTAGTTAAGAAAGGGTCGGAAGTGTTATTAGTGGTAGATTTTAAGCCTGTAATACAAGAAATTGCAGTATCTTCCAGATTCAGTTTTGTAATAGTCTGTGAATCAGTAACTGGGAGATTCATAACTTCTGTAACAGTATCTTCCTGCACCCCCCCCCCCGGTTACCAATGAGGGGAAGATTGTGAAAAAGAGAGTGAAGAGTCCCATACTGGATCTGGCAACCAAATGCCTTTAGGAGTTTGTTGCCATCCTGCACCTAAAAGGACCTTTTGGGGTGTCATATCAGCTGAAGAGGTAGCTGTGTCCACATCTTTGCCTTACTTGCCTTCCGGCAGGGCCATGAAAGTGAGTTCTTTATGCAGGGCCTGTGGTTTATAAAGTTTTTTTTTCTGTGTTCTGTTCAAGTTTCTGAAAATCCCCTTTCTGAGTAAATGAAAAGGAAGTCACCCCCTTCTGTGAATCGGACGTTTTCTGATACCACGTGTGTGGGAATTGTGATATCCATAATTGCAATACTAGTAGGGATTTTGTAAACAAATCCAGTCACTTTAGTGAGCTGGGTTTGAAACGGAGATGAGACACCTTGAGGAGAAAGTGATTCAGCCACTCCCCCACCCCTCTGAATAAACAGGGAACCTCCGTGATTCACTCGCAACAGTTTTAAGTCCATCCTGGATAACTGACGGCGTAAGGCATTCACTTTCTAAAGCGATTGAACTGCCAGCTGAATATTTCACGTCATCCTTTGTAGAAGCTGTAGAGATAGGTGGTAAAAAAACAGTTGACTCACCCGGCCCCGGCGGGGCCTTTGATGATAGTGCATCATCCGTAGATTTGACAGTCAGTTTAGGGCATTTGACAGGGAGTGCGACTTCCACGTTCTTACATGAAGCAGGTAAAGGGCTGACTTCATGTTCTGAAAAAACAAGCCTCTGAGATGGCTGCTGATTTTCTAATTGTAAAGGTAAAGATGGATTCTGCTCTGTTGTGCTAGATTGATCAGCATTCTTGGTTAAATCCTCAGTAGATAAGAATATTTCAGGTATATCTTCCTCAGACTCAGCGTCTGAACATTCAAGTTGATCGGCCTCAAGCATAGCAGTAGTGGGAAAGGAGACCTGCTCTCCCACCTGAGGAACATCCTCTTCCTCTGGAGTCTCACACTGAGTCGCCATCCTGCAGACAGCAAGTCCCCCTACTGTCAAGTAGGGGAATTTGCCCGGTGTCCTGGCCAAATTTCCCTCATTCACTAAAAAAAAAAAATACCACCAACAGCTTAATCTGGTTCAAGGTCAGTTGGCATTCATCTGTATCCACCTCCCCCGGGTTGTACCTGAAAATAGGCAGGATTTGTCTAGCGCACTTACCAGGTCAACAAAAACTAAATAAATAAATTACAGACAGTATTCCTCAAATAATGGAGACTGGTGCCATCTAGTGGAACATTTTGGTAATTAAAAAAAAATGTCCTTAGTAGATCCCTCAGTGAGATCTCTTGTGAATTGGCATTGATTGATGACCAGAGAAAACACCAAGTGAAGGTGGGTTATGGAGTCTGTAAATATTACAGTTTTATCCCAAAAAGGTCTGTGATGTTTAGATGAACAGAAAAAAAAATTAAAACACACTCATACCTGGTGTATGGGGTCAGGAATAACACCCAGCACACTAAGGCTTGGTAACATAAATTTATTGAAAATCATCCAAAACAAGTGTTTTTTGCCACTGAAAGTGTTATTCATAATTAAACAGGCATCTGCCTCTGATCTGCTCCTACTGCTCACCCAGCGCCTCAGTCTTCACCTTTCATCATGGGGTGTGGCCTGAGGAGTGGATGGACAGCTATTTATCTGGCAGACAGAATGACATCATGATTACATCACTGTTATATAGAAATACGTACAAAAGAGTCCACAGTGTGATAGATTATATAAAATAGGTGACAAACCTAATATTTGCATAGTACACAATACAATTACTATTTGAATAACATTATTTCAAACTCTTTTTCAAAATCCTTTTTCTGTGTGATCAACCAACAGTTAACAGGAACTGCAGAAATGGAATTTAAGTTCTCTTCAAATTTCTAACTGAAAATAGTCTTTTAGACAGTCTTTCATTAAAGATCTAGTATCACACTGTTTAATTCTTAAAAAAAAATATTATTCAACAGGTGCATTCCTCATGAACCCGACTCTGGGGCCCTGTACTCTTCCAAACATATAGACCTATACTAAGCCTTCTTACTGTGTTTATACATTTCATTCACATTCAACACTATAATTGCAATTCACGTGATCCAAAACTCAGAGAGTGAAATAGAGGAGACACAGAGAATCTGAAAAAAATAGAATATAATGATTACTATATCATAAAAGCAATAATTTCATCATTCTGCAGAACTGTTAGGTCAGTCACCGTTTACCAAAAACATTTCTAATCAAAATTCTCATTTAATCTTGTTGGTTTTAAGGCTCTCAAGGGCATCAATGGGCTGGACCACCAAAAAGGTGTGGTGACCATCTGAAAATACTCTTGTAATGACTATTACAGTATGCACTGTAAGCCCATTGGACCAATGAGCTTGCAGCACAAACTGTAAGCTGTCATTCGGCGAGCAGCGGCAGAGGTACAGCATGCAGGTGGGTATTCTGCCTGCCGATGATGGGGGGGGGCTGGGTGAGCCTGGGGTCATGTGTGGGTGGGGGTGCCACCAGACTACCAGGGAGAAGACTACACCATTCATACGGTGATTGGGGTTACAGAAGGGGAGGGGGTACCACTAGACTATCAGGGAAGTCTTTCCTTCTACATTATGGGTGATTGGGGTTATGGGAGGGGAGGTGGTACCACTAGACTACCAGGGAAGTCTTTCCTTCTACATTACAGGTGATCGGGGTTACAGGAGGGGGGTACCACTAGACTATCAGGGATTGATGTTGGACATTTTCTCTGTGATTGGGGTTATGGGATGGGAAGGGGGGGTAACACTAGACTCCTGGGGAATATAAAAACAGTTCTTTCGGGTGATTAGTGGTACGGGATGGGGTGGGGGTACTACTATGGTCCCTGGTACAGGGACCGCATGCTGTGCATTGGCGCCAGGTGCATTTCGCTGGCCAGCCCTGCACAACATATGCAAATGGAGCCATAATGACATGCAAATGGCCTCATTTGTACCTTGCATGCATAATGGATCCATCTGCATATCCAGGTCTGAATATCTGAATATTGCACCCAGCACAGCTCCAGTTGTGCGGGCGCAGTCCCATTCCAGGTATGCAGGCCCGTCTGAGGAATGCGCTAGAGCATTGTATTTGCACCACACGCATTCTTTGATATATTCAGAAGAGATGCGCCATGGCACATCTCTTTTGAATATATCCCTTTGTTGCTCCAGTGCAACTCAGTTGTGCTGTGCAACCACTTGTGCCATTGCCAGGTGCAATTCTGAATATCGGGCCCATTATGTACTTACTTTTATTGTTTTTTCCCCCTTTCTTTTCTTTTCTTAAAAAAATCAATCAACTTTTTATTTAAAAAAAAAAGACACTGTCCCCTTGTTTTCCCACTGTCTGACATGTTCCACAATGGTAAATTAAGAAGTAATGTGAGGAGGTTTTTCTACACAGAAAGGGTAGTCGACACATGGAATAATCTGCCACAGAAGGTAGTGGGGACAAGCACATTGGAGGGGTTTAAGCATGCCTGGGACAAGCACAAGGGAACCTTGGGTGGGAAGGGAGTGATGAAAAGCCATTGACCACTTAGGGTGAGTGGACACATATATGTATAGGGCCTACAGGCATACTAGATGGGCCTAGTGGTCCTTATCTGCTGACAATTTCTATGTTTCTATGTGCAGCAGTACTCGGCCACTCATCCACATCTTTATAGACACTAGGCCAATAGACATTTTATTTCAACCTTTGCTTGGTCCATTTCACCCCTTCCCCCTATATCACACAAGTGGAATATTGTGTGCAATGCTGAGTAGCTGTTGCCTAAACTCCTTAGGTACTACCAGCTGTTTGCACACCTGACAAACGTTGACTCCTTCAGCTGCAACCTGGGGCAGGATTTGGAGAAAATTTGGTCCAGAGGCAACCACACTTATGTTATTAAAGCATAAGGGTTATTGTATCAGCATAATTACATTTTAGAAGGTGGATCCTGTCCACATATGCATCCACATGGCAAACAGCTATGGCAGGCTTACATAATTTTAGATATGAGCAATGCAAATGTTTATAATTCTGACCTTGCAGGACAGAGATTGGCTCATTTATTTTATTTCTATTTTATTTTATTCTTTGGTAACTAGGCAAGAACCACTAGGCACAGGTGCCTGTTTTCATGGGTGACCTAGAGTCGTTGTGGTGGTTTAGTGATCTGTGCAGGATTGCACAGTATGCAGGTGGAAGTTGCAGGGTTCAGGACCAGGTCTGCTGAGTGTCCTAGGCTCATTCACAGCTTACTGCTCTAGCCGCAGGGCAATACTAGAATATGCATCATTAGAATCAGAGTTTCTCTGTGCATTAAATATATAAAATATACATTTAACAGAAATGGTATGTAAGATTCTTTCCACCCTCCTGCATCTAGGGGCACTGGATGGCATCTCATCAGGGAGAGTGCCGACCTTACACCATAATGACCAGTACTGCACCAACACCAGTCAGCTCTGCATCATGGATCAGGGCAGTGGGGATCACTGGCACCACACCACCACACCCTGGAGCACCATAACAAGAGATCTCACACACAAACTAGTTTGTCTGTAACTGAACTGGGACTAAGCATAGTGGTACTATACTATTTAGCTGCAAGGGGATACACAGTTCTCTGGGCATTTCTCTGTCCATTACTTTTTTTCCAGTTGTTTTGCTCATCTTTCCCACCTTATCCAATGTCATTTTGCAGCTGTGCTGGCTCTGACCAGAGTTTGTTATAATAATAATAAATAATAATAAACTTTATTTAATGTGCGCCTTTCAAATTTCAAGGCGCATTACAATAAGATATAAATACAAAAATCAGCATCATAAAACCAGACAAATCAAATCAGAAAACATTATCACCAAAGGCTTTTTCCCAAAGGAAAGATTTCAAAGCCTGTTTAAAACTCCCCACAGTCGTGCACTCCTTAATCTGATGGGGTAGAGAATTCCAAAGGGACGGGGCCATAAACTTAAAAGCACAGCCCCAGCAGATTTTAAAGTCACCCTTGGAATCTCTAGCAACCCCTCGTTGGCTGAGCGGAGCGATTTCACAGGGTGGTAAGGGATCAGGAGTTCTTTCAGGTAGTCAGTAATGTGTTTTCTCTTCCTCTCTTTTCCTCTTTCAGAATGGATATTCAGAGATTAGAAACACACCAGGGACCAAGAATAAACTCCATGAGTTGGTGACTAATCTTCTGTAAAAGGCTGCACTTATCATGTCGGACTGCCTTGTTTAAATAAGCCAACATTTTTACAGTGCGATATTAGGACACTTGAAATATATTATTTAAAAAATTGGGGATTTTTCTGACAAACAGCCAAACAACAGATGCCAACAAGGGATAAACATAAGAAATTGCCCTTAAAACCAAGTTAATTATTAGTGTCTGTACTGTTTTTAACTTTTTTTCTAATTATTTTTCTATATGTAGTATAAGTTAAGGTATATTTATAATATTTGTTACATTTCACTGGAGCACATTTTTTACAGTATTTTAGCTTTTATGATTGCATCATGACCAGGCAAATGGGCTCCATGACACCCATCTATAATGTCGTATAAACGTCACCACCATGAGCCGCTAGATAAGCATGCCTGTTCTTAAAGGACCTGTAAATAATGTTTTAAAATGGCCAAACACTTACTGTGGTCTTGCCTTGTGTTGTGCTGTGTTGAATCGCAACGCCTTTCTATGGATTCAGTGGCTAGCTTTGAAAAAAAAATAACGTTTTTAAACCCACAACGCATGAAAGCGCTCTGTATTCATTTTTGGCATCGGACTGACTGATCACATGGGCGGCTAACAAGCGATGATGTAGTCTGAGCAAGACAGCCTTTCAGAAGCGCCCTAGTTTCACCTGTGTTCACTGTGTGTTTCGCCCGAGTTTTTGAAGAAATAAAAAGCTTGTTTTACAATTTTATCGCCTTCCTGTGTAATTTTGTTGCTAAACTAGCCCACTATCATGTCTTCTTGTCCCTTCTTCTGTGTTTACTGAGCAAAAAAGTAATATGTGTTAAATGAGGGCAAACCCTGTACTGGAACCCTTTCTGCTTCTCTCAGAACAATGTTAATACTGATCTGTATCCCTTTGCTAAGTCAACGTTCTGGCGATGTTCGTGCCTGTATCATTATTGTGACTAGTTGTAATAAAAAATAAAAAGGTAGCATGAAGTATGTGTAAATCAAGTCTGACGCTACTGGACAGACCTCCTGCACTTGTTGTGTTCTTCCTTCTGTCATGAAGTTATTAGCCAGTGTGCTTGATTTATGTTCAGATTTTGTGGATTGAATGTGTGAGCAGCATTTCATAAGCATAGGCTAAGCAAACTGTGATACTCTGTAAAATACTGTGTTGTACAGTGGTAGTAGGGATCGCACTGACATTTGATGTATTCTGCTTCTGTGTGTTCAGAGGCATGTATTGAGCTTGTGTAATATAATGCACACTTCTTTTGATGTAATTTCAAGTGCTATAATGTTATGAATGGTTCTAGCATTATGGAAAGGTTATGCAAAGTATTTTTTTTGCTGGCCATGAATGAAAGACAATATGGGTGCTGAAAACTACGTTCCCCATGATGCTTCTCATGATGGTTCTGTGTGAACATATGTAAAAATAAATTTAAATGTCCTTTTTATTTCTGTAATAAAAGTAATTGTTTTACTCTGTGTCTGTGTCTTTTTTTTTGGCAGCAATATTTTCAGTTGCCATGAACTGTGGTCCGTGTGTACTGCTTCAACCTTTGACCTCCTGTTCTGATTTGGAGGGAATAGTGTACTGTTTTGACAGCTACCTCCTGTCAGTTGAAGTCTACTGATTTTCATATGTACTGTATTGAATCTTACTGTTTAGTAATTTATGACAGATTACCTGAGCATATAACACTGAAATTCCTTTTTTTCGTTTATATTTGTATTTTTTGTCAATTTCTTTTCTTTATTCTTACTTTGTCTGTGACAATGCCTTACTGCGTAGTTTTTGGTTGTAAAAATGAAAGTCGAAAAGGATGTGGTCTGCATTTTTTTTTAGTTTTCCAACTGACAAAGTTATCAGGAAAGCATGGATTCATTTTTGTCGTAGGAAGGATTTTAAGCCTTCAAAATACAGTCGCATATGTTCTGCACATTTTGAACATGCTGTTTACGACCGCGATCCTGAGAAGTTGGCATCACTCGGATGGCTGAATGCTTTGCCAAAGTTAAAAAAAGAAGCCATTCCATCTATATTCATGCCACCATGTTCTGCTACTGCTAGCACCCCTGCAAAGAAGTCAAGGAGTGTAGTGAAGAAGCGACAACGAATACAGGTACACATATAAGGTTTACTAACTTGATTTGTGACAAGTAGTAAATGTATGATAGACGGAAGCAGATTGGTCAGTGGTCAGTGGGCATGGGTTTCAAGCACTTGCAATAGTAAATGAAAGACTTCTGATTGTCTTGCCATTATACATAGTACCTCTGTGTAAAAAAAAATGTGCCGGCTAGCCGTCCCACTGGCGCAGTGATTGGATTTCTGTCTGCAACGCCAGAGACCAGTGTTTGGGAAAGACAGCTGAGTCACTATATAGTGTAACATAAGTTGCAGGGATGATAATTACCTTCTACGCAGTTGTACCCAGGTGTGACAGATGGGAGAATAGTCAGGAGCACGTTGCTGAGCTGGTAACTGTCCTGGGACATAGCATGGGAAGAGAAGCTGCTGAGGTGGATGGGTCAGTGAGTAGGAAGACCTGTTACAATGTGAGAGCCCTTGTGGTTTTTTTTCAACTTTCTTCCACTCTGGTCGTGTCTCGTGAGGACCTATCTCAGGTAGGTGGTCCTTGTCCTGCCTGCCTGAGGCCCCCTCCAAACTGTACCTTCCCTCTCTCCCCCACCTGCAGCTGAAACCCTCAGTTTAACCTGCCCGAGGAGGGTAGCTCTACACCTCATGGACTCCTTCTGGTTCAGACTCCAGCTTCAGATAGGCACCAGGGGAGGACATTGGAAGGTCAGACAAGGCTGAACCTGGTAGAGGACATGGAGGACCAGTGCTGTTGGCTGCCCCCACCAGCCAGGATTTTCCTGTGTTCTGATCCCCCACCTCCCCAGCGTGTGCACATTCCTTATGCTTGCTGCATGGCAACCCTGCCAGCATCAGGTACGTTATGATTACGTGCAGCTCACACAACTGCAGTGCCCCCAGTCTCCACCACTGTGAGCTGTGGGGTTGGGAGGGTGTATGTGGCAGATATAACATAGACTTGGGATATTTGCAGACATGATCATGATCAAAGCATACAAGGGTACAGCACGTGTAGAAGGGATAGGGTGTCAGATACGGTGACAGTGGGGTAGCTTTTATCATTCGTGGCGGCATAGGGATAGGCATGGTTGAGGAAGCAGGGGATTCAGTGGAGGCATTATGTGTCACCTTGCAGGCTCCATGGAGAAAGAAGACGAACCCGAGTGCCATATTAAAACCACCCGGGCAAGGGGAGGAGCAGAAGGATGTCCTGGTGGCTTCCCTTAGGGTTCAGTGTGGTAGTAGTGAGGGCATATGCCGTGAATATTCTTGATGTGGCCATGACATCTGCAAACCTCTCGAGCTGCGCTGTTCAGGGTTACAATGATGTCATTGCAACTTCATGAAAAGTTAACAGCGCAGTTATTAACCAAAGACTATGCATTATCCTTTATATAATGTATGGTAAGTGCCTATTAACCATCATACTCAGCAGTTACACAGCTTTGTTATGCACTGTTTAGAGTTTTAAAACTTGTTAACCACAGTTTGGAACTTCCAAACAGTGGCATAACAAAAAAAGAATGCACCAGAGCTCCATAATTCTCACACAAAAAATGCAAACAGTGTTTTTGACCATACACTATAAAGATGATGGTTGGTGATCGGGTGACAACCATGATGAATGCCTCTCGTGTTTCTAGGTTACAGTAAACCTCTCAAGCCGCGCCTGTCGGAGGCTTTACCATGTTGCCCTACCAACCACTCGAGGTGATTACAGCGTGGTTATCACCTGATCCCCAGCCATTATCTCTATATTAGCTGCTATTTCTTATTTTGTTGTTTGTATATATAATCATGTATTGTTGTATCGTGTATAGTACAGCCGTGTTCTGTATAGAATGCCATCACTTTCAAAATGATGTTGTGCCACACTTGCAAATGTCATGGAATGTCATTATACCATACTGTGGTAGAATAGCATCGTACAACCTCAAGAAACAGCATGATTAAGTTTTCCTTTGAAATCAGATTAACTCATGCACACATATGTCTCACATTACTATACACAATGCAAAATGTAGGATGAGTTACTCTGTGCAGATTTGTGGTGTTCTGCCACTTCTGTGTTCTCAGTCTCATAGATCTCTCAAGGTCTGCTGTTGTAGTCATATGGGATCAGAATACTCTGTAGCACAACATTGTCGATGTGCATAGTTGGCCATCCAGTATCCTCTACGTATGTATTGAAGTGCTAGAAGTACAGCCAATTTCAATCTGTACATCCTAACTGTTATTTGAAAACTTTGTTTTCAACAGTTTCTCCAGTCACTGTTTCCTGCTGGCGAAGATCATTCATTTGCACAAAATGAAAGTAATGTGAAGTCTCGAAATGACAATATTGAATCTACCTGTAATATGGAAAAATCAGCAGCTATGACTAATAACACCGAATCATTTTGTTCATCTATTGATACTGACAACAGCTGTCTTCAGACGTATGTTTCATGTGAGCAATTGAATAGTAGTGTCTCTATGTCTGAGAACATGACATCACACAGAATTATTGGTTACGATGCACCATCTGTTTCTAATTCTTACTATGTAAAGGAAAACAGAAGCATGCGGTGTCAGGCAAACCTAAAACCAGCACAGCGCACACGCCGAATCCAGGTATCAATCCCAGATGTCCAGGTGAAGCAGCCAGTACAGATGTGTTCTATCGCCATCCAATGCTCCATTGAAGAGGATGAGCATGTCATGGCATGTCAAGCTAATGAGTAGCAGTCTGATGAAGACTCAAGTGACATGGAACAGGAAAATAAAAGTTGTGCATATGACCGTGATCCGGATTATAATCCATCGGATGATGAAGATGATTGAAATGATTCCTCAGACAGTGATTTTGATCATGTAGAATCATTGACAGTTAGACATGAATTTGACAATGTGGATATTAACATAGCAGATGAAAGATACTTCTTGGTATCAGAAAGAAGTCTTGCTAAGCTTTTTGCAAGATGTCACAAGTGCGGAACAAAAACAGAGTTCTTTATCAGTCGATAATTGAACAATGATTGTAGTGCAGGCTACATGTGCCTACGGTCACATTCATACATGGGACAGTCAGTGTAGCTCAGGATCGATGCCATCAGGTAACATTATGTTGGCAACTTCTACGTTCTGTAGTGGTGTAATGGCAGCAAAAGCACAACGCTTGCTCCAAGGTCTAAACACACCTGTCTTTTCACTTGTCACCTACCATAATATTCAACGATCTTATATTGTACCTGCTGTGAAAGAGGCATGGAGGGTGCAGCAACAGTCTTTGCTACAATCTTGCCGTGATACGCCTCTTTGCATAGGTGGAGATGCTCGCTGCAACTCTCCAGGACACTCAGCAAAATATGGGTTATATACCGTCATGGACCTAAAGTCAAAGAAAGTGCTTGATCTACAGCTAATTCAGGTATGGCTTCAAATTATTTGTCTACTGTTAGCTCTTGAACATTTTTTTGTGTGTGAACTGATATGTACAGTCTTCATGCAACCCCTAGGTGGTGCTATCCCAAGGGCTACTACTCCTGCCTGCTTTGCTTATACCAGGTTAAGGGGCCTAGATTCTGTAACAGGTGCCTCCACCCAGAAGTCAGAGTTGGTAGTGGTCAGCCTAACCTGGGTACAGCACTCTGGGACACTGTAACCACTCTTCTTCCCCTCTAGTGGCCTGAATACTGTACAATGATTACTTCAGTAATACCCCTGATAAACCTTGCAAGTACCCCCACCCATTGCACTTAACACCAGGGCTGGCTCCTCCGGTTCTACCCTGGTTACCCCCTGTAAAACAATATTAGACAGTGCAGTATGGTAGTTTGTCAGGGCCCTTGTGACTTTTTTATTTGTTTGTGTTCTTTATCTCTTTATTCCCCTATGTACTCCAGTGTCCCCAACGTGTTTGGGCAGCCATGGTCTCGCTCAAGACCTCTGTTCTCACACCTGAAGCTGACCCATGATAAACCCTCATATCCATTCGATGGGCGTGTTCCTCTATTTTGATGGTGACGGGATCTGTGCAGGTGGTCAGTGGCACAGTAAGTATTCTGACTGCGTAGCCGATGAGGCGGACTTAACTTCATGGAGGAGTTCTGTTTTCATCGGGCTTCTGCAGTACCCCCAGTCTCCACTTGGTCCCACTTGTGAACGAGGCAACCCTGCAACACACTCGAGGAGATGAGAGCAGTCAGTTAGACACTCACTTGTGTCCTCTTCCCTGCCAACACATGGCGCCTGAGTAAGTTTCGGAACGTGGGTCAATGTGAGGTGTCCAGACATGCTTGGAACCTAAACATACTTGAGTATGCTACATTCCGAAGGGATAGGGTGGACGAAAGTGGATGGGGGTTGCTTTTATTTGTTAGTGATAGCACAGGGACTAAGGCACAGACAGAGGAGGGTTACAAGCAACAGTACATTGTCCTCCTCTTATCTGGCTAGCTATTGTACCATTGCTGCTTGCTGTATCATGCATTCCTTAGTATTTCTAAGTGCAATAGTTATAAATCATTGTCTTTACAGAGCACTGAAGTGAAAAACTCTACAGTGATGGAGCTGGAGGGGTTAATTCGAGCACTACATTTTCTGCAGGAGAATGGGTGCACTGTTGAGCAACTTGTTACTGACAGACATGTGCAGGTCAAGGCCTACATGAAACGCCAGCATCCGAATATTACCCACTATTTTGACATGTGGCATATCTCCAAAGGTACTCATCACTGAATGCAAACATATGTAAACACAAAGCAATGGGCAAGGTAGCTTGTCAAGTGATCTTGTGTACAGTATTTGTTTCACAGGGATAGGGAAAAAAATAGATGCTGCTTCCAAGAAAAAGGGATGCTGCATTATCCAACCATGGATAAAATCCATAACCAATCACTTGTTCTGGGTGGCCAACAGCAGTGGGACTGATACTGATCTGATGCAACAGAAATGGCTCAGTGTTTTGAACCGTATTGGCAATATACACTGTGGACATGGTGAAAAGTTTCCAGATTGCATGCACGGGGAAATTCAGAAGCCCAAAAAGTGGATTGAGAAAGGGTTTTTTTTGTGTGTGTTTTTTTTTTTCTTTAATTCAATACATTTTGTTACTGTACTGAAATGTGGTGCTGTACTGTAGCCCAATTAATGTATTTCTTTTCTTTCTTCATAGGAACAAGAGTACATAAAGTTACAGACACAATAGCAAATCTATACCTTTTGAGGGACCTTAAACAGATCTCTCCTTTATACCAGACCTATGGCCTTGAAGTGTTTCATAGCTTGGTGTGCCATTTTGCACCAAAATTCTTTCATTTTTTCTACAATACCATGTATGCAAGGTATTAAAGACACATTTTTATTTGTGACATGGAGTGCACTGCTAAACAAAAACAGTACTAATTTTGATGATTCATATACCTTGGTAAAACAGTAAAATATGTTACTACTTCACCTTTCCCATAGACATCTCCTCGCTGCTTTGCATTACAATGAAAATGCTGATCGTACCATTGCCACTACTCAGCAAGGGGAGCTACAGTACCGCTTGGCATATCCCAAGGCTAGCAGGGAAAAGGAGGCAGTTGTGAAGCCGGTCAGAATTCCACTGACATTTGGTAATTAGAAATAAAGCACAAGAAGGTGTGGGGTATTATAGGCATAATGACATATGGAGATGGTGTTGTGCTGTGATATCATCTTACACCATAAATGTTTGTGCCTGTTGTTGAATGCATAGGTTTCACAACAGTCAGGAATGGATGTTTTGTAAGCAGCAAGACATGGCGTTGTGACAGTAGTACTGAGATACATGCACAGCCAGTGGCGGAGTTCTGAAGGACACCGCTGGTAAGTGCATTCAGCCTCTGGGTGCTTACATAACATCCATTCTTCGGTGTTGTGAAGCCTCCGCATTCAGCTGACATGAAATAGATCCCAGTTATCCATTGAATGCTGTTCATATTTCAGCTTTCCACTGTCTCTGTGATTTGCATAATTAAGTAACCCTGTGGGACTGTAACATTTCTTCTGCGGGTGCTGGAACACCTGTTTCTGAATCCTTGCTTGGTTCCTCTCTACCTGATCCCTGTCACGAACCTATCTGCTGTATGTATTACCCTTGTGTCATGCATGATGACTGGCTACTCTGCCCACCCATCTGTGCATGCAGCAGTAGTTGAGGTCTTCCAGTCTGACTTCCCTGCGCATTACGTCAGCCACCTCAACCCTGCCCTTTTCATGGAGTTTGTCAGGCCTTACTCCTGTTGTTCTGCCTGTGCATGGGGAATTAAAGAGCATATTCCTGAACCTACGATCCTGCCTGTAGCCAGGTACAAAGCAGGGAGTTATCTGGCACAGTGGTAGTGATAGGTGGCTATATCTAAGTAAAGGCTGTAGCCATGATTGTGATGGGACTTAGGAAATACGTGGCTTGTGAATTCTGTGACTTGCATTGGTTGGAAGTGACTTGTTTTACCTAGTGGTGGCACTATCTTACTGTAATTTTCTGTATTGATGCTTGTTACAATATGTTCAGACAACACTCGGTACTTCATTTGTAACATATTTGTAATTGCCTTCACAGGATATGTACGTGACATGCAGTCAAGGGTTCATACACTAAGAGAACAGTACCCATCATACCAACGTGCCAGGCAGCTGTATAGTGATCAACCTGTGCCAGAGCCACTGTCATCCAAGTTTGGAGATGTTGACAAACAGGCATTGATTGAAAGACACAGGTCTCGTTTTCCATGTATGCTGTGACATTCACTTCCATGTAGTCAGGAACTGTGACCCACATGTGATCGAGTAGCCACCAGCATTTGTCTGAGTGTGCCCACCCTATTTGCTCCCTCACCAGTAGGGTCAGCGTTTCCATGGCATCTGTATGAGAAAGTGATACTGTATATAGCACCTGCATTTCCAATACTGTTACATATATATGGAGATATACAATAGTTGATAAAAAGGAAAAAGAATACTTCAAGTTGTGGCGCCACTGTAAATGTGGCTCATGTTATTTATTTTGCTGAATAACAAAGTACTGTGGCAAAATACAGTTGTGTATGGAAAGAGTTGATAGCGAAAAAAAAAATACTGAGCAATTTGTTATAGTACATTCGGTACTTACAAAAAGCAAGCCTTTACTGTTCTTGAAACTCATTTCCTATTATTGAAATATTGAATTTAATGTTCATGTTTTACATGACAAAATAAATAAGGAAACATAAAAATGCTTCAAATGTTTCAACAATGCAATGCATAAAATACCAATGACCTGCTGTGGGTAATACTTCAATTGTGTTAGGCGAGATCAGTGATCATATGACATTTTATGCCCATGGAAAGGGTTTATAATAGGTATAGCAATGAAGAAGCATTGCATTTTTAACTCTCTCCGGTATGTATGCAAGAGATAGTACTGCACTGCAATGGGGGGTGGGTGGGTTGCAGTGCAGGCTATTGAGGGAACAATATACATTGGCCCAGATATTCAAAAGGGTTGCGCATGGCGCAACAGTGTTGCGCCATGCACAACCCACTGATGCACCCCGGTGCGATATTTAAAAGGGAAAAGTGCACCTGCACAAATCCCGATGTGCCAGGGCGCATCAGTAATGTATGCAGGCACAGGTGGGGGGGTGTGCCCATGCATAAACTGCACAGCCCGATATTCAGCCGGGGCATGCAGAGTTATGCAAGCGCAACCCCCTTCCTGCGCCTGCACAACTTTACACACACAAAAAAAGGATTAAGTCGAGGGCCACCCACAGGTGAGCTGCCGCATTGCAGGTCGCAACACAGCAGCTGCCACCTGTGGATGGCCCTCCACTTGTTTCAGTGCCCCCTGCAGCCCGATCGTGGGCATAATAGTAACCCCATAGCAGCTCTGATCATGGGCATAATATAATGTTTCCACCGACTAGCCTGATCAGGGCAAACAGTAAGTCCCCACCCCCACTAGCCCAATCGCTGGCATCATCCTCAACCCCCACGTCCAGAATCCCTGGTGATCTAGTGGCCCCCACCCTCCCACCCATGGAGCCCCACCATCCCGCCCCTTCAGCCAGCGGCGGCAGCACCCACCGCCTGCCGCCACCGATGACAGATGAGGGCTGCACACCCATTGGTTCAGAGCATGAGCCAATGGGCATGCAGCCCATACCGCATAAGGTTACTAGATCACTAGGGATTCTGGATGGGGTGGAGGATGCACCGCGATCGGGCTAGTCGGGGTGGGGACGAATTATGTTATGCCCGCGATCGGGCTACTGGGGAGTTTACATTATGCCCAATCGGCTGCAGGGGTATCGTCCCACGGCCGCGCTGCCTGGCAGGGCGCCAGGCGCAAGTCGTCGGGGATCGGTGCACCTGCATGCTAATGGCATGCAAATGGGGCTGTAATTAGATGCAAGTGGCCGCCCCATGCACCTTGCATAAATTATGACCCCATTTTCATATCCCCTTTTGAATATCGCAGGTGCTGCGCAAGGCGCAATGGAACTTGCGCCACCGCATCTGAATGCTTCACTCTACCCACTTGCAGTGGCACAGTTCCACTGCACCATGCACAGTGGGTGTGGCCAGGGGGCGATATTCAAAGAAGTAGCTGAGTAGCGCAACTCCATTGATTATCACCCTAGCCACACACCTGTGCAACTTTTTTGTGTAGCGCAAGGGCTTGCGCCACAGAATGGCACAGTTTGAATATCAGGGCCATCGGCAATAATATCATCCAGTGTAGTCAGTATTGGACTGTAAGGCAGCGCCCAGGATCAAAGTGAGTATCAACAACAAATGTTCTGGTACTCATTATGCCACTGGGTGGTCCTGTATAGCACAATAACGGCAACCCTGGAGGGTATTATTTCACTTATACAGTGGGCAGTGTGAGAGAAAAATCAGTTCCGTAAAAAATGTTAATAAAACATCACTTTAAAGCAAGTTTTGTAATACTACACTTCCTCCACCTACTTTCCAAGTTTTATTTTTTGGTCTATGGACTGTTGTTCTGCTGGAGGATCTACTTCATTTTTAAAAACTTGCTCATTACTGATTCATTGCAGTAAGAAAGAATGATAAAAACAGAGTGGAGGTATGGGGAGAGCAGGAGCAAAGGTGTTGGGGGTGAACTTTGCTGTCCACTGACTCACTAGCTAACTGAGGGGTGAAAACAATTGCAACAGTTCAGTCCGAAAAATTTGAATCCAAAAGGATAAGGTATGACATTTGTTGTCACCAAATTCCAACAAACAACTGGAACCGGACAAAGGGATGTTTACAGCTTACAGATACTAAATCTGATAATTACTGTATATGGACACACTTGTGCTGGGATCAGTTAACAACCAGGCCCACTGTAATATACAATATCAACTGTGAATCAAGTGACTTACATTTCAGTACATGAAGTCTCAATGGACAACAGTAGCCGGCATAATACACTTTGGTGTGACTTGTTCTCAACGCCTATAGGAACACTTTAGTGTAAGTGAAGAACACATACGTACTGTGTATACAAACTATCACATGACTACATGTGAACTCGGTAAACTTATATAAAATATAACATGTATATGTCAATTCTCTCAACTAATTGCAATAAACAGAACCAGATCAACACAGTTAGTCACAGGCATGAGCAGAACTGGAATGTTCGCATTGCTATTGGTAGACAGCAGCAACAGAACAAAATGTCAAGGTTCATTCCAGTTCATTAACAGTTTCTTCACTCAACTACAGAAGGCGGTGGCTTGAAACCAGTATAATTGTCCAAAGGGAACGCTGTGCGGATTGCTGTGACTGCACATGCGGGAAGTACTTTACAATTCCATTTCCCCAGGCGCTGCCAGATCCATGTCACGAATTGACGGTATGCAACATGTCGGTATGTCCTAGAAAAAACAGAACAAAAAAATATAATGACATACCAAGTCTGAAGTCATACCTTGGCAATATAACACACTATATATACAGTATGACATTGTCTGACTCACGGTATCATATGTATTTTCACTTGAGGAAAATGACATTAGTTTATATCACGAGTGGAAAAGCCACAAATGACATATATTGGTATAATTGCCATCAAGTGAAGATAAGGATGACATCTTCAGTCAGCCCATGTCATGTTATGTTTATACAAAATAAATTTGGGGCACCATGGAGCACAACACCCCACAAACAGTGCATCACATATTCCTCAACCAAAGATAACATTATACATAGTGCGTGAGTGGTGAACTCATTGGCTACACAAAGCATGACACCCCCGAGAGCAAGACATGCAATGGTATGAAGGCATTACGTGCCGATGCCTGCCGTGCTCTCCCCCTTATTTCTGCTGCCCGCTGCTGTGCCACCAGCCTCCACCAGCTGTTGCTACAGTGGGCTGCAGTGCTCCAGCCCTCCCCAGAAGGAGGAGAGCAGTCGTGGGATGCCCAATCCTTCCTCTCCCCTGCCAACCCCAATCGGCTTGAGTCCATTCCCGAACACAGGTCGCTGGAGTGGTGCAAGGTGCGGCGTCCAGTGCCTCAACACTTAGTGCCACCGGGCCTGCTGCTGCTTGGCCTTTTCCTTCTTCTGATGCTTCCTCACACCCCCAATAGATGTGAGTAAGCTAGGGCAGTCAAGAAGTGGAGCACATAACAACGTGCAAAATAGGCAGGAATCAGCTTTCAAATCTGTAATGTGACTGACAGGCACTTGCCATGTGGGTGACACCATGAATTACACCAATCATCAAGGCACAAATGGGGTGATTTACAAGTCATTATGGCCCTAGTTGTGTTGTGCAGTACAGCCCTGCAAAATGCACCTGGCACCAAGCACACCATGTGGTGATGTCAGTGGAAGTGTTTTGGTTCACCACTGAACGTTACCAGACTCGCCTGCAATGTTCAAAACATGATCACCGTGGTAGTGTAGTGGTCCCCCCTCACTCCCTGTATTTATTTATTTATTTATTTTAACATCAGTTTAACAACCTTTGAGCCAGAGGCTCATTTACAAAGGTACCTCGTCACAGAGAGGACAAAACAACGGTACAACAGACAACAGACAGGCAGCAATACAAGTACACAGTAGACGTCAGTCAAAGTTACAGGCATTTCTAAGGCAGTATAAATAATGCATACAGGTGAGTTAGGCATAATAGACAGTGGATAAAGGAAGATCGATTCAGAAGACGGATAGTGGAGGATGAGAGGAGGTCAACAGAGAGAGGAGAGCAGACAAGTGAAGCTAGCGCTAGACAGGAGGTAAGAATGCTGCTCAGTGAGCATTGTCAGGGAGAGGAGAGGGTTAAGGGCAGCAACAGCTGCGTGAGGTGAGCAGGTGATTTCTGAGGCTGTATTTAAAACAAGATAATGAGGGGGCGTCAGGGATTCTGGCAGGGAGGGTGTTATACCAGGAGGGGGCTCTATAGGGGTAAGCCCTTTGACCTTGTGAGGTTCTCGCCCTCGGTATAACCAGTGCAGCTTTGCAGGAACTACGGGTATGCACTGTGGGGTTAGCTCGGTGGATAGTGTCAGACAGGCCCGAGGGGGGATAGACCATGGAGAGCTTTATAGGTTAGTTGGCAGGTTTGGTACATGAGGCGCTCATCCAAGTTGAGTAGATTGGCCATGGAATAAAGAAGGCAGGTATGGGTAAATCTAGGAGCACCAGTTATAAGTCTACAGGCTTTGTTAAGGGTAAGGCGTATCTTGAGCAAGGCCGTCTGGTCAACCGCACCATAGACAGGAAGGCCATAGTCAATTAGGGATATAACAGAGGAGGTGACTGCAAGGCGGAGGGCATCAGTGGAGAGGCAGTTTTTATGATGATAAAGGATACCCAGCCGTGTGTTGGAGGCAGAGGTCAGGGCAGAAATGTGGGGCATGAAAAGAGAGGGCAGGGTCAAAGGTTATACCTAGGTATTTATAAGAGGGATCTAGTTCAATAGGGAGATTGAAGGTGGAGTGGACAGAGAGAGGAAAGTTACTGGACTTATTTTGGGGGTGGGCAAAGAGCATGGCTTTGGTTTTCTTTAGGTTGATGACAAGTCTGTGCTCAGTGAACCAGGCTTCTGCGGCATTGTAGGATTGCTGAAGAGAGTTCTGGAGTGAGATGGGGTTACTATCGGAGGCAAAGAGTACTGCGTCATCAGCATAGAGTAGGATTTTGCCGGTACATTCACTGGGCAGGGAGTTGAGGAAGAGGGAGAAGAGCAAGAGTCCAAGAATAGAACCCTGAGGGACTCCAGAACGGATAGGGCAGGTGCTGGAGAGTGTTCCACTAACTTTCACACATTGTGAGCGGGCTGACAAGTACCTGGAGCACCAGGAGACTGGTCCAATGGCAAAGCCTAGGTGCCTAAGGGTAGCTAACAGGAGGGGGTGTGAGACAGTATCAAAGGCTTTTGATAAGTCAATGAACACAGCACCAGCCAAGGAGCCAGAGTCCAGTGAGGTGTGCAAAAAGTTAGAGAACTCCAGGAGGGCAGTATTGGTGCTATGGCCAGCTCTGAAGCTATGTTGTTCAGGGCAAAGGACACCATATTTGGAGTGGTATTCAGAGATTTGGGTGGCCACAATTTTCTCTAAGGCCTTAGAGAGAGGAGAGAGGATTGAAATAGGCCGATAGTTGCCCGGGTGCGTCCTATCACCACCCTTGTGAATTGGGGTAACAGTAGCGACCTTCCAGGCAGAGGGGAATTGCCCTAGGCACAGAGACTTATTAAAGAGGCAGGTGATAGGTGAGATGACCTGATCCAGGACCTGACGAAGAAGACAGGGATCAAGGGAGTCATTGCCAATAGTGTTGCTCTTTAATGCTTTAAGTAAGCATGGCCTGACTTCCTGGGCAGTGACCCGACGCAGGTGGAACAGGGGGCATGAGATAGTAGGGACAGCCCTGGAGGGAGGGGGGTTGAAGAAATTATCTGGGAGCACCGAGCTAAGGTCCGTGAAGGAGTTATTGAGGTGAGTGGCAATAAGGACAGGGTCTGAGGAGACTGTACCATTAATGTTAATAAGCGAGGTTGGGGGGGAGCGTGTGCCACCATTCAGCTGCTTGATATTGTCCCAGAAGGACCTGGGGTTCCCCCATGAGGAGGTGAGGGAAGCTTGATAATACTCAGCCTTCGCTTTGCGGGTAGCCCACGTACACTTGTTCCGGGCAGCAGCATAGGCCTGCCTGTCGGCTGGGCGGCCAGTTTCAACAGCAAGGTGCCATAGATTATCCCGCTGCTTAAAAAGTAGGCGCAGGGCGGTGGTGACCCAGGGGGCATGCCTTACTTTGGACCTGCGTGCAGTTATGGGTGCAAAAATGTCGCAAGCAGAGTTGAAGGTGCGGATAAAGAAGGCCAGGGCCTTGCCAATGTCCGGGGTGTTTTGTAACGGGGACCAGTCAGTGTGGGTTAGGAGAAGCTTAAGGTCTTTCAACCCACCAGGTCTGAGCCGCCGCCAATGGGTAGTTTGTACAGTGGGCTTGGGCATGGAGGTTGACCAGTTGAAGAGAACAGGGGAGTGGTCACTAAGACAGTCAGGGAGAATTTGGATATTGTGGACACGGCAAGGGCGGTTAGTGAGGACCACGTCCAAGAAAGTGCTAGAGCCCCTTCTGGGGTTTATTCTAGTAGGCTGGGAGACTAGTTGAGTTAGGTCAATAGCAGCAAAAGCATCACGGGAGGAAGAGGATGTGGGACTAAGCCAACTGATGTTCAAGTCCCCCACCAAGATTTGGTCGGAGGAGTGGGGTAAGGAGGTAAGATAGTCAATTAACGGGCCTAGTGCCTGAGCTTGATTTTTTGGAGGCATGTATGCTGTAGTCAGGAAGATGGGACCCCTAGAGGGGTCAGAAGATAGTTTTAATGTTAGGGCCTGGGCCTTGTGGTCAAGGACAGGGGCAGGGAGGGCTAGTCCAATAAGAGGGTCTTTGACATAAATGACACATCCCCCACCTCGCCTACCGACATGGTCCTGCTGGTGGAGGGAGTAGCCAGGGAGTGAGACCAGGGAGTCAGGGGTGGAGTCAGACAGCCAGGTTTCGACTATGGCAATCACGTCTGGTTTATGAACTGCCACCCAGCAATGTAGAGAGTCAAGTTTTTTAAGGAGGCTACATATGTTCATATACGCAATACGTAGTCTGGCGGATTTCAATGGGGAGCCATTGCTGGCAGGCCCAGGATTGGGATGTATGTTACCAGTCAGGAGCAAGAGGAGGAGGAGAGCCGCCCTTGATAGTGGGTGGCAGAAGGAGAGTTTACGCCAATGGGGATAGGAGGGATGGGGGTTTAGTAGCACAGGGTGGGTAGGGCAGCACAGGCTGGGAATGCGCGTGATAAGATCTCGAGAGGAGCAGGGGGTGGGAGAGGTGGTGCCCAGGTGGAGGTGGTGTGAGAGGAGCATATTGGATGGGTGGAGGAGGAAGGAGGAGGGGCAGAGGCAGAAAGGAGGGAGAGCAGGAGGGCAACTAGGGGCGCAAGAGTAGCGAGTCTGCGGGCATACAGTGACCCTAGGGAAAGCAAGACACATTAGTAGGAGGGGAAGGAAAGAGAGACAAGCAGGAAGGAGGATGACAGGCATGATAGGAGTGAGGCAAGAATTTTAGGGAGTAAGATGGGGAGCTTGGATGGCAGCGGAGAGGGTGGACAGAGGTGGGAGATGCAGGAGGTGAGGTAGGGAGACAGACACAGGGATAGAATTGAATTAGCTGGTAGGAGCAAAGAAAAATAGGCAGGGGGCACAGTGACCTCTGGTGGCCAGCAGGTATAAACTGCAAATGGGAAAGTGGGGAGTTAGGATTTGGCACACCGGAAGTGATGTAATCAGTGCAGGCCAATATATTGAGGGCCGCCCCTGGGTGGGTGGGTGGTTGGGGTGGGCAGGGCAGACAACGCGAAGCATCGTCGGGCTAGCACCCCACAGCAGAAGTCCGCAAAAACAATCAGTGGGCTGTGGGGCAGAGAAGCCTATAGTCCTTGGTTGCACGGACGAAGCGCCCCACGGCCATCTAAGGCAGGAGTTGATGTGCAGAGAGAGCCTTTACCTGGAATTCAGCCAGTTAGCTCAGTGAGAAGCTCCAGGTAGGAGCTGCTTCCTCCATTTCTGCTGCGGTCGGCAGCGTTCTGTGGCGGGGGGAGTGCCCGCCTGTAAAGGTAGGAAGCAGGGAATTAGTATGCAGCGGGAAGATTTGAATGTGGTAATCTCACAGATTGCCTTGATAGAACAAAGTTGAATCTCACTGGCAGTCTACTTACATCTCCTCCATGCCCAGAGCCATGCAGACCATAACATATTACAGTCCATGCCAAGTGGTTGTCGCACGGTACCCACCTCCCTGAGACCAAAGCAAAGTACAGAAAGGCAACACCAGTCCCTCATACTCCAGTGGTGTCCTCTCCACAAGCAACAATCCATGGCATTATATCACACATTCATTCTCCCTGGTGCTGTACTGGTGCCCCTGGCGCACCACCCCCCGGACCCAGAGCTCTCTTTGAATGCACCCCCACCCAGTCACTGGGAGTCCAGCGGTAACACCCGCACCACCCATGTCCACTTTCGGCTGTGCACCATATACCATAAATCAGTGGTAGTCCAGTGACCACCACCCCCTCCAATGGCCACCTGCATACACAGCATCCCTCCCCCCTCATTGGTGGAAGACCGCAACCCACCTGCAAATCGCCCAGCCTCCGGCCGCATGACAGCGTACAGTAAGAATTGTAAGCCAATTGGTTCAATGGCCTTGCAGTACATAGTGTACATGTCACTGTCAAATATGCGAATGGTTGGACCACAACACTACCATGGAAGATTTATCTAATGTAACCATGGTGATCGGAAGAATGGAGGTGGGGGGAACAGTACACCAACAGTATTCATATATCTGCTCGTGGAGGGTGTTCTGGATTGTCAGGTGGGCACCCACGTCTGGTGGCTCCTGAATTGCACTGTTACCTCTACCAGCATACCACAATATCACATTTCCCTTTCTGTTGACCAATCCAACCCCGATTTGAAGCATATTTTTTATAGACAACAATCTCTGTCGATAGTCCAATTTACTGTAATACTACACTTTCAATAACAATATTCCTCTTTATCTCCTACCTAAATCTTCAATTTACCAGTCTCGGGAGCGCTCAGTCAATATATTATGCAGGTGGTCCCCTCTGTCAGTCAGTACTGCTACGGTCAAACCCAACTCCATAACAATGAAGCACAATACGCATGCAATGTGAGACGCCCCAACTGTAAAAGGCAAGACCACACATTAAATAACCAACAAAATTAATAAAATATGTTTCATTACTCATTGAGTGGTGTCCCATCATCAAAAGGCCCCTCCAACTCAAGATACTCCACGAAGGACACCTCAATTACTCTGTGATCCAGGCAGTTCACTTGGAAAGTGTCAATGTCAGTAACACAGCTGGTATCTTCATTGTCCATAACATCACTGACAACATCAACTTCAGAGCAGCAAGCACATTCTAGATCCGTTGCCATTGCTGCACAGTGACCGCATGTGCACCTTTGGAAAAAAATTTAACAAAAATAAATAAATAAGTAACCTTTGATTTGCTGCATCCCACACAGATGTTATATACTTACAAAAGTACTACATGGCCAACTATTCATAATCAGTGTATTATGTCAAAAAGGGAGTTTGATTCCTTGTAAGCTACAAACTGATGCTCAACATGTTCATAGTACTTGGGAAAACGATGTGACATGACACACGTTATTCATACCGTTGTTCATTATCAATTTTTTTTTCTGTCTTGTCATCTGTAATGTACAGGTTCGAGAATGCTGTTCTACTACAGAGGGGTACAATCACATTCCATGACATCTGCAAATGTGGTACAACACCATTTTGAAAGGGATGGAATTCTATGCAGAACAACAGTATGCTATGCAGTACAGCACTATTCTATATAGAAATCCATCCATTTCAAAATACCTTTGTAGCACAGATCAAAGATCATTGCATGTGACTGTACCTTTCTGTGGTACAGCACCATTGTAGAACCTCTACTTACTTCACTTGTCAATTTCATTTTGAGACAGAAAAAGAAATGCATTGAGTAATTTACAATATACAAAAACAGGTTAAAACTTATGTATAACTCAGCGATTCTGTAAACTCTGGATTCTGATTCCCATGGACCTCTCCAGATTAACTGTCGAAGTCATAAGGATTCATAATCCTCTGTCGCAGAACACACTGGTTGCGCATAGTGGCCCATCAAGTACACTCTGTATGTTGGGCGCATTCAAATTTGTAAACAATCACAATACATGCATGCAAGGGTCAAACATGATGTATGTAGTCCTTATGAAAACAAAAAACACATTTAGATCACGTTGATATGTAACATAAAACAGAACAGCTGGCAGATATGCTTATATGGATGGCAACATTAGGGAGCACTGAAAGAGTAAAGCAGGGAAAACTGAGGCTCAATAAGGAGGAGGGTGGTTGTGCAGAGAAGAACAGTGAAAAAACAGGGATACAGATCCAATACTTCCGCTCAGTATTCACAAAGGAAGAGGAGGGTGAGGTAAGTCATAAAGTCAGAATAGCCAATCTGGATAACGGGGGTTGATATCATTCCTTTCACAGAAGACAGGGTTGTGAAACGACTCCCACAAGTGAAGGTGGGTACAGCAATGGGGCATAATGGGATTCACACTAGAATTCAATAAGAAGTAAGGTGACAGCTAGTAACACCATTGACTATCCTTTCCAACAATTCATTGTGAAGATGGTGTGGTACATGAGGAGTACAGGAGGGTGCTTGTGGTTACCCTTCATAAAAGTGGGATGAAGACTTAAGCAAGAAAGTATACACCTGTCAGTTTGACCTTAGTGTTAGAAAAACAGTGGTCAGCACTTGTGAAGGAAACTATTGTTGAGTACCTACACACCACTTTGCCTTTTGATGTTTCTCCTGCCTCCCCCAGGTTTGAAACTTATGCTCCAGTACTACTCTGCAATACCCACACACAAGCTCCATACATTCCATCCCTTCACAGTCTCCCTCCTGATGAATAAGTCCCTGCATCTCTGACGTCCACATTGGCATCAGGCTCATACATGTAGGGCTGGATCCCTACATGTAACTCAAACTCCAGTGACAGATCTGATTCTACATCAGCCATCTTCTGTAGCTATCTGGGCGCACAACAACACTTCAGTCGCTCAGATGACGTCATCGTGTCATGTGACCGCTACCGCTAATTAAGAACAGTCCAGAGCGCAGCGCGAAGGTGGGACTCGGTAAACGGCCTAAAAAATAAGGTAAACACCTTTCAGTGAACGTTTCTAACACAGCGACATGTTACAATGTGAGTTGAAGTACTAAAAAATGTATTCAACAGAACTGAAAATACCAGATCTATTTATGTTCCCTTTAAATACACATGAAAGAATGAAGTCTTGCTCTATAACTACATGGTGTCAGTATCCCTAAAGGGAGCTTACCCCTTTAAATGGAATAAAGGAGCTATTCGATATCAAGGAATTAAATTGACCAAAAATCTTAGTCATCTAGAACTTTTTAACTATGAGCCACTGATTCAGCAAGTTACAGCTGACCTGTCCAAATGGACTCAGCCTCATCTGGGTTTCTTCTCCTGAATAGAGGACATCAGACAAAATGTTCTCCCTTGAATAATTTATTATTTACAAATACCCCGTATGCTATCCCAGTTCTATTTTAGCTCCTGGAACAGACTCATTTTCCACTTTTGTTTGGCACGGGGCCCCACACCAAATGAGGCAGTATAGCACAGTGGTTTAAGGCTCTGAGCTGCAAATCTGGTGACATCCAGCAGACCAGACGTGAGTTTGAATCCTACAGCTTCCACTTGCATACTGTGTGACCCTGAGCAAGTCACTTAACTTCCCTGTGCTCCCAGGTTGCACCTGTAAAAAAAGCTTTCAGCTTAGTGTGTCTCACCCGGTTAAATAACTAAAAAAAAAAAAAAAAGAAGGAGTCCATCTTCCCAATCTCAAGTGCTGTGCACAAGCAGCACACCTGAGAACGCTCTGTGTCTGGCTCTCTGAGCCTGAACAACCCCACTAGAAGTAGATAGAATTTACTTTAAATTATTTGTTCAACAGAGATTTCTATTTATTTAGCAATCTGTCACAAAGTAAACCCCTTACTAAGTTTATTCGCTTTACAGCAGAAACAATTAGACAATGATCGGTAATAGCCTTTCATCAATTATCTCCTGCACATCTCTTTCGACTAAGAGCCCTTGCATATGACCTAGCCTACCCACCAAACTTAAATGAGTCCACCACGAAGCGGTGGAGTAAGCAGGGCTTAGGTTTTTACTTTCAGCTAATGGACCCAAAAGGAGTCCTTCTCTTTGAATCACTTCAGTCAGCATACCACCTTTCTGAGACTGTTCATTATAGATATCTACATATCCAGTCCTTTATTCAGAATCAGAGCCAGTCATTTTCAGGTTTATCAGAACAACAACCCCTACTAATTTAGCTAATAATGTCACATCTATCGGAGAAACTCCCTACCACACTTAACAGGTCAGCTTGTGAAAGCTCTCCAAGAAGCCCATCCTGAAATGATGGTGTGAGTCTTGCAAAAATGGAATGTAGAGCTCAATGAGCACTTCAGGCTACAAGCTGGGCATAAATATGCTCTCCTAGCCTAACGCCTGATGGCTGCAACAGGATATCGAGAATTTGCTTGGATGTGTTGTTATAGATTTTTAAGATGCTAGACATTGTCACCAAATGTGCTGGCCCTCTTACAGTGGCCTGTTGGAGGTAATGTAGAACTTTACCTGCAAACCACACCTATATCTTTTAACGTGCCCACCACTTCAGTCATATTGGCAGGCAATGATACAACAGCTAGAAGTAATCTTTAATAGACCAGGAGCCATCACTCATTCACTGATTCTGCTAGCCATTCCTCCACATAGAGGTCCCTTCTGAGGGCAGACACTAAAACTCCTTTGGACTCTCATACTTGCAGCCAAGAAAGTGATAACTCATGTCTGGCTTATAACCAGGTTCCCCTCAATAGATAACTAGCAGAAGACAGTCATGGAGATTTATGCTCTAGGACACTTAACATACCATGTATATAATCAACTTTCTACTTTTGAAATCAGATGGAGAAGATGGGTCATGCAGCAACTGCTCCCCTGATGACCTATGGCTTAAACTTAATGGGGCATGGCTAAAATAAGGGGAGCTTCTGTGAGAACAGGCAGAGTATGCCATCTTTAGGGCCTGAATGAAACATGTGGACCAAGGTGAAAAGGCAGGAAGACTTCTCGCATTATGGCTAAAGCAACAAGGATGGTCAAGGGGAACCCGTAAAACAGAAAAGGATCCCCTAATCTTAAAACCCAGAGAGACAGCAAAGGCTTTCAGCCAATATTACAAGGAACTGTATGCCCCTGACCAAATCAACTCAGAAGCCACACAGGACTCTTTTGAAACAAGTTCAATTAACCTCTCCCCTGAGCAACAAGATGTGTTATATGGGGCTATATCTGCGTTTAAGATTTTCCAAGCTATTATAAATCTCGCTCCGGACAAAGCCCCTGGCCCCAATGGCTTCTCAACAAATTTCTATAATGCTCTTTGAGAGGAAGTGGCACCCTACATAGTCTCCCCTATTTAGTGACACACTTGAATGTAAGGATTCAGAGCCAAATCTATAAGGGGCGCTCATCACCCTCGTCCCTAATTTCAGGAAATACGTGGAGCAGCTATCAAGCTACAGACCCATTTCCCAACTGAATTTTTATGTTAAAATCCTTGCAAAAATGCTTGTAGCTAGAGTTTTATTTATTTATTCAGTTTTGATGACCAGGTAAGCCCACTGAACCCCGGAGGTCCCTTTTTCAGGGGTGACCCAGAATTAGTTACAAAAAGGAGACAAATACAGCAGTGTACAAAGAACATGGATAAAAAAATACAGCAGAGACACAACACATCATACATTGGGGTTGACATGAGACCAAAGGGGGCCAACCCATATGGGTTAAAGTCAGGACAGGCCACCAGAGGAATTTGTTACTTTACACTGGATGGGGGTGTCAGGAGGTCTAAACCCTCACTCTCAGGTTCTTGGCAATAATGGGAATGCAAGGAATCACAGACATGTTGCATAAGAGTAATAAATATTGTTTATTACTATCAAAAGGAAAATCACAGTTGCCCTAAGCAGTTCTTACCATTAAGAACTGGGAGCCAATGTTAAGCGTTCCCTATACCTCAAGGAATCTCCGTGTGTCCAGGTCTCCGAGGTAAAAGACGTAATGTCTTACATTATATACCTAAGATAATCACCATGGTTACTGCAAGGCAGAAACATTTCTATTTACAGAGATGAGCCCTATTAGCTAAATTAGAGGTGGCTCCACAGTCCTAGATAACATTATACAATGTTGTTATAGTCATCACTTTGTGGAAACAAAGGAGTACAGTTCGTGTACATAGCCATGTAGTAATACAAATCATCAGAAGATGGCAATGCCGACTCATATATCATAACATTACAAAGACACAAGTGTCCTAACATCTTGTAAGCAAGAAATGCATGTGTGTATTAGAAAATAAAGCATATAGGCTAGCCCCCCGGCACAGTGGTGGGATTTCTGCTTGCGTCGCTGGCGACCCAGGTTCGGGAACAGACTTGGGTCACCGGAGGGCCGGCTGGGGGGAGAAGGATCGAGCATCCCTTGGACAGCTCTCCTTCTCCAGGGGGAGGTGGCATTGTGTTCGGGGCAACAGCGGCACCAGGTGGAGGCTGGGGCTGCCGCAACGCACTGACGCGGTCTAGCTTCAGGGGCAGGGCAGATGCTGGCCATCATTGCACATCCCCACCCCTCCAAGTAAGGGGAGAAAAATCCTGCAGGGCCACCTCTATGGCAGATGTCGGCACCCCCTGCAGACAAAAAGTATAGTAAATAAAAAAATAAAATAAAGCGTATAGCAATCATATGCATCCATATCCTGACATCTACTCTTGTATAGTAGATTTTCTTAGCCCTATATGTTAGTATAACATATACATAAAAGCTAGCTGTCTGTGGTGTACCTCTAGGGGTATCAATTATGGTGCAGGGACCTCGTGTAACATTCCCCCCGTTGTCTCAGAAGGGGCAACACAAACAAAAGGGAAGTGGAGAGAGAGCAGGTGTTGTTTACAGACTCCGTACATGAGCCTTGTAAATGAACTCCAGCTGTTCACGGTGTTGGCGGAGTGTGCGTCGGAGGCAGCAGAGCATAATGATAAGGAAAAATATCAAAAATGCTTGTATAATAACAAAACCTTTAAAGATAATCTCTAACCAAGTATTAGTAAGTGCACTATTAAAATCATCATCATTAATTAGATCAAATATTGCTTTGGTCATATTATTGCTGATGTGGATGAGGGGTGTATCTTTCCTGTCTAAAAGTGACTTCAGTGTTAAAGTCAAAGGAGCAATGTGTACATTAAAGTAATGTAAGTACCCTGAAAGAGTAAGAAGATAATCAGGGTTACCATCAATGATATCTGGTTCCACAAAGAGAACAGGGGTAATAACTGTGTGCCCAATGATAGTGGTCTGGTGAGGAACAAAACAAAAATTAGGTTCTATAATAACACATATTTCATTGCCATTAGTGAATTGCTTAAAATTAGTTACCACACTAAATTCACCATCCGAATTATATCGCATTTTCACAGTAGGTAGTCTCCATGTTTGTAGTTGTACTGGGCAAGTGTAGGTCTGGTTGGAAATCCATGTTGACAGCTGATGAACCTCCTTCCGGTAAGACTGGTACAATCGAGAAGCATCTGGAGCAGATATTGAGTCCTGGTATTCTGTGCCATTGGTGGTGATGTCATCATCCATGGAAAAGGACCAATTGATACTGTTTGGGGAATATCCACATACAGGTTTAATAACATGAAATACGTCACATCGACACAAATAAATATACTCTTTCTTAGCATAACAGTCTGTGTGTGGTGAGACCCATGTGTCCAGAAGAGGATGGAAAACCAGAAGAGGTGGCAAGTCGAGGCATTCTCTGTAGATGTCTTCATCAAGGTGCCCAATGGAGTGTATGGATGCTAGTTTATCAAATATAGCTATATTGGGATCAAAATGTGTTAAAGAAACAGTAAAAGACACAAACATAGTATCTTTAATGGAACATTTCTTAGAAGTAAAGCAAGGACCAGTATTAGGGTGCCTGGTCACAAATCCCAAATTTCTAGCAGTAGAAAGTGGAATAGAAACAGATTGTAACATACACATGGCAACATAGTTAGGGGTTTGCATCAAGGTCAGTACCATTTAGAGATACATCTACTGTATCACGGAAGAGGTTACTGATGGTAGTGATAATATATGACCCATAGGCAGAGCATAAAATTTCACGGGCAATGTATTGCTTTTCTACCTCCTTATTATTCTGTGCAATAAGGGTGTTAATCTTTTCTTTAGAATCTGAAAATGCTTTAGCAATGTTGGTGCATATTATAGACAGTGTATCTTTCTTCCTGACTAAGGCCATCCACACCATGCAATAATGGGGGTATGATGTCATTGATCATACCAGCTTCAAACTTTTGTTTGGGAGGGTAAAAGAGGAGGAGGAGTAGCTCTCTATGTAAAGGAAGGGATCAAAGCAACAGAACTAAAGAGTAAACAGGGAGCAGATGAGGCACTTTGGGTCACCTTAGAGACAGGAAATGGCACCACAATCCGCATGGGGGTTGTATACAGACCCCCATCTCAGGGGGAGGGAATGGACAAGGAAATGATAGAAGGCTTTCTTAGAATGGCAGAAAAAGGGGAGATATTGTTGATGGGGGACCTGAATATGCCAGATGTTAACTGGAGCACCTTTGCTGCAGGCACATCCAAGAGCAGGGTCATTCTTGATGCCCTACAGGGGGCATGCCTCAGACAGCTAGTATTGGAACCCACTTGGGAGGGAGCAATCTTAGACCTGGTACTTTCAAATGGGGATGGAGAAAGAATCTCAGATTTAGAAGTGGGTAGCCATCTGGAACAAGCGACCACCAAACAGTGTGGTTCACAATAAACACAGCCATACAATCAAGCCATACAAAAGCAAGAGTACTAGACTTTAGGAGGGCTGACTTTGGTAAATGAGAGAGTGCCTCAGAAAAGCACTAGCAAACAGGCAAGAAGGAGGGTGGAGGAACAATGGGGAGTGATCAAAACAGCCATCACAGAGGCAACAAGCCTTTGTGTAAAGCAAATCAATAAAACACAATGAAGGAAAAAAATGCTATGGTTCACAAAAGAGGTGGCAGGGAAGGTTAAGGCGAAAAGGACAGCATTCAGGAAATATAAGGAAACACAGAAGGAGCAGGACAGAGAACTTTATCAGTTAAAGCAGAAAGAGGCTGGGAAGGCAGTCAGAACAGCAAAGGCCCAAACTGAGGAAAGGATAGCCAATTCTGTTAAGAAGGGGGATAAGACCTTTTATAGGTACATTAGGGAGCGAAGAAAGACCAAAGGAGGGATACTGAAGCTTAATAAAGGGGAGGGAATGTGGGTAAAGGGTGACAGTGAAAAAGCAGGGATACTGAACGAATATTTCTGCTCAGTATTCACAAAGGAAGAGGAGGGGGAGTTACCTAAACCAAACAAGAGAAACACTCTGAAGACGGGGGTCGATACCAGTCCATTTACAGAAGAAAGGGTTCTGAAAGAACTAATAAAATTGAAGGTGGACAAAGCAATGGGGCCTGATGGGATTCACCCAAGAATTCTAAAAGAGTCTAAGGGTAGAACTAGTGACACCGCTGACTACTCTCTTTAACAAATCATGGGAGGATGGGGTGGTACCCGAGGACTGGAGGAGGGCAGATGTGATTCCTCTTCACAAAAGTGGGAGCAGGACAGAGGCAGGAAACTACAGACCAGTTAGTTTGACCTCAGTGGTAGGGAAAATGATGGAATCACTTCTGAAGGAAAGAATTGTTGAGTACCTGGAGGCCAGTGGGGCACAGGAACCAAGGCAGCATGGATTCACGATGGGAAGGTCGTGTCAGATGAATCTAATAGATTTCTTTGACTGGGTGACCAAAGTAGTAGACCAGGGAGGGGCTGTGGACATGGCCTACCTAGATTTTAGCAAGGCATTTGATACAGTCCCACACAAAAGATTAATACACAAGTTAGCCAGCCTTGGAGTGGGTCCCAAGGTGGTAGCCTGGATAAAAAATTGGCTAGACAACAGGATGCAAAGAGTAGTAGTAAATGGAGTCCACAGTGAAGAAAGGAGGGTTACTAGCTGGGTACCGCAGGGTTCAGTACTGGGACTGGTCCTTTTTAATGTCTTTATAAGTGACATTGCAGAGGAACTGAAGAAAGGTATGTCTCTTTGCAGATGACACAAAGATCTGCAACAGGGTTGATACACAAGATGGAGTGGAAAGGATGAGAAGGACTTGGCAAGGTTGGAGGAATGGTCAAATATATGGCAGCTCAGATTCAATGCAAAGAAGTAGTAATGCACATGGAAACAAAACCCAGGAAGCGTACACAATGGGGGTGAGATACTGACAACAGTAAAATAGAAAGGGACCTGGGGTAATTATATCAGATGACCTAAAGGTGGGCAAGCAATGTTAGAAGGCAGTAAGGAAGGCTGGGGGGATACTGGGATGCATAGCAAGAGGCATCAATAGTAGAAAACAGGAAGTTGTTATCCCTCTGTACAGACAGTTGGAGAGACCCCATCTGGAGTACTGTGTGCAGTTCTGGAGACCCCACCTCCTCAAAGACATAGACAGAGTGGAGGCTGTCCAGAGGAGGGCAACCAAAATGGTGCAGGGTCTGCACCAGAAGACATATCAAGAAAGACTAAAGGCGTTAATATGTATACTCTTGAGGAAAGAAGGGAGAGAGGGACATGATAGAAACTTTCAAGTACCTCAAGGGAATTAACAAAGTCCAAGAGGAAGCATCTTCCAGAAAAAGAGATGTGCAAGAACAAGGGGCATAATTTGAAGATAGAGGGGATGGCTCAGGGGTAATGTGAGGAAGTATTTTTCACTGAGAGGGTTGTGGATGATGGAACAGCCTCCTGAGGAGGTCGTGGAGTCAAGAACAGTGGGGGACTTCAAGAATGCATGGGGCAGGCATAAGGCAGTCCTAGTGGCGGGTAAGAGGAAGTAAGCTGTTGGTTAACTAGGATCTGCAGCTTATCTGTTAGGTAGAAAAATGGGCAGACTAGGTGGGCCAAGCGGTCCTTGTCTGCCGTCAAATTCTATGTTTCTATGTTTCTATGTTGTGAATGTGTTTTGATAGTAGCAATGTTTGCTTTATTCCAGATAGACATTGTAGTATCAAAGAGATGAGTGATGGTGCCTGTGGCACCAGTGACATTTGATGTGTTATGTGTGTTTCTTTTATGACTGATCATCTTTCTGAGAAATAGGTTTTCTCCTAAAGTTTCCTCTATGCTCAGTGGTTTGTACCCCAGCAATAGCGTCTTGATGAAGCTGAAAAGCTGCTTAGCTATCAAGTAACAAATCATAATGTGTGGAATGCAAGTGCAGGATGGCTCTTAAACAGGGCCAGATTGAACCATCTGCTCCAATTTGAGGGCGCTGACATCATATTCTTCCCAGACTGGTCATTTGGCACCGGCAATCGCAGGAAAATATTTGACCCACTTAGACAGCAACTACGGGCTCTCAGGTGGTGCACTCACTCCTTGCTCCTGCAAGGTTCTTTTCATTTTGTCCCTGCTAAGAATTGAGAAATTAGATACTGAACTTTGGGCTCTGTATTACTGGTTTTTAAACTGTTGATTACAGCACGATCCTTTGCAGAGATGAATCTCTGTGCCTGTATCTCAGGAGGAGTTCTTAATTGTATTGTTACAGACCTGTATGTATAATGTTTAAAAAGTTGATGAAAGTTACCTTCTCCCCATGGTGTTTATATCCCTTAAGATGGTGCGCCTTTACTATTTGCATACAACAGTTTTTAGTCCTTTTGGCATGAATAAGACTCACTCTTTGTTGGTGGGAACTTTCCTTCTGATGTAGAAGGAAAATATTATGGCCTCAAATTATACCGTTTTGTTTTCTTGAGGTCTAAGATAACACCAGAGGGGAGCAGGATGTTTCCTGTTTAAATTGTAATACAGAAGGTAATTGCTGTGGTTTGCACTGGAGGTATGATGGCAAAATATATTTTTCCCCAATATAGGAACAGTTCAGTGGAAATAGTGACTATGGTATGAGCTCATTAGAACTACGCCATCCAGTACAAAAATACAAAAGGGCTCCCCTACGTAAACAGGATGTAGGAAAAACCAAATGCTGTAGTTGTAAAGTAACTGGCCCTTCAGATTCTAGCACATCAGAAAGTGACGAAGAGGAACTTCCTTGGAAGCACAAAGCAAAAATGGCACCCTTCATCACTAAAATTAATGGAGAAGGGGCTAAAGTGAAGCAAGCCAGAGGAAAAAAGAGATTAAAGAAATTAGCTTATAATAAAAAAAAAAGAATGGAACAAGAGGCTGAGGTCCTAGAAGGACAGATAAAGAACTTGGAGGACAAATTAAAGGAAGTTTTAACTGAAATAGAAGAAAAATCATGCAAACAGTATATTAAAATAAAAAAGGAAGCCCTTGCAGAACATAAAAAAGCATATGAGGAGGATGAGAAAGCTAGAAAACAAGCAAAAGCTTTTGAGGAAGCTACAGAAAAATTAGAGACACATGTAGAGTTATCACAGCATGATCTCACTATCCAAGAATCAATGCAGTTAGTGGATCAGTTAGGCAAATAGGAGCCAGGTCAGAATCCTGTGCCCTATTGTACTAAGCTGAAAACATTAGTAGCAAATTTTAATTTGACCAACAAAGATGCCTGTAAAATAGTAACCCTGCCACTTCCAGCAGTATTATTACAAAGCTTACCCACAAAAATGATAGGAACTCAGGCACGACCAGAGGTTGATGCAAACTGGGCGACCGTGGATGAAATCCAAGCAACGTTGCAATCAATGCATGGTATCTCTCATACTGACTGGAGTAAGGTCTATGAGATCGGTCTACAGCCAGGTGAATCTCCTTACTTGGGTCTGCCACACCTCCATATGTTGCGTATGCTGCATACAGACGATTGATAAACATAACTGGGGATTCACCTGGTGGGGAGTGGCAAGTCCTGTAATCCCTGTATCTTTTTCCAGGTAGTTCTTTCTGCCTTTGTCTGTCATCCTCAGACCCAGAAAGAGTACCTCTTTCTGGCACAGCTCTGCTTTTGCTGGGTTACATTTGAGGCCTGCCTTCTGAATGAGGGTCAGCAATTCGTCCAAGAAATCCAGATGTTGTTCCTATGTGGCTGTGGCCAACAACAGGTCATCCACATACTGCAAGAGGCACTGGGGTATAGAGAAACCCTCAAGAGTGTCCAGCATGTGCAGATGGAACAGGGAAGGGCTGTTATGGAGCCCCTGTGTTAAGCAGGTCCACATGTACTGCCTACCTTCAAAGGTGAAGGCAAACATATATTGACTCTTGGGGGCCAATGGCAATGACCAAAAACGATTGGAGATGTCCAGAGCACTAAACCATTGTTGGTCAGGGGTCAGAAGTTTTAGCACATCTGGTGCTGATGCCACTGTTGGGGCACAACTAGGGGTGACCTGGTTTAGTCTCCTGTAGTCAATTGTAAGTTTCCATGCACCCATGGGGTTTTCACAGGCCACACTGGGGAATTTGCAGTGGAAACACATGTCCTGATTACACCTTGCTTGAAGAGTGATTTGTTTCCCTAAGAGAAGGCAAGGCCTCAGATGGAAAAGGGTACTTTGCCTCTCATGGGCTGGGCCTGTCACTTCAATGACAGTGTGGATCTTGCCTCAATCATGCTTGTTGGTGAAAAATGCCTCCAGGTGCCTTTGTAGGATGGGAAGGAGCTTTGGGAAAAGCTCATGGTTCTTAAACAAATCTATGACGTCACACTCTTTGTCATTGGCGGCTATTGTTGCAACCACAAGTGAATCAGAAATCATGACAGTGTGGTATTCTCCCTGAATCTGTATTAATAACATGTTGGCCAGGTCCACCACATAGCCGTGTGGTGCCAAGAAGTCAATTCTGATTATACTAGGATGATCATGCAGTACCATCAGCTGAAAGGTGTGATACACCTTCAGGTGTCCCAGCGTCACAGGTAGTGGCAGGGAGTGGTATGCAGGTAGCCTAGTTCCGTCTACACCAGACATATTGGTCTTCCATCCGGTAGACCAAGGTGACATGTTTGGGTTGTCATCCTGCAATACAGACACTGCCACGCCTGTATCCAGGAATACTGTAAGTAGGTGGCCCCCGACCTTGGCCTCTGTGCAGGGCCTTCAGTTTGTATCCAAGACCAGCTTGTTTACAATATGGACTGGGGCCTGTAATTGTCAATCCGTACCAGTGGAGGCATGGGGAAGCTCTTGAAAGAGCGTTTAGGCCCGATTCCTGTGAACCATCTCACCATGCTGTACTGATGCTTTATAGGGAGCCGCTTCCGGGTTCAGGTATGTAGGGGACTGAGAGTCTGGACTTCTGGTATCTCCACGGTCTGTGGAGGCTTGCTGTCCTGGTTCTAGTGCAGCAAGGGTCCATACTGGGACAGCGTCCGCTACAGAGCGCACTTTCCCAAGAAGGTCTATGGGGCTATCCGTTTCCCAGTTTGGTATATCAATAAGCCCATACACAGTGTTATCTGTAACCTTTAAAAGCTTCACTTAAATAAAAAGACATGTCAAGGCACTCCAGGCAGTTTCCGTTTTAAAATATATATCGTTACTTTAAAATAGGAAAACAGAAAATCATTACAGAACAAAATATCCCAACTCATACAGCCTTAAAACAAAAAGGTAAAAGTGCAGTTCCTACGATACATATATTCAGACTGCTCTAATATAATATATGCTTACTTTCTTTCAGTACTGTGATGTTTCTTCCTCACTCAGAAAAATATGAAAAAAGTGTCTGTCAAGGTTTTCTCATTATGTTTTAAAACCAGTCCTGAGCCAGCCTTCTCTGAGGTCACCAAACTCCACCTTGGTTTAACAAAATCTATATTTATTACAACACAGAATGTCTAAATAAAATTTAAAAAAACATAATAGGTGACCTCACTGACTTTCCTCTCCTCAGGTTAGCCCGACAAAACCGGTTTGTGCTCTGCTACACATACATATCAAAAGTTTCTTTGATATAAGTCACTGTATTCAAAGCAAAAGTGTATTTGACTCTTTAATCCCATCTGGGCCTTGGTATCAACACATCAAAGATCTCTCTGATGCAATTCGAGGGTTTCCCGGGAATGGATATTGGACCTTCCAAATTCGTCTGGGTCCTGCTTTGCCCAGACATCAACCTCTTTGATGAAATAAGCTGGTTTCCTGGGCTGATACCAAAAACACATGCATGCTCTTTCCCTATGACACCTAGAGCAAAATCAAATAATTTCCTTGGGGATGCCATGAATGGTTAATTTCATTTCCTGGGATCAAAGCAAATTTAACATGCTAATTGAAACTCAGATCTCAGCAGTTTAAAATACCTCCTGTCCTTTGAACTTATCCCTGGGGGGTTTTGATGTGTCAGTTCAGCAAGACTGTAGTTTCCTCAAACTGACCTTCCCATCACATATTTCATATGTAATAAAAAATTGATACAGCACTCAGAACTGGCTGTCTAAGTCACATGTACCACATGCTCACCCAACTCTTTAAAATGACTCGCCTTGAATCTGAAACATGCACCAGATGCCAGCTGGCAACAGGCACTCTAAGACTTGTGCTGTGGGATTGCCCTAAAGTGAAAGCCTTCTGGGACACCCTGAAAGACAAAATTGACCTCCTGCTAGGTCTGGAAACAGCCTTCACTCGAAAGATTTACCTGCTGAAAACAGGCCTAGAGCAGATGAGGTTCCACATAAAGCGAGTAGCCACCATAACTAAAATGGTAATATTAAAACACTGGTTAGATGACACAGTGCCAACCTATAAACAATGACGCCACACCATCCTAGATGCCCTTAACATAGAGAAAATGGTGGTTAGCATGAGAAATCCACACAAAGTCTCTTAGAATAGGTGAACAATATTACATGAAATGGCACTGTCCACCATAAATAATGTTACAGCTTTCATTTATTTCAGACCGGCCTGCTTGACAAAGTGCGCATGCACAAAACCAGGTGGGGTATTTTGCATAGGGTGGATTTGCATTCTATGGCACTGCAAATGAGTATTTTATAATTTTCAGTAAATAAATATATGAAAGCTGTAATTAAGCAATAAGGCATGACAGAGTGTGGTATATCATGGGATATTGTCACGCCTCGGGTGGTTGGGCGAGAAGTGATGATATCCCATGATATACCACACCCTGGAGTGACTTATTGCTATTATGAATTGGCTCAAAAATGTAATCAGTAAAAAAAAAAAAATTCAAATCCTTTTGAAATGCCTTTTTTGGGGTGTCGGAGGAGTTCAATTTAATAAAAAAGTTCCTGGAGGGCTCTGGACAGCAGGTGGCACTGTTGTAAGTAGAGTCTATGCAGTTGCTGTTCTGTGTCTCTGTACTACACCAGGAAATTAACTGTGTTGTTGCGTTTGAGTTGTCTGGCTGCCCCGTGAAGATGTGTGAGAGTTTTTTTTTTTTTTTAATATTTTTCAACTGTAAGCACGATATGAAAGAGAACAATGGCGGTTTTCTAGTAAGTCACCCGGAGTGGTTACCAAAAGTTGAAGCCAGACAGACAAAGACACTGGTAGTGTGGTCAGTTTAGGAGTTTGTTCGTTTTAGAGAGTCTTTGAGCTGAGCCCATGACTCTTGTCATCCCGCCCTATATGACAAGTTGCAGAGTTTTCCTTGTTGCGGCCGTTCAACAGCACTTTCGTTGCTGTACTGCTGAGTGTTAGTGTTTTGCTGCTTTTATTTTTCAACAGCTATGTGCAGATTTCCTTCGCTTTGTGCCACGGGTCCTGGGCAGCGTTAGGGTCGGAGGATTTTGCTGCCAGTGAGGAGGCTGGTAGCCAGAGGTTTTCTGAAGCCGTGATGATGTAGCCCGTTATCATCATGGCTTCAAAAACCTCTCAGCCAATCAGTTTGCCGTATGTACGATACCCAGTTCATAATGCTATTTATAACATGGGAAATTTCAGCAAGTAAATTCACTGGGTAAGAACTGTCACCTGACAGTTGGTTAATCTCTGTTACACGCATGCTGAGGGTGAGCAGTCTCTTACTGAGATCAACACTCATAGGTTTCAGTGAGGGTTTCATTACTGTGCTGGAAAATCAGTGTCACAAGCAGGCATTGTTTTAGTTGCTAAGCAAGCGATACCCCTGTAACACAAGCCTGTCATGTACTGTAGGCTAACACAGACAGTGCACCAACAGTGCCTGCAGTGCTAAAACTTTATGTACAATAGCTGCAGTGTTAAATGTTTGTGCTTTCTTATCCCTTACAGCGAACCTGTACAGTGTCTCTGAGCTTCTGCATCTCCTCCGTTTGTCCCCCGGGTGAGACGCACAGAAATTCCCACCCACTCATCCCGTGGACCTCTGGGCACCGTAGCCAGGACATGTATCCAAGTGGTCATGGCTTGAGTAAACTTGTTTCCATCAGCCCCTGGTTTGCACATTTGTGAATGTAGAGGCACAGACTGAAAAGTTTACACATCAACCCGCCCTCCCCACTAATCTCCTAGACTTCTGTTCTCCAAAGTGTCCGACTCACTGTCAGTTGTTCAGGATTCCTTTTTAGAAGATTTTTTGTTGTTTAAACATAACCCATGTTATAAGTGCAATAACCCACTCCAGGGTGTGCGGTTATTGGGGATTAATCAACACCCCAGGTGCTGTGAGGACACTTGGCCTGCAGCCTCGAGCCTCACAACGCACCCAGGGTGTTGATTAAATATAGGATAAAGTATGGGGTGCAGTGTGTTAGGAGAATTTAATACACACCCAAGTTGTTGGATGGCACATAAAGGTAGTCATCCAACAACGAGGGTGTGTGTTAAATTCGAATGTATATAGTGCACCCCATATTTTGTTTTATATAATTTAAGGGGTTGCGTTTTTTCACTGGCTCCTGTCTGCCCCTGTGTATGCTCTGCGGTGTGGAAATAAAAAGTTATTTATTTTGATCCCAGCGGTCAGCACTTGGCCAGCGGTGCTACTGCCTACTCACTGCCCCGGCCCTGGGTGAAGTTAGAGGAGGACGAGGCAAAAGATGCTGGCTGGCGAGGGGTGCTGGAGACAGGCAGTAGTATTGACAACTTGGGGGTCTTACTGCTCTCGACGATCCTGTCTTGTCTGGCCTGATGGAGAGTGTGAGACTGAGTATGTGGCTTCTCTTGTGGGCACCGCCGAGGGACTGAAGCTATTTTTAAAATTAAAAATGGTGAACCCTAGTACATAGCAGGGATCTGGACCACTTGCTTTTCTCAGGTACTGCCAACAGTCTGACACAAAGAGCCGTGTACTAACAAAATGCCGTAATACACATATGTGCATTACGGCATTTAATACATGGCTTTTTCAATGGGAAAAAATGCAACCCATTAATTATTCCCCAATAACCGCACACCCTGGCATGGGTTATTTCTTACTTATGTAGGACAGTGCAGTTTCTTGTAGTTGGCTTGTTAAACTACATACCATGACAGGGAGTGGGTATATGGGTGGATTTACCACGCCTGGTGTGGTTGTTTGGTCACGAGGCACAGCCGAGTGGCTTAACCACACCAGAAGTGGTAAATCCATCCATATACCCACTCCCTGGAGGGGTATATTGCTATTATACAATGGTATTATGCATTTTTTGTGGTAAAAAATTTACGTTTTTTGGTGCGGTTTGTATTATTGTTATTTAGTTTAGTACTGTGGAGGAAAAAATAGTTCTGGTTGGTGGGACTCTGTTGTACTGGTGTTGCAACTACGGAGGATTAATTCCATAGTTGATGCACTGTGCACATGCACAGGATCATGTTTTACTAGTGCAGTTTATTTAAATTGTTCTTGGCACTTTACTTGTTGTGGGCCACAGTAATTACTTGTAAAAAGTTTATGGTGTTTTTTTTTTAGCCATGTGTGACGGCTGTGGAAGTGGCAAAGCGTGTAAAGGTCACACAGTGGCAGGAATGGCCAGACATTGGAAATGTGGATTCTGTGAGAGCGTCAGCAGCACCTGTGTTCGGCAGTCGTGGGACTGGAGGGTTAAGATGCGGTTAGGTGAGTGTCAAATGGGGGGGGGGGTTACAGTGACTTTATGTGGAACATGCCATCTGGTTTTACTTTTTTACAGTTATGGAGTGGGAGTTATAAGAACACTGTTTAGCGGTCTTGTGTTGTGGGTGAGAGTTTCATGTGGTGACTGGCAGTGGCTTTGCAAGTGCTGAGTTTCACATGGTTGGAATGATTTCAAATGTGGGTTCTGCTGCGGCTGACTGGTGGCTGGCACTTTTCCTGGTGGGTACACTGGAGGATTTATCACTGTGAAAAGGTGCCAGCCAACTAATCAGAATGCATTTGGTATTTTGTTCTGTGCCCATTGTATAATAGTATATTTATTGAGACATGCACATCAGTATCGGAGCGGCTGTGTTCTGTTTGGGTAATGTTACACACCTTATTGCTCCTGGAAGGTTAATTGAAAAAACTATAAGTAAGCATTAATCCCCAACAGAGGAGGGTTCTACCAGTGGATTAATGCCAGTGGGGGGGTTGGTGCACGAGGCCGCAGGCCGAGGGCTTACAACCACCCACCGGGCATTAATCCACCAGTAGAGTCCAACTCTGGAGGGGATTAATGCGCTTGTAACATGGTAAGTGCATGGCAAATATTGTGCGAGCAGTGTTTCACTTGTAAAGTACAGACAACGTTGTGAGAGTAATAATGTTGATTGCTGCACTACGCATCATCTCTTTACTTCTACCACACTGACATCATCTGACAATGTGCGCATTCACGCTGCACGATAGACATTTATATAGTGTTGACTGTTATTCGCTGTACAGCAGGGCACCTTTATTATATGAAACAGACAAAGTAGATTGTAATTCTTTTATTTGTAGCCACCGTTTTTATGGTTTCTGTTTCGCCGTTACATCCAGAGCGTGCATAGGAGCACTGCAGTGTGGGAAATTTCCGTACATACACACTCATATTATGAAATTTACATACATTTATCTCTCACTTTGTTCTTGTTCAGCGCGACAATTATCCCTGCAGTCTGCCATACCATTTCTCTCACTCCTTTACTCATGCCACTCACCACGCTTGTCTCACAGGTGCCTTGACCTACAACGGCGCTCTGCGGGATCCCGACCATCATTGTGTCACTGCTTCATCAGCAGCGCCATCTACTGGCATGAATACACAGCGAGACAGCCTGTCTCTCTCTCTCTCTCTCTCTCTCTCTCTCCTCTCGCTCTCTGTGGCAGCCTTTCCAAGCACGCTACCGATACTGTCTCTCTTCTCACTACTGCCACTGTAAAGGTGGCTTCTACAGGTACTGCAACAGCAGGCTCTACTGGTGGATTAATACCCGCTCGCTTTTGGTCAGGTGATGCCTTTCTACTAATCTGGTTCCTCTATTTGCCACTGATCTTTAGTTCCATGTTACAATTGTAAAATGGATACCTATGTCTCATTCGATGTCCCTTCTTCAGAAGAGAATTTGAAGATGTGCAACTGCTGTTAAAACCCAAGTATATTATGCTATTCCAGTTGGTGTATCCTTGCTATTCCAGTTGGTGTATCCTTGCTTTGCCACCCCAGACCCTTGATGGGGGCAGCAGGTCTTATTTCACTGTGTTATTTTTGTGTTTTGCGAATTAAAAAAAAAATACAGAATCCTTGGTGAACTGAACACATTGTGAACTTTTTAATACCCTATGAGGTTGTTTTGTGTAGACAATTTCATGAGGCTCAGATTTGCTCTAAGAAGATCTCTACAGTGTAAATACAGTATTGTAATATGGCAGTAAAGATCAGTGGCAAATAGAGAAACCAGATTCTCGGAAAGGCATCGCCTGACCAAAAGCGAGTGGGTATTAATACACCAGTAGGGCCCGCTGTTGCAGTACCTGTAGAAGCCACCTTTACAGTGGCAGTAGTGAGAAGAGAGACAGTATCGGTAGCGTGCTTGGAAAGGCTGCCACAGAGAGAGAGAGGGAGAGAGAGAGAGACAGGCTGTCTCGCTATGTATTCATGCCAGTAGATGGCGCTGCTGATGGAGCAGTGACACACTGATAGTCGGGATCCCGCAGAGCGCGGTTGTAGGTCAAGGCACCTGTGAGACAAGCGTGGGGAGTGGCATGAATAAAGGAGTGAGAGAAATGGTATGGCAGACTGCAGGGATAATTGTCTCGCTGAAAAAGAAGAGAGAGAGAGAGATAGACAGCAGCAGAAATAGAGAATAGTATATAGGCAACAGTGAACAACAACAACACTGTTGTTCACTTCGAGAGGTTGTCATAACAACCAAGAAAACCTCGAGAGCGGAGCTCGAGAGGTTTTCAGTTGGCATGAAAACCTTGAGAAATGAACAAGTGATGTTGATCACTGTTGCCCATACACTGTCTTTTATAGTGCATGGGCAACAGTAAATCGAAAATAGCTTGTTCCTTCCTCCTCGGTAGTGCTGTGATGTCTGAGACCCGTCCCCTCTCCGTTGCGCCGTGTACAAACACTCCACTCATTGCCGGTCCACAGCTGGTGTACTACTATGTGCCAGCAAAGATTTCAAAGAAAATGGCACTTACAATCTCCTCCTGTGCCTTCGGCTAACTGCCGTCCATTCTGTGACTGTCAACAAAACCATGAGTTGTACATGCGCAAATGTGATCCATGCTGTTGTACCATCGATGTGACGTACCCACGATGGTACAACAACATTGTGACGTCACATCAATGGTACAACAACTCTAGGGAAAGCTAGATTTCCGACGAATACAACATTCTAACATGCACTATATAAGTGTATGTAAATTTTGTAGTGTGAGTGTGTATGTATGGAAATCTCCCACACTGCAGAGCTCCTATGCACACTCGGATGTAACGCCGAAGCAGAAACCATAAAAACAGTGGCTACCATACTGCTTAACCTCCTGCCTCATTTAATCAGGGCCAAGGCTTTAAAAAATCAGGGACAAAGGACCAAAATCAGGGACACATTTTAAAAATTAATGATATCCATTCAGAAAGCTGATGGAATAAGGGACTTAGTGTAAAACACTTTTTCTAAGGAAGAACAAATCTGTAACTTTAATGTTAGACATTATTTTGTGTTTACAACCCCCACTGTCTTGTCATGGAAACACAATTTTTTAGGAGGGACAGACTAAAATTTTGAGGCAAAAATCAGGGACAGTTTAGAGGTATGGAGGCTACAAATATCAGAATTACACTCTACTTTGTCTGTTTCATATAGTAAAGGTGCCTGGCTGTACAGCAAAAAAAAAGCCGACACTATGTAAATGAATGTCCATCGTGCAGCCTGAAAGTGCACGTTGTCAGATGATATCAGTGTGGTAGAAATAAAGAGACAGTGCAACAATCAGCATATTACTCTCGCAATGGTGTCTGTACTTTTCAAGTGAAACACTGCTTGCACAATATTTGCTGTGCACTTGCCATGTTACAAGCGTATTGATCCCATCGAAAGTCGGGTTCTACAGATGGATTAATGCCCGGTTGGTGGTTGGAAGCCCTCGGCCTGCAGCCTCATGCACCAACCCCCACCCATTAATCCACCGGTAGAGCTCTCCTCTGTCGGGGATTAATGCTTACTTAAGGAGGTGACTAGGAAAAAAATCATTGCGGGGAAGGGGGTATGACACGTTTTGGGAAAAATATATCTTTGTGCATACCTAAAGTTTAACTGACCCGCACATGATCAAGCAATGGTAACAAACTCTGATAGCATGCACCCCAGCTCCTTAAATGAAAATGCTTTGAGGCACAGAGAACTTACTGTTAAAAGATACCCAGAAACGTTTTTTTTTTCTTTAACAATTTTTTCCTCTGTTTTCCCCCAAACTCACACGTGTTTAATTTTTGCAACATGGCCTCGAATGTAAGGCTTTCTCGCCCCAATCTCTCTGCCGTTGCTGAAGCTGGGGAGGGCGGGGTGCCAGGGCACGTGGCCCAGACGGTGGTGTTTGTCGCGCGTGCACCTAGGGTGTGGCTGTTCTTCGCAGCTGGACAGACACGTGCAGCGGGACCGCAGCTTTAAAACGCAGCGGCGAGGAGCGATTGGAAGCAGTAAGAAGAGTTCGCAGTGGTTCGGGGCCGAGCGGTGCTGATCGACTGACGGAAGGGTACCGAGCAGGTAGGAAGCTAGTAAAAGCGATACGAGTGTTTGTGTTCTGTTAGTGTGCTGTCCTTGTCAGTAATAGAGGGCATTTGTGCTTTGAAAAGGGGGAAAGTTTAACAGCGATGTAATTGACAGTATCGAAAAAGTTATGCATTGCTAGTATATGCTTGTTTCGGAAAGGGGGATATACGAGTGTTCAAATTTTGGTTAATACTTGCAACCACCCGTCTAAATTCAGCATTTTGTTTATGAGACACTAAAAACTCTGATAAAAGCTTGAAGAAAAGCGTATTCAGCTGCAGCAATGCCCCATAAAGACGTATTCGGTTGCAATTATAACTAAATCTTGGATTGAAAAAAAACGGTTGGATGGAAATATAACTCTCACAATGGTTAAAAAAAAAATATTTGGCATTATTGAAACTTCGATCTAAATGTTGTCAAGTGGTTCAAAACTAAGTCACCGTGTTTAGTAGGAATATTTGCTTTTATTTGCTTAGTAACTGGCTAAAGGTCAGGCCGACCAGCAAGGCTACAACAGAAGCTATTATTTGCAGTCGTCGACTTGAGCACCCAGGTCTCCAGAAGGCGTCCGACACCTTCCGGTCACTTCCATTACTGACTGCTGCTTCAACCAAGTACAGTCGCTTGCATTATCAAGTATTGCTAAGTAATTAGTACAGTGTGAGATGCCGGCTGGTAGCGGAGGTGTCCAAGAAGGTAAGGTTGTCGGCTGCTATCTGGGGGGGGGGGATTGTTTAAAAAGCAACTTTTAAAAGCTTGAAAATACTAGATGTATGCACAATGTTTTAACTTTAGTGTTTTGTGTTTTATAGCTATTTATTATAATTTTTAATTGTTTTTGATGGTCTAAATGTTGTAGATGCATGCAGCAATTATTTCACCCGAGTCTTTTAGAAATGTATATGATTTCCCTAACCACATAGTTGCTGTTTGTGACAGTCTTGCCATGGTGAACACTTTAATATCATAAAGGCACTGTAAGGTTAACAGGGGAGGCAAATTTAAAATTTTATTATACAGAGTTTTTAAATGGACTACCAAGCTGTGCTGTAAATCTTGGAAAGGAACATACAAAATGAAAAAAAATGTGTTCTCTAGTAAATTTTAACAGCTGAATCTATTATTTATGAAAGCACATGCCAAAGTGCGGAGTCGATCTTTAACCAGGAAAAGCATACTAAGCTGGAGCTTGTTTCCAGGTGTGAATTAGGAGAACAAAGAAGTTAAGTGACAGTATGCAAGTTGGGGCTGATGGGATTCAAACCCACTCCAGCTCAGTGGCCTTAATGCTGTACTTTTTCCTGTGGTAGTTTTAGGAATACCAGCACTGAGTGGAATGGGGTTTGGGGCAGAGGGGATTGTGAGTACCAGGAAAATATGCATTTTTCAGTGTAGTGGATTTTGGAGCAAGGGGGAGGAAGATTGGTAAGCACTAGGGTTTTTTATGGAGTTGGGCATGTGGGAGGAACCCAACTCCTGCTAAATTTCAGTTGAAACTGGTATTGACTGTTTGTATGATAATATAGTCAGAAAATTTTGCCCTCATCAGGATGAATTGTTTTTATGTTTGCTTGCACGCATGTGTAAGAAACATAGTGCCATCATCCGAGATTTCGGAGGTGTGTCACCCCCTCTTCCAATTCAGTCAGTGTGTTGGCAGGCACGGCCCCTGTAAGCCAATGCATGCTGGAGCTGTCTATGACAAGCTCCAAAATGTAGTGGCATACAGTTGAAAGGGGGAGCTACGCTTCAGTGAGCAGCGGTAAGATATTGCCTGCTCGTGCGCAGCTCCCCCCCCCCACACACACAGAAACGCATGCATACTGCGTGCTGCCCCTCCGTACACACGATAGCCGATGGGGATAGGGCTCGCCCCAAAGCCTTCAAATGCCACACTGGGTGCCCACCCCAGTGTTTCAAGTTGATGGTATAGCCAGCAGGTTGCCCAATCCCCGTCGGCTTCACTGTCTCTCCCCGATGCTGTCACCGGCCAGGGTGCCCAATCCCCGATCTGCTTCCTCCCCCGAGTACAAGGTGCCACGCTGAGCCCACCCAGCATGGCAACAAATGCATGGCCGACGGGGTGCCCAATCCCCGCGCTCCACGCCCCCAGCCATCCTTCTGCACGTTGGGAGCCCACCCCAGCATGGCAAACATCCCGCTGTCTTTTTTTTTTTTGTTTACCTGTAAAGCAAAAACGGTCCCACGCAGTTTTCCTGCCCCCGACAACCCGCACCACCCACTGCGCACCCTGCCTCCCCACACCCCCCCTCACCCCATACTTACCCCCGGACCTTGGCGTGACGATCTTCGGTGGACCTGGAACACGTCTGCACTCTTCAAAGCCAACCGCGAACTGAGGAAATGCCGGTAAGCTGTATAATGAGCTAGATAGGGTTTTTTCAACTTTGTTGCATATATCAGACATTTTTTGGAATTTTTGCACCAGATTTTCAACATGGGGTTTTTGGGACCCCTTCTCATGATTGCTGTCACTGTCATGGCGTTATTCGGGCCCGAAGGGTGATTTCACAGTCACTGCACGAAATCACCTTTCAGGACTACGAAGCGACACTGCCAGTGTTCATAAGGTGGGATCTCAAAAGCCTATTTTGAAAATTTGGTGGAAAATTCTTAAAACTATGTTCTTGATGACGTTGCGCTTATTCCCACGACGCTCGTAAGTTTGAGAATTTTCAATATTTTCACTCCAGATTTTCAACATTGCCGTTTTATTACACTTCTTTATGAACAGCACAGCTGCCATTTTTCATATGCCGCCCAAAATGTGTTTTCGCACATGTAGTGCACAATGGTGCTGTTGGTGTGCGAAAGCAATGTTTGGGACAGATTAGGAAAATCACAGTTACACTGTTCATGAGCAGAGGTCTTAAAATGGCTAGTTTGAAAATTTGGTGACAAAAGTCCATAAAATGACTGTTACGAGTGAGCATTGTGCAGTTTCCATGCACCCTCGTAAGTTCATGACTTTGTAATATTTTAAGTCCAGATTTTCACCAGTGACATTTTTCCACACTTCCTTATTTACAGTACAGCTGTCATTTTTCACAACATGGCCGAAGTGTTTTCACACTTTCAGCGCAGAGATGCGTGGTCGCTGTGGGAAATCATTGTTCGGGACAGATAAAGAAAATCACAGTGACACTGTTCATGATCAGAGGCACCAAAATGCCTGAGTTGACAATCTGCTGTAAAAAAAAATCCCCAACCTAATTATATACGGGTGTGCGTTGCACAGTTTCTATGTATGCTCGTGACTTCACCATTTTTTAAATATTTTACTGCAGATTTGCAACATTGCCATTTTTACACCTCCCCATGAACAGTATAGACTGTCATTTTTACATCCTGTTCGAATGTTTTTGCACCTGTGGTGCTAAATCCATAGTCACTGCGTAAGCAGCTTTCGCTAACAAACTGATATTCTCCTGTTCATGAGGTGGGGTCACAAAAACCATGTTGAACATTTGGAGTGAAAATACCAACGAATGCTTGAGGTATTAGGGTTTCTAACCATAACGCCAACCCTGTAGAGAATGACAGGCATCAGGGGTGTGACTTGGGATTCTTGCCTGTAATGCTTCATCATCCACACCCTGCAGCCAGTGAGAGGCATTGAGGTATGCCTTGGACTCTTCTGCCCCAATGTTCACCCCATTCTCCTATATTGCACCCATCTCACTGTATTTCCTAATGGAATGGGTGCGATAAGGGCCAAAGACCCCAAGGAACACCGTGACACTTGTCAGTGTCTGCAGGGTGGGTTGTGGTGAAATGGCGTGGCCGTTATGCCTGACGACCCAAAGGCACACCCCAATGCCTGTCACTCTCTGCAGGGTGGTGGTGGGGTTGGCTTCAGTTTAATACTTCACTGCCATTCCTATTACGCAGCTCTGTAACTTCTACACTACCACTGCCAATGCCAGCAAGCAAATATTCGGCATTGACAAATGCTTGTTTGACTTGCAACAGTTGCCCTCAGCCTTTTGGCTGTGGACATTCTGACTATTGTTTAAGCAGTAAGGCACAACAGAGTGTGTGTTATCGTATAATAACGTCACTCCTGGGGTGCCTTAGTGCTATTATACGATGACTCGTTGTGATACAAAATAAAAACATATAAAAAATGTTTTTAGTAAATTTTAAGCGTGGCAATATATTGTTTCTTTAAAAAAGATGAGCAAAATCATCCAATTAATCCATACAGTGATGTTATTGTGTAATAACATCACTGTATCAGACGCACACTGACCAATCGGAGTCCAGGATTCTTTCTTGCCATGTATAATGGTCAATAGACGATCCCTGGAGTCAGTATTTTCCCACTGTGTCTTTCAGCTCCAGTCTTTGTGTGCTGTTGCCCTCAGAGTCCATATATAGCAGTGAGCAGTGGTGCATGGTAGTGGTCAAACATTACAAAACTGTTGACTGCTAACACAGTGACACATTTCTAGCTACAGCAGAACCCAGAGCTGCCGAAGAAGATTTGGAAGGAGCCAGCTGCGTGAATGCCACCCCTGTGGCAGTATTTTTTGTTTTTGGATTAGGTGTTTTTCCCCAACTCGGTGTCCTCATCACTGGCATCCGCAGATCCCAGCAATGTCCTCTCACTGTCCCCAGGATTTACTTGCTCCAGTGCCTCATGACTGATTCCCGTGCGGGGCCGCTGGGCTGAGAGACCAAGGCATGGTGGGGCCTAATCCAAACTAAAGACTGGTCAGTGCGTGGGGCCATTGGAATGTCAGTCATTCTGTTTCCTTTCTAGCCAAGCCCAAAAGGGCCGCCATGAACTACAGAGTGAAAGGGGTGCAAAACCTGGGTTACTAGCCCGAAATATACAACACAGTTCCAATGTTGTGAACTCCAGTTACAGCCAAGGAGAGCCATGCAAGTTGCAAATAACACAATTTTATTAAGTAACAGGCAGACCCGGTACAATACCCCGGTGCTTCAGCGTCAAGCCTTCATCCCCCGATGAAGGCTTGACACCGGGGCATTTGGAAAATACCTGTACCAGGACTGCCTGTTACTTAATAAAATTTTGTGTTATTTGCAATTTGCGTGGCTGTCCTCGGCTGTAATTGGAGTGCACACCATTGGAACTGTGTTTCCTGGCTAGGATTTTCAAGTGTTTTCTGGAACTCCCCTGGTGTCAGCAGTGTTAAGGTCTGTTGGAAGTGAGAGAGAGAGAGAGTGTGTGTGTGTGTGTGCGCGCGCAAGCCATCTGACTGCACAGACTATGCCACCCATGTTTTCTCAAGGAGGCAGTCTTGCTGTGGTACAGGCAGTCAACTATCTGGGCTCTTATCTGAACCTAGGTCACCAGTGTTGTGAGTGGTAACTCTTGCTGTGCCACTGAGCTGCCCCCTTCTCTGCTATAAAAAATATTTTTTTTTATATAGTTAGGTTTTTTCCTGGCCACCGCGTCTTTTTTTTTTTTTTTTTTTCCAGGAATGTACACTGATTTCAGGGATGTACTTCTTTTGCTCCTGCAACTGGACTTCCCTGGCCCTGGTAGGGGTTCCAAGGGCAGGGCTGTCCTCTCCCCCTGAGGCTGTTCAGTATGTGGCATAGGATCTAGTGATGGCAGGCAGTAGGACCCAGGGAACTCTTGCAGCCAGACTGTCATGCAGAGAGAAGTAGGATTTTCTCCCATTTTTGGTCCTTTCCACACCCCCCATATGAACATAGCCTCCTGTGTGGCCTTGCATGCACACAGCTGACCCTGTGACTGGAGCACAGTCCCTGCTTAAACTGCAGGGGTCGCTGTGGCTCTGGAGTATGCCACCGACCCTTCCCAGTGAGATGCACTGCTGTGTGGCAGCTGCCTTGACCTAGCTTACACTGACCCTTCCCAGTGAGATGCACTGCTGTGTGGCAGCTACCTTGGCCTAGCCTACACCGACCCTTCCCAGTGAGATGCACTACTGTGTGGCAGCTGCCTTGGCCTAGCCTATCTCCTAGCATGGGGACCTGAATTCTTGAACTCTGGTCACCTGTATGGCAGCAGCGTGTGCTGCCACTGGGTCATTGAAGTGGCCCTGTGAGAAATTAAATGTTTTTTTTTTTTCTTTTTTTTACCTGTTTGTTTCTCATCCCCAGCTCTTGAACACTCTCAGGACACTTCATTCACCAATTCGTTCTACCGTCTACTGTGTTCCTTGCTTTCTTCAAAGATGTTACGATTCCTTCCCAGGTCCGGATGGCTACAACCCGGGGAGACCGAAGGGGTAGAGGCAGGGAACCAGCATTGGGCATGTGGCGGTGGCACTGGAAGGGCCGTTTCCTATCTGGGCTGGAGGGGATTTTCTCGTTTAATCCCAGAGATCTCATCCTCTCCAACCCCCAGTGCGTGGTGCACTCCTGACGCTGTGACGCACGGCAACCCTGCCTGTGTCAGCCACGCTGTGTAAGTGCAGTACAGCATTCTGCAGTGACCCCAGTCTCCACCGGGGGCTGCTGGAGCACTGGACAACCCCAAGCCCTCCCTCACCCCGGGACAGGAGAGCAGCCCAGCAAGCGCTCAATCCTCTCCCTTTCCTGCCGACCCCTAGCACCCAGGCTTGCTCCCGAACTCTGGTTGCCGGCGTGGTGCAAGGTGTGATGTCCAGTGCCTCAACCCTCAGCGCCACCGGCTGGCTAAATTAAATGTAATTATAACATGGGGTAGGAGAATTTAGCAAAGTAATTGGTGGAAAGTGGTCATCTGACCGTTTGTTAATTTCCCCATACACACAAAAGTAGTGATGTGGCCCTTGGCACAGATCACTCGTCAGTGCTGCTCCTGTTGTTCTGCTTGAAATTCAGTCTGAAAGGCGGCCATTAATGCAGTCGCTAAGTGAGCGAGAGCTGTGGTATGAGCAGCATGATGGAGGTCAGCTTGTCCGTATTGAGGCACCTCACAGTAATTAGTTCTGTGCTTCTGGCACTGTGCCTGTTGCTGATTGTACGGTTGTCACCTGGTTGCTGCCTGTCAGAGTGAGTTTGGAGCAGAGTATCACCTCCTTGTCTGTGCACAGTAATGTCCCCCCAAGTATGATATGTGGTCAACTCTGGGCATAGTTTTTTCCTTCCCGTTCCTGTCGCTGCCTGCAGCACTTGTACCCATCAGTTGCTTGCAGCAGTTTGAGCACATCACCCCAACCAGCTCTGCTCCCCCATGCCCTCCACTTACAATCTCCGGTCCCTGTCACTGAGAGTGGGAATTGGTGTCTGTGTGTGACATGGAGTGGGAGAGACAGAGGCAATGGTGCGTCAATGGAATCTTGCAGTTGTGGCACCTTGCTAGGAGTGACCAGGGTTCCCCAACATTCCATCCAGCCGACCTATCAGTGACAGTGGGAGTCTGTGTGTGCGCCCCAACCAGCTCTGCTCCCCATCCCCTTCAGTTAGCATGTGTTTGCGTGCCAGCCACACTGAAATCTCCACTTCCTGTCAGCGAGTGTCTCGTCCATAGCAGCAGCGAGACACCGAGCAGCATGTGAGAGGCGGGCGCAAGACCCAATGCCTGCAAGAGGCCTCACCCACCCGTCCCCAGCTCTTCACATACTGGGTGAGGTAGTACAGCCTCCAGTGTGCATCTTCATCCTCCGCTTAATTGTCACTGGTACTGTTGGCATACTTGTGTGCCATGCACTGAGTGCAAACGGAGAGTCACAATGGGAGGCGGAGTTTGCAGGAGTGATCAGGAGAAGCACAGCAGCACACGAGAGTGAGCGAAACACAGACCTGCACAGTTCTCCTGACACTGCTCATAGACAGTGAAGAGAGTTACACAGCTCCGGTATGTGCATTTCTGCCATACGCAATCACAGTACTGGTAGTCATTGTCTCATATGTTAGTTTTTCTCCATAACCTTTTATTTCCAGGCAACACAGATTATTGCATATGAAGTTCAGTATGCAGACAGCTGCACATTTAAATGTTTGATCAGCCTAAGCAGAAACCGTGAGCTGTGGCTCTGGGATATTTCTCTCTCTGTCTCTCTCTCTCTCTCTCTTCTCTCCACATGTTGTGCAGCACTTGTGATTCATTTGTGCCCTGTTGATGTTTGTCGATGTTTGTTCAGTGCACTGTCAGTGTGATTTCTCATAGTCATTAGTTAGTAACAGAAAAAGAGACAGAGAAACAACCTGAATGTCCCACACTGTCAAGAGAGAGCAACTGTCTCAGAAGTAAGCAAAAACCACAAGCACAGGTGTCAAATCATATGGTAATCGGTATTTCTGACATTTGTATGTGCATGACAGCAGTCGGATTGTTATTATTTGTTGGGGACTGTTTTGCCAGGTTGAAGAACACTGTCAGTTTTGGGGCTTTTAAACAAGGAGAAAACCCCCTTTATTTTGTTTCTCCTTTTTGGGAGTGTACCCCATGTTATAAGGGCAATAATCCATGACAGGGTGTGCGGTTATTTAAGTGATAACATTCAGTTAGGAGGAGTATACGAAGCAATAACCAGCGTCATCCACAGAAGCTGGTTATTGCTTCGTATACTCCTCTTAACTGAATGTTACTACTATTATATGAGTTGGAGTAGCATGAATAAAGTAGGAGAGGCAGAAGGTGAATAGTGCAACTGGAGAATGAGAAGTCCATTTTATTACGTTCGCTTGCGCGCATGTGCAAGGAACGTTTTGGGAGAGTAGCACACTTGGAGGTGTGCCTCTCCCACCGATGCACTGCTCCCTTGAACAGGCGTGGTGGTCCTGCACCAATGGGTGCAGGAGCTCCAGTATGACAGCGGTGTTCCTCTCTGCTTCAAGAAAGCACAGCTGCCATACTGCGCCGCCCCTGTCGCGTCACGGCGCTTCCTCACCCAAGCTTTGGTGCCGCGGCACAGGCCCACCCAGCATGGCAAATGTTTGCCAGAGGGTGCCCAATCCCCGCTGGCTCCTTGCCCCCCAGCCATCTTCTGCCACGCTGGAGCCCACCCAGCGTGGCAAACGTCCCACGTTGTCTTTTTTATTTTTCAACCTGTAAAACAAAAGCGGTCCTGCCGGGCGCTGCCTCCCAGCCCCTCCCACAACCCGCACCCACCCACCACTGCGCACCCAGCCTCCCCACCCCTCACCCCTACTTACCTGACCCGGGCGCGACGATCTTCGGGCGGACCGGGACACGCCTGCACTCTTCAAAACTGACCGTGAACTGAGGAAATGCCGTAAGCTGTATAATGGGCTACATAGGGGTTTCAACTTTATGCATATCTCAGTCATTTTGGAATCTTTGCACCAAATTTTCAACATGGGGTTTTGGGACCCTTCTCATGAATGATGTCATCGCTAAGGCGTTATTTGGGCCCAAAGGGTGATTTCTCGCAGTCACTGCGCAAAATCACCCTTCGCCCTCAATAACGCCATGACAGTGACATCATTCATGAGAAGGGGTCCCAAAACTCCATGTTGAAAATTTGCGCAAAATTCAAAATGACACTTTTACGAGCGCATGCTATGCAGTTCCTACGCAGGCTTCCAAGTTCGCCAATCTTCAATATTTCTACCCAAATTTTCAACATTGTAATTCTATCACACCTTCTTATGAGTTGTACAGCTGTCATTTTTCACATCTCACCCAAAACGTGTTTCCGCCCATGTAGCACACAATGGCGCAGTCGGTGTGCGAACTCAATGTATGGGACACATTAAGAAAATCACAGCGACACTGATCAAGAGCAGAGGTCTTGAAATGGCTATGTTGAAAATTTGGTGAAAAAAATCCTACAAATGACTGCTTTATGACTCTGTGTTGCGCAGTTCCTACGCACGCTCGTAAGTTTGCAAATTTTAAATATTTTCACTCCAGATTTTCAACATTTCCATTTTACCACACTTCCCTATGAGCAGTACAGCTGTCATTTTTCACATCCTGCCCAAAACGTGTTTCCGCCTATGTAGCGCACAATGGGAGTAGCAGCAAGGTCATGCTGACAATTTAGTGTGCAAATACCAGCAATCGCACAGGGCATTAGGGTAAAGCACCATACATGCCAAACACCACTGCAAATACCTGCAAGCGAACGTTTGGCATTGACAAATGCTTGTTTAAACTGGAGCAGTCCTTTTTTTTTTTTTTTGTGTGTGTGTGTAAGAAGTAGTAGTAATACATTTTATGCAGGAACCGAGCAGCAGGAGGCAAGTCACGGAGTGAAACTGTACATGTATTTAGTCAGATGGCACTGTTTCTTATACTAAAATCAAGGACTCAGGGTTTTTTTTTTTTTTTGTTCACAATTGGGGCCGCAGTGTGCAGCTTCTGTGAGTAGCATGAGGGGAGTCACGGAGTGAAGCTGCATAGGTGTTTAAGCTCGAGGGAACAGCTGTTGAAAGTAAAAGCAGGGTCTCTGTAATGCTTTCTTTTTTTTTTTTTTTTTGTAGTCCAGATAATATCGTGGTCTAGTGGTTGAAAACTTTTGGTTTAGGGTGTTGTGGTATTCTACTGTATAAGTAAACATTTCGAGTGGCAAGGAGCAGCTGTAAGAAAAGGCATGTTAATCGCTTTATGCCGTAATATTGCTACTTTCGGGGATTGTTCAGGTGTCTTTTGGAGATGGGTTGCTTTGACTGTATAGTGATTCTACTTCGATGCAGAATTTAGGATGTTGAAGAGAAAGTTGGGAGCGTGTGCTGGTTAGTTAGGTAGCTGCTGGCATAGACGGCTGTTCCAACGCCATTTTTTATTTTTTCGTGTTGTGATGCTGGAGGCTTCAATAAACTACTGTAGGCGTGGTTTAGGTCTGATTAAACGACTGTGGGGGGGGTAAAGATGAATAAACTACTCTGGGGATCTGACAAGCAGTTTGTGGGGGAATAACTGGCGGCAGTTCTCAATTGTGATTGGCTAAGAGGAGATGCCTCTCGTATAATGGGGATTAGTCAACATCCCAGGCATAGTGAGGACACTCTGCCTGTGGCCTCATGCCTCAAAACGCACACATGGGGTGTTGATTAATCCCCAATATCCGCACACCCTGTCGTGGGTTATTGCTTACTTGCAACCCCATGGGGCTCTAGGAGGACCTAGTAGGAGCTGGGGTTAAGCGAGTGGCAAGAGCCCCAGACGTGCAAGTTAAGATGTACGGGAATGCCCTGAGTGTGTTCGTTTAAAAGATGGATGCGGGGGAGGGGACTGCTGGAGAAGTAAACTGCTGTACTTGCAGCTCAATAAAAAGCACAAAGGGGCTAAACTACTTATTTAATGAGATTAAAGCTGTAAGTGGGGTTGTTAATTTTAAAGGGATATTGACAAGCATTTTTGTGATATAGTGGGAGAACATCTGATCTTTATAGCTACTAAATTATTGATTTTTCCAGTAGTCCTGTTTATCAGTCTTTCGTTTCAGGAAATGTAACCATTGTCCGTCAGTAGTTGATCCAAAAGGGTCAGTATCCCCCAATATTCCTCCACTCTAGTCAATATTTATATATTATCATGCTTTTATTATATGGTTTTCAGACAGAGTTAAGAAAGTTGAGAAACATTTTGATCTATAGATTTTGGGATTCATGAAAATGTCCATTACGTGCCATTGTTAAACTAGAAAAGAAAAGACCTTTGGTCTAGTGTTGCTTGGGTAGTGGAAAGGGGAAAAGTGGGAGTGGATGGCTACATGTCAATGTACTGTGTGAGATCTTGGTCCAGAGTATTAGTTGCAGTGTCAGTTGCTTTCCTGGCAATTTTTTTGCATGACAGTTTGCTCCATGTTAGATTATTATCAACTCGCGGTGGGCACCATTTGCCTATCAGATGAGCCAATATGGTGGAGGATTTTAAAAGTTGTAGTTGTACAGTAATCATTGTTGGAGCGGAGTCTGAGAGGTAGTTGGAGCAAATAGGAAGGGAACGGATTTTGCTTCTTAATCCTTAATGGAGTGCCATACAGACAAGTAAACATTAATCCCATAGAAAAACATGTATCCCATTACCAGAGAGCAGGATAAGATTTCATAACGGTGATACAGATTTAAATAAAAAAAAAAAATAATAATATTATAGCTTTGAGAGTCGTGCAGCTAATTTGCAGAGCTACTACTAACTTTGTTATGGCATGGGCACACGTAAAAGAGACTGGAAAGTGTGTGTGTGTGTGTGTGTGTGTGTGTGTGTGTGTGTGAGAGACAACAAATGAACCGTGATATGTTATTTTGAGCTGTAGCTCTAACAGCATTATTTGATGTTACTTTTTCAGAAACTCGTTTGCATACATAGCATTGCTAAATCACTTGTAAGCTATACTGTTTTTTTTTAATTAAAAAGTATGAATTGGGCAGTGTTCTGGACACACGCTATGGAAATATAGAAAAGGAAAAGAAAACGGAACCCTATTTTGAATCACCCCATTAGACACTTTGTAATAACTAATTGAGAATCAGAAATTATGTAATTAAACTGTCAAGTGTAACTATTGCTGTGCTCTAAAGTTCAAGAGACTAATATGCTGAGATACTGTCTGATGGAATTGGATACCATCAGAAAACATCAGTCATCCCAGATGACATTGTCTAATTGCTGGATCCTGTCACTTGAGATCCAGTCGGATACCAACTATCTGATGTCACTGTTTGGTATCCGAAACGGATATATGACCTCGGATCACACTACCTGACCTGGCATCAAACTATCCACCCTCACATCTCACCACCTTACTCTGGGATCTGTAATCTGTATGGGGCAGGAGTGGATCTTTTGTCTGTAGATGAGTATCATTTAGATGTTATTTGGATAGCTTTCTTGCTACTTCAGCTGACTTTTTATATATGCTGGTCTGAAATGTTCCAGTGTGATGGGGGATTCTCTGGGGTGACAGAGCATTTAGTTGGTACGAAGTAGTACAGCATCGTCATCAAGAGACTAGCGTTTGGGAGTGAGCTTGGGTCGCTGCGTTGGGAGGCAGGCCAGATTGAGGTAGCTGCTGTGTGGCAGCGCCCCTCTGCTGGGAAGGGTTGGCGGTGAGTTTTGCTGCCACAGCCACTCTTGTGGCTGGTCCAGAGAGTTTGCTTCTGTCATAGGGTTAGCTGTGAGTGTACAAGGACACTAGGATCTGTGCTCATGTCAAGGGAAGAGGAAGGGGATTCTCCAGACAAATCGCACTGCCGTCAGAATGACTGTCTGAGCCTAGGCAGCTCCTGGGCGCTAGTGCTGCCGGCACTGCATGCTGATCCAGACATGTGTGTTGAGTGCCTCGGGGGGGTGGCCCCCGCCTTGAGCCCCCACCACAAAGGGCAAGATGGGGTAGCCAGTGGGCTGACTGGGTCCAGAAAGCCAGGCAGGCTTCGTATCTGAGGTGGGTATATTCCAGAGTTCAGGGTAAACCCTGGCTGTGGTGGGGAAAAGAACTAGGGGAAAAAGAATGCCTGGTTGCACAGCAGTAGCAATCACCATTTGACACGCTGATGAAATGAGTTCCGAAGTGAGTTCATGTTGTTTTGGTTGGTTGGATTGTGTGGCTGAGATCTGACTGCCATCTGGTAAAGGCTGAGTGACAGTGCGGCTAGGGTTGGAAGACTGATGAAGGAGACTTGTTGGCGCTGGCCATGCATATCCAGGAGCACTTGTGAGCACACAAGGTGGCTACATCCCAAAGCACAGTGATGAAAAATGCCAGCTGGCTGGGCAGATAAGACATGCTGCCCCCACCACCACCACCATCCAATATTGGGCTGGCTCCTGGGCTTTCACCTCTGCCCTGGGTAACTGGATTTTGGAGGTGAAGCTGTTGCAGAAGCTGAAGGCAGGTCCTTTGTGTGAGTGTGTGTGTGTGTGTGTGTGTGTGTGTGTGTGTGTGTGTTTGGCTCAGTTAGTCTTACGGGGCAGTGCAGCGGTGTGTTGTGAGTGGCCCATGGAATCCTAGGATGACCAAGTTAGAGGGGCCTCGAGCAGGAGATGATGCTGCAGTGTTCACCCTATTCATTACGTTAGCGTGTCTGGCCAGCGCCTTTTTATTTATTTATTTTTAACCATCATGCCTTTATTTTTTTACCACCACCCTATATTTTTTGCCAGTATCTTATATTATTTTTAGCCATCAGCTTAATATTGTTTTTTTTTTTTTATAAAATTCTCCAAAACTATTTTGTACCATTGTCCTTTATCTCACTTATACAATGGTTTTGATATCAGTGTTCTAAACCTACTAAAAACCACGTCTGTAGGAGGCCCTAAGAATAATACACCTTTGACTATGATCACCACAGCCGCTGCCCTAGATTTGCAGGCTATAGGGAACTCTGCGCTGGCAGAGACCAACGGAGGTCCTGGCCACAAGGGCCCAGGGGCGGCAAATAAAAAAAGATAGAAAAAGAATTATTTATTGAAGCAGCAGTTCACCTTATGGTGGAAAATCAAACTGTTGTGACTTGGTTCTTTTTATTGTTTTACTGTGCCTTTATTTACCTGGCTTGTTGGAAGTCCTTTTTCTCTTTTTTGAGTTGTCTTCAGCATTTTTCAATATTTGAAATACTGAGAAGAAGCGCTCCTTGTACGGGTTTCATTATTTGCAGTCGAACATTCTTTGTCCCATAAGGTCAGTGAGCAGTGTCTTGTCGCATGCTAGTTCCCCTTGGTCGCAGGAAAAGTGATGTTAAACAGTAGGTGTTAAAGAGCCCCTGAAGTTGTTGGGACAGCAGGGGTCGAAATAACCACCTGTCTGCCTGTCCCAGACGCCCAGTTTTCACCAGGGACAGCTGGTTTCATTTCTCTGCCTGTCCCTGGGACAGGCACCAAGAGAAAAAGCATTATGTGGAGCACTAGGACCCATGAGATGCTGCCACCTGTAAATTTGGGCTTTGAACATCCCTACACTCCCAACATCATGATGTCATATGTTAAGAGAGACCCATTCAACCCAACACCCCATGATGGGCTCCTCTGTGCAGTTGGTGGTTTTATTCAGCAGCAGAAATTAAAACAGTGCTGAAGCAGGACTAGATTGTAGATGTGTTCCTAGTCATCATGCATGTGCAGTTGCCCATCTTCCTTTTACTTTCTACGCTGCATACCTCAAGTCTTTGTGTGCTGTTCCTGCAGTAGCAAACCAAGACTGGCTGTTGATCACAGGCAGCAGAGTTTTTTCGATGCAGATTAAAAATCCTTTACAGCACTGTCTGCTAACGAAGAGGGGCCTGGTTAAGGCTAATTAAAAGCCCCTATGAGGTCTAGAAAACGGTATCTGAAAGCCCTTTTCAGGGCAGTCAAGGCAGAAGGAGGGGAAGACTCTGTATTTAGAGCTTGGGAGAGGAAATTAAAGGGCTGAGACAACCACTTGATGCACCATTATGTCAAGAGGAGCTCTAGAGACAGGAGTTGCGGAGGCTGGTTAAAAACATCCTTTGTCAGAGCTGGCCCATCAGTGCAGTGGTAGCACTACCTCTTGTGACACCAGTGACCCAGGTTCGGAAATGAGTCTGGGCCATCGGGGGCTGACTGGGAAGAAGAGGACTGAGTGTCTCAGGGGATGCTCTCCTCCCCTGGGGAGGGAGGGCTGTGTTACCACTCTGACACTCCACCTGTGGGTGCATGGCTGGCATGCAAGGACAACAGTGTAAGGAGAGGGAAAATGCCATCAGGCATTTGGCTGAGACATGTGTCAGCACATCACCAGCCCAGGGGTTAGTCCTTTCCTTGGCAGAAGGGGGGACAAGGGGAAAATCCCCCAACCCCTGACCCTTTGATGGTTCCCAGCCAGGTGAGACCAGATAAGCAGGTATATATCCACTACCAGCATGGGCAATGGGAGGAAAACTGTTTTTTTTTTTTTCAATTAAAAAAAAAAAAAAGCTTTTGTTAGTTATTACGTAGGGCGAGCTACATAAAAAAACAGTGGAAGCTGATCGACTTGTCAGGGCAGAGCAGAAGGGAGTTGATAAAGGGCCCTTGTCTGGGCTACTACTGAGCAGAAGGGGAAGGCCATTAAAAGCCCTTAAGGCAGTGAACAGGGAGCAGAGTTAAGTTCTTTTCAGGACCTTGTACTAGCTAGTTGGTAATATTAAGTAGCCCTTTTTAGGGTACTTCACAATGGGTACCATCAGTTATTGAGCCTTTTTCAGGGTACTGTGGCAGCCAGGGGCACACTTATTATTAGCTGGTATCTGGAAACAGAAATGTAAAATTACTAGGCAAGAATCAACAAGAGATGTACAAATTCTGTGGGACAGTCAAAATAAATAATGCACCTGTCCCTTGGACAGCCATCCACAAAAATTTATCTTTTCAAAGTTGCCGCATGTTTGGATCTGGCTGCCTGTCCCTGAGGAAATCTCACTATGCTCACATTACTTTGTTGGGCGGTGTTTTCTAGCATTTCTGTTTTTGCTTTGAGAGGGCCGATGTCCTGAACAAGCATGTTCACCTCCATCTGGCATGCAGTTTCATGCTGGAAGTCCCCAGTTTCTGCTTTGTTGTCCGTTACCCGGCTGTCCATGTCGCTGAGTTTCTGCTGCACTGATGCCAGTTGTGCCAATCGTTTATTGGTCTCCTCTCCAGTAGCTTGTATCTTGTGTAGCATGGCCATGATCTGTGATGTAGATAGAGCTGCACTGGCAATATCGGGCATGCCAGACCCAGAGTAGCTTTCCCTGATGCAGATACACTGGGAGCTATTAAGTAAATTTCCACAGTCTGCTGGGTGGGTGTTGGTTATCGGGGGATTTACCACGGCTGGCATGGTTTGCCCACAAGGCACAGCCGAGTGGTAATCCCAAGATAACTCTCAATTCGAAAGTGGCTTATTAAGTATTATAAGTTTCTGTATTAAAAATAAAGAGAAATACAATGTTTTAATAGTTTAAATAAGTTGTATTAAATGCATTGTTGCACCCAAAAAATAGTTCCCTGGTGCTAGGTGAAACATTAGGTAGATGAGTGGCTGACAGCCTTGCCAGCCCCCCCCCCCCCAAGATAGACACACATATATTTGGCTTTCAAGTTTGAAGCCTTTTTCGTTTTGGGTTGTGACCCGAGAGAAAGAGAGGGCTGTAATAATGAAGAGGAAGCAAGAGATCAACCGAGTGCAGCTCACAGAGAGAGAGACTGCGTTGCTTAATTTAAAAAAAAAGGGTCTGTCCCATGAGAGAGATAGCACAGTGTGAAAGTTTACTGTTTGTTGCTGCTCGCCGACAGAGAACGCAAGGCTTTTTTTTTTTTTTTATAAGTTTGTGCTCCACAGCCTTGGGAATGCGTTCCGAGCAGCTGTCTGGCTGACACAGGTAGAGAGCGGGATGTTTTCAGCGCTGTAACTGGGCCAGAGAGCAGGGCACTGAAGATCGCGGTTTTGTATACAGCTTCCGGGTATGCGGTAATAACGGTGTTTGGGGGAATTTGTTGTAACTTTTTTCCTGGCTACTTTGGTGTGTTTGGATTTTTTTTTAATTAGAAATGATGGGATAAAACAGAGTGGCACAGCATTTAAGAAAGAGAGTGGGGGCCGAGCGGAGAGCAAGCGGGAGTGGACTCGAGACAAAGCTACAATTTAGGTTGGCACACTGTTCAGTTTGCCGGAATGATTTGTAAAAATCCTCTTGGGTCATACCTTGGTTAACCGAGTTATTCTTTGTTATTGTTGTGGTTTGACAGGCTCAGCTAAGGGGCAGTTGGGACACTAACGTTTAGCGAGTAAATCAAGATGGCAGCTTGGAACGATTTTTCAAATTTTTATTTGCTGTTATTGAGATGTGGCTGACTGGTACTTATTCCCATTGGTATATTGTAGGATTTACTACGGGTGTCCCTACTTTCAACCGCTAAAGCCATAAGATTGCCGAATTTCCCACAAAACCCTGGCCGTACGCCTCTCTCATGCCCGCCAGCGGTACCATGAGCCCGGTTACTTGTCCCTACGCTTAGCCGCTAAAGCCGTAAGATTGCCGAATTTCTCACAAAACCCCGACTGCACGCCGCTCTCATGCCAGCCAACGGTACCATGACCCCGGTTACTTGTCCCCACGCTTAGCCGCTAAAGCCGTAAGATTGCCTTTACATCCTCCAAACCCCAGCTGCTCGCTGCTCTCATGCCCGGCAACAGAACCATGAGTCCGGCTGCCTGTCCCTACTTTTAGTCGCTGAAGCCGTAAATTGATGTAATTCCTGCGAAATTTTTTCTAACTCTTCTTTGTAGACTTTTGTTTCACTCCTCCCTTGCCTCAGAGCTGCCGAGGTTCCACCGCACCCACATGGACCTGAATTTCATATTGTTTTGCCCATACGACCAACAGTAATAGATCTCGCCTTATGCCCTGGGCTAGTCTGCTATCAGGGGATGCCTGCCAGAATCATTCCCAGGGAGCAGTACCATGAGCCCGGCCGCTTGTTAGTACCCCGAGCCAATGCTGTATTTGTACAACTGAGCGGCATAGCCGTTTTCAAGATGTGGTCTTTCCCCTTTTCATCTAAACCCCCTCCACTACTTCTACCCTCCATCTCCTGCCTCTTGAACTATGTCTACCAGAGAATCAAAGAATTATTCTGTCCTTGTACCAGTACCTGCTCTGCCTGTATATGCTATACAAAACAATGTTTTGCTTAGATTAGTGGACACTATGTTATATTAGCCTAATTAGCTTCTCTGTTTTTACATTGTACTGCTTTTCTAATTGTATTGTATATGTTATACATCCTCAGTATGTATCTTGTCCTGTACTCTCCCGGGTCGTGCCTGAAAATAGTCACCTGCTGGCTAGTGCACTTACCCGGTTAACAAAAACTAACTAAATAAATAAAACGTGCCATTCAGCCAATGAGGATGCTTGATTGTGGGACCCCATTGTATAATGTCCCATTTTGCGCCAAGGGCATTTAGCAGCACTGTCGATGCCTTTATAAAGTAAGCCTCAGTAAAGCAGCAGTTCAGTAGCGGAGCATACACGAGGCACATCTGTTCCAGTGGCTGCTCCACAGCGCCTCCGAGAGCATGAATCTTGGAAGCTATTCTCAAAATCGAGTTTTAGTCCCCAGAAAAAGTATCCACGTGCACCATATTTGTTTTTACTTGCCAGTGTATGCATCAGAATTTTTCTCTTAACACGTGGTGCAACTTTAAAGCAGCAGTACTGGATAATCAGGAAATGGTTATCAACATTCTGCTTTTTGGCTGGAAGCATGCAGCCATGGTTCCAGTTTCCATATCTAAATTTTTTTTTTTTTTTTTTAGGGATCTTTAGTTTTTTAGATATTTAAAATTTGTTTCCATTATTGTGGATCCACAACGGATACGGCAGGTGCCTAATTTGCAGTCGAACCACCTCCCTCACACTGCATCACATCTGTTTACTTCCATGAGACCCTGTGGGTTCCCGCTGTCCCTGTGTAGTATTGTGAATCATGCTCATGTGTGGTTGGCAGCAGAGGGTTCCAGTTAAACATTGCAGGTAGGAGAAATGTAAACAAAATCAAACTGAGCAAATTTCGGCGTGATAGTACAGCTAAAACAAGAAAGAATACCAAGTAAGTGCTCAATAGAACACAGGGAACAACAAACTGCTGCAAAAGATCCATTTTTTTTTTTTTTTTTTTTGTACTGCTGTTTTAACTTCTGCCATCTACAGGAAGCTCCAAATGCCTAAATCTGGTTGATAACTGCACCTTGCGGTGACCCAGCTTTGCATTGTGAACCTGGAATGTGGCTGAGTGCAGTACCTTGTGGACACAGGTTTCCTCAAAGCCCCTTGCTGATGCTTGGTGGGGGTTCATCAAATGCTGGGTAGGCATACCATGTCCTTTCTTTCCAGTCGATGCCATGTAAAGGCATCAGTCTGCTTCCCAGGCTGCCAGCTGGATATTAAACTACTCTCTGTGTCTGTCTCTGTGTTGGGGAGATCGTCACTTGGGACTCGCAGGAGAGAAGAAGCTTGCATTTTGCCGAGAAACCCCCTGTAACAAAGGTAAGGGAATAAAGGAAGAGTGGGAGCCATGAGGTGGAAGGAACCAAGGTGGACCCCTGCCATGGTGCTTTACAGCAGATGAAAAAAAGTGGTCTTTAACAGGGACTCTCTCTCTCTCTCGTTGTAGCCTGTAGCAGGGGTAAGGACGTATCGGAAGGTGGGGACCATGGCAGGGAAGAGAGTGAGACCCAGGGGTGTTACAGTGGAATAGAAAAAGGTCATTTAAAAAAAAAACAAAAAAAAAAAGTGTGGACTTCAATAAATTTCTCATCTTAAATGTAGTTAGAACCATATGTCCCAAAAAATCAGTTTTGACAGGAGGTCTGGTGTGGGGCAGCACATATGTTGGAAGTATACACACCATACATTTGTTTGTTTGCATAACCGGTATATTTTATATGTTTGTTTACATAATCAATACTTGGTTCCAAATATTTTTCTTTATGGTTTGTAGCCAAGCATCTCACCACATTTGTATTTCTTTCCAATGGCTTGGTTAAAGAGAACCTTTTCTGTATTTTTTTTTTTTTTGTTTAATCTGGAAAAAAGTAAGAGGACGCTCCATTACCTCCATGGGCGCTCCTCTATGCTATCATTAGATAATTTTTTTTTACACCCCTGCACAAAGGGAAGGGATGGTAAATTGCCTCCGAGGGGCTACAGCATGATACCTTTCACTTCCTGGTTGTTAGACATGCCCCAGCTCTGACATATTATGACATGGCTATAGGGAGGCGAGATAGTGTGCTGGTCCGTTGCGGAATCTGAGCTAAACAGTGTTTTCAGGCCACTATGGACATTTGCTAAAATGAGTGCTGGGGGCTCCCATTTTAGCAAATGGCCACTTAAACGGTCGAAAACACCGTTTAAAAATCACACTCCGTAGACCTGACTGCAGCACATCCCCACACTCTCCCTGTAGTCACGTCATTGTCTTATTTATTTAGTTTTTGTTGCCCAGGTAAGTTAAATTCTACCTATTTTCAGGCACAACCCGGGGAGGAGGACACAAATGAATGACAATTGACCTTGAATCACATTAAGTTGGTGATATTTTTAGTGAAGGGGGGGTGTTTGGCCAGGGCACCAGGGAAATTTCACTATTCTTTCTGAGAAGTGCCATGGGATCTTTAACATCCACCAGAACAGGCAGATGGGACCTCTGTTTAACATTTCATTCAAACGATGGCACCCCAGGAGTGCTGCACCCACCCAATGCTGCACTACAGTGTCCATATTGGGATTTAACCCAAATGCCTAGAGTGTGGGGATAGAACCCACAGCCTTCTGATTTCTGGGCCTCAGAGGCGAGTGTGCTACTTAGGGTTACCACCTTTTTAAGAAGCTCAAAGTGGGACATTTCTTGCTGAAACATGATCTTTCGTGGGACAATCTGTAACCTTGACCAGTGCAACAGATTTATTTTCTCTAAATAATCAGAATTAAGGCTAGGTGTTGTAGTTTTTAATCGTTTCTATTGTTCTTATCCCTTTAAGATATTTTAGTTAAGGTATTATAGTTTCTAGGGACGTGGATATGTTCAATCCGCACTGTCTGGCAGGTTTCTTGTTGCTTTAAATGTTGCCGGAAGGTCTTCAAGCTGGCTCCTCCCACCCACCCGGGTGGTAAAACCCTCGGCTCTGCCCCATGACACTAGATCTTCCTTACCGCTTGGAAGCTCAGGTTCCCTCCTTTGCGCTCTGCGTTTTAGGCCTGGATCCACACTCTTTGGATTTTCCGAAACTAATTTTAAAATTTACAAGACTTTGGTCTTCGTCTTCCATCACGGCCGCGATGGACAAATTGACTCCCAGCTTCCGTTGGTGCCCGTGTGGGCAGAAGATGTCCCGGACTGATCCGCATTCCACGTGCGTCTACTGCCTGGGGCTTGGCCACGATTCGCAGGCTTGCGATTTGTGTAAGTCGCTTTCAGCTTTGGTCTTGAGGACCGCTGCCAGATTTCTTCTCGCGGCTCCAAAACGGTATCCGCCAGTCAAGTCCAAGGAGGCCCGTTGGGCAGTGTCTGCGGCATCGGGCTCCATGGAACAGTTGGAGCAGATGATCGCTCAAGGAGGCGGCCCAGGCCGCTTCTTTTTCCTCCTCGGCTGCGGCATTTATCCCGCTCTCCTCCTACATCGCTTCTTTTAAGGTGCTTTGCCAATCCCTCTCCACGAAGGGAGAAGGGCCATCTGGCAGTCCAAAAAGAAGGATCCTAAAGGCAAGTCCCACCATCGACGCTCTCGTGGGAGCGGAGAGAACCCTTAACTGACCGTCTGCTCTAGACTTGTCGAGGCTGCGGGCGCCCACTGGCTTCATGGTGTCCCCGTTAGGCCAGCTGACCGAGACATCCGTCGACGCGGTCGAGATTTTTCTCAACCTGTCGAATGGTTTGTTGTCTTGAGAAGCCGACAACCCTTCACCGGTTCCCCTGGTGATTACCAAGGATTTGCCTGTGCCTCCTGTGCCGAAGTCCCCAGTTAAGGTTCCTGCACCAAAGGGAGGGTGGGTTTCCCCCGTTCCCTCCTTGACCCACCCTCAGAATCCGCAAAGGTCTTGGTCCTCTTCCAGGTCCAGCTGGTCCTGCCGACATCAGCGGTCTCGGCACCATGGAAAGCGGCGTTGCCACTCGTCCTAGTTTTCCTCTTCGGAGGATAGGCTCCGGCGCAAGTTGCATCGGCGCTACGAGGACTTAATGTGGAAGCAGCTTCTTGTGACTGACAACAAGCAGACTCTGTCACTCTCTGACCATTAAGGGGCTATCACCGGATCGGCCGAAATAATCCCTCGTGGTATTCGAGGACCCACCTCCGGCGCCGTTCGGTCAGAACTGCTTCACCCATTGTGGTGGAACCTCCACAAATGAAGACTGGGGCCCCGACCAAGGATTCTCTGTCGGGTCAGGACTTGCCCCATAGGTTGTTAGTCACCCTCACTCCCGATCGACCTCGGCAGGTGGAGGGTGGCTCAGGCGCCAGGCAGCTGTTCACAGACTCCTCTGAGTCTGACGACGACTCCTCTCTGTACTCCAGGCCAACTGACTTGGAGTCAGCAGGGGGCCAGTCGGTGGACGAGAGCCCATCCTCGTTTTTGGGTGTGCTTCGACTTATCTCAGAGTCTACTGGTATGCAGCTCGAACCCTTTCAAAAATGGGCCAAATATCCCCTTACGGAGATACTGGACCAAAGGGATTCCCCTACGGAGGCCTTCTCTGTGGTTGAAGCCATTGTTGGCCCGGCCCTGGAGTTGTGGCAGCGTCCTGCATCTTGTCCTGCACCTTCGGCCAGGATGGCTCACAAGTATGCGGTCCCTACCGGTTCACTCTCTGGTTTCTCGGAGCAGTGACCGATTGCGTTTTCCAGCATTCCGGGAATGCTCGGGATGTAGACAAACCGGCTAGCTCGGCCATCCTGATGGCACTTTTCTCATACACCCTTTTGGGCTCCCTGGATGAGGTGATTCCTTATCTCCCGCTGACCTTCAGACGACGGTCAAGCAGGTGCGGGATCAGGGAAGGGCGGTGGCTAAATAGCTCCAAACCTCTTTGGACATTAGTGATTCTCGTGCCCGGTCAGTAGCGGCCGCAGTGGCCATGCGCTGCAGAGCTTGGCTGCGGATCTCCACCTTCATGGTGAACACCCAGCACAAGCTGGCAGACGTTCCTTCCTGGGCATCGACTTATTTGGGCCCGGAGTGGAAGACCACTTTCAGAGGATTGAAAAGTCCAATGCCACCTTGGACTCTGTCACGTCTGCCCAGAAGGACAAAGGCTGCCAGCAGCAGCGTAAGCCCTTTCGCCCTTCTGCTTCTGTGGCACGTCTGGCCTAGCAACACCAGCATCAGGGCCAGCAGGCTCACACTTGGTGCCCTAAGGTCAAGTCTGTTGTCTTCTTTAGTAGGAAGCCTGGGGCCAAGGGTCCCGGAGGTCCCTCAGCGGGCCCTTCCACCAAGCCTGCCCGGTTACTGGTTGAGGGATCTAGCCCCCAACCTCGCCGCTCCGCCCCGGGTCCTCCCCCCCGTGGGGGGGACAGCTCCGCCACTTCCTTTCTGTTTGGTCCACTATCACCATGGACCACTGGGTGTTGGAAGTGGTCGGCAGGGATCTGCCTCTGGAATTCGAACAGTTCCCTCTCTATCGAGCCGTCGCCCCACGGGGGCCTACGGGTTCCGCAGACTCTGTCGGCTCGTCGAGCCAACATTACCTTGCTCCTCCAGAAGGAGATGATCAGAAAGATGGCGGATCCTTCTCCAGGCCCAGGGTTTGTGTCCAGGTAATTCCTGGTCCCAAAATGGACGGGGGGCTGGCTCCCCATTCTCGACCTGCACGACCTGAACAAGTTCCTCAGGCCTCACACCTTCAGAATGGTCACTCTGGCTCAGCTCATTCCATCCTTGGAACCAGGTGTGTGGTTCTGTTCTCTGGACCTTCGGGATGCGTTCTTTCACGTCCCAATCCATTCGTCTCATCAGCTTCTCCGCTTCAGAGCAGAGGGATCTCTCTACGAGTTCCGGGCCATGCCCTTTGGCCTCTCTCTCTCTCTCTCTCTCCAGCTCCCAGGGCCTTCACCAAATGCATGGCAGTGGTGACAGCATTCCTGCGGTGCCAAGGGGTCCGGGTGTACCCTTACCTGGATGATTGGCTGAATGCAGCCCCTTCCAGGTTGGAGGTGGAGCGGTCCAGGGATATGGCTCTCCAGGTCTGCTCTCAGATTGGCCTCCTCATCAACGAGGCCAAATCGGAACTCGTGCCATCGTAGGTGATTCAGTTCATCGGGGCAGAGCTCGACTCTCTTCGAGCCAGAGCCCGGCGACTGGCGGACAGGGCCGAGGTCCTTTTCTCCTTTGCTCAATCATTTCTGGTTGGGCAGTTGCGCCCTGCCCAGGACTTCCTGTGCCTTCTGGGCCTCATGGCGGCCAGCACCAGTGTGGTCCGTTGGGCCCGCTGGCATGTGCATCCCCTGCAATGGGGGCTGGCCAGCCAGTGGTCACAGTGCTCCGGTCCTCTGGACCAGCTAGTGACAGTGACCCAGAAGATGTGGGACGGGCTCCAGTGGTGGCTCGTCCCAGACCGTCTGCAGGAGGGCATCTTGTTCGTCTTCCCCGAGCCGACGGTCACCCTAACGACCGGTGCCTCTCTGATGGGTTGAGGTGCCCATCTGGGGGAGCTCTGAGCCTACGGCCTCTGGTCCCCTCAGGAGTCTCGATGCCATATCAACCTGCTGGGAGCTTCGAATGGTCTGACTAGCCTTCACCGCCTTTGCTACGTTTGTACGGGGTCAAGTGGTTCAGGTCCAGATGGACAACACCACGACCATGTACTATCTTAACCATCAGGACAGGATGCACTCTTTGCCTCTGTGCAAGGAAGCTCTCCGCATCTGGTTTCTCGTGATCAGCCTGGAGGCGGATCTCCTAGCCATCCATGTGGCAGCAGCCAACAGTCTGGCCGATGCTCTCTGACAGATAGGTGCTGCATCTCACAAGTGATCTGTCCTGCTGGAGGTAGTACAAGATCTGTTCTCTTATTGGGGCTACCCTCAGGTGGACCTGCTCGTCTCCAGGGAGAATGCGAAGCTGAGGCTGTTAAATGCTCGCCCCCCCCTCAGCAGGGCTTGTTGCAGGGGGATGTCTTCTCAAGGCCGTGGACCCCGGGCCTCTTCTACATTTTCCCTCCATTTCCCTTGATCCACAAGGTGCTTCTCAAGGTGAAGAGGGACAAGGCGCAGGTGATTCTGGTAGCCCCAGACTGGCCCCACCAGTTACTGGTACGCAGATCTCCTCAACCTCAGCTCCAGGCTCCCGAGGTGGCTTCCAGCCCACCCGGACTTGCTGCTCTCAGTCGACAAGGGGAAGGTTCTCCATCCGGACCTTCAATCCCTGCACCTGACGGCCTGGTTCCTGAGCGGCTAGAGTTCCAGGCCTTTGGTCTTTCCGACGAGGTTCTCGGCATCATTGAGGCGTCTCGAAAGGAGTCGATCAGAAAATGCTATGCCTTCAAATAGAAAAGATTTTCCATTTAGTGTCAGGACAAGGGGTTGGACATTCAAACAACATGAAGTCTTGCTGTATTCTGACAATAGCAGTGAGTCCCAACCTTCGAACTGCCCCGGAGATGAGTTAACTTTCCATGCCAAGCATGGAACGCTGAGCCTGAGCTCGGTTGAGACTCAGTCTGTTGCTGTTTGAACTCAACCCGTCAGATTCTTTACTCCGCCTCACTGAACAGTCGCTCCGGAGATTTCTCCTTTGCTCGGTTCAATTTGTCGGTTAAAGTACCGCTTTTCTCGGTTTTCGACCAAATTTAAACCGCAACCTGTCGGTTCAGTCTTTGTCTGTGGTATTCTTGAGTACTAGATATGTTCATGTTGTTTTCTATTCTGTGTGGAACTTGTAAACGGTTCATTGGTTCGGTTTGAACCGATCAAGTTGTTTAAAAATCTTTATTTTTGCTTTTAGAGTGTGGTTACCGGTTCTTAAAAAAATGGATTTTCTACGTTTTTTTCCACGACCCGTAACACGGTCAGGAACCAATAAGAGTGTCTTGTCTGGCGGATTGCCATTAAAAGGGTAAGTTTTGTTAGGACTGGCACCATGTCTGAGAAACGCAAAAGAAAAACCGGGCCCACTGGGTTTCAGCACTGTAGTGTGTGTGGGGAAGTCTTTGCTAAGGCTGACCCCCACACCACCTGTGTTTATTGTCTGGGGTTTGACCAGCTCGATTTAGACTGCCAGATTTGTAAAAATTTTCCTGCAGCTACCCTAGAAAAGAGACTTGGTAGGCTCAGGGAAAGGGAGGCCAAAAAGTCCGCTGACCCGGATGGCCAGCCCGGTTTGGTTCAGACTGAACCAGAAGGAGTGCCCTCTGACCAGGGCGAAACTTCTTCGGCCAAAAGGAGAACCGATTCCGAGGAGTCGGTTCCGGTTAAGAGAACAAGAAGGGAAAAATCAGCTGGTGTGGATCCAAAAGTTTCTTCTCCAACCGCTGATGAAATAGCCAAAGCGATAAAAATTGTGCAGTCGCTTTCCCCGGTTCCGACCGAACCGGCACCATCAGGAAGGTGCTCGGTTCGGCCGGTTCCACCGGTTCCGGATTATGATTTGGAAGAATATTATGAACCGGAGGAGGAGGAAGAGGAGTATGAGGAAAGTGAATGTGGTTTTGAAAGTCTGGATGTGCCCATTGACCCAGACATCTCCTCAGACAGACCTTCAGGAGTGTCTCCTCCTAGGCTTTCTGAGTCTCTCTCTCATTTCATGTTTTACAAGAAAGTGGCTGAAACTCTTCAGCTTCCTATGGAAGAAGCTGTGGATGACCAGGAGGAACCTGACTGTGGAAATTATGGATATCCCAGAGTCCAGGAGGCTGTCTATTCCCTTACACAAGTCTTTTGGGAAACAGACATTTAAGATTTTAAAGACTCCTAATTCTATATGTCCTGTGGATAAAAGAATGGACAAGAGGTATACTTTGTCAGGCTGATACGGAGTTCCTTATCCAGCAATGCAGCCATGTTGGGGTAGTGCAGGCTGCAGCTTGTGATAAGGCTAATATACCCTTGGTTTCACACCCCCCCGATAAGGACTCCAGAAGGATTGATGCCATGGCAAAGAAACAGTACATGGCAGCATCCTTGGGACTCAGGCAGGCCAATTATATGGCTTGTACAGCTAGATATTAGAAATCTAGATGGGACACTGTCATGGTTTTAGCTAAACAGGTACCTGGCCAGCTTGTCAAGGAGCTGGAGCAGGTGGCTGCTGATGGTATTGAGGCATCCAAGGTGCAATTTCATGCTGCAGTGGACTCCCAATGATGTTTCATCTAGAGTCATGGCTACATCTGTGGCCCTTCGTAGGATGGCTTGGCTCAGATGTATTAGTTTGTCTCAGGATACCCAGACTAAGGCCATGGATTTTCCTGTTGTAGGTAATTCTCTGTTTGGGGAGCAAACGGAGAACTAAATGAAGAAAATGGATGAATACAGCACCACATACAGGAGTGCCCAGGCCAAGGAAAGGCAAACCACTCCTCAGAGGCAGCATCCCAGGGGCAGGCCTTTTCATAGGCCTTTCTACCAAGCCCAGGCCTCCTCTTCTGCCTATGCTCAGAGGGGGTTCTTTAGAGGGAGAGGCAGAAGGGGTACAAGCAGGCCTGCTTCCACTCCTCAGCCTAAACCCCTGCCAAACAGGCACCCTGATGGGTTTGCCAGGGCCAATTCTCCACCACCTGTAGGGGGCAAGCTGGCTTACTTTGTCCAGGATTGGAAATCTTTAACATCAGACAAATGGGTCCTGGAAGTAGAAAGCCAGGGACTGGTTCTCAGCTTCAAAAAATTTCGAAAGATGAGAACCAGGTCCTTTCCACCTGCAAATCCTTCAGAGGCACTTGCCCTAGAGGCAGAGGTCTCTTCCCTCTTGGCTCTCAGAGCTGTAGAAAGGGTTCCACCCCTACACAAAGGGAAAGGATTGTACTCCAGGTACTTCCTCACCCCCAAAAAGACAGGAGAATGGCGGCACATCCTGGATCTCAGATATTTAAACAAGCACCTTTAAAGCCAAAGTTCAAAATGGTGACTCTGGGAATAATTCTACTCTCTCTAAGGCTAGGGGACTGGCTAGTCTCCTGGACCTCAAGGATGTCTATTTCCATATTCTCATCAGAAGCTCCCATCGAAAGTACCTCGGGTTCGAGCTGCCCTCAGGCCATTACCAATTCAGAGCAATGCCCTTCGGCCTAACCTCTGCTCCAAGGGTGTTCACAAAATGCCTGGCAGTAGTAGTTGCTTCCCTAAGAAGGCAAAGGATTGCCATCTTCCCATACCTGGACGACTGGCTCATAGTAGGCCAGTCCCCAGACCAAGTCAAGTTACACCTACAGCAGCAACTGCTCACCTCTCTAGGTTTCCTTCTGAATCTTTCAAAGTCAGTTCTAGAGCCTGTTCAGTTCCTCACCTTCATAGGCGCAGAGCTAGTTACAGAAAAGGCCAGAGCCTTCCTTCCCCTGGGCAGGGCAAGGACCCTTATCACACTGGCCTCTTCATTCACCCTATAGGTGTCTCGACCAGCAAGGCATTTTCTGCAGCTCCTGGGGCACATGGCTGCTTCTACAGCAGTGGTGCAGGGAGCAAGATTTCAGATGAGGGACATTCAGTTCCACTTGAGAGCCTTTTGGTCTCAGAAAAAGGACCCTCTTACCAAACTGATACCAGTGACTCGAACCCTGATCCAGGCCTTGCAGTGGTGGCAGGATCAGAACAATCTAAGACAGGGAGTTACTTTTGTCACTCAGTTTCACTCTTTAATCCTTACTACAGATGCCTCCCTCTTGGGGTGGGGGGCCCACTTGGGAGACCTGACCACCCAAGGGTTGTGCTCCCCTCAGGAATCTGCTTTATATCAATCTGTTGGAACTCAGAGCAGTGTTTCTAGCACTTCAAGCTTTTTCCAAGTCTGTTCAGAACAAAGTTGTTCAGATCAGGACAGACAATACCACCACAATGTGATATATCAACAAGCAAGGGGGCACTCTGTCTACGGCCTTGTGCACAGAAGCAGTGAAGTTGTGGTCTCTGGCCTATTCCCTGAACACCTCCCTCACAGCAGTACACCTCCCAGGCAAGGACGATGTCCTGGCAGGTGCTCTCAGCAGGATATCTCGGGGCCATCACGAATGGTCACTGGATCCCCTGGTTTTGGAGGTGATCTTCTCCAGATGGGGCATCCCACAGATAGATCTTTTTGCAGCCCCAGACAATCACCAACTTCCTCTCTTCTGCTGCAGGCCCCCAGTGTTGGGCTCAGTCCCCCTGGATGCCTTGGTTCTCAGTTGGGAAGGGAAGTTCCTGTATGCTTCCCCCCTTCCCTCTTCTGTTGAGAGTGCTAGTCAAAATCAGGTCTCAACCCTGCAAAGTGATTGATTGCTCCAGACTGGGCCAGACAGCCCTGGTACCCTTTCCTGTTGTCCTTAGCAGTCCACCTTCCCTTGTCTCTTCCCAGGAATTACAACCTGTTAACCTGTGCTCAGGGGAGGGTTTGGTACCCGAATCTCAAATCTCTCAATCTCAAGGCCTGGCTCTTGAAGAGTTAGAGTTTGCTGATTTACATCTCTCTCAAGGTGTTATGGATATTCTAAAGGCTTTTAGGAAGCCTTCCACCAGAACTATTTATAATTCCAAACGGAAAAGATTCTCCATATGGTGCTCTGGGAAGCATATTTCCCCAGAGTCTGCTGACCTGCCCACAGTCCTTGACTATATGGTCCATCTGAATAGCTTGGGACTCAGACCAGCTATGCTAAGGGTGCATCTGGCAGCTGTCTCTGTTTTTCTTTCAGCAGGTAAGCCCACTTCTCTTTCAGCTCACCCTGTATTCTCCAAGTTTTTCAAGGGATTGCTTCATACCAATCCGCCATTCAGGGACCCTGCCCCTGTTTGGGACCTTAATGTTTGCATTGCTCAGTTTATGCAACCCCCTTTTGAGTCTTTGTCCTCAGCAGAGCTTAAGTACTTGACTTGGAAAACTGTGTTCCTGGTGGCCATCACTTCTGCCAGGCGCACAAGTGAGTTACAAGCCCTGTCACTGGAACCTAATTTTAACTCTTTCCATAGAGATGTGGTTCTCGGGACTAACAAAGTTTTTACCTAAGGTGGTTTCAGACTTCCACCTTAACCAGTCTATGTCTCTTCCTGTGTACTTCACTGACCAGTCCTCCTCTGGTGAGAGGAGGTTGCACAGTTTGGATGTGAAAAGAGCCCTTAGCTACTACATAGAACGTACCGAGAGCCACAGGTTTGACTCCCTTCAACTGTTCCTCATTTATGGTGAGGTTGGTAAAGGAAAACCTACCACTAAAAGATCCATTGTCAGGTGGATTGTCTCTTGCATTCAATTTTGCTATGAAAACTAGGTAAGATTCACCCCTCAGGCCTGAGGGCTCACTCTATCAGAGGTATGGCTGCTTCCTGGCTGCTGCCAGGATATTCTATCTTAGAGATATGTCAAGCAGCTACCTGGAAAACAGTTCACACTTTACCAAGCATTACTCTCTGGATATCCTGGCTAGGAGTGATCTCGGTTTGGCACAGCTGTGCATCAGAGCCTATTTCCTAAGTAGGTTCTGTCCTCCTCCATGGAGTACTGCTTGGTAATCCTAGGTTTGTCCAGAATACAGCAAGATTTCATGTTTGAAGAAAAAATTACTCACCTTAGTAATGTTGTTTCTTCTAACGGAGTCTTGCTGTATTCTGACCTCCCCCCCGCCTTCCCCTCTCAGAACCTTTGTTTTTGGGATGTGGGTGGGAAGTAGTGTTGGCACTCCGGAGGTGCCCCACCTTTTTTATTATCACTCTTTTTTCTTTGGGTGAGTGGGTGTTGTGTTTATTTAATTTTTTGGGGTTTCCTGACTTCAGTCTTTGTTTTGGGACCAAAAAATGTGTTGTTATATTTAGTAGCTAGTTGGCTAGTGTAGGTTTACAGCTTCCACACAGAACCTCAGTGAGTTTAGCTTGTAAAGATCTGGCGGTTTGAGTTCAAACAGCAACAGACAGAGTCTCAACCGAGCTCGAGCTCAGCGTTCCATGCCTGGCATGGAAGGTTAACTTTTTCATCTCCGGGGCAGTTTGAAGGTTGGGACTCACTGCTATTGTCAGAATACAGCAAGATTCCATTAGAAGAAACAACATTACTAAGGTGAGTAATTTTTTCTTTCTTCCTGTTCTTTGGCTAGCATTCTGGACTACCTGTGGTCCCTTTTTCAGCTAGGGCTTTGGTCGACGACCCTTAAGGTGCACCGGACAGCTATCTCTGCTTACCGGGCGCGGGCCGGCAAGCAGTCGGTGGCGCAGGAGAAGGTGGTCGGGTGCCTTTTCAAAGGCCTTAATCACATATCTCCTCCAGTGTGAGAACCTCCACTTCTGTGGGATCTACTGCTGGTATTGGCTAAGCTCATGGGCAAGCCATTCGAACCGATGCACAGGTGTGACATCTCTCACCTGTTGTGGAAAACCACCTTGTTGGTGGCTGTCACGTCAGTCAGAAGGATGGGAGAGCTCCAGGTGCTTTCCATTGAGTCTCCTTATTTGGTCTTCCACAGGGAGAAAGTTGTCCTTCGCCCCCACCCGAAATTCCTTCCAAAGGTGATGTCAAAGTTTCACCTCAACCAGGTGTTGACTCTGCCGGTGTTCTACCCCAGTCACACCTCGAAGGCTGAATATAGGCTTCATACTTTGGATCCTAGAAGAGCGTTCTCTTATTATAAGGAGCGAACGGCTTAAGTTCGGGGAGAGGTTTGCCAGCTGTTTGTCACCTACGCTGAAGCCGCACCTGGCAGACCTGCAGCCAAGTGGATGATAGGCAGGTGAGTTATCTCCTGCATAGATCTCTGCTATAGGTTGGTGGGCGTGGAGCCTCCCAAAGGGATAAGAGCTCATTCTACCCGCCATACTTCTGCTTCTAGGGACGTCCCTATCCAGGAAATCTGCAGGGCTGCTACCTGGAAGTTCACACGCACTTTCATTTCCCATTATCACATTGATCTAGAGTCACGCTGGAATGCTGGGTTTTGGACCTCAGTTCTCCAGTCTTTATTCCCCAAGTAGGGGGTGCGCCCTTTGCCTCCCTTCTCCCGGAGAACTGCTAGGAGTCTGCCAGACAGTGTGGATTGAACAGTATATCCACTTCCCTAGAAATAAAGGTTACTCGCCTATAATAGGAGATCTTCGTTCGAAAGTGCTCTTGTTACATATAGCGTTGATGCAGGCCGCATCAGGACCCAACGGAAAAATTTCTAGCTAGCAGTCTCTGGCGGGGACCGCCTCACGTCAGGGTGACTGATATCATCGGCGTCAGTATAAAGGCGGTCCCCCGCCCACCTTCCAGTTCTTTCCCGTTGGTTGTCGTGTCAGCCTTGTGGTAAAAGTTAAATGCTAGTCGGTAGTTTTACCGTCTTTTTTTTCAATTAAACCGCTCAGGCATTTGTCGGTGTATGCCGTCCCTACACCTTCCGAGCACAAAAATAAGTGCGACTGTGGTGGCGCCCAGCTCCCGCACAAGGATGGCCAATCCCAGTGCCTTCTGTCTAGGCCTGGATCATGAGGTGTAGTGCCAGGACTGCCTAAAATTCAGCACTGCCACCCGCAGACGGAGGCAGCAGTCCCTGGAGGCCCACATACTAAAGAAGAAAACGTTCTCCATGGAGAAGGAGATAAAATAGCTCCGGTAGGCGTCCACTTCTCCCGAAGGCCATCGTACGAAGAAAGACAAGGAGAAGCACCAGAATAAGGGCTCCTCATCCACTGTGTCTTCTTTGGGAGTCGCTGTGCCACAGGTAGCGTTCCCTCCGGGGGACCGCTCTGCGACGGCTACCTTGGAGGCTTCCAAGGTGGCGTTGGCTCGCCCATCTGGCTCACGCGCAGGCCCTTTGGGTGCCTACGGGCTATTGGAGGTCTCCGCTCCCAGTAAAGCCGCCACCATGCGGCGTACTTCGAGCGGCTCTGGTAAGCCGGACATCAGCTCCTCTGACGCCCGCATGGAGATGGTCGATAAGTCTCCGACCCTTGAGGGCGGTGCACGCCCTCTTCCGCCCGACAAGGCCGCTCCTCGCCACAGCCTGCCTCCGAGGCGATGGGTCCGATAAGTCAGACATCGGCTCCTCTGCGTCGCCCAGATTCAGCTAAGTCGCACGCCGGGCCTGCCCGACGCCGCACGGCGGCTGAGCCGACGCCGGACCCTTCCATGTCTGCCATTCCCGGCTCCCCGCAGCCTTGCTGCCCTCCGGGGACCCTGGGTCTCCTCAGCCTGATCCCGGGGACTTTTCTCCTCCATCCCCGGGTGATGCCAAGGTTCCTGCTGCACTCTCATCAGGCCGTCCGCCCGCTGGTCTGACTGACCTGACATTGTTTCCCTGGACGCCGGCTCCAACTCCGGTCTTGCTGACGCCGGGCGACATCCTGCTCCCACGCCGGGCCTTCTGCCCACTGGGCCTCCTGCTCCAGGCCCACCTGTGGGCCCTCTGGCCGGACCGTCTCCAGCAGACTCCCTGGCTCCTGGTATCCACGCCAGGTTTCCTGCCGTGCGCAGGTTATGGATACGCACCTTACGAGTACAATCAATACCCATATTCCCCTCCTCCTCCGGTGGACTTGAAAAAGACTCTGGCCTCCTGGTGGGTTGAGGCCAAGACTCCACTCACCAGAGAGGTGGAGAGTCGTCTTGACGATGGTGCCGATTCCGGCTCCCGTATGTCCGCGACAACAGACTCCCTCCCCACCTCCGTACACCAGGGCCGAGCTCTCTGGTTCCAGGTTGGGGCAGGATATGCTTCCCCGAGGACCTTCCAAGGGGTCCGTTCCTCCCCCTTGCTGGGAGAGGGAGTCTTTTTCTTCATCCTCTTCCTCCTCGGATGACTTCAATTGTTGCTCCGAGCCGGACGACGAGCCACGCTATCCGTCTAAGTCCAGGCCTAGGACTCTTCTGGAGGATCCTTCCTTTACGGAACTGCTACGCAAAATTCAGGAGGTTCACAAGTGGTATTCCTTGGACCCGGATCCACAGTGTAATAAACTCGCTGAACATCTGGACCTGCCCGAGACAGCTCCTACCTTGGTGCTACCCTGGATTGAGCCTCATGCCGACCTTGTTTCTACTATTTGGAAGCAACCGTCGGCTTTAGCCCCGCTTCCTCAGAAGTCGAACAGGCTATATCAGGCTCCCGAGGGTGTTGACTTTTTAGATTCTCATTTTCGAGCTGATTTGGACGTGATTAGCGCCACTCGTGGCTGGACAGCTAACCCAAAACATCTAATCTCGTCTCCACCTGACAAAGAATCCCGTCTTCTGGACCAGTATGGGAAGAAGATCTGTGCTTCTTCCACTTTGGGTATTGGGGCCCTAAATTATGTTGGACAGATAACGGGATTAGCAGAAGACGATTCTTAGTGAAGTGGAATCCAAATTGGACTCCCTTCCGAACTTTCAAGTCAAACAGTAAGTGGCTGACCTCGTCCGGCTCGCACACGATGCAGTGGACACTGCTGGCAGGAGCTCTGCTTTCGCAGTAGGCTTACTGCGTCATGCTTGGTTCCATGTGTCGGGGTTGGTCCCGGAAGTGCAGTCCGCTATTCATGAAGCGCCCTTCCGGGGTTCGGTGCTGTTCGGTGGTGATGTCAAGGACATTATCACTGATGTGCAGGAAAAGGGGACTGCACTGAAATTTCTGGACTCCATGTATCATCCCCATCAAACGCAGCGCTGTCCCTTTCGCAGGCGGAATCTGCAAAAGGCGAAACCCCAGGGAAAGCGGTCCGCTAAACGCGGGGCCCCCTCTGGTGCCAAGCCCCCTCTGCCCAAAAAAGCAGCGGGTGCTTCAGCCACGACGCTGCCCCGCACCAGCTGACTCCTTTCCTCTCCCACAGCCTCTGGGCCTTCCTGAGGAACCGGTAGGAGGGAGGTTTTACCTCCACCTCCCGGGTTGGGAGAGGATAACTTCAAATTCCTGGGTGCTCCAGCTAATCGCAGAAAGACACTCAATAGAGTTTCTTCAGAAACCCCCTCGACACCCTCCACCAAGGTCGTCGTACTCTCGGGAACATCATCTTCTGGTCCAGGAAGAGATTTCAGCACTTTTGCTGAAGGAGGCGATAGAAACCGTCCCCATTCCTCTTCAAGGAATGGGATACTATTCCCATATCTTCTTGGTCTCGAAGAAAATGGGACGTGAGGCAGATTCTCGATCTCGGCTCCCTGAACTTGTTTGTAGAGTACAAGAGGTTCAGGATGCTCTCGCTGCAGAGCCTCCTGTCCCTTTTTCGGCTGGGAGTGTGGCTGTGCGCTTTGGATATGCAGGATGCCTACTTGTGCATGTCCTTATCCGCTCTTCCCATCGTAAATACCTAAGTTTTGCATTCCAGGGGGACTACTACCAGTTCAAGGTTCCCTCCCATTTGGTCTTTTCTCAGTGCCCCGAGTGTTCAAATGCTTTTTGGTGGTAGTGGCCTATCTGCGTACCCAGGGGGTGCAGGTTTTCCCCATACCTGGATGATTGGCTCCTGATGGCCCTGTCCAGGGAGGAATTCCTGCGCTTTCTTTCCCTTACCCAGCAGGTCTTTGCCTGCCTGGGTATTACCATCAACCAAGCCAAGTCCCATCTGATCCCGTCCCAGAGGCTTCAGTTTATCGGAGCGATCCTGGACACGACCTCTGGCAGGGCCTTCCTGCCACCGGACAGGGCGACCACTCTTCAGGCGCAGGTCAGCGCCAGGTCAGCCCTTCGCCTCCTTGGGCTAATGGTGGCTGCGATTCTGACAGTCCCTCGCGCTCTGCTCCACATGAGAATTTCTCAGTGGATACCTTGGTCTCAATGGGATCAGCTGGTGGACGACCTAGATCAACTCGTCCTGGTCTCCACTCCCATGGCTTGGGACTTGCAGTGGTGGATGGTTTAGGAGAGCCTCTTCTGGGGAGTTCCTTTTAGTCTTCTTCCCCACTCACAGACCTTAACTATGGATGCTTCCGGCTAGGGTTGGGGAGCCCATCTCGGTCCTCACAGGACCCAGGGCTTCTGGTCCAATCTCGAAGTTCCTCCACATCAGTGTGCTGGGACTAGAGGCAGTACTAGATGCTATTCAGGCTCTGCATCTGTGTCTGTCTCCAGGTCACCTAGCAGTACAGACGGACAACGTGTGTGGTCTGGTACATCAACAAACAGGGAGGAACTCGTTCCTACCCCCTTTGCCAAGAGGCGATGCGAGTCTGGGATTGGGCAGTACAGCACAACCTTCATCTCACAGCATTTCATGTCCCGGGGATCGAGAACATGCTGGCAGACTGGCTAAGCCGGTCATCTGCTCTAGCTCACAAATGGGAACTGGATCAGGGGGTCGCAGACGATATCTTCCTATGTTGGGGAACTCCACAGGTAGATCTGTTTGCTTCCCCCCAAAACACAAAACTTCCTGCTTTCTGCTTGCTTCGCCCAGGGCGCAGCATTTTCTGGAGAGACGCCTGTCTCCAATTTGGAAAGGCAGATTCGTCTATGCTTCCATTCCATTGATTATGACGGTCTTGAGAAGCTCTGTTCGGAAGGAGCTTGAATGATTCTGGTCGCTCCTTTCTGGCCCAGGCAAGTTTGGCTCTCTCTTCTGCGTCTGCAACAGTACTCTGAGGAACTTCCTCTTTCTCTGTCGCTATTTTTGCTGACCCAGGATCAGGGAATTCTGGTCCATCTAGGCCTCAAGACCCTTCAGTTGCACGCGTGTCTCCTGCAGACGTAGCTCAGGCCCTATTCGGGGTCCCCCCCCCCCCGAGTAACTGAGATTCTGGTGGAGGCCAGGAAACTCTCAACCAGATCTATCCATGCCATGAAATGGAAGTGGTTCTCTTTTTGTTCTGCCTCCAATGATGTCGAGCCCTTCTCGTGCTCTGTTGGCCGACTTCTGGATTACCTGCAACACCTCTTCTTTTGGGTCTCAGCCATTCATCCTTAAAGGTTCACATGGCGGCCATTTCAGCCTATCATGTCCCGTTTGCAGACAGAATATTTTCTCAGCTGGAGGCCTCCAAGACCTTTTTGAGAGGGGTCGTTCACTTACGACCCCCTATCTGGGTTCCTGCCCCTTCTTGGGATCTGAATTTCATTTTAGAGAAATTTATTCTGCCTCCTTTCGAGCCGGTAGCCTCAGTGGACCTGAAGTTTATTTCTTCGAAGACTTTCTTCCTAGTGGCCATTACTTCTGCTCGACAGATTTCAGAGTTTTAGGCCCTGTTGTATAAAATCACGTATTTGATTTTTCACAAGGAATATGTGGCTCTGCGTACCAACCCTAAGTTTCTTCCTAAGGTGGTAGCAGAACGACGCTGAATCAATCCATAGAGTTGCCTGCCTTTTTTATGCAGCACTCCAACCAAGGAGAGTACCTCTTGCATACTTTGGATGTTCACCGAATTCTGAGATACTACACCAACAGGACGAAGGATCTCAGAAAAACTGATCAACTCTTCACCTCTTTTGCCCATAAAAGAGAAAGCAATGCAGTTTCTAAGCAATTCCTATCGAAATGGTTGTCTCATTGTATCACTTTCTGTTATGACAAGTACAAAAAGCTCCTGCCGGGTCAAGTTAGAGGCCACCCCACCAGAGGGGTCGCTGTTGCCTCTGCGGCTTGTTTCAAGAATGTGTCGGCGGCTGACATTTGTGCAGCCGCCACTTGGACTTCTGTCCATACCTTTACGAAACATTACAGTTTGGACATTGCCTCTTGCCGTAGAGCAGGCTTTGGGCTGGCTGTTTAGCAAGGCCTCCTTTCCTAAGGCCTTCACAACCAGAGGGTCTACTTCTGAGTAGCTTTCTTCCCCCTGTATGCTTCTTCTTGTTCCAGACTGCTTGGGACTCAGTCCTATATGTAATTACCTACTGCAAGAGCTTCACGAAGTAAAATAGTACAGTTACGTAAGAACTTACTGTAACAGTAGATCTTTGAGAGAGGGCTCTTTTGGTAGTGTCCACCCTCCATCCCCTAAGCTTTTCGAAATCCTTTCCAGGAAGGAAATATCTGCTTTTCTCATCTTGTCTTTTGGCCTTGGTGAAAAGAATTGAAGGGGCTGGGACTGTTCCTTTATACTAACGCCGCATGACGTCGGTCACCTGACTTGGGGGCGGTCCCCCGCCAGAGACTGCTAGCTAGAAATTTTTCCGTAGGGTCCTGACGCTGACCGGCATCAGTCCTATATGTAATTACCTACTGCAAGAGCCTCTCTCGAAGATCTGCTGTTACGGTAAGTTCTTACGTAACTGTACTTTCTAGGAGTGGTATATGTTCAATCCACATGACCCACCCGACCTCCCCGGCTTTGACACGCAACCTGGCTTACACCGGGCTAGATCTGGCGTCGTGGGGCGGAGCCGAGGATTTTACCACCCAGTGGGTGGGAGGAGCCAGTTTGAAGACTTACCGGCAACATTTAAAGTGGCAAGGAACCTGCCAGACAGTGTGGATGAGCAACATATACCACTCCTAGAACACCTGTTACAGGTGAGTAACCATTTTTTTCTGCAACATTTTGAGAAAAGTTAGAATATAAAAGGTCAGGACATGTAGTGTTTTTCAGGATTTTTTTTTTTTGCAGGGCACAGCAGCCCAGATCAGGACTGTCCTGCAGAAATCGAGACAGGTGGTAACCCTAGTGCTACCTGCTGAGCCACTGACATTGATGCTAAAACATAAAACATCAGATCGTGGAGGTGTGTCCCAACAACTGGGAAGTGGAAAGGGATTCCGCTGCTAGCTCCTTGCGGGCAATTTACAATCCCTTCCCTTCCTGCAGGGGTGTAAAATAAATAATGTGATAATAGCACAAAGGAGCGCCCATGGAAGTAAGGGATCTTATGTATACATATATTTCAACCATGAGGTTTTTTACTGTAATTCCTGGGTTATTAGTACCATCCACTGTGGTCATCTGTTTTAATGTGGCTACCCTATTCACATTTTCTTAATTGATACCATTCATCCTGAACAAACATGCAGACTACCTGATGAGTTACCATCCTAATTTGCCATTACACTGCCAACTCCAGCACCAAATGACAAATCTGGCTCACTGACAAGAAAGAAGCCAAAGGTGCATGCTGTGTGAGTGACACACTATCGCTTTAAATTTAGCATGTTAAAAGTCCTGGATTATGCACCTCTCTCCAGCTTTGAGAATGGCATCCTTGTGATATTGAAATGTCAGCAGTTCCTGTAGCATCCACTTGTGAGTTATTTGTGAGTGAGCCAGGCTGGTTTGTTTTTTGCTGCTGGAGTTGGCCGTATAACTGCAAATAAGGAAGATAACTCATTGGGTAGACTGCATGTTTGTTCAGGATGAATGGTATCCAGTAACAAGAGGTTTGGACAGGGTGCCACACGGTTAACCACATTGACAAACACATGACCACAGCTAAGGGCACTAATAGCCCAGATGTCATGGTAAAGAATTGCATCGTTCAAATCTATATGTAAACAATAAGACACAACAGGTGTGCTGGTGGTTTGTGGTTATAATGCACATCGAGGTGCTTGCCTGAAGTGACTTGAGCACCTGGAAGTGCATTAACCATGAACAACCAGCACCCTTTTAGTGTCCATATTGCACTTATGAAATGGGTCCCCGTGCCAGAAAAAAATAATAAAAAAATATATAATTTTTTATAATTTTAGTTTCTCACCCACTGCCGGCTATCTCTCAGGATGGCGTCCCCAGAATCATCCCCCGGTGTCTACTAGCCGACACTGACCTGACCCCAGGGCTTGCCCCCCCACCCCAAAGTCCGGATATAGTTGGCCAGTGCCATGGCTAGCCTGCAAGGTGCCCTCTGCCATCCTGCACGGCAGTCTGTTTCCTCCAGTTTTCTCACCAGGAGTCGGGACCGTTCTATGTCGCCAGCGGAGGGGGCGATGCGCCCTCCAGGTGTCTAGCCCAACTTCTCCCTACTTGTGCAGCACCCTGTCCTCCAGCTCTGCCGGGGCAAGCCGACCACCAGGAACTCCCCTTCCCCGGAGAAGGAGAGCAGTCTATCGGATGCTCAATCATTCTCCTCCCCCAACGGCCCGTGCTCGTTCCTGAACATGGGTCACCGGCGTAGCACGAGGTAAGGCGCCAGCGCCTCAGCCCTTGGTGCCATCGGGCTGGCACATAAAAAAAAAAAAAAAATTTTTATTGCAAAACGTGGTGTGTGTGTGTGTTTGTTTTTGTTTTCTGTGTAGAATTTTCTCCCGTCTGGGCAGACACGGCTATGGTCCTGTCTCAGAGGATCTCTAATCTGCCCTTTCAGGGCTTCATTAAGCTTGCCCAGGGTCACCATTTTCATGTTTTCTCCCTCCTAGTCCCGGGACCCCAGAAACAGAAGTATGCATGTGCCCCATGGCTCCAGTAATGGGCTCCTTCTCCCACCCTGCCTAGTGCCTGGTCCCCCTTTGGGCTTTGCATTGTCACCTAGCCTCCACCTGGTGGCAGCCAGGAGCCGGGGAGACCCATATCCTTCCCTGGGAGAGGAGAGCTGCCTAGCGGTAGCTCAGTCGAGCTCTGAACCCTCTCCCCGGCCGAGGACTCTGGCTCGTTCCCAAATCTGGATTGCCAGCATGAGAGGAGATGAGATGCCCAGTACCTCGATCCTCCATGCCACTGGGCCGGCTACAATGACATTTCTAATCTCCCCACAAAAAAAAATAGTACCTGATTTAGATCATTGTGTGCTGCTGGTATGTTTGTGTGCCTTATGTGCCACTGTTGTACTGTATGTTGCTTGCAGTGAGTTTTTTAATGTGGTTATTCTCTCAGTTTTTGTTCCTGTTTTGTTTGTAGGGTTTACAGAGATGTTGGGTTATAAGGGGTGGCCATTCACCAGCACAGCAAGTGACTGAGAGTGTGAGTGCTGTGTGGCTGCTAGTAAAGTGGGAGAGTGATCAGGAATGAGAGCGCCTTGTAGCCGGCTGCTGGTAGATCTGGCAACTGAGTAGGATTTTTTTTTTTTTGGGTGTGGGGGGTGCTCAATTGGTCAGACTCCAGGAGACTCAGACGGTGCTTGCTGGGACACGCTACCAGTGTGACGGAGGAGCAGACTTGGGAGGCCTGTAAAACTGAAGAACTGAGAAAAAAGTAAAGAAGTAGATTTATTTATTTTTTAAGTAGATGCTTGTGACATAGTGACTGGAGGTGGAGAGTTATGTAATATTGTGTAATATGTAGATTTTTGGGGATATCTCCATCAGGCTCCATCTTTGGAACTATAGCTAGGACCACACGAAAACATTTGCAAGCCTGGGGCCACCACGGGTGACATCATACATCAGTGTCTACATAAATGTGGACAGCCCCATATCTCCTCGGTTCTTTTCCCACTATCACACTCATCGGACCTACACAGGGAAATGTCAACTGCTAGCCGCCATCATTTATTTTTTTCCCTCAGTAGTAAAGAATCATAACAATTTTGGTGATTTTCAGCTCTCCTGTTTGCTGTTGAAGGAACCAGTCAAATCATTCTGATTCTAGTGCAGAGAGACCAGCCTGTTGTAACCTCAATGGGACCTTCCACCTCCCAGAACCCATCGATGCAGCCACCCAGCATTATAAACAAGGGACTTCCTCAGCTGCCACCAGTGTCGCTGGCGCGGTCTTTAATCCCCGGTGTCGATGGGGGACGACAAGGTGGAATATAACACAACCCTTATAATGGATAAGGATTACGAGGAGGAGGGTTATGCTGAGGACCAATATTTACCTGATACTATCTCCACTTTATCCTCCTGCAGAGAGAAATCGGTGGCGAATATCCCAAGATCACCACGAGTATCCCTCTTTTCAAGCAGTGACGCAGAAAATGCAGGCGGCCGTGGGCTTCACTCTGGAAGAGGAAGACTCCATAAAGAAGAATGTGTTAGTTTTTGGAGGTGCCAGAAATGCCATTTGTCATTTATCCACTATACCCAGCTCTGGAGGATGAAGCTTGGTATAGACCTGTTCTAATGCCGTACAATCTGTACCCAGAAAGACTAGCAGGATGTACCCTGAACCATCTAACAAGCTTCACTGTGCCAACCATCCAGAAACTGATTTGGTGGTGATCACAGCTGAAGGGTGCTTAAACACATGAGCTTCCTCCCCCCTGATGAGTCAAGGAGGTTAGATTTCATGGGGAAACATACTTATGTCTCTGCCTCATTAGGCCTCCTTCCTGATAATCCATGAGCTTAGATGTCATGGTGAAACATGCTCGTGCCTGTTTCAGGCCTGTGTATTGCAAATTACCAGGCCTACGTGATCAGATACCAGAATACCCTCTGAAGAAGTGTCAAGGCCGCAGCACAGGTCTTATCAAAAGGTATTGCCAAAGCTGAGTTAATGAAAACCCTAACTGCAGGGGTTGAGGTGGGTAAGCGTTTATTCTGTTCCACATGTGATGTTTCAGATGCCTCTGCCAGGGCAGCAACCTCTGGCATTTGCATTGGAGATACTCCTGTCTGCTCAGCGTAGCTGGGTTTGCCAATGATGTTCAACGGGTCGGTAAACTGAGCAGGTATGATGTGGAAGAGGCATCAAGAAGCCTTCAGTTGTCTAGGATGACATTGTTGGACAACTGCTTGTACCCCTCACCAAACGAGTAAGGGTAGGGTTCAGTTTTGTCTACCAGCTGCTGCCAGATGTGGTAGACAGGCCTATAGGCAACAAGGCAGAGATAAGGGTGCTGGAGCCTTGCCAGCAACCCTTCCTCCTGCTGCCCATTCCAAAGCACCTAGAGTAGGTGGAGATGGTGGCATTTCCCCCACTGGTTCAGCATGACCCGCAGCAATGCACCCCCAAACCCTATCACCCCCGGGGGGTTGTAGGGGGTCCTCTGTCTCTCATTTGAGCCAGTAGAGGGAGATTACTACGGATGAATTGGTATTAGACATTATTGCAAAAGGCTATGCTCTGGAACTTTTGGATAGCTTTTCAGATCATCCACTACAGGCTTTGATTTATTCTCGTGACACATGTCCCTGTTGAGAGAAGAGGTAGAGTCCTTCAAAAACAGTGTGCCATAGAACTGGTCCGTGTTGAGAAGAGGAACAGAGGCTTCTATTCTAGTCAACTTCTAGTCCCCAAGTGGACAGGCCATCTGAGGCCTATTTTAAATCTGAGAGGCCTTAACTTTTGTAGAGAGTACAAGAAGTTCAGTATGGTGTCTCTACAGACTCTTGATTCTCCTGTTGCAAATGGGACTGGATATGTTCTCTAGACTTGAAACATGCTTATGTTTGTATAAAATTCGGGAAGAATCACAGAAAATATCTTCGATTCATGCTGGAAGAGGAACATCACCAGTTCAGTGTCTTGCTCTTTGGTTTGTCGTCTTTCTGTGGTCAGTGTGGGTGGCAGTCGGCCCCATCCCCTCTCACACAGCACTTGCTGCACTGGCTTGCCATGCCCGAAATCCCCCGTGGTGGGGTGAGGAGGGGAGGGCCATCCTTCTCCGATCAGGAGACGCACATATTCAGATGGGGCAGGCAACTGGCCGAAAGTGTGCGACGGAAGAAGGCAGGCAGGGCTTCATTCAGCCCACACCATCAGTTATCCGCTTCTCCCTTACCCCCTAGCCGCAGTGGCATGTAAGGCGTGTGCATAGAGGTGCACATGCCTACAGGACCATGGTTCCTTCGTTCTTTTGCTCAGAATGCCGGCTTTACCCCCAGCCTCCATCTGGGGGCAGCCAAGGGCTGAGATGGCAAGCCACCTTACCTGGGAGAGGAGAGCTCTCCTCTGGATGTGCAGTCCTCGCCCTTCCCCGGCTGATTTGTTCCCAAACCCGGGTAGCAGGCATGGGGAAAAAAGGTAAGGAGCCAGAGTGCCTCAACTCTCTTTGCCATTGGGTCGGCTACTGTTGGCTTGTCTTTTGTTTGCCCCATGGGTTTTTACCAGCTAACTGGCAGTAGTAGCAGCAACTCTCTGCAGGGAAAGCCTGTGTTTCCTTATCTGGACAATTGGCTATTAAAGATTCACTCCAGGGAACTTCTGCTTCACACCCTAGCTCGTACCAGGAAGCTGTTCGACCTGGGGTGACAGTTAATCTGTCCAAGTCAGTACTGACCCCCTGTCAGAGATTGCAGTATGTGAGGGCAGTACTGGATACAGCTTAGGGCTGTGCATTCTTGCCACTGGACACAGTAGAACACCTTCTATCGCAGGCAAAACTGGTGTACCGCAGCGAGTATATTCCAGCCAAGACTCTGCTATGCTTTCTAGGCCTTGTGGCAGCAGTCACTGTAGCAGTGCCACTGGCCTGCTTGCATATGTGGATCCCACAGTAGTCCTTAAGAATCCAGTGGAACTAAGCTACCGATGATCTAGACAAACAAGTGCTAGTCATGACTCCATTGAGGAGAGCAATGACATGGATGGATCGCACCAACTTGCTTAATAGTGCTCCCTTTTTGATTACAATTCCAGTACAAACTCTCACCTTGGATGCCTTGGGTAAGGAGCGCACTCGGGCCCTTACCAAGCACAGGGGTATTTGGATGCAGAGGGAGAAGAAATTGCACATAAATGTCCTGGAGATGAGAGCTGCCATGTACAGCCTAGTTTGTAGGCCTTTCAGTAACATCTGATACCGGGTCTGTTGTTAATGCAGACAGACAGACAGTATCAGTGTGATGCATTATGTCGTCAAACTAGGGGAGACTTGTTCCTGTACACTGTGCAGGGAAGCTGTGAGAGTGTGGCATTGGGCAGTGGAAGAGGGCCTAGAAATTTTCAGCAGTACATTTTCCAGGTGCTCAAAACGCATTTGGCAGACAAGTAGGTCACAGTCCAGGGTACACAAATGTGAGCTGCTGACCTCAGTAGTGAAAGATCGGTTCGAAAGTGAATGCCCGGAGTTGGACCTTTTTGCATCCCCACACAAGACAAAACCACCACGTTTTTGTGTCCTTGCTCCAGGGCCTGCATTTTTTTTTTTTGGTGAGTCGCATTGTTCCTGTCTTGGAAAGGGAGGTGTCTGTATGCCTTTCCTCCCATTTTTCTAATATAGAGTACTACTCCAACTGAAGATGGAGTAGAGGGGGCAGCCATCGTTCTGATTGCTTCATTATTGTCTCGGCAATATGGTATCCACTGTTACAACAGTTGGCAGTGGAAACTCCAGTATCTCTGCTCTGTTGCTGTGCAGGGGCTTGTCACAGGACAAGTGTCTCTGATCTGTTCAGACCTGCAGCCCCCTACATCTGCATGCATGGCTCCTGAAGACATTGCCATGGCATAATTTGGTGTATTCTCTAAAGTGACTGAATTCTGATGGCTGCCTGAAAACCTTTCACCAGACATACCTATTCTTTGAAATGGAAACGGTGTACGCTGTGGGTTGCTCCAAGTACCTGGATCCATTTACTTGTCCAGTCAAATGTAGTGTTGGAGTATTTGCTGCCAGACTCCAGCCTTCAGTATTCCTCACCAGGGTACATTTTGCTGTTACTTTAGCTTTTCATGCACCTGTAGATGGACAGTTGCTCGACTAGAGGTAGCCCATACATTTTTGAGACGTATATTACATTTGAAACCTCCCATTAGGAATCCAGTCCCAGCTTGGGACCTGAATTTTGTGTTAGAAAACCTTACTTTGGCTCTTTTTGAGACGGTGATGAGTTGTGGCTTATGCTTTCTTTCATGGAAAGCGTTAATTTTTAGTTGCAATCATTTCTGCTTGAAGAGTTTCAGAGCCACAGGCTCTAATGTGTGAGCCTTCCTATTTGATTTTCCATAAAGACCGTGTTTTCATGTGCTAATCCTAAGCACTTACCAAAAATGGTGCCTGAATTTACTTTGAATCAAACCATCCACTTTCCAGTGTATTCGTGCAGGGTTTTAAATGGTCTGTATCGCATCGCAGTTTGCGATTCAAACTGGCTGGTCGCACTAGTCAAAGTGAGAAATGGATTGCAAAAAAAGTGCGATCCATTTTTCTGTGGTTTTCTTTAACTCGGCGTGTGGTACCCCAAGCTGTGTACAGCCCTGAAACATGCCTCCAAAAAGGGCATTAACGAGCCCATTCAGGTTTAATTTGTGTACTAAGTATGCCTGTTGAAGTGCAGGACTTGTGTATGCAACAATGCTTTTGTCCCGTTCTCTTCCCCAGATTGTTTTACCATGGCGTTCCTCTTTAACATTTTTTTTTTTCTTGGGTCCAAGACTGCCATCCCTGCCCCACTCCACATATGTCCTGTAAGATCACCTTTTCCTCCGATTGATCATAGCCAGCTTCAGTAAATTCAAGACATGAATTCTGCCTTTCCTGTGTTGTGCTGTCCCCACTCCACAGCATGTAACTACTACAGAGAGTACTGATTAGTGGTTAGGTGGTCAGCATTATTACTGAGAGCTCGGGAATGGCATGCACATCGTGGCAGGCAGAAAGTGAACAGGCATGTAGCTGGCAGCAGGAGATTTGTGGTCTCAGACGGTGGCAGCAGCACAAAACAACTGAGGATTATTTGAGGCAAGTGCCAGTGGGGAAAAAAGCAAAGTGATTGGTCCCCAGCCCGTTCATCTCCATTCCTCAATAGGACTATGTTGGCTGTGCTGTGTTGTAGTTTCTGTCACTAATGAATGACTGTTTGCTCTGTTTAGATCTGCCTGCATTTTAACGTGGACTGCAATGTCTGGAATCACTTTTATCAAATGTCACATTTTCCGCTTAAAAGAGCTTGAAAATATTTAATACTGTAGTGCTGATTTATTAGACACAGTTGTGGTTACATTTGTTGGGGGCGGGGACTCACTACCTTGTATTTAATTTACTTGAAGTGGATTAGTTTTGTCATGGTTAAAAAGTGCCTTGCAAGTTCAACTGTTCTCTGTGCAAATGCACCATAAATTCTGTTGGTAAGTATGGACTGCTGCGAATTGATGGATCATGGAGATGTACTCATTTTGAATAGTTTGAGCACTGGATGAAGTTTGTTTACTGTAGTTGAGGCAGGAAACAAAATTCTACTTCTCTGTTGAGTTGAGAGAGCAGTTTGTGTAGTCTAACTAGGCTATCCTTTTATAAATCAGCATCACCTGGTGGTATGCTGGGGGGGGAGGGGGTCAGGGGCTCCATTTTGTTTGCAGCTATCCAAATTCCCGAATTTACCTTGTCAGCAGCTTCAGTAAGCAGGCATGCATGCAGCACATGGCAACTTTTTTATTTTGCTAATCAATTTTTTTTTTATATATTCAAGTTTATTGCATATTTTGGCACAGATAAACAACCATCACAGTTCATTTTTCAGCATATATACATTATAGAGCCAGTACATGTTTACAAACAATAATTTTCTCCATTTTCGTTTCATTCATTAGAACTCTATCCCTGTTAGTGTATTTTATTTTACGAAGGGCGACCTGGAAGATTTGTTTCTCTCATCCTTTTTTTTTTTTTTTTTTCTTATTTATATAGTTCTCCAGTCCTCATTCCCTGCCCCTCACTCCCCACTTTCTATTCCATCTCACTAGTATTTGATAACACCAACCAGGGAGTCCACCTCTCCACCCACATCTGTGTTCTCAAATTTATTTTATACGTGACGTCCTCCATGTCCTTAATTTCATTTACAATTGTCCACCAGTCTTGGTTTGTCGGGGGACTTGGTGAAAGCCACTTTCTGGTTAAGGCCTTATGAGAGGCAGCAAGCAGGATGTTCCATAGGTATATTTTGTTTACTCCCCTGATTTCTGCTGGTTTCGTTCCCAGTATCAAGTTCCTTGAACCTAGGTTGGATTGTATGGAAAATACCATTTTTATTTTCTGTTGTATGTCCGTCCAATAATGTGTGAGAACCTGACATGACCAGAACACATGCAGATAATCCGCTTTAATTGCCCAACACCCCCGCCAGCATTCCCCCGAGCATTTGTTATCCCATTTACTCTTGAGTCCCTGGAGCAATAAAGAATCTCGTTCGTACCTTCCATTCGTACTCCCTCCACTGCGGAGAGGACATGGTCCGGAGGGCCGATGCCAAGGACGAGGTCCAGACTTCATCTTCAGAATGCTCCATTTCCCTTTCCCAGCTGCTCTTGATGTGTGCAGTTTGGTTTCCTCTTCTGTCTCTCAAAGCTCCATACAGAGCTGAGATCAACCCTTTAACTTTTGTTTAATTTATTATATCAACTATAGTATTCTTTAACCTTGTTGGCGAGGTGGGGCATTTAAGAATATTCTGTAAGGTATGTATATAAGATCTTATTTGAAAATATCTGAAGTAATCCGCCTGTCTTAGTGAGAATTTTTCTTTGAATTGGGTGAATTCTGGGACAGTATTTCCCTGTAGGAACTGACTTAAAGAGTACAGACCCTGTCTACCCCAGTTCTTAAAAGTGAGGTCTTGCCTAGATGGAGGAAAGTCCGGGTCCCAGGCAAACCATCTCAATGCCCAGGTCTCCTCATCTACTTTGTTTGTTCCATAAACGTTTTAGGGAGCCCAATGTATTTTTAACTGACATTAGGAAGATGTCTTGATCTCTAACTTGGATCCCTGGTCTCATGACCCTAGCTCCTAGTGGCCTTCTGTCTGTCAGGGCTATCTCAATAGTTTTCCATCTCGCCCCACACGATCTGGTCGACCATAGTAAAGCCCATTTTAACTGAGTGGCCAAGAAGTAGTCTTCCAGGCTAGGGACATTTTGGCCTCCAAGCTTTTTGTTCGCCTGCATAGCCAAAATTTTAAGTCTTGGTCTTCTGTTGTTCCAAATATACCTTGTGAGCACCATTTGCCAGATCTGAAATTGATTCTTATGCATTTTTATGGGGAGACATTGGAAAAGATGGAGAAATTTAGGCAGTATGTTCATGGATACTGATTGTATCCTCGAGTATAAAAGTAGGTTGAGAGCTTCCCACCTCTTAATATCCTGTTTAATCTGGGTTATTATAGGTTCAGAATTACTCGTGTACAACATCGTTAAATTTTTGAGGATTTGAATACTCAGGTATTTAATTTTCGCCCTATTCCACTTCGTGTTCTTGATCTGTAAAATGTCAGTAGAGGGGTTGTATTGAAATTTCAAAACTTCTGTCTTATTTTTATTTAGTGTATATCCAGAGTATTGACTAAATTTATCAATAAGCTCCCAAATTTTTGGGAGGGATCCGTCCGAGATGGTTATATAAAGAAGGATGTCGTCCGCGTATAGGGATATTTTATGCTCCTCCCCATCCACCTCCACTCCCTTGACCTCCCTTGATTCCCTTATCACTTGGGCAAGGGGTTCTATATATGTCAAAAAGAGGAGACAGAGGACAACCCTGCCTCGTGCCCCGCCCCAGGGTAAATCTCCGCGAGATGCCCTGCCTCCCAACAAAGGCCTGTGGGAGGCGTATAGGCCTTAATTGCCTCCATAAACGCGGACGGAAATCCCATTCTTTAAGAACCAGGAAAGAAATTCCAATCGACTTTGTCGAATGCTTTTCTGCATCAAGGCTCATAAGGCAGGCGGGTATGTTTCTTTGTTAATAATGTCAATTATGTTAATGGTTCGCCTTACCTCTCTCTGGGGCTCATGACCTCCACAAATCCCAAGTTGGTCTGGTGTATGAGATCTGCAAGAAAAGATTGCAGACATTTGGCTACGATTGCCGTGAAGATTTTATAATCTACGTTGAGGAGGGAAATCAGTCTGTAGGACCCACAGTCCCTCGGATCTTTGCCCTCCTTAGGAATCACCGTTATGGAAGAATGATTCCAGGACGGAGGGACCGCTGCCCCCTCCAGCCACACCTGATTATATAGTGTGTTCAGAATGGGATTCAGATCTGCCTGAAACATTTTATGAAATCCCCCCCCAAATCCGTCCGGACCCAGGCATTTACCCTCCTTTAACCTGCCTATCGTGTCTGTAATTTCTCTTTGTGTAATTGGATGTTCCAAAGTTTGTCTATGGACCTCAGTAAGTCCGGATAATTTTAGGGCTTCTAAAAAACGCGAAGCATCCTCAGGTCTTGTGTCCTGTTGAGGATGGTATAGTTTTTTTATAGTATGTGACAAACGGTTCAGTTATTTGCTCCCATCTATGGAGAACGGAACCTGTAATCGGGTGGCGGATACCGGTGACATTTGCCCTGGTCGATTGTTGTTTGAGACGATATGCCAATAAGCGTGTAGCTCTTGGGGCTCCCCTCATAATAAGCCTGTTTTGTGCATAATAGCACCTTTTCGGTCTCCAGGATCTGTATCCTCTGGAGTCTTTGTTTAAGGTCCCGTATTTCCCCCACTCTTTCTTTATCAAACTTTATTTTATGTTGTCCTCCTAAGGCTTGAAGTTCCTGTTTAATTTGTTCTTTGTTTTTTTCTCTTTTTCTTTTTATAGATGGTTAATGAGATCAATTTCCCCCAATCAATGTTTTAACCGTGTCCCAAAGAATTTGGGACGTGACATCTAGGCCCTCATTCGACTGTATAGTGTGTTTTATTGTTTCCCGTATTTTCTCCCTGATCTTTTCGTCCCTGAGCAAACTAATGTTAAGCCTCCAATGTGTAGGCTTTTTTGGGAGTTGAAGGTCTATCCAGGCATACAGTGGTTTGTGGTCTGATACGGTTTCAGTACCTACCCACACTGATTCAAAGATTGACATGTCTCGCCCATATGTGAAGAACATATCTAATCTTGAAAAGATGTTGTATCTTGGGGAATAGTATGCATAATCCCTTGCCTGGGGTACTTTTCCTTCCAAACATCCGTTATACCCGTGTCTTTCATAAGTCTCTTCAACGGCTTAGAGACTTTTTCATTAGGGGTCAGAATGTTTGAGGTGGTATCCAGGGCTCTGTCCAAAACAACATTCCAATCATTACCCCCTTTGTCTTTTCAGTCAGTAACTTAAATAAGTCTGCGAAGAAAGCCATATGTGTCCCCGGAGGGGCATACACGTTTAACAGTGTTATTTGAAGGTCTTGAACACGTCCCACCACCATCACATATCTAGTTCCCTCCATCCCTTATTACGTCCTCCTTCTCTATGAATGGGAGCGAGGCCGAGAGCATAATGGCCACCCCCCTCTTTCTCTCATTAGGGAGGGATGCATGATAAACAGTCGGGAATTCTCTACTTTCAAATTTGAGGATTTCTTTAGGGGAGAGGTGCATCTCTTGTAAGAATTATATTTCACATTTCTGTGGTCACGTGATGCAGTGGTGCTGAGTGGCTGCCTGCTTTGGAGCTCCCGTTTCTCCCCTCTCAAATTCTAATTTTCGCTCAGCCAAAACTACCAATCCACCACCAAACGCTGTCTAAACACCTTTACTACACCTGGAGTCGACAGTGAAGCTAGTTGAGGGTGTATATTGTCTGCTGGAACATCGCGATGACAGATGCAGAAATGAAGGCCTCAGGAGTCAGGCACACCCCACCTACAACACCAGAAAAAGCCTCAAAGAAAACCAAAAACTCTGGCTCTAACCTCTTTTCAACCAGCCAAACTTCTTCCAGTGGAGGTCTTAATGTTGCAATGGGTACTACCTTAACAGAGGAACGTTTTTTGGAGGAACTTTCACCATTTAAAGATACCCTGCAAGAGATCTCCAACGAAATTAAATCAATGAGGCAAGACCACGCTGACCTCTCAAGAAGGATAGGTGACTCAGAAGTCAGAATAGGGTCAGTGGAAAGATGGCAACAGAAAATAGACCCGAGATAGTGAAGCTCGCCAGCAAATACAAAACTCCCAACTGAAAACTGAAGACTTAGAAGGCGCTAGTAGACGAAATAATGTTTTAATCTTAGGTCTCCCAGAACTGGAGGAAGGAGGAGACACCATCAAGTTCGTCCAATTCCTGAATAAGGTCGGGCCCTCACCTGTCCACCAACAATACCATGTGGAACGAGCCCACAGATCCCTCAGACCCAGGCCCTCCCTAAGCGCCCCCAGACCTTTAATCATAAAATTTTAAGCTACCTGGACAGACAATGTGTTCTTGACAAAGTAAGCAGGGCAGTTTTATGGAATGGAATCAAGTTGAGGATAACTCAGGACTTGCCCAGAGAATCCGTTGAAGCGTCTACCTTCCACCCAATAGTGAGCAAACTGATTGCTGCTGGAAAGGCTTTCCGATGATCTACCCCAGAAACTCTCTGTCCAAGTGGAAAGTGTCTGGCATTCCTACTAAACTCCCGAGGAGTTTAACTGAATTATCAAAACTGCTGCCTGACCTCTTCAAAGGTCAATTAACAAAATGACTGAACCTAGTTTTGGGCAGGCACAAGCTTGAGCAGATCACATCTGAAGTTAAACATTTCTGCAAGCTAACCCCTAGTCTTGCTATTTCTGTGTTTGGTTGGTCAGTTTCTGTTACTTACTGGGTAGTTCATGCCCTGTTAAGCGGTGGATAACCCTGGGTGGTGGCCTCTGCTTCCAGCGGGACTCCTCCTGGGACCCGCGGGTGATGGATCGGGTGGTAGGTCCTGCCTAGTCGGGCTGTCTCTATCTCCCATTGTGTCCTGCCCTCTGATCCACTAGAGGAACTAATGTGGAGGTGCAGTTCTGAGGACCTATTTTATGGGTCGGACCTATTTGGTCCGTCAGCATTTTTCGGCCCTATGCGCCTTCCCTTCACTTCCAGGCTCCCATTGGAATGGAATCGAGAGGACAAGACCACCAGAGCTGCCCCAGGTAATACTACCTGTTACATTTTCCTTCGAGCTGGGAGCGGTCTCAACATTTCTCTAGAGGCAGTGCTCTTCTTTTGGGGGACGGGGGTTTATAGGCAGGTCAAAGTTGTGCCATGCCTCATGCACCAGGTAGGGAGTAGTTGGGTACCCCTCAGATGTGACGATATAATGGATACGGTCTATTTTATGATCGGAATGCTGTTGATGGGGTCGTAATCCCAGTCTCGATGCTTTGGGGATTTTATTATTATAAGAGACATCCTGGGGTACCCTGGGAGGAAGATGTACGTGGGGTAATCAGTACTGTTTTAGGGTTATGGGGTTGGATACGTGGTACTGGGTAGATAATGTTTACCGTGTAATGTTGTGGGGCGGGGGGGTTTTGCTTATACTGTTTTTGATGTCTGGGTGATGAATATTCGGACTGATGTTTGTAAGGCTTTTCTGGTAATGTTATGGGGGGGCTGGGATACTGCTTACAGAGATAATTACTTTTTGTGGGTGCTGCCACTTAATTTTGTTGATTGCAGTCTATTGATGTTCAATGCTAGAGTTTGGCAGCCTATTAATGCTACTTGTTCCGGGTCTTTACTTTTTATCAGAGGAGTAATTTTGGGTGTGTTGGGGAAAGATTTGAGGTGTCACCACTGTTTGGAGTAGGATGAGATCGCAAAGGTTAATTGGTGTCTTACTACATTATGTTTTAGAATATGGCTAGCCGTACTGTTAAATTGATCAGCTGGAATGTGAGAGGATTAGAGATGTTAAGAGATCCCGTGTTTTGGTTAACTGCTCGATACTGGGAGCTGACATCTTATGTTTGCAAGAAACCCATATTACAGTAGTCGAAAGCAATATGTTAAAAGTCAGAGGCTTTTCCCAAATTTTTGTGGCTGGTGATTCATCGGAAGCCAGGGAGTAGCTGCATGATTAAGAAAAATATACCTTTAACCCTAATGGGTTACCCGAGACTCAGAAGGTAGATATGTATTGGTGTCTGATCTTTTTAACTCTACTATTGTTTTAGGCTCAATATACGCCCAGTGGGAGGAACGTGACATTTATTATGCAGCTAATTGACAAGATCAGCCCTTTACCAGCTTCTTGATCTCTAGGAGGGATTGGAACATAGCTCCAACCAAGAACTGGATAAAACCTTTAGTCCAGTAAGACCATTGCTTCCACCACAACTGGCGCTGAATGATATGAATAAATGTTAGGTCTGGTAGACCCTGGAGAACCTTCTACCCCTCAATAAAAGCTACACTTTTTTCTCTCCACTCCATAATTCCTGGTCGAGATTAGATTATTTCCTAATTTCCACTTCCCTCATGACTAAAGTCTCCTCGGCAGGTATTGAGCCTATAGTAATTTCGGATCATGCACTAGTCTGGTTTAAATTCTCCCCACAGTCCTTAACGCCCCGTGACACGATCTGGAAACTTAATACCCAGTTATTAAAGGAAGAACACTCTCTCACTCAGATTAGATCTCTTATTAGTGATTATCTGGAAACCAATCGAGGCTCAGTGACCAGGATGGATATCCTTTGGTGCTCTTTAAAGGCTTTCTGAGAGGGAACTCATTAAAATTTTCTAGAAGAAAGAAACTCGGGTCCCAGAATCTCCTCTACCTCTCAAACCAGATTAAAATAGCAGAGAATATATTGGCTACTTCTAACTCGCTGAATAACCTAGAGCAACTTCACAAACTTAAAAATGAATATGAAGGACTGATACGGGAAAAGACGGAGTTTACTCTGCTGAGAACCAGGGCCAAGTATCTGGATCAGGGGGAAAAACCGAGTAGACTCCTGGCACTGAAACTTAAGGAGGTGGAGAATTCCAGGCTGATTCCTGCACTGGAAGACCAAGAAGGATCCATCAAAACAGAGCCCCAAGACATAGCAATCTTTAAAGAGTTCTACCAAAATCTATACAGCACTAAAGTATCCCCCTTCCCACACTCAAGGTTAGAGGAGTTTTTCCGGTCACTGACACTTCCTCACCTTTCGGAGGATCAAGTGGCCTTCCTCTCCTCACCTCTCTCCCAGGAGGAAGTAGAACAGGCCATTCATAGTCTCTCGTCAGATAAAGCCCCTGGTCCGGATGGGTTTCCGGCCAACTTTTACAAGGCCTTCTGCCAGGATTTGGCTCCCCTGCTCCTGGACCTATACAATTATTTGCTATCAGCAGATATCCTAGATTCTTCTTTACTGGAGGCTATTATTATCCTGATCCCCAAGACGGCTGAACCCTCCCGGAACCCGGCCAATTACAGGCCTATCTCGCTGCTCAATTGTGATATTAAAATTTTGTCCAAGGTTTTAGCTTCCCGTATTAAACAAGTGTGGACCTCATTATTGAGTAGTGAGCAAGTAGTATTTGTACAGGGAAGGTCAGCGATGGATCATATTAGATCGTTCTCTCATGTTTTTAGGGCTGCTCAAACCTCTTCGGTCCCTATGGCGTTGGTAGCCCTGGACACGGAGAAAGCGTTCGACCGAGTTAACTGGGAGTTCTTATGGCATACTATGTCCAGGTTCGGTTTCCCGGGGGATTTCCTGGGTTGGGTCAAAACTCTATATAAAGCCCCCACGGCAAAGATCTACTGTAATGGGATCCTCTCATCCTCCATTCAATTACATTCCGGGACCCGACAAGGCTGCCCCTTATCCCCGTTCCTATTTAATCTCTATTTGGAACCTTTGCTGCTCAGCCTTAAAGCTGCCCCAGGGATCCAGGGATGCCCCGTCTTTAACCAAACTCCTAAGATCTCAGTGTTTGCGGATGATATTCTCCTACAGTTAACTAATCCGGCCGATTCCCTACGGGTGGTAATGGAGATAATTACACAATTTGGAGAATTATACATTTATAAACTTAATCTGGCAAAGACGGAGATCTTCCCACTTAACGTACATCTCACCCGGGCTTCTGTGTCCCACCTGGACATGAAGTGGACCCCATCCTATTTGAAATACCTTGGCGTTTATCTGACAAGGGACTTCTCCCTAACTAAAAAGCTCAATTTAGAGGATTTGTTGGACAGAATTAAGTCTGACCTGCAAAGATGGGGGAAACTGCCACTAGCAGTGGGGGCCCGGATCAGCATCATCAAAATGAACATTCTTCCCCGGCTCTTCTACCCCCTAAACCTCCTGGACATCTGGTTACCTAGGTTCTTCTTCAAAAAAATTAATTCGACCTTAACTGATTTTATTTGGATTCACAAATCCGAGGCGAGCTCGATAAACTATGCCTTCCCAAAGAAATGGGGTCTTAGATTACCGAACTCAATTCTATTACTGGTCTAGTCACCTTGCAAAAGCAGGTAAATGGTTGGGGAACCGAATGATGCTTATTCTCCTATATGGCTAAATATGGATCTTGACCTTATTAAAAGCTATAATATAAACCCCACCAGTCTTTTTATTGCTGTTTCACATCTCTTTCCAGAGATCCAAGAGTCTCCAGTGGGTTTCACAGTTAGAGTACTTAACCAACTCTTCTCCTCCGCTAAAGTCAGATATATTAGAGACCCGACAACCACTGATGGGTAACCCTAACATTAGAATAGGGAACAAATGTTAGTTTCTAATTGGCTTCCCAAATACAGGGGCTCTCAGTGGAAGATTTTTATGTTCAAGGTAGGCAGGGCTCAACAGCTGATTTATTACTGGTTTTGAATATCCCCACCAATGCCATCTTCAAGATATATCAATTAAAGCATCTGGTAGATAAAGAGTTTGGCATAGCAGTGCCCCCTCAATTGTTAAACCACTATTAGTGGAGGTTAAGGGCTGCTGGTTAAACCCCATGGGTGTCTAAGCTACACCTATCTCTTGAAATTGGTCCATCCCACTCTCTAACTGGTTCCAAATCCTGTGTTATCTCCTTCTGTTCTCCATTCCCATGGGGTCAAATCTGGAAAGATTTATACATTTACAACACTCAAGATAGAAATAGGATGATTCAATATTTCATAATCAATAATATGTATATCACACCAGTCCGGAAATCAAAATTTGACTCCTCTGTCCCCAAAATGTTTCAGGTGTGGGATAGAGCAAGGTGACCTCCTCACATTTTCTGGCATTGCTCTAAATTGCTCCACTCTGGAAGATAATTGAGGATAAACTAGACCCATACTAGGTTTGAAAGACCTCTTCACGCCAGAGATTTGTATCATAGGGATTATGCAAATATCAGGTTAGGGAGAGAAATACCATGGCACTCATCTCTATGGCGGTGAAGAGGCTGGTCCTCCGACACTGGACAGATGGTTTAGAAATTTCATACCTAGACTGGGTGGAAGAAATGTCCCAATGCTTCAAAGTGGAGAAGTTGATTGCTAATTTTAGATCCTCCCATTGACCTTTCAGAAGAAATGGGCAAGTTATATGCTCTGTATCTCCATTGATAGCGACATCCATGATATATAAGGAAACTGAACGAAGAAATACACCTCTCCTGTCTTGGACTTTCCTGGCTTCCTCTGTTTTCTCCTATATTAAGTTATAACCTCTCACCATGTCAGTTTGTAGAAAGCAGTCTCCTAGCTAGTTTCCTAGGTTAAGAATTTTATAACACCTGACTCACGAAGGTTAGTTTATCATCTCTCTCTCCTTGTGGTGACGCCCTCATTGGGGGAGGAGGGTGGGATTGTTGGACTGATTTATCCTGCTTAATGTTTTCTAGCTTCTCTTGATGCATTAAGTTTTTCTCTCTTTTCCTTTCTTTATCCGGCTACTGAAGTATACTCTACTCTGGGCTATATTGGATATTTGTATTATACCTAGATGTTATTGGTATATTGCTGTAACTGCAGTTGAAATTTAATAAAAAGAGAATTACAAAAAAAATATTTCACATTTCTGTCTCTTTAAAAATTTCTGGAGGCGCTTTCTCTTTATAGGGTTATTTATCCCATTTACATTCAGTGAAACAATTTTGGATTTTACCTTATCTATAGTTAAGATTTTCGGTCAGTTCTGATGATCTGTACTCCTGTGTGTTCTTAAAGACTTCCTGGCCTTTTTCCCCTGCCCCTCCACCCTCCCTCTACTTCCAGGTCACACCCCCATTTCATCCTTTCTTCTTCACTTAGGATATGCATTGATTTACTTTCAACTTTGTGCCTTTCATGCTGTCTATAAAATAACAAAGACAGAAAATTGCTAGCCGTAAACCGCCAGCCAAATTGTATGCATTTAATGACTCTCAAAACAACAGCCCCCTTTAATGAGGCTTTGAACAGTCTTAACAACATGAACCCATAGAGTACCGAGGTTCCAAGCTAATAATCTCAAAACTCTATAAAACATTATTATCCAGCTAATAAGTATCCCCCATTCTGCGTTCCCTTGTTTAAGTGCTTTTCTATCCAGAAATGCAGATCTCTCTGGGGACACTAAAGATCTATATTGAAAGTTCCAACTTCCTAGGTCAGTCCACCCCTCTATGAGTGGACTGGTTCGTGCCTCCCTTGGGGCACTGAGCCCTGTACGGTGTCTTGGGCTAAACCATTTCAGAGCTTTATTTTGTGGTCTTAGTCCCTTGCTCTGCGGTAAAATCAACGTCAGCAAAGCGAATAGACAGGTAATAAGCCTTTTAAAGTCCATATTCCCAATCCAGTCCCCCCAGCCCCTGTTTACTTCGGAGAAGGGAAACTCTCCCCGGCCCTCCTCCCTCCCGTTAATAAGCCATCTCTATTGAATTTCTCTATCCGCAACACAGGGGTGATTCACAAGAGAAAGGTCCATCAACCTAGTCGTAGGCTGAGGTCCTAGGTGGACTGGCTGAGGCCGTCACCATATTCTCTTTCCTTTAACTGTTTTTTCGTATGTCCATAGTATTCATTTACTTTCTTTCATAGGTTATGTGCTCGGTTAAGAGTGCGCCCCCCCCGGCCGCAGTAGCACGAGGAAGGCAGCCCAGTGCCACCTCCACCTCCTGAGATCTATTGTTCATAAATGGGAGGAGGGGGAACAACCCCACTGAGTATTTCTATTTTGGACTCTGGTTGATCTTATAATCTTTAAAGGGAAGGTGGCGAAACAAAGATGCGCCCGCCTCTTCAAATCCACGCTATTCGGGATCTATTATGTTTACATTCAGGCCTTAATCTGATGAAAAGCATGCGTGAAGATTTCCACAATCATTTTTATTTCAGCCCCAACCCCTCACCCTGATGTTCTGTCTCAAATAGCTTATCCTACACCAGTTCTTGTATTTTGTATCTGTGTATTGTCCCTTTTAATCAAATAGTCCATTTCCCATTTGTACTTTACCCCGGGGATCCACTTTATCGCCTAGGTTCTTCCTCTGTCTTTTAGGTTGTTGTTCAGTCCACCGAGGCTCTGTCCATTTGAGGAGCCATTATCTGGGTTTGCGCGTTGTCTGAAGCGTCGTCGTGTGAGTTAAGCCCAGCCAACTGTATCTTCGACGTATAGGGCCTGAGGAGTGCAGCAACATCCGACCTTAGGTTGGTAGAATGGGGAAAAGCAGGACTTGTTAAACCTTTACGCGCCACAGACCAAGCCGACTCTCTTCAACTCTTTCTCCATTCTCCTTTTCTAACCCAGGGACTGGTATTCCGTCTTTTCTAGGAAGGTCTAGCCACCAGCAAGTCTTCAAAATTTTAATTCCTTGCCTGGTCTCTCCCCTTAATCTTGCAGGAATAGCATTTGTACCTTTAAGTCTGCGAGCCCTGAGACAGTTGGTTCACAACATACATGATCCCATCGCTTCCTGTACCCCGTAGTGCAATTGTTATCTATTACAATTCTGTGTGCTCGAACATAAGATCTTACTCGAGGCTTTGCAGGTAATTACATATAGGACTGACGTCAAGTGCAGCACCACCTGAAAAGTGCCTAGCTAGCAGTCCCTGGCTAGGGACCGCCCCTCATGTTGTGGTGACCGCCATGCGACGCCGGGTATAAAGGGGCGGTCCCAGACGCCTGCCATCCAGTTCTTTCCCTATCGGTAGCTGCAGTCATGTAAAGTTTGTGCTTAATCAGCCCTGCTCTTTCGTCGATTTTAACCGAGGAATTATAAGTATTTTTTCGTCCTGTCAGGTCATTGTTGGTGTATGTCGTCCCCTACACCATCCGAGTACAAAAACAAGTGCGACTCGTGCGGCGCCTAACTGCCACACAAGGATGGCCATTCCTTCTGCCTCGGCCCCGACCACTCGGTTGACAAGTGCCCGCATTGCCTTTACTTCAGCGCAGCTACCCGCAGATGATGCCAACAGTCCCTGGAAGCCCATCTTCTCAAGAAAAAGATGTCTTCGATGGAAAAAGAATTCAAGAAGCTCAGGCAGGCGTCGACTTCTCCGGAAGGGCATCGTAAAAAGCGGGACAAGGAGAGGCACCGGGAGAAGGCCTCCTCGCCAAGTAACATTTCCTCCAGGGGACCGTCTGACGGCAGCCTCCAAGGCTTTGGAGGAGGCGTCGGCCAACCCGTCTGGCTCGTGCTTGGGCCTTGCGGGCGCCTCCGGGCAAAAGGAGGCCTCCGCCCCCAGTTCAGCTGCAGGCTTGCGGCCTACTGGTGTGGGCGACTCCCATAAATCGGACGTCAGCTCCTCCGATGTCCGCCGGGAGAAGGTCGATAAGACGCCCGATTCTTTGGGGCGGCACACGACCTCGTCCCCCTCGGACTGGGCTGCTCCTCCTCCTTGGGACGCCGGGACCTAACCCCTAAGCCGCACATGGCTCCCCGATGTCGCGCCCGGGCGGCGGAACCTACGGCCGGACCCTCCAGCCCCGTCATACCCAGTTCCGCAGCCTTAGCTGTCAGTCCGGGATCTTGAGTCACCCCAGCCTGACCCCTCGATTCCCGGGCGATGCGGGGATGTTCCACCTTTGTCAGACCCTTCTCCTAGGGAACCGGATCTGACACTGGCCCCCGACGCCGGTCCCGCCGAGCCGGGCGGGGATTTTCCTTCCGCCGGGCCCTGCCCCCCCCGGGCCTCTCACTGTTGACCCGCCCGTGGGGCCACCTTCTGGGCCGTCTGCTCCAGCAGCTCCTCCAGTGCCTGGGTATCCTCTGTCTTATCCGACGCCGTTGTACCCGGGACCGCAGTATCCAGCGCCGCAGTATCTGACGCCTCAGTACCCGGCACTGATTTTCCCGCAGCCGGGTTTCGGATACTCTCCTTACGGATACAACCCGTATTCTTTTCCCCCTCCTCCTCCACCTCCACCGCCCCTTGGCGCGGTGTGATCTGGGAGGCTCTGGCTTCCTGGTGGGCTGGGGCCAAGGCTCAGCTCACCAGGCATAAAGAGAGCAGCCTTACGGACGGTGCCGCCCCGCCCTGCACGTCCGAGACGGCACACCCTCGCCGCCTCCAGAGCCCTTCCCTCTGATCCCGAGAGGGCAGGACACGCTGCTCAGGGATCCCCAAGGAACCTGCCTCCCTAGCTGTGTTAGGGAGTCTAATTCTGCTTCTGATTCTTTTTCGTCCCTCTCGGATTCCTCCGATGGATGCTCCGAGAGAGACGACGAGCCTCACTCTCCATCCAAGCCCCGGCCGAGGACTCCTCCGAAGTCTCCTCGGAGGACCCTTCCTTCACGGAGTTGCTCAGAAAAATCCAGGAAGTACATCTGTGGCGCTCCTTGGAACCAGATCCTCAGCGGGTCAAACTCACCGAATATCTGGACCTGCCCCTGACGGCTCCTACTTTAGTGCCACCCTGGATCGAGCCTCATGCCCACCTTGTTTCCACTATTTAGAAACAACCATCAGCTTTAGCCCCACTTCTTAGCAAATCTAACAGGCTATACCAGGCTCCTGAGGGTGTAGATTTTTTGGACTCTCACCCTTGTGCAGATTTGGTCGTGATTAGCATCGCTCACGGCCGATCAGCGCATCCCAAACATCTAAGCTTATCTTCTCCGGATAAGGAATCTCGCCTCCTGGACCAGTATGGAAGAAAAATCTACGCCTCTTCCACACTGGGAATTCAGGTCCTGAATTATGTTGCTCATATGGGGGATTACCAGAAGGCCATCCTTACCCAGGTGGAATCTAAGATTGACTCCTTACTTGACTCTCAAGTCAAGCAGGAGTTAACTGATTTAGTCCGTTCTGCTCGTTCGGTTAGTCGTCACATTCTGCGGATGACATATGATGCAGTGGACACTGTTGGGTCGAGCTCCGCTTTTGCCGTGAGTCTACGGCATCATGCCTGGCTCCGTGTGTCAGGTTTGGTCCCGGAGGTGCAATCTGCGATCCAGGAAGCACCTTTCAGGGGGTCGGTGCTTTTCGGTGGCGATGTCAAGGACATCATCACTGACTTGAAGGAGAAGGGGACGGCTCTGAAATCTGTGGATTCCATGTACCGGCCACAAGCAAAACCCCAAGGAGGGCAGGCCACTAAACGTCGGGCCCTCTCCGCCCAAAAAAGCAGCGGGTGCCCCAGCTGCGGCGCTGCCCCACACCACCTGACACCACCTGACTCCTCCCCTCTCCCATCGCCTCCGGACACACTGGAGGAACTGGTAGGAGGGAGGTTCTTTCTCCACCTTCCGGGTTGGGAGAGGATAACAATGGATTCATAGGTGCTTCAGATTATAGCGGAAGGGCACTCTATAGAGTTTCTACAGAAACCACCCCGCCACCCCCCTCTGAAGTCGTCCTACACAAGGGACCATCTTCCTTTGGTCCGGGAAGAAATCTCTGCCGTCCTCGCGAAGCAGGCCATAGAGCCTGTTCCCCCTCACCTTCAAGGGACGGGTTACTATTCTCATTTCTTTTTGGTCCCAAAGAAGACTGGAGATCTCAGACCCATTCTCGATCTCAGCTCTTTGAACCTTTACGTGGAATACAAAAGGTTCAGGATGCTCTCCCTACAGACCCTTCTGCCCCTCCTTCGGCCGGGTCAATGGCTTTGTGCGCTGGATATGCAGGATGCATATCTGCACATCCCCATTCGCCCTTCTCATCGCAAGTACCTTCGGTTTGCTTTCCAGGGGGACCATTACCAGTTCCGGGCACTCCCGTTTGGTCTTTCCTCGGCACCCTGAGTCTTTACCAAATGCCTGGCTGTGGTAGCGGCCCACCTGCGTACAATGGGAGTTCAGGTGTTCCCTTACCTGGACGATTGGCTCCTGGCGGCCTCGTCCAGGGAGGAGCTCCTGCATTTTCTCTTCCTTACCCAGCAGGTTTTCACTTGCCTGGGTATTACCATCAGCCATTCCAAGTCTCATCTGGATCCCTCCCAGAGACTACAGTTTATCGGGGCTATCCTCGATACGACGGTGAGCAAGACCTTTCTGTCTCCGGACAGGGTGGCCTCTCTTCAGTCACAGATTTCCCTGCTATCAGAACGCAGGAAGGTTTCCGCGAGGTCGGTTCTCCGTCTCCTGGGGCTCATGGCGGCCGCAATCCCGACAGTTCCCCGCGCTTGGCTCCATATGAGGATCAATCTCTCAGTGGACTCTTCGCTCCCAATGGGATCAACTGGTAGACAACCTAGATCATCTAGTTCTGATCTCCTCGCCGATGGCTCGGGACTTGCAATGGTGGATGGTTCGAGAGAACCTGTTTCAGGGGGTCCCTTTCTGTCATTTCCCCTCTCAGACTCTGACCACAGACATATCAGGTGAAGGTTGGGGAGCCCATCTGGGTCCTCACCGAACCCAGGGATTATGGTCCAGATTGGAACTAGCTCTCCACATCAGTGTGCTCGAGCTTCGAGCAGTATTATATGCTCTCCAAGCCCTTCACCAATACATTCTTCCCGGTCATCTAGCCGTCCAGACGGACAATATGTGTGTGGTGTGGTACATCAACAAGCAGGGAGGGATTCGATCCTACTCGCTGTGCAGGGAAGCAATGAGGGTTTGGGACTGGGCAACTCGACACAACCTTCACCTCACAGCGGCTCATGTTCCAGGAGTCGACAGTACCCTGGCAGACAAGCCAAGTCGCTGCTCTGCCCTGCCACATGAGCGGGAGTTGGACCAAAAGGTGCTAAATCACATCCTCCACCTTTGGGGGATTCCACAGGTAGACCTGTTTGCCTCTTCCCAAAACGCAAAACTTCCCAACTTTTGGTCGCTCGTTCCAGAGCGAGGCGCTTTCTGGAACGACGCTCTGTCTCTAAGCTGGAAGGGCAGATTCGTCTATGCTTTTCCCCCAATTCCGCTGGTCCGTCGTGTATTGCAGAAACTATCAACAGAAGGAGCGAGAATGATTCTGATCGCTCCTTTCTGGCCCAGGCAAATCTGGTTCTCTCTTCTACAACGATACTCAGAGGTTCCTCTCTTACTCTTTCTTTATCTCGAGGTTTGCTGACCCAGGATCAGGGGACTCTGGTCCATCCGGGACTTAAGTCCCTACAACTTAATGCATGACTCCTGCAGACCTAGCTCAATCCCGCTTTGGTGTCTCTCCAAAGGTGGCGGAGATTCTGGTGGAGGCTAGGAAACCCTCCATTAGGACCACTTACGCCAAGAAATGGAAGAGAGTTTCTATTTGGGCGGCCTCTAGGAACGTGGAGCCTTTCTCCTGTTCAGTGGCCGTTCTGCTGGAATATTTACGTCGCCTCTTTGACCTGGGTCTCAGTCACTCCTCCTTGAAAGTGCACATGGCCGCTATTTCAGCGTACCATGTTCCTTTTGCAGATAAAGCACTTGCCCAATTAGAGGTCTCTAAGACCTTTCTTAGAGGGGTCCTTCATCTGAGGGTCCCCCGTTCGGACTTCTGCTCCCCCTTGGGACTTGAACTTTGTTCTAGAGAAACTTATCCTTTCTCCCTTCGAACCTGCGGCCTCTGCAGATCCGAAGTTTCTTTCGTGGAAGACACTCTTCTTGGTGGCCATTACTTCCGCTCGAAGAATTTCCGAGCTCCAGGCCCTTATGTGTAAAATCCCATACCTGATTTTTTACAAAGAACGAGTGGCTTTTCGCACGAACCCTAAGTTTCTACCTAAAGTGGTAGCAGAGTCTACCTTAAATCAGTCTATAGAGTTACCTGCTTTTTTCACCCAGTACTCCAACCAAGGAGAATATTTACTCCATAGTATGGATGTTCACCGGATTCTGAGATACTACACTGACAGGACGAAGGATCTCAGAAAGACTGATCAGTTATTCGTCTCCTTTGCTCACAAAAGGGAAGGCAATGCTGTTTCCAAACAATGCCTGTCGAAGTGGTTAGCTCATTACATCACTTTCTGTTATGACAAGTACAACAAGACCCTCCCAGGTCAGGTCAGAGGTCACTCCACACAAGGAGTAGTGGCCTCTGCAGCTTGTTCAAGAATGTGTGCGGCAGACATATCGCTGCCGCCACCTGGACTTCCGTCCATACTTTGAAAACACTACAGTTTGGACATTGCCTCTAAGCGTGAGACCAGGCTTGGGCTAGCTGTTTGCAAGGCCTCCTGTCTTGAGGCCTGCAAGGCCTACTGCTACTTTCAGGAGTAGTTCCTCCTCCTGGTGCCTTTGCTCTCCAGACTGTAGGATTCAGTCCTATATGTAATTATCTACTGCAAGAGCCCTCTCGAAGAAAGATAGTACAGTTACGTAAGAACTTACCATAACAGTAGATGTTCGAGAGAGGCTCTTGCAGAAGGTAATACCTTCCCGCTCTCCATCCCCCTAGGCTTTTTCAGCTCTTTTTCCAGGAATGGAAACATTTGCTTCTCTCTCGTTTGGGCCTGTGGTGGGAAAGAACTGGAAGGCGGGCGTCTGGGACCGCCTCTTTGTACCAACATCACATGACGCCGTCACCTGACAGGGTGGTCCTTCGGACTGCTAGCTAGAAATTTTTCGTAGGGTCCTTGTCAAGTCGAAGCGCTAGTCCTATATGTAATTACGTACTGCAAAAGCTTGTCTCGAAGATCTACTATTACGGTAAGTTCTTACGTAACTGTACTTTTCTTTTATTTCCATGTTCTTTTAAGGATCTGTTCTTTGGAGGTATAGCTGGACACCTGCACCACAAATGAGCGTGGCTGCGAGTTCGGGCTCGATGGTCGCTGAACGAGAGAGCGATGGGCCCTGTCCATAGAGACGTCTAGCTGTGGAGGTAATTTTAACAGGTCTGATAATTTCTGCAAGAAGGCTATCGTGTCCGAAGTTTCCTCCTCTCTACCTTCAGGAACACCATAGATTATCAGATTCTGTCTCCTGCTCCGTCCCTCGATGTCTTCTAGCTTGGCCTGTAGCTCCCTTTCCCGGGCCATCTAGTACAGTAGTAGACGGTTGTGACGGTCCGCTTGTTCCATGACCGTTGTAAGTCCCAATTCCAACTTATCTGCTCTGTGTTCGATTCTTCCAATATCAGATTTTAACTCGGTTAGTGTGAGGTCTATTTTCTGACCCGTTTTCGCAGTTTGTAGAATCAAGGCTATTAGTTGGGGGTAGTCATCTTCGGGGGCCGTCTCCATTGCAGAGGAGCTATCATGGTCAGTAGGCCCTGACATTCTCGTCGCTTTTTCTCCTTGCAGCAAAAGCTGCAATTTCTGTGCCGGAGTCTGGTTATTCTTAGTGGTCCCTGCTCTTGATCTGGTGACTTTAGCCGGCGATTGCATATTTGTTTGCAGTAGATGCCGATCGATTTAACTTCGGGCTGGGAGACTCCTCAAGTTATGCTGCCATTTAGGCTGCTGACATCACCGGAAGTTTTGCTAGTCAATTTGATCTCCTTGCTACACATTCACTACTTTGATTAGTACTTTTCTGTGCAAAAATGCTAACTGATTGAAAATCTTTATTTAAAACCCTGTAGTGTGCCAGACAGTCCGGGGAAGCATTACTCCATACTTTGCGTGTACATGGAATCCTCAGATTTTCTTCGGGGATCTCTCATCAGGCCACAGCTATGGAACTTGTACCAGCCAGGCGCTAGGTCCACACAAACTTTTTCTTGGTAATCTAATGGGGGCCGCCAATGTTGACATTGGACATCAACGTTCTCCACTATATAAGGGTGGGCAGCTCTGTGCCCTCCTCTGTTCTTTTTCCACCATCGACCATAGTCGCCGGACTCCACAGAGACACTGCCGCTTCAATCGACTGTCGGTTTATATTTCTACTTATTTTCTTCTCCCCCTGGTGCGTTATTATTTTGTTTCTAAACTGACAATCATCGTTGTGTATGTCGATTGAAAGATAACCGCTAAGCTTTTTTTTTTTGTGAGTGTGGTGGAAAAATCTACTCCCACGACAACTATGATGTCTGCATCCGCTGTCTTGGCGAGTCCCACAACACCAAGGCCTGTGAGCACTGCCCGAAATTCAACCAAGCCACCTAGCGCCTCCGCCAGAAAGCTCTGCAGTCTTTCCTTCTAGAGCAGAAGGTAGTCAGAATGGAAAAGGAGCTCCATGAGGGAAGCTCCTCTGTGTCACTGGCTCGGCTTTCTGGTTTCCATTCCTCCAAGGCCCAGGACAAGTCTTAAGGCAAGCATAAATGCCGGGAGAGGGAGTGGAGTTAGGACAAATGTGCTCCACCCCCGGTCCACTCTCGGTCACTGCTTTCATCTGTGCCGACCATTGCAGTGCTGTCATCCACTTCAGTGGCAACGTCTTCTGCCACCCAAACCATTGTTCCCATAGGGTTGGCTTTGCCTGTGAGTTCCACTGGACTTGCCATGGCCGGTGAAAGCTTGTTGACGCCCGGGTTGTTCATGCTACTGCCGATGTTCCAAACCCTGCCACACACACCTCATTTACCTTCAGGTCTGCTGGCAGCAGGCTCTGCCGGACCTCCCATGACTGTTGATGGATGGTCAATGTTGGGGTGCTGGCTTCCCCCATTGACCCCATGAGTCGTGTTTTTTTTTTTTTTTTTTTCCCCAACATTAGGGCTCCAGCCTCCCCCGTTGATGCTTCAAGATGCTTCTGCCATGCTTGTCACATGGATGTTCAGACAGTGCTCTTCTCCTTTGTGGAGATCTTAGTGCTTTGTGCCTCCTCTGGGCCCAGTGATGCTGGGGCCTACCAGAACAGCTCCTGTGCTGATGCCTGTCTAGTAGATGCACCCTGTTTGCTCCAGGGTGTCAATGTTCTTGCTGCTCGCTTGAGCCTGTCGACAAGGATCAGGAATACACACCTGATCTCATGCCACAAAAGTAGGAGGATGAAGAGGAACAGTAGATTAGAGTTCTGATCGATCTGACTCCACCGATTTCGGGTCCCCTCCTGAGGACCACACTGTAATTGGTATGATGAGGCAGCTCCAAACTGCCATGGGATTAGATGCCCAGGAACAAGCCATCACTCACAGAAACTTGGGACTTTCTAGAACTGCCAGATTCTTCACCTCTGGTCATCTTTTTTCTGCTGGCTGTATTAGAGGATGCCACCCTGATGGCCTGGTACAGGGCCTGCTTGAATCTCTATCATGGTCAAGAAGGCAGACAAGCAATACCAGGCCCCTTCAGGAAAATCTTTTTTTTTTTTTTGAAGGGCAATCTGAGGCAGAGTCAGTGATGATTAAGGCAGCCCATGATGGGTCTAATGTGCCTAAACACTTCCGCTGTCTCCAACCAGATGAAGAGTCGAGAGAACTGAACTGTGTGGGAAAGCGAACCTTTGACTTTTACTTCAAGGGGGAGCTCTTGCATCAGGTAATACCATTAGGACTATGCCGCCAGGCACTAGGTCTCCCATGGAAAACTTCTAGTTAGCAGTCCAGATGGGGGACTGCTCCTGACGTCAGCTCTGCCCTGACGTCGCCTGTGGTGTAAAGGGGACAGTCCCCTGACACCACCTCAGTTCTTTCCTTTTCCCGCCGTTTAACTGCTAGTATCGACTTCACGGATGCCTAAATTACAGTTGACTGCCCGTTTTACGCCTTGCACAGTTACCATTTGTTTTCGTTATTTCTTCCAATTTTTCAGTATTGGTGCATATTTTATTTTTTTTATCCTCGCAGCAGTGGAAGTCGAAGTGCGCGTGTGGCAAGCAGATCCTGGCAAGAGACTGCCACTCACCCTGCATGATCTGTTTGGGCCCAAACCACAAGCTGGACGACTGCCCGCATTGCCAAAAGCTTAACAAAACATGCATTCTCTGCCTCAAGACTCTCGAGGCGTACTTATTGGAGCAACAAGTGACTGCCATGCAGAGGACCCTTTCGGGACTAGCTCTTCATCTTCAACCAGTAACTCCTCCCCCAAAGAGAAGAGATCAGGCGGGAAATGCCACCATAAAAATGAAGAGATTCAGGTCAGAATCCCGCCCTAGGTCCCCTCACAAGACCTCTGCTTCTTCCACCTCCGGCGGGAGGTCAGACTCCGTTTTCTCCGGTTCCATGGCTGCTACAGGGATTGCTTCCAAGAAGACCTCTACTCCTTCTTACTCATAGGGCAAGGAGGCCTCCAGCCATGGGCGTTTGTCTGCCCCAGTGTCCCTGGCTCTTATGCCCCACAAGCCGTCGCCTGGGTCAGTGCCAGAGAGACTGACATCCTGTTCGAGTGGCAAAGCTGATGCTCCCGCCCAAACATTCCTCCGGGTCATCCGATTGGCATAAGAGGTCGGTTGACTCCTCCAGACGCCAGGCAGCCATCAAGCATCAAATGCCTCCTCCACCTGAAGATAGGGCGACATCTGCCTCGGAGGGTTGTCCAACCAGGGGATCCTCCAGTTCGGTGGTGGAGATGGACCAGGCGCCCCCACCAAAGCAACTGTCTGCTCCAAAAGAGCGGCAGTCTGATCAGGCTTCTTAAAGTCTACGGATCGGACGCCCGGGCCCATAGAGGTCAATGCCTCCCCATAGGAGCTGGACGTCAGACCCCAGGTCAAGGCCTTTTCGGCTCCGATGCCTGAAGATAAACAGCCCAAGGGCCAGGCGTCTGCTTCTAAAGCACTGCAAGGGCCGTCGCCAGGACCCTTGGACGTCCCTACCCGGATGCCACAACCACCCATCGTCCCGCTGGCGGAAGTAGGGACATTATTTAATTATAGGTGGAACACCATCAAAGGGGACTTGCTACCCAGACCAAGGGAGCCATCTCCTACCCCAAGAGGTCTGCCACCTCCAGCTCCGCTGAAGGAATCCATGCCTCGGAGGCCAAGACTACCTCTCCCACGCCAGATCGCCCGTCTGGGATGACGACCGGGGGTTGCCAGCTCCTAGTGATTGCAGAAGGCACAAATCGTCTGTTCCCTCTTGCAAGAGATGACCACACTCTTCCTCAGGGGAAGACATAGGGCGATTCCTTACTACTTATCCGAGGACGAGCTGCCCTTTCCCTCTCTGAATCACAGGAAGGACTCCCCAAGGTTCCCTCCTGATGATATGTCCTTCCTGGATGTGATGAGGCACATCCAGGCCTTAAACCAATGGGCCACTGAGGAGCTTGACACAGAACGCTTGCACCTGGCCAAGTTCCTTGTGGCGACCGACCCCAAACCTCAGGTCATTCCCCCACTAGTTGAACCCTTCCAAGATGAAACAAAACTGGTCTGGAAGCATCCGTCCGCCACTTTAGCCATGCCCAGAAAAGCGGACCAACTGTACAAAACCGAAAAGGGGAACCCCAACTGAGTGAACAGTCGAAGGCAGACTTCATGGTGCTCACTGCAGCACATGGCAGGGTGCAGCAGTCCAGACGTATGAGCTCTCAGTCTCCAGATCCTGGATTGGAAAGGCTGGATCAAGTGGGCTGCAAGGTCTACTCTTCAGCCACCTGCACTGTCGAGTCACTAAACATTTTGGCACATATGGTCATGTACCAAAAGTCATTAAGGAGCAAGGTTTTAGATATGAGCAAGGCCCAGCCGGACTCTGACAGCAAGTCTGAACTCGATGGCTGTCGTAGTCTGGAATAGACGTTGGCAAACCTGTTCTGCAGAGCTCTTATGACTCAGCAGGCATGGCTGCCAGGGCAGCTGCTGCAGCAGTGTGCATGAGAAGATCTGCCTGGTTGCAGGTCTCAGGGTTCCATCAGGATCTACAAGATGACATACTAGACGTACCGTTCCAAGTGTTTGGTTGTCTTTGGTCTTGATATTGAGAAGCTAATTATAGGGTTTCAAGATTCTGGAGAATCTGTCTCCGATGTATGTAGAATGTACAAGCCAGAACCAGCCAGTGCTCGGTGCCACCCCTTTCGTAAAAGCCAGGGTCAGCAGGGAAGGCACCAGGAACCAAAATGAGAATTTAAAAGAAGAGGTCTTCCTCTTCCTTCAAGTTCTTGGGGCCCCAAAAATGCCAAGAACAGCAAGACCCCCCCCCCCCGGCTAATCCTTCCGCCTTGGCATGACTCCCTTCCGGCACTCGCTCCTGCGGTGGAGGCCCAGGGGGAGGCTGTAGGAGGGAGGTTCTCCCTTGTCAGGATGGTCCAGTATCACCACAGACCAGTGGGTTCTCCAGGTTATCCAAAGGCTACTCTGGAGTTCACCCAGATCCCAGCGGACAGCCCACCCACCCCCCTCCCACTGCTCCCTCATCCCACACCGCCTCCTATGGCAGAAATTCAGGTCCTGCTAGAGAAGAGAGCGATTCAGGTGGTACCCCCAAACCAAAGAGGCAAAGGATACTACTCACTGCTTCTTAGTCCCAAAGCTCACAGCATCATCAGGGTTCCAGTTGTGTCGGTCACCAAAAGAAACAGCCTTTTTCAAGTCTTGGGCATAACTCTGAATCTCTCCAAGTCATGCCCCTGGCCTGTCCAAAGACTGCAGTACATTGGAGCTATCCTGGCTACTGTCTCGGGAAAGACATTCCTTCTCGACGACCGAGCAGACAGACTGAAGGCAGTCGCCCGAATGATAATGACCTCCAGTCCGACCGGGGTGGTGCTTCAGCTCTTGGGCCACATGGTTGCAGCCATTGCAATAGTTCCCCTCGCTCATCTGCATATGAGGGTCATTCAGTGGAACCTCAGAGTGCAATGGGACCAAAGCACGGATTATCTCGATCATCCGATCAGAATCTCCAGTGCTGTCCTTCGGTCCCTGGAGTGGTGGGTCACTCTTGCTGGACTAGACATGGGTTCCCTTACAACATCCGAGTCCTCAGCAAATTCTAACAGATGCCTCGGGGATGGGCTGGGGAGTGCTTCTGGCATCCCATCAGACGGGCTCTTGGACCTCAGTAGAATGTGCTCTCCATATAAATGGCCTGGAGATGAGAGCCATCCTGAATACTTTAAAGGCCTTCCAAGGAGTACTCTTGCCTGGTACCTTGCTGGTCCAGTTGGACAACATTCCGGTAGTCTTCTTTCTCAACAAGCAAGGGGGCACTCATTTTTATCCTCTTTGCAGAGAGGCCATGAGAGTTTAGTATTGGGCAGTGGATCACAACCTGGAACACACAGCAGTGCATGTACCAGGGATTCACAGCGTTCTCGCAGACCACCTAAGCCGCTCTTGCTCTCAGTCACAAATGGGAGTTACCACAAGAGGGCGCAGGTGACCTGTTTAAAAGATGGGGCCAACCAGAACTGGATCTCTTTGTGTTGCCACTCAATGCCAAACTGCCCAATTTCTGTTTGCTAGATCCAGGACTTGGTGTTTTCTGGCACGATGCATTGTCTCTCTCCTGGACAGGGAGGTTTCTGTATGCTTTCTCTCCCTTTCCACTTCTTCAGAGGGTACTGCTCAAGTTGCAGACAGAAGGTGCTCGCATGATCTTGGTAACACCCTTCTGGCCTTGAGGCATCTGGTTCTCGCCGTTGGAACAAGTGGCATTGGAACCGCTGGTTCAGTTATTACTTGGTATGAAAGAACAGAAGAAGGCCAGAGCTCATCGAGACTGTTCCTCACACTGTGTGGGACATTATTTATCTATTATTTCTCAACCAAACATCTAATTTGTTTTTAAAGATAGTGGCACTAGTTCCCTCTACCAATTCTTGTGGCAAGGTGTTCCATACAGTGGATGCTCTTATTGGAAAAAAGTTTCCCTGTTTTGCTGGTTTTATAAGTTTTTACTTCAAGCTGTTTATTATGCAGTCTCGGAACATGTCTCCTTTTGGAGAGTGTTAGGCCGCAGTTTTCCATTAGATTTGGTGAATTTATTAAATTAAAAACCATAAGCATATCACCTCTTAATCTTCTAGTTTGAAGAGAGAAGAGACCAGTAGCTTTTAATCTGTTCTGACAATCCAAGTTTGTTAATCTTGGAATCATTCTACATTTTACTTCGAGAGGGCTCTTGCAGTAGGTAATTACATATAGGACTGGCCGGCTGGCGGCAGGACCCCTGAAAAATTTCTAGCTAGCAGTAACTGGGGGACCGCCTCCACGTCAGGTGACGGCGTCAAATGGACGTCCGAGATAAAGGGTCCTTTAACGCCCGCTTCCAGTTCTTTTCTCATCACGTCAGGTAGCGCCATGGTTAAGTTCTTTATCACTCAGTCCTGTTACTTCATCGTTTTCGAACAAGTTTTCAGTAGAGAATTTTATTTTTTCGTCAGGTGAGCGTCTGTTTATGTGCGTCCTTTTCAAAGAATAAGTGCGACTAGATGCGGCTATCAGACTGCCTCACAAAAGCGGTCACTCCTCTGCCTTTTCTGCTTAGGCCCGACCACGCGGTGAGCAAGTATCCGCACTGCCTTGATTCAACGCGGCCACCCGCGAGCTTCAGTCCCTCGAAGCCCATCTCCCCAAAAAGAAGGTGTCCGCGATGGAGAAGGAGTTGAAGAAACTTCGGCAGGCGTCGACTTCCCCTGAAGGGCATAAGAAGCGGGACAAGGAAAGGCACCGGGAGAAGGCCTCCTCCTCCGCGACTCTGGCCGGAGTCGCGGGCAAGGTAACGTTCCCTCCGGGGGATCGCCCGACGGCAGCCTCCAAGACTTTGGAGCAGGCGTCCGGTCCGCCCTGTAGGGTTCGCGTTCGAGACCTGCAGGGTGTCTCCGAGCAAAGAGACTCTAACGCCAGTACCGCGCGGGCCCGCGCGTACTGGGTGTGGGCACCTCCCTTATGCCGACGCCGGCTCCTCTGACGATGCCGAGAAGGCCGCTAAGACGCCTGACCTTCCGGGCGGAGCACAGCAGTGTCCCCCGACCGGGCCTCCTCCCATACTCCGCCCGCCCGACGAGGGACCCCGGTCAGACGCCGGCTCCTCTGGTGTCCGCTGGATTCGCCCATGAGCCACACGTCGGCTCCTCCGACATGCGCGGGGCCCGGAGCTCACGCGCAGACCCTGCCGCGTCCTGTCGACTCAGGCCTCGCATCCTTCGCTGACGCCAGGGGCCCCAGTCCCCCTGCCCGACCCCAGGGATTTTTCCCCTCCGTCCCCGGACGAGGCTCGGGACCCTGGGCTACCGTCCGATCCTCTTCCTGAAGAGCCGGATCCGGCGCCGACTCCTCCGACGCCGGCCCCGACATCGTTCCCGATACCGGCCCCTCTGACGCCGGCGGGGGATATTCCTTTTCCATCGGGCCCTCCACCCCACGGGCCTGTCCCGACTGATCCGCCCATGGAGTACCCGGCTGGGCCGTCTGCTCCGGCAGTTCCTCCAGTGCCTGGGCATCCGCTGTCATATCCGACGCCGGTTTTCCCAGGCCTGCAGTATCCTGCGCCGCAGTACCCGGTGCCAACCTCTTCGACACCGCAGTACCCGGTTCCGGTATACCCGCAGCCGGGTTACAGATACTCCCCCTACGGAGTCTCTCCGTACACCTATTCCCCTCCTTCTCCTCCACCGCCCCCTAGGCCGCCGGTGGATCTTCAGGAGATTCTTGCCTCCTGGTGGGCCGAGGCCAAGGCTCAGCTCACCAAGGAAGTCGAGAGCCGTCTTGCGGCGACGGTGCCAACCCCGGCTCCCGTATGCCCCAGACGGCACACTCCCTCTCCTCCTCCGGACTCCCGGGCTTTACCCTCGGGATACAGAGAGGGGCAAGACATGCATTCTGGGATTCCTCCCAAGGAACCCGTTCCTCCCCCTAGTCAAGTTAGGGAGTCTTACTCTGCTTCAGATTCTTTCTCTTCTCCCTCGGACTCCTTGGAGGCTTCCGATGGATGCTCCGAGAGAGACGACGAGCCACGCTCTCCGTCTAAGCCCCGGCCGAGGACTCCTCCGAAGTCTCCTCCGGAGGATCCTTCCTTCACGGAGTTGCTCAGGAAGATCCAGGAGGTCCATCAGTGGCACTCGTTAGAGCCAGATTCTCAAGGGGTTAAACTCGTCGAACATCCGGACTTACCCCTTACGGCTCCTACCCTAGTGACACCCTGGATCGAGCCTCACGCCCACCTTGTTTCCACGATTTGGAAGCAACCGTCGGCTTTAGCCCCACTTCCCAGGAAGTGAAACAGGCTGTACCAGGCTCCGGAGGGTGTAGACTTTTTAGATTCTCACCCCCGTGCAGACTCTGTTGTTGTTAGCGCTGCTCACGGCCGGTCAGCACACCCAAAACACTTCAGCTCGTCTCCCCCGGATAAGGAATCTCGCCTTCTGGATCAGTATGGAAGGAAGATCTATGCTTTTTCCACACTGGGGATTAGGGCCCTGAACTATGTACCACATATGGGAGATTACCAGAAGGCCGTCCTTACCCAGGCGGAATCTAAGATTGACTCTTTGCCTGATTCCCAAGTCAAGCAGGAGTTGGCCGACCTGCTCCGTTCTGCTTGTTCGGCCAGTCGTCATATTTTGAGGATGACCTACGACGCAGTGGACACCGCAGGACGGAGTTCTGCCTTGGCCGTCAGTCTTCGGCGTCATGCATGGCTCCGTGTGTCAGGTCTGGTCCCGGAGGTGCAGTCAGCGATCCAAGAAGCACCTTTCAGGGGTTCTGTGCTTTTCAGTGGTGATGTCAAAGACATCATCACTGATTTGCAGGAGAAGGGGACAGCCCTTAAATCGGTTGATTCAATGTACCGTCCCCATCCCCCACAGCGCCGTCCCTTTCGCAGATGCAGCCGTCCTCAAGCGAAACCTCAGGGAAGGCGGGCCAGTAAATGTCGGGCCCCCACACCTGCTGTGCCCCAGCTGCGGCGCTGCCTCACACCACCTGACTCCTCCCCTCTCCCACCGCCTCCGGCAGCCCCGGAGGAACTGGTAGGAGGGAGGTTCTCTCCACCTTCCGGGTTGGGAGAGGATAACATCGGATTCATGGGTGCTTCAGATCATAGCAGAGGGGCACTCCATAGAGTTTCTACAGAAACCTCCGCGTCACCCCCCTCTGAACTCCGCTTACTCAAGGGACCAACTTCCTTTGTTCAGGGAAGAAATCTCGGCGCTCCTTACGAAACACGCTATAGAACCCGTCCCCCCCCACCTCTACGGGACGGGTTACTATTCCCATTTTTTCCTTGTACCAAAGAAGACAGGAGATCTCGGACCTATTCTCGATCTCATCTCTCTGAACTTGTATGTGGAATACAAGAGGTTCAGGATGCTTTCCCTTCAAACCCTTTTGCCCCTGCTTCGGCCGGGCCAATGGCTTTGTGCACTGGATATGCAGGATGTGTACCTGCACATCCCCATTCGCCCCTCACACCGAAAGTACCGCAGGTTTGCGTTCAAGGGGGTTCACTACCAATTCCGGGCGCTCCCGTTTGGTCTTTCCTCGGCTCCCCGAGTCTTTACCAAATGCCTGGCAGTGGTAGCGGCCCACCTCCGTACTTTGGGAGTTCAGGTTTTTCCCTACCTGGACGACTGGTTCCTGGCTGCCTCGTCCAGGGAGGAACTTCTGCATTTTCTCTCCCTCACCCAGCAGGTTTTCACTGGCCTGGGTATTACCATCAACCATTCCAAGTATCACCTGGAACCTTCACAGAGGCTCCAGTTCATTGGGGCAATTCTCGACACATCACTGTGCAAGGCCTTTCTGCCTCCGGACAGGGGGGCCTCCCTCCAGTCACAGATTTCCCTCCTATCGGAACGCAGGAGGGTTCCGGCGAGGTCAGTGCTTCGTCTACTGGGGCTCATGGCGGCGGCCATCCCGACGGTTCCTCGCGCGCGCCTCCACATGAGAATCTCTCAGTGGACTTTCCGATCTCAGTGGGATCAACGGTAGACGATCTAGATCATCTAGTTCTGATCTCCTCGCCAATGGTAAGAGACTTGCAATGGTGGATGGTTCGAGAGAACCTATTCCGGGGGGGGGGCCCTTTTTTCATCCTCCCTCCGATCAGACTCTGACCACGGATGCTTCAGGCGAAGGTTGGGGAACCCATCTGGGTCCTCATCGAACCCAGGGCCTATGGTCAAAGATGGAGATAGTTCTCCATATCAACGTGCTCGAGCAGTGCTGTATGCTCTCCAAGCCCTTCACCAATTCATCCTTCCCGGTCACCTTGCTGTCCAAGCGGACAACATGTGCGCGGTGTGGTACATCAACAAGCAGGGAGGGACTCGATCCTACCCGCTGTACAGGGAAGCGATGAGGGTTTGGGAATGGGCAACGCTTCACAACCTTCACCTCATGGTGATCCATGTTCCGGGAGTTGACAGTGTCCTGGCAGACAGACTAAGTCGCTCGTCGGCACTACCACACGAGTGGGAATTGGACGAAAAAGTTCTAAAAAGCATCTTCCAGATTTGGGGGACTCCTCAGATAGACCTGTTCGCTTCCTAGCAAAATGCAAAGCTTCCAATCTTTTGTTCGCTCGTTCCAGAGCGAGACGCTTTCTGGAACGACGCTCTATCTCTAAACTGGAAGGACAGATTTGTCTATGCTTTTCCCCCAATTCCTCTGGTCCCTTGTGTGTTACAGAAGCTGGCTTTAGAAGGAGCGAGAATGATTCTGATCGCTCCTTTCTGGTTCTCTCTTCTACAACAATACTCAGAGGTTCCTCCTCTTCCTCTTCCTTTATCTCCAGGATTGCTGACCCAGGATCAGGGGACCCTGGTCCATCTGGGACTCAAGTCCCTTCAACTTCATGCATGGCTCCTGCGGACCTAGCTCAGTCTCGTTTTGGCGTTTCTCCTAAGGTGGCCGAGATTCTGGTGGAGGCTAGAAATCCCTCCACTAGGTCCACCTACGCCATGAAATGGAAAATATTTTCCATCTGGGCTGCGGCTAGGAACGTGGAACCCTTTTCCTGCCCTGTGACCATTCTGCTTGAGTACATGCGTCATCTTTTTGACCTGGGTCTCAGTCACTCCTCTTTGAAAGTCCATATGGCTGCTATTTCAGCCTACCATTTGCCCAGCTGGAGGTATCCAAAACTTTGCTCAGAGGGGTCCTTCATCTCAGGCCCCCTGTCCGGATTCCAGCTCCCGCATGGGACCTGAACTTTGTCCTCGAGAAACTTACCCTTCCTCCTTTTGAGCCTGCGGCTTCCGCAGACTTGAAGTTTTTATCGTGGAAGACGCTCTTCTTGGTGGCCATTACTTCCGCTCGCAGAATTTCCGAGCTCCAGGCCCTGATGTGCAAAATCCCTTATCTGGTTTTTCACAAAGAACGATTAGCTCTTCGCACGAATCCTAAGTTTCTCCCGAAGGTGGTAGCGGAATCTACCTTGAATCAGTCTATTGAATTACCTGCCTTCTTCACGCAGTACTCCAATCAAGGAGAATACCTGCGCCATACCATGGATGTTCACAGGATCCTGAGATACTACTACACCGATACGATGAAGGATCTCAGACTGATCAGTTGTCTCTTTTGCTCACAAAAGAGAAGGTACTGCTGTCTCTAAGCAATGCCTATCAAAATAGTTGGCCCATTGCATCACTTTCTGTTATGACAAGTATAAGACCCTACCGGGTCAAGTCAGAGGTCACTCCACTCGTGGAGTAGCAGCCTCTACGGCTTATTTCAAGAACGTGTCTGCGGCAGACATCTGTGCTGCCGCCACTTGGACTTCCGTCCATACCTTTACTAAACATTACAGTTTGGACATTGCCTCTCAGAGAGCAGGCTTTGGGTTAGCTGTCTTGCAAGGTCTCCTTTCTTGAGACCTGCTAGATTATTAGCTACTTTTGGAGTAGTTCCTCTTCGGTGCCTTTCATTTGTTCCAGACTGCTTGGGATTCTGTCCTATATGTAATTACCTACTGCAAGAGCCTTCTCTCAGTAAGATAGTAGAAGACAGAAGAACTTATCACAGAATAGTAGATCTTCGAAAGAGAGGCTTTTGCAGTAGGTAATACATTCCCACCCTCCATCCCCCCAGGCTTTTTCAGCTCCTTTTCCATTGAGGAAATGTCTGCTTCTCTCTCGTCCGGCCTTCCGGCCTGTGGCGGAAAGAACTGGAAGGCGGGCGTCGGGACCGCCTTTATTCCGACGCCGCTTTGACGCCGGTCACCTGACGTGAGGCGGCCTCAGGACTGCTAGCTAGAAATTTTTCATAGTCCTGCCGCCAGCCATGCCAGTCCTATATGTAATTACCTACTGCAAGAGCCTCTCTCGAAGATCTACTGTTACGGTAAGTTCTTACGTAACTGTACTTTACTCTCCTTTGAATGTGTTCAAGAATTGCAATGTTGTTTTTTTTTTTTTTTTTATTTGGATTCCAGAAAGGGGAGCCATAGTCTAGATACGGTCTAACGTATGCCCTATACAGTGGAATAAGGCATTGTTCAGTGCAATTAACAAAAGTGCGTTTTATTTGCCTCAAAAGTCTGTTGGTCATGCAAGCAGTTCTAATACAGTGATCATTTGATGTAAGTTTATTATTAACATATATTCCTAAATCTTTTTCACAATTTGATGAGTGAAGTGGTAGTCCGTTTATATATCGTTTTTGGATTATTTACACCGAAATGCACTACTAAACATTTGTCTTGATTAAACTGCATATGATTTTCATTTGCCCAAAGTGTTAATTTTGCCAAATCCTTCTTCAATGCAGAAATATTTTCTTGAGTATTAACCCTGCCCCCCAATTTAGTATCGTGTGCAAATTTAACCATGAAGTTAGTTGGCCCTGTTTGTAAATCACTGATAAAGAGATTAAACAATGTTGGTCCCAAGACCGACCCCTGTGGTACACCACTTGTCACACTACCCGAATCGGACAAGATATCATTAATTCTGACTCTCTGAGAACGATTTGTCAACCAGTTTAAAGTATCAGGTGACAAACCTAGATTGTGCATTTTAGTAATGAGTTTTTCATGTGAGACTTTATCGAAAGCTCTACTAAAGTCCAAAAGAATTACATCAGTAGGGATACCCACATCTAGTAGAGTACTTATATTATTGTAAAAAGATATCAGATTGGTGGTGCAGGAATACTTGGGAGTAAACCCATGCTGATTTGATTTAATAAATTCCTAATTTTTGACAACCTTGATCTATTAGAGACTTCATTACTCGTTCCATTAATTTACCAGCCACTGAGGTCAGGCTAATTGGACGGTAATTTTGCACAGAACCTCTGTTGCCTTTTTTAAATATGGGAGTAACTATTGCTGAATGCCAGTGATTTGGTACAATGCTTTCTTGTAAAGGATTTGTTGAAGATAATTGACAAAGGTATAGACATATTTATAGAGATTTCGATCAGAAACCATGGATGAATATCATCTTGGCCCAGACTAGTATTTTTTTTTTTTTTAGTTTTTTGATTGTATAATATCAGTTGGATAGAACCTATGATAATCTACATTGTGAACTTTAAATGTACTAATAGGTGATTTTTGAGAGAAGACAGAACAGAAGTACTTATTAAAGAGATTCGAGGTTTCTATATCAGATAGAGAAGAGCTATTGGTTATAATGGGACCAATGGTCCTTGTTACACCTTTTTTTACTATTTATATAGAAGAAAAGAGATTTGTGACGGTCCTTTGTGTGAGCTAGTTTAAATTCTAGCTTATTTTTTGTCAACTTAATAGAATTTTTTAAGTTTTTCACAGATGGTCTGTATTTATGTAATAGAGTAGTTTTAAATAGAACAGAACTATTCTTAAGTTTCCTAAAAAGTTTAATTTTTATTTTAATCTGATTTTTAATTGTCTTGTTGAACAAAGGGGGAATGTTTCCTTTATTATTAAATTTTCTCTTAAATGGAATGAAGGTATTTTCTAAATAACGTACAATGTTTTTAAAAAAAGTCCCAAGCTTGTTGTGTAGTAGAATTAAGAAGATTAAATTCCCAGTTTATGTTTTGTAAGTATTCATTGATTTTAGAAAAATGTGCTTTTATTATAATTTTTTATGCAGTAGAACTTCCTTTTTGTAGTTTTAAACTGTTGAATTTCAAAAAGAATGGATGAATGACAGTTACCCCGTCCACTCACTTGCTCTCCCAAGAGCGGGGAGTCCTAGTACATCCGGATCTTTAATCTCAGCACATGCATGCATGGCTCCTGCAGACTTGGTCAGGGACTGATTGAGAGTATCTCCCAGATTGGTAGAGGTTCCCGTGGCAGCGAGAACCTCTTACCAGGGCAACATATGACAGGAAATGACAGTGTTTCTACTTGTGGACATCTCTTCTCTCCCCCCCTCGCCGTTCCCTAGGTCCCTTCTGCTGTCTGGTGGAATCTGCTGGAGTACCTTCTTTCCCTGTCGGACATGGGTCTCCGCTACTAATCCGTTAAGCTGAAAGCGCGTAGAAATGCACCTTATCACGCACCACAGGATGGGAAAGCTTTGGCACAACTGGGCTTGTGCAAGACCTTTTTAAGAGCCATCTTGCATATAAAAACCCCCTTAGAAGGGACCCTGTTCTTCCTTAGGACCTTCTTTTTGTTTTAGAAAAACTCACTTTGAGCCAGCCGTAAGTTGCGAGCTTCGTTTTCTCTCTCGGAAAGCATTGTTTTTAGTTACTGTTACTTCAGCTTGGAGGATTGCCAAGCTTCAGGCTCTGATGTGTAAAGAGCCTTACCTGGTTTTTCACCAGGACAGAATAGCTCTGCGTATGAACCCAAAGTTCCTCCTGAAGGTAGTGTCTGTGTTTACTTTAAATACAGACATACAACTACCAGTTTACTTCCCAGAGTACTCCCAACAGAGGGGAGGACTTGTTACATACTGTGGATGTACATAGAATTTTTCGTTACTGTGTAGACCGTACCGGTAAAGTTCCACTGGAAAGACAGACCAGTTTGTTTCTTTCGCTCACAGATTACTGGGAGCCCCATGTGACCAAACATTGGCCAAGTGGCTGGTCAGTTGTATTACTTTCTGTTACCAGAAGTACTGTTGCACCTGGGTTATGCCCCCCGATCGTCCCACATACAGCTTACCACAGTATTCCTGCTCCTATTATACTGTGATACTGCTATTTTGCACTAACCTGTAGATTTAGACACTCGTCATGTAAGCATGAGTGCCAGGAATGTGCTTTGCTGTTACTATATGCTAATGTTTACATTCTTTATAGGATTATATCATGCAAGAGTATTATACCTCATTATGATTGATCTTATTTGTTTTTGACATATATTCTATATATAATTTACCTAATTTCTGATAAGACTCTTATGGATCATTAGTGATTATTGTACACACTTGTATTCTCATATAATCATATGTTGAGTGTGTTTTACACTTTGGCAAATGTGCCACGTGTAATAGTGGCCTGTCCACACTTCTCCTTGTCTAAGCTTCATGCTGAGAGAGACAAATCCTTTGTCTCACTCATTAGTAATTCTGTCTCCCAAGTCATTATCCAATGGAAAATGTCTTGTACCATCTTGTTTATTGTATAGAACTGATACAATATGTTCTTTATATCTGTTGCTATAATATTATCTGTGGTACATAACCTTGTGTAACCCAGCTCCTCACGGAGATCCTGGAAATTCTGGAGATCTTGTACATTCTTCAGGAGACTGAGAACCATCTCCCTTGTGATTTTCTCTGTCACATGCTCTGTGTAAGTACTGTAATAAATTATCATTATTGCTCCTGCTTGTGTGGTTTTCTTTGGCTGACACTGTAGACATACAAGAATCTGATTATTTACTCCAGAACTCCTTTCTGAATAACATTCATGGCTACCATGGTACATGTCTGGGTGTTAGCCAAGGTTACATTTTAATTTTCTCTGTAAATTACAACAGTGGGTGAGAAATCCCCAGTGACCAGCTGCTGTGAAAACGTCTTCTGTATAAAACTCTTCGGTCAGCTTATGTTCCACAGTGCAGATAAAACAAACCTTCTACCAAGATAGTGTTCAACTCTGCATAGTGAGCTTGTTTATTTTTGGTTTTTTTCTCCTTTTCTTTCTCTGTTGGAACACACAGCTGTAAAGAGATCCGAACAGACAGGCTGCTTTCATTTGTGGTTTCAAATCCTAGTGGGTCTGTACTCATTTAGGAGTCCACCATACGCCAAAGGTTGTCTGTCTGTATCCTGTTAGGAATTTCAGTTGCAAATGAAGTCCTTGATCCACAGACAGCTAATGAGTTTCTCATATTGACATGTCTGAAAAAATCAGTACTGAGTTGAGGCTGGATGCCTCACAATATAAAGCTACCTATGGTGGTTTGGATGATTTTGCCAATGTTGCAAAAACCAGAAACAATCCCATGAGGGTGATTTTCTGAACGCTATAGTGAATTGAAACATGGTACCAAGGAAAATATTCCTGAAAATTTGCTAGTTGCAACACTATTTGCTTGCTTACAATTTTCTGTTAAAAAAATGATACTCTGAAATCAGATTACACTGCATACAGGCAAGAGATGAGTGTGGTGAATGCTAAGTCTGCTGAGAAAATTAAGCTGGCATCTCGACACCAGACCTTGACTGAGCAATGTGATTCATTATTAGGTAATTATGAAAACAGACAAGAAAGTGTATGTTTTGAAAAATCAAATGGGATAGCGCTTCTCTTGATAAGAGACAAGTTTTACACAATGAGAAAGTCTTGTGATATGAAATTGAGATACTTCACAGCGTGCTCTTGTATGTGAGGAGCTAGAATGTAGGAGTAAAAAGAAAATGCCCAACTTGCCATCGTAGGTAGAAACTTGGAGAAACAGGTTATGTATAATTTGTATGATACCAGATCTGAGCTTGATCTCATCAGATGCAAGACAGAAGTGGCGAACTTGCACCATCAGCCAGTGGTATTGGCAGGGCATACCACCTTAATGCCCTCTTCTGATGTTAAAGAGTTTGATTTTGTACACTGTGTGCTGTGGGGTGGACTAGAACTATATGTCTTGCCTACCTGGACAACTGGTTGCTCAAAGTTCAGTTCAAGGAACACCTGGTATACACCCTAATGTGTACCAGAATGCTGTTTCATGCCCTAGGGATTACGGTCAACTTGCTGACGTTGTCAGTCTTGATCCCCTTGTCAGCATCTTCAGTGCATAGAAGCTATATTGGACACTGCTTAGGGATCTGTCTTCCTGCCCAAGGACAGGGCAGAACACCTGATAGTTCTAGGTCCAGGTGTTTTCCAGCAGCAGGCATGTCACAGCCAGGACATTCCTCAAGACTGCTGGGCCTGATGGCGGTAGCCGTTGTCACGGTTCCCCTGGCAAGACTGCATATGCGGATCCCCCAGTGGTCATTAAGGGTCCAGTGGGATCAGTGCACCGACGATCTAGAACAGAAGGTTCTCATCATGTTGCTGGTGAAGACGGTACTTCAGTGGTGGATGGAAGCCAGCAATTTGCTCTAGGGTGTTCCTTTCTTAATTCCCTCCCCTTTGCTCCGAAGCAACCCTTTTTTAGTTCAAGCTCCGTGCAATGAGCTTATCTACAGCCACATGGTGCCGGCAGTTGTAACCAGAGCCTACTGCTCTGCTTTTAGGCCTATTCCTGTATTGCATTCTGCTACCAGCAGCAACTCCAGACTCCGGAGCATTTCTAAATATTACAGCTGCTGCAGCAGCATCTGGTCTGGCACTCAGTCGCGCTGGTCAGCAGAACCATTCAGGGGCATTAGTGGTCTTTAATCCTATATGCGCTCTGATGTAACCTCTCGCTCGGGAGCTTCACAAACCGCGTGACTCGTGCTATTAAAATATGTCCATTTCAGGAGATCAAAACAAGTGCATACAATGCTGATGTGCACAACAAATGGGGGTTCCCTTGGGGAAAGAGGACAGCACAGAAGGAGAAATAGTTTTGTCAGGTTGGCCACTGTGACAAAGGAAGAAAAACAAGACCAAAAGGATGTGGGAGAAAAAAAGGGGTGGGGCTGTCACATAACCGTATTCATTTACGGAGGCTTTACTTTACATATAACAGGCGACACCCTGGTACACACCTCCCCTACCAAGAGGCAACATAATTCTGTTGTCTGAAACCCTAGGAGGATTGGAGCTTCCGCCCACCCTCTCAGAAGCTCCGCCTCAGGGACCCTTAAACAAAATATTTATTAATATCTGATATATATATCTCTAAACGCTGTACTTTTTCCTTGAGGCATACACATTTTTTTCAACATGTATCCTTCAGTTTTCTTAATCATTCTGACTTCATCAATACACTAACAGTTTGTACAGAAAGCAAGCAAATATGTTAAAGGGAAACTCCTATCGAGTCCCTCAGTGCAGCAGCTGCTGCAAAAACGCCCGATTAGGGCTTCCAACATAAAATAAATTTTCTAGGGACGTGGATGTGTTCAATCCACACTGTCTGGCAGGTTCCTTGCTGCTTTAATTCTTGACGGAAGGTTTACATGCTGGCTCCTCCCACCCACCCGGGTGGTAAAACCCTCGGCTCCGCTCCATGACGCCAGATCTTCCTTACCGCTTGGAAGCTCGGGTTCCCTTCTTGGTGACTGCGCTTTTTAGGCCTGGATCCAAACTTTTCGGGTTTTCCGAAAATTATTTAAAAGTTTTCAAGACTACGGTCTTCCTCTTCCCTTGCAGCGTCGATGGACAGTTCCACTCCCGGCTTCTGTTGGTGCCCTTGTGGGCAGAAGATGTCCCGGACCGATCTGCACTTCGCATGCATTTACTGCCTGGGCCTTGCCCACGATCCGCAGGCCTGCGACCTGCAAGTCCTTCTCTGCTTCAGTCTTAGAGGGCAGAGCTGCCAGATTACAACTTGGACGTCCCGAGAAACCGTACCCGCCGGTGAAGTCAAAGGAGGCCCGTTGGGCGGTGTCTGTGGCTGCGGGCTCCGCGGAGCAGTTGATCACCCTTGAGGAGGAGGAGGCCCATGCCGCTTCATCTTCCTCCTCGGCTACGGCGTTTATCCCGCTCTCCTTGGGGTCCTGCTACACTGTTTCTTTTTAAGGAGCTTTGTCAGTCCCTCTCCACAAAGGGAGAAGGGCGAGTGGGACATACCAGTCTGTCAATGAAAAAAGAACCAAAAGGTAAGTCCCACCATCGACATTCGTGGGAGCTGGAGAGATCCCCTTCACCAGACCGTCTGCTCTCGACTTCGGTCGAGGTTGCGGCTAAGGCCGCTGGCTTCACGGTGTCCCCGTCAGGTCAGCCGGCTGAGACATCCGTTGACACGGCCCAGATTTTTCTCGACCCGTTGGACAGTTTGTTGACTGGAGAAGCCGAAAACCCTTCACCGGTTCCCCCGGTGGTTACCGAGGACTTGCCTGTGCCGAAGTCCCCGGTAAAGGACTCTAAATCAGGGGATGAGCGAGTTTCCCCCATCCCCTCTTTGACCCACTCTCGGTGACCCCGAAGGTCTCTGTCCTCTTCCAGGTCAAGTAGGTCCCGACGTCCTTGGCGGTCTCGGCACCATGGAAAGCGGCGTCACTGCTCGTCCTCTTTGGAGGATAGGCTCTGACATAAGTTACGCCGGTGCTACGAGGACATGATGTGGCAGCAACTTTTGTTGACTGGTAAGCCGATTCCGTCTCCTTCTCTGGTAGTCAAGTGGCTGTCACCGGAGCGATCGAAGCAACCCCTTGTTATCAAGGAGCTGATCCTGGTGCCAGTTGTTCGGCTGAAATTGTGGTGGAACTGCCGCCTCCTCAACCGAAGACTGGGGTGCCGACCAAGGATTCTCGGTCGGGTCGGGGCTTGCCCTACAGGTTGTCGGCCACCCTCACTCCTGATCGACCTCAGCAGGTGGAGGGTGGCTCATGCGCTTGGCAGCTGTTTGCAGACGACTTGGAGTCTGACGACGACTCCTCGTTTTCCAGGCCCATTGACCAGGAATCTGCAGGGCTTCAGTTGGTAGACGAGAGCCCATCCTCGTTCTTGGGAATACTTTGACTCGTCTCAGTCCACTGGGATGCAGCTCGAACCCGTTCAGAAACGGGCCAGGTATTCCCTCACGGAGATACTGAACCGAGGAGATTCCCATACAGAGGCCTTCCCTGTGGCTGAGGCCATTGTTGGCCCGGCCCTGGAGTTGTGGCAGCGGCTTGCATCTTGTCCCGTGCCTTCGGCCAGGATGGCTCTTAAGTACGCGGTCCTCACCGGTTCACTCTCCAGTTTCTCTGAGCACCCCTCTGCGGAGGGGCTGGTGACCGACAGTGTTTTCCAGCGTTCCGGGAATGCTAGGGACGTGGACAAACTGCCCGATAAAGAATCCAAAAAGCTGGATCAGTCTGGGCGGAAGGTTTACGCTGCTTTCTCCCTAGGTCTCCCGACAGGCTAGCTTGGCTGTACTGATTGCACATTTCTCACACGCCCTTATGGGTTCCCTGGATGAGGTGATTCCTCATATCCCAGCTGACCTTCAGACAATTGTCAAGCAGGTGCAGGATCAGGGAAGGGCGGTGGCTAAACAGCTCCAAATTTCTTTGGACATAAGTGACTCTTGTACCCGGTCAGTAGTGGCCGCAGTAGCCATGCGCCACAGAGCTTGGCTGCAGATCTCCAATTTCACGGCGGACACCCAGCACAAGCTGGCAACGTTCACTTTCTGGGCACAGACTTGTTTGGGTCAGGGGGGAAGGCCATCTCCAGAGGATTGAGAAGTCCAATGCCACCTTGGACTCTGTCACATCTTCCCAGAAGGACAAAGGCCGCCAGTAGCAGCATAAGCCCTTTCGCCCTTCCGCTCCTGTGGCACGTCCAGCCCAGCAACGCCAGCAAAAGGGCCAGCAGGCTCACCCTTGGCACCCTAAGTCTCCAGTAGGGAGCCTGGAGGAAAGGGTCTAGGAGGTCCCTCGGCTGGCCCTTCCTCCAAGCCTGTCCAGTGATGGGTTGAGGGGTGTCATCCCCAGCCTCATCACTCCTCCCCAGGTTCCCTGCTTGGGGGGATGGCTCTGCCACTTCCTTTCCACCTGGTCCATTATCACCACGGACCGCTGGGTGCTAGAAGTGGTTGGCAGGGGTCTGCCTCTGGAGTTCGAGCAGTTCCCTCCCTATCGAGCCGTCGCTCCTCAGGGGGCAACGGGTCCGACCTCTTCATCCGGCTCATCGAGCCGACATTGCCCTGCTGCTCCAGAAGGCAGTGATCAGCGAGGTGGCGGAGCATTCTCGTTAGAAACATAGACTTTGATGGCAAATAAGGACCACTTGGCCCACCCAGTCTGCCCATTTCCCTACCTATTGGATAATCTGCAGATTCTAGTTAACCAACAGCCTACTTCCTGCAACACCCACTATAATTGCCTTATGTCTGTCCCATGCATGTTTGAATTCCCCCACTGTTTTAGACCCCACAATCTCTCCAGGAAGGCGGTTCCATGCATCCACCACTCTCTCCGTGAAAAATAATTTCTTCACATTACCCCTGAGCCATCCCCCCTCTAACTTTAAATTGTGCCCCGTTGTTCTTACACATTTCTTTTTCTGAAAGATGCTACCCTCCTGGACTTTGTTGATTCTCTTGAGGTACTTAAAAGTTTTTATCATGTCCCCCCGTTCCTCCTTTCATCAAGGGTATACATATTAAGCTCTCTCAGTCTCTCTTCATATAGTTTCTGATGTAGACCCTGCACCATTTTAGTTGCCCTCCTCTGGACTGCTTCCTTCCTGTCCATGTCCTTGCATAGAGGAGGTCTCCAAAACTGCACTCAGTACTCCAGATGGGGTCTCACCAACTGTCTGTACAGAGGAATAACCACTTCCCTTTTTCTACTTGTGATGCCCCTCCCTATGCATCCCAGTATCCCCCTGGCTCTCCTTACTGACTTCTAACATTGCTTACCCACCTTTAGGTCATCTGATATGACTACATCCAGATCCCTTTCCATTACTGTTGTTGTTAGTACCTCTCTTACTATTGTGTACTCTTCTCCTGGATTTTTATTTCCCAGGTGCATTGCTTTGCACTTCTTTGCATTGAATGTAAGTTGCCATATGTCTCACCATTCCTCCGATCTTGTCAAGTCCTTTCTCATCCTTTCTACCCCCCTTGTGTATCAACTCTGTTACAAATCTTTGTGTCATCCGCAAAGAGGCATATCTTTCCTTCCAGACCCTCTGCAGTGTCAGCTATAAAGACGTTAAAGAGGACTGGACCCAGTACTGAGCCGTGAGGTACTCCACTGGTAACCCCCCTTTCTTCAGAATGTGTTCCATTCACTATTACCTTCTGTGTCCTGTTGTGCAGCCAGTTTGCTACCCAGACTGTCAAATGCCATGCTAAAGTCTAGGTAGACCATATCGACAGCCCCTCTCTGGTCTATTACTTTGGTCACCCAGTCAAAGAAATCTATTAGATTCGTCTGACATGACCTTCCTGCTGTGAATCCATGCTGCTTTGGGTTCTGTGCCCCTCTGGCCTCTAGGTACTCAGCAGTTCTTTCTTTCAGAAGTGATTACATCATTTTCTCCACCACTGAGGTCAAACTAACAGGTCTGTAGTTTCCTGCTTCTGCCTTGCTCCCACTTTTGTGAAGGGGAATCACATCTGCCCTCCTCCAGTCCTCAGGTACCACCCCATCTTCCTATGATTTGTTAAAAAGTGTGGTTAGTGGTGTCACTAGGTCCTCCCTTAGCTCTTTTAGGATTCTAGGGCGAATCCCGTCAGGCCCCATTGCTTTGTCCACCTTGAGTTTTAGGAGATCTTACTTCGAGAGGGCTCTTGCAGTAGGTAATTACATATAGGACTGACGTCGGCAGGCGGCAGGACCGCGGAAAAACTAGCTAGCAGTCCCTGGCAAGGGCCGCCCCCCGTCAGGTGACGGCGTCAGATAGCGCCCGGTATAAAGGCGGTCCAGGCATGCCTTCTAGTTCTTTTCGCCGTCAGCTCGTGCAGCGCCTCGTGGTAAATTTCGTGCTCAGCCCTGTTCTTTCGTCGGTTTTTACCGAAAATTATTAGTACTTTATTACGATATCGTCAGGTGAACGTCTGTTTATGTCGTCCCCTTCCAAAAATAAGTGCGACTCGTGCGGCGCCCAACTGCCCCACAAGGACGGTCACTCTCTCTGCCTTTTTTGCCTAGGCCCCGACCACGCGGTGGACAAGTGCCCGCATTGCCTGCATTTCAATGCCAGCAGTCTTTGGAAGCCCATCTCCTTAAAAAGAAGATGTATGCAATGGAGAAGGAGTTGAAGAAGCTTAGGCAGGCGTCGACCTCTCCAGAAGGACACAAGAAGCGGGACAAAGAAAGGCACAGGGAGAAGGCCTCCTCGTCAGCGACTCGGCGGGTCGCGGTTCAGATAACGTTCCCTCCGAGGATTGCCCGGAGCAGCCTCCAGGTTTTGGAGGCGCTGTCGGCCTGCCCGTCCGGGCTTGCGCTGGGTCCTGCGGGCGCCCCGGGCTAAGAGAGGCGTCTGCCCCCAGTACTGTCGCAGGCTTGCGGCCTACTGGTGCAGGCACATCCCATAAGCCGGACGTCGGCTCCTCCGACACCCGCTGGTAGAAGACCGCTAAGACGCCCGACCCTTCGGGGCGGCGCACGGTCGCGTCCCCCTCAGACCGGGCCGCTTCCCACCCTCAGCTCGCCTCCGACGAGGGACCCTTCGTCGGACGCCGGCTCCTCTGGCGTCCGCCGATTCAGCCCTAAGTCGCGTCGGCTCCCTCCGACGTGCGCCGGGCGTTGGAGCCTACGACAGATCCTCCATCGTCTGTCGTCCCAGGTTCCCTGCAGCCTTCGCTGCCATCCGGGGAGCCCGAGTCGCCCCTGCCTGACCCCAGGGACTTTTCCCCTCCGTCCCCGGGCGATGCACGGGATGCTTTTCCACCGTCAGATCCTCCTTCTCCTGAACCGGATCTGACGCCGGTTCTGACGCTGGCGGGGATATCCGTCCTCCGTCGGGCCCGACCCCCCACGTGCCTATCACTGTTGATCCGCCCGTGGGGCTCCCTATTGGGCCGTCTGCTCCGGCAGCTCCTCCGGTACCTGGGTATCCGTCGTCCTATCCGAAGCCGGCTTACCCGGGTCCACAGTATCCAGCGCCGCAGTACCCGACGCCGCAATACCCGGCACCGGTATTCCCACAGCCGGGTTATGGATACTCGCTTTACGGATATAATCCGTAAAATTATCCCCTTCCTCCTCCTCCACGCCCCCAGGCTGCTGGGTGGATCTTCAGGAGACTCTGGCTTCCTGGTGGGCTGAGGCCAGGCTCAGCTCACCAAGGAAGTCAAAGCACTGCTGCGACAGCGATTGCCACCTCCGGCCCCTGTCGCCCGAGACGGCACACTCCCTCTTCGCCTCCGGATTCCCGAGCTCTTCCCTCTGGATCCAGAGAGGGGCAGGACACGCGTCCAGGGATTCCCCCTAAGGAACCCATTCCTCCCCCTAGACGAGTCAGGGAGTCTTACTCTGCTTCTAATTCTTCTTTTTTTCTTCACTCTCGGATTCTTCCGATGGATGCTCCGAGAGAGACGACGAGCCTCGCTCTCCGTCCAAGCCCCGGCCAAGGACCCCTCCGAAGTCTCCTCCGGAGGATCCTTCCTTCACGGAGTTGCTCAGGAAGATCCAGGAAGTACATCAGTGGCGTTCTTTGGAACCAGATCCTCAGCGGGTTAAACTCACCGAACATCTGGACCTGCTCTTTACGGCACCTACTCTAGTGCCACCCTGGATCGAGCCTCACGCCCACCTTGTTTCCACTATTTGGAAACAACCATCGGCTTTAGCCCTGCTTCCTCGGAAGTCCAACAGGCTATACCAGGCTCTAGAGGGTGTAGATGTTTTGGATTCTCACCCCTGTGCAGACTCTGTCATGATTAGCGCCGCTCACGGCCGGTCAGCACACCCCAAACATTTTAGCCCATCTCCTCCAGATAAGGAATCTCGCCTTCTGGATCAGTATGGAAGAAAAATATACGCTTTTTTCACACTGGGGAATTAGGGCCCTGAATTATGTAGCACATATGGGGGATTATCAGAAGGCTATCCTTACCCAGGCGGAATCCAAGATTGACTTCTTACCTGACTCCCAAGTCAAGCAGAGTTAGCTGAGCCTAGTCCGTTCTGCTCGTTCGGCCAGTCATCACATCCTGAGGACGACCTACGATGCAGTGGACACGGCAGGGCGGAGCTCCGCGTTCGCCGTAAGTCTTCAGCGTCACTCCTGGTTCCGCGTGTCAGGTTTGGTCCCGGAGGTGTAGTCAGCAATCCAGGAAGCACCTTTCAGGGGTTCTGTACTTTTCGGTGGCGATGTCAAGGACATCATCACCGATTTGCAGGAGAAGCGGACGGCTCTGAAATCTGTGGATTCCATGTACCGTCCCCATCCCCCACAGCACCGTCCTTTTCGCAGACGCAGCCGGCCTCAAGCGAAACCCCAAGGAAAGTGGGCCACCAAACGCCGGGCCCCCGCCGCCCAAAAAAGCAGTGGGTGCCCCAGCTGCGGCGCTGCCCCAAACCACCTGACTCCTCCCCTCTCCCACCACCTCTGGACTCCCTGGAGGAACCGGTAGGAGGGAGATTCTTCCTCCACCTTCTGGGTTGGGAGGATAACATCGGATTCATAGGTGCTTTAGATTATCGTGGAGGAGCACTCCATAGAGTTTCTACAGAAACCTCCACGCCACTCCACTCTGAAGTCCTCTTACGCAAGGGACCATCTTCCTTTGGTCCGGGAAGAAATATCTGCCCTTCTCGCGAAGCAGGCCATAGAACCCATTTCTCCTCACCTTCACAGGACGGGTTACTATTCCCATTTTTTCCTAGTACCAAAGAAGATAGGAGATCTCAGACCCATTCTCGATCTCGGCTCCCTGAACTTCTACGTAGAATACAAAAAGTTCAGAATGCTCTCCCTTCTAACCCTTCTGCTCCTCCTTCGGCCAGGTCAATGGCTTTGTACCCTGCATATGCAGGATGCATATCTGCACGTCCCCATTCGTCCCTCGCATCGCAAGTACCTCCGGTTTGCTTTCCAGGGGGACCATTACCAATTCCGGGCACTTCCATTTGGTCTTTCCTCGGCTCCCCGAGTTTTTACCAAATGCCTGGCAGTTGTAGCGGCCCACCTGCGTACTTTGGGAGTTCAGCTGTTTCCCTACCTGGACGACTGGCTCCTGGCGGACTCGTTCAGGGAGGAGCTCCTGCATTTTCTCTCCCTCACCCAGCAGGTTTTCACTTGCCTGGGTATCACCATCAACCATTCCAAGTCTCATCTGGATCCCTCCCAGAGGCTTTAGTTCATCGGGGCAATCCTCGATACGACAGTGGGCAAGGCCTTCCTTCCTCCGGACAGGGTGGCCTCTCTCTAGTCTCAGATTTCCCTGCTATTAGAGCGCAGGAAGGTTCCGGCGAGGTCGGTGCTCCGTCTTTTGGGGCTTATGGTGGCCACCATCCTGACGGTTCCACGCGCGTGGCTCCACATGAGGATTTCTCAGTGGACTCTCCGCTCTTAGTGGGATCAACTCGTAGGCGACCTAGATCATCTGGTGCTGATCTCCTCGCCGATGACAAGAGACTTGCAATGGTGGATGGTTCGAGAGAACCTGTTTCGGGAGGTCCCCTTCTGTAATCCTCCCCCCTCCCCAGACTCTGACCACGGACGCATCAGGCGAAGGTTGGGGAGCCCATCTGGGTCCTCACCGAACCCAGGGTTTATGGTCCAGATTGGAGCTAGCTCTCCACATCAATGTGCTAGAGCTACTAGCGGTTCTATATGCTCTTTAAGCTCTTCACCAATACATCCTTCCCGGTCACCTAGCTGTCCAAACGGACAACATGTGCACGGTGTGGTACATCAACAAGCAGGGAGGGACTCGATCCTACCTGCTGTGCAGGGAAGCGATGAGGGTTTGGGACTGGGCGACGCTTCACAACCTCCACCTCACGGCGATCCATGTTCCAGGAGTCGACAATACCCTGGCAGACAAGCTAAGTCGCTCCTCGGCTCTGCCACACGAGTGGGAGCTGGACCAAAAGGTTCTAGATGGCACCTTGTAGCTTTGGGGGACTCCACAGGTAGACCTGTTACGCCTCTTCCCAGGCATAGGAAACTTCCCACCTTTTGCTCGCTCGCTGCAGAGCGAGGCGCTTTCTGGAGCGACGCTCTGTCTCTAAACTGGAAGGGCAGATTCGTCTATGCTTTTCCCCCAATTCCTCTGGTCCCTCGTGTACTGCAGAAACTTGCAATGGAAGGAGTGAGAATGATTCTGATCGCTCCTTTCTGGCCCAGGCAAATCTATTTTTTTTCTTCTACAACAATACTCTGAGGTTCTTTCTCTTCCTCTTCCTTTATCTCGAGGATTGCTGACCCAGGGTCAGGGGACCCTGGTTCATCCGGGACTCAAGTCCCTTCAACTTCATGCATGGCTCCTGCAGACCTAGCCCAGTCTCGCTTTGGCGTCTCTCCAAAGGTGGTCAAGATTCTAGTAGAGGCTAGAAAACCCTCCACTAGGTCCACCTACGCCATGAAATGGAAGAGATTTTCTATTTGGGCTGCCTCCAGGAATGTGGAGCCCTTCTCCTGTCCTGTGGCCGTTCTGCTTGATTATTTACGTCATCTCTTCGACCTGGATCTCAGTCTCTTTGAAAGTTCACATGGCAACTATTTCAGTCTACCATGTTCCTTTCGCTGATAAAGCCTTTGCCCAATTAGAGGTATCCAAGACTTTTCTCAGAGGGGTCCTTCATCTCAGGCCCCCTGTCTGGACTCCTGCTCCCCCTTGGGATTTGAACTTTGTTCTCGAGAAACTTACCCTTACTCCCTTCGAGTCTGCGGTCTCTGCAGATCTGAAGTTTCTGTCGTGGAAGATGCTCTTCTTGGTGGCCATTACTTCTGCTCGAAGAATTTCCGAGCTCCAGGTCCTTATGTGTAAAATCCCATATCTGATTTTTCACAAGGAACGAGTAGCTCTTCGCACGAACCCTAGGTTTCTTCCGAAAGTGGTAGCGGAGTCTACCTTAAATCAGTCTATAGAGTTACCTGCCTTTTTCACGCAGTACCCCAACCAGGGAGAATATTTGCTCCATACCATGGATGTTCACAGGATTCTGAGATACTACACAGATAGGACAAAGGATCTCAGAAAGACTGATCAGTTGTTCGTCTCTTTTGCTCACAAAAGGGAAGGCAATGCTGTTTCCAAGCAATGCCTGTCAAAGTGGTTGGCTCAGTGCATCACTTTCTGTTATGACAAGTACAACAAGACCCTTCGGGGTCAAGTCAGAAGTCACTCCACTTCGTGGAGTAGCAGCCTCTCTGACTTGACAAGAAATGTCTGCAGCAGACATCTGTGCTGCTGCCACTTGGACTTCCGTCCATACCTTTACGAAACATTACAGTTTGGACATTGCCTCTCGCCGTAGAGCAGGCTTCGGGTTAGCGGTCTTGCAAGGCCCTCCTGTCTTGAGGTTTGCAAGGTTTTTGCTACTTCTTGGAGTAGTTCCTCCTCCCGGTGCCTTTCATTTGTTCCAGACTGCTTGGGATTCTGTCTTATATGTAATTACCTACTGCAAGAGCCCTTTCGAAGTAAGATAGTACAGTTACTTTGAAACTTACCGTAACAGTAGCTCTTCGAGAGAGGCTGTTGCAGTAGGTAATACCTTCCCGCCCTCCATCCCCCTAGGCTTTTTCAGCTCCTTTTCCATTGAAGGAAATATCTGCTTCTCTCTCGTCCGGGCCTTCCGGGCTTGTGGTGGGAAAGAACTGGAAGGCGGGCATCCGGGACCGCCCCTTTATACCGACGTCATCTGACGCCGGTCACCTGACATGGGGGCGGTCCCTATAGCCACTGCTAGCTAGAAATTGTTCCGTGGGGTCCTGCTGACGTCAGTCCTGTATGTAATTACATACTGCAAGAGCCTCTCTTGAAGATCTACTGTTACGGTAAGTTCCTACGTAACTGTACTTTTTTTCAGTACTCTTTCTTCTGTAAATGGAGTGGTGTCAACCCCACTATCCAGAGTGCTTCTACTGTTTGGTTTAGGTAACTCTTTCTCTTTTTTTTTTGTGAATACTGAGCAAAAGTATTCATTCAGTATTTCTGCCTTTTCACTGTCTCCCTCTGCCCACCTCCCCTCTCCTTTATTAATCTTCACTATCCCTCCCTTAACCTTTCTGTGCTCCCTAATGTACCTATAAAAGGTTTTATCCTCCTCCTTAACTGAGTTGGCTAATTTTTCCTTGGTTTGGGCCTTTGCTTTTCTGACTGCCTTCCCCATTTCTTTCTGCTTTAATTGATGCAGTTCCCTATCATGCTCCGCCTGTGATTCCTTATACTTTTTGAATGCAGCGTTTTTCTCCTTAACCTTCCCTGACACCTTTTTTGAGAGCCATAGTGGTTTTTTATTCGGCTTTGTTTTCTTTATTTGTTTCACACGAAGGCTTGTTGCCTCCATGGTGGTAGTTTTGATTTTTCTCCATTGTTCTTCTACTCTTCCTTTCTGGCCATTTGCTAATGCATTCCTCGGGTATTCGCCCATTATGCCAAAGTCAGCCCTTCTAAAGTCCAGTATCCTTGTCTTTGTATGGCTTGTCTCCATGGTTGTGTTTATTGTGAAGCACACTGTGCAGTGGATCGCTTGTTCCCAGATGTCTACTGACTTCTAAGTTTGTGATCCTCTTTCCATTTGAGAGTACCAGGTCTAATATTGCTTCCTCCCGAGTGGGTTCCACCACTAGCTGTCTAAGGCATGCTCCCTGTAGGACATCGAGAATGACCTTGCTCTTGGATGTGGCTGCAGTCCATGTCGCCCAGTTAACATTTGGCATATTTAGGTCCCCCATCAACAGTATCTCCCCTTTTTCAGCCATTTTGAGAATGCTTTCTATAATTTTCTTGTCTATTTCCTTCTCCAGACCCAGGGTTTGTGTCCAGGTACTTCCTGGTCCCAAAACAGAAGGGGGTCTGGATCCCAATTCTCGACCTGCACGACCTGAACAAGTTCCTGAGGCCGCGCACCTTCAGGATGGTTACTCTGGCTCAGATCATTCCATCCTTGGAACTAGGTGTGTGGTTCTGCTCTCTGGATCTCCAGGACATGTACTTTCCATCCCAATCCGTCCGTCTCATCAGCAATTACTCCACTTCAGGGCAGAAGGATCTTTTTACGAGTTTCGGGCCGTGCCCTTTGGCCTCTCTCTCCAGCTCTCAGGGTCTTCACCAAATGCATGGCAGTGGTGGCAGCATTCCTGCGGTGCCGAGGGGTCCGGGTGTACTCTTATCTGGACGACTAGCTGATTTCAGTCCTCTCCAGGTTGGAGGTGGAGCGGTCCAAGGATCCGGCCCTCCAAGTCTGTTCTCAGATTGGCCTCCTCATCAACAAGGCCAAATCGGAATTCGTGCCATCACAGGTGATTCAGGTCATTGGGGCAGAGCTCGGCTCCCGGCAGACAGGGCCGAAGTCCTTTCCTTCTTTGCCCAATCATTTCTGGTTGGGACATTGCGCCCTGCCTGGGTCTTCCTGTGCCTTCTGGGCCTCATGGTGGCCTGCACCAGCATGGTCTGTTGGATCCGCTGGCATATGCGCCCCCTGCAATGGGGACTGGCTAGCTAGTGGTCACAACGCTCCGGTCCTCTGGACCAGCCAGTGACACTGACCCAGGAGAAGTGGGATGGCCTGCAGTGGTGGCTTGTCCCAGATCATCTGCAGGAAGGTATCCAGTTTGTCCGCCCCGAGCTGACGGTCACACTAACAACCGACACCTCTCTAATGGGTTGGGGTGCCTATCTGGGGGATCTCTGGGCCCACGGTCTCTGGACCCCACGGGAGACTCGATGTCACATCAGCCTGCTGGCGCTTCGAGTGGTTCGACTAGCCCTCACTTCCTTCACTCCATTTTGTATGGGGGCAGGTGGTTCAGGTCCAGACGGACAACACCACGACCATGCACTACCTCAACCGACCGGGCGGGACACACTCCTTGTCTCTGTGCAAGGAGGCTATCCGCATTTGGTCTCTCGTGATCAGCCTGGAGGTGGATCTCCTAGTCATCCATGTGGCAGGAGCCTCCAACAGTCTGGCTGATGACCTCAGCCGGATAGGTGCTGCATCTCACGAGTGATCATTCCTGCTGGCGGTAGTGCAAGAATTGTTCTCCCATTGGGGCACCTCTCAGGTGGACCTGTTCGCCTCAAGGGAGAATGCGAAGCTGAGGCTGTTTCACGCCCGCCCCCTTCAGCAGGGCTCGCTGCAGGGGGATGCCTTCTCGAGGCCGTGGATCCCGGGCCTCTTTTGCGCCTTCCCTCCATTTCCTTTGATCCACATCGTGCTCCTCAAGGCAAAGAGGAACAAGGTGCAGGTAATTCTGGTAGCCCCAGACTGGCCTCGCCAGTTCTGGTACCCAGATCTCCTCAATCTCAGCTCCAGGCTCCCAGCCCTCCCAGACCTGATCTCAGTAGACATGGGGAAGGTTCTCCACCTGGACCTTCAATCCCTGCACCTGATGGCTTGGTTCCTGAGCGGCTAGAGTTCCAGACCTTGGGTCTTTCCAACGAGGTCCTCAGCGTCATTGAGGTGACCCGTAAGGAGTCGACCAGAAAATGCTACGCTTTCAAATGGAAGAGATTCTCCATGTGGTGTCAGGACAAGGGGTTGGACCCCTTTTCCTGTCTCTTGGCTAGTATTTTGGACTACCTGTGGTCCCTTTCTCAGCTAGGGCTTCGGTCGACAATCCTAAAGGTGCACCTGGCATCCATCTTTGCTTACCGGGCGCGGGCCGGTAAGCAGTCGGTGGTGCAGGAGAAGGTGGTTGAGCGCTTTTTCAAAGGCCTTGATCACATTTCCTCTGGTGCGTGAACCTCCACGTCAGTGGGATCTACTGCTGGTATTGGCTAAGCTCATGGACAAGCCATTTGAACCAATGCACAGGTGCGATGTCTCCCGCCTGTCATGGAAGACCGCCTTCTTGGTGGCTATAACGTCGGCCAGAGCTCCAGGTGCTTTCCATCAAGTCTCCTTATCTGGTCTTCCACAGACACAAGGTTGTCCTTCGCCCCCACCCGAAATTCCTTCCGAAGGTGTCTGAGTTTCTCCTTAACCAGGTGAAACATAGAAACATAGAAACATAGAAGTTGTGCAGATAAGGACCGCAAGGCCCATCCAGTCTGCCCATTTTTTCTACCTTATAAATGTGCCATCGGCCTTTGTTCTGTCAGTGACCTATCTATTCATAGTCATTTGTATTGCTCCTTATGCCTATCCCATGCCTGTTTGAAGCCCTGCACTGTATTCATAGCCACCACTTCTTGTGGTAAGCCATTCCATGCATCTACCACCCTTTCTGTGAAAAGAATTTCCTCACATTCCCCTTAATCGGCCTCCCTCTAATCTCATGCTGTGTCCTCTTGTCCTGCTATTTTTCTTATATTTAAACATGTTAGACTCTTTCACCTTGTTTATGCCCCTAAGGTGTTTAAATGTCTCGATCATATCACCTCTCTCCCTCCTTTGCTCAAGGGTATACATATTGAGCTCCGTTAATCTGTCCTCATATGTCTTCTGATGCAATCCCTGCACCATTTTGGTTGCCCTTCTCTGGACTGCCTCAATTTGGTTAATGTCCTTGTGAAGGTGTGGCCTCCAATACTGCACGCAGTACTCCAGATGGGGCCTAACCAATGTCTTGTACAGAGGGATTATTACCTCCCTCTTACGACTTGTGATACCCCTACTAATACACCCTAACACCCCTAGCCTTACCTACTGCTTTAGAGGTCTGCTTGGATGATTTTAGGTCATCAGTGATGATGATGCCCAGTCTCTTTCTTCCTTTGTGACTGCTAGCAACCCTCCCAGCCTATAAGTGGCTTCAGGGTTCTCTTCCCTATGTGCATGATTTTGCACTTCTTTGCATTAAATCCCAGTTGCCACTCTTCTGACCATTCTGCTAGTTTATCCAGATCTCTTCTCATTCTGCCCACCCTATCTGGATCATCTACTCTGTTGCAGATCTTGGTGTCATCTGCAAACAGACAAGCCTTACCCTCTAGTTCATCTGCAAGGTCACTAATGAAGATGTTGAATAGGACTGGCCCCAGGACTGATCCCTGAGGTACCCACTTGTGACTTGCATCTCTTCTGACTGTATACCATTTACCACCACTCTCTGTTTTCTGCCAGTCAACCAGTTTGCCACCCAGTTGACCAACTTCTGACCCACCCCGAGCCTACTCTAGCTTATTTATCAATCTTCTATGTGGAACAGTGTCAAAAGCTTTGCTGAAGTCAAGGTAGGCGACATCAGCTGCTCCCCTTGGTCCACCACTCTGGTTACCAGTCAAAGAAATCTATGAGATTAGTTTGACAGGACCTTCCTTTGTAAACCCATGCTGTCTTGGATCCTGTGCCCCTATGGTTTCAGGTGTTGCACTATCCTTTCCTTAAGGAGGCCTCCATAATCTGCCCACTACTGAGGTAAGACTGACCGTCTGTAGTTCCCCTCCTCCCTGCTACCACTCTTGTGGGAGGGGATCACATGAGCCCTTCTCCAGTCTTCTGGGACCTCTCCTGTGCTGAGAGACTCACTAAACAATTCTGCTAATGGCTCTGCTAGTTCCTCCTTTAGCTCCTTAAGTCCTTGGGATGTATGCCATCAGGTCCCATTGCCTTATCCACCCTGAGCTTAGCAAGCTCTTGTAGGACCCTTTCTTTTGTGAAGGGAGTAGTGCTCACCTCCTCCCCTGTGTCCATGATGCTGAGCTGTGGGCCCTGCCCTACCTTCTTTTCAGTAAATACTGAGCAAAAGTATCTATTTAGGATAGATGCCTTTACAGGGTCCTCCTCCTCACATGCTCCCTTTTCTCCATTAAACTTAGCAATACCCCTCTGGACTTTCTCCTTTCACTAATGTATCTATAAAAGTCTTGTCACCTTTTACTGTTAGGTGCTGCGTTTCCTCAGTTGGGACTTTGCCTGCCTTACTGCCTTACCTGCTTCCCCTTAGGGCAGTTTGGTATGCCTCCCTATCTTCATCCTGCTGTGTTCCCTTATATTTTCTGAAGGCCAGCCTTTTGGCTCTGACCTTTTCTGCTACTGTATTTGAGAACCAAAGTGGTTTCCTTCTTCTTTTGCACTTCCTTTTCTGTCTAACACAATGGGATGTTGCTTCAAGTATTGTATCCTTAATGCTTGCCCACTTTGCCTGTACCTCCTCACCTGTGTTTCTTTTTGCCAGGGCTAGCTTAACTCTTGGCCATCTTATCAAAGTCAGCTCCTCTGAAGTCCCATATTTTTGCCTTGGAATGGGATGATTTAGATGTAGTAGCCAAATTGAACATACCATGTGATGGTCACTGGCTCCCAGGTGACCTTCTACCTGGAGATCTGTGATCCCTTCTTTGTTAGTCAGCACTAGATCTAGGATAGCCCTGTCTCTTGTGGGTTGCTGTACCAGTTGTTTGAGGCCCCTCCCTGCAGGAATCCACTATGAGTCTAGTTCTGGCAGATGTTCCTGCTGGTATTGACCAATCTGTATCTGGCATGTTGAAGTCTCCATTATCAGAACCTCCCCTTTAGCTGTCATGTTTTGTATATCTTCTAACAGTAATGTGTCTATGTCCTCCTCTGTCTGGGGGCCTGTAGACAACCCCAGTTCTTATGGCTGTCCCATTTCCTGTTTCCAGGGTGACCCACAGTTCTTCTGGCTCCTTATGTGATTGTGAATTTCTGTAGCTTTGATATTTTCATTAACATACAGGCCACCTCCCCTTTTTTGCACCTCGGTCTCTTCTGAACAATACATAGCCAGGTACTGAAGTCTCCCAAGGTGGTTACTGGTAAACCACGTCTCACTAATTGCTACTATGTCCAGTTTAGCCTCTGACATTATTGCCTGCAGGTCTGGGATCTTATTTCCCAGGCTGTGAGCATTTGTGTACATGATTTTCCATTGGCCAGATTTTGGTGTGTTAGTTGTTGGGTGAAGTTTGGCATTACCCCTGTGCATCGTATGGGGAGACAAACCTTTTTTCTTACCTGGTGATACAAATGAACGGCAAACACGCTGAATTCCTGTTTGACCACTAGCTGAGGGGGGGGTGTTCTTCCCATTTGACGATGGGCTGCTACATCTCCCCATTTGCTAGTTTAAATATTCTGCAAAGACGTCAAACTTCTGCCCCAATGCACTGACTCCTCTTTAGTCAGATGCAGTCCATCAAATTTAAAGAACTTTCGCTCCCAGAACTGTTGCCAGTTCCTACAAATCTGTGTCCTTTTTCTGGCACCAGTCCTTGAGCCACGTGTTTAGCTCCCTATCTCCCTTTCTGACCTTCCGTCCATCTGTCCCTTCTCCCAGACTGGCAGGATCTCAGAGAAGGAGATGCCGGACGAAATAGATGATAGTTTGTCACCCAGCCTAGTCAGGTGTTCCTTGGTCTCCACAACTGACCGGCTGGCGAGATCATTAGTCCCTATGTGTACTAGGACATCAATGTTTTCTCCTGCTTTGTGAACAATTTTAGCAATGCGGTCAGTGTCTCTCCATGCTGATGTACCTGGGAGACATCTGACCATCACCCCTGGCTGGAGATGGGTATCAACTCCCCGAATCATGGAGTCTCCTATGATCAGAAGTTTTTTGGATTTCCTTTGTGCTTGTTTAGTTTTGGTTCCTGATTTGGGTGAGTATTGTTGTTAGCTCCTGTGCGCAGTGTCCTGCTCTGCAGTGTCTTCTGCCTCTTTATTTGATTTCAGAGATAGAGGCAGATACCTGTTTGTAGTGTTTATATGGTTTTTGGAGGTAATGTGTTGGAGAGCACAGAGTGATGGGGCACCTGATTTGCTCCTCCTAACCACCTGCCAACCTCCTGGACCAACTACCCTCTGCAGTCGAGGTTTTCTGTTGGATGCTGGGGAAATGGCGGGTGGTTCTTATAATGTATTTCCTCTTCAATATGAAATTTGAGGCGTGCAATCTCTGCCCATGCTGCCCGGAGCTGAGACCTAAGATCTCCAAAGGCTCCAGCATGTAGGACAGTGTCCTAAATCCTGTAAGACTGTCCTTCTGAAAATTGTTCACAGTACCTGCAGTTAATGAATCCATTCCAAATAAGTTGCTGGGTTTGTAACCTAGTCAGAGTAATTAGAAGGAAAAAAATGCAAGTAATGGTTTAATTGTGCTTTGTTTAACTTGTTATAACAAGTTAAATTACTAGTGCCCTGTAAATGAGATCACCTTTGTGGAGGCCCACTGATCCGCCTTCCTGCTCTGCCACAGGAAATGTCACAACTGTGGTACCTTATAAAAGGAGTGTAGCGTGGGTGGTTGGGGATGGGGTGGGTGGCTGGGCCCTTCCCTGCCTAAAAAGAAGAACCACGGACGAAAGAACAAGGAGGTAAGAGCAGAAACAATCAGTCAACAACAAATGCAGTAACCCTGAAAGCTTATCCTAATGTTAGATAAAACTGTAAAACCTGTAAAGCACCACCTGTAATAATTTCAGAGAAGATATACCCTGTAAGAAACACTTTGCTCCAGAGAAAATAAAGCAGTAACAGAAGATATACCTTGCAAAAGACTATTTGTATCAGAAGATTACAGCAGTAATCTGTTAGCACACACCTGTAGGCACACCTTGTAATAATGCAGAAGAAGGTATACCAGCAACAATTTGAATCAGAGAAAAAATAAAGCAATGAAATGTTAGCAACAAACAGTAGCAATCCCTGTGAGTAAAAAATAAAAACACCACCACACAGTAAATCTGCTTAGCCAAACTAAGTCTTAATCCTTCTCCCTTGCTCTGGTAAGTTTCTCTACTCTGCCTTTCAAGCAGTCTTAGAAGGAAAGAGCTCAGGTGAAGCTAGGTGCCTTGGCCAGCAAACCAAGTCTTCTACCTCTGCCGATGTTCTACCCCAATCACACCTCGAAGGCAGAATATAGGCTCCATACTTTGGACCCTAGAAGAGTGCTAGCTTATTATAAGGAGCGAACGGCTGAAGTTCGGGTAGAGGTTCGCCAGCTGTTTGTCACCTATGCTGAAGCCGCAGCTGGCAGACCTGCAGTCAAGCTGATGATAGGTTGGTAGGTCACCTCCTGCATAGATCTGTGCTATATAGGTTGGCGGGCATGGAGCCTCCCAAAGGGATAAGAGCTCATTCTATCCGCCATACCGCTGCTTTGGTGGCTGCTTCTAGGGACTTCCCTATCCAGGAGATTTGCAGGGCTGCTACCTGGAAGTCGGCACTCATCTTTATTTCCCATTACTACATTGACCTAGAGTTATGCCTGGATGCTGGTTTTGGGATCTCTGTTCTCCAGTCCTTATTCTCCAAGTAAGTATAGGGGGTGCGCGCCTTGCCTCCCTCCTTCCGAACTGCTTAGGAGTCTGCCAGACAGTGCGGATTGAACAACATATCCACGTCCCTAGAAATATAGATTACTCACCTGTAACAGGAGTTCTAGGAGTGGTATGTTCATCCACATGACCCACCCGACCTCCCCAGCTTCGGCGCGCAACCTGGCTTCCAGCGGGCTAGATCTGGCGTCATGGGGCGGAGCCGTGGATTTTACCATCCGGGTGGGTGGGAGGAGCCAGTTTGAAGACCTTCCGGCAAGAATTAAAGCAGCAAGGAACCTGCCAGACAGTGTGGATGAACAACATACACTACTCCTAGAACTCCTGTTACAGGTGAGTAACCTTGTATTTTTTTTACTATCTGATGCCCCGGAATTTTGATGAAAAAGATTTTCTCACTCAATAATGGCGACAGACCCCCAGGCGGACATCTCTCGTACCTTGGGTGACTTCCGTCGCGAAGGTTATGCTAATGAGGGCTACCAACAAATGGCAGATGTTGGTAGTCTCCATCAGCATAACCTTCACGGTGGAAGTCACCCGAGGTGCGCGAGATGTCTGCCTGGGGGTCTGTCACCATTATACTAACATACTAAAAAGTCAGAATAGGCCAAATGGTTTGTCTTGTCTGCTCGAAAGTCAGCAACCTAATGGCTGCTCGCCTTACCACCCCCCCTAGCTCCCAATAGGATCATCTTTAGTTTGTTTCCCCTTGTATCTGTCCCACCCATTCTTGAATCCCTCCACTGTGCCCTCCTTCACCAGCCTCCCAGGCAATGCATTCCACGGCTCCACCACCCTCTCAGTGAAAAAATGCTTCCTATTCTCCCCCTGTAGTTTCCACTCATGACCCCTGGTTTTCCCTCTTCTTTAGCTTAAAAAGCTCCTTGGCTTCACTCCTGTTTATTCCTTTTAGATACTTGAAAATCTCCATATCTCCCCTGTCCCTCCTCTCCTCCAGTGAGTAAAGCCCAAGGTCATCTAGTCTCTCCTCGTAAGGCTTCCCCTCCATGCCCTGAATCATCCTAGTAGCTCTCCTCTGGACCCTGTCCAGCATCGCTATGTCTCTCTTCAGATGAGGTCTCCAGAACTGTACACAGTACACGAGCTGCGGCCTGACCAAGGCATTATACAGTGGGAGGATCACCTCCCTCCTCCTGAACGTAATTTCCCTGGCTATGCAGCCCAGTATCCTGTTTGCTTTGGCTGCAGTTCTTCTACAATTTTCAGAGTTACTCATTTTGATGTTTGTCACCACCCCTAAATCCCTTTCTCCCAGTGTGGCTATGGAGCGAGCGAATCTTTCATCAAAATTCCGTGGCATCAGATAGTAAAAAATATATATATATATTTTTATGTTTAAAGCCCTAATCGGGCGTTTCTGCAGCCGCTGCTGCACTGAGGGACTCTATAGGAGTTTCCCTTTAGAATCGCATATACTGTATTTCATCCTGTATCCATCACATGTGCCCCATACTGATATAGAAAGTCGGCATTGAGGTGTTTGGAACCTGCTGTATGTCAAGTACCATCTCATAATCCTGCCATTTTTTTCTATTTGTTGGAGCCAGCACAGTGGATTATGATCTGGCACTACTGTGTGAACACTCTGCTCCACAAATAGTACTTGAGAGCCTCTACATCCCAGTTCAATGCCAAACACTCCTCTTCTCTACAGTAGAGTATTTTCATTCCCTCTCGTGCAGATTTCTACATATATATTTGGGTGTCCATCACCTTTATGTTTTTAGGACAAGACCGGGGAAATGCCTGTGTCAGAGGCATCAGTGTGAAGCTCAAAAGCATTTGAAAAATCAGGACTACATAACACAGGCTAGGAACAAAGCAAGGCCTTGATGGTTAGGAAAGCTTCGCTACACTCACTGATTTATTGGACTTTATTAGCACACTTGTTCCTAGTCAGATTTGTCAGTGGGGTGGCAATAGTGGCGAAGTCTGGGATGAAGCATCTATAATAACTGGCCAGGCTCAAGAATAAACGGACATGTCATTTTGTCTGAGGAATCTGACTGTTTCGTCTACCTTGTTGATGTCAGATTTTACATAGAAACCGACTTTGTCGGCCGATAAGGACCGCTTGGCCCACCTAGTCTGCCCATTTCCCTACTTACAGGATAAGCTGCAGATCCTAGTTAACCAACAGCCTGTTTCTTCCTACTCTCCACAAGAATTGCCTTATGTCTGTCCCATGCATTCTTAAATTCTTCTACAGTGTTAGACCACACGACCTCCTCGGGAAGACTGGTCCATGCGTCCACCACCTTCTCTGTGGAAAAATACTTCCTCACATTGCCCCTGAGCCATCCCCCTCTCTACCTTCAAATTGTGTCCCCTTGTTCTTGCACATCTTTTTCTGAAAGGTGCTGCCCTCTTTGACTTTGTTGATTCCATTGAGGTACTTAAAAGTTTCTATCGTGTTTCCCTTCTCCCTCCTTTCCTCAAGGGTATACATGTTAAGCTCTTTTAGTCTCCTCATAAGGCTTCTCTTGCAGACCCTGCACCATTTTAGTTGTCCTCCTCTGGACTGCCTCCATCCTGTCTGTGTCCTTGTGGAGGTGGGGTCTCCAGAACTGGACGAGTACTCCAGATGGGGTCTCACTAACTGTCAGTACAGAGGGATAACAACTTCCTGTTTTCTGTTGGTGATGCCTCTCCCTATACATCCCAGTATCCCCCCGCCCCGCCCTCTCTACTGCCGTCTCACATTGCTTTTCTAATCTTAAGGTCATCTGATATGATTACCCCCAGGTCCCTTTCCATTTTTGTTGTTACTACCTCCCCACCATTGTGTAATCTTCCCCTGGGTTTTTGTTTCCCAGGTGCATTATTTTGCACTTCTTTGCATTGAATTCAAGCTGTCATACTTCTGACCATTCCTCCAACCTTGCCAAATCCCTTCTCATCTTTTCCACACCTTTTGTGTATCAACCCTGTTACAGATCTTCGTGTCATCTGCAAGAGGCATACTTTTCCTTCCAGTTCTTCTACAATGTCACTTAAAGATGTTTAAAAAGGACTGGATCCAGTACTGAACCCTGCGGTACCCCACTAGTAACCTCTCTTTCTTCAGAGTGGACTCCATTTACAATCATCTTCTGTCCTGTTGTCCAGCCAATGTTTTACCCAGGCTATCACCCTGGGATCCACTCCCAGGCTGGATAATTTGATTATTAATCTTTTGTGCGGGACTGTCAAATGTCTTGCTAAAGTCTAGATAGGCCATGTCCACCGCCCCTCCCTGGTCTACTACTTTGGTCACCCAGTCAAAGAAATCAATTGAATTTGTCTCACATGACCTTTCCGCTGTGAACCCATGCTGCCTTGGGTCCTGTGACCCATTGGCCTCTAGGTACTCAACAGTTCTTTCTTTCAAGAGTTGATTCCATCACTTTTCCTACCACAGAGGTCAAACTGACAGGTCTGTAGTTTCCTGCCTCTGTCTTGCTTCCACTTTCTGAAGGGAAATCGCATCCGCCTTCCTCTAGTCCTCTGGTACCACACCATCCTCCCATGATTTGTTAAAAAGGGTAGTTAGTGGTGTCACTATTTCTCTGCTTAATTCTTTTAGAATTCTGGGATGAATACCGTCAGGCTCCATTGCTTTGTCCACCTTCAGTTTTAGGAGTTCTTTCAGAACCCTTTCTTCTGTGAAAGGACTGAGATTGCGCACCCCAAATCCAGAATGCTTTTGTTGATTGGATTGGGCACCTCCCCCTCCTCTTTTGTGTATACTGAGCAGAAGTATTCGTTCAGTATCCCTGCTTTTTTACTGTTCTCTCTGCCCACCCACCGTCCATTCTGTTCAGCCTCACTATTCCTCCCTTTGTCTTTCTGTGCTCTCTGAGGTACCTATAAAAGATTTTATCCTCTTTCTTGAAAGAGTTGGTTATCATTTCCTCAGTTTGGGCCTTTGGTATTCCGACTTCCCTCTCTGCTTCCTTCTGCTTTAACTGGTACTGTTCACTGTACTCTGTACTCCTTCTGTTTTTTTATACTTCCTAAATGTGATCTTTTTCTCCCTAACCTTCCCCGCCAGCTCTTTTGAGAACCATAGTGGTTTTTCCTTTCGTTTTGATTTACTTGCATCACACAAAGGCTTGTTGCCTCTGATGGCAGTTTTGATGTTTCCCCACCCCTCCTCCTAGCCTGTTTGCTAGTGCTTTTCTAAGGCACGCTCCCATCTTGCCAAAGTCATCCCTCCTGAAGTCCAGCATCCTCCTTTTGTATGGCTTGACTCTGTAGCTGAGTTTATCGTGAACCACGGTGTTTGGTGGTCACTTGTTCCCAGATGGCTACCCACTTATAGTACCTTTTTATCTTTGATAAACCCCAGATATTTGGTCTCTGTTTTGGCTATGGAATATTTTGCTGGGTTTATAGTAAGGCCTGAGTCAGTGATGGACTGGAAGACTGTGCTTAGATGGATGAGATGTGTCGGCCAGTCAGGTGAGAAGATGAATACATCATTCAAATAAGTGGTGCTGCATTGGTATGGGCACTTAAAACAATATCCATGTAACCCAAATGTCATTGTTGTGAATTGGTATAGTCCAGTAGGGGTGCTGAAAGCTGTCTTTTCTTGGGATTGTAATGATAAGGGAATCTGCCAGTAACACTGTCAAGTCCAGGGTACCAATGTATTTAGCTACCCCAATCTTATCTAGTAGGTCATCCACCCGGGGCATGGGCTGTCCATCAAAGGAAGAAAAGGAAATGATCTTCTGAAAATCCAGAGAAAGTCTGATTTTTTTCCCCCTTCCTTTTTTGATGCTACCACCAGGGGTGAAGACCGTGAACTGAGAGAAGGTTCTATCACCCCCAGTTTCTCCACATGCCTAATCTCATTGATAACACCTTGTCTGACCTCTGGCAAATGATAGGATCCCTGGTGAATACACTTTGTTTGCTCCATTTGTATGGTGTGCACCACCCCCTTGGCTCTTCCTGATATGCTAGTAAATGTGGCCCCCATAATACTGCAACAATTGCTCAATTTGTTGTTTCTGGGTCTCCTCCAACTCAGGATTGATTTTTTTACTTCCTTTACCTTGAACCTGTGGTCCAGCCTCTCATAGTCTACATCCATTTCTTTATTGTCAGATACAGGGTACACAAACAATTGGGCATAGCATTCGGTCTTTCCTGCCATTTACGTAATAAATTGGCATGATACACTTTTGAGGCTGCTTTACTTCCGGATGTTTCTGTCACAATTGACATTCCCAATCTGATCACCACAAATAGACCCTGTCATTTCATTAGTAGTTTGTTTTCGGTGGTTGCCAACAACAGTAATACCTTCTCTCCTGGATGAAAGCATTTTTCTTTTAATCCTTCATCATACAACTGTTTCTGATCTGATTGCCTTTGCACCACATTCTGATGGGCTGCCTTTACAAGCTTAACCAGTTTCTTTCTTAAAGCAGTCATATAATCAACAATGTTGGTGTGGCAAACGTCCTTGCCTTCCTCCCAATGTTCCTTTACCACATCTAAGGAACCCCGTGGGTTTCTACCGTACAACAGGATAAATGGGGAGAGACCAGTTGTAACTTGGGGCACCGCTCCATATGCAAATAACCGATAGGGCAGGTACTTATCCCAATCCCATCCTTCCTCCTAGACGTACTTTTGCAGCATGTGCTTTTAAGGTTTTATTGAACCTCTCTACCAGGCCATCAGTCTAGGGTGGTAGGCAGAAGTGTGCACTGCTGTAACTCCCAAAACCAAAAGCCTTTACAATTCTTTTAGGAGTAGAGGTGAAATTCGTACCCCAGTCTGTGAGGATAACCTGAGAGATACCCAGCTGACAAAAAAATTTTTGCCAGTTCCTCTGCATTCCAAGGGGCAGTAACAGTGTGCATGGGTATCGCCTCTGGGTACCGGGTGGCATAGTCATAGACAACAAGAATAAACTGGTTGCCTTTGGCACTCTTGGTTAGTGGTTCTACCACATCCATTGCTACCTTCTAAAAGGGGTGCATAACAGCAGGTAAGGGTTGTAATGGCACCGTATCTTTTCCCCCACTTTTTGCAACCAGCTAGCATTTGGGACAGTTGCGGCAGTATTCTGCTACATTGTCATGTGCCCCTGGCCAAAAAAGTCTGAGTCAACCTTCCCAAAGGTTTATGTCTGCCTTCATTACCGGCCATAGTAATGTCATGGGCCAGGGCCATCAGTGTTTCTCTGTACCTTTAGGAGACCATTTGTTTTAACTGTTCTCCTGTAACTGGGTTTATGCACATTCTGTACAATATGTCATTGGTTACTGCATAATGAGGTTGTCCCTACACAACCACTTGGTTTACCTGAAAAACAAATGGTTTAGTGTTACATCCGTTTATTTGTTTTTTTCCTCCTGAATGTTAACCCCCTTTAAGGCAGGGTCCCAGTCAGACAGTCAGAGTGTCTCTCCACATCTGTTTCTTCATTCCTTTTTCTGGGTTTTCCTGGCGCCTCAAACGGTTCCGTCTCAAATGAGAAAGCATTTTGGGACTGTTCTTTTCTTGCTTGTGCTCAAGTAGTGACAGCTACCAAGGGATTGCCTATTTGGGGAGACCTTTAGTAGCTGATCAAACTTCAGGAAGTCCTGGCCAGTGATAATGGGTACAGAAAGTTGAGGACTAGACCTACAGAAAGTGTCTGTGTAGCTTGCTTCACAGTCATTTCCACCATGGCTGTAGGATACAGATGACAAGGTTCCCCACTCTCTGGGAATATAGGGTGGTGGCGATACTGATCGGGGCCAAGGGTGCATTATTCCATGGACGACGACTATACTCCGCATGTGGCATAAGTGGTTAATAGTAACAGATATAGTACTATCAAAACGGGTAGGAGTGCAGTAAAGAATGGTGGTAAAAGACCATTTTGGAGGATTTTATTTAAAAAATTAGGGTGATGGCTAAAAATATAGGGTGATGGTAAAAAATATAAGGTGGTGGCCCACCGTGCTAAGACAAATAATGAGGAACACTGGATGAATGTCTCCATGTACACGTCACCTTGATCTCTAGCCCTCCTTGCTGATAGTTCTTTATAAGGTCGGCTCTTACTAATGTATGTTTACTCCCCCAATCTGTAATGCCAGTAAACTTTGTTGCCCAGTTCCTACTGTGGTGCCATAACCCCCATTAGCCTTAGCGAAATGAGTAGCATGATTTCCTTTACTGGGGGACTTGCGTGTGATACGTCCTTTTTTTTTTCTTTTTTTTTTTTTGCACATATCCTACAAATAAAAGCATGGTAGGGTCTCTTTTTCGCCAGCTAGTTCCCCCTAGATGCTGGCGTTTGGTAAGTTTGATCAAAATGTCTTATCGATGTTGATGTCTTGGGTGCGGGGCTCTGGGGTCCTCTGATCCTTGCAGGTTTGGCCACCAGGTAGTCCTCTGCCAGAGTTATTTTTTGCTCTGCAGTGTTGGGCTTGTGTTTGCTTATCCACACCTGCATATCTTGGGGCATAATCTGTATAAACTGATGATAATTAAATCCATTATCTGATCGACTGTTATTACTGTTGGTTGCAACCATTTGATGCAAAAACCCTTTAATCTGGCAAAGGTTTCCCTTGGTGTATCTTGTCCCACCATTTTCTGTGATCTAAACCTTTGCTGGAATGTCTCAGAATTAATGTCATACCTTCTTTGTATCTCTTCCTTCACCTGGTCATAATTATTGGCATCCGGTGCTATTATATGGCTGTACACCAGCAGGGCACATCCAGGTAAGTATACCAGTCTAATCACCCATTGATCTCTGGGCCAGGTGCAGGTTTTTGCAGTCCACCCGAAGGTGGTCAGGTACGCCTCGATGTCATCAGCCTCCATGAGTTTAGTTAATTTGATATCCTGGGGTATGTTTCTATCCGGTTGCCCCAGATTTATTGCTTGGATGGGCCTGCAAGGCATCATGCCATCTCTCATGCTGTCATCTCCTTTCGTCTTCCGATCCTCTTCTCTCCATCTTCGATCTTCTTCTCGGTCTTGCTCCATCTCCCAGTGTCTCGGGCATAACCAACACAACAGGTCACCTGGATCCTCTGGAACTTGCTCTTCCTTCTGTTTTCTGTCCTCTTCCATTCATATTTTCTCTTCTGTGATCAGTTTCTTCTCTTCCTCTGGGAAATCTCCACCTTCTTGTTTCAGTGGCTCCTTTGGTCGAACTATGGGCTCTATTCCAGGTACAGGTTTCAACCTGAATTTCTCAGCCCTAGATTGTGTCCACTGGAATTCCTTCTTCCTGGCACAGTTTCTGCTGGTCATGTGTCGGATATAGTGCTATACTCCCTAGCAGCGTTTTCCCAGGCAGACTAGAACATGCCAGGTATCCCACTTTCGTCACCGGTGTGAGCTTGGTGGGATTCAGAGTGACACCATAGGCAGAGATCAGGTGCATAAAAGACGCAAGATTGCACCTATTATTTTATTCATATAAAAATCCAAAATTATATACAAAAAGAAAATCGGGAATCATTGGTCCAACAAAAGAAATTTCCAAGTCTCTACTTCCCTTGTAGAGCCTGTGGCTTAACTTTAGTCAATATCTGAGTGTAGTATCCTTCTTGCACTCTTTTTTTTCAAAAATATCTGTGTGAAGTACTCCGCACACAATACAGGTCCTTCTCCTTCACTGTCAGTACACCAACTGACTCGACTCTACTCTTCTCCCCTAGTGGTGAGCCCTATTTATAGCCCTAGGGACTACATCATTATCTGTGGGGGAGTTCCCATTGTCCATGACATTACATAATGGGGGGAGTTTTCATATTATCTCATGCCTTAATATGCAGGGGCTTTTTATTTGGCCCTTTTGGCCCTAATATGCTTCATTTTTCAGTCAGCCCCAGTTACATGATCTCTGGGGCTGCAGAAACATAATTAATATGTTTTTGTTAATTATGGGACATTACGGGACTTCTGTCCGTATGCCAGTAGTGTCCCCACTAGTCAGCATCTTATCTGCGCTGTTGCTGCTCTGTGCAGCAGTCTGTACTGCTTCGGAGCATGCCTTTGCTCCGAAGCAACCCTTTTTTTTTTCTTTACTTCAAGCTCCATGCAAGGAGCGTATCTCCAGCCACATGGTGCAGCAGTGTTAACCAGAGCCTACTGCTCTGCTTAGACTTATTCCTGTGTTGCATACTGCTACCAGGAGCATTTCCAAACAGGGGTCATGTTAACGCGCTAGTGATGTCCTCCTCGGAGAAATGTAACCTTTTTGATTCAGTGCATCTTTATTGACGCAGCACTCCCTAAAACACTTAATTCCTGTTGTTTGCCTGGGAGCGCTGCAGTACCAAAAGTGATGACATGGAGTGCACACTTGTTCCGTTTATTTATGCTGCCTGAGTTTGGGATCACGAGTCGGCTCTCCTCTCCTCTCTCTCTGTCTAATTCAATCGGGGTGGTAAATTACAAGGTGTACGCTGTGGCCAGTGAATGTGGTGTTGCCCTGGGAGTCTGGCAGGAGGAGTTAGCAAAGAGGAGAGCCACTGAACTACTGATTTCTGCACGGGAGGGTAATCTAACAACACTATACAGTGATGTTTGGTTGGGGGCGGAGCCGTGTGGGAGGGGCGTGGGGGTTCATTCACTCGGGTTCACGGCGAGGCTGTGGATCTCCAGATGCAGAGAGCAGGGTTTACCGCGAGTAGCTAGCGTGGAGGAGAGGCAGCCAGCCAATACGTTACGTCAGTCAGACAAAAGCTGCTCTGTTGGCTGTATCTATAATTAATAAACAAGTACAACTCAGCATAGGAAAAACTCCAGTCTGTCTTAAAATTGCAAGCCATCAGCAGCATATTTAGATCGCAGGCCTTCAGCAGCAGCATATACCAAACCTTCAGTGCAGTCTCAAGAGAACGGAGCAAAAACACCAGCACCTGGTGCAGTACAAAACATGGAAGGGTTATTAACCCTTCCATGTTTTGTATTGCATCAGGTGACGCTGTTTTTTTGCTTATCTCTCGGCATTGCACTGAAGGTTAGCTGGTATATGCTGCTGCTGAAGGCTTGTGATTTAAATAAGCTAGACCGTTTTTTTTTTTTTCTGCCTTCAATTATTATGTCCAGCAGAGCAGTTTTTTATACTTGTCTGAGACTCTCACATCGGCTGCAGGCTGCATTCTCTCAAGCTGCTTACTGCTGAGCCATCTTAGTTGCCACAATACGGAAACAGGGCTTTAGGGAGTAAGTGGGAGGAGACCTAACTGGAGTAGTGGCAAGGCTGGAGTTTCAACCAGAGATGTGATGCACATTTAAACAGGCTGCAGCATGTTACAAGCTGTGACTAGTGCTGTTGAGTCTCTGCTCAGTATTCACTAAGGAGGGGGAGGATCAAGGACCACAGTTGGGTTGCAGAGGCAGTGGGGAAGGGGGAGACGTGGACACCAGTCCATTCATAGTGGAGAGAGTTCTGGAAGAACTCACAAAGCTAAAGGTGGATAAGGCCATGGGGCCAGACTGCATCCACCCAAGGATATTAAAAGAGCTGCGAAGGGAACTAGCAGTGCCTGTGGTGGCCCTGTTCAGAGTCACTCAAACACGGATGTTGTTCCAGAGGACTGGAGGATGGCACATGTAGTCCCACTGCACAAAAGCGGCAGTAGGGAGGAGACTGGGAACTGCAGGCCTCTTGGCCTCTCCTCAGTGATGGGAAAAGATTGGAGACACTGTTGAAAGAAAGGATAGTGGCATGTATGGAATCCAGCGGTGTGCGGGATCTGAGGCACAACGGATTCACAGCAGGAAGATCATGTCAGATGAATCTAAAAGATTTTTTTTTTGTTTGGGTGACTTGGGAAATAAATAGGGGCAGTAGACATCGCCTACCTAGATTTCAGCAGAGCCTTTGACACCGTCTCACATAGAAGACTGATTAACAAGATGGGTAGTCTGGGCATGGGCGACAAAGTGGAAAAGTGGGTTAGGAACCAGTTGACACACAGGAGATGGAGGGTGGTGGACGGTAAATGGGGTACAATGTGGAGTGAGGGGGGTGACCAGTGCGGTACCATAGGGCTCAGTACTAGGACCAGTATTGTTCAGTGTTTTCACTAGTTGACATTGCATACAGGCTGGAAGGAAAGGTCTTCCTGTTTGCAGATGACACCAAGATCTGCACCAGGGTGGATTCTCCAGAAGGGGTGCAGCAAATGAAGAGGGACCTGGAAAAGCTTGAAAGATGGTCAGAGATGTGGCAACTGAGATTCAATGCAAAGAAGTGCAAAATAATGCACCTGTAGAGGGAACCTGGGGAGAGCTACAGGTGGGGGGGGGGGGCTGACTGTCACCAAAGAGGAAAGGGACCTAGGGGTTATCTCTGATGACCTTAAGGTATCAAAACAGTGCACAAAGGCAGCAGGGAGAGCCAGTGTCATGCTGGGGTGCATAGGCAGGGGTATCACCAGCAGGAGGTGGGAAGTGGCGATGTCATTGTATAAAACATTGGTAAGGCCTCACCTGGAGTACTGTATGCAGTTCTGGAGGGCACACCTGTGCAAGGACATCGATAAGGTGGAGACTATCCAGAGAACGGCAACAAAGATGGTGCAGGGCTTGCACCACAAAAAATGAGGAGAGACTATGGGATCTCCATATGTACTCACTGGAGGAGAGGAGACAGCAGGGGGACATGATTGAAACTTTCAAGTACCTCGAGGGCATAAACAAGATGCAGGTGCCGGACCTTTTTTCAATGTAAAAAGTACTAGAACAAGGGGGCACAATATGAAATTGGAATGGGGTAGATTAAGAGGTAATGAGAGGAAGTTTTTCTACACAGAAAGGGTAGTCGACGCTTGGAATAGTCTCCCACAGGAGGTAGTGGGGGTAAACACAGTGGAGGGGTTTTAACTTACGCATGCTTGAGAGGGAAGGGAGGGAGTGGTGAAAAGCCATTGATCACATAGGGTCAGTGGCCACATAAATGTATAGGGCCTACGGGCAGACTGGATGGGCCTAGTGGTCCTTATCTGCTGACAAATTCTATGTTTCCCTTTAATTCAGAGGGTGCTGTTCAAGCTCCAGATGGAAAAGGAGCCTTTTAATTCTTACTGCTTCCTTCTAGTCTCGTCCGATCTGGTCCCCCTAACTACAGCAGTTAGTGGTGGAACCTGCAGTACCCTTGCCCTGTGCTAAGGCTTGCTATCACAGGACCAGGGAATCCTGGTCCTTACATACCTCAAGTCACTCTGTCTTCATACTTGACTCCTAAGGACATACCCATGGCTAGATTTGGGGTGTCTCAAAAGGTGGCTGATGTCCTGGTGGCTGCGAGGGGGAAAAAAGCACTTTGCTCTGTGGGCTGCTTCCCACCTCGTGGATCTCTTCACTTGTCAGATTCTGGAGTACGTGCCATCCTTTTCTGATACTGGACTGCAGTACTTTTCCATTAAGGTGCACCTGGCAGCCATTTCAGCTTTCCATGTGCCTGTAGATGGCTGTAAGGTGGCACAACAGGAGGTGTCCTGTACATTCTTGTGAGGCATTCGTCATTTAAACTCTCCCTTCCCCTACCCAGTACTGGTTTTGGACTTTTATTTTAGAGAAACTTATTTTGACTCTTTTCGAGTCAGCTGTGACTTGTGAGCTATGCTTCCTGTTGTGAAAAGCATTGTTCTAGGGACTTAGATATGTGGTTCAATCCACACTTACTGGCAGGTTCCTTGCCGCTTTAAATCTTGCCGGAAGGTCTCCAAGCTGGCTCCTCCCACCCACTTGGGTGGTAAAACTCTTGGCTCCGCCCCATGATGCCAGATCTTCCTTACCGCTTGGAAGCTCAGGTTTCCTCCTATGTGCTGTGCGTTTTAGGCCTGGATCCAAACTCTTCAGTTAACCCGAAACTAATTTTAAAATTTACATGACTTCGGTCTTTATCTTCCCTCGCAGCTGCGATGGACAAATCGACTCCCGGATTTCGTTGGTGCCCCTGTGGGCACAAGATGTCCCGGACCGATCCGCACTCCACATGTGTTTACCACCTGGGGCTTGAACACGATTCGCAGGCCTGCGACTTGTGTAAGTCCTTTTCGGCCACGGTCTTAGAGGATCGCGCTGCCAGCTTGCAACTTGGGCGCCCTGAGAAACTTTATCTTCCGGTCAAGTTGAAGGAGGCCTGTTGGGTGGTGTCCGCGGCTGCGGGCTCGGCTGAACAGCTCGAGCAGATTGCCCTCGAGGAGGAAACGGCCCAGGCCGCAGCATCATCTTCATCGGTAGCGGCATTTATCCTGCTCTCCTTGGGCTCCTCCTACACGGCTTCGTTCAAGGAGTTTTGTCACTCTCTCTCCACCAAGGGTGAGGTGACTTCGGGACATTCCTCTTGGTCTAAAAAGGACGACTCTAAGGGTAAGTCCCACCGTCTACGTTCGTGGGAGCGGGAGAGATCCCCTTCCTCCGGAATGTTGACATTTGACTTCGGTCGAGGTTGTGGCTACGGCCGCTGGCTTCATGGTGTCCCAATCAGGTCAGCCGGCCGAGACACCGGTTGACGCAGTAAAGATCTTTCTCGGACTGTCTACTGGTGAAGTCACAACCTTTCTTCACGGTTCCCCGGTGGAAACCAGAGGACTTGTCTGTGCCTCCTGTGCAGGTCAGTTAAGGTCCCTGAACCCGAGGGAGGAATGGTTTTCCCCGCCCCTCTCAGACCCACCCTCGAAAACACAGAAGGTCTCGGTCTCTGACCTCTTCCGGTCTAGCCGATCCCGCAGACATCGGCGGTCTCGGCACCGTGGAAAGTGGTGGCGCTGCTCATCCTCGTCTTCGTCCTCTTCGGAGGATAGGCTCCGTGCAAATTGCGTTGGCGCTATGAGGATCTAATGTGGCAGCAGCTTCTTTTGACCGGGAATAAGCAGACTCCATCGCCTTCCCCGGCTATTAAGTGGCTGTCACCGGAGCGGCCAAAACAACCCCTCGTTGTAGTCAAGGAGCCGAAGCCAGCACTGGTTGTTGGGCCGAAACCGGCTGCGCCACCCATTGTGGTGGAACCCTCGCCTCCACAACCTAAAATTGGGGCCCCGACCAAGGATTCTATCGGGTCAGGGCTTTCCCCAACGGTTGTCGGCCACCATCACTCCTGATCGGCCTCGGCAGGTGGAGGGTGGCTCAGGCACTCGGCAGCTGTTTGCAGACTCCTCTGAGTCTGATTGACGACTCTTCCTTGTTCTCCAGGCCGCTTGACCTGGAGTCCACCAGGGGTCAGTCGGTGGACGAGAGCCCATCCTCTTTCTTGGAATGCTTCGACTCATCTCAGAGTCCACTGGGATGAAGCTCAAACCTGTTTCAAAACAGGCCAAGTATCCCCTCACGGAGATACTAGACTGAGGGGATTCCCCCATGGAGGCCTTCCCAGTGGCCAAAGCCATTGTTGGCCCGGCCTGGAGCTATGGCAGTGGCCAGCTTCTTGTCCAGCACCTTCGGCTAGGATGGCTTGAAAGTATGCTGTTCCCACTGGTTCACTCTCTGGTTTCTCGGAGCAGTACTCCGCGGAGGGGCTAATGACCGACAGCGTTTTCCGGCATTCCAGGAATGCTCGGGATGTGGACAAGCCACCAGATAAGGAGTCCCAAGAAATTGGACTACTCCGGGTGGAAAGTCTATGCTGCTTCCTCTCTAGGCCTTCATCAAGCCAGCTCAGCCGTTCTGACAGCACACTTTTCACTCGCCCTTTTGGGCTCCCTGGATGAGGTGAGTCCTCATCTCCCGACTGACCTTCAGACGATGGTCAAGCAGGTGCGGGATCAGGGAAGGGCGGTGGCCAAACAGCAGCTCCAGACTTCCCTGGACATCGCTGACTCATGTGCCCGGTCAATAGCGGCCGCAGAGCTTGGCTGCAGATCTCCACCTTTACGGCAGATACCCAGCACAAGCTGGCAGATGTTTCCTTCTTGGCTACCGACTTGTTCGGTCCCGGGTTGGAGAGTCATCTGCAAAAGATCGAGAAGTCCAGTGCCGCCTTGGACTCGGTCACGTCTGCCCAGAAGGACACAGACCGCTAGCAGCAGCATAAGCCCTTTCAGTCTTCAGCCCCTGCGGCACGTTCGGCCCAACAACACCAGCATCAGGGCCAGCAGGCTTGCACTTGGCACCCCAAGGCCAAGCCTGCTGCTTCCTCCAGCAGGAAGCCAGGAGGGAAAGGTCCAGGAGGCCCCTCGGCCGGTCCTTCCTCCAAGCCTGCCCAGTGACGGGTTGAGGGGTGTCACTCCTCCCCGGGTTCCCCCCATGGGGGGACGGCTCCGCCACTTTCTTTCCGCCTGGTCCGATATCGCCATGGACCACTGGGTGCTGGAAGTGGTAGGAAAGGGTCTGGCTCTGGAATTCGAGCAGTCCCCACCCTATCAAGCCATCGCCCCATGGGGGCTATGGGGTCCGCAGCCTCTCTGTCGGCTCTTCGAGCCGACATTGCCCTGACCCACCAGAAAGGTGATCAGGGAGGTGGCAGATCCTCCATCAGACCCAGGGTTTGTGTCCAGGTACTTCCTGGTCTCAAAACGTATGGGGGGGGGGCTGGTGCCCCATTCTAGACCTACATGCCCTGAACAAGTTCCTAAGGTCTCGAACTTTCAGGATGGTTATTCTGGCTCGGATCATTCCATCCTTGGAATGAGGTGTGTGATTCTGTTCTCTGGACCTTCAGGACACGTTCTTTCACGTCCCAATCCGTCCGTCCTATCAGCGATTCCTCCGCTTCAGAGCAGAGGGATCCCTTTACAAGTTCCGGGCCATGCCCTTCGGTCTCTCTCCAGCCCCCAGGGTCTTCACCAAATGCATGGCAGTGGTGAGAGCATTCCTACGGCACAGAAGGGTCCGGGTGAACCCTTACCTGGATGACTGGCTGATTGCAGCCTCCTCCAAGCTGGAGGTGAAGCAGTCCAGGGATATGGCCCTCCAGGTCTGCTGTCAGATTGGCCTCCTCATCAACGAGGCCAAATTGGAACTCGTGCCAACGCAGGTGATTCAGTTCATCGGGGCAGAGCTCGACTCTCTTCGAGCCAGAGCACGGCTCCCGGCAGACAGGGCCGAGGTTCTTTCCTCCTTTGCCAAGTCATTTCTGGTTGGGCAGTTGCGCCCTGCCCGGGACTTCCTGCGCCTCTTGGGCCTCATGGCGGCCTGCACCAGTGTGGTCCGTTGGGCCCGCTGGCACATGCGTCCACTTCAGTGGGGGCTGGCCCGCCAATGGTCACAGCGCTCCGGTCCTCTTGACCAGCCAGTGATAGTGACCCAGAAGATGTGGAACACTCTCCAGTGGTGGCTTGTTCCAGCTCATCTGCAGGAGAGTATCCAGTTTGTCCGCCCAGAGCCGATGGTCACTCTAACGAGTGTCTCTCTGATGGGTTGGGGTGCCCATCTGGGGGAGCTCAGAGCACACGGCCTCTGGTCCCTTCAGGAATCTCGATGTCACATCAACTTGCTGGAGCTTTGAGCGGTCCGACTAGCCCTCACCGCCTTCGCTCGGTTTGTACGTGGTCAAGGTGATCCAGGTCCAGACGGACAACACCACGACCATGTACTACCTAAACCATCAGGGTGGGATGCGCTCCTTGCTTCTGTGCAAGGAAGCTCTCTGCACTTGGTCTCTCGTGAGCAGACTGGAGGCGGATCTCCTAGCCATCCATGTGGCAGAAGCCTCCAACATTCTGGATGATGCCCTAAGCCGAATAGGTGCTGCATCTCACGAGTGGTCTTTTCTGCCAGAGGTAGTACAAGATCTATTCTCCCACTGGGGCACACCTCAGGTGGACTTGTTTGCCTCCAGGGAGAATGCGAAGCTGAGGCCGTTTCATGCCCGCCCCCCTCAGCAGGGCTCGCTGCAGGGGGATGCCTTCTCGAGGCCATGGACCCCGGGCCTTTTCTACGCCTTTCCCCTATTTCCCTTGATCCACAGGGTGCTTCTCAAGGCGAGGAGGGACAAGGCACAGGTGATTCTGGTAGCCCTAGACTGGCCCTGCCAGTTCTGGTATCCAGATCTCCTCAGCTCCAGGCTCCCGAGGCAGCTTCCAGCCCGCTCGGACCTGATCTCAGGCAACAAGGGGAGGGTACTCCACCCGGACCTTCAATCCCTGCACCTGACAGCCTGGTTCCTGAGCGGCTAGAGTTCCAGGCCTTGGGTCTTTCCGACGAGGTCCTCGACATTGTTGAGGTATCCCGTAAGGAGTCGACCAGAAAATGCTATGCCTTCAAATGGAAGAGATTTCTCCATTTGGTGTCAGGATAAGGGGTTGGACTCTTTCTCCTGTTCCTTGGCCAGCATTCTGGACTACCTGTGGTCCCTTTCTCAGCTAGGGCTTCAGTTGACAATTCTTAAGGTGTACATGGCAGCCATCTCTGCTTACCGGGCATGGGCCGGCAAGTAGTCGGTGGCACAGGAGAAGGTGGTCAGGCGCTTTTTCAAAGGCCTTGGAACACATATCCCGTCCGGTGCGAGAACCTCCACCTCCGTGGGATCTACTGCTGATCCTGGCTAAGCTCATGGGCAAGCCATTCGAACTGATGCACAGGTGTAATATTTCTCGCTTGTCATGGAAGACCGCCTTCTTGGTGGCTATCACATCAGCCAGAAGGATGGGAGAGCTCCAGGCGCTTTCCATCAAGTATCCTTATCTGGTCTTCCACAGAGACAAGGTTGTCCTGTGCCCCCAACCCGAAATTCCTTCCGAAGGTGGTGTCAGAGTTTCACCTTAACCAGGGGTTGACTCTGCTAGTGTTCTACCCCAACCACACCTCGGAGGCCGAATATAGGCTCCATACTTTGGACCCTAGAAGAGTGCTCTCTTATTACAAGGATCGGACGGCTGAAGTTCGGGGAGAGGTTCGCCAGCTGTTTATCTGCAGCCAAGCAGACGATAGGCAGGTGGGTCACCTCCTACATAGATCTTTGCTATAGGTTGGCGGGCATGGAGCCTCCCAAAGGGATAAGAGCTCATTCTACCCGCCATACCGCTGCATCGGTGGCTGCTTCCAGGGACGTCCCTATCCAGGAAATCTGAAGGACTGCTACCTGGAAGTCAGCACACACCTTCATTACCCACTACCACATCGACCTTGAGTCATGCCGAGATGCAGGGTTTTGGGACCTCAGTTCTCCAATCTCTGTTCCCTAAGTAGGGGATGTGCGCCTTGTCCCCCTCCTCCCAGAGAACTGCTAGGAGTCTGCCAAATGGTGTGGAAAGAACATTGTATCCACGTCCCTAGAAAAACAAGTTATTCACTTATAACAGTAGTTCGAGAAGTGGTATATCATGTTAATCTGCACAAGCCCACCCGACCTCCCCTGGCTTTGGCACACACAACTGCTTCCGGCGGGCAAGCTCTGGCATCATGGGGTGGAGCCGAGGGAGTTGCCACCTGGGTGGGAGAGAGGAGCCAGCCTTAAGACTTTCCGGAAAGTTTTTAAAGGGAAAGGACACTGCCAAATAGTGTGGATGAATATCATATACCACTCCTGGAACCACTGTTACAGGTGAGTAACCTGATTTTCTTGTCACCGACCTCAACAGCCCTGGGGTGAAGGGAAATCTGGTTTTGGGACCTTGGTTCTTCAGTCCTTATTTCCCAAGTAGGGGGCACGCGCCTTACCTCCCTCCTCCCGGAGAACTGCTAGGAGTCTGCCAGTAAGTGTGGATTGAACAACATATCCATGTCCCTAGAAATACAGATTACTCACCTGTAACAGGAGTCCTAGGAATGGTATATGTTGTTTATCCACACAACCCACCTGACCTCCCTGGCTTCGACGTGCAACCTGGCTTCCAGCAGACTAGATCTGGCATCATGGGGCGGAGCCGAGAGTTTTACCACCCGGTTGGGTGGGAGGAGCCAGCTTGGAGACCTTCCGGCAAGATTTAAAGCGGCAAGGAACCTGCCAGTAAGTGTGGATGAACAACATATACCATTCCTAGAACTCCTGTTACAGGTGAGTAACCTGTATTTCTTAGTTGCTTTTGCTGCTGCTCAAAGGATTTCTGAGCTTCAGGCTCTGATGTGTGAGCCTTCTTAATCTGATTTTCCATAAAGACTGGGTGTCTTTGCATACCAATCCTAGGTTTCTGCCAAAGGTGGTATCTGAGTTTTCTCTGAGTCAGACCATCCACCTGCATGTTTATTTTCCAGAGCATGCCAGTCTAGGGGAAGCAGTGCTCCATAGTTTACATGCCAGGGGTAAAAAGTAAGAAGAAAATCTGGTCTGGGAAGCAGAATACCAAAAATCTAAATTTAGTATTCCATCTCCATTCTGTATTCCACCTATCCAAAACAGCATGCTATAGATTAAACTGCAGAGTGACTGAATGGAGTAGTTTACCAGTGTGGTGAAAATGGTATTCCGCCTTGAAAACTGGTATGCAAAACACCATTAAATTCGAGCCCTGCATGCACACAGAATTCTCAGATATTGCGTCTATCGCATGAAGGACTGCAGGAAGTCCTCGCAGCTGTTGGTTTCCTTTGCCCCAGGAAAGAGGGCGTGAAAGTTTCTTAACAGTGCCTGTCCAATTGGTCGGCCAGTTGTATTACTTTTTTGTTACAGGAAGTTAGGTAAGGAACTTCCTGGGGTTTGTGGCCATTGAACCAGAGGCATTGCCACTTCTGTTGCTTCTTTTAGGAATGGATCAGCCACAGAGATTTGTGTTGTTGCAACCTGGAGTACTGTCCATACTTCCATTAGATACTGCAGTCTGGATACTGCCTCTAGAAGGAGGGCAGGCTTCGGGCCTGGCTGTGCATCAAGGCCTCCTTTCTTAGGCCTATAACCTCTAGCCACTCTTGACTGTATCTCTGTCAGAACTGCTTGGTACTTGTTCCATAGGTGTGTCCAAATAAGAAATCCTCGAAGAAAATAGTACAGTTATGTAAGAACCTGCTATAACAGATGTTCAAAAGAATCTGTTTAATCAGGCCATGTCGTCCCACCCTCCGTCCCCCTTGGACTCAGAGGTTCTCTGTTCAGGTCTCTTTCCTGAACAGTCAACCTTCTGTTCTACCTTGCTTGGTAGTGGGAACCTTCAGCTGCTTCGGTTCCTCAGGAGGAGGTACTTTTGAGTATGCTCTCCTGCACGGAACTGGGGAGGGTGTGGGGCTGCCCATGCTTATATAGTGGAGGATGTTCAGCATTGCTGTGGGCGGCCACTAGTAGAATGCCAGTATAAAAAAAGTTTCTGTGCGATCCTAGCATCTGCCGGCTATAGTGCCATAGATGTGGCCTGATGAGAGATTCTCTTGGAAGATCTACTGTTCTGTTCAGTCAGTTCTTGCATAACTGTACTATAGTAGATGAATCGCACCAAGGACTGTCGAAAGAACCAACATTTTTATTTTGCTCACCCCTGGAAAAGATAGCGCACCTGTGTCTGAATAGTGTCTGTCCAAATGGCTGGCACATTGTATTACTTTTTGTTTATAGGAAGTACGGTAAGGAATGTCCTGGAGCGGTTTGATGTCATTCTACAAAAAGCATGGCTACTTCTATTGCTTGCTTCTGAAATGTTTCAGCTGCTGAAATTTGTGCAGCTGCCACATGGAGCATTGTCGACACATTCACTAAACATTACAGTCTGGACATTGTCTCTCAGATGGGCCAGCTTTGGCCTGGCTGTCGTACAGGGCCTGCTTTCATGAGCTTTTGCATTTCCATTCTCCCTAAGTTTTTGGCACCGGTTGGGACTGGTTCCAAAGATGTGGCTTGATAAGAGATATCCTCGAAGAAGATACAACAGTTACATACTTACTGTAGCAGTAGATCTTTAATCAGGCCATGCCGAACCACTCTCTTTTCCCCCTTCAGGGTACCAGACGTCTGCACGGAGTCATTCCATCACTGCCTTTTCCAGCACCCATCACCTGGTATGTTTGATGCTTCCTGTATCTTCTGGTTCCTCGTAGACGGGTCCTCTGAGCATAATCTCTAGCAGGGGACTGAGGAGAGATGGGTCTGCCCATGTTCATGTAGATGTTGATAACATGAAATTGTCGTGTGTGGGCCCTGGCTTGCAAAAGCTTCTGTGTGATCCTAGGGCTGATGTGGGCATAGTTCCAAAGGTGTAGTCTGAGGAAAGAAATTCTCCCAAAGATTTTCTGTTATGGAAAGTATGTAGCTCATCTTCTTGATAATTAGGGCAAGTCGGACGTAGTAAGGCATTTTAAGTTTACAGATATTTTTGCCAGCCAGCAATTTTTTTTTTTTTATTTGAGTCCACTTTATTTTCCTGGCCACTGGCTGGCTCCCATCAGGCATCACCTTCCAGTCAGTCCCATAACGCACCTTTTCCAGGACTTGCCTAATTCCCTGGAGTGCACCCTGGCTTACTCCCTAGGGCAGGGTCGTCACGGTGGGGAGGGCTATACTCCTTAATGGAGACTCTGTCACTGATCTGGGAACAGAGTGCCTTGGTCAGTGTTGGTCCTACAATATGAGGGTGGATGTCTTCTTGCACAGCCTGGTGTTTTTTCCCATTTTCTTCCCAATCCCTTGGGATGCCGAGGAAGCGATAACGTGTATAAGTGCGGTGGTGCTCACTTGTGTTGGAACATGGTGGTGTCTCCTCTCCCTAGCATGTTGGCTGCTGTGCACTTCCACCTGTGGTCACCCAGGTGGTGGTATAGCAGTGGAGCTCAAACACCCTGAGGTGGAGAGCGTCCAATGAGACACTCATCACACCTTCCCCATCTGGCCCTCTGATGATCCTGGTTCACTCTGAACCTGAGTCATTGGCATTGCAAGCGGTAGCGCTACCACTGTGCCAGCTGGCCAGCTGAAACCCCCCTTTTTTTTTTTTATATTTCTGGCTGGGTTCCACTCCCACCACACAGCCCTGGCAGCCAGCCTTCTGGGCCGATCCCTTGTGTGCCCAGTATGGTATTGGAACCCATCTCCCTTCTCGTGGGACCCGAAAGGGGGAGGGCCCCCCCCGACTAAGGGATACATCAGGTTGACCGGGGCACGACACAAAAGGGAGACGTCGACGATTGTGGAAAAGGGGACGACTTGGTGGTCAGGGGGTGACCACTGGTGGCCCGAAGGTGTGGCCGGTTGGGCAGGAAGGTGCAAAAGAAAAATAATTTCTGAGAGGCATGGACTTGTTGGCGCACTGCGTCCTGGTTGCCAGAAGCATTCTCAACCCGATGGTTGTCTTGTCTATAAAGCAGTGGGTTCAGAATCTTCTTGGCCAGTCCGGATGCAGGATTTATGTTAACTGATTTTTATAAATGGCTTATTTTTGAACTTCTAAAAAGAACCGCATATGTGCATAAATGCTTGACTACAAAAGGTTGGAAGTTTTTGAAAATAAAAGTACTAATTTTGCAAGCAAATAAACATACAGAGTGTGTATTTCAATATTTCTATAACTGTACTGACCCTGCTTGACCTCATGGTCAAAACTGAGTTTTGAGTAGTACACATTCTCCGGGGTACAGAGTGCACAAACTAGGTGAGCCAGTTTTAGTGCTGTTTTCCTGTTGTAGAGTTACATGGTCAGCAAAGTTTAATGATGCACAGTCAACCCCACGTAGGGAAGCTTTTAAGAGTGTGTGTGAGACAGAGAGAGATAGATGGGGAGCATGTTGCCTTTTTTTTTTCCAACACAGAATGCAGTGTTCCATTGAACACCTCAGTTTACACTGCATGTGCATCTGGTATGTAAACGATGCCACTAGCACTGCTGTAGTGTTTTTGAGCTACAGAGGATTAAAGGAAAAAACAAAACTTGTACATCATGAATAAAATTGACCTTGTGGGAGTCTGAGTTAAACGTGTCCCTTTAACAAATGTGAGTCAGTTTTTGCAGTGCCGTCATAGCCGTGAACTGGAGGAATTTATACTACAGCAGAGTGTAAATCACAAGAATAAATCTGTGATCTTCTGGTGCAGGTACAATGATTGGAAGAGCACGTGTGAAAGCGAGGGGACGTTCTTGTCCATCTGAAGCAGATGAGCTTGGACAGTTGTTCGTGCCAGGACTGGTAAGTACAACCTTTGCTAATTTATTTTTCTATCATGTCTGTCCTTCCAACTCCATGTCAGAGGTGTCGCAGGGATTGATTCTTCACTAGCTTTCATGCATGATAAAATGGTGTTACCCATGCATCTGATGCACTAAAACTTTTTTTGGGGGACTAGACTGATTTTTAGTGTTTGCCATTTTTAGCAAGATCAGCACTTGCTGGGTGGGCCAGTAGCACTCCAGACAGTTGACTGGTTCTTTCAATCCTTCAGGTACGTGGGACCTGCTTCTTTTAGTGGTGCTTAAATATTTGAGGACTGAACCTGTCATCCTGAAGCAAAGACAATTTTTTATATGTTCAGTTATACACAAACGTGTGTAGTTCGGCACAAGTCAAAAACACCAGCTTGCTTTAGGTGAACATGCGTTTTATTTTCATAGGCCACAAGCTTAGATTAAATGCATCCACTTCAGTGCTTGTAGGTGAAAGTAATCCCCACTGAGACCTGAATAGCAGGGGCTAGGGCAAGTCAGGTAGTGCATAAACTTTCAAAATTCTGGAAATACAGGGGGTGGGATATTCAAAAGAGTTGCGCCATGCGCAACAGGGTTGCGCATGCTCAAGTCCTACATTGCGCCATTCTGCGATATTCAGCAGGAGGCAGTTGCGCCACTGAAAACAGGTTGAGCAACAGCGCAATGCAAATGAATGCATGCTCAACAGGGGGAGGAACCATGCGTAAACTGCACAGCCCGATATTCAGTCGGGTTGTGCAGAGTTGTGCAGGCGCAACCCCCAACCTGCGCCTGCACAACTTTGAGCCAAAAGGATCAAGTTGAGGGCCACCACAGGTGAGCTGCTGTATTGCAGGCGCAACACAGCAGCTGCCACCCGTGGCTGGCCCCCAACTCAGTCCCTGTGCCCCCACCAGCGCCGATTGCGGGTATCACTGGCCCCTCCCGCTCACATCCCTGGTGGTCCAGTGGATCATAATGTCGACGCGGCAGAACGGACGACAATACCGCCGCTTAAACATCATACGATCGCTGGCAGAACGTATAATGATACCTCTTCGCTTCAAACATCTTCAGCGCCCGATCGCGGCAGAACGCATAACGACACCCGCGCTCAAACATTTCATCAGCCGACCGGCAGAACGTATAATTATTGCCTTCAAACATTTTCCCCCGGTGTCTGTGTCCCCACTGCCTGCCCCGGCAGCATCCCACCAGCCTGCCGCTGCTCGACTGTTGGTCAGGGCTGCACGCCAACTGGTGCAGAGCTAGAGCCAATGGGCGGCAGCCCCACCGGACAGTCAGTCGGGGTGGGATGCTGCCGGGGAGCGGGGTGGTGGGGCGTGGGTGGGTGGGTGGGGGACACTAGACACCAGGAGATGTTTGGGGGTATGTCATTATACATTCTGCCCGCGATCGGGCATTACGTCCACTGACCACCAGGGAGATATTCGGTTGGGGGTCTTTTACATTCTGCCTGCGATCGGGCATTGGGAGATGTTTGGGCACGGGGTTGTTATTACGCTCTGCCCGCGATCGGCATTGGGAGATGTTTGGGCGGGGTTAATCATAATCGCTCTGCCTGCGATCGGGCATTGGAGATGTTTGGGCGGGGGTTGTCATTGCACATTCTGCCAGCGATGGGGCATTGGGAGAATGTTTGGGGGGTTGTTTTCACGTTATGCCAGCGATCGGGCTGCAGAAGTCGCGTCGGTCCCCGGCGGCTGCTGCCCTGGCAGGGGCGGCCAGGCGCAAGTCCTCGGGGATCGGGTGCACCTACATGCTAATGGCGTGCAAATGGGGCCATAATCAGATGCAAATGGCCCCCCCTGCCTTTGCATGAATTATGGCCCCATTTGCATGTCACCTTTTGAATATCGGAAATTTGCGCATGGCGCAATGGTACTTGTGCCACCGCAAGTTGAATGCTCCACTCTAACAACTTGCGGTGGCGCAAGTTCCACTGCACCATGCACAGTGGCTGTGGCTGGGGGGTGATATTCAAAGGAGTTGCTCAATAACGCAACTCCTTTGAATATCGCCCCAGCCACACCCCTGCGCAACTATTTTGAGCAGCGCAAGGGCTTGCGCCTCAGAATGGCGCAGTTTGAATATCCGGGCCAGAATGTTTACCGTAAAAGAGAATCCAGAGCTTTCCCTGAAATGAGATGGTTCTAGGTTCTCAAACCAAATGCAGTGGTGGTGGTGATGAGATAAGAATCCCAAACTCCTAACTTTCGTTATTTACTTTGGCCAACATTTCAATGTCCAGTGAGTTGACGTGTACTGATCTCTGCTACTTGAGACCTAGGGTTTTACTTTCAACAAGCACCGAAATTGATTCATTTTTTATAGTGATGTGAATATAGTACAACTATCCACACTTCTGCAGTGTCCTTTGCCTTTTAGACTGTGGTCAGAAGGTCTTCTAGCTGGTTCCTCCCTCCCACCCAGGTAGTGACTCCTTCAGCACCGCCTCATGATGTCAGCTGTTCCTTTCCGCTTGGAGAAGAATGTTCCCTCATCGCTCTGTATTGATGAGTAGGCCTTTTGCTTTCAAAATGCTAAATCTTAAGTTAGTTTTCGAATTAGTTTGAAACTCTCGGCATGGACAACCTGAAGTATGCACCCGGTTTCAAAAAATGCAACTGGGGGCAGAAAATGTCCCGGATGGACCTGCACATATCGTGCGTCTACTGCCTAGACAAAATCACGATCCCCAGGCTTGTGGCCTTTGTCACACTTTGCATCCTAGTACTTTGGAGGTCCAGCACGCTCGACTCTTTCTCAGGCACCCAGATGAATGGGACCCTCCCATTTTATTAAGACACCTGTCAGGCGGTCTCCGCAACCTGGGGTCTTCAGAATAACTTGTGTTCTTCTAAGAGGCAGTGGCTGAGGCTGCAGAGCATGCCTCTTCAGCTTCGGCTTTCATGTCGCTTTCTTTTGGGGCCACCTTTACACTGGAATTTAGGGATTTGTGCTAGTGCCTTCCAACTCTTGGGCAGGGTCCCTCTAAGGGCACAAAATCTTCTAGGTCATCAAAGGATGAGTCTTGTCAACAATTGTGGGATTGTGAGCCCTCCCAGGCTTCGGATTCCAATGCTTCCTTGGAGGTTTCTACTACGGTCGACCCTTCGGTACAGGCTGCTGGCTCCACGGTCTCCCTGTTGGACCCGTCGGCCGAGACACATGTTGACCAGCCTGTTGAGATTTTTCTCAAGCTGGGCAACATGTTTTTACAGGACGAGATGGATACCTCACTCTGTAGGACTCCGGTCCTACTTGTCACCTCTCAGGGAGAGTCAGACTAGCTTCCTGATCTGGTCCCTAACCCTCGGGATCCCATTCTCTTGGAAGAGTCTCGGCTTTCGCCGGTTCCTTCTCTTTCCTGCTGCCATGTTCCGCGGTGGTGGAGGTTGAGATCCTGTAGCCCAGAGATGAGCAGCACTCACCGTCATCGGCACTCTGCTCTCTGCACTCGGGTAAGTTGCGTCGCCGTTATTCTTTGTCGTCTTTCTTCTTTGGTGAGGAGTGGCTCTGACGCAAAATGTGCCGGAATTATGAAGAGCTAATGTGGCAGCAGCTCATGTTCTCTGGGTGTAGGCTGATTCCGATCCCCACCGCGACTCCTCCATGGCTCCCTCCACCGAGGTCACAGCCTGCTGTGGTGGTTCCAGCTTGGCCTGTACTGGCTTTCCAAATGATCAGGGTGGAGCCACCTCTTGAGCAGCTAAAGAATGGTCCCTTTAAGGATGCCCGTACCTCCCCTCAGCTTTCTCATCGGCTGTTGGTCACTGTTACTCCCAGTAGACCCCGCAGGGTCAGTGGGGACTCTGGAGGTTGACCGCTTTTTAACGAATTCGCTTGAGTCTAAGGACTTCTCCCTACAGTCTCATTTGGTGGTCATGGAATCGGAGGATTTGTCTACAGAGCATGGCCCCACTTCCTTCAGGGGCTTGCTCCATCTCATTTTGGAATCAACTGGGATTCAGATGGCACCCGTTCAGAAATGGGTAGAGTATCCCTTGACCGAAATTCTCGACTGTGGTGACTCCCCGAGGGTTGCCTTCCTGGTTGCTGAGGCCATTCTAAGCCCCGCTCTGGAGCTGTGGCAGCACCCTGTGGCGTTGGCTCGTATCGCCCAAAAGTATGCGGCCCCTACAGGTTCCGTACCAGGTTTCACTGAAATCCCTCGGCTGAGGGTTTGGTGGTCAACTAGGTCTTTAACCATACTGGCAATGTCGTGGACGTGGAGAAATCTCCAGACAAACAAATTACATTACATGTCCAAAAAATGTCTACGCGGTCTCTTCTCACATTACATGTCCAAAAAATGTCTCAGTGGCCTCTTTTGATGGCCTATTGCACTCATGCCTTACTTGGCACTCTCGAGATGCATCCTCCTCAGCTCCCAGCTGACTTGCAGACCAGACCATGGTCAGGCAAGTCTGAGACCAGGGCCAAGCAGTAGCCAAACTGCAGTTCAGATGACCATGAGCATTGGCAATTCCTGCACCTGGTCTGTGGCTGCCACAGTGGCCATGTACCACAAGGCTTGACTGTGGATTTCTACCTTTCTAGGGACATGGATATGGTGTAATACTTGCACTTCTGGAAGTGTTCCTTTCCCCTTTTAAGATCTGCTGAACGTCTTCAAGCTGGTTCCTCCCACCTACCCAGGTGGTAACTCCCCTAGCACCATCCCGTGATTCAGATCTTCCTTTCCACTGGAAGAAGGTTCTCTCCTTAATGCTGTCACGCTGAGTAGGTCCTTTGCTTAATAGAAAACTTAAAATTGCTAATTTTTGTCTTCAAGTGATTCTTTCACCTCATTCGTGATGAATGATGTGAAGTGGGCGCCGGATTTCACAAAGTGTGCCTGTGAGCAAAAGATGTCCCAGACGGACCGCACACCATGTACGTCTACTGCTAGGGCCACAAGCATGATCCCCCAGGTGTGCGGTCTGTGTTGCACCTTGCATCCTTGTACATTGGAAGACCAGCTTGCGCGACTTCTTCTGGGGCACCCGGATGAACGAGATCCTCCCCTTTAAATCTAAGGACACCTGTTGGTCAGTCTCCATGGCTGCAGGGTCTGCTGAACAGCTTATGGCATTAAAAGAAACTGCAGCTTAGGCCACGGCGCAAGCTTTCTCTGCTTAAGCCTTTTTGCTGCTTCCTTTGGGCGCCTGCTTTTCAGAGGTATTCAGAGATCTGTGCCAGGCCCTTCCCACTGTTTGGTAGGGACCCTCTTTGGACAATAAATCCAAAAAGAAAGAAGCTAAGAAAAAGTCCTGTTGTCAGTTGGATTGTGAGTGCTCTCGGGTCTCTGATTTCCATGCTTCCATAGAAGTTTCGACTACGGTCAATCCTTCAACCCCGGCTGCTGGCTTCATGGTCTCCCTTCAGCCCAGTTAAGAGACACAGGCCGACCTTCCTGCTACGATTTTTCTCAAGCCGGTCTACCCATTGTCACTAGATGAGACCGATGCCTTCCTCTGTAGGACACCGGTCCTGCCTGTGACTTCCCAAGGAGGGGTGGACCAGTCCGTTGATCTGCCACCTCATCCTCAGGATCCGGTGGCCCCAGAGGGCCCTTGGCTTTTGCTGGCTCCCTCTGAGATCTGCTGTTGGCAGCCGTGACTGTCAAGTTCGCGGTCCCAATCCCGCAGTCTTGGGTCGAGCAGCCTGCGTTTGCATCAGTTTTGCTCTTGGCACTCTGTCAAGTGGCGCCTTTGCTATTCTTCCTCCTTTTTTTCCTCCTCTGATGAGGAGAGGCTCCACCGCAAGATGTGCCCCCGCTGTGAAGAGCTTATGTGGCACCAGCTCATGTACACTGTGCAGAAGCTGATCCTGACCTCTTCCCCGGCTATCACATGGCTTTCGTCACAGAGGCCCCAGCCTTGCCACATCTGGCAGGAAATGATTCGGCCTTCTCTGGCCTCTCTGCTTATCTTGGTGGAGCCACCTCCAAAGTGTCCGAAGGTCAGCCCTTCTCTTAAGGATGCCCGCTTGGCATCGGGGCTACTACATCGGCTGTCAGTCACTGTTACTCCTGACCGGCCTCGCAGGGTAGTGGGGTTTCTGGTGGTCAACCTTTGTTTAACAAATCCTCTGAGTCTGAGGGCTTCTCTTTGCACTCCTATCCGGTGCACGAGGAGTCGGCAGAGGATTTGTCTATGAACCCAAGTCCCATCTCTTTCTTGTGGCTTCTCTGTCTGATCTCGGAATCAACAGGTCTACTGATGGAGTCCATCCAGAAATAGAATAGGTACCCGATTTACCGAGATTCTTGATTGGTGTGACTCCCCTGAGGAAGCCTTCCTTGATACAGAGGCCATTCTTGGCCCAGCTCTGGAACTTTGGCAGCATTCAATCTCTTGTCCTGTTCTGTTGACCTGGATGGCCCGGAAGTACGACGTCCCTACTGGTTCCCTTTCAGGATTTACAGAGCACTCCTCAACTGAGGGTTTGATGGCAGACTCTGTATTCCGGTGCACGAGTAATGTCTGATGTGGACAAGCCTCCCGACAAGGAATCTAAATGAGTAGATTACATGGCCAAAAAGGTCTGTGTTGTCTCCTCTCTTTGCCTTCAACAGGCAAGTTCGGTGCTTTTGATGGCCCACTTTGCCCATGCCCTTTGGGCACGCTTTCCGGCTGATTTGTGGACTGTGGTCAGGGAAGTGTGGGACCAGGGCTGAGCTGTGACTAAGCAGTTCCAGACAGCCATGGATATCGGTGACTCTTGTGCTCGTTCCGTGGTGGCTGCAGTTGCCATGCGCCACAGGGTATGGCTGAGGATCTTGACCTTCACAGTGTATACCCAGCAAAAGTTGGCGGTTGTCCACTTCTTTGGCACCAACTTGTTCGGGCCAGGGGTCAAAGGGTACCTTACTTGTATAGAGAAATCAAGTGCTACCTTGGACTCGGTGGCCTCAGCCAAGAGAGATCCCTAGGGCTCCAAAACTCTGAAGAGGAAGCCCTTTTGGCTCCTCTCTGAGCCTGTGGCTAAACCGCTCCAACTACGGCTGGGGAGCAGACTCAGTGTTGATGCCCCCAACCGAAGTCTGTTTTGCTTGTCATCTGGAGGTCTAGACCCCAGTGGCTCCTCGGTTGGCTCTACCTCCACCTCCAAGCCTGCCCAGTGATGGGGTGGGGGGGTGCTCCCCCATTTCCATCCCGACTCCCCTTGGTTCCTTCTGTGGGGGGTCTGCTCCACCACTTCCTTTCCGCCTAGTTCGCTGTCACCACGGACAGGTGAGTTCTCGAAGTGGTCGATCAGGGTCTGTTTCTGGACTTCGAGACTTGCCCACCTTTCTGAGCCCGTGCCCCATGGGAGGACATAGTATCCGCCAACATTCTGTTAGCCCTTCAGGATGACATCGCCCAGCTCCTCCGCAAGGAGGTCGTAGCTCCTGTCTCAGTACACCCAAGGTTTGTCTCCAGGTACTTCCTGGTGCCAAAATGGATGGGGGGGGGGCTGGTGCCCCATCTTAGATCTGCATGACCTGACCAGCTTTCTTCGGCTGCGCACCTTCAGGATGCTCAGTCTGTCTAAGATCTGTACCACCTCTTGAGCAGAACATGTTCTGTTCTCTGGGAGGTGGATCCTGAAGATCCAGTCTGTCTGTCTCTCTGCCGATTCCTTTGGTTCCATACGAAGGGGATCCTCTAAGAGTTCCAGACCATGCCATTTGGCCTGTCGTTGGCTCCCAGGGTCTTCAAGTGCATAGCAGTGCTGGCAGCTTATCTGCAGCACCGAGGAGTCCAGGTATACCCCTACCTGGACGACTGGCCAATTGCAGGTTCCTCTAGTGCGGAGGTGGAGCGGTTCTAGGATCTGTCCCATCAAGATTTTTGTCTTCTTTGGCCTCCTGGTAACTGAGGCCAAGCTGAAACTCGTGCCCTCACAGGTGATTTATTTCATCAGGGCAGAGTTTGACTCCTGCAGAGCCATGGCTTGGCTTCCAGTGGACAGGGCAGAGAGTCCTCCTTTGCCCAGTCATTTCACTTTGGGCAGTTGTGCTCTGCTTAGGACTTTTGCACCTCTTGGAATACATGGTGGAATGCACCAGCATTGTCCGTTGGGCCCACTGGAGAATATGCTCTTTGCAGTGGGAGTTGGCCTGCCAGTGGTCTCAGTACAAGGGCCATTTCAACCAGCTGGTCACTGTGACCCAGCTGATGTGGGACACCCTCCAGTGGTTGTTTGTCCTCCCTGATGGGCTGGGGTGCCCATTTGAAGGACCACACCATGGGGGTCTGTACCCCCGAGGAATCCTGATGCCATGTCAGCCTGCTGGAGCTTTGGGTAGTTCAGCTAGTGTTGACCGCCTCCGGTGTGTGAACCACCACTACTGTGAGACTTGTTGCTGGTTTTGGCAGAGCTCATGGGCAAGCCATTCGAACCGATGCACAGCTGTGACATGTGTCACCTGTCATGGAAGATCACCTTCTTGGCGGCTATTCCATCCGCCAGAAGGATTGGTGAGCTGCAGGTGCTCTCGGTGGAGTCTCCTTACTTGGTCTTCCAAGGTTGGCCTGCTCCCCAACTTGAAGTTCCTCCTGCAGGTTGTGTCGGAGTTTCGTCTTAACCAGGTGATCAATCTACTGGTGTACTTAACCAGCCACACCTCTGAGATCGAGCACAGGCTCCACACTTTAGACCTGCGGTGAGTGCTAGCTTATTATAAGCACATGGCTGAAGTTTGGTGAGAGGTTCACTAGCTGTTTGTCATCTACGCTGAAGCTGCACCTGGCAGACCTGCAGCCAAGCAGACGATTGGCAGGTGGATCACATCCTACATTGATCTCTGCTATACGTTGGTGGGTAGGGAGCCTCCTGGAGGGCTAAGGGCTTATTCCACCTGTCCTACCGTTGCGTCGGTGGCTACTTCCAGGGATGTCTCTATCCAGAAAATCTGCAGGGCTGCTACCTGGAAGTCTGCACACATTTTCATTTCCCATTACCACATTGACCTAGAGTCATGCCGGCATGCAGGGTTTTGGGACCTCATTTCTCCAATCTCTGTTCCCTAAGTAGGGGATGTGCGCCTTGTCCCCCTCCTCCCAGAGAACTGCTAGGAGTCTGCCAAATGGTGTGGAAAGAACATTGTATCCACGTCCCTAGAAAAACAAGTTATTCACTTATAACAGTAGTTCGAGGAGTGGTATATCATGTTAATCTGCACAAGCCCACCCGACCTCCCCTGGCTTTGGCACACACAACTGCTTCCAGTGGGCAAGCTCTGGCATCATGGGGTGGAGCCGAGGGAGTTGCCACCTGGGTGGGAGAGAGGAGCCAGCTGTAAGACTTTCCGGAAAGCTTTTAAAGGGAAAGGACACTGCCAAATAGTGTGGATGAACATCATATACTACTCCTGGAACCACTGTTACAGGTGAGTAACCTGATTTTCTTGTCACCGACCTCAACAGCCCTGGGGTGAAGGGAAATCTCACACATATGGAGATGTCAAATACCACCCTAGATTCTGTGACCTTGTCCCAGAAGGACCAGAAAAAAGAAGCCTAAGAAACTGTTTTTCCAGTACCTGCCCTTTCAGTTACAGGCCCCACTGCAGCAACTCAAGTGGTAGAGCCAGGGTCCAAAAAAATGGGGGAATGATAGTGGTGCCCCTCAGGCAGCAGCCACCGATGCCCCTGTAAAAGTTGCCCAGTGACGAGTTGGTGGGCACTTACCCTCCACCCATCCTATCTCTGTCTGCTCTCCCAGTCAGAGGCCGGTTACGTCACTTCATACCACGCTGGTCTGCTATCACAATGGACAAGTAGGTGTTGGACACAGTGGACAGAGGATTGCCTCTGGACTTCAAGACCTTCCTGCCTTGTGGCCTCCATCCACCTAGAGTCCAGGGTGTCACAGGCATACTGCCCGATCTAGGGGCAGACATAATTCAGCTCCATTGCAAAGGGGGCTGTAGCTAGTGTCCCGAACACCTTGGCCAGTTAGGGTTACGTGTCCAGGTGCTTCCTGGTCCCGGAACTGATGGGGGACTGGCACCCGATGGTAATTCTGCACACTCCGAATCACTGCTTACAGAAACTAAAGATCTTGGTTTGCGATTCACTTTTGCAGCAGGTAACATCTTTAGAACTGAAGCTGGCAGGCACCAAGACCCCAAGGAAACTTTCTAGTTAGTAATACCCAGTGGGGGACTGCTGTAAGCCCACCCCTGACGTCATGTATGGTATAAAATGGGCAGTCCCCCAGCCCATCCCCAGTTCTTTTCCCACTATCAGCCACACAAGTTGGACCTCCGCGGACACCTTCAGCTAGTCGACCGCTATTTTGACCGTGTTTTCAATGCCTTATTTTTTTTTTATTTTCAGGTTTTTGTGAAATCTTCATGCATGTTGTGTTTTTCTCAGACATCTTCCATTGAAAGGCGCCCCTCCAAACATGCATGTGGCAAGCAGATTTTGCATACAGACTACCATTTGGCCTACCTGCTCTGCCTGGGCCCAGACCGTAACATCGAGGCCTGCCAGCACTGCCGTGATTTCAACCAGTGCATGAGACTCTGGCGCCAGAAGATTCTTGAGGCTTTCCTGCTTAAATAACAGATCTCTGCTATGGAGAAGGGACTTCACCACAAGAGCTTGTCCTCGTTTCCCTCTTCATCATCTTCTCACAAGAAGAAGAAATCAAGTGGCAAACACAAGCACAGGGACAAGTCTCGGATGGACACTGAGACAGATTATACCATCTGTGGAGCAGTACATGTGGTTCTACTCCATAGACTTCCAGGATGTGTTTTTCCACATTTCTGTCACTCACATGGCTGGTATCTCCAGTTCCGAGCAGAGTGGGTCCTATACTAGTTCCAAGTCCTGCCCTTCCATCACCTCTCAGTGCCCAGGGTCTTCAAGTGCATGGTGGTGGTGGCCCACCTGCGGCACCTTGGGGTCAGATTGTACACCGTCTACATGATTGGCTGTTGGCCATCCATTCAGTGAGGCCATGGAGATGTCCAGGGACTTGGATATTCAGACTTGTTGATAGTTGGGCCTATTGATTAACCTGGACAAGTTTGAACTGGTACCACAGCTGGTAAGCAAGTTCTTTGGGACAGAACTAGACTTCCTGCGAGTCGTGGCCCACTTCTTTGTGGACTGGGCACTGGATCTGTTTTTTTTGCTTGATCATTTCAGGCTGGGCACTTGCACCCTGCCTGGGATTTCTTGAGGCTGCTGGGGTAACAGCGTGGTCCTCTGGGCCTGTGGGTGCATGCGTCACCACCAGTGTGAGCTGGGCTGTCAGTGGTGCCATTGTCTAAGCCCACTTCGACCAGCCGGTCATAGCGACACAGCAGGTGTGGGATGCCATCCAGTGGTGGCTAATCACGGAACATCTGAAGGAAGGAATTCTTTTATACTATTATTTTTATTAAGTATAAATAAGAAAGTATATACATTCATTGAAAAAACAAAGCGGGATAATGCACGTGTGTCTGTGTATGTGTGTGTGTGTGTATATGTGTATGTATATATGTATGTATACATATAAAATATTGCACGGTCGCACCCCTATATTTAGGGGTGAGTAGGCATTTTAATGTTAAACTTCGAATTTTGCACGTTAATAACTTTGCAATCGTTCAACAGATTTGCACGAAATTTGGAATGCACAGTCTGGTATGGTGGATCTCCTGATTTACTAAATTGCATTTCAGTTGGACAGACAATGTTTGTGCAGCGAAGTGCAAAAAAATGCACTTTTCACCACTTTTGTGGATTTTTTGTCCGTGGTGCTGCACAGACACAGTATGGTCTATTGGTCCGAAACTTGGGATGTAGAAAGAGTTTGGCCCAGGAACATGCCATCATTTGTTGGTAAAAAAATATTAATCTGTTCAAAAGTTATTACATTTTGAAATTCTCATTATATCCCATGGGAAAATGTATATGTATTTTTTTGCAATGTTAATGAGAAAGACCAGATGGCCCTAGGAAAGACCAGATGGCCCAAATTGGGATGACTATATCTCAGTCACAGTTTGGTCTTTTTCACTTGAAATTTGCAGGGTGTTGACTTTCGGCGCCGTTATCTCAGAAGCGAAGTGAGATACAGACTTTTCGCTGCTGGTGGCTTAGATCACTGGAAAATATTTTAAACCGTAGAGTTAAGCCTGCAGTGGATTTTTTTTCGTACGTTGCACTGTTCATGAGATGTTGTGAAATTACTGTCACAAGGGTTCAGAGTGCCTGTCCAGTGCTTTTCGGTGCCCATATCTTGGAAACCGTATGAGATATGGGTACAGTCTTTCCGGTGTTGTGAGAAGCACTCGCTGTCATGATTACAATGATGCTAGAATTTTTTTTTCTAGTTCTTACGGTTCTCAAGAGGTGCACAAATTACTGTTACAAGGGTTTGGTGCCCTATAGTGCTGCTGCATGGCTCTGTAGCTTTATGAAAGTGGGAGCATGGGCCCCGATGCATATTGTTATGCAAAAATTGGCAACTTGGTGGGAGTTGGGCTCCGCGCTCCCACAAATACATGTTTTTTACTGCTTATATTGCAGTTTTTCAGAAAGTAAGGACATTTTATGCAAACCAAAAAAACTGCGTTAATGCTTCATTTAGGTTAAAGCCAAAGAAAAAGAAAATGAGACAGTAGGTTGAACTAACTTCCCACCCACCCTGATCCTCCACAGACTGACAGACACGGGGTGTGTCATTGAGTCATAAGGCCTAAATCTTACCCCGATCTCCTTTACTGTAGCATGTCAACATGCTCACACATGGAATGGGATGAGATTTGGGCATCATGACCCCAGTGACACACCCCAGCATCTGTCATTCTGTGGAGGATTGGGGTGGGGTGTGTGAAGGGAGTTAGGGGTTCAACACTAATGTCTCATTTCCTGTTTTTTTTTTTTTTTTTTGCTTTAAGCCTAAATGAAACATTGATGCAGTTTTTTGCATACTATATAGGTGTGTGTGTCATAATGTAATAAAATGCATATGTAGAGGATATGTTTAATGTCATTCTCCATTAGTACAAAAAAGTTGGGGGGGGGTATAAATTACAGATGATAAATTAACCTCCTCCCCTCTCCCACAGCCTCTGGACACTCCAGAGGAACCAATAGTAGGAAGGTTCTCCTTCCATCTACTGGATTGGGAGAGGATTACATCAGATGCTTGGGTACTCCAACTGGTAGCAGCAGGACACTCAATCGAGTTTCTTCTGAAACCGCCCTGAAGACCACCCAAAGTCGTCTTACTCCCCGAAACATCTTCCTCTGGTTCTGGAAGAAATTTCCTCCCTTCTCATGAAGGCGGCGATAGAACCAGTCCCCACCTACCTTTGGGGGACAGGTTGTTATTCCCATTTCGCACAAAGGCGGCGATAGAACCAGTCCCCGCCTACCTTTGGGGGACAGGTTGTTATTCCCATTTTTTCCTAGTTCCAAAGAAGACTGGAGACGTGAGGCCTATTTTAGATCTCCGTTCCCTGAACATGTTCGTGGAGTGCAAACGCTTCAGAATGCTCTCCTTGCAGAGTCTTCTGCCGCTTCTTCGGCAGGGACAGTGGATGTGCGCTTCCCACTGCAGATTCCATCGGTTTTCTTTTCAGGGGGACCACTATCGATTCAAGGCCCTCACATTTGGTCTTTCCTTGGCTCCCCGAGTGTTTACCAAATGCCTGTCTGTGGTAGCAGCCCACCTGCGTACCCAGGGAGTGCAGGTATTCCCGTACCTGGATGACTGTCTCCTGGCGGCCCCATCCAGGGAGGAACCTCTACGCTCTTTCCTTTACCCTGCAGGTTTTCACCAGCTTGAGTATCACCATCAACCAGGCCAAGTCCCATCTGGTCCCTTGCCAAAGACTCCAAGTTTATCGAGGCGATCCTGGACACGACCATCGGCAAGGCCTTTTTACCTCCGGACAGGATGGACACTCTCCAGACTCAAGCACGTCTGTTTTCCAGTCGCAGAAAGGTCGGTGCCAGGTCAGTCCTTCGCCTCTTCGGGCTTGTGGTGGCTGCTATCCTGACAGTTCCTTGCGCTTGGCTCCATATGAGGATCTCTCAGTGGACACTTTGGTCTTAATGGGACCAAACACTGGACGACCTAGACAAGGAGGTTCTAGTCTCCGATCCCATGGTGAGGGACTTGCAGTGGTGGATGGTGCAAGAGAACCTTTGCCAGGGAGTTCACTTCAATATCGAGCCCCCCTCCCAGACATTGACAACAGGTGCCTCAGGAGAGGGCTGGGGAGCCCATCTAGGGTCTCACAGGACTCTAGGCTCCTGGTCCAGAGTCGAGCAGACCTTACACATATATGTGTTCGAACTCAGAGCCGTCCTGTATGCTCTCCAGGCCCTGCATTCCTCCATTCTTCCCGGTCATCTAACCATCCGACAACTTGTGTGTAGTCTGGTACATCAACAAGCAGGGAGGAACTTGTTCCTGCCCTCTGTGTAGGGAAGCAATGAGAGTTTGGAGTTAGGATGTTAATCACAACTTTCACCTGGTGGCAGTTCATGTTCTGGGAGTAGAAAACACGCTGGCAGACCACCTCAGTCGGTCTTCAGCCAGAACCCATGAATGGGAACTGGATCACGAGGTAGTAGACCTCTTCTGCTCTAGGGAACCCCTCCGGTAGACCTGTTCGTGTCTCTTCAAAATGCAAAACTTTCATGCCTTCTGCTCGCTCGCTCCAGGGCGAGGCATTTTCTGGTGGGACACTCTTGTCTCTCGACTGGAAGGACAGATTCATCTATGTCTTCCCTCCAATTCCCTTAATTCCAAGGGTCTTGCACAAACTCAGAACAGGAGCCCGGATGATCCTCATCGCTCCGTTCTGGCCCAGGCAAGTCTGGTTCTGTCTTCTGCAGTAATTTTCAGAGGAACCTCCACTTCCTCTGTCACAGCACTTGCTGACACAGGATCAAGGGACCCTAGTTCATCCAGGTCTCAAATCCCTTCAGTTGCATGCGTGACTCCTGTAGACGTAGCTCAGGCCTGGTTCGGGGTTCTCCGCTTGTAGCAGATATTGTGGTGGAGGCCAGAAAGCCTTTCAGTAGGTCCACCTATGCCATGAAGTGAAAATGTTTTTCGATTTGGGCTTCATCAAAGGAATTTGAGACTTTTTCTTGCCCAGCTGAAAGAGTCCTGGACTGCATGTGACATCTCTTTGAACTGTGTCTCAACCATTCCTCTTTGAAAGTCTACATGGCTGCAATTTTGGCCTACCATTTCCCTTTTGGAAACAGGACTTTTGCTCAGTTGGAAGTCTCTGTAAGACTTTCCTCAGAGGGGTTCTCCATTTGAGACCCACCATCCGCATTCCTGCTTCTCCTTGGGATCTGAACTTTGTTCTCAAGAAGCTTACTCTGCCTCCTTTTGAACTGGCAGCTTCAGCAGACTTGAAGACTCTCTCCCTAGTGGCCATTACTTCAGCTCGACGAATTTCTGAGCTTCAGGCCCTGTTGTGCAAAATCCCTTATTTGATTTTTCACAAGGAATGTGTGGCTCTGCTCAGCAACCGTAAGTTTCTCCCTAAGGTGGTAGTGGAATCTACACTGAATCAATCCATTGAATTACCCACTTCCTTTACGCAACACTTCAATCAAGGAGAGTACCTCTTTCATATTTTGAATGTCCACAGAATACTGGGATACTGTACCACTAGGACTAAGGATCTCAGGAAATCTGTTCAGCTTTTTGTCTCTCTTGCTCACAAAAGAGGGGGCAATACAGATTCCAAGCCATGCCTTTCTAAATGGTTGGCTCATTGTATCATCTTCTGTTATGACAAGTACTACAAGACCCTGCTGGATCAAGTTGGAGGTCACTCAGCCAGAGGAGTAGCCACCTCTACGGCTTGTTTCAAGAATGTGTCAGCAGCAGACATCTGCGCAGCCGCGACTTGGACTTCTGTCCATACCTTTACGAAACATTAGTTTGGCTATTACCTCTCGCTGTAGAGCAGACTTCGGGTTGGCTGTACTCCATGGTCTTCTTAACTAAGACACGTTCTGCTGGAGGGTCCATTGGTTAGATAGTTTTCCTCCTCCCGAGTGCTTTTCCTTTTTTTTTTTTTCCCAGACAGCTTGGGATTCAGTCCTATGTGTAATTATCTACTGCAAGAGCCCTCTCGAAGTAAGATAGTAGTTACGTAAGAACTTACCGTAACAGTAGATCTTTGAGAGAGGCTCTTGCAGTAGGTAATGCCTTCCCGTCCTCCATTCCCCTTAGCTTTTCAGCTCATTTTCCAGGAAGGGAAGTATCCCTCTTCTCTCTCTCGTCTTGCCTCTTTGGCAGGAAAGAACTGTAAGGCGGGCGTGGGTGACTGCTCCTTTATACTGACATTGCATGACATCGGTCACCTGACGGGGCGGTCCCCTGCCAGAGACTGCTAGCTAGAAATTTTTCCGTGGGGTCCTGATGCCTGCCGAGTCAGTCCTATATGTAATTAACTACTGCAAGAGCCTCTCTCGAAAATCTACTGTTATGGCAAGTTCTTAAATAACTGTACTTTACCTGCAGTGGGAGCCTGCCAGCCAGTGATCTCAATGTAAAAGTCACTTCGACTAGCTTGTCACTGTGACCCAGAAGATGTGGGACACCCTCCAGTGGTGGTTAATCCTAGAGCACCTGCAGGAAGGGATCCCGTTTGTCCTCTCCGAGCTGACAGTCATCCTGATGACTGCCTCTCATGGGCTGAGGTACCCATCTGGGGAACACAGTCCACAGGCTCTGGACCCCCGAGGAACCCTGATGGCACATCAGCCTGCTGAAGCTCCATGCAGTTCAGCTGGCACTGACTGCATACGGTCCGTATGTTCGGGGTCAAGTGGTACAAGGCCAGACAGACAACACCACGACTGTGCACCTACCTCAACAAGCAGGGCGGGACATACTCCCTGCCTTTGTGCAAGTAAGCTCTCCACATATGGACTCTCGTGCGCAGCCTGGCTGCGGATCTCCTAGTCATCCATGTGGCAGGAGCCTCCAGTTAGCTGGTGGACACCCTTGGCCAGAAAGGCGAAGCATCTCACGAGTGGTCTTTCCATCCGGAGGTAGTTCAGTTTGTTCTCCCAGTATGGCACCCCTCAGGTGGACCTGTTCATCTCCAGGGAGAATGCAAAGCTGAGGCTGTTCTGTGCCCGGCCGCCTCAGCATGGTTCACTGCACAGGGATGCCTTCTTGAGGCCTTGGGCCCCAGGCCTCTTCTATGTCTTCTCTCCACTTCCCTTGATCCACAAGGTGCTGCTCAAGGTCAGGAGGGAAAAGGCGCAGTTGATCTGGTGGCTTCAGACTGGCAATGCAAGTTTTGGTACTTCGATCTCCTCAGCCTCAGCAACAGGCTCCTGAGGCGTCTTCCACTATGCCTGGACCTGCTCTCCATCAATCGGGAAGGTACTCCACCTGGACCGTCAATCCCGGCACCCGACAGCCTGGTTCCTGAGCAGCTAGAGTTGCAGGCTTTGTGTCTTTCCTAAGATGGCCTCACCATGGTGAAAGCATCTAGAAAGGACTCTTCCATTTGAAGGTATAACATTTTCTGGTAGAGATTCTCCATTTGGTGTCATGAAAAGGGGCTGGACTCTTTGTCCTGACCGGTGTCCAGCATTTTGGACTACCTGTGGTCCCTCTCCAAAGGGGAACTTCAGTTGAGAACCCTTAAGATGCACCTGGCAGCCATCTCTGCTTACCGGGCGTGAGCTGGTCAGCAGTCAGCACAGGAGAAGGCGGTCTGGCGCTTCTTCAAAGGCTTAGATCACATTTCTCCTCTGGTGTGTGAACCACCACCACCGTAGGACTTGTTGCTGGTTTTGGCAAAGCTCATGGGCAAGCCACTCGAACTGATGCACAAGTGTGAGATGTCTCACCTGTCGTGGAACACCGCCTTCTTGGTGGCTATCATGTCAGATAGAAGGATCAGTGAGCGCCAGGCACTTTGGGTGGAGTCTCCTTACCTGGTCTTCCACAGGGACAAGGTTGTCCTGCACCCCAGCCTGAAGGCTGTGTCAGAGTCTCACCTGAATCGGGTGGTGACTCTTCTGGTGTTCTTCCTGAATCACATCTCTGAGGCCGAACACAGGCACCATACTCTGGACCTGAGGCGAGCGCTCGCTTATTATAAAGAGTGCATGGTTGGAGTTCAGGGAGAGGTTCGCCAGCTGTTTGTCATGTATGTTGATGCCGCACCTGGCAGACCTGCAGCCAAGCAGACGATTGGCAGGTGGATCACATCCTGCATTGATCTCTGCTATAGGTTGGCGGGTAGGGAGCCTCCAGAAAGGCTAAGGGCTCAGTCCACCTGCCATACTGCTTCATCGGAGGTTGCTTCTAGGGACATCCCTATCCAGGAAATCTGCAGGGCTGCTACCTGGAAGTCCTTACACACCTTCATTTCTCATTACCACATTGACTTCGAGTCATGCGGGAATGCTGGTTTTGGGGTCTCGGTGGGTTTTCTAATCTCTAGTCCCCAAGTGGGGGGAGTGTGCCTTGCCTCCCTCCTGCCGGAGAACTGCTAGGAGTCTGCCAGTAAGTGTGGATAGAACAACATATCCACGTCCCTAGAAATACAGGTTACTCACCTGTAACAGATCTTCCACGGAGTGGTCCCTTGCAGTAGGCAATATTTTTGGGTATCCAGCAGAGGTCGCTGTGGTGCACAGCAGCTCTTCTAGCTGTCTTTTTCCAGGGACCACCCACACACATCAGCTTCCTGTTTCCTCACGTTGGGCGGTTCCTGGTATTGTCGGTTCCCTTTTTTGCCATCTTCAGCTCGCATGCAGCAGCTAGAACAACTTCTGAAAGCAACAGTCATCGACGAGAAAACATCGAAAATTCTACAAACAAGGGGGCTCACCCAACAAGAGCTCCCCCATCCACTGATCTACATTTTTGGACTGACCTGGAGCAGGAGTACTCCTCCTCACTCTCTGTTTCCTTTACTCGTAAACGACTACTATACAGTCGACGATGCATCTGTAATTTCATTGATGGCCATAACCGCCAACAACCTCATCAACATTTACCACCGTCGACGATACATCTATACTTTAATTGATGGACCATAATGCTCAACATCCTCATCAGCAGCTACCACGGTCGACGATGCATCTGTATTCTCATTGACGGCCATACCCATCACCGTTCTCCTCACGGAGTACCACCGTCAATGATGCATGTATAGTTTTAATGACAGCCCATAACCATCAACATCTTCATCAGCTGCCACCATCAACGATGCCTCTGTCGATGGCCATACCCGTTGACGATGCATCCATTTTCTCCTTGAGAGACATCCCCATCAGCGATGCATCCTTATGTGTTGTCGACTGCTGTCTGTCCCCCATCAATGGTGCATCATTATGCTGCCTACTCATTGATGGGACGCTTTCACTTCCTCGTCAACGATGCTTTCAGCACTATAAAAAGGCAATACGTAAATAACCGTTTCTGGGTTCCATTAGAGATACAGTGGGAGAGATCCTCCTCGACCTCTGTACTTCACGCCTCGTTGATGGCCACCGCTCCAGGTGTCCCTCCATGGACAGCGTGCCCTCATATTCATTCTTAGTAAATGAAGCTTCATTAAAAAAACAACGATTTATGCCATGTTTCTAGTTCTCCACTCTCTTAGGTGGAAAGTTACAGGGGTCAGGCAGACAGAGATCGGAACCCTGGATTTAACCACACAGGGTCAAGACTTGCTCAAGCTACACATCCACTTCCCACCCATCATCCCCCTTCTGTTTCAACACCCCCCCCACACACACACTTCTCAGAAGGACCTGGACGTCCTCACTGTAGTATGGCACGTCTTGCATGCCATGTGGCACTCCCAGCCCTCTGATCCACAGGGGCAGGGCATTTCTCCACGATCTTCTACTCTTCCGTTTAAGAATTTTCATGAAGACCAGGATCCATTTTCACCCTGGTCAGTTCTTCCTTGTATGAAAGACTATTTTCAGATGAACAAATGCTCCTGGTTAACTTCACCTGTGTCCTTGAACATGTAGATTTCCAAAAACTGAAATTTCTTACTCTTGCCTTCTTTTTTGGGGGAAGTCTCTTCTTTGGATGCAGGTCTGCCTAGAATCCACAACACCCCCTCCTGATGACCAGTCCACGAAATGACAGAGAATCCCATGATTTTTTGAATTTCTATCACAAAAACATGACAAAGTAAGGATATGGCAGAATACCTTGATCTGCCAGAAGAGCCCATCTTGGTGGTTTTCCCACTAATTTAAACTTCTCAGAATACCATGCTGGCTGCTTGATATCAACCTCCAGCTATCTCAGCTGTTCACTGTAAAGTGGGTCATATTTATCAAGCTCCTCTGGTTCATCCCTTCCTTCAGGCTATCCCGGAAGTGGGCTCTGTTCTGCCAGTCATGATCACAAGTTCCTTACCACCTGATAAAGAATCCCAAAGACTTGCCTTTCTGGAGACGCATCTTTTTTACTCCAGTTCCATGAATATCAAAATTCTAAATTATATGGGTCATGCGATTAAATACCAACGTACCCTTGGGTCATCTGCCTTTGAGACTATCGATCGCCTCCTTCTTTCACCAGTACGGGAGTGATTATTTGCTATTATATCAACTAGTAATGCTATATCTTACTTAAACAAACAGCTCTTGCAGCAGGTTACACGATTAGGACTGAAGCCGGCAGGCACCATGACCCAACGGAAATGTTCTAGTTAACAGTATTCAGTGGGGAACACCCCCCTGACATCGGTCCCACCCCTGACGTCCGGCACAGTACATAAGGGGGTGGTCCCCCAGAATCCCCAGTTCTTTTCATGCCGTCGACTCGCCAGCATCAGCCTCTCGGTCTCTACCAAGCGCACGACGACTTAGAACTTCCAGAGATCTTACTTAGAGAAACAGCTCTTGCAGCAAGTTACACCATTAGGACTGAAGCCGGCAGGCGTCAGGACCCCACGGAATTCTTCTAGCTAGCTATCTTCAGCGGGGACCGCCCCCGACGTCGGTCCCGCCCCGGCGTCAGGCGTATGAGACATAAGGGGGCGATCCTTCCAGATTCCCCAGTCTTTCCCGCTGTCGACTTACATAACCAGACCCTTCTGCTCGCTTTCTAGCTGTGACGCCGTTAAGTTCTTCCTTTGGGAAAAGTTCGTTTTGGCTCTTTTGCTGTCTGATGTTCTCTCCAATCTCCGTTGAAGGCCATCTTTCGAAGTGCGCCTGTGGGAAGCAAATCCCGTTTAAGGATCCGCATTGGGCCCAGACCACAACACCCGGTCCTGCTCTTTTTGCCAGGGGTTCAACAGCTGGACCCGGATCCGTCGCCAGAAGGCCCTTCAGGCGTTCCTGCTCGAAGAAAAAATCAGGATCATGGATGCAGCCTCCAAGGGGGAATCCTTAGAGAAGGCCCAGAGACACCCCGAGAAGCACAGGGAGCGAGTTAGATCCAAGTCCCTGTCTAGGGCCTCTGACTCCCGTAGCTCCGGCTCCCGGACCAACCGCTCTCCTTCCTGGGCCCGTTCTCAGCCTCCCCCCGCAGCGGTGAAGACTTTTTCGGTCTCCTCTTCTGTCTCACAGGCCAAGACCTCCAGGCCTTCCTCATTTTTCTTTTCTAAGGCCCTGGCTAGGTCGGGGGACCGTCATCACCACAAGTCCGGTTCCTGCCGTTCCGAACCCGTCAGGTCTGCCTCCTTGCCTCCTCCTCCCCAGAGGAAGACCAAAGAGCGTACCTCCCTAAAGAAGCCGTCTGACCCAGCGCTGGCCCGTCCGACGCTGGCCCTACACCATAGGTCCCAGGAACCGTCGCCGCCCGTCGCCGGTCAGGCCTACGTCTTCTCTGTCGTTGGCTGGGGGACCGACGTCCATACCTGTACCCATTGAGAAGAGACCTGACGCCTCCCACCGACGCCGGTCAGGAGCCGGTTGGAGGAGGGCTGACCAGCCGAGGACTCAGCTGGCGAACCCGGGTCCGTCGCCCCCAGGAGCCCTCTCGGACCTGAGACCCTTGGGAGCCGGCGCGCGAACCCGGCGACCGGCCATCAGAGCCGGTCTGTCGTCTACCTCTTCATATGTGAGGTCAAGGAGTTGTTCACTTACTGGTGGGACACCATAAAAAGGGATGTGGTTCCCACCCCTCCTCCTCTTCCTCCTCCACCTGCAACCCCACCGGCCCCTGCGCCCCCTACTCCGTCTGGGGTGGCAGGTCGAGTACCTTCCCCACAGGGGCCGGTGGATCCTTCTAGGGGGAGACCAGACAAAAGGAGATCTCCGTGCAGATCTTCTTCAGGGTCACCTAGCCCTAAGAGACCCAGAAGACGCCGCCGTTCGCCTTCGACGGAGGACACGGGATCGGAATTCTTGGAAGGATCCAGATCTCCCTCTCCGATCCACATCCCTTCTCCGGACCCACGTGAATTTCCTAGATCTCTTCAGATGACCCATCGTTCTCAGAGATCATGAGATATCAAGAGAACATGGGCTGGGATGCGGAAGAATTAGACCCCGAGAGACTACGCCTCGCCAAGTATCTTCGGCAGAAAGATCCCAAGCCTGTGGTGCTACCACCCTTGGTGGACACTTTCGTGGACGTCACCAAGGCAGCGTGGAAGCGTCCACACTCGCTCCCGGCAATGCCAAAGAAAGCTGACTGCCTGTACAAGGCCCCTAGGGAGGACCAGTATCTGGCTTCACATCCTCTGGCTGACTCTCTGGTCATCACAGCCTCTCATGACCGGTCCCAGAGACTGCAACATTTGAGCACCCTGCCACGGACCCGGTCCAAACAGCTGGGCGCTGTGGGCAGCGCCGCGTATGCTTCCGCTACTTGCGCCATCAGATCCCTGAACTACTTAACCCATGGTACAGTTCCAAAATGCCTTGTGGGAGCAGGGACTGGACCTGGCGGACAAATTGCCAGGCGGTGAGCAGAAGGAGGAGATGTTGCAACTCCTCCCGTATGGGTTGGACGAGGAACCCAGGTGTCTGCGAGCCGCATCGATTCCGGGACTCCTCGGACAGGCGGCAGCTTCAGGCGTATGCCTCCGGAGACACTCAGGCTCCATGTCTCCGGATTCACCCGGACGTCAAAGAACATCCTGGACGCCTCGTTTCATGGAAGTTCTTTTGGTGAGTCCTCAGAAGGTCCTCACCCAAACTTCAAGAGAGCTGGGAGGCGGTGCGGTCTGTCAGGCTATGTACAGACCCAAGCTTAGTTCCTTCTGTGGAACCAATAGTTTACCGAGGCGGGTGCAGAGACAGCAGTCCACGCCGGCCCGCAACAGAGGGCTCCTTCTCCCGCAGAGCCAAGGGAAGTCATCCAGCGGGCGAAGCCAGCGACCAGCTAAGCTGGCTCAGCCAGCTGGACCCTCAACCCGCCACAGCATGACTCCTTCCAGCCCCGCCCTCAGGATCAACAGGCCATCAAGGTGGAAGTGCCGTGCCGGACTACCTGCCAGGGTGGCAGTCCATAACCACCGACAGGTGGGTCACTTCAGTTGATCGAAAAGAGGCCACTTTATAGAATTCGCAGACAAGCCACCCTCGAGGACTCCTCTGCTCTCCCGTTACTCGGGTCAGCACAAATTGCTTATCAGGCAAGAAATACTCGCATTCCTGCAGAAGGGAGCGGTGGAGTATGTTCCAAGGAACCAGATAGGATCCGGATACTATTCCCCCTTCTTTCTGGTTTCGAAGAAAACAGGGGACCTCCGTCCAATGTTGGACCTCTGCGACCTAAATACATCGGTCGCCTACAAACGATTTCGCATGGTGACCTTTCAGGGTCTCATTCCCATGCTAAAGCAGGACGCCTTCTTAGCGTCCCTAGACGTACAGGAGGTTCCTGCGGTTCGAGTTTCTCGGCCACCATTTTCAGTTCCGAGCTCTTCTGTTCGGACTGTCATTGAATCCCAGGGTCTTTACCAAGTGCATGGCAGTCGTGGCAGCGTCTTTAAGGAGACAAGGCCACTATGTGTTCCCATACTTGGACGATTGGCTTCTCATGGCCGCCTCCAGAGGCGTTGTTGCTGGCTATCCAGAGCACCCAGGACCTGTTCCAGTCTCTGGGCATCCCTAATCAATTACGAGAAGTCTCTTCTCGTACCGTCACAGAAGTTGCAGTTCATAGGCGCAGTTCTGGACACCGTCCAAGGGAAAGCATTTCTTCCCGACGAAAGAGCGGAACGCATCAGATCCCTCATCAGGGACCTCTCGGTGAAGATGACTGCCCCTGCCAGGCTGGTCCTTCGTTTGCTCGGACACATGGCTGCAGCCATTCCAACCATCCCTTTGGCAAGGCTCCACATGCGGGTAACTCAGTGGATGCTCAAGGTGCAGTGGGACCAAAGGCAAGACCACATGCAGCAGCGGTCAGAATCCGAATGCGTGATTGAGACTGGCAATGGTAGCTAGACCCAGGTACACTCTCTGCAGGTGTTCCGTTCAGAGCGCCGTCCCTGGAGGTGATTCTTTCCACAGACGCCTCAGGGCTGGGGTGGGGAGCACACCTGAACGGGGTGAGGTCCCAGGGAACATGGACCACTCAAAAAGCTCATCTCCGCATCAACATTCTGGAGATGAGGGCGGTCCTTTACGCCCTGCAGGCCTTTCAGTCAGAGATCCTGCCGAATACTCTCTTGCTCCAAACAGACATCATGGCCGGTGAGGTATTACCTCAACAAACAAGAGGCGCCTCTTACCCCTTTGCAGGAAGCGATGGAGTGGGAGTTGGGTAATCCGACACGGCGAGCCTGATTGCAGTTCACGTTCCGGTGGACACTTACAATACATGAGCAGGCTAGTGGATCTCTGAGCCAAGGTCACGAGTGGGAACTTCTTCAAGGGTAGCAGGGATCTGTTTCTGCCGATGGGCACTCAGAACTGGACTTATCGCTCCCCATCCAGCAAAACTGCCCAATTTTTTGCTCGCTAGATCCAGGGCCTGGTGTTTTCTGGCGGGGCCAGCGTTGTCCCTCTTCTGGGCGGACAGATTCCTCCGCTTTCCCTCCTTCCTGTTGATCCAGAGTTCTTCTCAAACTGCGTAGGGAACAGCAACAATGATCCTGGTAGTCCATTCTGGCCCAGACAGATCTGGTTCCCCTTGCTAGCATAGCTGTCCCGGGAACCTCCAATCCGTTGCACTTTCAGCTCCCATCTCTTGTCTCAGGAGGAAGGTTCTCTAGTCCACCCGGACTTCGCTCACTGAACCTCCATGCATGGCTCCTAGAGACATAGCCATTTTCGCGACACGGGTCTTGCAAGAGGTGGTGGAAGTTCTTTCCAGACAGAAAGCCTGCAAAGCATGCGACGTGCGCCATGAAATGGCTGCTCTTTACGGGTCATAACATGGCCTTTCCCTCTAGGACTACATGGTGAAAGTGGTGCTGGAATACCTGCTTTCCCTATTCCATTCGGGTCTCGCTTACTCCTCTATTAAGGTGCACCTCTGCGCGATTTCTGTTTACCACTTCCCGGTGGGACAGTGCACAGTGGCACAGCTTGATGTCTCTCGAGATTTCCTGAGAGAGGTGTTACACCTTAGGCCACCCATTAAGGATCCAGTTCCTCCATGGGACTTGCTCTTTGTCCTGGAACAACTCACGCTTCCCCCCTTCGAACCTGCCGCGGATTGCAAGCTGCGTTTTCTGTCGTGGAAAACGTTATTTTTGGTTGCTGTCACATCAGCAAGGAGGTTTCCGAGGCTCCCACGCTCTCATGTGTAAGGAGCCTTATTTAATTTTCCTACCAGGACAGAGTATCTCTTGATGCAGAATCCTAAGTTTTTGCCTAAGGTGATCTCTGCCTCACTCTCAACCAGGACATCGATTTACCACCTATATTTCCTAAATATTCCAATAGAGGAGAGGCATTGCTTCACACCTGGATGATCACTGCTGTCTAAGGTATTACCTGAACAGAACTAAACAACCAGCAAGTCAGAGCAACTATTCGTTCCTTTGCTGAGAGCATGCTGGGTCAACCTGTCTCACAAAGCAGTCTCTCGCTGGCTTGTCCAGTGTATCTCATTCTGCTACAACAGCAAACAGAAGCCCTCCAAAAACAGGGTCAGGAGCCATTCGACAAGGGGTGGCTATCTCGTTTGCAGCACTCGTAACGCCTCCACCTCTGCTATTTGTGCGCAGCTACTTGGAGCTTTGTGCACACATTCATTAGGCACTAGAGCCTGGATATTGCCTCACGCAGGAGAGCCGGTTTCGGCCTGGCCGTGCTACAGGGTCTCCTGTCCTCAGAGTCAGGACTTGTCAAGATCTTTCCTAGATTTCCTCCTTCAGGAGATGCTTACAGACGCTGTTGCTTGGAAATCAGTCCTAATGGTGTAACCTGCTGCAGAGCTGTTTCTCGAAGTAAAAATAGTACAGTTCATATAAGAACTTACGTAACAATAGATCTTGAGAACAGCTCTTCGCAAATCCACTCCGCCCACCATTCCCTTGAGGAGGCATGGCTTACCGAGCCTTGGGCAGGGATACGCCTTTGTCTTTGATAGCGGATCCTGGCGGTCTCCCATTCTGATGTCATTCTCGGCCGGAGTCTCCAGCAGGAGAACTCAGAATCTAGGCGGGACTGCCCCTATATATACTACGCCTGGACGTCGGGCGGAGTCCCCATGAAGATAGCTAGCTAGAAAAATTCCAGGGGTCCTGACGCCCGCCGGCTTCAGTTCTAATGGTGTAACCTGCTGCAAGAGCTGCTCTCGAAGATCTACTGTTACGGTAAGTTGTTACGTAACTGTACTTTTCTACATGACTAATGTCCTTTTCAACTCCTTTATTTGAGGGTCACCTTTCAAAGTGTGCCTGCGGAAAACAGATCCCTTTCAAGGATCCTCTTTCTTCCAGTGTGTGGTGTTTAGGCCCGGACCACAATACCAAGGCCTGCACCTTTTGCCAGGGGTTCAACAGCTGTACCAGGATGCTGTCAGAAGGCACTTCGGCTTACCTGCTAGAGGGAAAAACTTAGTAGGATGGACAAAGAACCTTCCTCCAAGGTCCACAAACACTGGGATAAGCACCAGGAGAAGGCAAGGTCCAGATCCCCGAACTTGGGCCTTGGATTGAGCTCAGGCACCGGTCGGTTCTCTCCCTCAGAGGCTGGAGTCTCAGCCCTTCCGGTCCGGGTCCAGGCTTCCAGTTCTTGACTCTTTCAGTCCATTAAGACCTCCAGGACTTCCACTTCCTTTTTCTCTTCAGGCCTCTTCAAAAGTCCTTTGCCACAAATCTTCCTCTACCACCCAGCATTTGGGACCCTGACTCCAGGTTGGTCTCCCAGCCCCTAGGGGTCCAGATCTCCACCCAGGAAGGCGAAGGACCTGGCGTCAGCCAAGCGCAGTCGGACAGAGCTTCCGCGGGCTGGGCATCACGGCCAAGCACAGGCCAGCCAGGCGTTCACAAGGACCAGTCGTACGGCCAAGCGACCACATCGGCGCTACACGGGCCGAACACGCCCCTCAGTCACGGGGAGACACGGTCACAGGTCCTTCACGGAGGAGGACACTGCATTGCCCTGAAGACCAGGTGGGCGACACAGGGATGCTGGGCTTCCGAGGGAACCTTCGGCCACCCCGGAGACGCCCGAGGGCCCGGCACCAGACCGCTGGCGCCAGGCCCGTCGTCTGGCATGAATATTCAAACAGTAAAGGAACTCTTTACTTTCTGGTGGGACACCATCCGCAAAGACGTGGTCCCAGTGAAACCTTCTCCTCCCCCTTCTCATATTCCTTCACCTCCTACGCTCCCTCCTCCACCACAGGGGCCAGCAGGATGACCACCAACCCCCAAGGAGCAGACTCCACCTCCTAGGGGTAGATCCCAGGGTTGGAGAAGGCCTCCCTCAAGATCTCCATCAGGGTCTCCCAGCCCCAAGCGACCCAGACGTCGGCGGTATACTCCGTCGGGGGAGGACTTCAGATCGGATACTTCGGATTACTCCAGATCTCCTTCTCCACTCAACATTTCATCACCTGACCCACATACCTTCCGAGGTCTTCTCGGATGATCCCCTCTTTCTTTGAGATCATAAGCACATCCAGGACAAATAGGGTGGGATGCTGAAGACGCGCCCAAAGACAGCGCCTTGCCGTTATCTTGACAGAAAGACCCAAGGCCTGTGGTAGTGCCACCCTTGGTGGACACCTTGAGGGCGATCACCAAGAGCTGCATGGAAGCGTCCGCACTCCACTCGTGCGGTGCCGAAGAAAGCTGACCGCCTCTGCAAGGCCCTGAGAGAGGACCAGTAATTGGCTCAACAACCTCTGGCAGACTCCCTGGTCATTACGGCCTCACATGACCGGTTCCAAAGACCGCAACACATGAGCACACAGCCACCGGACCAGGAATCCAAACAGTTGGACGCCCTGGGGGGACGCATGTATGCGGCTGCTACATACTCTATCAGGTCCCTGAACTACCTAACCCACATGGTACAGTTTCAGAATGCCCTATGGGAAAAGGGCCAGGACCTGGTCAGTAAACTTCCGGATGGCGAGCAGAAGGCGGAGCTCCTAAACCTTCTCCGCACAGGGTCTGATGTGGGGACCCAGGTTCTCTGAGCACATGATTCCAAGAACTCGTCCGCCAGAGCTGCAGCTTCAGGCGTCTGTCTCCGGCGACACTTTTGTCTCCGGCATCACCCCGGACGTACAGAAGAACATCCTTGACGTCCCCTACAATGGCGAAGTACTTTCTGTTGAACTCTCGGAGAAAGTGGTCAGGTCTGTACAGGCCATGTACAGACCCAGGCCCGGTTCATTTCGTAGGAACCAGAGCCGCTTTCGCAGCCGGCAACAAAGACAGCAGCCACGTTCCGGCCAGCAACAAAGGAGCAACTTTCAGTGAAAAGCACAGGCTAAGTCGTCCCTAGGCAGAGCCCAAAGCTATACTAAACCGGCCCAGCTTGCAGAGACCAGTGCTGCCACAGCATGACTCCTTCCCGGCCCCTGCCCCTCCTCTGGGTCAACGGGCTCAAAAGGTCGAGGGTCGCATCGCATGCCACTTTTCAGGGTGGCAGTCGATTACCACCGACCGGTGGGTTCTCCAGTTGGTCAAGAAGGGCCAGTTCATAGAATTTCTCGACCACCCACCGGTAAGACCTCCCTTGCTTTCCCATTACTCGGGACAGCACGCTTTGCTTATACAGCAGAAGGTGCTCGTGCTCCTGGAAAAAGAAGTAGAGCACGTTCCACGGAACCAGAGGGACGTAGGCTATTATTCTCACTTCTTTCTGGTTCCCAAGAAAACAGGGGATCTCTGTCCGATACGGGACCTCAGCGACCTCAACGAGTCGGTCCTGTACAAACGCTTCCGCATGATGACCCTCCCAGGTCTGATTCCCATGCTCAAGCAGGGCGCCTTTCTAGCGTCTTTGGACATGCAGGAAGCCTACCTGCATATACCCATTTCTCGAGCGCACAGGAAGTTTCTGCACTTCGAGTTCCAGGGCCACATTATCAGTTCCGAGCCCTCCTTTTCGGAATGTCATTGGCACCTCGGGTATTCACGAAGTGTATGGCGGTCATAGCGCCGACTCTGAGGAGGCAAGGCCACTGCGTGTTCCCTTACCTGGTCGACTGGCTTCTCATGGTGCCCTCTCGTGAGGCCTTGATGTCCGTCATTCACTATACTCAGTCTCTGCTTGAGACGCTGGGCATCTTGATCAAGAGAAGTCTCGTCTGGTTCCGTCTCACACTCTGCAGTTCATAGGTGCAGTTCTAGACACTGTCCAAGGGAAAGCTTTTCTTCCTCAGGACAGAGCGGAACACATCAGATTCCTCATCAGGGACATTTCGGCAAAGAAAACCGTTCCTGCCAGATTGGTCCTTTGCCTGCTCGGACACATGGCTGCAGCCATTGCAACGGTCCCACTTGGTCACCCCTACATGCGGGTCACCCAGTGGATGTTATGGGTCCAGTGGGATCAAAAGCAAGATTATCTGCAGCTCCCAATCCGGATCATGAAGACTGTAATCCGGGATTGGCAATGGTGGCTATATCCGAAGAATGTATTGGCAGGGTTCCCCTTCATTGTGCCATCTCCGATTATGACACTCTCTACAGACGCCTCAGGGCGTGGATGGGGAGCACACCTCGACGGTGTCCGGTCTAGGGGCCTGTGGACAGCCCAAGAGACTCATCTCCACATAAACATCCTGGAAATGGAGCAGTTCTTTACACCCTGCAGGTCTTCCAGTCGAAGATTCCACTGAGTACTCTTCTGTTACAAATTCCGTGGTGATGTATTACCTCAACAAACAAGGAGGCACCCATTCCGACCCTCTTTGCAGGGAGGCCATGAGGGTGTGGGATTAGGCTTTGCAACACGGTGCAAACCTCATTGCTGTTTATGTCCCAGGAGTGGACAACGTCATCGCAGACAGCCTGAGACGCTCTCAGGCCAGAGTCCATGAGTGGGAACTACTCCAGGAGGTAGTAGAGGATCTGTTTCACAGATGGGGTACGCCAGAGTTAGACCTTTTCGTGTCCCCATCCAATGCAAAACTGCCCAATTTTTGCTCGCTAGATCCAGGGCCAGGTGTTTTCTGGTGAGACGCGTTGTCCCTCTCCTGGGCGGGCAGATTTCTCTATGCCTTCTCCCCCTTTTCGTTGATCCAGAGGGTTCTTCTGAAACTTTGCGGAGAGCAAGCGACGCAGATACTCGTCGTGCCATTCTGGCCCAGGCAGATCTGGTTTCCTCTGCTACATCAGCTATCCCGGGAACCTCCGGTGCCTCTGCCAATCAGCTCTCACTTGTCTCAGGAAGAGGGCTCCTTGGTCCATCTGGATCTTTGTTCACTGAACCTGCACACTTGGCTCCTAGAGACATGGCCATTTTGCGACACGGGGTCTGGCAAGAGGTAGCTGACATTCTGGTGGCCTCGAGAAAAATGCCCACTCGCACTACTCACGCAATGAAATAGTGCCGTTTTTGTCTATGGGCTCAAGCCCGGGGGTTTCTGCCTCTAGACTGTCCAGAAAAGTTGGTCTTGGACTACATCCTGTCTCTTTTTCAGACAGGCTTGGCCTACTCCTCATCAAAGTACACCTCTGTGCCATATCAGCCTGTCATTTTCCAATAGGCCAACGCCACCATATCCCAGTTGGACACGGAACGAGCCTTTCTGAGAGGTATTCTCCACCTCAGACCTCCGATTAAGGATCCAATTCCGCCATGGGATCTACCTTTTGTCCTGGAGCAGCTCACGCTCCCACCGTTTGAACCAACCTCGGATTGCGAGCTGTGTCTTCTCACTTGGAAGACGATGTTTTTAGTTGCTGTTAGTTTGACCAGAAGAATTTCTGAACTCTATGTACTCATGTGCAAAAAGCCTTATTTGGTTTTTCACCAAGACAGGGTATCCCTACAGACTAATCCCAAATTTCTGCCTAACGTGGTCTCAGCTCTCACCCTTAATCAAGACATCGATCTACCAGTGTACTTTCCCAACTATTTGAATCGAGGAGAGGCCCTGTTGCACACCCTAGATGTGTGTAGGTGTCTCCGATACTACCTGACCAGAACCAGACGCCACTGAAAATTGGACCAGCTTTTTGTCTCCTTTGCCCACAGGATGCTGGGAGCTCCTGTTTCCAAACAGTCACTGTCCAGGTGGCTCATTCAGTGTATCACGTTCTGTTACCAGAAGCTCAACAAACCCTTACCGGGCACGGTTAAGGGTCATTCCACAAGGGTGGTGGCAACCTCCTTTGCAACCCTTAAGAATGTGTCCACCTTGGCCATCATTGCTGCAGCTACTTGGAGCTCCGTGCACACTTTCATCAGGCATTACAGCCTGGATAGCGCATCGAGGCGAAGAGCAGGTTTTGGTCTAGCAGTCCTTCAGGGACTTCTGTCCTAGGTTTAGGTTCCATTAAGGATTTCTACCTACCCTTCTCCAATGATGTGGGATTTCCAGTATTGCTTGGGAATCAGTCCTAATGGTGTCACCTGCTGCAAGAGCTGTTTCTCAAAGTAAGATAGTACAGTTACGTAAGAACTTACCGTAACAGTAGATCTTCAAGAACAGCTTTTGCAGCAGGTACTTTCCCTCCCACCATCCTCGCTGGAGGTAGATTCTACTTCCAACATCCTTCTCCTAGGATCAGGTGTCTCAGCATCTCTCTGACTGCCATTTTATGGTGGATCCTCAGTCCCCTCTTCTGATGTCATCCAGCGGCTGGGAGTCTCCGGTGGGAGCACTGGGGATTCTGGGGGACCGCTCCCTTATGTACTGTGCCTGATGTCGGGGGCGGTCCCCGCTGAATGCTGCTAGCTAGAAAATTTCCGTGGGGTCCTGGTGCCTGCCGGCTTCACTCCTAATGGTGTAATCTGCTGCAAGAGCTGTTCTCGAAGATCTACTGTTATGGTAAGTTTTTACGTAACTGTACTTTCCCGTCACCTACCCATACATACCTTGGCCCGACTGTCAGCTATTGGCATTTATTTGCGACGCCACACCTGGCTCCGCTTTTCATGTTTTACGCTCGATGTGCAACATAAGTTAACTAGTGCCCCTTTTGATGGGTCCAAGTTATTTCGGGCCAGGTACTCAAACTTTACTGGATGACTTGCAGGCATCAGGAGGAACTGTACATATGTATGGTTCATGACATGCACCATACTCCGCATCCAACCTATCATACTCTTTCCTCTTCCTATTCTGAATGAGGTTGAAAATATTGAGATATCAATACAGGCGGTTATAGAGGATGTACTCAACCCACAAGAAGTGACACCGCTGCCCGTGGCTCCTGCCCCTGCCCTCTTGGGAGGGCTGGGTGGCCCAATACCCAATGACCCACTAGGGTTTTATCCCCACCCCTCCTCAACACAGGCATTGGATACTGTGGGCGGTCATTTTGTTCTCCATTTAGAGGCCAGACGAACGATCGCTTCAGACGAATGGGTACTCCAGATTATACAGAGTGGTCATACTCTGGAATTTATCTAATCGGATCATATACCTATCCTGTAAGAGGACGAGGGCTCTACGGGTGACACAGGCCATTTCTCCAGTACCTCCCTCACAACATCAAAAGGGATTCCATTCTCACTTCTTTTGGGTACCCAAATGAACTGGAGACCTCAGTTTAGTACTGGACCTCAGAAAACGGAACCTTTCCATCCAGTACAAATGGTTTCGCATGATAACCTTGATTTCCATCATGCCAATACTGAAACAGGGAGATTGGCTTTGTGCCCTAGCTATGAAGGGTGCCTACCTGCATATCCCTATCCATCCTGCTCATCGCAGGTTCCTTTGTGTCTATCTGCCAAGTTAACAAAATTACCAGTTTCAAGCACTCCAGTTTGGCCTCTCATCGGCCCTGAATGTGTTCCCCCAATATCTAGAGGTAGTTGCAGCAGCTTTATGAGGGAAAGGGTACTTTGTCTTCCCATAAATAGATAGCTGGCCAATCAAAATGGAACAGCTTTGCTTTCTTACCTAGAATCTGCCCTGCAAATATTTTCACACTCTAGGAATCACAGTCAATTGGCTAAAGTCCAACCTGACCCGACTCAGTCTCCAATACACTGGAGCCGTCCTAGATGCGGTATCGGCCAGAACTTGCCTTCCAGCCATCCGGCAGGCCACACCCTTGCCTCTGACATCATGCATACAGACTCAGAAAGTAGTCCCAGTTAGTCAGCTGCTATGCCTTATGGGTCACATGGCCACTACCATCCTTATGGTAGCACTCGCCTGTCGTCATATGGGACCTATTCAGTGAATGCTCCAGAATCAGTGGTCTCGGAGAACAAGAAAAATTTAAAGGCAAGTTCAGAGTCACTCCCTCTTTGATGTCAGCTCTGACCTGATGGTCAGTTGAAACCATTTTGACAAAGAATGCTTTTTCAGTCCCTCCTCCCACACAGACGCCCACCACGGATGCTTCCCTGGCAGGATGGAGCACACCCCTTGGTCCTTATCAGACACTGGCTGAGTGGATCACTTTTCTCCCTCCCCGTCACATCAGTCTCCTAGAGCTGAGGGCATTCCGCTTAGCCCTTTTGTCGTGCCAACCTCTTTTGACTTTTAAGACGGTTGCTGATCCAGTCAGACAACACTGCAGTGGTGTTCTACCTCAACAAGCAAGGAGGTGCTCCAATCTTCAATCTCTTGACTAAAAATTAAAGAACCCTGTTACATCTCAACCTGAAGGCTTTATATCTTCATGCTGGGCTCCTGAGGACGCCTTCGTAACTGGTCTACAAATGTCCTCTTCTGTTGCCAGTATTCTCTTCACCTCCTGTATGCTAGCAACAAGAGCAACGTACAGTTCCAAATGGAAACACTTTTCCATATGGTCTGCATCTTAATTTTTAGATCCTTATCCTTGTCCACTGACTAAGGTTTTGGACTTTCTGGCCTCACTATCGGAGTTCGGTTTAAGTTACTCTTCCATCAAAGTCCACTTGACCGCCATCTCGGCCTTCCATGAACTTCTAGATGGCAAGTTACTGTACCAACATCATCTAGCTAAGATGTTTTTGAAAGGAATGTTGCATACTAAATCTCCTATTAGAAGACCCACTCCTCCTTGGGATCTCAATTTTATGATAGAAAAATTGACCCTGGAGTCTTTTGAGCCAGCAGCCACTTGTGAATTTCATTTTCTTACATGGAAAACCCTTTTTCTGGTGGTTGTTGCTTCTGCTCAACTTCTTTCCAAGCTTCATGCTGTTATGTTTTAGGGAACCTTACTTGATTTTCCACAAAAACTGGGTGGTCCTTCGTACCAACCCTCCCTTCCTTCCTTCCTTTCTTCATTCCGTAGTCTCAGAACATACTTTAAATCTGTTCTTGGAGCTTCTGGTCTACTATCCTGACTGCTCCAATCAGGGTGAACATCTATTACATACTTTAGATGTCCATCGTATATTACGCTACTGTACTAATCGGACAAAATCGATTTAGAAAGACGTCTCAAGAGTTCATCTCTTTTTGCCCCGGGTCGCAAGGGCCTCCCAGTTGCTAAACGGATTCTTTCATCCTGGTTGACAAATTGACATTTTGTTACACAAAATCCAACAGGCCTTTACTTGGACCTGTCAAAACCCATTTCACTATAGCTGTGGCTACTATTGCGGCTTGCTTTAAAGGGTCTCCATTTTAGATATCTGCAGTGCGGATATCTGGTCCATGATTCATACATTCACAAGGCACTACAATCTGGATATCCCTTCACGACATAGGACGGCCTTCTGCCATGCAGTCCTACAAGGCCTTATATCCTAGCTGTCCTCCCACATGAGCATTATTGCTGGGGATTCATCCCCAAAGTATTACCTACTGCAAGAGACCACTCCATGGAAGAAACTACAGTTCTGTAAAAACTTACCGTAAATGTAGATCTTTGAGGAGTGTCTCTTGCAGTAGGTCGGTTCCCACCCTCTATCCCCCTCCTTTTCTAGGAGAACAAATTCTGGTCCAGTGACTATGGGTTGGGACTCCTTTGGTACTATGGGATCCCCTTGGTCCTCACTTTACAAGCTGAATCCGGCGGGGGAACGGAGGATACCAAGGACCGCCCACACTTGTATAGGAAACAGGAAGCTGATGTGTGGCCGGTCCCTGGAAATGGACTGTTAGAAGAGCTGCCGCGCGCCACAACAATCTCTGCTGGATACCCAAAAGTATTACCTATTGCAAGAAACACTCCTCAAAGATTTACTGTTATGGCAAGTTTTTACGTAACTGTATTTTCTAGGAGTGGTATATATTGTTCATCCACACGGACCCACCCGACCTCCCCAGGTTCAGACACAGAACCTCTGCTTCCAGCGGCCAAGCTCTGGAGTCGTGGGGTGGAGCTGAGGGTTATACCACCCGGGTGGGTAGGAGGAGCCAGCTTGAAGATTTTCCGGCACATCTTAAAGGGAAAGCACACTGCCAGTAAGTGTGGATGAACCGCATATACCACTCCTAGAACTACTATTAGTGGTGAGTAAACTGTGATTTTGCTTTGAGGGGGAGCTTTGACAGCAGGTAACACTATTAGGACTAGGCTGCCTGGCACTAAGACCCCACAAAAAACTTCTAGCTAGCAGTCCAGGTGGGGGACAGCCCCCCTGGCGTCGGCTGTGCCTCGACGTCCCCTGTGGTATAAAGGGGTGGTCCCCAGGCACCACCTTAGTCTTTTTCCATTGTCGAACCTGCTAGCATCGAATTCTACTTGGATGCCTCTATCACAGTCAACTGTCATTTTGTGCTTTGCACAGTTACTGTTCATTTTTGCTTTTTTTTTCTATTTTTCGGTGTTGGTGCATGTCTTCATCCTCACAGCGGCGGAAGTCTTAAGTGTGTGTGTGTGTGTGTGTGTGTGTGTGTGGCAAGCAGATTCCGGCAAGAGGCTGCCACTCAGCCTGCCTGATCTGATTGTACCATCACAAGCCGGACGACTGCCTGCATTGCCAAAAGTTTAACAATAAAATGCGCATCCGCCGCCTCAAGAGTCTCGGGGCCTACTTATTAAAGCAACAGGTGGCCGTCATGCTTACAAGTCTCCATATAGAGGACCCATTCGGGATATAGCTCTTTATTTTCAGCCAGGGACTCCTCTCCCGAAGAGAGATCAGGCAGGGAAACACCACCATAAAGATAGAGAGCCAGGCCAGAATCCCGCCCCAGGTCCCTCACAAGAGCTCTGTTTCTTCCACTGGTTCCGTGGCTGCTACCGGGGTTGCTTCCAAGAAGACCTCCACCCCTTCTCACTCTCACGGCAAGGAGGCTTCCAGCCATGTGTGTTCATCCAGCTCAGTATCCCTGGCTCTTAGACCCCACAAGCCATCGCTTGGGTCAACGCCAGAGGAACAGGTGTCCTCTTTGAGTGGCAAAGTTGATACTTCTGCCTGAAAGTCCTCAGGGTCATCCGACCGGCATAAGGGGTCAGGCAGCTTCTACAGATGCCAGGAGGCTGTCAAGCATCACACACCTCCTTCCCCCTAAGATCGGGTGACATCCACCTCGGAGGGCCGTCTGACCATGTGACCCTCCGATTCGGCATCTGAGACGGACCAGGTGCCCTCACTGAAGCAACCATCTGCTCCTAAAGAGTGGCCGTCTGATCAGGCATCTAACAAGCCTATGGATTGGATACCCGGACCAATAGATAGTCAGCTGACTCCTCTGCCTCCCCCCAAGGAGCCGAATGTCAAGTTTCAGGACAAGACCCCATTGGCTCCGACTTCCCGAAGGTGAACAGCTCAAGGACCAGGTGACTGCTCCCAAAGCACTGCAAGGGCCGTGGCAAGGACCCTCGATTGTCCCTACCCCGCCGCCACAACCACCTGTCATCCTGCTTGCGGAAGTAGGGGCATTATTTAATTTTTGGTGGAACACTAGCAAAGGGGACTTGCTACCCAGACCAAGGGAGCCATCCCCCTACCCCTAGAGGTCCCCCACCTCCGGCTCTGCTAAAGGAGCCCTCATCTCAGAGGCCAAGACGACTTCCCCCTATGCCAGATCACCCGTAGTCAGGGGATGACCACCGGGGGTTACCAGCTCCCAGTGATTGCAGAAGGCTCCCATCATCTGTTCAGTCTTCCTCAGGGGAAGACGCAGGGGACTACTACCCTTACTACCCATCAGAGGACGAGCTGCCCTTGTCTTCTCCGGATCACAAGAAGGACTCCCCAAGGTCCCCTACCGATGATTTGTCCTTCCTGGATGTGATGAGCCACATCCAGGCCTTAAACCAGTGGGACGCAGAGGAGCTTGACCCAGAATGCTGCCACCTGGCCAAGTTCCTCGGAGCCACTGACCCCAGACCTGTGGTCTTTTCCCCGCTAGTCGAACCCTTCCAGGATGTAGCAAAATTGGCCTGGAAGCATTCCTCCATTACTTCAGCCTTGCCCAGAAAAGCAGACTGACTGTACAAAACCCCAAAAGAGGAACTGCATCTGAGTGAACAGCCGAAGGCAGACTCCATGGTACTCACTATAGCACATGGCAGGGTGCAGCAGCCCAGATGTGAGCTCTCGGCTGCCCGATCCTGAATTGAAAAGGCTGGACCAAATAGGCCGCAAGGTCTACTTCTCCAGCCACCTGCACCGTTGGGTGCTTAAACTTTTTGGCACATATGGTCATATATCAAAAGTCATTATAGAGCAAGGCTTTTTAGATATGATCAAGGCCCAACTGGACTCTTGACAGCAAGTCGGGACTCGTGGCTGTCATCCAGTCAGGGATAGACATTAGCAAACATGTTCTGTGGAGCTCTTGTGACTCAGGAAACACGGCTGCCAGGGAAGCTGCTACAGGGATGTGCATGAGGAGAGACACCTGCTTGCGGGTCTCTGGGTTCCATCAGGACCTACAAGATGCCATACTAGACGCACCCTTCCAAGGGTCAGTTCTCTTTGGCCTGGATACTGAGAAGCAGATTACAGGGCTTCAGGATTCAGGAAAAGCAGTCTCCAACATACATAGAATGTACAAATCTGAATCCATTCCTGCTAGTCACTGCCCCTTTCGTAAAAACCAGGGTCAGCAGGGAAGGTGCCAACAACCAAAAGGGGATTGAAAAGAAGAGGCCCTCCCCTTCCTTCACATACCCAGGGTCCCAAAAATGCCAAGATGGCCAGACCCCCCCCCTTGCCTAACTCCTCCGTCTCGGCATGACTCCCTTCTGGCCCTCCCTCCTTCAGTGGAGGCCCTGGGGGAGGCTGTAAGAGGGAGGTTCTTCCTTTACCTGTGTCATGATGTGAATGAATCACCACCTTTCTGAAGTTTTTGTTGGAACTGTACAAATGTGAAGAGACAGACAAGTGGTTTCTGGCAAAGAATGTAATTTCTAAGGACGTGGATATGTTGTTCAATCCACACTGTCTGGCAGGTTCCTTGCTGCTTTAAATCTTGCAGGAAGAACTTCAAGCTGGCTTCTCCAACCCACCCAGGTGGTAAAACCCTCAGCTTCACCCCATCACGTCAGATCTTCTTACCGCTTGGAATCTCCAGTTCCCTCCTTAGTGCTCTGCGTTTTTGGCCTGGTTCCAAACTCTTCAGGTTTTCCTAAACTAATTTTAAAATTTACAAGACTGAGGTCTTAATCTTCCCTTGTGGCTGCGATGGACAAATCGACTCCTGGATTCCATCTGTGCCCTTGTGGGCAGAAAATGTCCTGGACCGATCCACACTCCACTTGCGTTTACTGCCTGGGGCTTGGCCACGATTTGCAGTCGTGCGACTTGTGCAAGTCCTTTTCGGCTTCAGTCTTAGAGGACCGCGCTGCCAGATTACAACTCGGGCGCCGCGAAAAATGGTACCCACCGGTGAAGTCTAAAGAGGCCCGCGGCAGTGTCCGCGGTGGCGGACTCAGCGGAGAAGCTGGAGATCGTCCTCAAGGAGGAGGTGGCCCTCCTCGGCTGCGGCATGTATCCCGCTCTCCTTGGGCTCCTCCTACACCGCTTCTTTTAAGGAGCTTTGTCAGTTTCTCTCCACTAAGGGAGAAGGGCCATCGGGACATACCTGTCGGTCCAAGAAGAAAGATCCAAGAGGTAAGTCCCATCATTGACGTTCGTGTTAGCGGGAGAGATCCCCTTCACTGGACCGTCGACTCTCAACTTTGGTCGAGGTTGCGGCTATGGCCGCTGGCTTCACGGTGTCCCCGTCAGGTCAGCCAGCCAAGACACCCGTCAACACGTTGGAGATTTTTCTCGACCCGTCGGATGGTCTGTCGACTGGAGATGTCGACAACCCTGCTTCGCCGGTTTCCCCTGGTGGTTACCGAGGACTCTCCTGTGCTGAAGTCCCCGGTTAAGGTCCCTGATCTGAGGGAGGGCCGGGTTTCCCCTGTCCCCACTGTGACCCACCCTTGGCAACCCCGAAGGTCTCGGTCCTCTTCCAGGTGCAGCTGGTCCTGCCGACGTCGGCGGTCTCAGTCTCAGCACCATGGAAAGCGGTGTTGCCACTTGTCCTCTTCGGAGGATAGGCTTCGGCGTAAGTTGCGTCGGCGCTACGAGGACTTCATCTGGCAGCAACTTTTGTTGACCAGTAACAAGCAGACTCGGTTGTCTTCTCTGGTCATTAAGTGGCTGTCACCGAAGCGTCCGAAACAACCCTTGTTGTAGTTGAGGAGCTGAACCTGGCGCCGGTTATTCGGCCGAAACCGGCCACTCCACCCATTGTGGTGGAACCTCTGCCTCCACAGCCAAAGACTGGGGCCCCGACCAAGGATTCTTGGTCGGGTCTGGGCTTTCCCCACAGGTTGTTGGTCACCCTCACTCCCGATCGACCTCGGCAGGTAGAGGGTGGCTCAGGCACTCGGCAGCGGTTTGCAGACTCCTAGGAGTCTGACGATGACACCTCCCTGTTCTCCAGGCCGCTTGACCTGGAATCTGCAGGGGGGTCAGTCGGTGGACGAGAGCCCATCCTCGTTTTTGGGTATGCTTCGACTCATCTCAGAGTCTACTGGGATGCAGATCGAACCCGTTCAAAAACGGGCGAAGTATCCCCTTACGGAGATACTGGACTGAGGGGACTCCCCTACGGAGGCCTTGCTGGTGGCCGAAGCCATTGTGGGCCTGGCCCTGGAGTTATGGCAGCGACCAGCATCTTGTCTCGCGCCTTCGGCCAGGATGGCTCACAAGTACGCGGTCTCCACTGGTTCACTGTCCGGTTTCTCTGAGCACTCCTCTGCAGAGGGGTTAGTGACTGATGGCATTTTCTGGCGTTCTGGGAATGCTAGGGACGTGGACAAACCGCCCGATAAGGAATCAAAAGAACGTGTTAGCGGGAGAGATCCCCTTCACTGGACCGTCGACTCTCAACTTTGGTCGAGGTTGCGGCTGTGGCCGCTGGCTTCACGGTGTCCCCGTCAGGTCAGCCAGCTTGGGGCGGAAGGTTTATGCTGATTCCTCCCTAGGCCTTTGACAGGTTAGCTCGGCCGTGCTGATGGCACATTTCTCACATGCCCTTATGGGTTCCCTGGATGAGGTGATTCCTCATCTCCCAGCTGACCTTCAGACAACGGTCAGGCAGGTGCGGGATCAGGGAAGGGCAGTGGGAAAACCGCTCCAAACTTCATTGGATATTGGCAACTCTTGTGCCCGGTCAGTAGCGGTGCAGAGCTTGGCTGAGGATCTCCACCTTCACGGTGGACACCCAGCATAAGCTGGCAGACGTTCCCTTCCTGTGCACTGACTTGTTCAGGCCCGGAGTTGAAGGTCATCTCCAGAGGATCGAGAAGTCCAGCGCCACCTTGGACTCGGTCACGTCTGCCGAGAAGGACAAGGGCCACCAGCAGCAGCGTAAACCCTTTAACCCTTCCACTCCTACAGCACGTCCAGCCCCTCAACAGGAAGTCAGGAAGAAAAAGATAGCATTCCGGAAGTATAAGGAAACACAGAAGGAGCAGGACAGAGAGCTGTACCAGTTAAGGCAGAAAGAAGCAGGAAGGGAAGTCAGAATAGCAAAGGCCCAAACTGAGGAAAAGATAGCCAACTCAGTTAAGAAGGGGGATAAAACCTTTTATAGGTACATCAGCGAGTGTAGAAAGACAAAGGGAGGGATAGTGAGGCTGAATAGAATGAACGGTGGGTGGGCAGAGGGGGACAGTGAAACAGTAGGAATACTGAACGAATATTTCTGCTCAGTATTCACAAAAGAGGAGGGGGAAGTGTCTAATCCAATTAACAGAAGCACTCTTGATAGGGGGGTCGATCCCAGTCCTTTCACAGAAGAAGGGTTCTGCAAGAACTCTAAAACTGAAGGTGGACAAAGCAATGGGTCCTGATGGATTCACCTAGAATTCTAAAAGAATTAAGGAAGGAACTAGTGAAACCACTGGCTACTCTTTTTAATAAATCATGGGAGGATGGTGTGGTACCCGAGGACTGGAGGAAGGTGGATGTGATTCCCTTCACAAAAGTGGGACCAAGACAGAGGCAGGAAACTACAGACCTGTCAGTCTGACCTCTGTGGTAGGGAAAGTGATGGAGTCACTTCTGAAGGAAAGAATAGTTGAGTATCTAGAGGTCAGTGGAGCACAGGATCCAAGGCAGCACGGGTTCACAGCGGGAAGGTCATGTCACATGAATCTAATAGATTTCTTTGACTGGGTGACCAAAGTAGTAGACCAGGGAGGGGCTGTGGACATGGCCTACCTAGACTTTAGCAAGGCATTTGACACACTCCCACACAAAAGATTGATAGTCAAATGAACCAGCCTGGGAGTGGGTCCCAGGGTGGTAGCCGGGGTAAAACATTGGCTGGACAACAGGACACAGAAGGTAATTGTAAATGGAGTCCACTCTGAAGAAAGGGCGGTTACTAGCGGGGTACCGCAGGGTTCAGTATTGGGTCCAGTCCTTTTTAATGTCTTCATCAGTGACATTACAGAGGGACTGGAAGGAAAAGTATGCCTTTTTGCAGATGACACAAAGATCTGCAACAGGATTGATACACAAGGAGGCGTGGAAAGGATGAAAAGGGACTTGGCAAGGTTGGAGGAATGGTCAGACGTATGGCAACTAGGATTCAATGCAAAAAAGTGCAAAATAATGCACCTGGGAAACAAGAACCCAGGGGAAGAATACACAATGGGTGGGGAGGTAGTAACAACAACAAAACAGGAAAGGGACCTAGGGGTAATCATATCAGATGACCTTAAGGTTAGCAAGCAATGTGAGAAGGCAGTAGGGAGGGCCGGGGTATACTGGGATGTATAGGAGGCGCATCAGCAGCAGAAAACAGAAAGTTGTTATCCCTCTGTACAGACAGTTGGTGAGATCCATCTGGAATACTGTGTCCAGTTCTGGAGACTCCATCTCCATAAGGACATAGACAGGATAGAGGCAGTCCAGAGGAGGGCAACTAAAATGGTGCAGGGTCTGCAGAGAAGCCGTATGAGGAGAGACTAAAGGAGCTTAATATGTATACCCTTGAGGAAAGAAGGAGAGGGCGGACATGATAGAAACTTTCAAGTACCTCAAAGGAATCAACAAAGTCCAAGAGGGTAGCATCTTTCAGAAAAAGAGACTTGCAAGAACAAGGGGACACAATTTAAAGATAGAAGGAGGGCGTGTCAGGGCAATGTGAGGAAGTATTATTTCACAGAGAGGGTAGTGGATGCATGGAACAGTCTTCCTGAGGAAGTTGTGGGGTCTAAAACTGTGGGAGAATTCAAGAATATGGGGGGCAGGAAGATATAGGCTGTTGGTTAACTAGGATCTGCGGCCTATCCTGTAGGTAGGGAAAAGGGCAGACTAGATGGGCCTAGCGGTCCTTATCTGCCGTCAAAGTCTATGTTTCAACACCAGCAACAGGGCCCTAAGGCCAAGTTTGCTGCTTCCTCCAGTAGGAAGCCTGGAGGTAAGGGTCCAGGAGGTCCCTCAGCGGGCCCTTCCTCCAAGCCTGCCCAGTGACAGGTTGAGGGGTGTCGCCCCCAGCCTCGTCACTTCTCCCTGGGTTCCCCCCATGGGGGGACGACTCTGCCACTTTTCCACCTGGTCCGCTATCACCATGGACTGCTGGGTACTAGAAGTGGTCGGCAGGGGTCTGCCTCTGGAATTCGAGCAGTCGCCCCACCGGGGGCCTACGGATTCCACAGCCTCTCTGTTGGCTTGATGAACCGACATTGCCTTGCTCCTGCAGAAGGAGGTGATCAGCGAGGTGGCGGACCCTTCTCCAGACCAAGGGTTTGTGTCCAGGTATTTCCTGATCCCAAAACGGACTGGGGGCTTGCGCCCCATTCTCGACCTGCACGACCTGAACAAGTTCCTAAGGCCTCGCACCTTCGGGTTGGTCACTCTGGCGCAGATCTTTCATCCTTGGAACCAGGCATGTGGTTCTGTTCTGTGGACCTTCAGGATGCATTCTTTCACGTCCCAATCTGTCCGTCTCGTCAGCGATTCCTTCGATTCAAAGCAGAGGGTTCTCGTTACGAGTTCTGGGCCATGCCCTTCGGCCTCTGTCCAGCTTCCAGGGTCTTCACCAAATGCATGGCAGTGGTGACAGCATTCCTGCGACGCCGAGGGGTCTGGGTGTACCCTTACCTGGACGACTGGCTGATTACAGTTCCGTCCAGGGATCTGGCCCTCCAGGTCTGCTCTGATTGGCCTCCTTATCAATGAGGCCAAGTCGGTACTCGTGCCATCGCAGGTGATTAAGTTAATTGGGGCAGAGCTTGACTCTCTTCGAGCCAGAGTCCTGCTCTCGGCGGACAGGGCCGAGGTCCTTTTCTCCTTTTGCTCAAATCATTTCTGGTTGGGCAATTGCGCCCTGCCCGGGACTTCCTGGGCCTCATGGTGGCCTGTCCCCTGCAGTGGGGGCTGGCCAGCCAGTGGTCACAGCGCTCCAGTCCTCTGGACCAGCCGATGACAATGACCCAGGAGATGTGGGACAGCCTGCAGTGGTGGCTCGTCCCAGCTCACCTGCAGGAGGGTATCCCGTTTGTCCGCCCAGAGCCGACAGTCACTGTAATGACTGATGCCTCTCTGATGGGTTGGGGTGCCCACGGCCTCTGGTCCCTCAGGAGTCTCGATGTCACATCAACCTGCTGGAGCTTCGAGCAGTGCGACTAGCCCTCACTGCCTTCACTCCGTTTGTACGGGGTTGGGTGGTTCAGGTCCAGACGGACAACGCCACGACCATGTTCTATCTCAACCGTCTGGGTGGGACACACTTCTTGTCTCTGTGCAAGGAGGATCTCCGCATTTGCTCTCTCGTGCTCAGCCTGGAGGCAGATCTCCTAGCCAGCCATGTGGCAGGAGCCTCCAACAGTCCAGCTGATGCCCTCATCTGGATAGGCGCTGCATCTCACGAGTGGTCTCTTCTGCTGGAAGTAGTACAAGATCTGTTCTCCCATTGGGGCAACCCTCAGGTGGACCTGTTCGCCTCCAGGGAGAATGCGAAGCTGAGGCTGTTTCACACCTGCCCCCCTCAGCAGGGCTCGCTGCAGGGGGATGCCTTCTTGAAGCCGTGGATCCCAGGCCTCTTCTATGCCTTCCCTCCATTTCTCTTGATCCACAGGTGCTTCTTAAGGTGAAGAGAGGACAAGGCGTAGGTAATTCTGATAGTCCCAGACTGGCCCCGCCAGTTCTGATACCCAGATCTCCTCAGCCTCAGCTCCAGGCTCCCGAGACGGTTTCCAGCCCGCCCGGACCTGCTCTCAGTCGACAAGGGGAAGGTTCTCCATCCAGACCTTCAATCCCTGCACCTGATGACCTGGTTCCTGAGCGGCTAGAGTTCCAGACCTTGGGTCTTTGTGATGAGGTTCTCAACGTTGTTGAGGCGTCCCGTAAGGAGTCGACCAGAAAATGCTACGCCTTCAAATGGAAGAGATTCTCCATTTGGTGTCGGGAGAAGGGTTTGGACCCTTCTTCCTGTTCTTTGGCTAGCATTCTGGACTATCTGTGGTCCCTTTCTCTGCTAGGGCTTTGGTCGACGACCCTTAAGGTGCACCTGGCATCCATCTCTGCCTACCGGGCGCAGGCTGGGAAGCAGTCTGTGGTGCAGGAGAAGGTGGTCAGGTGCTTTTTCAAAGGCCTAGACCACATATCCCCTCTCGGTGCAAGAACCTCCATCACCGTGGGATCTACTGCTGGTATTGGCTAAGCTAATGGGCAAACCATTCGAACCGATGCACAGGTGTGACATCTCTCACCTGTCATGGAAGACCGCCTTCTTGGTGGCTATCACTTCAGCCAGAAGGATCAGAGAGCTCTAGGCGCTTTCCATCGAGTCTCCTTATCTGGTCTTCCACAGGGACAAGGTTGTCCTTCGGCCCCACACGAAATTCCTTCCGAAGGTGGTGTCAGAGTTTCACCTTAACCAGGTGTTGACTCTGCCGGTGTTCTACCCCAATCACACCTCGGAGGCCGAATATAGGCTCCATACTTTGGAACCTAGAAGAGCACTCACTTATTATAAGGAGCGAATGGCTGAAGTTCGGGGAGAGGTTCACCAGCTGTTTGTTACCTATGCTGAAGCCGCACCTGGCAGACCTGCAGCTAGCGGACGATGAGCAGGTGGGTCACCTCCTGCATAGATCTCTGCTGTAGGTTGGTGAGCATGGAGCCTCCCAAAGGGATAAGAGCTCATTCTACCCGCCATACCGCTGCTTCAGTGGCTGCTGCCAGGGATATCCCTATCCAGGAAATCTGCAGGGCTGCTGCCTGGAAGTCAGCACACACCTTTATTTCCCATTACCACATTGACCTAGTCACGCCAGGATGCTGGTTTTGGGGCCTCTGTTCTCCAGTCCTTATTCTCTAGGTAAGTATAGGGGTGCACGCCTTCCCTCCCTCCTCCCGGAGAACTGCTAGGAGTCTGCCAGACAGTGTGGATTGAACAATGTATCCACGTCCCTAGAAATACAGGTTACTCGCCTGTAACAGGAGTTCTAGGAGTGGTATATGTTGTTCATCCACACGACCCACCCGACCTCCCGGGTTTGATGTACATCCTGGCTTCAGCGGGTTAGATTCGATGCTATGGGCGGAGCTAGTGGTTTTTAATATCTCCAAGTGGTGGAAAGAGCTAGTTGATGACCTTCCGGCAATTTAAAGTGGCAAGGAACCTGCCAAACAGTGTGGATCAACAACATATATCACTGCTAGAACGCCTGTTACAGGTGAGTAACCTGTATTTCTAGGGACATGGATATGTTGTTCATCCACACTTATTGGCAGGTATCCTTGCCGCTTTAAATCTTGCCGGAAGGTCTCGTTGGCTCCTCCCACCCACCGGTGGTATAACCCTCGGCCCGCCCATGATGCCAGATCTTCCTTACTCGCTTGAAGCTCAGGTTCCTCCAACGTCCTGCGCTTGAGACTGGTTCTATTTTCTTCCTTTGCGAATTTAAAAGTTTTTGCTAAAGACTTCAGTCTTGATCCCTCTATGCGATGGACAAATCGGACTCGGTTTCGGAGATGCCCTCGCGGCAGAAGATGTCTCGGACGGATCACACTCCACGTGGTGTCTACTGTTTAGGCCTTGAGCAAGGCTCCGCAGGACTGCGACTTTGTGCTCTTCCTTTTCGCCTATGTCTCGAAGACTGGTGGTTGCCCGATTGCATCTGGGCCGTCCCCGAGAAGCGCTTCCTCCGTGAAGTCTAAGGAGGCCCGTTGTGTGTCGCGGCGGCGGGTCGCGCGGATCACGTCGAGTAGATGATCGCCTCGAAGAGGAGGGCGGCGGGCCATATCTTCCCACAGCGCATTTATCCCGCCTCTCTGGGTTCCTCCTATACAGCTCTTTTATGAGCTTTGTCTGTCCCTTCCACTAAGGGAGAAGGGCAGCGTCTGCTGGACCTTTTCTCGGTCCAAAAGAGAGACAAAGGTAAAGCCCTCCGTCGGCAGCTCTTGGGGAGTGGGAAAGGTCCTCTCCCAGGTTTAGTCACGTCGACTTTGGTCGACCGGTCGGCTTCGGCCACTGGTCTCACGGTGTCCCCGACAGGTCAGTTGACTGAGACTCCCGTCGACGAAGTCATAGAAACATAGAACATAGAAACATAGAAGTTGACGGCAGATAAGGACCGCAAGGCCCATCCAGTCTGCCCATTTCTTTTTCTACCTTATAAATGTGCCATCGGCCTTTGCTCTGTCAGTGACCTATCTATTCATAGTCATTTGTATTGCTCCCTTATGCCTATCCCATGCCTGTTTGAAGCCCTGCACTGTATTCATAGCCACTCACTTCATGTGGTAAGCCATTCCATGCATCTACCACCCTTTCTGTGAAAAAGAATTTCCTCATATTCCCCTTAATCGGCCTCCCTCTAATCTCATGCTGTGTCCTCTTGTCCTGCTATTTTTCTTATATTTAAACATGTTAGACTTTTCACCTTGTTTATGCCCTTAAGGTGTTTAAATGTCTCGATCATATCACCTCTCTCCTCCTTGCTCAAGGGTATACATATTGAGCCCGTTAATCTGTCCTCATATGTCTTCTGATGCAGTCCCTGCACCATTTTGGTTGCCTCTCTGACTGCCTCACTTGTTAATGTCCTTGTGAAGGTGTGGCTCAAATACTCACGCAGTACTCCAGATGGGGCTCTAACCAATGTCTTGTACAGAGGGATTATTACCTCTCTTCACGACTTGTGATACCCCTACTAATACACCCCTACACCCCCTTAGCCTTACCTACTGCTTTAGAGGTCTGCTTGATGATTTTAGGCATCAGTGATGATGATGCCCAAGTCTCTTTCTTCCTTGTGACTGCTAGCAATCCCTCCCAGCCTATAAGTGGCTTCAGGGTTTCTTCCCTATGTGCATGATTTTGCACTTCTTTGCATTAAATCCCAGTTGCCACTCTTCTGACCATTCTGCTAGTTTATCCAGATCTCTTCTCATTCTGCCCACCCCATCTGGATCATCTACTCTGTTGCAGATCTTGGTGTCATCTGCAAACAGACATGTTTTATCCTTTCTAGTCCATCTTAGGTCACTAATGAAGATGTTGAATAGGACTGGCCCCAGGACTGATCCCTGAGGTACCCCACTTGTGACTTGCATCTCTTCTGACTGTATACCATTTACCACCACTTCTGTTTTCTGCCAGTCAACCAGTTTGCCACCCAGTTGACCAACTTCGACCCACCCTGAGCCTACCTAGCTTATTTATCAATCTTCTATGTGGAACAGTGTCAAAGCTTTGCTGAAGTCAAGGTAGGCTACATCAACTGCTCCCCTTGGTCCACCACTTGGTTACCCAGTCAAAGAAATCTATGAGATTAGGTTTGACAGGACCTTCCTTTGTAAACCCATGCTGTCTTGGGATCCTGTGCCCTATGGATTCCAGGTGTTGCACTATCCTTTCCTAAGGAGGCCTCCATAATCTTGCCCACTACTGAGGTAAGACTGACCGGTCTGTAGTTGCCCGCCTCCTCCCTGCTACCACTCTTGTGGAGTGGGATCACATGAGCCCTCTCCAGTCTTCTGGGACCTCTCCTTGCTGAGAGACTCACTAAACAATTTGCCAATGGCTCTGCTAGTTCCTCCTTAGCTCCTTAGACCCTGGGATGTATGCCATCAGGTCCCATTGCCTTATCCACCCCTGAGCTTAGCAAGCTCTTGTAGGACCCTTTCTTTGTGAAGGGAGTAGTGCTCACCTCCTTCCCCCCTGTGTCCATGATGCTGAGCTGTGGGCCCTGCCCTACCTTCTCTTCAGTAAATACTGAGCAAAAGTATCTATTTAGGATAGATGCCTTTACAGGGTCCTCCTCCTCACATGCTCCCTTTTCTCCATTAAGCTTAGCAATACCCCCTCTGGACTTTCTCCTTTCACTAAAGTCGAGATTTTTCTCGATCCGTTGGACGGGTTGTCGCCTATAGAAGCCGAGACTCCCCTCTCCCCGGTTCCCCCGGGGGGAGTTGAGGATCCCGTGGGCTTGCCTGTGCCTCCGGGTTCCGGAGCCTCGGATGAACTCCTCCGGGTCAAGGAGTGCTGTTCTGCCGACCTCCTTCTCCGCACCGACTCGAAAATCGAGGCTCCTGTCCCGGTCCGGACCCTTCTTCACAGTCCAGCCGATCCCGCCTGGCCATAGGCGGTCTCGTGTCTCGCACCGCTGTAAGCTGCATCGCCGCCGCTCCGGACGAGGGAGGCTTCGCGAAGTTAATCCGATTTGTATGAGGGACTTCATGTGGCAACAGTTCCTCCTGATCGAATACAGCTCACGCCTTCCCGCCATTAAGTGGTTGTCACCGAGCTGCCGACACAACCTCGACTCTGCCCGAGGAGCCTGTACCCAGGCTGGTGTTCGCCTAAACCAGCTGCTCCACCGATTCCGTGGAACCTCCGGCCCACAGCCACTATTTGGGGGCTCCGACCAGGATTCTCGGTCAGCCATGGTCTACCCCATAGGCTGGTCTGTTACCCTCACTCCCGACCGACCTCGGCAGGTAGAGGGTGGCTCAGTGCCAGAGGGCAGCTCTTCGGTGACCTGGGCTCTGAGTCCGAGGATAATTCCTGCATTTTCTCCAAGCTAATAGGACTTGAAGTCCCTGGAGGATAGTCAATGGACGATAGCCCGTCCTTCCTAGGACTGCTTCGGCTCATCTCGGAGTCCACCGGGATGAAGCTCGAACCCGTTTCCAAACGGGCCAGGTATCCCCTCACGGAGATTCTGGACCGAGGGGATTCTCCAACGGAGGCCTTTCCGGTGGCCGAGGCCATAGTGGGTCCGGCCTTGAGCTTTGGCAGCGCCCTGCTTCCTGTCCTGCGCCTTCGGCCAGGATGGCCAGGAAGTATGCGGTCCCTACCGGTTCCCTGTCCGTTTTTTTGGAGCACCCTCTGCTGAGGGGTTGGTTACCGACAGGTGCCGCTACGGGCAACGCCAGGATGTGACAAACCTCCCACAAGGAACCAAAGAAACTGATTATGTCGCGCTTAAAAAGTCTGTGTTAGCTTCTCTCGGTTTTCCAGCCAGTTCGGCCCGCTCATGGACACATTTTTCTCATGCCCTGTTGGGCTCCCTGATGAGGTCATCCTCATCTTCCCCTGGATCTGCAGACTACGGTCAAGCAGGTGTGGACCAGGCAGGGCAGTGGCCAAACAGCAGCTCCAGACTGTTTTAGATATTGGGGACTGCATGCCAGGTCGGTGGCGGCCGCAGTGGCTATGCTGCCGACGGGCTTGGCTGAGGATATCCACTTTACTGGATACCCAGCGCTGTTGGCGGATGTTCCTTTGGGGACTGGACCTCCAGCCCTGGGGTGGAAGGTCACCTGCAGAGGATCGAGAAGTCCAATGTTATCTTGGACTCGGTCTCTTCCGCTCAGAAGGACAAAGGCCGCAAACCACAGCCAAGCTCCTTTCGCCCCTGCGCCCGCGCCCAGCCCAGCACGCCAGGCCAGCAGGCTCGGCCTGGTATCCCAAACCTAAGCCGCTGGCTTCTAACAGGAGGCAGGGAGGAAAGGCCCAGGAGGTCCCTCGGCCGGTCCCTCCTCCAAGCCTGCCCAGTGACAGGCTGAGGGGTGTCGCCCCCATCCCCGTCACCTTACCCCTGGTTCCCCCCGTGGGGGGACGGCTCCGACACTTCCTTTCCGCCTGGTCCGCTGTTACCACGGACAGGTGGGTACTGGAGGTGGTAGGAAAAAGCCTGCCTCTGGAATTCGAGCAGGCCCCACCCTTCAGAGCCGTCGCTCCTTGGGGGGGCCTCCGGGTCCGAGGTCTCACTGTCGGCCTGCTGAGCCGACATCGCCCTCCCATCGAAGGAGGTGATCAGGTGGTAGCGGACCCCCCCTCAGACCCAGGGTTTGTGTCCAGGTACTTCCTGGTTCCGAAACGGACGGGGGGCTGGCGCCCCATTCTCGACCTACACGACCTAAACAAGTTCCTAAGGTCTCGAACCTTCAGGATGGTCACTCTGGCTCAGATAATACCATCCTTGGAGCGCGGCGTGTGGTTCTGTCTCTGGACTTGCAGGGGCCGCGTTTTCCACGTCCCTATCCGTCCGTCTCACCAGAGATTCCTTCGCTTCCGCGCGGAAGGATCCCTTTTCGAGTTCCGAGCCATGCCCTTCGGCTTGTCTCCAGCTCCCAGGGTCTTCACCAAATGCATGGCAGTGGTGACAGCATTCCTGCGGCGCCGAGGGGTCCGGGTGTACCCTTACCTGGACGACTGGCTGATAGCAGCTCCCTCCAGGCAGGAGGTGGAGTGGTCCAGAGATCTGGCCCTCCAGGTCTGCTCTCAACTGGGCCTCCTTATCAACGAGGCCAAGTCGGAACTCGAGCCGAAGCAGGTGATTCTGTTCATCGGGGCGCAGCTCGACTCTCTTCGAGCCAGAGCGCGGCTCCCGGCGGACAGGGCCGAGGTTCTTTCCTCCTTTGCCCAATCATTTCTGGTTGGACAATTGCGCCCTGCCCGGGACTTCCTGCGCCTCCTGGGTCTCATGGCGGCCTGCACCAGCGTGGTCCGTTGGGCCCGCTGGAACATGCCCTTCAGTGGGGACTGGCCAGTCAGTGGTCACAACGCTGCGATCCTTTGGACCAGCTTGTGTCGGTGACACAGGAGATGTGGAACGCTCTCCAGTGGTGGATCGTTCCAGGTCATTTGCAGGAGGGCATCCCGTTCGTCCGCCCCGAGCCGACGGTCTCTCTATCGACCGATGCCTCTCTGATGTGTTGGGGTGCCCATCTGGGGAACACTGGCTCACGGCCTCTGGGCCCGCGGAGTCCCGATGCCACATCAACCTGCTGGAGCTCTGAGCGGTCCGCCTAACTCACCACCTTGCTCTGCTCCTCCGGGGTCAAGTGGTCCGAGTCCAGACGGACAACACCACGACCATGTACTATCTAAACCGCCAGGGCGGGACGCGCTCCATGTTTCTATGCAAGGAAGCTCTCCGCATTTGGTCACTCGTGCGCAGCCTGGAGGCGGATCTCCTAGCCATTCATGTGGCAGGAGCC